>CM076911.1:11655000-12979166 GCA_039566165.1 Maruca vitrata | reverse complement strand
AAGAAAACGAATACCTCACCTTATTAAAACTTAAAGTCCGCATAACAGTTAAAAACAGATATTTTCGAATGCAATATTAAATATAACTGAACATCAACATTTATCCGATCCCGTGGTAAGTAGCTTAAGCACTTGTGTTGCGGAAATCAATAACAATAATGGATACACAAATATAGTTAAATATATTTTTAACATACCCAGACATCGATCAAACACCGATGTTCGCCACACAAATCGACTACTCTTGGAAACGTAGGTAGTTATTCTGGGTCACTAACCACTGTTCCACCGGGCCAGCCTCTTATATATTAAGTTCCCCGAGTGTCTTAATGCTTTATATTCACATAACAAAACCTTTATCATGCTTAACAATATATAATGGTTGCATAAAGGCGTATAAAATGTATTTTCACAGTAATTGCTTTTTCAGTTATGAATAAGATGAAGTATAACATCGTGAGAAAACCTGCACATCTACAAAGAAATTCTAAAGTTGTGTAGTGGACTAAAGTGTCCCAGCAGTGGGGACGTATATGCGCTGATGATGACTTAAATACCAATCCACAAAAAATATAGGTACTTTTAAGTAAATTACGATGATTTCTGTAGCAACTAATTACATTAGGACATTAGTCTAAGATATGCCTGCCACAACGAATCAATACACTAAAATATAGTACACACACACACACACACACACACGTATTCCATATTAATTTAAAGAACTTCTACTTGCGCAACGAACCGACATCAAAGGAATGTTTGCCAAGAAGGACAGATTCATTAGGCTATACCTACTGAGACCTAATTAAACTGAAACTGATTATAAAGAGCCTTCAGTTTCATCAATGTTTCTTAGAGATCGGTTCTAATACACTCTCTGGGTTTAAATCAATCTGGCTATAACATGGAAGAGGATTAATTATCGTATGATAGGGTCGCCAATAATGCAATACCAGAGGTCTTATAATACCTACTTACTTGTAGTCTTATACTGGTAATAAACAACTAGATATATTTTCTAAACACCATGATGAACCATTATTAGAACATCTGAATTCATTTACAAAACGGTACATGATCAAACAACATGATTATATGAAATGTGTATTTCATATTTTCAGTAGGTATGTTATTTTATTATTTTCGTGAAGGAAACCCGAACGAAAAGGAAGGTTTTAAATTTTTTTGTGCCTTGCAATTACTTACCAAATTCTGCTTAGTTAGAATTTTTCAAAACGCTGTCCAATAATGACGTATTTAAAGAAAAAACGATATTTCAGAATTTTTATAGTCCCATAACTGTTGGTATAATTTATACATTGTAGACAAAACATAGCTTTTTAATCTAGATCTTAAAAACTAAACGACACCTGGGTTTCGTCGCCCTCGGGACAGGATTAGATAGAATAAATCAATTACTAGCAGCTCAGCCGCCGCCGGGCTAATGCAGTCACCAGTTTCCATTCCGTCAAGGATTTTAGTAATTCGATGCTGCCTGATCAGAACGTCTATTAGAACTGGCTATTTATACATCGAATATCGATTGTTTTACAATAGGTGCTTATAATAGAATCATAGATATTGAACACTCATAGAAGCAATCAAGTATTGAGTATTGAAAAGCTTTCTTGCTCGCGCCAATTTTGTATATCCTGTACAGTATACTTCTCGTATGACGAACGGTAAACTAACAGGAGGGAGAATGTTCATAATTTTAGATAATTAGGTATCTTTGAAGAGTTTGATAATCTGAATCGACATGTGTAATTAGTTTCGACACACAACCCAAATTTATACGTGTCTAAAGTTCTGATCGTTTGCACTTTTCATACAAAATGAACGTTGTGATATGACTTTTTTTTTTTGGAATTTTACGTTCTAGAATATAAATTCGTTTTACAAATACATACGTGCTAATATATGTATAATGTCCCATTGGGAAATTGAGACACAGTAACTAACATTGTCCATTATAAAACATTAGAGTACAATATGTATAATTTATTTTGATTCTTACCACAGAAGAAACTAAAGCGCGGAAAGTCGACGTCTAAACCAATAAAACTTGCACCTGCACCTTTGATTTCGTAATATTACTTCGCAAATAATATTACAAAATTTAACATTAGTATTTATGTAAGGAATACACCCGTCTAGCTGAAACCCCTTGAAATCCCTGCTGGAGCTAATAAGATTTACCCGGAAAATAGACGCTGGCGTACGGGCGCCACAATTTATAGTGATTTTGTAGATTAAAACTTTACCTCCAAAGTAAGTAGCCAAACACCGTCGGAAGTCAAGGATTACCCGGGACTGGTTGGGTGCAATTTTAATACTGTATGCAAAACGAAAAATGGGGTACTACGTAATTGTGATAGAAATAAACACTCGATTTCGATTATATAACCTATTCGAACTCTACAATGCCTGATACTTAGGTACATTACATTATAAAGAAAATATAACTAAATTATGGACATAACTCATAAGATTTTTGCTAAAAAGGGGTACTTCCCCTTCTCTACCAAAATTAACTGTATCACATACTGTATATATAAAATTATAATAAAGAGACAAGTAAGTGAGTTGATATAGAAATTTCATTACTAGTGGAGTTCCGTAAAACATGAAAATGGTAAAATCTCGGAATCCAGGGCCAGTCAATGAATGTGTATAGGAAGTGCTTGATTGCATTATTAAAACCTGAAAGAAAAAAGTTAAAAAAAAAAAATGGCCGATCTCGTTTACAAAAAAAAAAAACAATTTTCTGAAAAATGAGAGGCGGAAGGGGGAAAAATTTTTTTATAGTAGAAATTTCAATTGTTTATGTGATAATTTATGTTTGTTGAGTAATTTCAATGTTAATTTATAAATTTTTTACAAAAAATAATGATTAACAAAAATAATTTTACCATTAACTATACAGGGTGTCCCAAAAAGTAGTGTCAAGCGAAAGTCCTGAGATAGAACACCTCGTGGGGCATCCGAAACACCCCCATGTATGTTCTGCGATTTTTTATAGTTTTCGAGTTATGATAGTTTTTCGAAACTTTTGAGAATAATTGACCTAACCGACTAAAAATATTCTAAAGAAAAAAATATTTGACTTTTTTGAGAAATACTTTTTGCATATCAATTTTCATGAGTTTTCCTTTAATGCCTAAAATATTTGTCTCCATAACTTATATGGAAGATCTCAAAATGATGGTACAGACTGAAAAATTACGTTCTGTAAATAAGGTCTTACAATTTCAACTTTAAATTGAGAATATTAGGAGGTAGTTGCGTGGTAGCTGTCATAATCATTAATAAAAATTGGTACCCAATGGGCTACTTTTTTTGAAATCGGACTTCAAAGACAGAGAGGTGGAAAAATCATAAAATTAGCCATTCGATTACGAAGTATTATTTGGACATTTTATTATTTCTAAAGTTAATGAGTTTGTTAACAAACCTTATTATAATATAGGAACACTCATATGCAACATTTGGTTGTCATATTTTTTTTGTTTAATTTAAGTTTCATTGCGCTAACAGCACCCAACAGCTGCTGTTATCCCCTCTATTCCCCTCCCCTGCAGTCCCTTGTGACCCACGATCAAGTTTATAATAATTCTTCTTTTTAAAATATAACGTTTAACTAATATAAATGAATGAAAATTCCAAAAAAAATTAATTATTTATAATAATAAAAAAAAAATTGAGATCGCACAAAATATTTTTTTTAACATTTTTTTATATACTATTCTAAACACATTTCAAAACTTGATATAAAGATTCATCGACTGGCCCTGGATTCCGAGGTATAAACCTTAAGGCGCTCCACTATACGATATTTCTTTCAACAAAAATCTTTACTATACCGGAGCCGCTTTTAGATTACTGATTTGACACATGTCAGACTGACTTTTTTTTTTTTTACGCGGAGAAATGCGTGACGCACCGTCACTCCGGGCAGGGGTGTGCCCGGAGTGGTGTGTAGGACTCCCGGCCGCCTGACTGCACTAGTGAGAGACAACGGCAAAATTGCCGAAGCATATAAGTAACAGTTATTTTCACTTTATAACTAAGCGAGATCTAATTAAAACAATTTTTATTTAAAACATTTATTCACATCCAGAAGATTGAATTGAAGTTTCTCATTTATTTATTTATTTTTAATATACAATACTTATTAAATCTTGCATCCTATTTTTAAAAAATACCTGGTGAGGTTACCCACTACGTCACTATGAAAACGTTTCAAACGGCGTAACCTTGTAAAAGCGTAATACAGAGTGGAAAGGAGAACGTCCGATTCCATACAAACTTGGGCCCAACGTTACAAAGCTGAAAGTTGGCCATCAGACAAAGCATATAAAAGGTTTCCATGAGACGAATTTTCATGTTGATCCGCAATGGCCAAATCACTAAAAATACAGTGAATATTTTTGAGGTTATCTGTTTTTCTATTATGAAAGAAAGCTTGTAGGGTGTTTCTTTTTTAAGTTTTGCATTACAGATTGTATACAAGCTATCCAACAGTACAGATAAAGTGGTAAAATGGTATCAAGACATAGGCTATATGTCATCTATATTGGTCAGGGAACCTTGCATGTGTCCGTGAAATATGATTTTGTGATTTGTTAAGTTGTTGGGTAATTCTGAATATTAATAACAGAATATTAACAACATATATTCCCAAGCGTCGTTGACGGCGCAATGCCCGGTCAACCCTGCGCCCCACTGCACCGCGCACACACGCAAGCACGCTACATAGTAGGTAATGAGAATAAATCTATGGATATTGCAATCATTCGACTTATGAAGTCAAAGTCTTATATCTTAGACATTCCCCTGGGTGTCAGTCTCCTCCTCATTTATCCTGGGTGGGATTCGAACCCATGACCCTTGGTTTAGAAGCCAGAATTCACTAGCAACTGCTCCATCGAGCCAGTCAACTATAAAACCAATTTATTAGATATTTCATTAAAGTGAATAATGAACTAGGTAACTCTAAAAAAATGCATATTTGCTTATGGCTGGACAGAGCAGTTTTGCCCGAAAGATATATGCCATAATATTCATATGCCCGAATTTCATTTGCCATAATTTCATTTGCCCGAATGTTATGTTTGCCATAAAATACAAATGACATAATTTTAATTGCCCGAAAATCAGATTCCATAATGATTCGAATGCCATACGTATTGTTATCCATATTTTTAATTGCAATAATATTATGCAACAGAATTTTTAAGCGCCATACTCCTAACGCCAAATATTTGTCCTAAAAAGCGATTGGCTTTCTGGCACTTCGCCGGCCGCTGCCGCGGCACGCTCGCTTCGCTCGCTCGGCTCGTGCGTTGTCTTTCATGTTTCTAACCTAACCTAACCTATTTTTTTTATCATTCTTTTAACCTATTTTACAAGCTTTTTCGGTGGGAAATGATGTAATGGCACGGAAACAACGTTTCTAACACGTAACTAATAAAGTAAACAATGAGTATGACATATATGGCGTTTGAAAATTCTGTTGCATAAATTATTGCAATTAAAATATGGATAACAATACGTATGGCATTCGAATCATTATGGAATCTGATGTTCGGGCAGTTAAAATTATGTCACTTGTATTTTATGGCAAACATAACATTCGGGCAAATGAAATTATGGCAAATGAAATTCGGGCATTTGAATATTATGGCAAATGAAATTCGGGCAACTGAAATTATGGCAAGTGGGGGTATACCAACAAAAGCAGGTCATTACAAAATAATAATAAATTATTTTATTCATCCTTATCATCATAATACATCTAAAAAAATAGCATCTAAAAACTGTGCGTCTTCTTCTTCTTCTTCAGCCCTGTATCACCCATTGTTGGGTATAGGCCTCTTAATGTGCTTTCCATTTGACCCGGTCTTTTGCTGCTCGCATCCAGGTCTTGCCCAATATTTTTGTGATATCGTCGGCCCAGCGCATAGGTGGTTTCCCAACGTTTCTCCGTCCGAGTCTAGGTCTCCATTCGGCAATTCTGCGTGCCTATCTGCCATCCTCTCTTCTGCACATAATATGTCCGGCCCGTCTCCACTTCAACTTCGTCACAATCGATGTAATGTCCGTGACTCCGGTACGTCTCCGAATGATAGTATTTCGGATACGATCTAAATAAATATGATAAATAATAAAACATTTTAATTATTAATCGACATCAATCAAATCGATCAATGTCATAAGTAGAGTCTGTTTACTATACTCTATGGATAGATTTCTGTATCACGTTTGCGAAGATAGCTACGTTATTAATAAATAATATAAATGAACGTTTACAAAACCAGTGACATAAGAAAAATAAAAAAAATCTGCTTTTTTCCCTGTTGGCCATTGCTGTTTTGGCTAAGATTTCTATAAGTTAACTTACAAAAATAGACCGATTTTTTGATATATAATTTAATCCTGTAACGTTGGGCCCAAAATGGTGGTTCTCCTTTACGTTTTCTTTTTATAATTCAATTATTTTAGGTAATAAAAGACAAATAATTAGATAATTATGTGCATTTGACTTTTTTAAATAACGTCTTATTTTTAAAAGTTGTTCTTTATGATCCGCTAAATATGTTACTCTTAACAAGGATAAATGCAAAATATAAAATAAAAAGTGTCAAATCAGTCATCTAAGAGCGGCTCCGGTATAAATACACAGAGAGAGATGTCAGAGGTCTCTAAAATATGGCATATTTTTATAATGTTCACAGCACACTTCAAAGAACGGCTTTAGTCAAGGGTGACTAGATTAGTGTTATTTTATGCCTGCATCTAAGACGGAAGCTGCGTGTTAGGGCACTAAATCCATCTTACACGAGAACTCCTTGAATGGAAACAATTGCTTTCTAGAGGGTCCAGTTTATAGGACAAAGAACAATTCCGGTGGGAGGGGAGCCGTAATCGATTGGAACCTCGATTTAGCACCTATAAACTGGTCATTTACTCCTTCAAACCTACTAAAAGATCGTAAACAAACCTACTTTGTCCCCACATCGGTAAATAATTAAATTCCAAACGAAAATCTAGATCTGCGGGTTAACTGTAGTTTATTGAAAAGTCATGGTAGCGAGGTTTAGAGGAAATGTATCGCAAAAGATGGATCGCTCGGCGAAATAGCGTAAGTAATAATATGAAGGCTCACTTTTCTTATATTAACATACGCACGACACTGTAGTGATGGATTGTGGGACTTATACAATAATGAGACTGACATCTCAAAAAAACTTATGAACAATAGGTGAACGCCTTCAGAAACCAGACTTACAAAACAATATAAAAAAAAAATAAAAAAAATTGGAGTCTTTTAAAAATATACAGGGTGTCCCAAAAAGTAGTGTCAAGCGAAAGTCCTGAGATAGAACACCCTGTGGGGCATCCGAAACACCCCCATGTATGTTCCGCGATTTTTTATAGTTTTTGAGTTATGATTTATTTTCTAAAATTTTGAGAACAACTGACCTAACCGACTAAAAATATTGTAGAGAAAAAAGTATTTGACTTTTTTGAGTAATTATTTTTAAAATCAATTTTCATGAGTTTTTTTTTAATGTCTAAAATATTTGTCTCCATAACTTATATGGAAATTATTAAAATTATGGTACAAACTGAATAGTTACGTTCTGTAAATAATGTCTTTCAATTTCAACGTTAAATTTTAAATATTAGGAGGTAGCTGTATGGCTCCTAAGTAACTTCAAAAACTGCGCCAGACTCTCAGCTTTCATAATCATTAATAAAAACTGGTACTTAATGGGCTACTTTTGGCTGAAATCGAACTTTAAAGACAGAGAGGTGGAAAAATCATAAAATTTTCCATTTGATTCCGAGGTATTATTTGGATATTTTATTATTCCGAAAGTTAGTCAGTTTGTTAACAACCCTAAATTTAATACAGGAGCACTCAGATGCAAACATTTGGATGATTTTTTTTGTTTAATTTAAGTTTCATAGCGCTAACACTGTTTTCACATGCAATACCTTTGTTACGACGAACTTGACGAACTTTGCTTTCTTTACGGACTTTAATAAACTTTTACTTATAAACTTTTTACAATAAATAATCAAAAACGATAACTTTTTTTTTAATAAAGTTCCCATTTTTAAACTTAATTAATTTTTTATTTATTACAAATAAAACTTTCAAGTGGTTATTTCTTAGCATTTCTGGTATAATTTTGATTTTTAACAATCTTATTAACTTTAGAAATAATAAAATGTCCAAATAACACTTCGTATTCAAATGGCAAATTTTATGATTTTTCCACCTCTCTGTCTTTGAAGTCCGATTTCAGCAAAAGTAGCCCATTAAGTACCAGTTTTTATTAATGATTATGAAAGCTGAGAGTCTAGCGCAGTTTTTAAAGATACTTACGAGCCATGCAGCTACCTCCTAATATTTTAAATTTAACGTTGAAATTGTAAGACATTATTTACAGAACGTAACTTTTCAGTTTGTACCATAATTTTGAATACTTCCATATAAGTTATGGAGACAAATATTTTAGGCATTAAAGGAAAACTCATGAAAATTTATTTGCAAAAAGAATTACTCAAAAAAGTAAAATACTTTTTTCTCTACAATATTTTTAGTCGGTTAGGTCAGTTGTTCCCAAAATTTTAGAAAAAATATCATAACTCGAAAACTATAAAAAATCGCGGAACATACATGGGGGTGTTTCGGATGCCCCACGGGGTGTTCTATCTCAGGACTTCCGCTTGACACTACTTTTTGGGACACCCTGTATAAAAGATTTAAAGCACAGTTTTAAGAAATACGACACAGTGTATATGTGTTACAGGAAATGTATGAAATGCGGAAACGTATATACTTCCTAGAAAATTGTGTTGCTGAAATATGGTTATATTAAAATTATAACTACATATTTATAATAGTATGTCATTTTAAAATTTTAATTTTATATTACGCAGAATTCCGATATCGTACTATACTAGGAAATGTTTAAAACGAATGCATTGTTTAACGAATGCTTATTATTAAATATAAATTAAAGTAACATTTTAAAATATAATCTTATCAATAACGGCGCGTAAACCACTGCGTTCTACACACTATCGTGCTCGTCAGTTTTAATTTTGTGTCTCTGTCACGTGCTATCACACATAATCATCAAAAACTTTAACTATCTGTCACTCACACACGAATCGCGTCATCAATTGGTCATCGGCGCTTTAAATTTTACTACTAGTGAGCTTCAAATGGCAAATAAAATTATAAAAATATATTAGACGTTTCCTGTAACATAATAACTGTGTGGTAGAAATACCAGAATGTCGAACTATGACTCTGGCACGATATGAAATTGAACCACTCGGGGCGAGGTGTCTGCTCAATTAAGAAGTTATTAAAATTTTCACGTATACACTTGTTCTACAGGGAGCACAGTTTGGAGTTTTATTTTGAATTCAAATTGCAAATATCGTGGCCTTCCTTGCTCCCTTTTCATAATTGCCGCTCGTGCCTTGGTCCTCCTCTCCTCACCCTCTAAAGTGTAGAGTCTACACCTCCTATCAGGTAATTTTCATGCAATTATATTGTGTCTGTTTGGTGGCGACTCATAAAAGTGTCCATTAAATTGCCAGCCCAAAATCTGAAAGTGACGAAAAAGGGCATGCCCTTGTGTTTACGCACACACTTGTGTGTGTGTGCACTATATTATGCCCTGTGGTGCAATTCGGCCGCCATAGCCGAAATAGGTCGTATGACTTTTTATACTTATACCACCCGCTTATAGCATAAATATAAACCGTATAAACCTTCCTCTTGACTGTTAAGATTGAGACCTGACGGTTGGGATTCGGTGGTAGACCACATTTTTGGGTGACTGTACACTATATTTGATAGCTTAGTATTACTTATTACCTGCCGGGCTGCAGGCACATGTAGGCGGACTCGCCGATGTGGTCGATGGGCGCGTCCGACACGTAGTAGATGTCGCTCAGCCGCTTGGCCGTCTCCACCACGATGGAGACGTTCTTGTTTGGGCCCGTGTCTCCCACGTACACCACCCTAGGTACCATACGATCAGTTTTAAAAACGATTGTTTACTGTTCAGGCGAACACTACACATCTAATACAATCTTCATCATTCTCCTGCCCTTGTCCCACGCTAAGTAGGGTCGTCGCAACATTTATATTTGTTCCACCCTGGCCTGTCATTCGTCAGCTCTGCGTCTACTCCTTTCACTCCCATATCTTCTCTCACGCAATCCATCCATGTCTTCTTCGATCTTTTTCTACTATTACGTCCATTGACATTCATACTTATTACTCTTCTAGTCACATGGCTTTCATCCCTTCTCTTAACATGCCCGTACCGAGCTAACTGTACAATGAATCCCTGGATGTGTCGATAAGCGCAAATCTCGGGAACGGCTGAACCGATTCCACTAACTTGTGTTGAGTGTTATTGTTAGGGGAAGGTTTATATGAAACAATTAGGAAAATTACGTGCGAAATCATATTAATGATCAATTCAGCAATAACACAGTGTATGACGTAATATGCACTACGTACGGTGGTTTTCATATTGCAAAATTTCACAATAAAAACTAAACCATGACGAACTAAAAGACTAAATCGAATATTTAACTAATAAATTATGCACTTTAGTGTTTTCCACTTACTTTAGCTTAGGCTTTCCAGTTAAAGATTTCGTGAAGGAATTAGGGTCCATATAATACAGCGACAATTCATCGTCCGAATTCTGCCCAATGATTATAGGCATAAACTAGAAAAACAAACGAATAAATCATCTTAGGCAAAATACTCATATGTAGGTATTAACAAAACATGTACTCAATTTATTAGATTAGAAATGGGTAACATTTCACTTTCACGTTCCATTAGGTACACAAAATATTAGTCTTATGGGTCTACATGCGTTATAAGGCGCCGACACACAACACTCACAGTATCCGGGTTCAAATTTAGACGTAACATTCCGCGGTTTGCACATGTTAATCACTGGATTCCATGTCGACGATGATTAAAATCCATCTTCCTTTGCTACTCTTAATAGTATCGCATATAGACTACTTAACATTTGGTTACAAGTAATAAGAAGATTTGGTCAAACTCTTCACATGACTTTTAATTAATTAATAATTAATCTTGCGAGTCCCAATCCTGAGTTGCCTTTTTTCTAACTGGAGCAGCCTTAGCATCATCACCATACTTGCAGGTGAGCAGATGGCTCACACCGCAATTGCATTCGAATCCTGAATGGCAAAACGGTAGCTTGTGTTACAAAGAAGAATACTTATCCAAATACACTATTTTCCATTACTATTTATTTACAGTGACTAGCTCGATGGAACAGTGGTTGGTGACCCTGCCTGGCGGTTCCAAGAGTCGTGGTTTCGATTCCCACTCTGGACAAGTATTATTGTGGTGAATATGGCAGTTACCGTTCATCGGCGAGTTATTTATATATTTGTGTATCCACTGTCGTTTCTGATATCAGTAACACAAGTGCTTAAGCTACTTACCACGGGATCGGATCGATGTGTGTGATACTGTGAAATATTAATTATTTACTAGTGACCTGCCCTCGCTTCGTTTCGGGTAAATCTTTATATAAGTATATAATTCTGCTGTATGTGTATATTTAATAAACTCATCTCAAACGGCTTGACCGATTTAAATGATGTTTTATGTATGCGTTTGAGTGGCACCCTGGACAGTTTAGATTTACAAATCAGCCCGGCCTTGAATGCTTGAAAAAGCATGTGATCTCGGAAACGGCCCTAACGATTTCGCTGAAATTTGATATGTGAGGGTTTTCGGGGACGAGAAACTGATCTTTATGCAGAATAACGTCTGTCGGGTCCGCTATATATATTAAAACCTTGAATCCCTCTATCTATTCCTAAACCCATCAAAATCCGTTGCGTAGTTTTAAAGATTAAAGCATACAAACAGACAGACGCGGCAAGCGACTGCCTACATTAAGTACTATGAAGTGATTTTAATCACCATGCCAGCGACGGTCTTCAGACGAGCCCTCACGGAGTGTCGGTTCATGACGCGGCCGGCGCAGTTGCGGGGGCACGAGGCCGTGATCGCGAGCACGCGGTGCGGCAGCGGCGACACGAGCGCCGTGCCGCGGGGCTCCACCGCCGCCGCCGCCGCGCCGCGGACGGTCAGCTCGGCGCCGCAGCCGAGAGTGTTCATCGCCACCAGCCCCGTCTGGTGCCGACCGGGAGGCTGGAGAGTCGACCGCTGACGACAAACTTCTATGTCAATCTTTTGCTACTAGGAAACTAGGGTGTTAAGGTGTCCGACCGATTTCGGCCATGGCGGCTGATCTCAGGGAGATCAGCCAACTGCGCAGGACATATAGTAAACGAGTGTGTACACAAACACAAGTGCACTCTCTGTTCCGTGAGACGACAATCCGACTTAACGTGCTACCGAGACACGGGTGTGCATTTCGTGCAGTGCAAACTTTCTGACTCCGGGCTGAATAATTAACAGAGAAACTCACAAATTTTTGCTCACTCAGGCATTATAGACCAAAGAGGCTGGAACTAGGGAAGCCAAGGATTTAATTTTTTTATTGGTTTGAATTGAATTGCTTATTAAAGTTTGGTCTTGGCATGGTCTTGGTTAGTTTGGCAATGACGACTATAAACGGCAAAAAGGGACATGCCTAATTCTATCCTTCGCTTCTCTAGTAGTTCCCCTGTCACCAGGGGAGTCACTTATACCTACGTTCCCCCGCAGTGGAACACCTCATCAAAGAGCACACCAAGCTGCAATGAAGTAACCGAGTGACGTTCCCTCACCTCGATGCCAATCTGCAGAATGCCAGCGGAGATGAAGGCCATGGCAGCGAGCATGCCGCCGATGAACATCTTGCGCAGCGGCGGCAGGTCGGGCAGCAGCGGCCACGCGCCGCCCGGGCAGACTGGGATCATCAGAAGGACCATGGCCGGGTTCATCACCTGCGGGTACCCATGTTAGGATCACACTACGCCGCGCTCCGACGAGACACGCGCGATCTCAGATTTTAAAAATATAATGCATGATTTTTTTTCCTAACTAACGTTCGATGATGGCTTGGAGTAGTCTCGTCTACATAACCGGACTTGCGGGGGAGCGGATGGCTCTCATCTTTAACATAGTATGCAAGTGGCTCTCCATGCGTGTTTTATAGGGTAGGCGTACCCAAAATGTAAGTTAAATGGTTTTATTTAATTTGCACTGAAAACTAGAAAATAAGTAAACAGTTACTTACCTATCAACTTACGTTATAATTCAAATATATTTTAGTATTAGGCAGAATGGTTTTTATAAGACTAAAATAATAATGAGTCCTCCTCTAAAATCCTACATATAGCAGAGCATAAGTATCATTATACTTTGGTAGGTTGGGATTCGCTGATGAAGCCGCCCCGGCTGGTTATTGATGGTCAAAATCTCTTGTTACTATTATAGCAACTCCTTACAAAAAAATATCAAAACTAGTGTATAAAAAAATTTAAGTGAAATATACATACGTACGTAACCCACATACATACCTACAACTAGTAGCTGGGCAAGGATTATATTTTATATGGGCGAGGTATTTTAGCGCTAGGAACACTATTTGAACTGTTTCGAGGCAGGCCCCCAGGGCCCACCCTTCGCGTTGCCTCTGCCTACAACTTTGTCTAACTCGTAATTTTTGCGATAACACATTTGCGTTTACGAATAAAGCGAAAGCCATTATTTTTGATCCTTGACCTGAATACTTTTTCTAATATCTTCACTCTTTATGCAAATCCTTTTAACTTCAAATATTGAACCCCTTCACGAGGATATACATTGAAAGAAATCGACACCACTAACACCTGTAAGTAAATGTAAGTTAGTTCATAAAGATCCCCTGCTGATGGAATGATTTTTATTAATGAATTCCCTAAAACTAATTTTACTTAGCATCGAAATGGGAACCTTCCTAGCTTTTAAATGCGTGCGTAAGCACTAGGTGTCAGATTGTTGTATTTATCTTAGGACACTCCGCACTATCCACAGTGAGCGGATGATTTGGTGTCCAGTTCGCTTCCCTGTGACGCTACATACCAGGCGCATACAGAATGTGTCTGCGGGCGAAAAGCCGCAAACTCGGAGCCGCTCACATTTGTCTGACATTATTTGTAGACAATTTCAAGATAAACAATTTCATAATGATCTTTACTGACCTCCGAGCAATAGGTCGCGAGATATTTGCGAAAAACTGATTTTCACGGCCTTTTGACCTTTATAACTTTATTTGCCGGCACGATATCAATTTCGATTTTTCACATTTTCATTATAACGCCGAAACTAAGGTGTAGCAATTTTTCCGCAGACTGGGGAATGTCTAAAATTACTGGACTGTAATCATAACCTGCAACTGATCTGGCATGAGCGTCACCCCGAACACCTCGCTGCGCAACCGCGATGCCTGGAACGTCCAGCGGGAACCCTGCAAGGATATGGTATGTTCGTAATGATGCGGAATGGCTTGGTAACTCCTGCTGTCCTCACTTCCTCCCACTACATTGATAAACCCAGATACTGAATACAATAAGTGGGATCATCTCCTGTCTGTTTATATGCCATAATGTAGAATATGGCAACGACAATACTCTCCGAAATTTGTTTAGGAGCTCAAAACATTACTACAATTGGTGGCTACTACTAGTGGTATTTGTAGGTGATTGATTATAGCCCTCATATTGAAATGCTTGAAAAGTGTAATTAAATACGTATAAGATTATGTTCTACACGACCTATATGTAAAATACTTACATTAAGTTCTCATTAAAAACCTTTGCCCTAAATCCTACTAATTCAAAAATATACGCAAAAGTTTGCGATGATTTATGTAAGAATGTTGTATGTTTGATACAAACTACGGAGATGGATTTAGATGAAAATTCACAATAATAAGCCGTGTAGCACCGCTAGTATATTAATGTAGGTACCTGTTGATCGAACAACGACCAGAATATAGGAACGGGAAGGTACAAGTAGAGTATGGAGAAGACGATCTTCATGTCGGCGACGAGTTTCTCCCCGTACTGGTCCGAGGCGTAGTCTAGCCAGTGCGGCAGGGCCGGGCCGCCGCGCTCGCGCCGCAGCCGCTGCCGCAGCGCGTACTACACACACGAACATCGTAAAGGTCGATTTACATCATACGAACATAGAACTAGAGCTAGAACAAGAGCATTCTTTCTTAATTTTTTAGTGTTAACAAAAGCTAGAGTACAAGAACCACTTCAGTGGCGAGCGCACGTCCTAAGACCAAACCAAGAACGCTCTAAACTCTTGCGCTGATTACTTCGATGATAGAGCGAGATTTTTTCGAGTATTCATAGAATCTAAATATATATAACTCAAAGGTGACTGACTTAACGACATAGTGATCTATTAATGCACGCACAACCACTGGACGGATCGGGCTGAAATTTGGCATGCAAGTAGATTTTATGACCAAGACATCCGCTAAGAAAGGATTATCCGAAGCGAAGCGAGGGCGGGTAACCTGTAATCTATAGAATCTTTGCGAACGCACGCACAACGAAAAAATGCTCTGCGTCTGTTATTAGAAGAATTTGATGTAGTTCTATGATATAGATGTAGAATGAGTATTCGCTCGCTTGATGCTGCTGTCAGGCTGCAAACTGAACGCACGCGGTTACGGTTACGGTGGCGGTGGCAGGCAACCGGCGGTAAAACAAACGGCTCACCCGACACGGCAGAAATGCTTAAATTTGTACGAGCCGCCCGGCCCGCACCGCGCCAGCCACAGCCACCGCGTGCGTCCAGTATGCAGCCATAGTATTTTAAACATTACACACCACATACTTTGACCTGTATCCGTGGTAAGCAGCATAAGCACTTGTGTTACGCCGTCAGTAACAGTGCATACCACAAATAAACTTAAATATTGTAACACACCCCAGCACGGAACCAAATTTTCATCCCACAAATTATAGCACGGGTGTGAATCGAACTGACAAATAGCACATGAGACAAGGACACCCTTGTCTCCTCATGTGCTAGTTAAGAGCTAGTTAGACTATCTAGTTAAGTCAAGATACACAAATGAGTCCGACCGATTACGGCCATGACGGCATATTTAGTTGCAAACAGCGCAGGATTTATGGTTTTATATTATATTGCATAAGTATATGCGGAAACACAATTCCCTCACCTTCGTTCCTTAACGTGATTTCCGGGGCACGGGCGCGCATACGCCAGCATCCTGACTCGGGCCGAGTAAATTTATAACAGAAAAACGTTGGTGAAGTCTGACAACACTGAAGTACGTTCCGTAATAAGCCGTTTAACAATTTCAGTTTCCTCGATGGTATTCGGTAAATGGATATGTAACAGTTTAATCAAGTGACCGGCTGGATTCATTACAGTGTTAAGTACGTTATACTGACAGCAAATGTTTTATTCATTATAGAGCAACGTGCGTGCGTGTATCTCAGTCAAACAAAGCTGTACTGTTTGCGCACGCGGACCGGAATTGCGTTCAAATTAAGCTAAAAGCGGCTACCAACGAAGCCAAACCGGCCACTGCTGGCCGCTAATTGTCACCCAAAATCGCGTACATTTGTGTTGGCATTGAAAACAGCTTCAGTAAGTTACATATACTATCTTTAAAATACCACATTTCTGAATGCACACACAATATGATAATTAATTCCATTTATCTCTGTCTGGCTATCCTTAATTAAGTATATATATTTGTCAAGTTTCTTTCATATATTAAAGTAAAATCAAACTTAATCGCGTATTGTACGTAAAAATCTCATGATCTATCTAAATAGCATGCATCACAGATATTTAAAGGCCTGAGCTTTCCTCGTACGAGATTTCGATATTAAATCTTATGCCCACGCCATAAAAATGATATAATGTCTAAAGAGTTACGTTTGCCGAGCTGTTGACTGTACCTACACATACGAACATAATTTTCTTCCTCGCATTGTATTCAGCGGTTACTAAGCAACATCAATCATACGAGATCTCTTTTTCAGCCAATTGTACAAAAAACCTTTTAGGCTACCACATGGTGATGATGATTGATAATATCATGTAACACTTATATACGTAGCTATATCCGCGGACATTGACGAGATGGATGGGTCCACCATTTTGAGAATTAGATAGCTGTGTTCCGGCATGTCAATGCGGTTCGTATAAAACGACTGACCGAAATCTATTTAAAGGGCTAAACCCATTTTCAGACTAGTTCAGGATTTTTTAAGTTCGCGATTAATGTGGATGTGTGTGTGAACTTGTCAGTTTCGATACTATTTTCTTTGGATGGCGACGAAACATCAGATACTAGTAGAACTGCTTTCAGAACACTGGATTTAAAATCAAATGGACCTTCTTACCCGCGAAAATATTTCAGATCAAACCTTATTTTTCTTTTTTTTACATTTCCGATTAATCTATTTTGTATCGGCATTGTTTACCTATGTACTTTATTTCATTAAAGAATTTTTCCCTCTACAGTTTTATTATAGTAGTTAGAAACCGTTTTGTTCTCATAATCAATTGAAGAAGGGAACGAAGCGCTGTTGGTGTTTTTTTTCTTTATGTAAAAAAAAAATACTCTTCTTACTCTGCCAGATTCATTTATAATAGTTTGTAATCCCGTACATAAATAATATGCTTTTAGTAACACTGTAGTGCAGTATATTTCACTATTAAGTTCTGGTATTGTTACACCATCATTACACCATATTATTTTAATATGTTAATTAAAATAATATGGTATCAATATTATCGTAAGGAAAAGTTACTTTTCTATTCTTAGGGACAAAAGGGCGTACATTGAGCTATACCAGACGATTTAGAAGGAGATGCAAAGAAATAGCGATTTTGTACGTTTTCCACTTACCCACGCACACGAAACGAATTTCAATGTGACGTTATCTCTCGGCTGCTTTATCCGGTACCAAGGCTTCCCCGCGACAAATATAACTGAAAGTAAATATTATTATGTAAATTAATAAATACACACATTGATATCAGATACGAGAGTGGTATACACAAATAAACGAACAATTAACACACACAGACACGGAACGAACAAACACCGATACTCATCACACTAATATTTGCACCGAGTGGGAATAAAACCCACGACTCAATCGAACCAGGCAAATAATATTCCGTATTAATCAGAAACCGCCCTGCGGATATAAATGTGAAGAATTCTGCTCTACGGAATAAACAAAGCCATATTTATCACAGTATTTTAATTACGCAGTTGTAACAAAATGAACTGCACTGAATTTTCCAGGAATCATAAAAACGAAGTTAAGTATTTTGCTTAGAGACGGCGCAAGATATTATTAAATGGCGCTGAGTAAAAAACCTGTTGCTGTTTGTAACAATTGTTTTTTTATTCCGACATGCTCGTAATGAAAGGTTCAGAACTCACGACGCGGTCATCTCCCGCGGCTGTTGAGGGGCCGTAGCTTCCGTATCGTATGTTAAATATACCGGCCAAAATTTCAGATTTCTAGGTTATGAGATACAGCTTAGAGACAGACTGACGGACAGACGGACGGCGGAGGCTTAATGATAGGGTCCAGTTTTACCTTTTAGGTACGCAACCCTAAAAACAAATTCAAAACTCACGACGCAGATTTGGCTCGAAGCGTGCGCGGTTGCGTTGTGGGCGCAAACCGCGCGGGCCACAGGAACCGCAGCCTCTGCTGTTTTCAATAGGGAATATGCGCACAATTTTTAAATTTTCCTAAATAAATCTTTAATATTGAATTAATATGAATTAAATGTTATTTTTTAATTTACTTTAATAACAATCGAAATATACCTGTTTTAAGTTCCCGGGTGGACAGAGAGATCCGATATGACAGGTGACGTCAAAATATAACACTACGGCCATACGCATCACGCAATCCATACAAAATCTGTTTTGTATAAAGTGATAGAAAATTAACTTAAATTCCATACGAATCCTTCGTTTTTGAACCGATTTTTATTTCACCTTTTTTATTCATATTTTTAAGTCTATTTTTACCCGACTACGGCAAAGCAAAAGGAGGGTTATGATTTTGACAGGCTATGTATGTATGTATGTATGTTCATCTGTTTCCACATAACTTCTAAATTGCTTGTCAGAATTCGACAAATGACATATCATTAGAAGCGTCTTAATTGTCCGCTGGTTATAGGCTATATAGGGTTTCACAAAATCTAATGTGGCGCCCACTAGCGGACAAAACATACAGAGTAAAAAAATAAAGTTAAGATAAATACGCCGTGTTTGGTATCATTGGAAAGCGCTTTACTTGTACATTTTAAATATATATATATATTACTAGCATTTGCATGTGACTTTACGTATATTCATGGACTGATTGCATATAGTTCACATCTTTTCGTTCATAGCTTCTTTACTACGTCCCCTTAAAATATAAAACATGTTGGTTCATCAATTTAACTTTTGATAATATTATGCGCCACAAATACACTTTAACACCAAAATAGTACAAATAATAAAAAGTTAAAAACTAAAACCCAACTACGACAAAAAACGACGCTGAAAAAGTATAAAACAAGACTTTTAGAACACTGAACTGAACAAAGTTGCTTATGTAGTTCCAACTATGTAGAGATAAGTTTTCATGTTTGGAAAGGCGTAGTCACACGTTCCATACACAAGTACCTACCTACCGTAGCACTTTGACAACGTGTGACTGCGGTTTTCCAAACATGAAAACTTATCTCTACATAGTTGGAACTACATAAGCAACTTTGTTCAGTTCAGTGTTCTAAAAGTCTTGTTTTATACTTTTTCAGCGTCGTTTTTTGTCGTAGTTGGGTTTTAGTTTTTAACTTTTTTCTCAAAAAGTTTGAGATTGCAGATTTATGCATATTCCTTATTAGTGGGAACACAGTTCTTATGATTGTACTCCCCGTCTTGCAACCGCACGTCTTGCGGGCAAAGATCGTCGTCTGTTTTTAGGGGTGATAATTCCCGCGAAATTCCGGTGATAATGACGAGGCTACTCCAAGCTATCATCGTATATCAGTTAAGAAAAAAAATATTAAGAAAAGTGAGCTGTTTAACTGCGCAAATTGTGAGTTTTGAAATAAAAAAGCAAACAGCCACTGCCGAGGGCACGGAAGAAAACCGCGCCGTGAGTTTTGACCGTAACAACCGTAAAAATAATAATTGTTGTCTTGAGTTGTATTCAACAACTCAAGACAACAATTATTATTACATAATATTATGTTCAGGTATTTTTTCTTTTGTAAAATTAAAATTAACCATTAGTGTTGGGTGTACTATATATAACATACGTATTATAAAGTATCTTAGTAAACATGAATTGTAAACCGACGCCTTAGTGTGAAATCCTTGAAAGTGTAACTTAAGTAACTTTTCAGGAGGATGAAAAACAGCGCTGCAGCGACATTTTCTTCGAAGGAAAAAAATAAACACAATTTTAAAAAACCCGTTCACTCTAAGGTGACGTAACTATAAATAAATATTTCACAACATCGTGATCCTGTGGTGGGTAGTTCAAGCACTTGTGTTACGGAAAACGACACTGGACGGACACACAACTAAACTGAAATATATAAATAACACACCCAGACGCGGAACAAACACCGATGTTCATCACACAATTATTTGTCCCGAGTGGGAATCGAACCCACGGCTCTTTGAAGCGCCATCAGCCAGGGTCACTAACCGTTCCACCGAGCCGGTCAACTTGTTTTATCATTAATAAATTTTAAAAAATCCGTTACTTATGGAAACCAGGACGAGGAACGCCGGGAAGCCGAATCCCAGCGCGTAGCAAGCGTCGTCGCCGAAGCACATGACGCTGCGGCGCAGCGCCGGCGTGGCCACCATGCCCGCGAACCCGCCCAGGTTCACCGTGCAATAGAACGTCGAGAAGAACCGCTGCAGCCGGTGGTTCTCCTCCGGGAGACGGAACTGGAGGCGAGCGGTCTTTCATGGGTACCAAATAGGCAAAAGCGTCGATGGCCGCGTGGTTACGGACGTTGCTTGCCATGCGAGAGGTCGACAGGTACCACAGTGTTTTTCAAATTTCAAATTCATATGTAAGATTATTCGATGCTTTAATTGTAAAGAAAAGACCTGCACTCCTACGAAGAAATTCTTAGGTTGTGTAGTCAACCAACCAGCACTTGGCCAGTGTGGTTGACTAAGGCCGAATCGCCGTAGTTTAGGGTAGGCCCGTGTCCGGGGCGTATTATGGGCTAATTAAGAATAGGCAAAACAGACCCGTCGTTGCTGGCCGTCTGTCTGTCTGTCACCAGGAGTTAGGAGGTAGAGCCATCCGCTCCCCAACAAGTCCGGTCATGACAAGGCCGCGAACCCTGAATCTGATCCGCACTTGAGCGGTTTTGTTAAATACCCGACATCCAGGGTGATCTTACTCCACCTGATGTTAAACGGCCGTGAGGCACACATAATTATTATGTAGTCGACGTAGGTAATATGATTGTCGTATCGTGTGTAAAGGTCCGAAAAATCCATGGATAATTAGCCCTCCCGCCATATGTTAACAGCCTAACACTTGAGATATTTTATAATCCATGCTAATACGTTTGCTCCAAGTCGTCCCACTGAATGGACAAATTCCATTTTGCTTTTACTGAAACAGCATGCTGGGGCAAAATGAAATAATTAAACATGACGTCTTTCATCACAACACATAATATACATTAAATATTATTCTCGTGTAGCCTACATTAAACAATTTGTTGAAATTCACTAGAATTTCAACGATCAATTCAACAACATCGAAATGGAAGCCGGATTTAAACTCACCTGATCTCCCCCAAACGCTGCGACACAAGGTTTTATACCGCCTGTGCCTGTCGCAATCAGCGCCAAACCAATCATAGAAGTCGTCCTGAAAAATAATATTTGATTCTCTTATTTTGTCGGCCATTATTCGAACTAAGCAATTGGTGGACGTGTGTGTTCGGTTTCAAAAATTCACCCATAGAATTCTTATACCTACAATGAAATCATGATCACATACCATTCGAATTTAACAACAAAAAGAAATTAATTAATCATGTTATGACCTTTATGTACAGTCAGCCAAAAATGTGGTCTACCACCCTACGGTTGAGATTCGTTTGAACGTCATGAAACAACAAGGTCAATTTTCCCTGGCAATAAGATTGTGTCAGTGAAAAGTCAACCTTAGCGATCGTTACATCTCGCAGAAACTTTTGTCAAAAGTGGTAGACCACTTTCTTGGCTGACTGTACATGTGCATGTACCATTTATACCGTGCCCAGATGTCTCTGGGCACGGTCTAAAGGGTACACTGTCGTGTCGGTGGACAAAATAACACAAAGCATATGTAAGAAAAGCGTAACCTAACAATAGATAAAACATTTTTAATTTTAAACTGACATGGTAACACACATTAGAAAACTGGAATTGAGTTTAAAAATTGAAACTGATATTTGAAGAACGGGTGAACTGGGTTCACCCGTGATCATGGCGCTTGCAACAGTGCCGAAATATCGGGAGCTCATTAAAACAAAACAACAAGGTAAATATCCCGGACAATGTCAGTTTTCTGATAGATAAAACAAGTAAAAATTAAAACAAAGCTAATCAATTTAAGCCTAACATTGAATGTTACAATTTATAAAATATAGTGATGTTAAATAATAATCGACGCTGATATCTTACTAATATTATAAATGTGAAAGTTTATATGTGTGGATGGATGTTTGTTAGGTACTCTTTCATGCAAATACTACTAAACCGATAACGATGAAATTTGGTATGCAGGTAGTTGAAGACCCAGAATAACATTATTTATCCTGGAGTTCCCGCGGGAAAAGGGTTTCCACGCGGACGAAGTCGCGGGCGGAAAGCTAGTATAGGTACAATACAACGCAGCAGTAACTAAAAATAAAGAAATTAATACGCCGTAATAACGTATTAAACGTAGTCCTCGTTTAATGTACGCTTCGCTTAATTAATGTGAAGTTAATGACGTGCCCTATAATTAAATTTGGTAAACAAATATTGTCCGAACGAATTTACGATGAACAATCATCGTAAATTAATTTCGTTCTTCACCATAAATAAAATGTGGCCAGCCGCTAGGCGCTAGCTCGTTTGTGTTGTTTCTGTGTTGCGGTTAGTTTGATTTGACAGCTATTTCAGCACTCGATGATTTTATTAATTAATTAATTACGTATCAAAAATGTACAAATTAATCTATATTATCAATTTATCAATACATAATAATAAAATGTAACGGATCGCTGTCTGCTCATAGATGATTATGAGAAAAAATATTATAGGAAACATTTATCAACGCACTAGCTCCCAACATGATTATTGGAATTTTTGTCTGAACGCTATTCTCAGAAACGGTTAATGACGTAAAAAAAAACTCGGTCATTCAAACCAATTTTCGGTAGAAGTTTAGAACATAATGATTTTTCAGTTTCATCATTCTTTTATTTTAGAAATACCAATGTGTTTTTCTAATTTGAAATTTATATGTACCATCAATCGACGCTTTAACGGTGACGGAAAACATCGCGAGGAAACACACGTCCATTATACCATCCTGCACACCTACGAAGAAAGTCTAAGGTTGTGTAGTCGACCAACCCGCACTTGGCCAGCGTGGTCGACTAAGGCCTTATCGCCCTAGTTTAGGGTAGGCCCGTGCCCCAGCAGTGGGGACGTATATGGGCAGATGATGATGTGTTTTGATGAAAAAACAATTGAGTTTTAGTTGTACATCTACTAACCAAGTTATAACAGTATTCGTCTTATAGATTCGGAAAAAAGGATTGCTGTGACATACGGATTACGGACGGACAAACAGACTGACAGACAGACATGACGAATCTCTAACGATCCTTTTTTGTCATTTGGCTACATAACCCTAAAAATGCTACCTTAAGTCTTATTTCCACGAAGTCGCTTGCTAAGCTTGTTTATTAAATCTATTAAAAACAACATTGAACATAAGAAAAAGTATTATCGGGTGGGTGAGGGCTTATGATCCTGGATTTGGGATTGGATGCGATTTTCACTAATTCTAAGCTAACCTAGAACATAACTAATTGAAAAAGCTTTCGTTAAATGAAGTGCGGTTTTATCTCAATCGCTCTATAAAAAAATCTATACCTATCAATCAACAACTTCAATAAAAAAAATCTGTTCATTCAGTAACAAACTAAAAGTTCCGTTACTATCGTAACTGTTTGACAAGAATCGACTACATACAGGAATACATTTATGCATCGTCACCATTAAACCTAGAACGCACTAGTTGCAATGCGGCGATGCGGCATGCATTTACGGCACTGCTGTCTTCCGTTACGGCGCGCTGTAATCCGGATTACCATATCGCCTTAGCTGGTGATGATAACGAGGCTACTCCAAGCCATCATCGTATGTCATTTACGAAAAAAATAAGGTCTGCTGCGGATTGCTTCTAGAATAGATAATATAATCATAAGCAAGGGCGTAGAAAACATTGCGGCAGTTATTATATTTTATCATCGTAGTTAATATCGTCAAAAACAGTTCCAGATCAACTGAAGATTTTGATTGAAGCCAGGCCTCAAATTAGTCTGTTGTGTTAATGAGCAACATCCATGTTGAAATTGATATACGGCCCGCTGCAACGGCATGCCGCATCGTAGCCACCCTTTAGTGCGTCCTAGACCTAAAGCGTCCATATCATTCAACTCCAGCCGGACGCGGGGTGTCTGAAAATACGGGACAGTGCCGGGAATTCATATCCTCCTATCCAGTAATCCCGTTTCATTGGCCCGGAATTTTAACAATAGATTATACTAGCGAACCTACCTAATTACGTGGTAAAATTTTCTCGAAAATTACTCATTATTGGGCCATCACAGAAATGATAACACTGACTGGCTTCATTTATGAGTGCGTACTATGTCGGTTTCCGATTCTCCTTTGCAACGATGCAACTTAGCAAGATACTTCTGAATATTTAAACACTATGTCTAAACTCTAGTAGAGTTTTAATTTTAAACTGTCATGGTTACACACATTAGAAAACTGAAAATGTCCGGGATATTTACCATGTTGTTTTATTTTAATGAGCTCCCGATAAATATCCCGGACATTTTCAGTTTTCTAGTAGAGTTGTCCCGAAAACATGAGCCCAATGAATGGGTACCCTACATCTGGCTGGAGGTCCAATGGCGGTTCCCGGCCCGCGCATGCGCTTTACGGACTTTACTTGTACCGGTGCTTAATTTCGCTCGGTTATAGCAGAACTACTTGGCATTGAGTTCCAAGGCCAAGCAGATCTTTGCTCCTCCACACAATAATCCCAGTTCCAGTTTTACCCAGTTCAATATTTTTGTATTTCTATTTTTGCCTTGGCACATTTTGTTAATTTGTAAACTACCACTAGTTAGCTGTTTAGCCAAGTCAAAACACATAAGTTAAGTATTTTTTTAATAATCACTTTTTTTACACTAAAGAAAGAAATTTAAATAATGCAGAACAGTTTATTTTACTTTTATTAGTAATATTTTTACAGTCTTTTTATCTATTTTTAATAATTACGTTAGTAAGGGGTGCAACATCAATAGGTACAAGTAAATAAAATTGAAGTGTAATACATTTTACTAAATGGGGTTGAATCTATAACAAAAACACTAATAAATTAAAAAACATTTTGTCCGTTTAATCCGGGTAAAACTCCACGCGGACGAAGTCGTATGTGGCCGCTAGCTGGTAATATTGTATCGTAGCAGAAATCGTAGCTTTCGTAGCACTTTCTACCAGTAGCGGTACCATGAGTTGGCTATCGAAAACTTACGTACGTTAAAACCTATCGAGTTGTTTTTTTCTTACGACCGATTTTAGTTCTTAGCGTGACCACCAGGGGCGCTGTACAAGTTTTTCATAGACATTTACGTAGGCGATATCGAGTCCGTAACTTTTAAACTCAAGGTAGCGCTACAGTAATCCTTTAAAGATTAATAAAACAGTTATCTAACTTCTACTTTTAGACAAAGGTTATAAACCCTCAGTAGTTTATTTAATATGGCAGGGCAACAAGGTGTATTTTTATTGTCTAGTGGATAATAAAAATACACCTAATACCTACCGACCAACTATGTATTTATATCCTTAACAAAATATACTTACCTAACTACAACTACTCGTTTTTTGACTTGAAATCAAATGAAAGTACGAGTGATATGACAATAATATAAACCTAATATTTATTGATAAAATAACATTTTTCTACGAAACTTTATCACTACAGTTATATCATTTAATAATATATACTTACGTGGGTGGTAACATGAGAGGCGGTATAGCTGAACAACAAGTCAACACAGTCCCAATTAAATATATTATTGAGAAATATAATATGACCCTGCAAATAGAAAGGTATTGATAACGTGTCCCCTAGGCGCTAGTTATTAGGTTGATTATTGCCAAAACCCTCATAGTTCGGTAAGACGGCAAACCGACATGACTGATTAGAGATAAAGCGCAGGACCACCGTCTTAACGTGCTTTCCGAGGACTCCGGGCTGAGTGATTTCTTAACAGTAAAAGCTCACACAAATTTTGCCCGACCCCGAACTCGAACCGGGGACCTCTTGCAGGCGGGGGCCTCTCCTAACGCAGCACTTGCTACCACTACCAATAGACCAACGAGGCATATTCGTGCTTATGGCTTGATTAAGTTTATTGAATAATTAGGTTAGCCTTTGTTTGTTTTAGCCCAAGGCCTCAGGAAATGTCGGTCCGCCCCTGCTCCCTATATCGGTATTTTTATAGCACATTACAAGGAAGTCCTGATCACTAGTGCACACACTTGTGACACCGAGCACTCTACAATCTCAATCTCATAGTTCGGTGACACGGCAATCCGATATGACCGATGGTAAGGTGATATGAGATCAGGCGCAGGACACTTGGGTTAACGTGTTTTCTATAGCACAGGCGTGCGTCCGCCAACTGCCTGGATCTGGGCTGAGTAATTTCTTAATAGAAAAGCTCATAAAACCTGAGCCGGACTTGACCACTCCGTCTTAGAGAGAGTGGCGATGACCACCAATAGGTCAACGAAGCATACAGAATGGAATATACTCCGACTGCTTCGTTGGCGTTTGTTTAATCGATTTACCTAGTTAAGGGTCATTAAAAATCTAGAAATTACTTGTATCTCCCGATGAAGTTGTCAGCCAGTACCGCTCCCATCAACGGCATGGTATAACACATCATGATAAATATGTGGTACACCACCGTAGCAGCATTCTCGTGTAGACATAGTACGTTTCGTAGGTACAGAGACAATATGGCTGGACACACAAATTGTTAAGAGGTATCACATACATAGACCAGATTTCAGATTCTTTTAAGTAATGAGTTTCGAATAAAAACGTCACCCAAACACGTGAATCTTGACCAATTTTAAGACAACACTTAAGAAAGAGCATAATTTAGCTTAGCTACCTACATAGAAAATGAAATATATTGATCCGTAAGACCCTAAAAGTTTATATGTACTTCCGCCTAAGGTCGATAAAGAAAGAAAATAAGAAAAACTATATTTACGGTAAACTAATAAATCTTTACTATTTTTTACACGCTTTTATTAGGTCGACCTGTACCTATGTAAATATGTATGCAATAAAATGTAAGAAAAAATATTTAACCATCTTCTAAAGATCGTAGCGTTATGAAAATTGGCAGTTGTTGTATGTAATTTTGATGACAATACAAAGACTTTCTTTTCTTGTAAACAAATAAGTAGGTAGGTAGTTAGAGCGTCGATCTCTGTAACCTGCTTCCCGAAACAGGGAATATTATAAGTAGGTACATATATAATTCCAGATATCGTTCACAAAATACCTAATTACTTATTAAATGAACCTGCACGCCTTATTAAAGAAAGTGAAACATACTTCTCAAGCCGCAAAAGGAAAACCTTTCGCAAAATTCTGTTGCGATTATACAAAATATAGATGTAGGGTGGCTATGAAACATTGTTAATAAACTGAATTATTATATTTTGTCCTATTACTTCACAACACATCAAAATTGTAAACATATCATCACAAGTCAACAATGACAGTTGACATTGAGATGCAACTCTAGATTCTTTGCAAGAAGCTTCTATGTAACTTTATGTTAAGAACCTTTCGAGATAACGTGCAAGTATATACAAACGAACACGAATTCATTTAATTCTTTTGATTGGTATGCATCTATTTACATGCACCTACAAATCATCAATGCAAGCCATCTTGGTTCCGTCGTTATCCATAGCCATATTGAGTTTCAGTGGCCGTGAAGAAAGGGTACTGTAGGAAAGTACATACAGGGTGTAACGGGAGGGGTGGATCATCGTATCTCCATCGATGGAGGACTTCAATACCTATCGAAATAACCCCTATGTATGTTCCGCGATTTTCAATGGTTCCAAAGTTATTGAGACTTTTATAAAATTTAAGTAAAAAGCCGGAATTCAGTTTAAAAGTCTTCGCTGTAGCTTAACTACTCCCCTGCTTGCATGATTCATCAGGATCATCGTAGATCCACCCCTCCTGTTACACCCAGTATATTATGTACCTAGTTACTGGCTACAGTATGTACTTATATTTAACTACTCAATTTCGACAGATTGAACATATAATTCAGTCCGCAGGTATTTTTGCTCTGCAAAAGGTGGAGTAGAAAAGGTTTAAGCATCTTATTGTTTGGGTATGGCTGCCTAATTAGAATCCAAGTTTTCGACCTTTGGCGGCGCATGCGCGAGCCGCCATCTTGAATTAAAGGTGCCGAAATTCGTTTTTTTCTAAATAACGTCTAAACAGTTTACTTTATGACTAAAGTGTCTATGAAAAGCATAAAGAAGACAAAATTACTCACTTTTACTTCATACATATTTATTCTGTAAGTCTTATAGGTAAAAACATAAAAGCAGTTGAAAAATAAAATGTTACAAAAATCATCAATTTAATTAAATTCTGGTTAAAAATTTTACTAATTATTTTTTAAACCTTTTTGATGGCCCAGGTAGGTGAATGTCGAAATCTTCATTAATCTCGCTAGAATTTTCAGTTTCAATGTCGCTGTTTCTAAAAAAAATGGGTTTCCAGCAATGAAATTTCATCGTCATCGTTGTCCTCGTTATCTATCCGAATCTCTACCGCATTTCCGCAGGACTGACCACTACAGAACCCACATACAATAGAGCATTGTAATCCAGCTTTTCTGCAACTACATGCTCTAATGCATCCTTTTTTACAGTGGGAAGAAATTACTTTTAAAAGCGTTGGGGGTGCAGCTTTCTCAGTAGTTGTTATTGGACTGAGCCCATTGGTGTTATAATATCTCCAGCCCCAGTCTTCTGGGTTTTTTTTTATCCCAGATCAAACACGTAGTAACAAATTCATACTAGATTTAAATAACTTTTTCGTTATTTTTCCATCGCTTGTAAACTTTTACCTATAAGACTTACAGAATAAATATGTACGAAGGAAATGTAAGTAATTTTGTCTTCTTTATGCTTTTCATAGACACTTTAGTCATAAAGTAAACTGTTTAGACTTTATTTAGAATAAAACGAATTTCGGCACCTTTAATTCAAGATGGCGGCTCGCGCATGCGCCCCCCGAGGTCGAAAACTTGGATTTCTATTAAACTGCCATTCGTAAGCAATATAGCGCCAAAACATTTTCTACTCCACCTTTTGCAGACCAGAGGCTTTTATATGTCCCCACAGACTGTACTAATACCGACTTACGTCATTATTACTGTTCTGTCGAATACAAATCTCAGCAGCGACTATCTATCTACGTCGGGTGAGGACACTCAAAGAAATATACTGTTATGATTATAAGTAGGAAAGTAATAAATGTGTTGATTTGTGAGAAAAGGTATAATAAAAGCGTATCATTAAATTTTAATGTTTATTGTTTCTAACACGGATTGACAAAGTGAACATGAAATTTGCAAATGGCTACTTCTGCTTATTTGATATGTTTCTAGAAACACTACACATCCAGAAATCTAAATACAAACTTGCTGCATCTTCAGACTGTAAACTGGAATTATTTTTCTTTTTTTTTTTGTATTCTTCATATAAGTCTTTAACGTTGCGAATTTAACTTACAGATTAGGCTTTAGTCTTACATTGTATAAAATGTAGTCTGCTTTAATACCGCCATAAGACTTTTTCTTGAAAACGGTTAGTTTAGGACTTATATGAAAAATAGTACATTTTTATTCAAATAGGTCCAGAATAATTAAGTTTTCTATTTCCTTCCCATGAATTAGTATGAAAGTAGGGATTTAGGGTAATATAACATTTGAGGTATATAACAAAATTGCTTTGGGAGCTGAACATTAAAATTCCATCATACCATATGGCAAAGATGTTCTTGGCTTTGCACTACAGAATTTTGCAGGCTGGGATTCTACCACAAGATGTCTACTGTGTATACAGCACACCACAAGATTCTTATATTATACAGTACTATAGAATAATTAATTGAATATATAACTATTTCAAAAATCTCCAAACTTTGTGTTACATGGATCTAAGGTAGTGCTTGTTAAAATATTTTAAAAGACCTATGTATGTATGTACTTTTCTACTAATATTTACTGTAAATATGTCAGCTACTTAATAAAATTCGTATATTATGATTAATGGTTTGCTAGTACAACACGTATCTTGAATAAATTGGTAATAAATAGGACTGCGCGATAAAACTACATCATAAAGAACCTTCCTATGGTTGTTTAAAATGTAATCACACTGAAGAGTATAAGAAATAAATCATTGAGTAGAATGCTAGTATTAGCCGATATCAGGGCTATAGTGTACGAATTGGAAACAAAAGATTTGATTTGAATTCGCGCTTGCGTAGCGTGAGGTCCCAGAGATGTCAAAAGTCTTTGCAGCTTTAAATAGAGGTATATTTATATTAAGATTATAATAGTCGATATTCATCAATTCGTTTAATTTACGAGTATATAGTTTATTTATTAAACTTGGCTAATATTATTTTACGGATATATAATTGCGAGTGCTCAAAAACTGGATTATACGTTAGATCTACGTTTTATTTTTGGATTAAATATGACAAACAACATTTAAGATCCGTACTTTAAGACCAAACTCTACAGTGGCGCCAACTACTGAGAAACAACATATAGTCCTTATTCTGAAAAGAGATCGAGTGTCCTACGTACACCAAGTACTATTTTATTCTAGTTATGGTATACATTTTCGTAATGGGTATATGGTATCATAACATTTATATGATTATAATGTGTACATACCTACTAGTCTTTGATTAATAATACGAGTACATCATCCCCATCACAATAAATTAATAACATATTTCCGAGTTGGCCAATTATATAGAAATGTAAGTTGCTATTTATTACTGTGTCTAAAATACATAGTTGAATAATAAATAATAACATATATCCCCTACCCTACCCTTCAAAAAGCTGCTATCCTTTATATAGGTATGCCAAATATTCCACAAATCTTTACCGTTAGAATTAGAGGCAAGTACATAAACTTTTCACTATTACTTGCTCAAAGGCTGCAAAATTTAAATTCCTTTACAAAGGGAGATTAATTTACAATATAGGTACTTATTTATTTCCCAAATATTTTTCCATTGAGTGATAACTTTTGTTTTAATGATACCAAAAAACATGAATATGATGATCAACGCTGGAGACAGTAATATCAAAAATTTGACTCCGGATAAAAATTTCACACAATACCTACAATTATAAAGGTGTACATTCGGTTTTACCGACGAAAATCCAAGTCCAAGGGTTATCGCAATCACAATCTTTGTAAATAGACCGAGTAAAGAACATACATATTAAATACATACATACTCTCGAAAAGCCTAACCCTGCGAGGTCAGGGAGAATGTTCTACACATTTTTTACCTGACTTACGATGATGGCTTCGAGTAGCCTCGTCATCATCACCGGACTTGCGGCGGAGCGGATGGCTCTCACCGCTAAAAAGTTCTACACAATATCACTTCATGTAGTAAGTCTTAACTTCACCAATTGCACGTCATTCTTATAAGTCGTAGAACCCGATAGAGCATAGTATTGTATATTATTTGCGCGAGCACTACACATTTGAAAAAAAACTAATTTTACTGATTAAACTCGCGTGTATTGTCTGCGCTCGTGGTCACGAGCGCTGTAAAGAGCTCGAAACGTTGGATCTCTAAATAATGTTTAGAATAACAATACACGTTTTTAATCCGTAAAATTAGTTTTATTTCAACCGATGATTGACCATGCTCTATGTTTAACGGCATGGTAGATAGATGCCGTACAGCCGTTGGCGGCTGTGCAGGTTTGGGTTCATGCCGGCGCGGAGGCCGCGTTGCAGAAGTCATAAGATGAGGTTGGTGGACGGCGGGCCCCGGTAGCCGTAGCGGTCCACTGCGTCGAGCGGCGGCATCGGGTCGAAGCTGCGCTGGCGCGGCAGCGGCGGCATCTCCTAAGGGCGAATTTATTCATTCAATGGAAACTGTGTCTTAATTTCACAATTGAACATTATATTGGCAAATGTACAGAGCCCCTGGCGGTAACGCTAAGAACTAAAATCGGTAGTATGAAATAAACAATTCGATAGGTTTTTAACGTACAGTCGGGAATTTTGGCGGTAGTACACTTTTCAAACAGATTTCTTTAAACGCCATTAGCCCCGCCCACTAGTTATTTCCGCCAATAGAAGAGCACTTCGACCCTTTGTTTACGAATACGTTCACAAAGGGTCGAAGGAGTAGGAGAGCTAGCAAGAATTTTTTGGTAGGTATTTGAGGCAAGCTGAAAACTTATCCTATACCTCTCCTATTTATATCCCAGCACGAAACTGCAGACCTGCCTGGTGAGTAGCGGGGCTAAAGCAAACCCCCAAGAATATTTTTCATCTTTTAATTTATAACTAAAAAATAAGACTCACTAAGACAAATCATTTCGATGGAACTTCTACCTGTCAGGTGAACTGACAAATTATATTTCTTTGGATTATAAAAATATATTTTTAAATAAACAAAATTGGGGGTTGGTTTAGCCCCGCTACTCAGCCAGGTCTGCGGTTTTGTGTTGGGATATAATAGGAGAGGCACAGGACATGATTTCAGCTTACTTCAAATATCTACCCAAAAATTCTTGCCAGCTCCTTGACCACAATGGAGCGGGGCATGTTCTGACAGACGCGTAAGCGCCAAGCGATTTTCACCTTATAGGTGGTCGACCGCCAGCGTTGCTGATAGTACGTAAGTTTCCGATAGCTAACTCATGGTAGCGCTACATGTTCGTAGCGCCAGTACTCACCCACTCGACAAGCAGGTTGGTGAGAGGCGCCACAACGTGCAAGTGCCGCAGCAGTTGCTCGGGGCACCGCCGCGCCACAGAGTACCGCTTGCGCTTCGTCGCCTCCAGCAGCGACTGCCGACAGAACACTGATTTTACACACACTATAATTTTTTTTAATTTTATTGATTAGTTCTACCTACATTCAAACACACTGGCACTTAAAATACACAACCTTAGAATTTCTTCGTAGGTGTACTGGTTTCCTTACGATGTTTTCCTTCACCGTTAAAGAGTCGAATAATCGTACATATGAATTTCAAATTTGAAAAACATAGTGGTACGTGGCGGGGTTTGAACTGGCGACCTCTTGCACTCCCGGAGACAGGTAGTTGAATACGCTTCTAGGTATGCTTCTAGGTATACCAAGGTATAGTGTATAGGTATAATGTAGGGCAATTGTGTTATTATTTTTGTATACACTTTACCTATGAACGCAGTACATTTTTAATGCAGGGGTCATATTACAATAATATAGTAACCTAAGCGTACATTACATTGGTTCGTTTCACATGTTTTTTCTTCGAAGGGTTATAATCTATTGCGCAGCGCTTGCCAAAACCAATAGACCATTAAGTTAGGGGAAAGTGTACTAACCTTGCAGTTGGGGTCGGCCTCCAGCTGATCCACGAGCTCTTTGGCGTTCCGGTAGAACCACTCCTGGACCGGCCGCTCGCGCCAGCGCCAATACGCCAGCTTGGCGTGCAAGGTCATCGCAATCTTCACTTTGGAGGAGATGCTGCGAACAAATATGTTCATTATTTATTATATACGTTCTCCCTGCTGGGCACGGGCCTACCCTAAATTAGGGCGATGAGGCCTTAGTCAACCACGCCGGCCAAGTGCGGGTTGGTCGACTACACAACCTAAGAATTACTTCGTTGGTGTGCAGGTTTCCTCACGATGCTACATCACTACACAGTATAAAAAAAGTCTCTTCCTCTATCCCTAGGTATGCTTGAATCTTTAAAATTAAGGATTTTTAAAGACAAATCTCATCTTCTATGTGACCGGGATTGCAAACCCAGGAATAGAAAATTTGTGTTTTCCGTTCTAGATCTTATCATTGTGGCCTAAGTGTATTAAAGAAAATATTTGTATGATAATTGATACAAAACTTTGTTTTATTTATACATTTCCCAGTAGGTACCTGGTATCAGTGGCCGCTTCGGCGAATAGCGGATGTTTCCACACTTGTTGGCTGTTCTTGTGATGGACTTTCTCAAATATCTCCTTCGCCACCAAGGGGAATAGCAGCATAGCGTCCTTCAGGAGTTTGTCGGGGACAGAATAGTCCGATCCTGTAAACACATTACGTTTGAATATAAGCTATAAAAACCGCAGTTACTGTTTCAAGGACATTAGAAAACTTATTGTGTTCGGAATCCAAAATGAACGTTGTGGTATGACCTAACACTAAAGCTTGCAGTACATTGAAGAAATATTGTTTTCTTAATTTCATGTTCAAAAATATAAATTAGTTTTATAAATATATTCAACGTGGCAACACAAAATGTTCCATTGGAATTGAGGCACAGTAACATTCACCGTGGGAGAAGACAGAGAAAAGTGGAATGCGCTAGAGGATTTCTTCATCCCGAAAGGGATATCTCAGAATTGTAGAACACTAACACATTAATATTTCCATCAGAAAAATTTACTAATACTACTAACAACATTTGCAGTGTAATTTTTTCAATTATTTGGGAAGCGAAATAAATAGTCTTTATTATTAACATTCACCATTATAGTTCAAAATCGTCCACTCACCCTTCTTCTTCCTAACGCAGTGGAAGTGCGCCATCGCATTCGAGTACTGCATATTGAACAGGTACTTGGCCTGTCGCTCCTCAGCCCAGTAATCGTACACGTCTACCAGCCACTGGTGCTCACGCGCCCTCAGGGCTAGCACGTCGATGACGTAGATCACGGCCAGCGGGTCCGAGGGGTCCAAGTTCAGCAGCAACTTGGCTAGCTCAAGAGCGGTGCGGTGGCACGCCATGTTCGACAACGTGTACAAGTACTTCAGCACCGCTATGAAGAACGGACGGTTCTCCAAGTACTTGTACTCCAGGCGGACCGATTGCTGCACAGATTTAGTTTTAGGGGTGAGTGCCACCGCTCCCCCGGCGATGATGACAAGGCTACTCCAAGCCATCATAGCACGTCAGTAAGGAAAACAAAACTTAGTAGAGATTTTTACGGGTATCCATATGTAATCTGCTGGTAGGCGATATATTCAAGGGCCAATATAACCAGGATCACAAGACAATGGCCAAATTTAGATATTCAAAATTATAATATGGTGTACAGTGCCTTCATAGAATTAAGTACACTTCAAATTTCAAAATAACAGATTGAATATAGATTACACGAGTATTCCTAAAAGAGGAAGCACTTCTGCAGCATTAGCATTTTTATGATATTGTGCTTGGGGAGTAATAAGTCTGATGCATAATTAGCTTAAAAATCAATGACTACATTGTGATATTCAAAACCATGTAACTTCATAGCACTTCAAATTTAAACAAAAGCATTCCCACAAATAAACAACAATATAAAATCGAAATCGTGAAATAATATAAATTCACTATCTAACAGTATATAATTGCAGTAAAATACTTACATTCGTCAAATTGAACGCTGGGTGAGCGGCGTAGTGTATGCATGAAATAATTGTTTTTAACATTTCACTCCCTCCAGTATACTCTTCGTCGCGGTACATCATATCAACAAACTGTTGACAAATACCATTATTATAAATTATAAGTTCTACTTAAAGCTTATTTTAAAACGATTAAATAATAACCATTATGTTGCTTTATTTTTCACACATAGCAATAAATACCTACCTAAACTAACAATCTAGTACATGTTTTTAATAATTTAATGCCACCACACAAATGGTTGGATCTTCGTCCATTCATATCAGATCAATAAAATAAAAGAAAAACAAATGTAATACCTCTAGTAGGGCTTCGATATGGTAGTTGGTTCGGGCCGAATGCAGCATCTCAACGTCCGGTACACCGTTGAATCGCACGTACTGCTTGTGTATGGCCTGGTAATCCCTCTTATGATCAATTGTGAAGTATGAGCAGTCATTCTCACGCCGACGGAGTGCCATACTAATGCCTGTAATTTTTAATCTTTATCAAAGACTTTCACACCAAATTCATACAATTTAAGATCCAAATGTATCACTTAATGCTAACCAGGTCCAGGTCCATAGACCAACCAGGTCTTGGGACAAGAGAGAGCACATCATTTTGGACCTTAGTTATTATTAACATAAGGTCCAAAAACAATGAAAAATTTAACAATGCTGTGCCTGGTTAAGGGTTAAACTAACATTTAAATTAAATCTTTCAATTCTAATTGTGAGTGTTACACTTGTGATGCAATAACTACATAAATAACATAATTTGATTATTTTTATTATTACTTACCAATGTTGTGAAACACCTTTTTATCAGATATCGGAACGATGTACGCTCTTTTATACTTAAAAACGTTGTGTGGGCGGTAGTTCCTGGAATAAAAATTTAATTTTATAAACCTAAAGTATTCCTCAACTCCAATACAATGTCTTATTAATTAGTAATCTATTCAGTATGCTTACCTGCCGCGAATGGTGTTATCTGTGCTATCGGAGCCAAACTTCAGCTTGAGCTCGTTGTTAAAATCGAGGTGTTTCGCTTGAACGGAGAAGAACATTTTCTTGTGATCTATTGGCTTCTCCTCGGCCGGGACCGGGCTGGCTGCCGGGGAGCCCAGCATGGCGTTCACCTCCTGCACTGTCTTTTCGATCTCGTCCATCTAAAATATAACCCAACAATAAATTTATACACATACAAACACACCTTATTGGCAGCCACGCGGAGGCAAATCACGCCTTTTTCCCAGAGGGTTCAGGAGATCAACTTTCTGCCATATGCAACGGTCCCTGCACAACTTTCGCCTCTTCCACATCCATCAATATTTTCATGCTTGCTGGCCCATTGCGATTACATCTGATTTGAGCTCTTTTCAAGAAAATATGCAGTATCCATCACATTACTACTTAGTAAGTTAGGTAAGTCGGTTGGTTTCCAAGCTGGCTTATACTTTAAGCGCAACAGTTTTCAATGTCAGTGGAGAAACAATAAATAATTTCAGCAAAGTGTAATTACCAAAAATACAGAATAAATTAGAATTATAACAAAAGTGAATAAGTGGGACATAAATAAATGAGGAGAACAGTAGACATTCAATTTATAACAATCATGTTATATGTAAGGCGTCCGACCGAGTTTGGCCATAGCTACCGATCTCAATTAAGATCAGCCAAGTGCGCAGGACATATTATAGTGCACCAGTGTGCGCGCAAACACAAGTGCACTCTCTGTTCCCTTACTATCATAGATCGGTGAGACGGCAATCCGACATGACCGATGAGTGATCGGGCGGAGGACCACCGGCTTAACGTGCTTTCCTAGGCACGGGCGTGCAACCGCCAACTTCCTGACTCCGGGCTGAGTAAGAAAAACTCACACAAATTATGCCCGACCCCGTACTCAAACCAGGGACCTCTCGGTCCTTACGAAGTGCTTGCTACCAATAGACCAACGAGGCAATCAATCATGTACTGACTGTGTAATATAGGATTCGTCATCTTACCTCAGATGTATCTTCAAGACTTCGTCGTGCTTTGCGTTTCTTCTTCTTATTTTTTTTCTTCTTGCTGGGTTGCGCAGGCTCTTCGGACGTAGGAGAGGCGTCGGGTTCTTCAATAGGCTCCGGTGACTCCTCCACTTCAGACTCCGAATTCGAAGCTATCTCCAACTATGCAACAAAATAACCAATTTCAGTAAAGCTTTAAAACGAGCAGCTAATATGCAAGCACAAAACTTATTTAATATACAATGCCAAACAATTGCTGGGAGTCGCCACCTTAACAACTAAACAAAGCCCTTGCTGCGTGTAAATGTAATTAATTTACGATATGATCAAATATGCATGCAATGCATCGTAATCCCAATTTGATTAACAAAAAATATTTAGTTAATTATACGAAAATGTAAACAAATTAGTTTACTTGTTTGTTTAAGCCTTGCTTTGGTACCTCTGAGTTTATTCACATTTTAAAATAAAAATATCATTTTTAATAATAATAATACTTTATTTATTCAAAACTAGCTTTCCGCCCGCGACTTCGTCCGCGTAGAGACGTTTAACGGGTAAAACATTACTTCCTTATAGCGCAGTCAGTTAAAAAGTAGCCCATAAACCTTTTCTAGGCTCTGGACTACCTATATCTGTACCAAATTTCATTTAAATCGGTCCAGTACTCTATGCGTGAAAGCTTGACAGACAGGCAGACAGAGTTACTTTCGGATTTATAATATTAGTAAGGATGAATAAACATATGTTAGTGTCGTATTGCACAGTTATTGCTCAAGGAATAAAATTTTGCAATTACAAAAAAAAACAGTAAAATACAATTACAGTGTAACCTTAATATAACGAGACTCAATATAACGAATTTCTCGATTTAACGATTTTTTCAAAATCCCCTAGAGCTATCTATAAAAGCTAATATATAAAAATACCTTTACATTACGAACATATTTATCAAAACCCTTTTTATAAGGAATTTTTAATCATTGCAGGAAATAAATGGAAAATATTATTGACCTCTTTTTAACGAATTTTTCTACCGATAACCTTTACATAACGTACCCTATCAATTATTCCCACTTAGTTGTACAATATACCAGAGCCGCTCTAAGTTGGCCGATTTGCTACATGTCAGACTGACTGCACTAGTGAGGGACAACGGTAAAATTGCCGAAGTATATAAGTAACAGTTATTTCCACATTATAACCAAGCAAGGTCTAATTATAACAAATTTTTATTAAAAACATTAATTCACATCCAAAAGATTGAATTCAAGTTCCTCATTTATAAATATATTTATTTTTAAAATACAATACTTATTAAATCCTTCATCCTATTTTAAAAAAATACCTGGTGAGTATTACCCACTACGTCACTATGAAAACGTGTCAAACGGCGTAACTTTGTAAAAGCGTAATACAGAGTGGAAATTTTACGTTTTCTTTTTATAATTCAATTATTTTAGGTAATAAAAGACAAATAATTAGATAATTAGGTGCATTTGACATTTTGAAATAACGTCTTATTTTTAAAAGTTGTTCTTTATGATTCGCTAAATATGTTCCTCTTAACAAGGATAAATGCAAAATATAAAATAAAAAGTGTCAAATCAGTCTTCTAAGAACGGCTCCGGTATAGTAATTCATGTCTTGACAGGTTCAGACACGTTATAAAAAAAGAGACAATTTGCAAACAATTCAAAGAAAAAAGAAAATCAGCAGAACAAAAGGACATGAATCAGCTTGTGTGAAAATTACCCACAACCTCGAGTTAAAGAGGACAAATAGCATTGGCTCCACCAAAATTATTCACCTAATAAAATTTGAATGATTTCGCGAATCCGCTATATGTATGTTTGCATATTTTCATGTATGTTTCAATGTACATAGAAAACAAAATCACAGTTAAAATAAAACTCGCAAAGCAAAAGAAAAATTGCAACTAATGACACACATATCAATAATATGGTTCAATCATTTTATTTATTTTATGAACATTTCGGTTCTTATATAAATTGAGTACTGGACATAATATTATGTATATGTCACCGGAAAATAACAAGAACCGTAAATTTATAACTTTCCTAGGAAAATTATAAACTTTCGTAAGATTCTACACGACAGATAAAATGTATTATTTTACGCCTAAATTCTAGGAAGTTTATCAATTTGCGACGTCGTGTGGTAAATTTATAAACTTACGGATATTCATTCGTAATATTCTACGCGGTTCGGCCAATCACAGAAGAGTGTTTAATTTTACGTTTCTTATAGGACTGAAAATAACACACAGCTCTCTGATTGGTTGACGCTAGAACTGGCGATGCTTAAGTCCATAGACTTAGGTAAAATCAGACATGCCAAATTAGGAAAAAAACAAAGAACAATTAGGGTCCTAAAAAGAGTTTTTATTTTAAAATAAATTTTACCGAAACAGAATCGTAACGTAATTGGGGTGAAAATTAGTATGAGGAGAATTTTTACGTGTTTGTCCATTTTTAAACTTGGTATGGAGGTAGCTGGCACTCCAGGGAGATGCCAAAACTATTTTTTTTGAAAATTTAACCCCCGTGGCGGTAATGGGTGGGGGGGGGGGGTGAAAATTAGTATGGGAGAACTTTTACGTGTTTATAGATTTTTTTAAAACGGATGGAGGATTACGTTTGCGAGGACAGCGGGAATACACGGTCAGGTTCTACAATCAAAATACATCTTACATCAGATTTTACGCAGACGAAGTCGCGGGCGTCCTCTAGTTCTAAAATATACACATAAAATATACGTTCTAAAATATACAAACATTTAACAAATCAAACGTAATAAGTATGTTCCTGAATTTGTCTACTTATTGCAACATGTCAAAGATTACCTAAGTCTATGGACATAAAAAACATTGCCACTGCTTGCGTCAACCAATCAGAGAGCTGTGTGTTATTTTCCGTTTTATAAGAAGCGTAAAATTAAACACTCTTTTGTGATTGGCCGAACCGCGTAGAATCTTACGAATGAATTTCCGTAAGTTTATAAATTTACCACACGACGTCGCAAATTGATAAACTTCCTAGAATTTAGGCGTAAAATAATACATTTTATCTCTCGTGTAGAATCCTACGAAAGTTTATAATTTTCCTAGGAAAGTTATAAATTTGCGGTTCTTGTTATTTTCCGGTGACATATACAAAAAGAAATATTTCGTACTATACTGTAAAAATAAGTTTGGATATTCGTTTGGAATTTCATCTTTAGGGTACCCCTAAAGATGAAATTCAGTGTATTGTGACCAACAGGATTGAATTTTTAAAGATCATCCACATATACACACATTACTACACACAACACTAACAAGTCTTTAAGCAGTTGCATAAATAAATATGGCTGAGCAACAATTGCATTCAAATTCGCAGCTTGACAAAATAAAATATTCACACATCATTAATTCTAGCTGAGGTTTGGCAGAACAAAAGCATAATTATGCTTTTTGTAATATTAAGTGTAACACAGCGAGTCAGTAACTACCAGAAAAACTCCATGTCTCCAAGTCAGAACCCAGAAATTCTCAAAAATTGTAACATTGAATGAATTAACTTAATTCAGAAGTACATCATCATCATCATCATCATCATCAGCCTATTCCTGTCCACTGCTGGACATGCACTTAATCAAATAAAATATAAATAAGGCGTCCGACCGATTTCAGCCATGGCGGCCGATCTCAATTGAGATCAGCTAAGTGCCCAGGACATATTATAGTTCACAAGTGTGCGCGCAAACACAAGTGCACTCTCTATTCCCTTACTCTCATAATTCGGTGATACGGCAATCCGGCATGACCGATGAGAGATCGGGCGCAAGACCACTGGCATAACGTGCTATCCGAGGCACGGGCGTTCAAACGCCAACTTCCTAACTCCGGACTGAATAATTTCATTACAGAAAAACTTACACAAAATTTGCTCAACCCCAGATTCGAACCGGGGACCTCTCGGTTCAAACACAGCGCTTGCTACAATGGCCATTGAGGAACTTAATCAAATATAGCTACAGCAGCATTATGATTCTACCATCAGTTTAGAATTCCAAATATTTTAAGAAGACTGCAGACACAAAATATAAATAAAAGATTCTTAACACATAAGTGGGCTATACATATAAGATGGAGGAAATGTTCAAAGTCAGTAATGACCACAGTTTAAACTTACCCCTGCATAAGTAAACTTCGACTCTTTGGTATACAGTGGCTCAAACTCTTCATCGGAATCTCCCTCTACTTGCGGCAGGACATTAGCCCCTCCACACAGCTTACGTACTTGTCGCGCAGACATTTTGAATCAATCTGTGAAAATTAAGCAGGTAAATTTCTTTTGTTATTGTATGTTTCTAAACTATTTACAGAAAGAGTAATAAAACTTTAAGATAGAATCAGGACTTCACTCAAACTATTGTGGTATTATATTAATTGTGGCCATAAAAGTGACCTTAAATTTTCTCATACTTAATGACATTAAACTGTTCATGGGAGAAGCATTCAACAATATCTACATACTTTTATTGCATTTTCATGACTAGGGTTGCCACCTTTGTGTTTTGCAGATTACATAGTATCAAAATAGCTCTACTAAAGTATCTACAATTCATTTTATTTTGCCAGTAGGTTTTTTAAGTCCTAGCCTTAGAAAGAAATCAGTGAGGAAAGGCTTCGAGGAGGACTTTACACAACAATCAAATGCTACTGGTAAACAAAATATATATTTTCTTGCTTTTTGGCAGTTTTCATTAAATTTCTATCTCTTCTAAATAGAAAACTCCAATCATGTGAATAAAAGTAATTGTACTTTATTATACACAACACTTTGTAATAATGTACGAGTGGCAACCCTAATTATGACCTATTTCGAATGTAGTATTGATCCAGCCAGTGTTTAGCTGTACCTAGAATACTAGATAGGCTATGAAATTTGAAATATATGTACCCATATATTTTTTCGAACTACTTTATACAATACACCGCTAGCTAGATTAAAGTAATGAATATTCCTACCTGTGAGTAATGTATTTTTGACCGAGGATCAGTAACACTTAATATTTGTTTTTGTAGCAAGGCAGCAAGTTGCTATGTCGAATCGAATTGAATCGAATGATGGGATGGGGGATGTATTGGAATCGATGACGTTGATATTTTTTTTTAAAGTTTGACGTGTTTGGCTATAAAGATTATAAAACAAATCGAACATATAGCCCAAACCTTAATTACCTAACTTAACGGAACTTAACGTAATGCATTGAAATGTTGTCTATATAGCCATATAGCCATATAGGTTGTAGCCTTTAACATAAAAAGTATTACTTTACATAAAAATGAGGAAATAAATAACATGTTTAGGTATCCTTATTTATATTATAAATCCGAAAGTAACTCTGTCTGGCTGTCTGTCTGTCTGTCTGGCTGTCTGTCTGGCTGTCTGTCTGTCTGTCTGTCTGTTACGCTTTCACGCATAGAGTACTGGACCGATTTAAATGAAATTTGGTGCAGTTATAGTCCAGAGCCTAGAAAAGGTTATAGGCTACTTTTTAACCGACTGCGCTATAAGGAAGTAATGTTTTACCCGTTAAACGTCTCTACGCGGACGAAGTCGCGGGCTAGTTTAATATAATAAAGAATAGCATGATAAAAAATAAGACAAACATCTCTCCCTGACCTTGATATTCAATTGTTTTATTTTTATGCAAGAAAGCGATTTAGTCTGGATAATGGTAATAATGTAGCTTTGAGGCAATGACTTCCATAGGCATTGCTTTGAAGTCTTTGATACACTACATCAATATGTGGTATTATTATTTTGGCGATTCAGCCAAAATTGAGAAGGACCGTTTGCACTTTTCATACAAAATTATATACGTTTTTATTTCGAAATTTCATTTAAAAATATAATTTATATTAAAACTTTAATTAACAAAATGCATATACTCTGCGTACCAATACAAAAAGTTCTATTGTGAAATTTAAACACACACAGTACTATTCTCCATGTAATAGAAAATATGCACATGGAACAAAAACGAATTTATTTTAATTTATGTAAGATTCTGCATCTTACAAAAGTACTCGTCTTGTCTTCCTATATCCTCGAGGGCTGTTGATAAAACTAAAAAGAAATGGATGAAATTCATATCAACCAGGCCAGTAAGTTTATGAAAAGGTAAAAAGAAATGTCATTTTTAGAGTCAGAAATTGACATTGACAATAATCTTGCTCCATCTAGACATAAATAGGTACCATGTCGTTCAAGAAAAAGTAACTTGTTTGCTATGAAATGACGTACGCAATTTATAGCTATGCAACGCAACTGACTGTGACCTGTAATAATCCATTAATTTGGCTGTAGTTTGATATTACTTGTTAGTTCTCGCTCGAGCGTACGTCGCTGTGGTGCCGCTTGGGACTGATTTGTGACTTTATTAAATTTTTTATTTATTTGGATGTATTTAAAAATATGTGGATGAACATGAATCTTTATTATTTACTTGTAGTAACAGTACCGTATATAGTTCAGTGTGCTGTTGTTGCGAACGACGGCGACATCGATGAACAAGGATTGTACAGTAAGTCAGATCATGTCGTTATCTTAACGCAGCGCAACTTTGAGAAGAAGATTTATAATCAAAACCATGCATCAGTAGTTCAATTCTATAATAGTTACTGTGGCCACTGTAGAGCATTTGCTCCTAAGTTTAAGTCAATGGCAGAGGAACTTGCTCCTTGGAAAAATATTCTCCAGTTAAAGGTTATTGACTGCTCTGTTGAAGAAAATAATGAGCTGTGTCGTGAGTTCGAAGTGATGGCTTACCCCTCTTTACGTTACATTCATGAACATTATGTAAAGGCCAATGGAAATATTGGGGATCGAATAATAATGACAGAAACTGCTGAAAAACTAAAGGCCCAAATTATTTCTAAGATGCAATCTGAACAAGCCCTGGGCCGGTTGCTATTTGCACCAAAATTATCCATTGCCTCATATGGTTCATATGCTGCAGCTCTTAGTGATGTGCCTAATGGTGTTCTATATACATTTTTAGTCTTTGAACATGAAAATTCTACAATTGGCAGTGATCTTGCATTAGATATAAATGATTACCAACATATTGTGGTTAAAAGAGTCCATGATAATTGTGAGTTAGCCGAGGTGGCAGGGGTGAGCCACTACCCTGGCCTTGTTGCCGTCAGCTCTATGCTGGACCCCACTCCTCTCACTCCAAATAATCCAACCAAGCAAAACTTGCTAAATGCTATCAACACATTTTTAAAATCCAAGAACTATGTTTTCCCTACTCGGGATGTACCTGATCAAGAGAGCAATCAGAAAGGAAATAATGATGAAAAATTAGTAATATTTAATTCTGATGCAATTTACTACAGTGACTTAGAGAAGACATTGAAGACAAGCTTGCACACAGAAATCACTAGACATAAAAACCTAAGTGGGGAGCCACTGACTGCTTTACTAGAATATTTAGATGTAATTAGAAACCTGTTTCCATTTAGAAGCAGCAATATGAAAGATTATATTGAAGACTTATATGCAACATTGCGTTCTCGAAGTGAATGGAATGGAAATAATATTTATGAGATTGTGAAACAGCTGGAAACTGTGCACTCTCCTGTATATATGACCCAGTTGGAATACATTGGTTGCAAAGGAAGCCAGTCCAAATACCGCGGATACACTTGTGGCCTATGGACTCTGTTTCATACTTTGACTGTCAGTGCTGCTCAGAAAACTGGAACAGAAGGTCCTAGAGTATTGAGAGCAATGCATGGTTATGTGAAAAACTTCTTTGGTTGCACAACATGCTCTGAACATTTCCAAGCCATGGCATCTAGAAACAGGTTGTTTGATGTAAAGGAAAATGATAAAGCCGTTCTATGGTTGTGGATATCACATAATGAGGTAAACTTGAGACTTGCTGGTGACATAACTGAGGATCCAGAGCATCCCAAAATACAGTTCCCAAGTGTAAGCAGATGCCCGGAGTGTAGACTTGCCCGAGGAGCTTGGAATCTCCCAGCTGTGTACCAATATCTGCAGAATGTGTATGGCGCAGGGAACATCCGCGACACGAGGCGCGTGAGGTCTGCAGCGACAGCGCCGAGCCCCTTCTCCAACTTGGATATCGGAATGTTAAGCCTCCTGTACATATTTTCTTTTATTATTCTAATTCTAGTTGTTAAGTATTTTCTAACAAAACGTCTTTACAGAAAGCGTCATTATAAGCATGGATGGGGTAAAGTATGAGTGTTTGTTCATAGATCACATATTTTAAAACAATACTTTTTTGTGTGGAAGTCAAATTCTGAATACATTCCTATTCTTTCAAAACATTCAGTGCTTAATATTTATTTAATCTATTTTATGAATATTATTATTATTGTATTGAGAGATTTTAAAAAGCACCTTGACTGACTAACCATTTATATATATATTGAAGTGATACCATAGTCTTCCAATAAGTGGTGTTAAAAACTTTTATAAGAATTAATACATAATAAAATGAAATTATAACCCTGGGTTTGCTTAAAACTAGTTTTATAGATATTTGATTGAGAATATACTAATTACCTAGATTTGGTTACTATTCATAAAAATTGCCTTTTAAATTAATTTAACAATGTGGTTACTTACCATGGACCATCTTTGATTTTCTGTAGTCATAGATTGTGTATCACTTGATTATTTGTTATTATTCAAACATTTATGTCAATGTGAATGATGGTGTTAAAAAGCGGTCGTCTGCTCTAAGATTGAAAAAGTTGCATTTAGGAAAACAAGCTTAAGCACTTTAAATATACAATTAACAATGAATTAATAGCATGTTCACAAGAGCAATAGTACAAAAAATTCATTTCTAATTACAGGATTGTTAACACTCATATATCTAGGGATACATAGTCAGGCTATAAAATGTTTGGCTTTTTTATTTTAAATATGTATGACTGTCTTCTGATTCTTTATTAAACAAACACTTATATGTTTATGTCAACATAACATAATATGTGGAGGACATCAGTAAATTATTACATTTTCTTTTAGTTTTAACTGTAACAAGGATCAATTCATTGCATGCAAAAGACACATTGTCGTCTATTGCCTAATTTGGGAGGGGTAATGTTATTCGTGTGTTTGTATGTTTAGCCTGAACGGATTGAACGATTTGGTCATGCTTGACAAAATTGCACTTTTTTCTATTTGAATTTATTCTGTAATATGGCGCTACTGATGTACAAACTTCTAGAACAAAGCAGGGGCTATTCTCCGACGCTCAATAATCAATTTTAATTGCAGGCATATGTAATAACATATTTTTCCTCAAAGAAAATTGAATCAAACCATACGCAACATATATTTATCATTTTTTTTAAAATATTTACCTCTGTATATTCTTCAGATTTACGGAAATTCCCGATTTTTATTTTCGTTATCACTATTTGATATGGATCTGAGCCACCGCTGTTGCTTTGTGTACGTTTCGAATATTTCTTAAAGTAGTCCTAGGAAACCGTAACCTACGTGTATTAATCAGTGATTTATTTTATATCAAACATTTTAGATGCATTCGTAGTATATTTCAAGTTCCGTATCCGGGACTCGTGACTGTTTTATTCGATGTCTGCTTTACGACTCTTTATATTGTTGTGAATGGAAGTTAGCGTTGGCCCGTTGTATAAGTAAGCTTGTATACATTCCCGAGATGGGATCTATGTGGGCTTTTCAGCCACTAAACAAACGAAATATATATAAACATACACCTATATATATCGCATCTAGAAGTAGTTTCAAGTACTCCTGTTTTTTTGGTCTAGAAGATTTCGTATTGACGAGACCACTTTTGGTAATACAACTTATATAGCTAATCAAGTTTATGTGCATATACATATCATGCTTGATATTGGCACGTCAGAACGGCCCATACTTGATCCACAGGGCATGATGTCGGGCTGCCGTCGTCACCTGACTATTAAAGATAGATACAAAGCGTGCATATTAATTGTGCTTTATAATTTATATCCTATGTTACATTATAATAGAAAAAAACTTGCGAAGAACCGTTAGCAGAGTAAAAAGTCGATCACCTCGTCAGACTAGTGTGTCATTGTTCCAATAACTTAGTTATTCAATTTATCTAGTGAAGAAAGTGCGCTGACCATTATCTTCACTGTTTTGGCGATAAAAAGTATTTGCTGGGTAGGAAAAGCTAGTTAGGCGAATAAATTGGCATTGCGAAGGTATTTAAATAATCTAGCTTATAGCTATAAGCTTAAATAATGACATAAATGATCATATATTTTTTGTTATTATTATAACATGAACGTTAACTATATAAAAACCTAATTTAATACGATTGCCATACAGCAGCAAGGCAAGAAGTGCGGATTCATCAAATTATTATCTACATTTAATTTATTGTGTATGTTTGAGACATACATACTATTACATACATTTTAAGGTCAAAGAATTATAATTTGCGATAGACAATGATGCTGGCGAGTATCTCTTACACGAACTCTAACGACCTTTATTGCTCTCGAACTAAGTATGATAGTGTATTGTTTTCAGCAGATCTTGTTACACATAGTATTTATTATTAATCTAGATTCTTTCGTATGCTTATATATATTTCGAATAGGTAGTGAAACATATTTTAGCTACCCACCGTGTAGGTTGCACGCGTTTAGGTATATATATGGCACGCTCAGATATTTTCCGAAATGAATACTAAATTTTTGCCCCATCTACAGGTGCCTTCCTCTTTAGGATTATTTAGGAAGTAAGGAAATAACAAATAATGTGACGTTTAAAGTAAAAATACTAACTCAGAAGTAATAACGACACCTCATATGAATTAGTATCAATATAAGGTTTCAAATTATAATATTTAGCAGTAACTTCTAATATTTAACGGTGGGTCAAAAAACAAATCCCGACCTGACCTGTTTATTACGAAAACTACTTGCATTATTGTGTTTTTTTTTGTTGTAGGATCATGCATAATGTAGGATCATTTCATTGATTTAACTAGGGTTTACCAAGTCTAGAAATAATGCTAAACACTATTATCTAATATTATCTAGTATCGAAATAAATGAAATCTCCTAAACTGCCACAGTATCAATAAGTCAGCAAGTCAATTATTTAAATGTAGTATATTGTGGATACGGTACACCAATTGTATAATATTGTAATATGTAACTAGAAGTTTGTGAAATATTTTCATTACATTTTGTACTCCATCTTGTTGATAGAAAGATATAATTATCTAATTTTAATTTGTTTTTGCATTCGTGTATTTCTAAAGTTTTTTTTTTAACTATTCCCAATATTGATATTTAGGTATATAAATTATTTTATGATCTCTCACTCAATCCTTATTATATATTAAGGTTAATTCACTATAATGTAATTTATTGAGAAATGATTTCGGCTTGGATCACTGTTGTTTGCTATGCCCACGTATTATTATATTTTTAAGAAGGTAGCATTTTTTCTACTACTGAGATACTTTATATCACAAATAAGATATATTTTATTATTAAAATCTGGATACCTACTTTCTTCTCTTGCTACTAATAACTTCTGCTATGCATTATTTTTCCAACATATTATAACAAAAACAAAATAACCACTATTTTGTTTCAATAACTATGACGTATAAACATAATATAGTGCTAGGATATAAAACATGCCTCCTTGTAGAAAATTATATATCTGCTTATATATATTATGTGTACAGAAGTATATAACAGAGGGAATTTCTTTGCATGAATACTTAGTAGGTACGCTGTGTTTGTTAACTTACGTTGATATTCAAGCACACGTCACAATTCAAACAAAATTATGACACTATTGTATTATTAATTGATATTATAGTGAACGTACAAACATTTATTACAAAGGAAGGTCTTTTCTTTAGTCAATCTCAATAGGTAGATATTGTTGCATTTCTTGTCAATTCATAGGTAACAGCAACAGGAAAGTCAATAAAACACGTGATGTGCCTAGGTCGGTAATGGAAAATAGCTTTATCAATTTTCCTTCGTTTACATAATATTGATTCATAGCAAATGATTGAGCTAATATTAATATTCCTCTGCAAATGTACCTAACAAAAAATATATAGATTGAAGGGTTGCTATACATTTGCATGTTGTCGGTTCGACCGTAATTGTCAGTTTGTACACATAATAATTATGTTGGGTAGTTTATTGGGGTCGTGCGAGACATTTCTTAACAATAGATATTCCATCTTATTGCCCGGCTCTGCCGATTTAATGTAGTGCCAGCTATGTATATCAACAACAATGTTAAGTAATGTCCTGCGCCAGACGAACATTCATCTGCGTATATACGCATTATATGTTACCGGAAAATAATAATATTCGTAAGTTGATCAACTTTTTAGTTAATTGATAACGAAAGAACTTTCATTTAAAACCATGATCAACTGACGCCGCTAGGCGTCGTTAGAACTTACTATTTTTCCTTATGTGAAATCATACTGAATATACCAATGATGAAAAAGAATGTACCAATCGCTGCTAACTAAATATTTTGCATAAAACTAGCACCCGTGTAATAAAGACGTATTAATATAATCTGTAGTATTGTTATCCGGTGTCATATCTATACATGTAGTCTTGTCTTGAATTTATTTTAGAGTTCTGATTTACATTTCATTTGTAGAATATTGTAATCTGTGATTTATTTTGCAAACCTCACGTGTAACGTGGGTGGCAAAACCTTTTTGTATGTAAGTAAGTTTAAATGTGGGTACACACCCTACCACAGAAAAATATTTTCACATTAAATCTTGTAGTATTATCATACGATTTCCTCGTGGAAAAAACAACCGGTCTATATTTCCTGATTATTAGATTTACCTTAACAAAAAAACGTATCTACTCTATAATAATATGAATGTTTGTACGAAAGTTGATAGTGTTGCAGAATATTGTATTGGTGTCTTTACTGCCCATTATTTTTAAGTATTGTGGTATTTACCTAACATTAGGTAGTTAAGATATAATGACAATTGATTTTAGATAGAGATCGTAGTTCTGGAATGAACTACCGTATTTAAAATACACACATGTCTGCCCATAATAAGTCACAATTGATAGGATCTTATTTGTTTATAATTTAATAATTGGCATTTATAAGGCCGATTACACATGGCGCCTCCGCTACGGCGCTGCATAAATTACCCTTGGATTTGTTTTACGATAGGCGCGGTGTGTATGGGTCCGAACAAATGCAAGCGAAATTAGTACGACGGCACCGTCGCCGCTGCGGCACCACATGTAAACGGCCTAATTAAGCAAAGATCATTAAAAGAAAACCAAATATACTACTGCAGGGTTCAGCAACCTGTACCTGGCTTATATCTTTACGTAACTATGGCCTGGCCTTAAATGTCAATTGGACCTTGCAGCTGTAGCCCGCCAAAGGGTAGCCGAACCCTGTACCGAGTAGGTGTCATAATAAAAAAAGTTTTTTTTTAATAAAAAGCTCTGATTGTATCTTTAATTCATCACCTATTTAATTCTGTATTTTATATAATTCGGTGTAAATATTCAAATAGTAGATAGGTATGGTCCTTTGTATAGGAGTTAAATAAAATAGAATAGATATTAATTTACGAATGTTATTTTTGTTTTATTATGTAGATATATAATTAATTATATATTATATCTAAAAATTGTCAGCGAGGTAGGTAACTCTGATGATCATAAAATGATGACATTTTTATTTCATGACAACTTTATTAACTTTATAGAAGCCAACATTTTCTGTTCGTCAGACTTTTTGTATTTAAATTATCTATAGGTGGATTATGTAGGTACCCATCGTACACCTCTTGCGTGGCAGAAAAGTGATTGTTATGTTGCGGCTACTTTAACCAATAAACTACATAACAAGACGTATAACTGAGTGACAGACAGTAGACAGTATTACGCACAGACACCAAGTATCGATTTATTTATACATAAAACTTGGGTTGTCCCCTTCGAATACGATCAGTAGATTGGCGACCGGATGAATTCATTGTAACTCTTGAACAAAAGTTACCAAGCACAGTGATGTGGGAAGGTTCATCCTATCGTAAGCCTGCTTATTCGAAAATATTATGTTTCTGTCTGACCACAAAAGAAACGATTTTATTAATATTAGAAATTAACTTCAACTTTTCTACTTTATGTGTGTGCTAATATGTAAAAAGTGACGATGCCTATTTGAATAACCTGATAAGAATAGGTATGTCTGAAATACTCGCACCTATTTATTGCATACAGTAAGAAGTGATAATATTTCTTTCATTATACATAATAACATTCAGAGTTTAATGAGGAAAAAAAAGACTGGACGTATGAAATAAGTCTTACAATAATTCCTTTATTGTATGTACTTACAACAAAGGTATTTGCTAGAGGATTTTAAAATTATATCATTTTGTTTAAAATAATAGATACCTACCTACTTATTACCATGGGAAACATAATAATTCTACCTACCTACCATTAATGCGTTACCAAACCACCAAATATTATAATAATAATAATATTTGTTACATATTGTGCTGATATATTCATAAATTCTTAAAAGTTGTGTAAACAAGTATAGGTAAGGTAGCAACTAGATAGTTTAGCTATTAAACATTTACATATCAAGTCAGAATTAATTTATATATAGATAGAATAGATAATATTTTCTTATTCAGAAAATGCGATCGCAAAAATGTATTGTAATTTGTTATAATAAAAAATAATCGCATTCCTTTGAACAGGTATAACTTAAGCTATAGCTAGATAACAAAATGTCGAACACAATTATTCAGTGTATTAAAATTTATTTTGTCAATCATTATGTTGTTTCAATTGTTGTCATAACATAGTTTAATTACTTATTTTGTTTTTCTTTTGTATTCGGACAGTTTGGTTCTTCACATCTGGTTGGAGAGTGGAGTCAGTGTAGGCTAAGGTCAGTCAAATTTATTTGCTGTGGTGGTGGATCATTTAATTCAGTAGGAAAATGTACATATTTTACTAAGTATGTTAGTTCATAAATAATAAATACTTTAACTAATGTGTAAAACCCACAGTTACTAGATACTGAGCAGTAATGGTCAGCAGGAAAAATGGTTGTATGTATGTACAAGATATGGTTATATATTTCATCAACTCAAACCGAAAACATTTGCGGCTCATTTGATTGCGTGTGCAAAGAGGTAACTAGGTAGATAAGTAGGTAAAATACCTAGTCTTTATTATATGTAGGAAACACAACAAGTGAGCGAGCTGGGTACCTTTAGGCGTCTGTATCCTGGTTATATTTTTGTATCATAACAATTCCGATATATCTATATATGTATAGATCGTTTAACTTAACTCACTTTATTTTCGCATTGCTTTTTTTATTCACATACCACATAAAATAACATACATACACTAATGAGGGTGTTCGCGTATAAGATATCCACTAGATGGCAAGACGTAGATATTAGGTCTAACTGCTTCGTGATGGTGAATATTGACATGTCTGTCAATGTCACGTCAAAAGTAACCAATCATGCTGCAGTTGGACCTCACGCCTACGTATTGCCATCTAGTGAAATTCTTATACGCGAAAACCCTCATTAGTAGGTACAAAACTATAAATGACTTTTATGAATCCTGTCAGGATGTAGCAGATAAGTAGGTAAATAAAATCTACTTATACGTGTCATACTATAACATTTTGTTTACACTTTTATATGTTAGATTACAATAAATATAATTATATGTTGGCATGCATTCTTATTAATGGTAAATGCATATTAATTGAAAATTTCAATTTCAAATTATAAAGACAGTAGGTAAAGTTAGATTCTGCTTTTCGTGTTCGAATGATCTAGAAGGCAACACTACCTACCTACTGCTCTATGTGCTTCTAATTTATATATAACTGTGGGACCTGATATGTTCTTTTTGGTATATATACCTAATTTCATATTTGATCATTCATGCTTGTGTATATTTCGTTTTACTAACACTACTTATTGTATGCTTCGCCTGTAAGTGCTGGCTTGGAGTGGTACAGTAAAGTAGGACACTACGAACACTCCAGTAGCGCTACAATGAGTTAGCTATCGAAAACTTACATATATGTTAAAACCTATCGAATTGTTTTTTCATGCTACCGATTTTAGTTCTTGGCTTTACCGCTAGGGGCGCTGTAAATTTTTTCATAGACGTTTTTTGTTGTTTGCGACATCGAATCTGTCACTTTTAAACACATGGTAGCGCTACCGGACTACTTTACTGCACTGTATAGCTAGAAACCTATTTATTAATTTTCTGAATTTCAATTGCCCTGGTTTTCATTGCCTACCTGGAGTGTGCTCAAATTTAAATAACATATTATGAATAAAATATAATACTTAGTTCAAAGGCAAGATTATAAGACTAATAATAATCACAACAACCCAACATTCGAAAGGTACACAAGGATATTCAAAAATCTCAGTCGAAGGCCAGAATTGATTTAAAAATTCTAAGAGTAAACGTAAGTTATAAATATATATTTTTATTTTCTTGCAGGTACATGGGCTAGAGGCTATTTACAATCGGCGCACTGCATCCGTTGCCTTTTAAAACATATTTTTATAAGATTACCTGGCTATAATATAAACAAACTGTTATGATAGAAAAACGTTGTAAAATCTCATAATTATGTACTAAAACTATTTATTTGTGCTACCTATAAAAACCTACCTACTTCAATTGACATTCAATCTGTGAATTTATCCAATATATTAAATATTAAATACTAGATAGGGAAAATACATACAAAAATGTTACAGCGATAGTTCAGTTATTTTTAAATCCTGCTTTTACTTACCCAGTTCGATGAATTCGAATTCTGATCAATTGCCCTGTAATTGTTTGTACTGTTTCAAATAAATATACCATTCTATTCTACTACACTATATCGATAATTAATAATTGTTTTTATATTAAACATACAAATCTTATCATAGTGAATGTTTTGATGTACAATTATTATTATTTCTTTATTAAATTATTACTTTCTATACCTTTCCTTTACTCAATACTGTCTTACACCATTTTTGCTTAGGGTGCTTTATACTACATTTCACCTTTTTAATGTAAAGTTACTAAATCTTAATAATTTAATATTTAATTTATTAACTTTACATCACACTACCTAGCCTACTCCTATTCGGATCTTGACCATAATTTAGTGGAAAAAAAATCATTCTAACTATAGTTGATACTTCAAACAATTAGGATTAGGTTTCTGACATCAAAAAAAAAACAAAGAATTCAATCTGCAAGTTTATTGAATATACATTAATAAAAACCACGTCAATACACATACATTATGGAAAATTTGTGATTCACACGGAACGAAAATCTTAAACATCATTGTGCCACTCTCAGTGCATCAATAACTTATATCTTTGGATACTGTGACTATCCCATGGGTACTTACATCAATATTCGACTATATCATCATACGTTATTTCTCTACAGTAAGCCGATTCCGAGGTTATCAGCACTTTTGTGACAATAGTGATCGAAGCGATGGTACATAGGCACAAGTCCTCCCTTAAAACATTGTAAATATACTTACGACTTTTTTTTATTACAAGACTGTATTATAAAGAGAAAACATGCAAAACTAAATAAATGCAGTTATAATTGTGCTCAAAATATAAATTTTATGAAAATTAACTGGTAAATACATTTAAAAAAATAAAAAAGCTATTCAAAGCATTGCGCGAGTACATAGTATTTCTCTGACAAAAAACTAATAAATAATGAAATAAACTAAAATTAACATTAAATATATTAATTACTCGAATCCTTCTCGATTAATGAGGTTAGTATTGTACCTACATTATCTTAAAAACTAATAAAACTATGTATTTAATACAGAAAAAGAACAATTAAAACTTACAAGTGCTAAGTAAATATGTTTCTATGGCACCTGAGGCAACCACCATTTCATATTAGTGAGGTAAACATAATGATTGCATTTTGCAGCGATAGAAAAGTATTAAATATTTCACAAAATTAGTCCACTTTACCGGGCACATTATTATAGCTATCTGATCTACCAAATATTTCTGGGGAAAGTCAAACACACAAGATTCACAGTTGATTACCAGGTATGTATCAAGATTCTCGACATCTACGTATCTACCTAATATCAGACGACGTTTTGTTAATAAGTAGAGGGCAATATAAAATTGAATCTATTATTCTTGATTTATTGAATCTATTATATTGCTGCCATTATGGAAGAATTTTATAAAATAAATATTATTAATTATACGTAAATAGGTACTTGGAAACCACGAACTATAATTACATTATAGTTCATTTTCACTACCATCAGATTACATACTTACTTTAATAATTACAAAAATAAAACTGAGTTAGGCATGTATAAAAAAGAAATAATTACTAACATATTTACACAATAAACAAATTCAACATTGTACCGTAATTAAAATAAATATGCGAGATGAATTAGGAAAATAAAAGTTTTTGACACATTTCACACAAGTTCTTAGGACCTACTAAAATAGTATTCATTTAGAAAATGACATCAATAATTATGTCTATGAACGCACTAAATTGCAATTATTAAAATTTCTAAACTGCACTTTTTGAACACCAAATATTTTCACATTATACCCTAACGACAGTTAGCTAAATAAAAAAATATAGGTACATATTTTTTGTATAACAGTCACTTTGTAATCATCTACATAGGGGAAAAATTTAGACGATTGGTCAAAATTGTTTTATACCTTTTTATTCAACATTCCCTTAAACAACATAAGTTGCTTCCGACGACACTTGCACTAACTCGAGATAACAATGTACGACCGTATGATGTGCTAATTATGTACTTTTACTTACATTTGAGTGAAATAAAATAAAGTTAATCTATGACATCAGGTCACATTAGTAGTTAGTCTCATATTTTAGCAATAAAGTTCCATCGCGACTCTCAACCAGTGCAGTGGGAAATAATTGATTAACATTTCAAGTGAAAATAGTAATCATAATAATTATTATTCAATGTTTTTAGCCTAAACACAGGTTCCTTAGTTCTTAACAGTTAAAACATTGATTGACCTCATCTTCGGTATGAAAATATACTTTTAAATTGTTACGAGTTGTGTAATACTCGACATAATTGTTTATCTACGAACTAAAAAAAATTTGGTATTTTTTCAAAGATTTTAGTAAATGGCACTTAGGTTGAATTATAATGGTTACTTACTCTGCGGCACATAGGCGGGGCGGCATGTTTAATCTTGAATTACATTATATGTAACTTGTAGTAATGTTCTCTTTAGGTACGGAGCAACGCTAACGAATCAATTCGGCCTTACATTGCGCGAGCATTCTGAAAAAGAAGTTTCATATTATTACAGCTCCGCTCTAATATTATTACAGTTGGGTATGATAATGATGCGCTAAAAGATATCTCGAAATTGAAAATACTAAGAGTCAATCATCGTTAGCAAGCGTACGTAGTAGGTATATGCGTACGTAGTAGGTATATGTCAAAAAATAAAATTAAAAGAAATTGATGGATAAAACGTTATTAGATATTTATGAGAAATAAATACATGTACATATTTTTGGTACTCCAATATGTATAAGCTTTTTAATTATTAGGTACACTAATCTATCACTTCATACGATAGCAATAAGTAATACAATTTTAATGAAGTTGAGTCATGAAGTCAATCAGCAAAAGTTTTAAACGCAATTAAGTTGGGTAGTTCATTATTGCATGGCTAAATAGCTAAATTTGCGAAGTCAAACATTTTGATCTGGTATTTGGTTACGCTATTAAAGTAGGTACAAAATTAATAATTTAGATTTGAGCTTGACTATGTACGCGTGATCGAGTTTCGGATTAATAAATCCACGAGTAAGTAACATTATAAAGCTGTGGACTTCGTTGGGCTGGTTTAACGCTCTAATATCTCAGTCCGATTTTTTTTAATTTAAGACGTTGCTCCACTTGATGGTAAGCGGTCGTAAGGTCCATACATGAGTTTGACAAGGACAATAGAACCCATTGATTCGTCGTCAACTAATAATATTTTTTACGAAGAAGCTTTTTATAATTTTCCAAATAAAATTATTGAAATTATTAGGTACAAGTACAAAAATTAAAACAAATTTGACTTTTACCTACTTCATTTGATTTCAATGAGTATCTTGGGAGATGTTATTATTTCTCATTAGTCTAAAGTAGCTATTCGGCGAAGTTGCGGGCCAAAGCCAGTATCAGTATATCCAGCATTAGGCCGAGCAGTGAATCTTCTTGAGTGCAAGAAATCGTTTTATGTGAAACGAAAGGGTGTTAAAGGACTCTTTCTAAGGGTTCTGTAATAAATAAAATGCTCAAGAATTTTAGACTGAATAAAGAAATGATAAACACAAACGTTTGAATGGAAATCAAGTATCCTATTTTTATTTTTGAAGTTCTTGGAGCACCTATAACATATATTCTTACAAAAAATCAGTACACCACAATTAAAATTCAACTCATATCACATAGAATAATTAATCGATGCGAGTTGGATTGCCTCTAATCAATGTGGGTTTTATGACTTCTGTGGAAAATCAATGCAGCTTTCCATGACTGCGCATGAAATGATTTAATTCATTGACAGATATAAGAACTGTAATCGATTTGATATGTACATTATTTGAATAACATTGCATAAAGTGTTTTAAAACTATATGATGAAATTTTCTGGTATACACTGAATTTGGATGTGCATCATGATCTATCGTGTAGCATCATGATTTTAGGCAACACAACACACATACACTGAACATGTCTAATATCAAACAATGACCTTGTTCTGCTGCTCGGGGATATTTTACATTCAAGCCTACTGTTCGAAAATTGCATTTATTTATAACGTTATTGGTGTTCGACCATGATAATAATGAATGGCAGAGATGAAATAGCTTAATTAGCACGAAAATATGTACACGTGTATATAGGTGCACGTGTATATCATAGTAATCATGAGTTGTTTAATATAGCACAAAACGTAACCGGCAAATAGCCCTTCTACCTGTTATTTTTTAGAAAATTGATTAGATTAGTGATTGCGTAAATCTTTTTGTTATGTTTTTTAACAATGCTACGTAAAAGCTTACATCTCAGTATGGAACTCCCACTGATTTGATATGCGGTTGTTAAATTAGTACTGCGAGGGTTAAAGTTATGATTACATTATTGTTATGTTTTTATGTTTAGTAACGCAAAGTAGAAAGTTTGAATAACAAGTAAGTAAGTAAGGAACTCCCATCGATTAGATTTGCCTGCAAAATGGTAATAATTAGTATTACTGTATTGATTTAATGGTGTGTTAGTCCTTACCTTGTTAAGCATTCTGTTTGTGTGTTTGGTGAATTATCGGGGTTTCTTCGCCGAGTCGCCGCGAGCCGTGGGCGTGGGCGCCGGTGGGGGCTCCGCGACCGCCTGCCGCCACCAAGGGTTATGTCAAGCGAAGCGTTAGTTACGACACAGTGCGACTACAGTGCTGGATCAACATTTTCGCCTTGTACTTATAAGCTATGTTGTTGATATCATTAATTTGATTCCACTTTACGCCGGCTCCGCAAACATCGCCCAGGAGCGCTACCATGAGTTAGCTATCGAAAACTTACGTATGTTGCAAACCTATCGATTTGTTTTTTTTTATACTACCGATATAAGTTCTTAGCGTTACCGCTAGGGGCGCTGTATATTTATTCATAGACATTCTTTACATAGGCGATAACTAGTCTGTCACTTTTAAACCCATGGTAGCGTTTCTGAACCTTATGTGTTAAACATACGTATGTATAGAAGAGGTGTATGATGTTAATTATTATTTAATCCAGCACTGTTGAGACGAATAAGTAGACAACACAGAAGAAGTGTAAGATGAAAAAGCCCGCACACTGATGTTGAACACCACGATGTGCAATCAATTACTTATAATACGATCGTGACACCAAGAAGTAAAAAGAAGCATGAAACTCAAACTGAAAATCAAATAATATTCTTTCATTACAGTAATATTAATAGTGTATTATAAACATCCAATCCATATCCAAATTAATAAGTTTAGATTTTCTGGAAAATTAACAGTAACATTTATTTTAAATTGGAAATGTGTCTGGTATCTTAACTGACGGCGCAAGACTAAGGATGGCGCATTAACCCAAAATAAGTCTTGGCATCCGACAATAACTGTCTGAATCTTCGGTTACCATAAATCTTTGTTACAAGCAGGTACTAATCTTTACTAGAAACTTTTGAGTTGTAGCTGAAACCTTTTACTTCCCGGTTGCACTTTATACGATCAGAGGGCCTACCATGAGTTGGCTATCGTAAACTTACGTACGTTAAAAACCTATCGAGTTGTTTTTTTCATATGGCCGATTGTAGTTCTTCGCGTAACCACCAGCCGGCGCTGTACATGTTGTTCATAGACATATTTACGTAGTCGATATCGAGCGCGTAAGTTTTAAACTCATGGTAGCCCCACAAGTGGTAACATTAGTACCAGATGATGTTAAAATAAAAGCATGCAAGAGATATTATACATAACACCACAATGTAATTATAACAGCAGGTATAATATTTACATTCTCTGTAAATTATAAAACGTATAAGTGTATGGTGTATTATGCAGCCAATAATTCATATGATCTACCTATTCTTGACCTATCTTTATACCTATCTTAATTATGGCCCTTATGTATTTTAAAGTAAGTTATTTTATGCGGATACCAAATTATTCGAACCTTAATATTGGCATATGTAATAAATGTATTTTGAAATACATTTAATTTCTATAATATTTGGTCGCAATCACAAAAATGTGATATAATAATCATGTGCTTCTGAATTACAATACTATAATTATCAATAACAAAGTCACTTAAAAACTGTGATGTGTGTAATCACATTCAAGTTAAACAGACAAACATGTCAAGAGGTGAAATGATAATAATTGTACCGAGACTGCAGAAGATATCAGTTACATAAATACAATAAATAGTTGTACATCTGACGTATAATATTTCAACAGGGCTCATATAGATAGAGCTAGCAGAAAGTTGACGTCACAACCCCACACCCTCACACAAATCGTCTAAACGACCATACTGACTTGCGCGGTCTCCCCGACCGTCCAATAAAACGCTGGAGACGACCCCTAGAAACAAATCTGATTTAACAAACAATAACAATTCAGTGTTTGACACATGTGACGACTCGAATCCAATGCAATTATTATAATGTAACAGGCGTACCGCTATAATTCATAAATAAATAACATTATGTGGATTTATTCAATTTTCGATGGCAGATTGGATAAAGCCGTTGCTATCCATGGTAGGGGTCGCTAGTTCAAACCCCACCACGTCTCTTTGTATTTTCAAATTCATAGAATTTTTTTATTCAACAATCTTACGGCGCAGGAAAGCTTTGTAAGGAAACTTGTGAAGAAATTCTTAGGTTGTGTGAAGTCGACTACACACTTGGCAAGCGTGGGTGACCAAGGCCTTTTGCCCCATTTTAGTGAAGGCTCGAGCCCCTTGGGGGACGGGTTGGATCAGTGTGCGTGACAGATTTGTTTAAACAAAAAATAAATATCATTTTCCTTTGCCTAAACCAATATTTTTTACCAAGACGAATCATCTATGTATAAATAAATATACGAGTAGTTGCTAGCGATGATAACGCCCATATATTATGTAAATATACGACCAGCAACAGTTAGCTAAGTGTAAGCATATGTTTTCGGAGATGTACCTACATAATAGACGATTAACGATTCCTCTTTCTGAAACCGTTTAGTCATTAAATACTAACCTTACAACAGATGATGGCCTACAGACATGGCCTATTAATATATAGTTTAGAATATACGAAGAAGGCTGTGCTTAGGAGTAAGGGCTTTGCACGCAGCCCGAGCATATTAGTTTCGTGTGACGTACGCTACGACGAATCGCTTGACATGCGGATTACACACGCGCCAGTCCGAGGGAATCGAAGCCTATTCGTAACACATTTCGTAACATTTTACTAACATCGGAACACAATGATGACAACAATGACAAATGAGTGAATAAACTGAACTGTATTATCAATCATTTAATTTTTTACAGTTACTTAATTCAACAATTAATTATAGCCTGACGCAAACAAACATACAAAATAGTTTAACAAAAACTATTTACTAAATCGGTCCGTGTGGAAAGGAAAAGTTCTTAAAACACGACAAAATAAACGTAAAGGCAAGTAATATTGTTATAGTTTAATATTGCAAACATGATTATTATTTATTCAACTATGTTCCTATAATGAACCAAATCGCAATTGCGATAAAGAGAAAATTAAGGAGCTGTAGTAAACTCAAGTATAGTAAAATATGGCATACTTATTATCAGTCAATCGGTTGACCTATTGACCAAATAATTGACACGGAATAAAGCTCCTGATATCTAGGCCACTCTATTTTGCACAATTAACTAAGTATGACGAAGGAAGTATATTTATTGAATCTATTTGAATGGGGGCGCTATCGCGTGTGAATTGGCCGCTAGATGCGCTTGTGTCGAGTGAGGTCCTTTAAATGTCAAATGCCACTGTTTGCGGGTCAGTTTTGAGACTTTATTCTTATAAAGATTAATATTTAAACAGTTATCAATATGTAAGGGCCAATATGACAATTTTATCAATCAATGTGGCTGTTTTAAAAGCATAGCTAAGGAAAATACTTACTATCGCCCTTTGTTTGAGCAAAATGGTACTGAGGAACACTGTTGCTTTCCAAATAGGTTTACGTTATAATATTAAATATAGTTTAAATGAACATTTCCGTTTTGGCTCCCGTCAAAAATTTTTACTGCCATATTATAGGACCTCACTCATCAGTGGCGCCGTCTGGTGAGTCCACGATAGCCCACATTGGATTCGACTGCCTGGACATAAGCCTCCTACAGACCCGCTCAGAATGGTTATTAATTCCATTACGGCGATAATATGTTTGTTTAGACTGCACATTAAGACATTGAAAACATCATTTGCTATTTCATTAACCATACTTGTTTATTTTTAAAATAAGATTGAGCTACACACGTCTGAAGACAGGCAAATAACTCGTTATTTTCATTGTATTATATGTTTATTTAAGATTCACAACTATTAATTTCTAATACCTACTTAATATCGTGTTCAAATAACCAATATCTTTATTTTGGTTATAATTTTTGCATTATTTATTTATGTTTTATATCACTTTAAATTAATAGTAGAAATGTCTTGTATTAAAAAATGTAGTAAATAATATATAGTAACTGTTTTTAATTATTGGCTACTCGTAATTCCAGAGTAGCGTTTCATTTTGCTGTTACATACTCCGCTCAATTAGTCTCATTAGCAATTAAATCAAGCATAGTGTGAATAATCAGTTAGTGTGTTAGTTAATTAGGAAATCAAAACACAGGATAAAACTGTTACAGTTATGGTTAAGCATGTACATAGTATGAATCACCTTTCGTCTGCTTAAATGTATGGTGTGCTAATAAACTACTGATATGCCAAATTAGAGAAATATTTATGTAAAAATCAATGTATGTTCTACTCTCAGATATAACACTTGATACCTAAATGAAGATTTGTCACAATTAATGACAATATATATTTTATAATTATTATAAAAAGCATTGAAATATCAAATAATGTTCAGTAGGTTTACTGGACAGGAGGATCTCGCGTGCCTATGTGGTCTGTGACTACAATCCATGGCTCAGCACTTCATGCCCCGCGAGTCCGACTCCTGCACCCAAACTGAGCTGAAGGGCGCGTCAGCAAGCGCGGTCCGGGTGGCAGAATTCTTAAACTTATTTAAAGTGTTTTGCCATCGACACAAACAGAAGAAGCATGAAGCAGTTGGTTTCCAATTATTCAATGTCTATTTTGGCTTGAAGCTTGAATATTGAGAATAAACGCGTTCATTAGACCTAAACGTATATGTAGAATAAATTTGTGGTTGAACATTATGTCTTTATTCCCGTTTGCCTAATCTTTAAGACAAGGGCAGTGGTTGGGCACAATAAGTGATAATAAAGGAATGTGACCAAAGCCATAGTGTAAAGTATCCATATGTGATACTTTTATTTGGAAGGCATATAACATCATAATAAAAACTGACGTTAAAAATTTACTTCTCTTTTGAATTGTCTAGATATTACATTAATTTAAAATTAAACTTGTGTTTAAGATTGTTTCTAAATAGAATAAGGAAGAGCGGCGTCTCCAAACACAGGCTCTTCAGCTTAAATGAAGACTACATCCACTTACTTCATAAGTTAAACCTTGTAACCGAAATACTTTTTTTTAAAATTTATTTCCATTCAACCTTTTTCATCTAAACCTTGTTAACCGAATTTTTTTATTTAACATCATTGATTCCTTTGCATACCTTGGAGATGTCGACGCCGGTGACCCCCTTCACCAGGTCGGGGATGCACTGCACGATGCTGAGCACCTCGCCGGTGAGCTTGGCGGCGCCCACCTCCCCGCCGCCGCACGACACCATCGTGACCTTGCGCGCCTGCGACAGTGGCGCCGCCACCTCCGCGGCGACCTGAACAAAAAACACTTACTGTTAAATAAATAAATAAAGGCGTCCGACCGATTTCAGCCATGGCGGCCGATCTTAATTGAGATCAGTCAAGTGCGCAGGACATATTATAGTGCACAAGTGTGCGCGCAAACACAAGTGCACTCTCTATTCCCTTACTCTCATAGTTCGGTGAGACGGCAATCCGACATGACCGATGAGAGATCGGGCGCAGGACCACCGGCTTAACGTGCTTTCCGAGGCACGGGCGTTCAACCGCCAACTTCCTAACTCCGGGCTGAGTAATTTCATTACAGAAAACTCACACAAATTTTGCCCGACCCCGGACTCGAACCGGGGACCTCTCGGTCCTAACGCAGCACTTGCTACCAATAGACCATCGAGGCATTTGGAACTTACTGTTACAGCCTATTCAGACTAGTCTTAAGATGGAAAGAAACGACAGTGGATACACAAATAAACTTAAATATATTTAATAACACACCCAGACACGGAACCAACACCGATTTGATTGTTATTCTAAACATTATTATGTAGAGAACTGACGTTTAAGAGTTCTTTACAGCTGCAGCGCTAGTGGTCAATGTGTACAGTTTGTTACAATACAATAATTTTTATTTTAGACCCAGTAAATGAAGGCGAATTCTATGCTCGTAGAATAATCCTGTCTTTTTTATTCTATTTTTGTGTCTCTCAACCCGCGAGCGACTTGGGGGCGCAGTGTATTGAGTGCTAGTTACTCGCCTTGCTGGACTGGGCTTTAGTTTTTAGGGATTCATACCCAAAGAGCAAAATCCCCTACCCTATTATTTAGGGGTGAGAACCATCCACTCCCTCGCAAGTCCTGTGATGGTAACGAGGCAACTCCAAGCCATTATCGTAAGTCAGTTAAGAAAACGGTGCCCTATTATAACATTCCTAGACACTGAACCAGCACTAGCAGCAATATACCAGTCTTTAAATTCTTCTCTCATATAACTTGTTTAGCCACAGGTAACATTCCTTAGCAAGATAACTAGATGAACAAACCTTGGGTAGGGTCTCCAGCATCATATCGACCATTGCCGCAGATCCGTACTCCTTCCACGCCTCCGCCTTCTTCGACATTTGCTCCGCGTCGGCGGCCGCCTTCGCCTTGATAGCGTACGCCTCAGCCTAAACATTGATGATAATTCAACATTCGATTTTTTGAAGAAGGGTCAAATTAAAAGTACCCTTAATCGACGAGCAAGCATGAAGAGATTGATTAATGTGGAAGAAGCGAAAGTGGTGTGCCAGGATCGTGGCAGGAAGTGATCTCTCCCTACCCCTCTGCGAAAAGGCGAGATTTTATTTATGTATGTATGTAAACATTAAATCACATTAACACCAATTATGTGCCCAGTTTAGGATATACTCGTGTCCCAACCGTGGGGAGGTATGAGAGCTGATGAAGATGGGGCCAGTAATAAATCAAAAATAAATATACAGGTGCTACAGTTCGACTAACATTAATTAGGAGAACCTTTGCCCTCGTTTTATATTACATTTTTACAAGCATAACAGCAGTCTTTTCACTTCCCTTTCATAAAACCTTTTTTACAGATGGGCACTGTAACGAAAATAGTCATTAGAAAACTGAATATGTCCGGAATATTAACCATGTTGTTTTTTTAATGAGCACCCGATATTTTGGCACTGTTTTAAGCGCCCTATAATGACGGGTCAACTGACTTGAGACTATTGTCGTGTACACTGTACACGTCGAAACGGCGAAAATCTAAAAGCTAGTTGAAATAAAAATTTAGAGATTACCACTCAAAGCGATGATTTCGCTTTCGTCAAATAAATCAAAGAGAGTGTTCTCTCCCCAAACTTACATCCGCGTTAACGACCGCCCAAAGACGACGCCCTGAGCCGAGGTCGAGCCCCGTCAGGGGCCATCAAGCAAACGTTGTTTTTTTTAGGGGTGAGAGCCATCCGCTCCCATGCAAGTCCGGTGATGATGACAAGGCTACTAGTCAGCTACTCCAAGCCATCAAAATATGTCAGTTAGAAAAAAAAACAAAGAGTGTAACACCCCAATATTTCATTGTTGTGTTACACTATGTTTTTTTATGAAACTAATAGGTGAGGTTACCTCCCCGCGGACTTTGACGGCCTCCGCCTCCGCCTCGGCCTCCAGCACCGTCTTCAGCCGCTGCGCCTCCGCCAACTTCTCCAGCTTGAACTTCTCTGCCTCGGCCGGTCTGGAACAAACAAATTATCAAGTACTAGCTGTTTCACGCGGTTTCACCCGCGTCCCGAGGGAACTACTTCCCGTACCGGGATAAAATATAGCCCATGTTACTTCTGAATAATGCAGCTTTCTAATGGTGTAAAAATTATTGCAATCGGTCCAGTAGTTTTTGAGTTTATTCATTACAAACATACAAAAATAATTGAAGTAAAAACAATTTTGTCAGCTATGGAGGCCGATTTCAAACAGGCAACTGCAGCGCAAGACTTTAAAGTTAACAAGTGTGTGCACTTTACTGATTGGAGATCAGATGTAGGACCACCAACCTACCGTGCTTTCCGATAACATTATGTTCAGTTCGCTCGCGACCATGATTGGTGTAACCCAGTCGAAACGTCGTGCATTAAGTAGCTATGCATTTGCTACACCTAATAACGCGTGTAGGCCCATAAAGACCAATATTTAACATTATGCTTATTTATTATTTAAATCCGATTTCGGGCACGGGATCGTATCTGACGTAGAGGCATTCTTTACTATCCTGCATGTATATAATACATGGCTGCTTTTTGCAAAAACATGTAGGTAAACGAAGAGAGATTAGATTAATAACGTTGTTAAAATGTTATGTTAAGTTATCATTAGTAGTACAAATCTCGGGACATGGCTGACTAGTGCATAAAAGTGAGGTCTAACGCAGAGCAGATGCAGCATTCGATACGATAATGCAGCGTGACTCACAAATAGGTTCAAAACTAACTAACTAACTAACTGCATCAAAATCCGATATTGTCAATATCATCAGCCCATATACGTCCACACTACTGGGGCTCGGGCGTACCCTAAACAAAGGTGTTCAGGCCTTAGCCAAATCAAAAGCCTACTCGTAATCGACGAGCATGCATGAAGAGATTGATGGATGTGAAAGAAGCGAAAGTGGCGTGCCAGGATCGTAGCACAGGAAGTGTCACACAACTGTGTGATTTTATGTATGTATGTATGCATGTTTGTATGTATGTATGTGTGTAGTGTTTAGTACCGACCTCCGCACAGTGGCCTCGAGCTCCTTCTCGCGCCGCTGCACCTCCCACTTCTGCACGTTGATCTCCTGCGAGCGCTCCACCACCGCGATCTGCATTTGCTCCTCCTTGATGCGCTGCTTCGTCTTGGCGGCTTGCAGCTCGTACGCCATCTCCGCTTCGGCCTGATCAACAATTTAGTATCAGACTGTGAGCCAACCATATAATGAAATGATAATCAGATGGTTGAATAACTAATTATCATTAACGCAACGCAACGTAACGATGAAGTATAATATTGTATAGATGAAAATTCCCAGATAATAAATAAATTTATTTTCGTTAACAAGGTTTACGGTACTTATGAACTAGGTGGATGGAGTCTCCATTTAACCGTGACCACGAGCGCTGTAAAGAGCTCGAAACGTCGGATCTCTAAATTATGTTTAGAATACCAATACACGCGAGTTTAATCCGTAAAATTAGTTTTATTTCAAATGTCTCCATTTAAGCTGAAGTACCTGTGTTTGGAGTCGTTTGTGCCGTCCGCTGTTCCTCTACCAAAACTTATTTGATCTTAGCCTCCGCCTGTTCAATAAGGACACCCCTCTTACCGTTTTCGTCTGCACTTCAACGTCATAAGCAGCCTTCTTGAGCACGGAGTCCCTCTGAGCCTTGGCGATCTCGATGTCGTTGAGGAACCGCGCTACAGTCTGCTGTTCCTCTACCAACACTTATTTCAATTAGCCTCCGCCTCTTCGATAGGGACTTCCCTCTTAGTCTAAAGCTTACCTTTTTCGTCTGCACTTCAACGTCATAAGCGGCCTTCTTGAGCTCAAAGTCCCTCTGAGCCTTGGTGATCTCGATGTCGTCGAGGAACCGCGCTACAGTCTGCTGTTCCTCTACTAACACTTATTTCATCTTAGCCTCCGCCTCTTCGATAGGGACTTCCCTCTTAGTCTAAAGCTTACCTTTTTCGTCTGCACTTCAACGTCATAAGCGGCCTTCTTGAGCTCAAAGTCCCTCTGAGCCTTCGCGATCTCGGTGTCGTTGAGGAACCGCGCCGCCGTGCGCTGCTCTTCCGCCATCGCCTCTTTGATCTTGGCCTCCGCTTGGGCCTCCGCCTCGCCTATACGGGCATCCCTCTTGACTTCCGCCGTACGAGCCATACCTAAGGCTTTCAGATATCCCTGCACACCAAAATTATATAAACTTAGAAACTATCTAATACTACATCGATTACTCAACTACCAGATATGTTTTTTTTTACATTCATAGGCTACACACTAAGTAAGAGCACTCCACCTATAATGCTGATATTAAATTATCCCTAACAGTAATATTTTATCAGTCGATTAACTGCTTAATACGTTATCTTCTTACATTTATGGTTCTCACCCTAGGTAGAGATACACTAAATATAATAGTTATAATACTGGTATTAAATTATGCTGTACAGTAAAATCTTATCGATCGATTAACTGCCTGATGCGTTTTTTCAACATTTATGAACACCCGAGGAAGTTACAGTTATTATATACCTAGTGTCAAACGATGCCTTACCTACTGCAAATCCAAATTCTATTGTTTATGAAGTTTATTCACTATCACCGTATCGACTGAAGTTATGGATAGCGTTGGAATTAATTATAAAACTCGAATCTTTGTGTGTATGAAATATTGATTAGTCATATTACGAATTTGCAACATTATCACTGACTCAATGCAAATGGCCCTATAACTTGGTGTAGATACAATTTATTCAGTGAGGGAAATCCCCATTTCAATCACTGAATGAATTTGTTAATATTATAAGTCTTAAATGTTCAATTGCTTGCTAATATAATATTGCTAAGCTTGAATATTTATGGGCATTGCACATACTTTTATTTAAAATGTTAATTTTCTACGAATATACAAACACTGCAAAATAATAAGCCAAGTGACTGAAATAATAGTTTCGATAAGTATCTAAAATGTAACCACAAACCATAGGGCATCAAATAAAAAGTAGATAGGTATATAGTGTAAATTATGAAAACATTCCTAGTATTTATAACAATGAAAACTAGGTATTCAAGCTTTTCTGTCAAATAAGAAACGAAAATGTATTCAGCATTTTTTTTTAAATATATGAAGTTGGCTCTTAATGTGTTACAGTACTGTCCAGTCATACATCATTCAAGGCGTCGCAGGTAAAATTAAACGATGCAACGATGCATAGGAATCATAATGGGAAGTATAACATACGCGCAAATAATGTAATGAAATATAGCAATGAGAAAAGTTTCACACTTGTTCCACAAAGTACGACATACCTTCGCTCCCTGTGGCATTGTTACAGAAACAACTTTATACTATATTGTGTGGTGATAAATTTTCAAATATATAGTCAACATTAGTATAATTTTGCATATGTTCCTATTCTTAAAATTCCAGTTTTCACTATATTATTCGGTACCTACTGATTTCCACATTCTAAAAGTGTGTAAAGCATCAATGCGTGTATAATACAAAAGTAGAGCATCTTTCAATTTGCAAAAATGTATACGAAGCGTCGAATGAGGAAATAAGTACAAATCGTGTCAGAATTGGCTAATGGTGACTATAGTATGACATACAGAGACCATGAAACACTTTTTATGTTGAATGTAATTAAATTTGATTGATAAGTATGTGATAGAATTAAGAAAATAGTGCTGCCTGTAATCATTCATGTAAATTAAACTTATATATATTTTTTGTGTTGTCATAACAACTCATTAGTGGAGTACTGGTAAAATACAAAAGGAAATGTATTTATTATTCTCTGTAATTTAACTTTTCTCCTATTTGAAACAATGCTAAAATGTTGATTGTTATATTAGAAAATTTTAGCACAACATAGAGCTTTCTTTATAATAATATAACACAAATTGTGATGAACATTATGTAATTTTAAACACCACAATTTAGTACACTGGACTCCTATATTTTAATAAAATCATATGTAAGAAACTCGTGTAATTAAGATCAAGTAAACCTTACCTCCTCATCTCTTATATCTTTTAGTGTATAAGATACCACTGTGATGCCCATGTTGATGAGGTCACTAGAAGCCACTTCAAAGACCTGGAAGATATTCAATTATTATGATTAATTTCCTGACTGAGATTAAATCTGTCAGAACTGGCCACAATCACCATCTCATTAAGAAAACTTAAATTTGTTTGCTGTGAGAAGTAAATGTTACCCACCTTTTTGGAGAACATTTTCCTGTCTTTATAAATTTCTTCCACAGTCATGGAGCCCATAATAGCACGCTGGTGACCTTCTAGGGTTACGAGGGCTATATGTTGAATCTCCAGTTCGGATTTGCCCAAAAACTGCTCGCACGCGGAGAGCAACATCTCAGCATTTTGACCTTGTATTTTGACCTAAAATTTATATCACACATTTGATTGTACTTATTATATTTAAAAACTACTATTACACTCACATAACTTTGCCATTGTATCTCTTTAGTTTAAAATTGCATTGTCTTCTATTAGCACATAGAAATCATTATAATTTATTACAGTTTACCTTGAAAACTTTGAGTTAAGAAAAACCTGGGTTAGATGATGGATGGTTTAGAATAAATTTAATTGATAATCAGCAAAAATGCAATGCTAATTGCAACAACAGTGGATTTGATATGAATGTTATGTAAATTTAAAAAACGGCGGTATAAAATAACGACTACAATAACAGGTAAATCAGTGAATATTTTCCGACGCCGAGTGATTAAGTTTTTAATAGATGCATTGTATGACGTCACAATAGGAATGACGACTGGGTCAAAATTATATTCACTCATCATATTTACTTCGCACGTGAGTATATAGAAAAAAGTAGACATATTCATCTTTTGGTTATTCAAATGATTACAATATGACAATGTTACGGTACATCACATTTCTGGAGTAGGGGAGAATGACGTCACTCCTAGGCAAATAATGTACCATTAGTGACGACGTCCGAAACTTCTAAGGACTATACACCGTGAAATTTTAGTGGTTGTTTTCCCGCAGCCAAATTATTCTATCTTAGTAGCACAATAGATTTGTGCATTTCTTTTTTATCGAAATCAATAAATGCCGGTTTTACGAAAGGTATAACCGAAACTCGAAAGCACGTTCGAACCGCTATATTACTTAGGGCGTAGAGCTTCTTTAGTTTAAGCATCAACGTCATGCGGCAAGCCTAGTAGTACCTGATTACGTCACATCTTATAACTTTTTTTTCATGGGATTATTTGCTTGATTCGATAGTATTACTAAAGGCAAATCGTTCTGCCACGGGAAAACAACCACTTAAATTCACGGTGTATATCTTTGTCATTTGGTGTTTGTGATATAAAATAAAAAATATGCATACAATATTTTAAAATACATAGTATTTCTAACGGACTAAATAGTATTTTATTGGTCTAGCATACCTATAAGCTACAAATAAGGTGGCATCTAGTTCTAAAGGATGACTGTATAATAAAACTTTATATTAACTATAATTCTCGGGAGCAAAATTATAATGAAAAAAAAAAATTAGTCACTAGCTATAAATAAAACAAAATCAGACAGCTAGATAAGATAATAACAAAAGACAAACCATGCTATATCATGTAAACAATGAAATGTGATTTCAAGATAACAAAATTTACCTGTGCAATGCCTGTCACAGATATAGGCACGCCTTGACTGGTGTAAACTGTAGGCGATTCCACTTGTAAGGTCATTGTGTTCAGTGAAATTCGTTGTACATTTTGGATCGCAGGCCACACGAAAGCGCGGCCTCCAGGAACGAGGAGCGGCTTGGAGTAGCAGCACCCTAATTAAAAAAAAAAAAGCTTTATAATTTTAGAAATAATTATCAATGTACTAGGAGTTTAATAGTAAAAGCCCGCTTATCTTCTTATCCCTTAATCTATGATGCAAGTACAATATTCCTTGTCATAAAAAAAGAAGTTCTTTATTCAAAAACAAAACTGGGCACTGTAGACTGGTCAATGGCTAATCTTCTTTATTGTCCATTTGAACTCATTAACCTTATAGACTCATATGGTGACTAATGAAAGAATTAGTATATTCATTCAAGCTCCTTTATTCTTTTATAACATCTATTTAGGGATTTAGGGATTAATAAAAAACAGTTGTTTGTCTAGTTAATAAGAAATATTATAGCATTCTTGTTCACTACATTTAGCTTTTTGATGATTAGGGCCTATTTTTGGCTCAGCTGAGCACCAAAGTTACTTAATAATAAAATATTCCTTAGCTTCACTTTTAAAACACTCATATTCAGTGATACATAAATAAATAATCATAAAAAAATCTGTCCAAATGATCTACATAGAGTGAGAATTTGACATTAAGGAGACCTCACGGTACACTATTGCCCCTTAGCGGCGAATTCACTCGCTATTGCCCTCATTACTATGATCAAACTTATGATGTGAAATAAAAACTTCGATTATAATTAAATAATAATTAATGAATAATTATTCATCACACTCAATATATAACATTATGATTTCAGTTTGCTTGCTTTGTTATGATGTAAGCATCGATGGCCGAGTGGTTAAGGTCGTTGCTTGCCATGCGAGAGGTCGCCAGTTCAAACCCTGCCAGGTACCAATGTGTTTTCCAAAATTTGAAATTCATATGTACCATCATTTGACGCTTTAACGGTGCTATGAAGAAATTCTAAGGTCGTGTAGTCGACCAACCCGCACTTGGCCAGTGTGGTCGACTAAGGCCTTATCGCCCTAGTTTAGGGTATTAGGGTAGGCCCATGCCCCAGCAGTGGGGACGTATATGGGCTGATGATGATGATGATTTCAGTAGAAGTACTGTTTTATCACCCAACTTTTTCAATTGATGCTTGTTCTTATAATAATAATAATAAAGCCCATTATTCTGGGATTAACAGTATTAAAGTGTAAATTTTACATAAAATCTCTATACTCAGTGTGCCTCTTAGCATAGGCCGCCTCTAACATTTTCCACTGTGGTCTATACTGAGCTACTCGTCTTCATTTTGGCGCGTTCTTAAAAAATAACAAAAAATTTGATTTTAAAATGTAGTATGCAAGAATAATACAAAATAAGTGTCACTTGGAGATTTTGTATAGAGAATTGGTGGATAACTTAAATTAATCAATTGGGCCATTTAGTTTGTAATGATTTGACTCAGACCATATACATACAGCCCCACCAAGCGGTTTTAACATTTCCCTAAACAAGAGTTAAGCTGTAGTCAACCACAGTAGCATGTTGCTAGACATTTCTTTTATACACAGAGAATGCTTGATCCTCCATCAATTTGGGCAGGGGCTTACCAAAGGTAGTGTGTAGGACACCTGGTTGCCTGTGCTATGATGGATAAGGACTGGCACCTGCTCCTGGGCGAAGGTTCAATGCCCAGGAGTATACACACCAAACACTGTAGCATACCTCATCAGCCACATCATGTTTTCTACCTAGCATAGCCCAACTACCACTTGGCCTCCAGAGGGCTGTAATGGTCTCCATTCAAGCCCCCCGTTGCCATTACACAACCTTAGAATTTCTGCACAGTTGTTTACAATATTTTCTTTATCATAAGCATCATTTCATCAAAGAGTAGATTCATTGCATAAATAAAGTTATGAAATGTATTTGACATAATTATTATGAACACAAGCTGCTATTTTTTTTACAATTCTTCCAAGAAATATCTGGATGTTTTTAATTAGACACCTTTTTTGACATACTGTGATGCTGTTAAAAGAAAAAAGTATTCAATAAAAGGGTCACATATATATAGTTTTTCTGATACATTTCTTTAGATTTTTAAACATGTCTCTCTTAAATATCAGTTCCAAAATGAGCACCTTATAGTAATTTTACTGGAAAAATATATTACATCAAAAATGTGATATTCATATTAACATAAAGTATCATAACTCAATTCTATCAAGCTTTAATTTTTCAAACAATGTTCATCAATTCCTACGAAACTAATATTAAACGGGGAGAATGAATCTATACCTATGTTTTATAATTATTTATGCCTGTTGAGGATAAAGATTACTCATAAACCAGAAGCACTGCATTGATAAATCGCATAGCATTAAAGTTTTCGCTAGCAATATTATATTTTACGCTAGCGAAACATAAAAAAAGTCTGTGTAATCAAGCAAGCCAGATACGATTTATTTGATATAACAATCAGATTATTTATTTATTTGACTGAATGTAGCGAAGCTTGGTTGAAGATGATAGACTTACCCGAAACCACAAGCGCCTCGTTGGGACCACATGTGACGAAACCCCAAGTCATTTTTCTACTTGCGATTAATAAAATAACTTTAAAATAAATAAAACTAGTAGGCTAAATCAAATGAAACCAAAAATATTGAATTATTTTTACGTCAAAACACAGTCGGCTTCATGGAAGGAAATGGTGGGGCGACAACCATAGACTAAACTACTAAACTACCAAAAACTACAGAATAAAACACGCCAAAATCAACATGGCATCCCCAAACTGCTATATTGGCTCACTAACCATACAGTCCATATAAATTACTTACGAGTGGGTAAAATGAAAAAAATAAAGGTGCCCATTAATTTTATAGGCCGCTTTCGAAGCTATCGAAAAAAAATTATGGTAGGATGAAATATATAGGAATAGGAATAGATTTAATAATTATAACGACCTTCTTTTTACAAGCTTTTATTTAACTTGCAATGTATGTATGTTTGTGTGTTCGGGTGGAATTTTATAACTCAATTTTAAGGCACTTGCCCTCAACCGATTGAGCTGAAATTTTGCATGCACGTGTATATCCGATGACAATGCAATATTATTATGACATGGAGCTGATCTGATGATGAAGTCGGAAGACAGCCAAAGGAACTCAGTACTTAAACGACACAACCAAATCGAGTTTGGGCTCGTTTGATTCGCCTAGATGAGTACTTAGATGCTAGATGGTAACCAGGGTCTGATGATGGAGCCGGAAGACAGCCAAAGGAACTCAGTACTTAAACGACACAACCCCATCGAGTTTGGGCTCGTTTGATTCGCCTAGATGAGTACTTAGATGCTAGATGGTAACCAGGGTCTGATGATGGAGCCGGAAGACAGCCAAAGGAACTCAGTACTTAAACGACACAACCCCATCGAGTTTGGGCTCGTTTGATTCGCCTAGATGAGTACTTAGATGCTAGATGGTAACCAGGGTCTGATGATGGAGCCGGACAAGGTGAAAACTAAAAAGTATAAAATAAATTAAGGTAAAAAAATCTTTAAAAACAAGCTTTTATTTAAATGCGCTAAAAAGAAAAAAATAAACTTTTACACTATAACTTTACTGTCAACTTATAACATTTCAAATTCAACATATTTGACACAATTTATATGTTTTAAAAGCTTGTCGCGAGATTTAAGTACTCGTATTTACTTTCTTAGTTTAAAATTTTTAATAGGCAGGTATTTTAAAACTTGCTTTTAAAATTACGAGTAGGTACTTAAATCTCGCGACAAGCTTTTAAAACATATAAATTGTGTCAAATATGTTGAATTTGAAATGTTATAAGTTGACAGTAAAGTTATAGTGTAAAAGTTTATTTTTTTCTTTTTAGCGCATTTAAATAAAAGCTTGTTTTTAAAGATTTTTTTACCTTAATTTATTATTAAATAATATTTATGTGTGATGGATTTTTAATAGGACATAACCGTTTCGCCACCAGAGTGCAACATCTTCGTAAACAGTAAAATTTTGTGACATTTATTTATTTATCTGGACATCCATTTGGTACCTACAACATTATAATAACTTTACTCTTTGGTTTAAAGCATTGAATTTGCATAAATACTACAGTACTTTAATCAATACTAATTTAAATAAGAAAAGAGTTTATTACAATAATAAGTGTTAAGCAGTGGGTTGGGTTTTATAGAAACTTAAAATCGCATAAAAATGCTCCAATGTATTGTTTTCTTTTAATATAAAAATTCTTTTATGCTTAAAACTCAAACATAATTTATATATCTTACACATAAATAGGTAAAACCTGTCATTTTGAACACTTGACAGTAATCGTTGTTACGTCAATTATTCCAGTTTTATCCGTATAATTAGTAGGGAAAAGTGGTAACGGTGCTTTCGAAATTACTATATGCATTATTATGTGGAATACAATAATTAAAAACGTTATAATAATGGCATAAATTTCTATGTATGACAGCGGTTTGTTTACTTATTATGATAGCGGCGCCATCTGCAGCGTGCTTTTACGTAAAATACACTCAACTTTTTTGTTTCCTAATGTAACGTCTCAATTTTTAATGACTTTTTTATTTTCGTTAAGAATAAAAGAATAAAGTCTTAAAAAAATACAAAGAATGTGTTATTTTTTTTAATGTGTAAATGTTTCGATAGGAGCTGTAGTTTGGCAGGAAATCTAGATTTACTTTTTTCACCCTTCGAAATAAATGAATAAATATTACACAACATCACACGCATAGATCTGATCCCGTGGTAAGTAGCTTATCCACTGTTGATTCTGATACACAAATATACTTAGTACACACCCAGACACGGAACAAACACCCATGTTCGCCACACAAATATTATTTTGTCCCGTGTGGGAAGCGAACCCACGACTCTTGCACAGCGAGCCAGTCAAAAACACACACAACTCAATGGACATCATCTCTTCAACCTTCGTCCTCTTCTTCAGGCTCAGCAACCGGGAAACTCTCGCCATACGGAAGTAGCGGAAGAAAAAGATCTAGTTCACAGCACAGACTCTAAGCTCTTGCTTAACAAAGCCACATCGAAAACGAATAGTTTGGTTTTGATAATAGCTCTATGAACAGTCACTAATATTCTCGTTAATTTAAAAGTTTAAACTATCTGATAGTATTGAAAGGGTAAAAGTATTATAGAATGAAACTGTCCGGTCTATGAAAATTCTTTCACTGTGATTTCTGACATTATTTTATTCTTTCAATTTATGTTAATAAATAAATAAATAAATTAAATAATATGTATACAAAATAACAATGGTAAAGCGATACTATATAAGCAATAATATGTATGTAGAAAATTTAAACAATGATCTAAATACACTAGAACCTCATTCGATTTCTAGTCGATGGCAATGGTTAAGCAAAATGGGTGCAGATAGCCAGGGCTATCTAAACCCTTACAAGCAATAAAAAAGTGGATGGAATGTCAAAATGTCTGCTGCGAAGAGCTGGAGCGTACGCTGGCTGTAGATCAATTAAATTCAACTTTTATCGATGTACATGAATGAAAAAATATTTTGATCTCAAGCTATTGTATTTAATTGAATGAGCCACAAATGCAGGATTTTAGCGAAGAGGTAAATTAGTAATTTACACATTTAAAATATCCTTAATAGATGCTTTTTAATTCTATATGTACTCATTTTTAGCCGCTTCGGAGAAAATCGTTTACAAATGATAATAAAACTATTTATTTTTTTATTGTTTTAGATTCCGTACCACATCCTCGATAATAAAAGATTGAAGTCCAGAATGAAGAGATTCCAGGATGACTTGAGTCGGACAAATTTTAATTCGAGAAGGTATGCTAACTTACACCTATTATGAGGAACTTTAATACTATTCAGTAGTCATTTTACAAGCGTTTTGATTATAAAAATATTTTGTATTATTTACTTTAGGCTTCCAGTACCTAATGGTAAAAGTTGTATAACTAAGAATCTACTGTGTCTGTTTATTTGTCGCATATGCTAAACCTCGTGAACTGTCAGGGCTAGGTAGTTGCTATCCCCCCAAATGGTATTTTACACTGCTATAACAACAATCAAAACTGATAACTATTATCAATAACTCCATAAAACTATTTTTACAGTGTGTTTGTGATAAATATTTTGATAAAAATCTAAAATAAATAAATATTCAGTATTTATTTATTATTAACATTATTCACGGCTGTTAAATATAAACTACAGATTTTTATTGTGACTTACTACAAAAGACAGATTTTGCATGTACACACAGGTTTAAAAATGTTATGTGACAACAATTACAATCAGCGGTTCTAATGCAGAACACAGAATATATTCTTCTTGAGAATAAACCTAAATGATTTATTATGTTTTATTCTTTTTAGATCTCCAGCTATAAAGATGAAAGATATCGACAATTGGGTAAGTCTTGAAGCGACACATGTTGTATTCTCGTTATGTTGCCATTTACCAATGCTTTTTTGTTTGACCATGTTTTTAATGATAATTCAGGATTGACTTAATTATAAGAATATTTCTCTGGTACACATTACACACACACACACACACATTTCTAAATTTTTATATTTTATATTCTGGATACATTATTATGTTCTTAAATATCTGGTATTCCTGCAACTTGATCAAACCATATTTTTTATTGTTATTGTACTGTAACCTCTCAATTTTAGGCAACTTAAAGATACTATGATGGTATAATAAGGCGTCCGACCGATTTCAGCCATGGCGGCCGATCTCAATTTAGATCAGCCAATTGTGTAGGATGTATTATAGTGCATGCGCAAACACAAGTGCACTCTCTATTCCCTTACTCTCATAATTCGGTGAGCCGGCAATCCGCCATGACCGATGAGAGATCGGGCGCAGGACCACCGGCTTAACGTGCTTTCCGAGGCACGAGCGTTTAATCGCCTACTTCCTAACTCCGGGCTGAGTAATTTCATTATAGAAAACTCACACAAATTTAGCCCAACCCCGGACTCGAACCGGGGTTGGGCTAAATTTGTGTGAGTTTTCTATTTCGCGTTGCATTTTAGTTTTACGTTAATTAGGGAACTGTATGCCAAATTTCAATCACGTGAATTCTGATGATTTTTTCTATTAACAGTATCTGTACATAAGTACTTTGAGTAAATAAACGTTCTCAGGATACCATTACGTACAAGTTAGATTCGCGAAGCTCTCTGGGCACAGCTCGTGCGGCGGTGGGCCGGTGGGCGGCAACCCGCCTACGACTTTAGGTTCGCACATAACAACCTATGTACATTATAAGTAAGTACATAAATATAGTACTATAGCTGTCACCTGCAAAATCGCTGAATGATCTTCACCGTGTGTTCTTTATCTATTGTACCGACGGGTACAATAGAAAGCCTGATTCTAAGGTGTCTTTGACGAGAGACACCTTAGAATCAGATTTTCTTTGCGATATTTTGTATTCACTAAATGGTTGTACGATTATTCGACGCTTTAACGGTGAAGGAAAACATCGTGAGGAAACTGGCACACCTACGAAGAAATTCTTAGGCTATGAAGTCAACCAACCCACACTTGACCAGCGTGGTTGACTAAGGCCTTTTCGCCCTAGTTTAGGGTAGGCCTGTGTCCCAGCTTGGCTGATGATAATGATGATTAGACAGGACTGATGTTACGTCTTTACGGGCGCAACGATTTTTATATGATTTAAGACTTTCATGTTCCATTCGATTTAATAATGTTATGTATTGGTCTTCATACTATAATCTCTCTCTCTCTGGTCGGTCCTTCATGTCTGAAGACCGGTATTATGGTGGGTTGCAAGTCGTGAACGGACGAACTGTTTCCAACAGCCCCTGTCAGTTGCAATGGCAGCCACCGTGTAGAAACTTGGTGTGTCGGGATTTTTCAGTTGGTCAGACTATATCTAGTCGGCGAGCGGCCTCTGGGTCTTTTCCCCTCTGTGTTCCCAACGATGACCATCTTTTCAAGGCTCCCGTCACCGCGTCTCATTATGTGTCCGAAATAGCTGAGCACACGTTGATAACACGTCGTGGAAAGACTCTCTTTTATTCGTAGCTGTGAGAGGATTGATACATTTGTGCGTTTGGCGGTCCAGGGTATTCCCAGCATCCGCCTCCAGCACCACATTTCGAATGCATCAATCGTCTGTCTCTCTCTTGCTTTAATGGTCCATGTTTCTACGCCGTACATGAAAATCGGGAATATTAGAGCATGTTGGTTCTGTTGGTAATGCCCCGATTTTTCCATACACCACTTAGCCGAGTCATAGGGTATTTAGCCATAGCAATGCGTCTCTTTATCTCTGGTACACAACTGCCATCATTCGATATTTGAGAGCCTAGATAGATGTAGTTATGGACAACGTCTACACCTATGCTATTAAAGTTGGTAAGGGTCGGTCAACTATCATAAGTTTTGTTTTGCTCCTATTAATAGCTAGGCCCAGTTCCAAGCTCTCTGTCTCGAGTTTTTGCAGGAGAGTCTTCATATCCTCTACAGATGTTGCTAGTAGGACAGTGTCGTCATACTATAATAATCAGTAGCAAAAACAAACTAACTACCCGGCTACCAGTTACTGCTCGACGTTTCGACTGTCCAGTCGAAGTTAGTCTAAACTTGGACGCGAGCGAATTCAATCAAATTTACGATATTGTATACAAAAGTAATTTACATTTTATAATATTCTGTCCCTTTTTATGATATCGTGATGTTTAATTCTGACTGTAAAAGTAAACAGCGAACTAAACCCAACACGATATGTTATAATTATCTATAAGGTTCGTGTTAAGTATCGTTTCCACAAATGAGTCCATTTTATGTACACAATCATTTCTCGGTAAAGCAAACTACATAGTTTATAGTTATTGTATTTACAAAAATCTTAAATGTATTTTCCATCTATAAAATTACGAGTGTTATTGTGTTGTCTCCATCCGGATTATGGGCAAGGTTGCCTTTCCTGGCCCTTTCAAAGGCTGGCTTGTGGACACACCAGACTACTAGATATTTTTTGAGGATATTAGCTACCTTGCAGAAGCAGTGCACTGATGTGAGTTGTTGCTTGTATACAAAATTAAATTCACACCACCGAAAGACTTTACCGCTAATATAAAGGATATAGTTTAAAGTACTTTCATAAAACTAGTTACATCTAGCGAAATCATGTTTTTAGGAAACAATAATCGATTATTTTAAATAGAAGAATATTGTAAGTTGAAACGGTATACATAATTACTCGCTAATGTTACACTCACATGTGATACATGACATTAATCAGTGTATAAAATGTTGAAAAAGGAATTACAGTAGCTGTTCAATCCAACAAGCTTTATTACAAGCATAATTCGATTTGAATCCAGATAATGCGCAATATACAGTTTAAACCACAGAGATCAGACAGCGCGTCTCAGGCGACTGGAGCTCAAGACAGTGACGTAGAACAATCTATTTTCTATTATAGGTCGAGCCAATATCCCGGAACCCGCTTGTGTATACAGTTTGGGCTGAAATTGATAAATTTGATGACGCAGTGTGTGCCCGTTTGAAAATCTATCTTAGAACACAAGAATGAATAACTCTATGCCATGTTATTTACGGAATAGAGGATTTTTATTAAAATCATTTGGCTATCCATTATTATGTACCAATATGTTTCCTTTGACGCTGCTTGTATTGTGTCCCTGCAATGTCTCCCACACAATGCCATTCACTCTAAGACCTAGCAGCCTCGGCCTCAGTACGAGCTTGCTAAGTGTTTTGATATTGTTTAGAGACATCAAATATTCGCAATATTGCTTCCTGGAATTGTAGGCAAATGTGATAAAGAAAGGCGTGGATGACATCCAGCTACAAGAATTTGTGGACGTCGAATTCATGAATGTTTCCTGGAAACTGTTGCAATGCCGTTGCAATATGCTTAGGGTTATGCGGCGCATTCATGTTGCTTTATTGCGACCCGTGTGGGCGCCACGTGTGCGAACAAAACAGGTAACTTTAGGAAACGAAACGTTTGCTCGTTCAGTTATGAAGTGAGCTGTAAATTCCGAAAATGCTACATTTTTGCTTTTGTATGCTCAATATTTGAGTGTTCGTGAGTGTATCTGTTCTCTACGTAGTAAGTATTTTCCTTGAAAGTGAATGCTCTTGAGAAACGAAGGTACAATGTTACGCGTTTGTAGCTCGCGGGCTCTAACTGCGTGCTTGATCAACGCGATGTTACCGCTAGCTACGGGATTAGTCACTGGGTTACTGGGTGATACATGCTCGTTAGTTCACACACCGTACTATTGTCCTGTTCGTCCTGACTGACTAGACACATATGTGTCAATTACATTTATCCCTATTAAGCTATGTCTCATCATCGCCTATTTTTAATGTCAATGTTTTTTGAACAATATTTTGATCGTTTAGTTTATAATTGCCATGACTAGATGAATCGGTATCGCAATTTCAGTAGAAATACTTTAAAACATGATAGATAGATTACAACGTCTTAAGTTCCGTCTACAGAACACGAGACACGAGATCCGTTTTCTTGCGAGATGATAAATTTTCCCAACAAGCTCTTAATAATTATCAAGCGCGCGAATCGATGTGAGTCGTCGCGGAGGGGGCTCGAAGACGTGAGGGGCCGCATTTGTGGCGCGGGGCGGCGAGGGACGCGGCGGCACCGCGCAAGTCGCCGCCCGTATCGACCGCCCCGGATGTGCATTGCAATGCTGCCGGTGAGATCAGCCGACCCACCTACTCGCGGAACACCACCGTCGCTCGAATCGAACGATCGAATCGGACATGGTGCAGCGTCGCGGCACAAGCCACGCTCTGAGCCGGCCGCGCGCCGCCGACCGCCCGCGTGAGATGACACATTCCCGAAAAATGACGCAGACTTGCAACCGCTACAATCAACCTCCTTTTACGTCTAGTACGAATATTAGTTCCGCTTTCAATCAACCTCTTTTTTCCCCTCGTAGTACGAATAACCGTTAAAGGTTATAATAATAAAGCTGAATGGCGACTGATTTTAATTACTCTCGAATACTATTTTGCTGCTTTTTAGGGTTCCGTAGCCAAAATGGCAAAAACGGAACCCTTATAGTTTCGTCATGTCCGTCTGTCCGTCTGTCCGTCTGTCCGTCTGTCACAGCCGATTTACTCGGAAACTATAAGTACTACAGTGATGAAATTTGATGGGAATATGTGTTGTATGAACCGCTACAAAAATATGACACTAAATAGTAAAAAAAAGAATTGGGGGTGGGGCCCCCCATACATGTAACTGAGGGATGAAATTTTTTTTTTCGATGTACATACCCGTGTGGGGTATCAATGGAAAGGTCTTTTAAAATGATATAAAGTTTTCTAAAAAACATTTTTCTTAAAGTGAACGGTTTTTGAGATATCAGCTCTCAAAGTCGTAAAAAGTATGTCCCCCCCCTCTATTTTTATAACTACGGGGTATAAAATTCTAAAAAAAATAGAGGTGATGCATGCTAATTAACTCTTTCAACGATTTTTGGTTTGATCAAAGTATCTCTTATAGTTTTTGAGATAGGTTGATTTTTATTATATTTGCTGCTACGGAACCCTTTGTGCGCGAGCCCGACTCGCACTTGGCCGGTTTTTATTTTGTAGTGATTAAGTGCTTTCGAGTTTTAATTTGATTCTATTCGTACCTTCGCGTCGCGTCGTCGTGCTATTTTCTTTGATCCTTCTTTGCTTTTAGTGAAGCATTTGACCATTAAGAGCAATTAGCCACATATTTTAAAGTATTATCCTTATACTATGTTGCGCGCGAGTTTCATACATATGAATTAAGACTTTTTAATTTAGTTCCCATTTTTAGTGAACATTAGTAATATAAGTTAAAACTAATATTCGTCACCTAGTACTAATCTTTATTACGTGTGGTTGTCATTTTAAATGGTACCAAATATAGGACGGTGTTTATGTCGCTGTATCACTTAGTGAGCTTAATTCGCTTACTAGCTTTACCTCCGCTTTAGTCGCTACATGCAATCTATAAAGATAATTAACTTTCTATTAAGCGAACTATTTCTGTCATGTACACATGAATTCGTGTGCCACGCTGATATAATGACGTGCCATGTTGTCCTTTTCGTTATCATGGTATATTTTTTGTCATCAATTTATTACTTATTACGTACATTAATTAAAATAATATCGTAATATTACGCAAATTAATACTTGCACTTCACGTATAAGCATACGCTTTTAAGATAAATATTACGTTTGTCACCACATATTTTAATATTATTTATTATTTAGAATTCCCTACTTCGAACTGTAGACGGAGCCGCGTAGTCGCCACAGGGCATTGATGTAGTGTAGTCGAAGCTCGTTCACAAATTGTTGTATCGCCTATTACATATTAGTTAAATTTATGCACAGAGACTCCCCGCCGGAACCGTAGGAGGGAGTATCTATTTCCGACGGTGTCGGTCAATGACTCTGATCCGGAACCATAGCTGAGCGATTAGGTGGGGTGCAGCCTTTAACAATTGGCACTCATCTTGCTCATCCAAGCTCTCGAGTATGACACGAACGACTCATTCCATTCATAATGGCTGCCGCGTCTTGTTAGCTAATACTTAACTCAATAATCGTTAGTTTAGAGATGAGTTTTGTTCTTTATGCTTTTACAGTTCTAGTTTATCAGTGAAAAACTTTTACTTATGATTAAATACTTTATTGTCCGTTTGACTGTCTGTCACATCTACTATTCTGGAAAACTAGTGGAAGCATCAAATTTAAGTAAGATTTTTTGAAGCTATATAAAGAACAGTATTTTTATTAACTGTCTGATTAGTTTTAATGGTGTTGAAATAGAATTAATTTTTTCCTGGAACCTGGAACCCTCGGGCCGTGAGTGCGACTCGCACTTCACCGGGTTTTGTTTTTTCAACCTATTTGAATTGGAATGATGCCTAAGTTATATTAAAATACATACAAAGAACGTGTTTACATCAAATCTGTGACTGTCTCAACGACATTTGTATTTAGCAAAATTACGCTTTGGTAAAGTTAGAATTAGTAATGTTCGGTGTATTCGTAGGATACTTTATGCAGAGTTCAACGCCATCGGAGTAGGATACCAGTGTCCCAGATTGAATCAACCGCGCCCACCAAGGGCCGACTGCGCTGCGAGTCGGCCGCATCCGTACCTCATTGTAATATGAATTTGGCGCGTAAAAAACTTGAATCATACTTCCAAGAAAAGTGACTTCAGAGAAAGGCCTCGACGGCTTCACTGGCTCCTTTTGTTTATTGCCCCGGTAGAAGGAAACAGATTTAGGTAATCAAAAGTTAAGAAACATGTTTTTTATTCCGTGAACTGTAACGCTAAACACTTGTTATGGAAGCTGTCAGTGAAGTAAAAACCAATTTACGATACGATCTGTAGTCCTCTAGTTAGCTGAATAAAGAATATTTCTAATGTATCGCAAACATCGGAACGGAAGTTTTGTTTAAATCTTATGTAGCTATTTAAATCTAAAAGTCATTTTGACACAACGGCATTTATTATTATTTGTCAGAAATGTACAGTAAATAGGAAGTAAATACGTCAATTGTTTCATAATCATTAACATCTACAAAATTTTATGTGTAAATATTGTAATTAATTGCATTAAAAAACACCTTCGTTATTACGAGCAATTTGTTCTGGTTACATCATGCTACAAATTCCATGCAGCTAATTAACGGATATAATAGTTGGTGTTTGTTTAATAAACAGTTTGCCGGTCTCAGCCACCGGATGCCCCGCCGATGGCGACACTGTGCCCTCCGCCACTCCACCAATCATGTGCGATGAGATTAATCTTACATGATTGCTGATTCGCACGCAATGTCAACCTGAATTAGTAATCAAGACACAAGGATTGATTTTCTCTTAGACGATTAATATTATTTAGTATATTAATCTATTCCATTAGCGTGGAAACAAACAAACAATATGTACAAAACAACTACTACACGATGCGATGTTTTCTAAAAAAATTATGCCAATTTCACCCTAAATAAACATTTGGTCACCACGACCTGAATAGGTCTAGCTAGAGTGTAGACTATATAGCTAGCTATAGTCTCTAGACCTTGAGCTTGACGTATCAAGCTCTTGTCATTTAAGATAGGTCTAGGATCTTTTATTGTACCGTAAGGTGATCTTAATATGCTTCTGCTTCGATGTTATTATTAAAATGCCCGGTGCTTGATGGTTGTTACCAAATATGGCGGCGCTCAGCTTCATAACATACTTACCTATTGTCGCTCTGACTGTTGTCATTCGCTTCCGATTACCATCAGTTTGATCAAGCGACACGCACCATGGTGGTTAAACGTAAAGGCTTCGTACCGTCCACCTTTTAAAAGGTGAAAGGCCCGAATTTATCGGCAAACTACAAAGAGTACAAGTGCCTCAAAGCATTACCAAGTAACCCTTATAGTCTAAATATTTCGGTTATTCCATTTGCTTTCAACCCATGAGTGCCTCCGGTTTGCCTTGTCTGTTAACAAAATTAGTTTTGTAGTGTTAATTTACTAATAATGTAGCCTAACTCTTTTGGAGACTTCTTAAAATTAATAGATGTGTGCTAGAGTGAATATTTTTCAGAATATCATAATACTTATGTACATACTAAATAGAGACGCCATTGGTGCCATGTTTCAATCGTGGCTATGAACACAGTGTTGAGCGGAGCGATAAAAACGAAATTGATGGTTTGATTTAGTCTTTACCGCAAATGCGGCTTTAGAGCGTTTCAGTGTTTGATTAGTATATTATCTAGGTAGAGTGTGAGTTGTAAGTTTAAGGACCGAAGAAAACCATTCGTCATTTTTATTATTTACTCATGATGAAGTACCTAATGAAGTAGGGTATATTTTATAATCACTCAATAATAAAAAAGTTTGTGACGTCAAAAGTATGTATCACGTTTTTTTCAGTATTTTGAGTTATCCGTTCCAACTCGTTGAATCTATTTTCTTAGGTATGCATAACCCTCACCACGTACGTGTGGTATTGGCTTTCTCAATGACAAAGCATTTGGCATGCATTGCATTTCACTCATTGACCAAAACTTTGGTCCTTTATAAAGGCAATAATTGCCTTTAATTGCTTTTCACCTGTAGGTCTTGTCCACCACTTGTCTTTATTTGTCTTCACCTAAAACCTTAGTCATTTACTTACGTGTATCATCTATACCATTAAATAAAATTGAAGTGTCTATTTGTAACACATATTAAAATAACGACTTTTTACTAAATGGGTATGAATCTATATCGGGTATCAATAATAAAAACACAATTTTCGTTTTTTTTCTGTCTCTCTGTTTGTTCCCGCTAATTTTCGAACGGATGGACCAATTTTGACGGGACTTTCACTAATGAATAGATAATTTTACAAGGTATATCATAGGCAATTTAATTATTAACTGCTGCCAAAACCATTTCCACGAGGACGAAGTCGTCGGCTAGTTCACCCGTAAACCAAAAACCTAATTTCTCATCACCCATAGAAGTACCCTGGTCACTCGATGATAAGGTAAGCAGTCCAGGCAGGGCGCAAGACGCGCGATGAGTGCGTGCGAGCGAGTGCCGGCGGACGCGCGGCCGTGTGCCGTTGTTTAGTAGTCGAGAAGCGCGCGGGCGTTTCTTTTTTGTCCCCCGCGGATTCCATTGCCCCATGTCCAACCTGTAAGTCCGGCAGTTTGCCGTGCGTTGACCGCGCTGCCACGAAGCGCAAAGCCGTTGAACAACTACAGTGGACGCTTTCGATAGCTCCCGTAAACCTTCAACGATATATGCTTTTGGTATGCCTGCGCGTTCACCCCACCTTACAGGTGTAGTGTTGTTTACGATAAAGCTCTATAACTTTTGTAAGTGTTTTCGAATTATCGTGTTTTATTATTATCAATATCGTAAATAAACAATAGCAGATTACGAGTATAGGCAACGTATTCGTTTGTTTGGTTTTTGTCAGATTTGTGCGAGATATATTTGTTTAAGTATGTATTTATAAATAGATATGTAGGTATACCAGTCTCTGCCGCCCATAGTACAAGCTCGGCTTAGTTTGGGGTCAGATGACCGTGGTCGGAAGTGTCCCAGATATTTATTAATTTTCAAGTTTCCCCTTTCGCCTTTCAACTTCATCCACAAAGGAATAAAAAGGAAGCTGATTGCGTTTAAAAATATTTTCTATGTGATGTATCAATCTTCGTGCAATGATATTGAGGACACTTAGGAGTTTCGTTTAAAGTATTTTATTATTTAAATGATACTTGTAATATCTAGTTACATTTATGAAGGTGGCCACTTTAATATAATACGGTAGCAGGTAGAGCACAAGTGGTCGTTTGAGACCCGTAGTAGGCGGTAATAAGCTCAAGTACATGTACGTGGTTCGTTGACCTGTTGTATTATTATAAGAGCCTGGCAAGTTGCGTTTCATTTGGTTATCCTTACTTATTATTGGTTTAAATTGTAAACGTACCGTTAAATAATCTATATTATTAATCGTAACATCATGCTTTTCAACAATGATGATCACAGTAAACATAAAGTTTTTCATTATAAATACTATCGGTACCAGGTATACCTATACTTAATCTATACCTTTTATCTTTAGTGTTCCAGTTTATGTATTTGAAGTTATAAAATTCATCACATAAATAGATTCAATTATTACAGGCATATAAATATATGCTCTTACTTCAAGTTCAAGCTTTGTATTGGTTGAATTGACCAAGTAGATTAAAAATTTCTTACTACATACTTTATTTCTGAAGTTGCACAATATTAACGATAATATACAAATTGTTTTTCGGGAATCTAGTGTAGTAAATAGAAGCATTAATATATCTTTCTCATCTTAACACCTAATGCATTATTATGACCTATGTAGTCAAAGCTCTGAAATTTGTTTTAAAAAATGTGCTTAAAATAAACACTAATGGCCAAATACTGAAACAATAATTCGAAGATTTGGTTCTACTTAGACTATACCCGAATCCAAAACTAAGTATTAAAGGCAGAACTATCTTGCAAATTTGGTATTTATTTGTCGCTTAAACTGACAAATATTTAATTGTCTTTTCAGCATTCGGCCGTAAAGACTTACAAGTTAAGGAAAGTCGGTTCTCGGTTACATGAACTTTTGAGTTCTTTGAAACAGTTTGTACGGTTTCTGTTGACATAAAATTGTCCGCTGTTCTACTTAGTTATGCTTTTATATGTAAAAAGAAGTCTTGGTAACGTGTTATGAAATGTGAGTGGTTTTGTGATGTCCTTTATTGTTTTAAATGAGATTATTTTTAAATTGCTGGTTTAAAACTGTGTCTAATTAGGATTCACTTTATAAGTGTGTTTGCTGTTTGGTATAGGTATTTATTATTATTATCACATCAAGTTAATGCCTATGGAAACGGTAAACATTGTAAGTTCATTAGAACCTAATAAATATAAGGAACTCTTTTCAGATAGTTGCAGATAGGTAGAGTGTCGTTGTTATTGTTTTGTTACCATTTCATTATTTGCATGGAATATTGACTGTTTTAAAAGTTATGTAGTTGTCCTAGTCGGTGTATTAATAGGTATTGGCCGTGTATTAATGACAGTGTACATGCATGTATGCTTATGATGACGGACTTGCAATAGACCTATCGTGTAGGATCACGCAGATAAGAAGATGATGAAGCAGGAAGGGAATAAAGCGGAGTAAGTACAGCGGGAATGAGATAGGGCGAGTGGACGCGGCAGTTGCGCGCGCGCCGTTCATTGATGCGCAGGCGCCTCGGCGGGCCGGGGGGCGGGGGCGCGGAATGCGGCCGCGGCGAGCAATGACCGCGCCAGGGTCGCTTCCTTTACGAGAAGCGCGGCCCGGCCGTACTACAGCCGACCCCCCCGCCCCGTACTACATGGCCCTCTCCGCTGCGACGCGCGCTTTTCGACCCGCAGTCCGTTACAAAAATTAAGTGCGCCGCATTCCGCGACCGTTCTTTCGTCTCTATCACACTTCGCCAACAGGGATACTTCTGGCCTTTACGCTCCTTTCTCAGGTTGTGTGCGTTGTTTGGCGTCAGAAGTCGAGCTCAAGGCGCGAAAGTTGTGACTGAACGAGCGCTTTCTGCTTCTACTAGATTTGTAATGGTGATGGACCACGTTTTTGATCCTCCGAACAGTTACCTGCGAAAATACTTTTGACATACAATTACTTTTAATTCTTATACATTTTGCCGTGGCATTATGGTTTTTTAATTGAAATAATATGCTTTTATAAACAATCAAAACGGGAAAGTTTTATTAAAAGCTCTAACATGAAAGCTCATAATTTGGCATTCGTGTATTTTCTTAACTCTCCAACTGATAGGTACCTGGCTTTAATATCTGTAAAAAAAACTTATATATAAATGCGAATCTGCGGATGAATATTGTTTCGTGCCAAATAATCAATGAGTTTAGGTTGTTACAGACATTTAGAAACTGCCTACTGCTTGTGTGTATGACCGGTGACGTCTCCGCACCGAGCGCCGGCCGTACGTACACTCGCGCCCTTTTAAATTCAAAATCCCGGTAACTAAGTGACATATCTAAATAGCATTAACACACATTTTTTTTTCATATGGGCTATAGGAAAGTTATAAAATCCAACTAGTGAATTATTTTCAATGCTACGCGAAATTGATATTTAACTTTGGAAATTTGTTTCAGTCAAGCCAGCCTATTTAAATATAAATACTAAATTTTTAATGCCAAAATATCAATTACTTTAGAATTTATAGACATATAAAGCGTGAGTGCATGGAATGTGACGTCACCGCCCCGACCGCACGCCGGCCGTCTTTAAGATTCAATATCTCAGGAACTAAGTGACATATCAAAATTAATTCTTACACACACTTTTTTTTTTATGGACTATAGGAAACGAAACTACTAAACATTCTCCACTCTGGAAAAGTTATCTTCAATCTATCATCCGCCATATTTAGTCTATCTACTCGCTAGTCTACTGGTAGTCTATCTAGTATTTAGCCGGTAGGTAGATATGCTGTGAGCTAAAGAGCTTTCTCGACGATACTCACGACTAGCAAGCAGGGTTAACAAATAAATTCAATTGATGTTTCTGCCTTTAACTTGATCTTATTGCCTTAAATATATTTTCTCGTAAAAGTGAGATTACCCGTAGAGCTTCGAAGTCTTCAAAGCTATGAGTTAATGTAGTTTGGTCTCTTATATTTCAAAACAGTGTCAAAATGCATTTTACAGCACCAACGAATACGGTGCTTATTCCTTTGTAAAAATATAAGTTTAGCTACACTGCTGAATACAATTCCGCGAAGTTTGCAAGGGTCAATTTTCCAATTTGTCAATTCCCAAGACGCTTCCTGATCCATATTGGTCGTATTGTGAACGAACGTTGCGATGCGAATGTAAGTAGTAAAATGTCATTTAGTCAATTGTCCACACATCACAGTCTATTCAGTCAGCGACTGCACCCAGTAAAACCCATTTACAATTGTTTAAGGTACGTACCTACATTCTCGTCGGCCGGGTCCCTGCGCTCTCCCATGAATGCAATCTCCTCGCACACATCTCACTCCAATGTGCAACTAATACTGAACTTGTCATGTAACTCAATGGAAACTCATATCAGTAGCAGTTCGTCTGTTTGTCACATTTAAATCCTTTTATGATGCAAACGTGTCGGCCGCCATCGCCATTTCCTCCATCCATAAGTTTAATAATGTATGAACTGAAATTATTCCGAAAGTATTTTAAATCGCAAAATTGATCGTGAACGTAACTGTACTGGTTTAAAAACTGGTTAACATTTTCTTAAGTGCTTACAAAACACATTCGTGAGAGCATGGGTATTTTCATTCTGGTAATAACTTGTGAACTTCATTATGGATTGGTATTTTCAGGAGTTGTTATTAAAATCATATTTTATTGACTTTAATTTGTAAAAATACTTTCTGTTTCTGTAATTTCTCGTAAGACATTATATAGGTGCGTGATATCCATTACAAAAATGCTTTAGAATCTGAATTATTAGGGATTTTACAATTGGATCCGTTTACAAGCTGCATCATGGTATTTATAGTGAAACTACTATCCATCAAGACTTATGTATCTGGTTTATTAATTTTCAAATCTTCATACATTTACTACGTGTCATTTCTTTTCATTTCAAATAATATTGCACCGTTAGTCTGTGTTCCTCTTGAGACTTGAGACATGTTGGTATCTATTTAAATTTATTCAAATGGCATATTATTTGTTTATAATCCTTCAACTTTGACGCACTAAACTTGAGCGCGAACTGCATTAAACTTTAATGACGTTATCGAGACAGAAGTCGCTGCTGCTGCTGGTAGCTGTTGTTTTTTAGTTAAAATTTCGTATAATGCTGTTTATGAATTCAAGGTGACATCCCTATAATGGAAATGGATTAAGATTTATCTTGAATTGGATTAGATTTTGTTGTCCTTTTGTGGACATCAGCACGCGGTTGCGTTACGTGCCTTGCCGTAGAGTTGACTGAGTTTACTAATCGGGTAAAGTTATAAGAAAATTTATTTTCAGTTTTTCATCAAATACAAATTGAACCTAGAAAAATAACAGTCGGTATCTCGTTAAACAAGCAATCTCCAGATAACCAATAGTGTAATATACTCGTAGCTGTAGAGGCTAGCTAATTAGCGGTTCTGTCAGAGTACTTTTGCACGTCTTTACTTACATTCGCAATTTTGGCCAAACAAGCGCCATAAATGATAGGTTTGGTAGAAGGAAGGATAACAAACTGATTATAAAATAAATATGTAACATAAATGATATTTTATATGAAATGAAACAACAATCTTACCAGAAATGTGGACAGCATTCAAAAAGTTTACTAAAAAATGCAATACCAGCGCGTAAATCCCAACTCTACTGTAACATAGTTTGTTTTAATTGAATATAGTACGCACCTCCAAATAAAACATCAAAAGGAAAACATTTAAATCGCTCGTTTGCACTGATCCTGTATTTCAGGAACGTGGAATTACAGGCACTCCCACCAAATAGGTTTTGGAATTTTTGTTACGCTTTGCGTACCGTTTGTTGGGTTTACACCTGTTGCGCAAATAAATCGAATCTGTAACTTTATAGGCATTAGCCAAACGCAGCGTTCGTGCAATATTCATTTACACACAGCTCAATTATGGAATATATCATTCATTCTTTATTGACGAGTTTTGGTATACTATTCAATATTCATATCTATCTATGTACTTTGTCGCAAAGTTTCTTTTTCTTCCACTAATGTATATATTATTATATTATGTACAATTGTACATGTTAGTTGCACTTAATCAGTTATCATTGATTACTATAGTATTTTCCTTGTATTTTGCCGGGTATAGATTGATATACCGTAAACCTAAGCTTTCTCTAACAGAGACGTACATGAACCGTTAGAAATAATCCTCGTTTCCAGCTAAATGTGTTGAGTTTAGATATAAGTGTGTTTATGTACACAAAAGCAGCAGCGCAGCCTTAGGGCCCACAATGGGCGCTAAGAGTTCACTGCCATCCATTCCGTGTCGGCTGATCGGAACGCGACGCGCCCAACCGGACACGCCGCGCGGCGTCCTGCATACTCGAGCCACTATGTAGATGGAGCCGGGCTAGCGACGCTGTAGTGTACGTATGCGTATGTAGGTTGTTTGTGTCCAGCGCGGTGCAACGGGCGGCCCTGACGCGCCCGCGACCGACGCGCGATGTAAACACCGAAGCAAGGTCAACTGCCTGCCGATCATCGCATCGCATTCTAGTACTCTGTAGGCTTTTTATTGAACACCGCTCACCACCATGTTGCCCTTTATGGACAAAAAGAGACGAAGTAAAATTCTGCGTTCCGAAATCTTGTATGTGTGAGTGAGGCCTGAATGTCTGTAGGAACTGTGGCTGTATGATACGAGTGAGTATGGTTTTTGCTAGAGTCGATTTACATGTTTATTTTTAAATAATAATTATATTTTAGATAAATTTCTTTGTTTGTTGTCTTATTTTAAATTAAGACATGAACGGAGCTTGAACGAAAAAACGTCTGTCGTTTTTAGGGTACCGGACCGCAAATGCAAAAAAGAAAAGAAAGAACTAAACCGCCTGTTTAGCTATCAAAAATGACTTTCGCGGAAACGTGGAAATTCATATCTTACTTTTTTTGGTGACTATCGTAGCTAGGTGAAAAAAAAGACTTAATGCTTCTTAAGACAACGCAATCCAAGGAGACATCTATACAAAACATTATTTTCATATAATTATGAGGGTACTTATTTTGCACCAGAGTCAATACCTACAGGGTATTTCTTCTACAGTGGTTCTCAACCTGCTTAGGTCCTTAACCCTTATGGCTCCAAGCCCAGGTTCACTGATGTTACCCCTCCTCTATAACGATTATCTTAAACCATACTTGTTTATAGAAATACGGACGGAAAAATAGGAAAATTGTTTATCTACATTTGTGAAATAGTATGTATATGATGTGATCAAGTATATTTCAATTAAAAAAAAATTAAGAAAACCTGAAACACATTTACAATTTTAGTGCAAATGCTTCGCATTGACAAGCGTTGCTTAATGTTAGGTTTTCTTTCACTAAAAGCGCATCTCAAATTTTTTAAACTTAGAAACGATTTCTTGCCTTCGTTTTTAATGTCGCCAGTTAAAAATTGGCATTTACGACTCTCACACCAATTAGCAAATGGTATAAAACAATTTAAAGCTCTATCTGCCTTCGGGGTTATTCCACTAATCCCCATTGGAATTCCCCATCTATGGGGAAAAAGTGAACTTTTGTATACAAAAAGTTCACTTTTCCCCATTGATGGGGATTTCCAATGGGGATTAGTCGAATAACCCCTGCCTTGGTACCTATATTTTGCACCTACGTCTTCCCAAAATGTACGTCCATGGGTAATAATTTTAGAATTCGACTTCCGAAGTGCAATCGTCACGTAGTACAAACACATTTGTAGGACACATCTTCATCTTTAAAAATATTATCGTCAGTTAAAAATGATCTCTAATATCTAAGAGTTCGTCAGACGGTTCCATGTCCGGAATAATATTTTACTGGTGAAAATGCCATACCACGGGTTTTCCAGTTGCTCACAAACTTTTGGAAACATGGTCATATCACCAACCTGAACTCTATGTTTGTGTACCTCCGATTGGGTTTCCAAATATTCCCCCGAAAGGTTAGACTATTGATTTTAGATAAAAGGGTCCGAAATATACGCCAACATTTGAACGAAGTTCAACATTTGAGCGTAGTATCTTAAATTTCTAAGCAAAACTCATCGTCATCATCATCATCAGCCTATATACGTCCCCGTTGCTGGGGCACAGGTCTACCCTAAACTAGGGCGATCAAGTCTCAGTCAATCACAATGGTCAATTGCGGGTTGGTCGACTACACAATCTTTGAATTTCTTCGTAGGTGGGCAGTTTTCCGCACGATGTTTTTCCTTAACCGTTAAAGCGTCGATAATCGTACATATGATTTTAAAAATTGAAAACACTGCGGTACGTATCGGAGTTTGAAATGGCAAGCTCTCGCATGGCATGCAACGACCTTAACCACATTTTAAATTGTTGCATATTATTTTACAATATCATTTAACGTGTTTAATGAGAAGTTAAGTTTTGGAAATGTGCACACTCGTACGCATGGGCGGCTGCCAAGCATCAGTGGCGAAAGTACCTACACGATAAATTATAAAATAGTGGAACCGACTCTTAGCGCGCTAGTCGGCTCTAGACATACTGTACTCAGATTGTCATCTTAAATTGGGCGATAAACATACAACCTGCTTTGCTCATTATTACCCACGAAATACAAGCTTTACACCGACTGGGGTAACTACCCCTAAGGTCCCAGGCCAGTCCCAGAAAAATCATGAAACATCAAATGTCTTCCTTGCAGGGGTAATGGGTATACGGGTATTTGACGTTTATTGCAACAATTTTGTTTAAGAGGCAATAATTTTGGCAACAATCTATTAAGTTCGATTCGTGAAAAACAATTTATAAATAGAGGTAAAACTCTACCTCGCCTTCAAATAATAAAACATTGATATTAGAGAGCATAAGAGATATTGAAAGCAAGATCTTTACTAGATATAAGCTAGGTTTATACACACAAGCTCTACATTAAGTAATATAGAGATAAACAAATTGTTGCCATAAATCCCTGCTATAATATTTTAATAGAGATTCGATCAAGTTGTAACGTATTATTGCGGGTAGCGTGGTGAGTGTAATTATTAATTCATTCATTCGTTGCGCACTATCAGTGCGCGTTATATGACCTAGTAACGGTGCATTATGTTCATGTGTAGATCTGCAGACCAAATCCAGCTAACCGTATGCCTGCTTTAGTTAATCGTATTTTCAATTAGACGAAATAAACCAATATCACCTAATGTGTCTTTACATAGTATCTTTCAGATGGGCAGGTTTAATCCTGATAGTTTTCCTTTAGTATAAGAGCACATTTTATTGCTAAACGTCGAATAAAACAAATTTATATTTATGTAAAATTATACGTAATTATATAATTGAATCCCAACTATACAAAATTATATTGACATAGTTGGGATTCAATATTACAACATCATGATATTAAGAATATTCTTCATCATCAGCACTTACTGTTGGGGCACTTATACTCTTTTTCAGCTAAGATAATCCCTGTGACACTTCATTGTGTTCTGAATCACGCATCTTACGATTGACAAACGAAAATAATTTTATTACACACTTTATTCTAAATTAATAATTTTAAACTTTTAAAAGGGAAACAGTATCGTTTAGTTTAATTTAAAGTAATAGAAAATTAAAAAAAATTCCTATGCAACCACACTTACCAAGTGCGAATTGGTCAACTTCACACAAAATCTCAGAATCTCTTCCCAGGTGTGCAGGTTCCTTCACCGTAAGAGCGTCGAACAAAAGTAGATATGAATTCTAAATTTGAACATTCATTGATACACGGCGGGATTTGAATAAGCGGCTACCTCTGAAATGAAGAACAAATAAAATTTCAAAAAATTCTTATCCTGACGTAAAGTATCTAACGTAACTAACTTGCTTAATAATAGAAAAAAGCAAACAATATTAACGTTGTTTTATTGTGGACACGTTGATGTACAGTTTTCTGAAATGAAAGCGGTCTTAATCGGGGTCTGCGATGTTTAAAAATTACAAAATGTCCAGTACTTTCTAACATATTTTCTAATATGTCAAGTTGAAGAAACTCTACCCTAAATTCAAAATAATTAGGCTTTTACGCAATTTTTGAAATAAATAAACATGATTGTTCTACGATAACGATGAATTATAGTTATTTTTTTTATTCTTTATAGAAAAAAAATAACTACTTATATAGAATTAGAGGATCAGCCTTGTTTTGAATAAAATTCGACTAGCCGGTGACAGCTCTGATTATTCCTCTGTCGCCACAGTAAGCTGTTGCTAAGTATGTAGAGTGGAACGCAATAGGGCTCATGTTGTCGGTAATTTATTTAATTATATAGCTAGCTAGACTATTATTTAGTTAGGTTTCCAGGACACGGGATTGAGTATGTCCGCCTAAAAAAACATTTGAGTAGTGTACGTAGTACATAGACTATAATATGAAATTGTAAAGACCAAGCCAAGCTACGATATAAATAGCAATGCTTTACAAATTATAAAAAAAATATTAATCTATAAATTAAACTATCTTTGCTAATGGAATCAGTCATCCAAACTTCAATCGTTAAGAAGTTACAATCTCAGTGGGGGGTGGCAATTAGCAAAATATGTAGGGTAACATTTCTATCATGTTATTCTTTCTTTCTGTCTTCATTGCTTCCAACATATTTTAGGTTTACTTTTCTTACAGGCTTGTTAGCCTGTTAAGGATATAATTGGACATAGCGCTCTTTTACTTCTAAATAAGGTCATTCAATATTGGATTCCTGAAATCGATGTGAAAGTTTGCCAAAGTTGACGCGAGTTTGGTACTTTTATAATTACCGACTCGAGTCGTGCACATAAAATGTGTTCCAATCCGAGCGATGTACAAGTGCAGTCCGTTATTTCGCGAGCCTTTCGAAAGCCACGACAAAGTAACTACACGGACAACTTTTTTCCAGTAACTTGTTGGCCGAATCGCCTGGAGCCGGGCTCAAAATGTAGTCACACTGGCGCACCAAAGACGTTTCCCACGCTCGCGGCTCGGCCGACCCGCCCCGCGCGGACGCACTGCGCGCTTGCATCGTGAAATGCGTATCGCGCTATCTCAACACAGCGTTCCTTTTGTATTATGCTTATTCTCAACCTTTTAAAGCATGCAACATTAAGTAGCCGTTTAATTTTTACAGGCCGCCATTCGCCTTTATAATAAATATCATAAAGGCAATTGACGGGCTACCCAATCAATTATAAGGCGGATCAATTTAGTAAATGAACTTGTTAAATTGACTCGGGCCCCGGTGTCATGACTGATGACACTTGTTATTGCCAGTTGGCATGGTGGAGAGGAAAATAGAGGCGGAAAAATAGAAGAGGAATTAGGCGATTTAAGAATAGGTCATTGCGTGTGTTGCATATTTTGGACATTTTCATTTTATTGACAAAAGGAGGAAGAACTTGTAAGTCGAAGGCAAGAACTGTGCGTGCTGGAGTGCTAAAGTGCTTATTACAGTAGATCCGATATAATCGACCGTGGGTGGGGAGGTGAGAGAGACGTGACTTCTATTAACAATAATTACAATATACTAATTATCATGTCTGATATTAAATTAAATGTTTGACAATCAAAAGTGTTATGGTTTTGGAAGGTGAAATGGTTTTTTTAATAAAAGTTCTCTATAACGTCTTGTTGAGCTTTTATATCCGGATTTTACGGAATATAAACCTTAAAGGAGAAAACATGGTAAATTTTCACTGCGATATAGAGTTGCTGTTGACGGGTCGTTTGGTAAACTATCACAGCCTTTAGATAGCACCAAAGTAACTGGTATCGTGGTATATTTGTTTGATGGGAGGATTGTTTGTCGCGGCGATAGTCCGCAATGTTTTTGCCAGAGGTAGGGCCGCGGCGAGCGCCGGCCGCGGGCGAGAATGCCGCTGGACCAGTCGGGGCGATGCACGCTGCAGAAATATTCACAAGCCCGTTCCCGTAACTGCTTGCCCGTATTTGCACCGCACCCGTCTCTTGTTATTAACTACCTTAACGCGCCTTCTCCTTCACTTTGTGACCATTCTCTTTGCCGATTTCGCCACAACCGTTATCGTTAACCTTTACATTCATTTTATATAATCGTTCTGAAATAAGAAATGATTACTGTTCGCAACGACATTTCTCATCACATCACAATGCAAAAGTTGCCGAGGGGCACGAAGACCCGCTAGCCCGCTATGTTGGGTTCCTTTCTTCGAAGACCTAGACCGTTACTGATTGGAGGCCTTTGTCGTTCGCTCGCCGTGCTAAAGTGCCGTACTTAAATTAATATGTGTCCGGCGTAATGATTAGCATCGCATTAGTATGTGCCACTGGTAATGTTTGCCAAGCACTCTGCTCGAGAAATATTTGAGTAACCGCGCTTGGGCTTGCTTGCTCGCTGAAATGGCGGCTCAGTGTGCCAGTCTACATATCTACTAGAGAAATAACTGTTTACAGGACATATTGTTACTAAAGAAAACATAAATCCGTTTAAAAATGGCATATCATTCAAAGATGTAATTGCCAGTATTAATGAAGCGCTAAAGACAACCGTCTTCTCGTTGGTCAATACCCTTAGATTAACTATTTCTGTAAGTTTTCTTCGAAATACGAGACAGGTACATGCATGTTATTGGTATTTTTTCAAAAAGAAGTCTTATGGAATGGTCGCTCGGACTGGTTTAGATAATCTTATAGCTAACAAACTGAGTGGTCGTGTATTACCATATAAATGTGTTGTGTGAGCAGAGTAGGACCGGTCTTTGTTTATTGAATTTTCATTCCAAATGAACCCGTGTGCCTTAGTAGAATTTATCTTATAAATGTTGGTTACAATATATATACTTGGGCTTGTTTTTTATTTTAAAGTTATGCTCTAACTGACTATAATATATCGTCTTCAATTTCAAAGAAAGACTAATAAACGAATTAAGTATTCATAAAATATTTTTACTAAACCATAGTATTTTTTAAAGGTCATATTATCCAGCGACCCGTCCCAGCTTTGCAAGGGTGCATTGCTGATAAAAAAAAAACCAGCGATTTTCTCTTGATTATGCTTGTATTATAGATATAATTATGTACCTTACCTCCTCTTGACTCTACCCATAAAAAACTGCAACAAAATCCATAGCGTAGTTCTAAAAATTTAAGCGTTTATACAACGTAGTGATAGTACCGATATTATTTTGTTACGAAAATCAGAAAAAACAGTGTAAATTTGGGGAGTCCAGCAGTGGATAGAAATGGGCTGTTGATGATTTTGATGGTGATACAAATATTCTTACATATATAAAAAAAATTACCCGGTACAAACACAGATCGAATCGAACCCACGACTCCGGCGCAAGACATAAGGGCTCTACCAAATCCGCCATCGAGCCTGTCCAGTAAGGTACCTCGTAAGATTTCATAAACCATTGATTTTCAAACCATATCAATTCTCAAATAAAAGAAACTTGAGAATACTCCAAGCTTTGCACACAACTCACATTGGGGCATTTTATTTATTAAAGTGCTTTCTACGGGTTTTCAAAGATGATACAATGTTACATACTTTATTACTTACTTTTATTGCTTTGAGTACTTTAGCAAAACAAACATTTTGAATCAAAGCATATGAGTTCAATAATATCGATGGACGAACTATTGGCAACAGGTAACGTTATTGGATTTGTATCGTCAATTCCTGAAAGCTGGTGTGAGTGCATGCCGGGGGCTGTAATTAACGCTACACTGACATACTCGTATGGCCCTGTTTTAATATTTATTGAGGCGTCAAATCCAATATGGTCAACAAATCATCCCTACATATATGAAATATCGTCTGCTTATCCATCTGCTCAACAAGTCCATCAACAGCAGTAGTACCTACATTTTAATGTACAATACAGTAAAATTATTGGTGCGATAGAATTGCGGTGAGACGACTATGAGGTTTAACAAACAACTTTTAGATGTATTGTGTTATGATAATTTCTTAGAATACTCCTGTGTGGTTCGGTAAACCAGATTCAGCCACTATTTTTACATTTAGTGATCAAAGTTCTGTATAGTTGTATAAAGCTTAGATTACCGTGGAACATTTTATAGCAGTAGAGTTTTAAAAAAGACAATAGTATATACGGAATCGTAATTAACTTTGAAAGCGAACAACCGACAGTTTCCACCATTTAATTAAAGTCGTCGTCGGTTTGGACATAATCTAGGTCAGTTTTATAACCTAAGTTTCCGCTCGACTCTACCCTTTTGGTATTGGCATTTTCATTATCTACTAATAGCTTTATTATGTTATGTGGGTTTTACATCGCTATTAGGGTAAACACTGGCGTTGTTTTATTGCTATTAGTAGCGCACTCGTATAACATTATCGGGAGCTTTAAGCTCTCGCCGTGGAGTTGGTACCGCGGTCGATATGCGGCGGCGCGCAGAGGATATCTTGGCTAGATAGATTTCTCTCTGACTACTCCTTTTGCGTCGCCAATAAATCGGTTAATCCACTGTTGATATGTACAGAACAACATTATGATAATGAGAGCATTAAAAGCATATATTTTAAGCGTTAAAATGTGAATGTAGCATTGCAGATATTGTAGAAAAATTATGAGTATTTCATTTTACAAATGGTTGAAATATTAAATCGCCCACGATGAAAGTTTAGTATAATTTTACTATAAAACTTAGGATGGGGGCATTTCTTAGTTTTGTATTTTTATCCACATCCTAGTGAGAACCTTATCGATTTAAATTGTACCATTAAACATTTTTGTCACCCAGCTAGGAGGTTTGAAGTTGTTGAGATTTGTTACGGCCGTCATTGGTATCCTACTGTGGTCGGTTTGATTTAATAAATCCAAATTCATATAACAGAGGCGAGAAAGGGGTGTTGTAAGATTTAGTGTTGTATCTGTCTGTATGTTCAGATTTTTCCTCTTTCTATAATTAGTTCAGATTTTTGTCGCTCGCATGGCACAGACATCTTAATTAATAAATCTTTGACTCTTTAATGCACTCATGAACTAGGGAGTAACTCAGGAACAGGGTGATCTTACGTCTTTTGGTTTTTTCGTTGTTTTCGACATTATTTTACCTGAAGTAATTAAGTTTAGTTTTTAGTTTAAATATTAAAAAAATGCAAAATGGATGGAAACACACTGTGCATGGTCGTTTTCTGAGATAAAAATAGTAATAGAAGCTAGGTAAAATGCTGTGTGTGTTTAAATGACAAAGTAAATGACTGTTTTATTTCAAATAATATATATGTAGATACAAACAACATGACAGTTAATAGATTGCGTGTGCAATTGGTGAAATAGTTAGGATGACGTGTTGATATTAGCGAAAGCTGTCTCAGGCGGGGACACCGGGTCCATTGTCTGAGCTGAGTCAGAGGCGGCGCACGCGCTGCTATTTCTGTGTGCCCCGCGTAGGCGGAGTACGCCGTCCTTATCTTTTGCTTTAGACCGCAGAGAGACATTCAGGAATGTTCATTTTGATACAATAATGTTCTTCTATATACCTACCTGCCACCATTTTCCCTATTCGCATCCATCGACATTGTTTATCAAGTATGTGTGTGCCTGTATTCAAAACATTGAATAGCTAATTATGTACGCACAACATTATCCTAAAACTACTCTCACTAAGATCAAAATAATAAACTTCAGTATAATAATCCTCCTATTTACAACACCTTCCGTTAATCTGCATTCTTCGTCAGACAATCGTGTCATTGCATCATTAAAGGCGCCCCGGCTGCAGACGTTCAGGTAAAATGAAAATAAAAAAGCTAGTCACCTGTGCACTTTTGATTTCGTACGGATCCTATTGCACCGGCAATCTGCTCCAAATGACTACCCGTTAGAGAGGCCACAATCGTGCGTTTCAATTCTTATTCGGGGCCGTACTTACTCAAGCGTCGGTGAGTAAAAAAAGTAGTTCATTGAATGCTGCAGAAAAGGCAGAGCTTACTCGATCGAATCTAGAAATATGCGCATAACGTGGATGTGGTAAATGTTCTGCCGGCGATTGCGGTTGACCGTTAAAATTCGTATGTTTGCCTTAGCTGATATGAGTACCGGTAAACTCATATTGAGTTATGTAAACAAGTAATTTAAGCGTGCTTTTGTGTGTGTGAACCACGGTTCCAATTGTCGTGAATGTATGGATGCCTCATCTATAAGTTTGAGTAGTTTGGTGAGCACGATGTAGTATAGCTGTACTGTGATTTGAGCGTACGCGTGGTTGTTGACACGTCGGCCCGTTAGCGCGTCGGCTGCGCCCGGCCCGGCCGAGGCGTTCGGTCGGACGACTCAGCGTTTTTTTGACACTCGGTGAATCATGACGCATTATCGATTGGGAGCGTCACCGCTAAGATTTTTGGCGGTCTTGGCCATGTGCGTGCGTGTTCCAAGTGTTTATTAAAAACCATTCTACGTTGATATGATCGGATATATAATAGTAGTTTGAAAATAACTTTCTGTAAATAGTTTCTAAAATATACTTTTGTTTTCTAATGTACTCAAGTCAATACATGTCAAGATTGTGTTTGGCAAGAAAGATCTGCCCCGTTGTAGAATGAATATATGGCATGCGGATAGCAGTAAGTGTCAGCGAGCGCAGGCGGGAACGCGTCGTTGCGGTACAGTGAGAGTGGCATAGCAGCAGCAGTGCCGCGGAGGGCGCGCGGTCGATGAGCCCGACGCAGAGGGCAGCACGGAGCCGCGGGGGAGGGGGGCGCCCCGCTCGCTCCACCCCCCGGCTGCTTGCGCACTCCGTACGGCCGCGCCGCGCGCTCACTAATGCGTCATACCGCCATCGAAGCTGACGCGCGATCCGTTGCTTGTCGCGATACATCGCGCGCGCCATGTGAACGTCTGTGTTGACTTATCTAAAGACTTCGACATCATAAGCTCGCCCGCCATGGCATTGTTGAACTTTTACATCGAGGACAGTGACTTTATTGTGGTCAGTGAGCGCAGAGACTCGAGTAGTGCACGAGGTCGGCGCACGTGCTCGCGACTCGTTCCCGAATCTGAGTAAGTTTTGAGTTAGTTTATTTTAAAGTGTGACTCGTGTCCTGACGTCGGGTGATCCGCGAGATGTGCGGCGCGTTATTTTCGCAGCGCACGCTGGAGCCCGGCGCCGGCCGCCCGGAATGCGGCCTCCGCCCCGCCGCGCGCTGCCGGCGCCGACCGCGCCGCGCGTAGCGTAATAAATAAAGGCGGGGCGCGGCTGCGTGCGCGCGCACCCCGCGCCCTCCGCCCGAGGGTCATTGACTCGCGCCGGCACCCGGGGACGCTGCCGAAGACAACAACTCCCAGCTCTCGCCGTGCTCTTGGCCATAGAGTCCGCGGCGGGCCCGCACCGCTTCTCCAATGTCAATGCCGATGATTACCACAGCCCGCAGAAACGCGCCCTGCGACGCAAGCGGCGGTTGCTTGTAGGACTACTGCGGCTATTGACCCCGTCTTCTTCACCTGGTCTCTAACAATGCCACCCCTAACCGGTACCTATGCACGAAACCCACCGTCACCGATTCGCCTCTTATTTTGCAAAACTGGTTTTATAAATAGACGACCCACCGTTTTATTTCCTGTCGACAGAGTTGTGCCGTTTGCTTGTTCGCCTCACGATAGCGGCAAATTTAGATTTTTTTCTCATCCGCAGTGAGGTAGTTACGACGTGCACTGTTGTTCTTCAACGCGCCCACGCCTGTTTTCATCTACATAGCTATTTGTTATCTTATCTCAGACATGACTTGCTAAACACGCTGTGAGAGCAATTCGCTGGAGTTCGCCGTTATGATTATGATAACATTCTCTCATACATTAAATCCACCAACGGTTTGAACTGATATTTATTTCGATGTTTAATTTTGACAAATTCACATCGCCCAAAATGAGGTCGCAGATTATAGTAGTATTTGTGTGATTCGTCCCGCAAACTCCGTTATATTATCAGCATTGCTCGTTTCGTGGAACGCTAAAAATAAAGCGTGAACTTCCCGGTTGAATGGCGTCTGTGGCGCGGCAGAGCGCGGGGAGTGGCAGGCAGGCAGGCATTGCCCTCACCCGGTTTGTTTACAACTAAGCCCTGGGTAAGAGCGCCGGCTTATTTGCACCCTGCGCGTTCCACATTAGGGTGCACTCTCGCGCCGCGCCGCCGCGCGCGACCCCAGCGCCCGCGCCATCTGCGCGCGATTAAAATAAACTGCCACCGACAGATAGCTAGCACAAAAAAGAGCGTCGGCGCGGCCAGGTGCGACGCGACCCTCGCCGCTGGAAGGTGCGCCTGCGTTAGGTCAGTTACGGGCGAGGGGCGAACACCGCTCCCGAGCCAATGACCAGCACACCCCGCTGGGCCTCCTTGGCAAACCTCAATTTGGTAAACTCTACTATACTACCTACTAGGTAGATCTACGTCATAATCGTGACTCTTCACTTTAGCTTTCATTTTGATATCTTACTTAAAATGTGACCACGGTCAGATTCTAAAAAATATTCACAGAAGAAAATGCAATATTAATGGTCACAAATTAACCATGATAATTTGATAAAAAGTGACAGACACCCAATATTCATTGAAAAACATGTAATGTTTTATTACAACCGGATATTGTCGGCACAAGTCACGGTTATACTTTCTAGATTTTAAATTTAATTTTTGATTTCACTTGTTAGCTCTAGAAAGCCGAAGAAACTGCACATTGCAATTATCTGTCCGTTAATTTTCTTTGTATTTGTTATTTTTTGTTATTGGGCTATATGACTAGTCGATCATTAATATTTTATTACATTGCATAATACCAATTAAACTATACACGATAGCACATGATACACACTGACTATTACTGAAATCCGGTATTATTGCATTTAGCGGGCACGTTCTAATTTATGTTTTGGTTCGCGTTCGACGTTAGAACCATTTAGTCGACTTCAACAAGTTGCTTGTACTAGGAGATATTGCGCGCGCATTCTACAGAAACGAAAGGGGCCTGCTCGGTTGTTCCGTTCGCCGTAGGACTCAGTCGGAGGAGGGGGCGGTCGGGAAGAGAGCCCGTATCGAAGCCGTAGGTCGGCTCCGTGGCATCCACAAACTACGGCGTGACTCAGTCACGTGGGCACACTCAACACATCGATCTCGCGCGAGATCGTGGGCCGCGCCATCTACGCAGCACTGTTGATCAATAGTCGCGAAGACGCTTCGCCCGGCGAGGACCTTATTACTAATGCATCATCCAGGAGATAGAGTAATAAAGTCAATAATTTTCTTGTGATTTCGCGATTAGTGTTTTTTGTATGCGAGACTGATTAAGCGTGGTAGCGCAGGCCTCGTGCGAAGTGGAGTGCGACGCGGCGCGGCGGCGGACGGCTCACGCAATGCCCGGTATGCGAAGAAAGCTCATCTCTCTTATATGCCGGTATTCAATACGTACATAAAATTAATACCATTTCAACGACCTGGTTTAGTAAAAATGCACATGTTTTTATGAATAAATTGACTTTAACCAGTATAGAAATTAGAACCAATATTGATTTTTACATAATATTGATTAGAATAAGGAGTTTTGTATGAATTTTGACTCATACATAACTTATTTTCAACCACAATACGGAACTGTTCACTACTATTGATTATTATGGTACAAAACCATCATTTCGTAAAACCAATGAAAATGATTGACTTACTATGCTGCATAGAGGGTTAAAGTTGTCGTGAAAAGAAAGACTGAAATCCGGAAAGTAGGTAAAACATTTAAAGTGTGGCCGTTTCGTATCGTATCCATTTTGAGGTAGAATACGACGTGCATTGATTCCGTTATCCCTATTGTGCCAATCACGGGTCGTCTAGACGCATACCGGCACCTCGCCCCCTGCATTGCTGGTATTCCCCCAATCGTCATTCAAACAATGCGCTCAGATTGCCACCTATACAAGGTAAATTCGACAGGGAGTGAAATCCACTAAACATCGCACGTTATAAATTCAAGAGCCGGCCGATATGTGGTGTTTAAGAGGTACTTTTGGGTACGTATTGAATTCACAGATTAACCCGCCGATCTACACCTCACTGCGCAACCAGATGTTAAAAAACGGCACGTATATGCATTGCAGTGATCACCAAGAAAACGTATTCACCTCTACCAATTTCTGGACACAAAGAACCCTTTTGTGTCTGAAATGTTGTAGTGTAGACTGTGGTGTGAACTCTGGAGCGGCTTTTGACTAACAAAGTCTTTATAACTGTCCCAAAGTTGATAAAAAACGGTCAAAAGCTATAAACTAAAAAAGCATAAGGCAAGTTCTCGACGACAAGAAAGATATAAAAACAAAAAAAAACACTGTCAAAAAAATATTTGGCTTGGGCGGCCGGTGCGTTAGAAAAGATTTACCGACAGTAAAAATCTCCTTGTTCTAACGAATAGCTGTGCTATACATTTTGCATATCAAAAACGAACGTTTAGCCGGATACCAAAAAATCGCGCGTCTATAGGTACCTCATGAATATAATGTGGCTAATGGGCAAATCAAACGTAATCCGTTAATGCGGAAACGGATATGATGTCACCGTCGTTGCGACAACCACTTCCATGCATAGTTCTATTTTAAGACGATAGGTCTCCCAAATGTGATTTTGTTTATGTTCCAATTGGCCAGTGATAGGCAACGCTTTTGACATGCCAATATTACACAGGTATTAAACGTCAGAGAATATATACAGGAAAAGCCAGGCTTACTGGGCGTCCCGCGGCGGCAACGCGAAGCTCAGTGTTACGTGACCGGCAATCATATGAGTGAATTAGAATAAATGACATGGGTTCCATGCGACGCTTGTCCATCATAGTACTTCTTAATTTATAACAGTTAAGGATGGACCCACCTTCTTGGCTTTGATTTTTAACAGAATATCATAATGTACGAGTATTACACCAATAGCAAAACTTATTCAGGGAAATCCAAGTTTTATCAAAACATGTTCTTACATATTATCCTTTGCGACACAGTTTGTTGTACAAGATCGAAGACCTTTACTTATATTTAGTATTTCGTCTTGATACAAACATATTTAAGAAACTCATGCTTCGTGCTGATTACAGAAGTAAGATCTCTCGACGGTCGTGATGCTGACCACGCGACGTTCCGTTGCACCAAGTAGAGCGACGCTACATGCGCTCATATTAACATTGCTAACATGTCCGCGAACGCTTTGCGCGTCCAATGTCTGTACCAACGGATATTACCATCTGTATACAATATCTCCTTTACGCGGTTTGCTTTCGGCGATCGTCTTACTCGTAGCGTAGCATTCAAAAGCTTCTCCCAACCCCTGTTGTTTTGAATGGTGTTTAATTAACATACGTTACTTACGACTCAGTTACGAATCGTAATTATTGTATATAGGGCGAGCGGATCCTGCATTTTAGATTAAATTTGTTATTATCTGCTTAAAATTTAGCTATTCAGTTTATTTTCATAAAATATGCAACATACAAAGATTTGATCGGTATTGTACCAAACACGTATGCCGCATTTAAACCATTAAATGGGGTGTCGAACTTTGCCGCAATATGCTCTCGTCTCAACAGCGGAAATTAACAGCGGTCCCAGTTTGATGATGCAACGCCAGTTAACAATAACCTGACTTGACTTCGTTAGTCCGCAACAATAAAATGCCGATTTTGGAGAGTAAATTTTTTTCACCTGGCGAACGCGTCTGTTCTAACCCAAACGCAGGTAGTAAAAGTTATTCAATAGTCACCCCTGCCTATAAAAAGTGGCATTGATTTACTATGTATTTTTCGGTTTTTGTGCACCCCGGAGCCAGACCTGTGTGACTCGCGGCGCAAGAAAAAGTAAACTCGAGTATCCAACGTTCGAATTTGTAAAATATGGTATTCAGGTACTAGACGCTTCTATTTGAGTTAGGAATTAGTTAACTTCTTTAGAAATTTACTCTACAGTACAGTTATATTGCTATTGGGACTATCTGTAAGATTCTGCATTCAATTTAATTCTAGGTGTAATAATCGGATTTAATAAAATAATCTCGATGTACACTTTTGGGTGCTCGCGGATGTATCATTTAAACGATAAAATTGTATTAAATAATACATTTTACGTTAATAAAGCCAGTAAAGACTTCGACACACCGGACACGTATCCGTATCGTATGGGTGAAATATAAAACTCACTGGACGGTTTGCGTAGTCAAATTACAAATGACATGTGTGCCATAAATAAATATTACCAAATAAATTATGATAATTAATTTTATCAAGTATTTACAGTAGCATGTACATATGTCTATATTACCATATTATTATGTTGTAATTATTTTTACGCGCGTTAAATGTATTATTATTATTCTAAGTATTGTTTTCTCTTTGTTTGTAGGGGTGAAATCAAGAAGACCTGAAAAACATCGCGATGAAACCTTGCAAGAGACTGCTCAGAGATGACGACGCGAATATCTCATTACTTTTGAAAGCAATACGAAGCAGGTAAGAATCGAGTATATATCAAGTTTTATAGATAAAAAAGTCAAGTTCTGCGGTATCTGCACATTCATGCACAAAAGTTTCTGTACGCTTCACATTTTGTTGTGTATATCCAATATCCGACGGCGCGTGCTGCCCTGTTGACTCAGGTGACTCATTAGTTACAAGCAACGTTCAATTACTCTGTGGAAACAATACTATTATTAGAAAACACTTGTACCTACTCCCGATTATATTTGTTAATTAATGTTATTTATTGATAATGATTAACATCAAAGTTTTTCAGTGTAGCTCAGGATCATTCATGGTTCTCAGAAATCTTGAGAGCAGTTATATCAAATAAAAGACTAGAAAATAAAATAAAAGACTGATAAAATATACCTACTACATATTTGTTTAGAAACGATATATTCACGATTTAGAAGTAATAGTGTACCAGTAGTAAAAACTCTTAACATACGTATCGTTTCACGCCGTTTCGATAAATAACCAATGGGTTATATAAAATAACTAATAGTGTACTAATTAATTATACCTTACTGCTGGAAGCCTATGGTAGCAGCTGTGTTGCTATGTGCAAGCTATGTCAGCACAGTGCCTACGTGAACGAGATGTTTTCAATGCAATTATAATAATATGTTTATACGCCGCACCCATGCTACTGCGTTGTTGATTACGTTATTGTAGTAGTAGGACTTAGTTTACAAAACAGCTCGCAGAGAAGGCGGTCGCTATTATTGGTTGGTGCATTATTATAATAATGCATGTTTCCATAAATTTCCTTGCAGCGAGAAATTTACATTAACTCAATAACGTTTCATTTCAGTGCGATACATGCACCTTACTATTTGTGTTGAGGGGTGAGAGCCATCCGCTCCTTCGAAAGTTCGGTGATGATGACAAGACCAAGCCATCATAGTATGTCAGTCAGGAAAAAAAAAACTATTTGTGCGCCGGTAACCGTAAATCAAAAAATCCTTATCGTCGCTAATTGTACAACAAACAAATATTCCAAAATCTATCTTATTTACATAACCCAATGCGTAGAGTCAGCGTTATCGTGGCGTTGAAAACAATAATTTCCATAAATAATACTGGGCGGTGTGATACATAACGGGCACAAACAGCGCTGTACCTACGGGCGCGCGCGTCACGCGACGATATCGGCGTGTTGTGACAACCGTATCGCTGCCACCGGCGGGACGTCATTGTTATCGCCGCTGCTATCTAGACAGCTCCTTGGTCATCTTCGAATTTTACATTCCATCCCATTGTTTTTCCAATCGAAACCAATTAGCAAACAAAAATCATCAATCAACAGTCTTGCCCGTGACCACGAGGGGTGTTAAGAGCTCGAGCTCGTAACGTTGGATCTCTAAATACATAATATGTTTAGAATAACAATACACGCGAGTTTAATCCGTAAAATTAAAGATTTATTTCCAAAATCATCAAACAAAGTTATATTCAAATGACCATACATTTAACTTACTTACAATTTTGTACATATAATAATATTGTTTGTTTATTTCGTTCTTGATTTGTTCAGCTTTTATCTCTCCCTCGGCTTGGCGTTGCTTACGGAGACAACAAATATGCTTTAAGCCCACAGAGCCATGTTATAAATAAATAATGTGTAATAGAACGCAGTCAAATGGAACTTTTCTACTATGGTAGTAATAAAGTTGGCAGAATTCCAAAAGTCGTCGGTAGCTGTAGAGCTAACCACATAGCAGGCCTTATTAAGTCATTCATTATATTCAACTGCATTCGTATTTCACGTATTAATTTATTAGCTTAGCTTGCACTAGCAAGAATTGCAATTGCAATTTACTGTTATGAAATGAACCCAATTCTGGCTATTAACTAATTGAGATAGTTTTGTACTTTAGAGACCATTTATATCACTTTGATAAAGATAATTAGAGCGTGAATTTTTCATGAAATTTTCAACGTCGCATAATTATTATTCATAAAATATTGTGAAAATGATTCGTAATTCAATAAACGCAGAATTAAATTGATATAAAACTTTACATTATAAAGTAAATTCATAAAATAATTTGAACTAAAAATGTCTTAGACACAAAGAAAAGTCACACATGTTGTTATTGTTTGATTTATGCCAGATCATGAACCGCATTGTTTAATGTCATAATCAGATATCGTTATTATTAACACATTACAAAGGCAAGCATATACATTATTGCAACAAATAAGTTTTCAATAGAATAACTATCTTGTGTACACTACGTTGAATTAATATTCTTAGAGCTAATAAACCAATAGATTGCCGACGTCTAGAGATTCAATATTAGGTCTAGATCTAGACCTAGATTTCTAGAAATGTACAGGTTAAACCTGCAGACTACGATAAACAGTTATATTGAATCGGATATGAAACCAGACATCTGACTATTTCTGTCGTCTTGGAAGCTGCTTAGGTTCGGAAATAACACCAATTTAATACCGGGAGGAGATAACGTTATTTGACGGACGGTTGGTATGGAAAATATGAAATATAACAGAAAAGACATTGCATCATTTTTAGTATGTCTATCAAAGCCCTTATCTTGCGTGGAGATGTCAAGTTAAAATTAACAATCACATTGCGTCTCCTTTTCATTGAAGCTGTAAAATTAAACTTTAATGATCATTCATTTATCATGTCTTAAATCGTTTAAGTAACCTTGACTAAGATATTGTTAGTAGTTCCTATATAAATACTCATCTGTATCAGTCGCGCCGTAATTAAAAGTGAAAGTTAATAACTTGCTTCGTATGAATGAAGTCGCGCCCCTGGCGATAAGGGTCGCCCGGTGTCACCGCTATACATAGTACGACATGAACTTAACTCGATTCAAGCTCCTATTCCCACACTTTAGGATACACATTCGTCTAACGGTTTGCAACAAAGATCTGCTCCTCTTTGTTGATAGTGGCAATTCTATGCAGAGGGGTTGTTTTCATAAATCGATTTGAACATTTAATATCCGATTTGTTCGCAATAATTGGAAAAAGTTTTGATTACCTAGTAATAAAGTTAGGAAACGTTGTTGATTGTTTTGTGGAATAGGACTTATATAGGTAACTTAAAGTGGATCTGTATAGATTTTCACACTTAATTTTGCTTTTTGATAATGCCACGCTGAACCAACCCAATACATATGTGATAAATACACTGCACTGAGGTATTTTTACACAAACAGAAAAAATCTGTAAAATGCGAGCCAAACTCGTGAACTATGTGTTCCATAATGTTATTTTTAAACAAACTACAGTTATTTTTTAGCGGCAAGCTACCTGCACCGAGTCTTGAGATACAGGCTAATGGCAGATAGACAGCGAAGTCTTAATACTAGTAATGAGGTCCTATCACTCTGTAGGTACCTTTAAACCTCTTAATATTCCCTATCAACCAGCTCATACCTCTCTGTCATAAACTTGACACATTTGGACGGGCTAACGCCGCAGTCCGTATCTACGGTGGTCATTGAACGTAGTAAGCCGGGCCGGCGAGGTCGGGCCGGCATTGGCCCGCATAGGCCGGTGAATGACGGCTGGCTAGATATCCGCACGCACGCCGGCCGCTGTCAACACACGCTAGCGCCGTGTCACAACAACTCGCTCCGTCGCCGCCCCGGGCTTTAGGCGCGAGGGGCGCCGGATCAGGAATCACGGTTCACGTCAATCAAACTCACCGGTGACGATCATGTGTGTAGGCTAACAAAAAGCATTTGAAATGAGAATGATTTGGATATTATCAATTTTCATTTAGCTAACGGGACCGATATACATCGTCATTTTCCTCCCTTGTCCCACGCTGAGTGGGGTCAAAAACGAATGCATTGCCAGCAAAAACAATACCTATAGGTGAATCATACGCCATTCTAGTAAATCTATTTTATTCATTCAATCGGCTATATCATTATTAAACACAAAATATACGCAAAAAGAAAATATTAATGATCTCAGAAAGACTGGAATAACGTAAATACATTTAAAGAATACAAGAATGTTTGCTTTAAGAATATCAGTGCAAAGTTAGCTCGCCCACTAATCGGTTACATCACAGCTGCGGCGGGCGCGCTAAGCGGCTTGAATGGCGGTGTCTGTTGTAAAAGTTGGCGAAAAAACGCGTGCGTTGAACCTGCGCCATGCACCGAGACCGTTACCGCGGCCGGGTCGGGTCAGCGACGCGCCGAATATGCATATCAGCTGACTGAACACTGCACACTACACACTGCTCGCCGCTATACGCCAACCGCCTTCAAACAATCGAAACACGGTTTAACAACTAACGCCATCATTCTAAAACACGTGCTCCGAACGTAGTAAATGCTACGAAACAGTAAACGTGAGCGAATCCAACACCATGCTTTACGATCGTCTTATTATTTTTATTATCGCATCGAAATTAACTTACCGTAATTTTATGCAATTTATTACGAGTTGAATATAAATAAAACACAATTTACACATGCTACCTCTGTATGCTATAGCTCGACTTTTGTGCTGAAGGTGTTATTGGTACTTTTATCAAAGTACCTTAGCAACGTCTAGCACTTCCCGCAGATTTGGCAGCGGGACATGATATGAATGATGGCGAAATTTCCAAGTTAACAGTGTAACGTACCAATTTCCCGACAGTAATTTAAAGTGATTGAAGTCTGATATTTTTGATTTCATTTCTAAGGTTTCATAGGAAAATGATTCTTATAATATAACTGAGATACCAATTCAAATTATCTTATGGAGGGTGAAGTCAGGAGCACCGCTAAACAGCAAACTTTGGTACTACGCATGCGCCTCACAATTGATTTCTAAATAAGCCAAGCTTTTCCAATATTCGCAATTCCGTAATATAAGATGGTATAAGTATTTCTAACGAACGAGTTTTATTCCATATTGCAGATACACCACAATATTGTAGAAAAACACTTGCTCTATGATATACCTTTATTCTTTTGAGCTAATAAAAAAATGATATCCAATAAATTAATTTAGTGTTGCCCCTTGGTTCAAGTAACAATAAAAATTACAAAATTCGTTCGTAGTTGGATTGCAAATTCATATTTTGACAATAAGTAGATTACTACACTCAAGTTATTTGAGTAATTAGACCATTTAGTGATTATGATAAAAAATTTAAACAGGTTTTGAAATATAGGAAGATCGCAGACTTTGTTACGATTTCAAAGGAAATTCACAAAATAATCACAGCTACATCATATTCTCAGTATTTCTCGGGTTTGTTGCATCTCCACTGAAGCGAGAACCTTTATACTTGAATGAGTACTGCATTTAATATTAGTTTTCCGCTCCTAAGAGTACGATTTAAATTCTATTTACTCGAGAACAAGTTTTAGCTTTGCAGTTTATAACTGCCACCTTCTCATAATAACTGCTTTGTTCTTTTTTAAAGTTATCTGTTCAAGTTTGCTGAAATACATACTTAATTATAAGGTAGACGAGACAATTGGCTGGCGCGAGTCGGCTTTTTGTTGCGTAACAACGACGCCATTTACTCATTAAATGTTATTAAAGCACTAACCATTTCCTTCTAATGAGCGTTTCCGAGATAAAATATCGACTAGAAGACACGACCCAGGCTTCAACTAACTTTGATTGTGACTGTTTTTCAATGTTTTTGTCTGTCTCCAGTGTTGGAGATTGTATATGTATTCAAGAATTAATAACAGTCATGTTGAAGTCAAAGACTCGCAATGTCTAGTTATTTTAATGAGTAACGCTCATTAATTTAATTGCAATTCATAGTAAGAAGTAGTCAATTAGTTCATTCATAAAAATAAATATTTATCCGAACTGTGTCTATAAAAGATATAGTTATTCAAACTGTGTAGAATGTCCCTGAGCAATACCAATTAGGTTTCAAAACTTTAAAACTTTTAATGACGGAAAGTTGTGGGCGCGACGGGGCATTATTTCGAGTTAATAACAATGATAATTTGGAACCAACACTTGTGCCCGAGACTGACACAATATGAACGGAACGATAATAGAGGCTTTCAAATGTTGTCTTTTGAAATTGTAATATGTTTTTCCTTGTTTAACAGGTACAGAAGCGCCGAGATGGTCACTTGAGGTCCAAAAAGCTCGAGTCTGTTTGACCGTAGCTCGGTAAGTTTATGAAGATGTATTTAGTTATAGTTTTAAGTCTATTTAATCCTGTCGTATATGCAAGAGCGAATTTTAATTTCTTATTATTATTTTTATGATTTATGTGCTGAGCTGTGTGTTGCTATGCGTATTATTGTAGAATTAATGTTTTTTTAGATTTACACATAGTCACTTGCGACCTGAGATCAAACGAACCGTTTCTGTTGTTACAGATGCACTTCATTGTGATGCAACGTGATATGACTTCCTAATATTGACATCACACGCTGTCTCCCGCGAAGGCAGATTGAAGACGAACATGAAATTATCAATGATGCACAGGTAAATATCCCTACTTTCTTATATTATTACTAGTATAGACCTATATATAAGATTATAGATGTAAGTATTATTTGATTTTATGGGCGAACGTTAATGAGCCAGTGCGAGTGTTAAATATGTGTGTTTCGGTAGGTATACGATGTTAATTACTTAAAAAGATCAAAAGAAGAATATACGTGCTCCTTTAAATAAAATTAAAACACTGGAGGTGTATAATAGTTTTGGTCTTTTCGAGTACAGCTGTGCGGACGATTTGTGTGATTTGCTGGCGTATGTGTGGTTTGATAGAGATTATTTGAATGGACCTATGATGCGTTTTGACAGCTTGCATGGAGTCGCGGGCTTGGGTCAGCCGGCAGCTGGCGTCAGCTCCTCGGGACACGCCGGCGAACATGCACAGGTAGGTCACAACGAATGTTGTGAGAGAAAGTCGTAACTTTAACGATTACTTTCGGACTTATGATTATTTTATCTCTCACATCATGACTTGGTTACGTTTGATTGACATTGACTACTCATTTTTATTATTTACTTTTCTTTGTTGAGTTTTTCATTTCATTTTATGGTTTTTTGTTTCTTTATTCATGCGTATGCGCTCAAGCGATTTTAATTTTGCCTTCACTCTTCCTAAAAATCTGTCCCATCTTATTCGAGTACTTTCTTAAACATAGTTAGGTCAGTTACGCTTTATTTGTAAACACAGTACATTCTTTGATATAATTCGTATTTTAAAAACTAGTTATCATTTGTGCATCGAATTTTGATAGGTGTTCAATAATATATCCTCATATGGTTGCACACTACTGAATATTACAGTAGATTATGTGCACGTAAATAATTACGACATCGAATTAAAACATGTCTGATGTTAGGCGTTACTCCTAAATTATTATCGAAGTCCGCCGTCAACGTGCGGGTATTTGTGTGACTTCGCCGTCGCAGTTGCTACTTGTCTGCTACTTCCTAGTGAGCCGCTACAGGATAAATTAGCTCGTTCCTTTGTTCGCGCGGGGTCGCTCCGTCTGCAACTTAATTGCGGCGAGCATTAGTTAGCCGGATATATCCTGCACTATTGTCCTAGGACCTAACTTACGTGACGATAAGTTCGCAACCCATGCATTTCATTAGATCACCGATATAGTTTGTTGTTCGTAGTTGATAATATAATTTATGAGGCAAAAGTAACTGTCTGATTGTTATCATAAGTCATACTGATTAGTTTGTTCAGATAAATTCACTATTTCAATTCCATATACATACATACATGACTTAATTTGAAAGCCATATCATACCATGTATTGCTAGTATTTAGACTTGAAAATTTACTTACAGGACTTATAAGATGTGAAACTTATTTTTGGAGATTGATGTGAAGTTGTAGATATAATGATTGATATTTATTTTTAAAGTGTTCAACGTGTATGTACTCGTATTCTATTTTATCAATATGTAAATTTATTTTGTGTGTCCACAAGAGTGTAACTGTGCTGTACAGCGATTGTTAGGTAAATCAACTTATCTACATAAAGCGAAAGCGTCCGATTTCTTTTAACCGCTCGTGATATGTTTTCAGTGGTGCATCGAATCTTGTGATATACAAGTTATTTTGATAACGGGGACATTCAATGTAAATGATTTTAATTGGTATTTTAATCGTAATGTTTTTTTGCATTACTTGGTATAAACAAGTACTTGAAGTTAATACATTATTATTATCGTTGTTTTTGTTCTTTCTATGTTTTCTTTCACATACCTGGTAAAGGGACTATTTACAGCCATTTACATATTCTGGGGATTTACAAAAAGTTATTTTTCATCACATAGTTTACATTTTTAAAGTGTTTGTAAATACCATGTTACTATTTAGTAACCACTATCTTTGAATATTTATGTATAAATATAATTTTACATCTACTGGACTAGTGATGTGGTCAATCAAAATGTGAATATGGTTGAAGGACATATTTAACGTTAAACGGGGATCTATGTTACAATCAAACAAGAAACGCCCGAGGTCTTAATCATTTCTATACGATCGACGTCACTGTGAACATATCATGGGATAACAAAACGCAATTTACGTATACTTTTGATGACTTGGACCACCCTTGTCGATAACAAGAATTGCTGAGAGGGCGGAAACTTCTGAAAGCGTACAGTTACACTGTTGCGGGTATTTCTAGAGTTTAGCCCACCGACCTCACTGACGGAGCTTGCTCTCTACCGCGTGAAAGACATGGGTAGTGAGATGTCCCGTACATCAAAATTCTCACTACCTTGTCTTTCATGTGGATTGAGCAGATTTCTACCTGACTTCATCGCCATCGTCCTCTCAAGAGAAGACTGCTATGGAAGAACTCGTACCAATCTTTACATCTATTGTATTTATTCAGGTATACCTGATAAAACATCGATTCACTTGTCTATTTCTATTATTTTATTTTTATTTTATTTTATTTTATTAGGAACAACAAACAGTTACACATTACATAAGAAACAAATAATTATAGTTACATACATATAAATTAAATGCATAACCAACGGCGATGTTCACAGATTAATATAGAAAAGATCAGTGTAGCTTACAAAGAAAGTCAATATATAAACAATAAATACAAATCAAAATACATAATTATAGTTGACTATTATCTGTTTGGTAAAGTTTAATTGCAAAATCGTCTACTTTAAACTCATAGAAAAAGTTACATATTAAAGAATACTTATAACTCGGCCTTTTAACACGCCTGAATGTTTCATGATGTGAATATTCTGAAAATTACAGAATAGACGACATGTAAGATTTTCCGGTGGCTTAACATTACGCGTTTCCGGCGACTAACATTACGATTGATGTCGCTTCTATAGGCATTACGTACGATCAACTATATAATTGAACCCTTCACGAAGCTTTTGCTGAACTCTTTCTTCGCTTTTGTATAACAAAACGTTTCAGTTTATCATTAAATCCATTCTTTGAGATGCTACATTTTCATAACGATTTTCATCTTCCTTTCGAATTTAAAATATACATTATAAGAGAGAGAGTCCTTTCGAATGATAAAAGTTAAAATTGCATTCGATACGACAAGTTGATCGAGCTACGAAACGAATAAAATAAGGTTAGAAAAAGGCTACGGGAAATGTTCACTGGAGCTGCAAGCGGATATTCCTATTGGCATCGTAAAGCATATTATTAGTTCAGTGTTCCCGGGAAGGAGCACTCACAGACTAGACGCTTCTTGATTCACTTATTGCTTTACAAGGAAATGTTTCCCTGGCAATACAAAAACATGATATTTATTGAAAACACTTAAGGCATCTTTTGTTACAAACATCTTATTAAAATACGTAGTCTATTCGTTGAATTTGTAACAATGTTATGTTGAGCGGTGTTTTCTACGGTACCTACGTAAAATATTATAATATCTTAAGGTATTAGACATTTTTTTTATTATACATATCGAAAAGTTACATTTTCTGAAATCAATAACCGTCGGTTTTTATAAACACTGATTAAAATAACTGAAACGCGGTTATATCTGCCAATTAACAGGAATAAGATAGACTTGGACATCATCGAATTACGTCGTTATTAGGGCGAAAGTGAGATAACTTACCACCGCGCTCACATTTGTTTCCCTACAAATATTTGAAATGCTACTGGCTACACCATCAGATAACCAATTGTGCTGAGTTAACGAAAATAGTTTACTTTTATATGTTGTTTCATGTAAAGTATTGTAAAACACGGCCAAATAGCCTATTGGTGAAGTAGTATAATACTTTGATGAGATTATGTTCGGAATGGACTATTGGAGAATTGAATCTTGACTAAATACCCATTACGCAGAATATCTCAATTGTAAAATCTGTTTGTTCCTAGAATTGTAGGTGTCCCAACGGATTGTTGGATACTCGCTGCGTTATTTCTGGGAGGGGAGGGAGCATAGCAACACATTAGGGAGGTGAGAGCCATCCGCAAGTCCAGTGATGATGACGAGCCTACTCCAAGCCATCTTTGTATGTCAGATAGAAAGAAAAAAAACTGGAGCACGCAGTACAAGTATAAGCCGTTTAACGCTTACACAAGCGGTCACAAAAACTTCGCTAATATCTGAGTAAATTTTAGGAGTAAAGTAAATGAAAGAACATAAGAGTACATGAACATATATCCGAGAATTGTTGTAATCTGTGTACAAAACCAATAGAATAATTATAACACAAATTTAAAACGCGCATTGAAACAATAACAATATTTTATTGCGTGAAATAAAAATATTGCAATATATTACTATACGTTGTAGCCCAGTTTTAGGGCACAAAATAAAATTAAAAATCATTGTTACTCATCATGGCATTTCATCTGCAGCATGGCATAACTATCAATACTCTATAAAAAAAATAGATAAATTACCACGTTTGTACGGTGTATTTCCATTGATGGAAAGAACATTATTATATTAAATATTTATTGAATTTTTAAACCTTTGTAGTCAAGCTCGTTTTTCCTTGAATATTGTTTTACTCAGGTCAAGTTTCTACTTAAAAATTTAGATGTAATTGCTGTAATATAGATTTCCGATACATAACTAAAACATCGGCTTTACGGCGGCAAGACACACCTGTGATTTCGCACTGCACTGCGTCACTTAATCATTTAATATGTATTAGTTATATCCGTTGTGTTGTTTGAACTGTAAACTGTAAAATGTCGTGAAACTCTATTATTATGGGCCAATTTAATCTAAAAGCTTCTTAAGTAAAATAAAAACGTAAGATTAGGTGTACGATGCGATGTCATTTGGAACTACGTATAAATAAAATGGTTTTATTTATTTATACGTAGTTCCAAATGCTGCGTGGGCAGATCTATATTAGATGCTGAACATTGAGCACATTAACTTGATAAGTTTTTATGGACACGTTCTTTTTAAAGTCACCTTAATACATTGCATATTTCCTAAACATTGTTTTAAAAGCATATGCCTGCGATTGCAAGCAATCGGATCATAGACTATCTTTTGAATCGTCGCAGTACTAGATCCCTGAAACCACGGGACTCCTGGAGTGCGGGAATATTTCCTAGGGAGCGGCCGGCTCGACCGGATCACGGGTGATTCCCTCCCTGTCGATTCTCGATGCACCGGGTGCACTCCAGAATTATCGCGTTGTAATTTAATTGGCATTTCCATCAAGCGCAACATGAACACGAAATATTCGCACGCCAAATTGGATCATGGGCGCGTTAGATCGTGTGTGAGTCCAAATATGCGGATAGTTCCGTAGAGCGTCCATGGGATTGATTTGGAAACTAAATGTAGTTCCCACTTGGGTACGTGAAATTGGAGTTGTTTTACAGCTTTGGGAATTTATAACGATGTTGGACAAGTAAGGCCAGGAGTGTCAGGACATTATATTTTAAAATCAATAATGATTGGAACAATCTCATGTTTTAGATTAAAACGTTAATGTATAAAGTTATTGTGTTTGAATTTGTATAATTGTTTTATACAAAAAATATTACTTATGTACTCAGTACTCACCTGTAAATAGTAGAGTTTAGTAGTTGAGATGTTGGCAGTATTTAATGCAAACGTTGAAATTGTAAGCACATAATTGATTAAGTTCAGTAGATTTTATGAGAATTTTTAATATCAACATTTCATCGAAAAATAGCGCGAAGTACTATTTGGTTTAAATAATAAAATCCGCGTCCTCAAGCGTCTAGTATGTCGGCTTCCTTCCAAGGAATCCCTTAGATTGCGTTGAGAAGAGCATTCAATTTCGAAGTTATGCAGTTCTATTGCCCGCTTCTAGGAGTTTTAATATGCTGTAGTTTACGTTGAAGTTGTAGGGTTTTAATTTATCTCGTTTCATGTCTTGCAATATGACGAATCCTGACGCAAATAGTCAGTCCAAAAGAAACAACACATAGAAATGAATGTTCCAACAATTTTAGCGCTATGTACGTACACCTAAATCAATTTGTAATCTGAATAATATCTCTGGATCAATTTTACACATTGCGAACGCTTAAAAATTCAAAAACGATGAGTGTTTGTGTTTTTTACTGTTTATTAAATGGATAAGATAAGATTTAAGTATCTTAATTATCTAAGATATAATCAGAAGATTCACATTAATATCATTCAATAGTAATCCTATAAACGGCTCTTACGCATACGATAACTGGTCATGCATTGACCATTAGCCAAACAAAAAGGTATCCGATACCAAAAGGATGAAGTCACGATTCGAAAATTCACTATTATCCAATCATGGCTGCATTGGCGGCCCTCGCCTCACTCTCCCCCGATGAGCGGTCAATTGAATTACATGTCATTTTACCACTTGCTCTATGATTCCGGCGAATACTCGACACATTCGATTCGCACCTCCACATCAACCATGGAATGTAATGTAACTACAATTTTGGTCGATTTTACCCACACAATTTCGGCTTAACGAATGACACTAATTGAATTGAATGTGCGTGTTCGAGCCCTATCCATCATTAAAGGAGAATTTTCCATCAATTATATGTTAATACGTGAACGCGAGATGAGTGCACTGTTATGCATTAAGTTTGAAGCATCATCAGTCAAGTGTGTTTTCATCAATTTGGGAAATGTATTTTATTTTTGGGATTTTTAATTAATTAATGTATTTTATCTGGATAACGACCAAAGTGATGTATGCGTTTTATTCACAACAGTAGCCCTTGTGAATTAAGGAAGTTTTTTTAATGTAATTTTGATAAGGGTTCATTCATAACTTTCGTATATAGTGTTCATAATTTTAATTAGTCTTTTTTTATTAAGAGGGACTAAGTGATGAGTGAGTATTTTTAGAAAGATATCGTATGTGAAAAGTATACACTTTACAGAGGATATCTTTTTCTAAGACCACCGTTTGCTTAAAAATATATTCAGAAGGATCTAATAACATCAAAGATTTTCTGTTCTATCCTGTCGTATCCTTTCAAACGAAAAGAAATGAAATGTGAACGTCACGTTGCCACAGCCAATATTCAGAAATTTCCGATGCAATATTTTCAAGTACTGCGGCCTCCCCAGCGGCTAACGGAAGCGGCAGGCTAGACGGTTTCATTTGTTTCCGGTTGTGATCTCCAGTCTTAGCGAGACATGAAAAGTATCAAAGCGATTTTTAAATTGAGTTTTAGTAGATGTTAGATGCTCGTATCGGTAGAACAGATACGAGCATCTAACTTTCAAGACACTTCTTATCTTTAACTTCAATAGTTCACTGTCTAAAAACCGTAAATCATACTACATATCAGCTAAAACACAAATTCCCAGATTAAATTCTGGCATTTGGTAGTTAATTATAAAGTTCTCATAATCTATTAGAAAACTGAAAGTGTCCGGGATATTTACCACGTTGTTTTGTTTTAATGAGCTCACGATATTTCGGAACTGTTGCAAGCGCCATGATCACGGGTGAACTCATTCACCAACCATGACAGTTTAAAATTCTCATAATCTGTCCACAAACCAGTTGACGCGTGCTCAACGTGCCTATTGCAATCACTCTTTTGTGAGAATCGTTTTAATTTTTTTTCTCATAAAGTGATTTGAAAAATTTTAATCATTGTTAAATGAATCCTACTACCAATATTTAACATAATCTTAAAAGCTTAAAAGCTTGACACAGCAACTTCAGCTCATACCTACTTAGTAATATCGAAAAACATTTATAATCATTATATTGGGTACTTATGTATCAATCACGTTACTGTTTTTAGCAATTGTTGCACTTTTATTAGTTATTCGACATGTCTTGAAGAGGTACGTTAATTATATTGCTACCCGATTGAATCCTCTTAATTTAAAATCGCTAACTCTACTCGTATTTCATAGGAACTACCGAAACTACCTCCTGGCATAATCCTGATCCAATCACACATTTATTTTATTTTTGGCAATGAATATTTCTTAAAACCCTCGCTCTATCTCAAAAAGCATAAATTTTGATTTTAATAAATTGGTTACTAATAGATCCAGAATAAATCAGAACTCAGATCATTTCATTACAAAAATCACTATGAAGTGATTATTGTTAAATGACTATCACTGAGTAATAAAGACAAGAAGAGTAAAACTGAGTCTGTACAATCCTTATATCTAGAAAGAGGTTATATACATAGAGGTCTGTTTACACAGAGGCTTGGTTAATGGGAATGATTGCGTCTATACGTAGTAACATTCCAGTTGCTTTATAACTGGCTGAACCTAGATTACACTATTAATATAATTAGTAACTGCACTTTCATGAAACAATATTGGAAAAAGCAAAATTTGATATACCTGCCGAACATAGTTACGCGCTTCATATAAAATTCGTTGGGAGCGCTTTTCAGCTCGCCCCATTAATGTGCTTTTAAAATTGTTTTTAATGAGCTTTTTAACAGTGCTTTTATTTTATGGTCTACAATATTTTATAGTCACATCAAAATAACAATCAATGACCCTAATTACACTAAAATTAATTGTAGATTTCTTTTTGTCTAAAGCATTTCTTGAAAGTATATAATCACTGCCTTTTTCCGTTTATTCCTTCTCCGTGGTCAAGTAACGTAGTAGAGACTACCGGTAATTAATACTGATATGGTTTTTGACTTGGCTATATCGGGCAGACGCATTGATTATTCAAATTCCATATTCACATCCAGCACTCTAGCACTCTCCACGCTAGTAAATGTGGCGACTGAAGCTTTTATACAGTTTTACTAATTTTGTTTTGTTGTTATTTTAAACGTGTCACTGCACTAAGCTTTCACAGAACTTTTGTTTTTGAACAAAGAGTCGCCTACTGGAATAGGCTCTGCATGTGGCACCTACTGAAATGGTTGAATAGCTTCATAGCTAATAAAGTTTCAGTTATAATACGAGTATGTAGGTTGTTTAGCACTAGCGGGTTAGGTAACAGTTACACAATGTCGGGGAACGTAATAGCGTATCATGTATTAATGAAGCCCTGTGGGAGATTCACTAACTGTATATTTATTACACTACTAGAATTTTCAAAGATTATTAGAAATAAGTGGTGTGCCAGGACCGTAGCACATGGCAGGAAGTGATCTCTGCCTTCCCCTCTGGGTAAAGGGCGTGATTTTATGTTTGTATGTATGTATTAGAAATATTACATTTCTTTCATGTCGGCATCGGTTATACTCATATTATGCGTATGAAGTTCACATTATCCCTCATCTTTGTCCACTACTACTTGCAATCCGTCTCGATCACATCCGTTGACCCGAGCTACTTAACCATTTGAGAGGCTCAATGAAATGATAATACACGCACACTCACACGCACATTATGACGTTAGTACAAAAGATGAATAGTCGGCGGTGGCCGATAATGCGCTGCCAGTGCATATCACTAAATTGTACTTAACGTATTATTAACCTTCGCCTCTGAGAAGTCAACATATCTCATCAATAATGGTGTAAACGTAACCTTTTGACAATAAATAGGTAAGTTATTTTTTGTATTTTTTGCCAATATCGATATGAATCGTAAAGTTATTATATATTAATAATAACTCACTAGGTTTTTCCCGAGGCTGTTCCCGCCCGCGTTCTATTCCCGTCCCGTTTTATTTTCGGGTTGAATGTACCCAATTTCCTTCTCCACACTCTTAACTTTGCAAAATTTGAAGAAGATAAAGATAAAAAAGATAATAATTGATTAGATAAAAAGTGAAGAAGTACCAAACAAACAAAGAAAATTTAGTACATATTTATAATATTAGTAAGGATAATACATTTTTATTACACTCTTATGTCGTCGTGTCAAAGACATGTTTTATTAGTTTGGGTAAAATATGTTTAGGTATACCAAATTTTCGGTGCCATTAATATTATATAATACTAGCTTTCCGCCCGCGACTTCGTCCGCGTAGAGGCGTTTAACGGGTAAAACATTACTTCTTTATAGCGCAGTCGGTTAAAAAGTAGCCGTCCTTTCTCAGGCTCTGGACTATATTTGCACCAAATTTCATTTAAATCGGTTCAGTAATCTATGCGTGAAAGCGTAACAGACAGACAGAGTTACTTTCGCATTTATAATATTATAGTATTTTTCACCTTTTTTTTTAAATTCGTTTGTCAAACGTAAAATGCGTGATTCAGAACACAATGAAGTGTCACAGGGATCATCTTAGCTGAAAAAGAGTATAGTAAGGATTACGGTAACTTAGCGTCGCTTTGATATGGTCACACAGTGTTTCAATTGCGCCCATTTGGTGGCGAAATATAATGTAGTTACGAGATAGATGCGTTCGCATCTCGGTAGTTGGGTGAAATCACAATATGTTAATAGTGTTGCATCTGTATGTGGTGCTTTGTGCATCCAGCGCGCGTTGTAATAGGGTCCTTATGGCGGGGCGCGAGGGTCCAGGTGGTTACCTGAGGGCGCGGTGCGCGCGCCGGCGCCGCCCCGCCGCGGCACTCCACGCGGTTCGCCCGGGCCGCGCGCCCGCGTCCACACCAGACCCTCGCCTCAGGTACGACGCCCAATACCAACCCTAATTGCCATGACGATACTTTACAATTTTTTTTCTTTTTTATCCCATTTTGCGCGCTTCAAAGGAATTTCACTCTTGTAAGTTTTAAAGCTTTAGTACCTTCACTTTTAATTGCGCTTTTGGAACTTCATTCCAACTTATTATTTCAAAGTTAAGTTATGTTGTTTATTTTTAGTTTTTAAGTTTCTTGCTAGTTTAATGATAAAGAAATGTAATATTTTTGATACGCGTTGATAACTTCACTTTGTTTTATTGCAAAAATATTGAGATCGGACTGCTCAAGTTTTCTGCTGCTAACATTTTAGAAGTCTTTGAAGTCATATTGGTTTTATGCAAATTAAATGAATTTTAAGTTTTGATTTTTGAGACTCGTTGATAACTTCATTTTGCTTTATTGCAAATTTATTTAGTTTACTACTTTTATCTACTGTGAAACTTATGAGATTACATTTCATAAAAGTTTTATTGACTCTTGTTAGTTAAATGATAAGAAAGTATTTAGACTTACTTTGGTATCTTCCATTTGTTTTGTTTGAAAATCTTTGAGATATTTCAAAAGTTTAGAAGTTATGATAACATTTTCAATGTTAGTGAGAATATATGGAAATGTTGTGTATTTTGTATTCTGTGACGCGTTACTGACAAAATTTGCATTATTGCAAAATTGTTTCGATCTTACTTGATCCTTAAGTTTACGAGAAATTTTTAAAGAGTAAAAGTTTATTTGATTAATATGTATTTAAATTTCGAATAATGTGACTCGTTGATTTAATTTTACTTAAATACTATAATCCAGAATTACGAGACTACATTTTGGCAGAATTGGCTTACTTTGATTACGTTTATCAAGTGTTTGATGGGTTAGAAAGATTTACTATGTTGTATCATATCGATGACTCATTTGTTTGTCGCGTAAACGAAAGCTGCTGGCGGTGAGCGAGCTTTTAATCTACGTCCGCTCAATTTATCTTGTACTTACTTAATACGACACGTTTGTGTCTTGCGCGAGAAAACCTAATGCTATTCATTAATACAGCCTGAAAGTGCCATCGCGGTGCGCTTACATTGTTTCCGAATCATTTTTAGCCGAAATTGTTTTCGTATTTGCGAGGTGTTATTCTCTCTGGATAATTTTACCTTCAAATATTTCAAATACATACAACGATTCTATCCGTGTAAGACGATGCCTTTTTTTTTAAATAAAAATAATAGAGCCTTGAATCTCAGGAAAACTACCGTATTTTCATGTTGTTTACTTTAGATCATGATTAACGGTACATGCCTTACATTATTGAGTTAAAATGTTGTATAAATGATCGGAACATGAGAAGGATCTGTATATACGTCATTCATTTTTGAACACGAGCATTCATTTGTAACGTAATTGATTTTTTCAAAACACAAATTATTAATTACCGTTTGCCACAAACACAATTGGCCGTTTATCCAATCTATTGGAAGTATTTAATTGGCTTCCCTCTCAGTAAGTTCATACAAGCGTTAATATTAATGACGGGCGTCAGTATGTGTGAGGTGTCACCCTCGCGCCGGGCAATCCTGCCAATTTGTGAGTGAAGGGGTTACTTTGTGTCATCGGATGAAACAATAGTGGCCAGGGCTTTCTATTTGAGCACCGCCCAAACCATTGTCGACCGTTTGTGACGCGGGGTTACCATTGCCACGAACAATGCAGGGTCCAGCCAGGGTAATATCTACACAGTTATGTTAGTATCTCGATATTATTAACATGGTAATATTAAGTTGTCGTGTACGTGAGCCACTTCTTATGTTAGTGTTTTGGTGAATAATTAACTCTATTTATTAATAAAATGAGAATTAAGTTCACCGTATTAGTTGAGATTATAATATGATTGACTATCGTCGAAACATACTTTACATTGATAAAAAAAATTAAAGTGTATGTGCTCATATGTAGTGAAAAGTGACGTTTTAATTTGTTTCGAAAATAATAAATGTAGTTCTGAAACGTGTGCAGTTAAAGTTAAGGCTTTACCTAGAGCGACGTCAATCATAGCGCTCAATGAAGTTTCGCACCGCAAATGGGAAACAGTGACGAATTCCAGTACTCAGCCACCTGGCTCAAAATGGCAACCCGTCCAGTCGCCGGACGAATGTCAACGTTTCGGAAATAAAATGCCACGTGACCGCGGCTGCGGGAAACTGTTATTCCTTTTTTTAGTTTTTTTTCTGGTTCCGTTCTATTTGATTTGTTTATTCGATCACTTTGACACAGTGCTTTTTCAACAAAGTCAGTTTGAATTTATTTTGAGCATCGATGCCGGAAATAAATGTTAGGAACATTTATTTACGTATAATTTGCACGCAATGGGGAAGATCAATACATAATATTGTACCTATTTCGATAGGTAATAAATGTTCTACGAAATATTATAAAAGGTTTCCTCATTAAATGTACTCCAACCTCATATTTTGATTGTATAATGAATGAATTGCTTCATTAGCATAGCGATATGCATATCATATCTAAATAGTATCCGCTACCAACGAGTATACTGTATCAATTAAGCCGAGACAGAAAGTAAAACAAATGAACCCGTCTGAGCTGGTGAGTGCTGAACTAAATTTCAGCTATTCATAAGCGTTGACATGGCGTGAGTAGATTAATCAACTGTGGATTGTGACCGCGTATTGCGCCCGGCTGCAGCGGTGCAGAGGCTAACTCTGAGGTTGCACCGGCCACCGCTGCATTCCGCGTGAGATACCAATGCATTCCATCTTGCAATAACCGCGGTATACTACATACATATACATAAACGTGGAGATAGGGACAACAATTTATATGCATATCGATTTGCTGTACATTCTTAGACATGCTTATGCTACCGTTACCTGTGAATATATCTATGAAATTGGTCGGTTGAATGTTGATATGAACGAATATACACCTATGTGTGCACCTAGTGATTGTTGTTGTTTATAATTTGGAAGCTATTTAATAATAGAATCTACTATTTTAAGTTATCCATATATGAAAATAACATTTACCCTTAATACATACAAATAGGGCATGTACATGCGTATACATACTGCGTAGGTCGATTCATATCCACGATAAACATATGTATTTCTTTTGTATATTATGGCTATTTTTGTACATAATTTGTGATACGGAATATCCACTCTGCAAATGTGCGTGACCTTTCTATAAGGCTATATAACTCTAATTCTGATAATGATATAACTGCACCTGTAATTTGTTATTTGCTTTCGAGAAAATAACATAACTCGATACAGTTTTCATACATAAAGACCGAGAAAAACAACTTTAAGATAAATTAAATTTATTATTTATGTATCATTAACGAAGAGCATTCACGCGTGGGTCAAATGCGTTAGATTGTGAAACTTTAATCTGAAATGAACTTCTCCGAAATGAAACGCGAGATTCAAATTTATTTAAGTTCTATATGGGCTCGCATCAGTTTGAAATGATCACATGTTTATGTAATTCAGGTCTGAGTGAAGTGAATCGGATGCAAACGTGAGCGTGCTTTATATGCATATATCGGGCTTCTCCCACAGACGCCTTGCGTAGGTTGTATCGGATGCAATTGGCTCTGAGCGACCTGGCGCGGCGCAACAGGTGGGTGGGAGGGAGGCTACGTCCTCGCCTTACGACCAACTGGGACCTAGGACGCCTGTTAGAGTAATCATAATAGGCCATTCACAACTATCATTCAACTTTCTGAATGAAATATCAAAGAAAAATACTAACGGCTCTTAGCCTATCCTTGAATCGCGATGCGGCGTTAACAAGAACTTTTCGTAAAGCACAAACCTGTTAATAAATTATCTTGTTATTATTATCTTGTAAGACGACAGGGATCATCCGTACATAAATACATAAAATCACGCCTTTTTTCCAGAGGTGTAGGCAGAGATCACTTCCAGCGATCCACTTTTCACCTCTGTGGGAAACGTGACGTGACGGGTTGTGGACCACGTCGCCGCTATTCTGCCTTCATCATTCGTATTCATTTAAAAACCTATCAGTTTTGGCAGGTTAACCAAATATCAATTTATTTAGGATCCAACTAAAAAGCATAACATAATGTCAATGCGAAAAAGTTTAATTAAACTTATCAGCATTCTGTAACGAGTGTTTATGGAAACTAAATGCGAGCTTACCGCGTCACCTATTCCCTCGCTCTTTAATGATATGGTAATAAATTAATGTGGTTGGCTTTCATATAGGGAGCAATTACACGATACTCATGAGCTGTCACAAACATTTGTATTTTACCACTGGCTACCAACCTATGATCATTGTACGGTGAATTCATTTCCGAATAACATGCCTAATTAAAATAGAATTCCGCGGAAATGCCGAGATTTCCCGAAATGGCCTTTGACGAATATAGGCAAACCTTGAACGTATGTCTAGTTTAGATATCTTTCTACTTACGTCAAATTTCGTGGAAAGGTTATTATAATGTGTATTTAAGGAATACATTTTACAAAGCATATTATCTTTTTAAGCCATATTGTCTTCCTGCAGAAGTGAATTTTATATATAATATTAATTGTAACTTATCTTATTGTTATGAAACTTAATTATTATGAATACTTAATATGAATAACATAATTCAATTTAATTGTATTTTCTATTCAGTAATATTTATAGCGTTAGATTGGGTTTAAAGATTCCGTTCCGTTAAGATCAGATGTAATGTAACACGTTTTTTTTCCTAACTGACTACGATGATGGCTTGGAGTAGCCTCGTCATCACCGGACTTGCGGGAGAGCGGATGGCACTCACCCCTGAATTATAATATAGCACGTGTGTCATCATTATGATAATATCACATAATATGTCGCATTGTTACCACAACGTACAAAAAATTAGGCAGCTCAGTGTGAACTTGAAGCAACAATTGGGTACAACGTGCGTAGTAGTTTCATGTATGTCAGGTAGTTATGTTACACGCTACAGGTTAAGCAATAGTGGGAGTATCGGCGCCGGTGATCGCCGCTCAATGCGTACCCGCTGGCGCCTCCATGGGCGGACTAACGCGATACCTTCCGCCTAGAGCCATCAATTAACTTGTTATGCTGTCGCCGGCCACGACCATGCCACGTTATACCTCACACGTGTTAAGGATATGTGATTGGTATAACTACATTAGCAAGGGATGTGATTAACGCCCGTTCAATGTACCTTTAAAGACATAGATTGTTTAAACGTCTCTTCTACTTTCTGGTAGTTTGAGTTAAAAAACAATTTAATGAGGGTATTTTATGTGAGACGATTTTGCATTTAAATTTGTTTGCTTTAACATAATTTTGTTACTATGTATGTATATTGTGTACTGTTTTTGAAATTGTGCTTTTGATAAATGTATGTATTGACTTTCCAGTTTGTAAATGTTTACATGTACCTGCGATTTTCCTTTAATTTGATACAATTGTAATATTGCATTTCGTCTGTTTTTATATACCTATGCTATGTTTGTTTTCACTTTAGCAAATTTCCAGATAGGAGTAGAGATTCAATGTGGCTCTGCCATCAAAGTTGGTGTGTTATAGGTCATGACGTAACTATCACAGCCAGCTTTGATGAGCATGGCCACATTTGTACAGCACACGGCGCGGACAGCATTGCGCGTACTCCGGCGGAATGAAGCACCCAAGGTTTCTCGGGCCTAGCCTGTCAAAGCGGCGGTGAAATGTCTTCTCGTGTTCATATCACAGCCACTTTGATGTGGTCGGTTTACGGAGATGATCGCTACTCGCAGCGGAGGAGTCGAAGCCAGTCCGTGGCCCATTCGTAAAAATAGCTGTGCAGTGTAGACAAAACATATCACAGCCATTTTTGACGAGTTGGGCTGTGCGACGTGTCAGCGCGGGAGCGGCCTGGACGCGGCGGGCGCCGGCGCCGTGTCGCTCTCAAAGTGGTTGTCATGTGCTCTCCAGCCATATCACAGCCAGCTTTGATGAGCGATACGGCGCACACGTGGCCCGGGATTGCAGCAAAAAATCGGGAGCGCCGACGATCGGCCGGGTGGAGTCGACAAAGTGGTTGTGGTCTGCTGCCTTGACATATCACAGCCAGCTTTGTTGACTCCTTCCCGGCTAATTTCAACATTTGAAGCATTTATTTCTATGTGTCTTTAATCGTACTTTATTACATCACCGTTACTGTGTTTGTAAGAAGTTTATTATATTGTTCATTTCAGGCACTCTATTAATGTATAAATAAATAACATGATTTTTTTTTATTATTTGTGATCTATGCTATTTCTATTATTTGTGTAATGTGATATACTGATATGTGTATGTAATGTTTGTTTATACAAAAACATTTATTGTTCTATATAATATGCTGTATTTCACTATTGTAATTCGTTGCTGAAAAATTTGTGATTTATATGATGTACCTATCTTTGATTACGCCAGTGACATATTTACTGTAATTTGTTCATGTTTAGACCGTTTGAAATTAGTTTATTAATCTCAGTTTTATTTTTCTGATTCACAGATGTTGGAGCCTCTACTGGTATTGAAAATACGCTAAAGACTTTTATAATTAATAAATAAACATAAATTAATTAAATTTATTGTTTTAATTACCATTACCTATCATAAGCATGAAAGCAACATTTAAAAGCTGTAAAATATTCGGATAAATACATATTTCAATGCAGAAACGTAGGAAGCTAACGCAGATCATAAATATTAATAAAATACCTAATAAATATCGTAGACTTCCCGGGTTCAATTCCCGATTATTAGACTAAATACATGGACTGAACAAAAAAATGGCTATTTAAAGTTTAATATAAAATCCTTAGGTACTCTTATACTTATACGTATAGAGAATTATACATAATTCTATTTTACAACAGACGAATTTAGAGAGTATTATCTAAATTAATAATTGCCTCAGGTAGGGCAGGGTCCTGGTGACCTAAGACACAGGGTTTCCCTAGTTTAGGCACCAGTCCCCGCTGTTGCTACATTCTTCTTAATTCCTTGTTATACTCATAAGTAGATTTAAGTGCAACATTGTGGGAAACTCAATAAATCATTATTATTATTATTATTATTATTAAAAGAAGTTCTCTGCTATGCGATGTCTAAAAAATATGTAACATGTAAACCAAGTTTGATTGTAAGCAGAACTATGCCACCGGTGGTGGGGCATTTACTGAAGGACCTATTCTTCAAATAAAATCTAACTTTTCCCTCCCACTGAACTTAGCAGTAGGAAAGAGATAACAACCAAATATATGGCTAATGCCATGGCAAAAATCATTGTGGTATGAGCAACTCAGAAGTTAATAATGTACTAGAGCGTCTCATCTCCATAAAGCCTCAGCGAAACAACGACGCATAGACGTAATGATCGTTGAATGGGGAAGGAAAATGCTTTCAATGTGAATTAACATCTAACCAACAATATAGTTTGAAGGATTTTCTGAAAATACATTCACAACAGGGAATTATCAATTATACATTGTTTCTGAAATTCGCAAGTTATTCGCATAACTTAAAACTTTTTTAGCAACAGATTTATCAGAACTGTGGATAAGTTTAGTTTAGAAAAAGTGTGAATGTGAAATTCAGTAAACATTTACTTTAGCTCTAAAGACAATGACTGGGACATTTAAAGTGAGTATCATCGTGGTAAATAAAAGTCAAAGTACAGTATATTTTATTTATTATTGTTTTTGTGACACCGACTGGAACATCAATTACTTTGATACGTACATGAAAATAACTTTCTCGATATGCTATTCCATAGTTTATTTTTTAATCTTACAGTATAATCAATTTAAATATCTATGTTTTATAAACGAAAATAACAGTTTACGGATAAGTATACAATATATAGAGCAGCTCGTTTAATAAATAAAACATTGAGGTAAACAGAGGCCAGAGCAATACACAACGCTTACTAATATAAAGTATAATCCACGTATCGTTGTAATAAGTCATTGTTGATGAGTTAGTCGTTAAAAATACGCCATTGATGTGTGTATAATTTGAATAAGCTATAAGTACGGCTACTAGCGACTAAATAGACGCAAAATTTAAATAAGAAATCATCCGCACTTTATGTAGATAGGATACCGGAAGAAGCAATTTATCAATCGCATTTAATAGCAATATCTAGCGATATGAAACCCATGTTAAATACGGATCACAAAAATCCGACGTAATCTTACATATTAGCTTTTAATTTGAATTGTTTACAGTAGGTATACAAATCACACTTGGAAGCAAGTACATAGCAAATACATATAGGTACAGGAATCACTTTTACAGAGCAGATAAAGCTTAAATATTAGTCTAGTGCACGTTCAAATTTTCATAGAATTACTATAATTCGTAAGAAAATAGAATCTTATTAACATTTAATATGATTTTATTGAATTTCTCCCCTTTCTATTGATAACTATAGGTAACGTGTACAATAGTTAGCTATCATCGAACAATACCATAAAGTGCAGGTAAATTTCAATATTGGGGTACTGATGTAAATGTAGGCCTTTGGATCACAAAATTTCATAAGTTTTTGTAATTTGTATGTAGCTTAATATACTTTTTAATGATTATATCTATTTTACAGCTATTTGTCGATGGAGGGTTGGGTTATTGACTCCGGAGCTTAGTTGTCAAACATTGGGTTACTGACATCAAGCATCTGATACAATGGATATAGGCTTTTGAGTAAATACCAGAAATATGAATGTCTTCCACTATCTAGACAATAGTAAACCAATAAGAAAGCATGTTAATCTATAAAACAGTTGTTTAAAGATAATTGACTAGATTTTTGAGAAGATAAGATTACATTTTAGTATCTTTATTGTCATCTATATTTATCATTGTGTCCTCACTATTTTCGTTTGAAAAAATAAACTCTTGTAGGTTTACAAGAGACATGTCATGTGATTTTGATACACATTGAACTATTTCATTAATTAAACCTAAAATGATAAGTAGCATCTGAAGATCATGAAGCTGACAATTGTTGCAAAGTTAACATGTAGGTAGTGGTAATGTACTAACATTATAGTTAATAATCCAACGGATTAACATTATTATAGCTACGACAATTGGATTAATATGTATTCGCATTTGAAGTAATCTAACATTTGAAGCTTTTTATAACTGTCGCATAAAATGTTTAACTTTAGGTTAATATTTCCATTGTGTATGCCGTATAAGTAAGTACATTAACAATATTTGCACGAAGATTTATATTAGGTATATTTACAGAGTCTACTGGAGGGAATTACAACAATGGACGAAATAGTGCTATTGCGATCAGCCAGTGAACAATCTCGCTCAAAACCAACTAACACAAGCAATATGAATTGACTATTATTGGTAATAGAAAAATAAACTTAGGTAATTACTTTAATAATCCATTTGTACGATTAACCATTCAATAGAATATAATTTTGTGCAATAAGTACAACCAGCGATAAAGCGTCTTTAAATATACATACATATACCAGTATGTAGAGCCTTTTTTTATTATTAATTATAATTTTAAACCAATAACTACTCCCCTTTTGATCAAAGTAAATCAATTATTTTCATCTGAAATTAATATTAATTAGTTAGGTAATAATTCATACATAATCAATTATATTAGCCAAACGAATGTAATAGTATGATAAACATATCTTATTTGAACTAAACTTGGCGCTGTTGTTGGTTATAATTATTTGCAATATACCAAAAAAACTGCACTGCATTTGACAAATGTACAATACCTTTTTATGTCTCAGACATAAAACATTATTGATTTCAAATAGCTGTAACTCTACGGTTCAACCGCAGAATTCTGGATCCGTATGTTACGAAATAGTTCGAGTAAATTTTCTATGGATCTTGAGCAACCAAGATAAAACGAGCGCGGGGATGGGGTGGCGCCCTATTCATATAATAATCGGCTAGTGGACAATTGATTTAATAAACTAAGAGATAAATTAGGCCTTAATAGTCATAGTGGAAAAGTCCCTACATTACTAATTGGAATTAACAACAATTACACTAGCGCTTTCTCCCGTTTACGATAGGGAGAGACGCTGATCTTAAGTCTAGAATCATCAACAATGTCAGCTAACTAAATACATCGTAATTATTATTTATCTCAATCAACTTATGTTGATACAAAGCATAACCCAAGGTTCATCGGAACCAGCCTGAAATACAGCCGAATCAGATACTCGTAAACCGTTCATATATATTTGTTAAGCACACCGTTCCCAGAAAATATGTATTGAACAAGTCTTTAACCTCAGACATTGATTTTATAATTTACAATATGTGCAGATACTTAAAACCTAAAGCAACTATACATTATTAATATTATAGCAAGATAACATTTGTTACACAATGGATCACGACAGAGCACAACTGTCGACAGTTGACCATATTCTTAAAAGAGGGATTTAGTGACAATGAACCACAAGGATATCAACATGTTAACATGAATTAAGTTAAGGTGTGGAATTGGAGCCTACTTTATTCGTTTATTTTGTAAATGTTTTATGCATAAGTATTTCATAACTATGAACGATGTAAAAATAAAATCTCATTGAAAACATCTTACTCTAGTTATATTTTTTGATAAGCAAAATATACATCTTCAATAATCACCAACAAGCACAGGCTTCACAAATCTTGATATTATTTAACTACAATAAGTAGTTATAACACGTAACTGTACATAACGACTCTAAATTCGTTTACATTTCAATTTTGCACCGTTCGTACGCCTATAGGTACATTAACTACGTTATACATAAAGATAAATATCATTCAATAAGCCTAAACTATAAAGGCCTCACCCTTAAAGCAAACGAGAATTCTGATATTAAAATTAACTATGAGAGTTCTTAAAAATTAATCGCCGTGTACGTACACCAGGCACTTGCCTGATAATCATCTTGTAAAGCCAATGCGATTTGAACTTATCGGCTTGGTCCAGATCAGCCAGTGTCTCACGTATAGGTGCAGAATCATGTTTCTATTAGTCAATTGTAAATGTCATAACTTACATCTATAAAAATAGTAACAGTTAGTATGAACTAACTGTTACTTGTTACTGTTAGGTGAAAAAACACCTTAAGACTATGAAGTCTTAAGGTGTTTTTTTCCTAACTGACAACGATGATGGCCTGGAGTAGCCTCGTCATTATCACCGGACTTGCGGGGGAGCGGATGGCTCTCACTCCTAATAGTAAGGAGGACAGTCCTTCGTAAGAGATAGTTATTTCCATCTGTTTTATCTTTTTTAACCGCCTAATAGAGCTTACTAGGTCTCATTATTGCAGAATTTATATGTATCTTTGCAGTCGTTAATATTTACTACTATCTTGTTAAACAGATTTTTAGTAGGAATTGGTATGGCAGTGGCTCATCTTTGTAAGCCATATAAGTTTTTGTACTATGATTGAAAGGAGAGGACCTGGGACTAGGACGTTAGGGTATTAGATAAGGTATTAGGGAGGTACTAAAACAAACACATACAACATCAATATCTTTATTTCAAACTATTCTACAGTAAGTTCACATTATAACAGTAGATAGTTAAGTATGTAAATAGACAAAAAGTAGTCTTATAGACGTAATATTTTTCTTAAAGTATAGTATATATGTAAAGGGAAGGCACGAGAGGATAAAACAAGGTTGGGTTAAGTCGGGGGTGTGGAATGGTTTAGCCGACGGCGGCCAGGAGGAAAGTGGCGACGTCCTCTCGCGGGGAGCGCACCGCCAGCTGCATGGTGACCGCGCCCTGCGCCGCCGCGAGCCGCGCGCGCAGCAGCACCGGCACGCACGTGCGGAACATCCCTCCACCGCGGATCTCCCTCACTGCCTCGCCCCTAATCGCCTCCTTCGGCATCCCCAAATGCGCGCACACCGCCAGCGCCGCCTCCCCCACGTCCGTCTGCGCCAAACCAAACGTATCGCACACCTCCACCGCGCTCGCCGCCGACTCCCACTGCGCATCCCACTCGTCCGTCGCCGCTCGCAACCTGAACTGATCGGCACATCTAATCTCAAAATCTTCCAGTGGGTAGTTATCGGCATAACCGTCACCAGAGTCCGGCAAACCTGTGGTGGGATCGCAGTCTCGAACGACAAATTCTAGGGATGTTTCGAAAGGGCATTCGGAATCTAATAGGTTTTCAGGGAAAGCTAATAGACAGAAAATGCTTCCTTGCTTATTGTAAGGTAAACTTTCGCAGGGTACCATGCTGAGACTCTCATATCCACTGCCAGGAGCATGGTTTACCTGGACGTATACTTTTTCCAGAAGCTGATCACTAAGTGTGTTCAGGCATTCAAATTGGAGTACCACATGGTTAGGGTAGATATGTTTCACGCAACGGACGCGGTACTCGGTTTCAGCCTCTGTCAAATCGATACTCTCGCAAGTTTTGAATATAGACCGACATTTATTGATCCCTGGGACTATATTCAATTCTTCAGCATACTGCTCTTCGCGGGACACTACTGGTTGTTTGACTACTTCAATTTCTGTAGCGTGTTTGTTATCCTCTTTAGGCTTCTCTTCTGTAGGTACTGAGGCCATATTGAAAGTCTCCTCAGCAGCACGCCCGGATGTCACAAAATCGTCGAGAGCCTTTTCCAAAAGAATGGGGTTAGGTATGGGAACGTTGATGATGTAATCGTTAATGAGTTGTGGGTCTTCGGAGTCCAGTATAGCACTGTAGAATATGGCTCGATCGCGTACTTCGTCATCGTCATCTAGTTGGCAGCGGGCCAGGAGGACCCTGATATTCGGGAGTAGCTCAGGACGAGTGGCACCAAAGCGTGCGACAGTGGACACGGCAGCGGCGCGGACCGCCCCCGACTCCAGTATCACCCTGTTGTAAATGTACCTGATGTACCGCGCGGGCTGGCGAGCCTTCGGGCCTTCGCGACCGAGCACGTGCAGTATACGCACAGCCAAAGAAGTATGTTCGCAGTCCTCAATAAACTCGCACAGATGTGCCAGCCCAGTCTCTTTCGCATCAGGGTTCTCTTCAATCAGGGCTATTATGGCATCAGCAATAGCTGTCTTATACTGGACTCCTCCCTCATCACGGAGCATGCCAGCCAAAAATGTAGCCAAAGACTGATGTTTTCGAGGATACTTAGAGCATAGACGTCGAATAGCTTGAACCACTATAATTTTGAATTCATCTGAAATTTCAGACATGAAACTGGATATTTGTTTCAATAGACGGTCAATAGAACTTTCAGCTCCTGTGGCAAGTAGTGTAGTGACGGCCAATGTAGCAATGGAGCGGTTGGGATCAGTGATCAAGTTTTCCAAATCAGCTGCACAGTCTGCGACTGCATTAGGATGCTTGGCTGTCAGCTTGGCGAGTGTGCGAGCGCCGGCCAACCGAGTAACAGCTTTTCCAGAGCCACAAAATATTTGGCACACAGACACAGCATGCGCTAACCCCTTAGTGGTTCTATTGCAGTTGACAATCGCATGAGCCGCTTCATACACCACAATATCAGATTTGTGTCGTAAACATGACTCAATGAAATCCATATAGACATCGGAATCTTCATCCTCCTCTGCTAATTTGGCAGCATAGCGTATGAGTAAGCTGAGTGCATATGGGGAGCGCAGGGATGACCGCGACAACTTTGATATAAGCTTGACTATAGACAATCGGTCATTCCGTCTTGCAGTCGCTACCACAGCTAAGGCATGGTAGGATACCATTATATTATCCGATGTCACAGCCTCCTGAAATTTAAAGAAAAAACAAGGATGTAACTTTATAAATAAAATACATCATGGGAACATTTTAACTGTTTAAAAGTATGGATCTTATAACACAAGACCAAGACTGTTTTTGGGTCACTGTGTCAAGCTATTTGTTGAACAAGTAATAAAACTAGTTTACTTGCTTATGACAATAATTTTGTTATAAATACCTTGGATTGACTCTACCATTTGCTACCATCAGTTTTAATCATGAGCCCGACAAAATAAGTTTTTGTGGTTGTTTATTCCCATTATTTTGTCATTTAGGTTATTATAGATTGTTTAAATAATTTCATATGTTTTATTATCTGATTACGCAAACAATATATTCTCGCAATAGCATTAAATATTTCGCAATGCATCTTTCCATCACAATTTTATATATTGAAACATGTATTTTACAAAACAATGCTAAAGGCAATACAAAAACTCTAACACAAGTTAACTCAACTAAAACATTGCCATTAAACGGTGCACCTCTGCCGATAAATATGTGTTGAGTGATACGGAAAGCAAAATAATGCTTACCTGTGCTTCATTGACCCAACGGCGCACCAGATCAGGAACAGTGGCGGAGAAGTGCAGCGCGGACACCAGCGCGGCCGAGCTCACAGCAGGGTTCTTGTCCACAATAGCCTGCTTCATGTACCGCTCTATGGTCTGCAGAACCGTCGTGTCCGACAAACTGCACAGCGCCCGAATAGCCGCCGCCCGGTACAAATCCTCCTTGCCCGTCATGTCTTTCGTCAGCGACGACGTCACGATAATCACATCCTCCGCCATTGAACTCAACTCCTTAATGCACAGGTACACCAGCCGGCGCAACATCAGATCCTTAGATTGAAACAGCTTCGTCGTCGCGAAAAACATATTCGTCGCCTCCTGAGTCGTCAACTTCTCCCCCTGATTCAACATGTAGATGATCTTCGTAAGTATATGGATGCATTTCCGAAGCTTCACAGGCGTGGAGTTGAAATATCTCGCCTCTTGTATGATCGTCGTCTTATCGAGGTTCTTGTACGCATTCGCGTTACTATCCTCGTCCTCTTTTTTATCTCGGCGACTCATATTGTACTTTTATTACTTGATTTACTTTGATGCACCTCGGAAATTATTCTGTGTAAACTTCCTACACGTCAATTACAAATGTCAAAGTGACAGTTGAGCATCGACCGGATCGTTAACTTTTTTTTTCATGGCGTTAGCCCATCGCACATATTATAAGACGGCATGGATGTTTATCAGCAACTTTTAGACGCAGCTTTTATAAGATCGCAGCTTGGTAAATATAAAAAGTAAATCAATAAATAAATGTTAATATAATGTTATTCTACGAATAAAACTCGGCTGATACAGTTAATTTCATTACACCTTATACAGAAACAGCTTGTAACTTTACACATTTACTCTTTCGAGTTATGTTCATTTATTTACATTATTATGGCGTGCGAAAGCAATATTCCTATTTAATTTATTAATTACCGTGCCGCTCTTCGTAAACTAGGTTCAAAGTAAACAAAATATGTAACAATATGGAATAGGTACGCATGGATTTGTTTCATGTACAATTTATATATTTAATTTTCATCTTGGCATATTCTTTACGAAAGTATCAGGTCGAGTAATATGCAAGCCAAGCCAGGTAGTCTTATAAATTATGATATTAATGTTTCATAACAAAGTAAGTCTATTTTTAAGCATAGTGAAATATAGCACTATTTACTATTTTAACTAGATAGGTACAATTAATTCGTCATTATCTTCTGTTCCTTTTTTTGTGAAGTTGCTGTAATTGGTGCAAATAGCTCAAGTGAACGAGAATTTTAAAGTCACATGTGCACTAAGTATCACAGTATAATGCACAAACAAGTTCATGCACAACATACGAGGATACAGTAGATGGATGACGAAAAAATGGGCAATCCTTAACATAAAGATTGTGGATACATTATATCAACTCTGGGATCATCATCGAGTCGCCACGCGTCCCAAGGCGATTACGTTACGATTCCGATTCGTGTGCGTAGCGGTAGAGTTTCATACAAAGAATACTGAAAACCAGAGTTGATACGTTTACGAGTTGATATGTGTGCTACGTTTCTTAACACGGCACAGGACTTTACGTAAAGATATCATCTGCTGGTACCACCAACAACATACCTATATCTTTGTAGGGTAAGGGCTCGCAAATATCATTCAATACGAGCCAAACCAAAGAAAATTTGTTAACTTGCCTTTGGCTCCGCTACCATCAGTGGCTGTTGGATGGTCCTGTGGTCTCGGCGTTATATATTACCTCACTGATCCTGACTACGTGATTTATGTGGATTACTCCAGATTCCAAAAAAAATACAAAAAAAAGACAGCTGCTTGGCTTGCACTATCTACAAACAAATAATTACGTATTTTTGCTACAAAAATGTATATAAAAAATATTTATTCAAACATAACTAACATATTATTACTTTAACATTTTCAAATCAATAACATTACATTCTATACAGATAAATATGAGTGTTGAGGCGCCATACTTATTTTGCATGTTAAATTAATAAATAAAATGTCAGTCAACATCACATAATATATTGACTCGATCTCGTCGTAAGTAGCTTAAGCATTTGTATTAAGGAAATTGGGAAATTGTAGGATACAAACATAGTCGCCGGCGACTGCCAGTATTAAATATATAATACCAAATATTCAATATTATTTAGTTGTATGGATAAATGAATTTGTCAAAGCTAAAAATTAAGAAATATTTGCAGATGAGCACAGACATTTAATTTTGGAACTTATTACCGAACAATTTAGTTCCAACAAGCACCTGTTAGTGTCCTACGAGACACAATGCAGATCTGGACCACGCTTACAAAGCGAGTAAGAAAATAGCGTTCTGATATACATTTCACACCAACAACAAACAATCATAGACGAAGCAGGCGAATAGGGACTAGGTATGGGGTGTCGTATTGTAGTAGGCCCCGAAATCCATGTCTCGCCTGGACGTCCGTTAGCCGAGTTGGTACCTGACAGCTGTGAGTAGGTCGCGCGGTCTCATCTCGAAGACCTGGTCTTCTAGTTCGGAGTCGTCCTCGCAGGGGGCGGGGGTGCCGGCGCGTGAGGGCGTTGGCGACTCGTCGAGGGTGATGTTGGGGCTGGAGGGGTCGCTGGGCTCGCGGGAGCCCGAGGGCTCGTGTCATGCGTCCTCGCGGCGGATGTTCGCGATGCCCGCGCGGCACATCGGGCACTCCTTCAGCTGCGACGTGCATACCGAGCAGAAGCCCCTGTGTGAGAGAGCGTTGCCGTCAGTATTCAATTCGTATTATGTACTTACTTAGTCTTGTTACTTTACTAGTGAACTAGTGAACCCTCACTTCGTACCTTCCTCATTTACAAATTTTGATGCGGTTTTTAATAGACAGAGGGATTTCTGACTATTAAAAACCGCATCAAAATTTGTTGTGCAGTTTAAGCATACATAGGGACAGACAGATATGGGAAGCGACTCCGCTTAATACTATGTAGTTATGTAGTGATCACGCAAACAATAAACAATGCTATGTCAGTATTCAAGTTAACAAGTATACATCTTATTACTAGTATATCGAGGTGTGTAAGTGAAATATTTGTATCTCACATTATTTTAAAGTAAGACATATGGCACTGCATTTGTGCAATAAATAAAACCTATATACTGGCAGCTCAATGGTTAAGTTTTTTATCTTACCCACACCAAAACCACATCAAAGTTCTTAGCAAGACATCTGGGATTAACAACTTTAAGATAAGCTCGAGAAAATTATATCCATATTTAAGTAACAGAGGTTACCAAAATTACCATAATTTAACCTTTGATTACTTGAGTAGCTAAAAAACTTACCACTATTCCCTATTTCATTCATTTCAAACCTCTAGCCAGTATACTAGTTTGAAACATTAATTGCTTTTGGACCTTATCTTAAGGGTTATTAACTAGTTTTTTGGTGGCAATATGGTTGCAATAACCATATAAATGGTACAAAAAAAACATCTTACTTGTGTCCGCAAGGCTCAAGCACGCAACACGCCGTGTCGTCGAAGCACAGAGTGCAGGAGTCCTCCTTCACGCTGGAGCACCGCAGCTTCTCCAAGTACACCCGCCTGGGCACCACCTGAACACGGTAATATGGGTAATAAGCCATGTATAATGGGAATTGCACATGAAAAAATATTTTGTGTTTACAAAATTTTTGCGTAAATACGAGGTAATTTATAAAAAAAAAAATAGGTAACAAAAATGTAAACACAGAAGAGGTTTTTTAAAACAAAATTTTCATACTACTATTGTCTATTATTCACATTTCTGCCTCATAACTGCCTCGTTGGTCTATTGGTAGCAAGCGCTGCGTAAGGACCGAGAGGTCCCCGGTTTGATTGCCGTCTCACCGAACTATGAGAGTAAGGTAACAGAGAGTGCACTTGTGTTTGCGCACACACTTGTGCACTATAATATGTCCTGCACACTTGGTTGATCTCAATTGAGATCGGCCGCCATGGCTGATATCGGTCGGACGCCTTATTATTCACATTTGAAATAAAACTGAGTGTTCTGACTATTGTGTCAAGAGTTTACGGATTAAACTCGCGTGTATTGTTATTCTAAATATATTATTTAGAGACCCGACGTTTCGAGCTCTTTACAGCGCTCGTGGTCACGAGCAAGATTAAAGAGGACAGTTGAAGTCTTTATAAGAAGTTATATCACTACCGCCATTTGGTGAGGTATTTTGTGCGTTCCGGTTCACGCACACAGAACTCACAACATCCTTAGGTTTTGCAATTTATTGTTGGTGAGATATTATGGTCTTCAAAAACCGCTGGGGTAGTGTAGGACTCCCTCAGTCCAGGTGGAGTGACGATCTGCGCAGGGCGGCTGGTAGGAGCTGGATGCGAGTGGCCGAAGAGAGAGAGAAGTGGCGTGCATTTGGGGAGGCCTATGTCCAGCAGTGGATAGAAATGGGCTTTTGATGTTGATGGTCTTCATGATAGGGTCTCTAAATAGTATGTGTAGAATAACAATACACGCGAGTTTAATCCGTAAAATTTGTTTTATTTGAATCGAAATGTTAATTTTTTTATTAGTGTTCTCATGGTAATACATTAACTTTAATGTATTGCCTTACATAAAGAATACGGTTGCTATTCAGGCCGTCCCCTTCGTTCACAACCAATGCTGTTCGATTCAAATTCAAAGTACCTTTTTCTCCTCATCTGTGAGGTCCCCGTACTCGTTGAAGGTGGAGTAGGGGCGGTCGGTCGGCGGGAACTTGAACGGCTCGCTGCCGAAGTTAAATTGGCACTGCTGGAACGCCATGAAACTGGCCGCCGCGAAGAATCCATACCTGGTACCAAAAATAAATAAATAAATATTGCACAACATCACACTGATCCTGTGGTAAGTAGCTTAAGCACTTGTGTTAGAGATATCAGAATCAACTGTGGATAAACAAATATGATACACACCCAGACACGGAACAAACACCGATGTTCGTCATACAGATATTTGTCCCGAGTGGGAATCGAACCCACAACTCTTGGAACCGTAGGTAGCGAATCTGGGTCACTAACCACTGTTCCGCCGAGCCAGTCAAAAATACATATATTATACAGTGCACGTTATATATAATAATAATAATAATATAATGTTTATTTCACCACAAAAAGTATACAAAAGTTAATAACTAGCTTAGACTAAGTAGATACTTAACTTTATTGTATATGAACCTCTGTTGCTGAGCTAGGCCAGGGGCCTGTGTTACAGCAAACAGCGCCATAACCCCTGATATTTGACTATATAATTACTTGTCTAGGTACTAGTACAGGAATAAAAATAAAAATAGATACTCAAACTAAAACAATAAAAACAATTAACAAAAACACAAGTATAAACATAAGAAATCCAAAGATATGAGTTGCAACTGAAAACATATATCAAATTCCAAATTCAAAAAGTAACATTAATGAGTTTTTCTGTGTCCTCATATGAAAGTGATTTTATCCACTCTGATGCGCGCCTTTTGCATTCAATCCTAGGAAGTTCGTATAGATTTATTTTTTTGTTTAATTGTTTATATACGTATTGGCCCAGGAATGGAAGAAATCTGTGGCTAAATGTAGTGTTATACTTTCTACTGAAACCACGAGTTGAGTCTTTTCTACGAGTTAATAAAATAGCTGGCTCGACTTTTAAGAGAGAGGGTTGTTTTAAAGTAACTTCAAGCAGAAACAACTGACGAATAGTAAGGACGTCACAGAACTTATAAAGTTCATCAGTTGGATAGAGGAAAGGTTTATAAGTACATACCTTTAACAATGCTCTCTGAGATACCTCCAATTTAGACAAAATCGTTTTCGAAGCTCCCCCCCAACTACATATGCAATATGTCAGCAGTGATTGACATAACGAGTAATACACTTGTTTTAAACGATATGGTTCATTAGAACATATTAATGTGTCTTAGGTTTTTAAATATAAATATCAGCTTACGGACTTTGGAACTAAGTGTTTCAATGTGTTCGCGAAAGTTGAGATTTTCATCGACAATAACACCCAGATACCTGATAGATTTTACTCTTTCCATAGGTTTGCATAAACAGTGTGGTGTGGAAGAAAGGCAACTATGTAGTGTAAGTGAGTGATTTGCAGATGCTGGATTCTTAGCCCTTATTGAAAACTGGATGTACTTTGTTTTTTCATTATTCAGTGTTAGTACATTGTCTCTGAGCCACTTTTGGATCTTAATGAGACTGGATTGGGCATTTCCATAGAGAATGTCCCACGAATCAGACGAAAACAGAAGGGCAGTATCATCTGCATATGAAATAATTTTGCAATTTGGTATAGCTAAATTCAAAAGATCGTTGATGTAGATAAGGAAGAGAGTAGGACCCAGGATACTGCCTTGTGGTACTCCGTATCTCAAATCTAGGTGATCACTAAAATATGGTCCCAGCCTAACGCATTGATAACGGTTCGAGAGGTAGCTATTAAAAATTTTTAACTCGTTTCCCCGAATCCCTACTTTTTCTAGTTTACTCTGAAGGAGAGGGATAGAAACCGTGTCAAAAGCCTTCGCCATATCTAGAAAAACGCCAATACATTTCCTACCCTTGTCAAGATTATATACATATATACCATATTATACATTCATACAAACACGCCTTTTTCCCAGAGGGGTAGGCAGAGATCCCTTTCTGCCATGTGCTACCGGGTCCTGGCACACCACTTTCTCTTCCTCCACGTCCATCAACCTCTTCATGCGTGCTCATACTTACTTTGACTCATTTTATGTAGAAGTAATATTCAATTCGTTACCAACATTGTATGACCATGAATTTGTTTTAATACATTATCCAGTATTTCATGAATAATATTAAAAATGCGAAAGTAACACCCCGTTTGTATGATATGGATAATTTTACTGATAAATAGGTACATTCAGACATGCAACATGTCCCGGGTGGAAATCGAATTCCCGACTCTTGACGCAAGGGCAGGGGCACTGTCTAGAGTGCCATTGGACCAGCCAAAGAATTGGTTGGTTGAGTAAAGCATTTCCACCAAGACTGTGAATAATTAATTGCAAAGTAAATGTTGTCATGGTCTACTATTTATTGAGGAAAGCTTAAAGCTATATAACATCACGCTGCGACCAATAAGAGCACAGAAACAATGGAAAATATGTAAAAATACGGCGAAAAACGCGAACGAAATCGTGGGTACAGCTAGTTACATACTAGCTTTGCTCGTATATAACAAAGCATTCTATATTGATAGCTAAATAGGTTTTAAGCTACTTTATTTTTAAATTAACATCTACACAATAAGCTACCTATAATAAACAATTTTGAAACTCACCTGGTGGACTCAAAAATCTCGGTACAAATCTGCAGCCTCTGTCCGTTCAGCTCGAAGATGAGTTGCCTCGCCTCCAAGTCGATGAGGCAGCCGAGGACATCGCCCGGGCGCCAGGCCGGCGCGCCGCCCACCGGCTGCGACCGGGCCTTGTACCACACCAGCCGCCGGCACCCGTCGTATGATAGGGAGTAGAGGTCGTCGCCGATGCCGTAGCCCTCCTAGGAACACGTTTGTATTTAAATAATAATAAATAAATATTTCGCAACATCACATACATTGATCTGATCCCGTGGTAAGTAGCTTAAGCACTTGTGTTACAGGTATCAGAATCAACAGTGGATACACAAATAAACTTAAATATATTTAATAATACACCCGGACACGGAACAAACACCGATGTTCGTCACACAAATATTTGTCCCGAGTGGGAATCGAACCCACGACTCTTGGAACCGTAGGTAGTAAACCTGGGTTACTAGCCACTGTTCCACCGAGCCAGTCAAGGAACACGTTTGTATTGCATTTATTTTTTATTTATTTATTCAGAAACCAACAGCGTAACGAATAAAGATACATACACATTACATTACACCAATAGGAAGGCTAATAATAGGTTTCCCTTAAATTACAAATAGTAGCTGCTGACGCAATGTAATTAATTAAAGATGTACCTAATTCTAGACTTATTTTATTAACAAACTCAAGTTTCAAGTCCAAAAAATACTTGAAAAGTGCACTTAAATTAACGCAACATTTACATAAATGCCAATCCACCAGGTGCCCTGTATACTTGACCCTACTAAATATATTGCATTTTAAGGTTAAGGGTTGTTGAAGATAGTCTGGCCAGTTTTAGGAATGTAGCCTGTTGTTGAGATCTAGATTTTGATTAAGACAAATTGTGAGGTTATTGTTTCCGTTTTGTAATTTGTTTTTTTTTTGTCATCATAATATAAATTGCTTCGTAAATCTTATACATAAGTTACTTGATAAGCCAAAATTTTAAATATTTAAGAGCTAATAGCTGTACTGGCTATTATAATATTTAAAAACAGAATAAATTTAATTGCTTCACTGTCGAGCGGGGAATTGAACACTTGTATGAACTAAATGTGTGGTGGCGCCACCTGTGGCTAACCCATAATTGAAAATTGAGGGTTACCAAGACACTAAAAAACTGATAGGCTCCTAAAATGTTTAAAATTTCGACATGGAACATCCTGTCCATAATTTCATTGTTTCAAGTTGAAGATCAATGAATTTGCTCCACCTAATTGCCTCCTTCCTCCAAAAATCCTTGAACAGACTACATATCGAGCTTGGTCGATTCAGGCAAAAAAATAGGCTTGGATCTAGCCTACGTTTACGTTTATACACACAGGAGTAATACTGGGCGTGAAATTATTATATAGCAACGAACTTTCAGTATGTCATTACAATTTGAACTTGTAGCAAATACAGGCACAATAATCAAACGTACCATGTTGAGGAAATGGCTGTTCTTAGTGGCCCAGCCGATCTGCATGACGCCGGGGGTCACGATCACCGCTTCGTAGTACCAGCAACCTTCGTCCACCTACACACACGATAAATTATACGTCCACGTCACTAAAAATAGCAAGATGTCAAAAAAAATTGGTGTAAAAATAGGAAGGCATCATCTTTAGTCTTAACCGTGACCACGAGCGCTGTAAAGAGCTCGAAACGTCGGATCTCTAAATAATGTTTAGAATACCAATACACGCGAGTTTAATACGTAAAATTATTTTTATTTCAAATGTGTAGTGCTCGCGCAAATAAAAATAGACAATACTATAGAAAGGCAAGTTCATTGTTTAAATAAATACATACATGCATAAATTCACGCCTTTTTCTTAGAGTGGTAGGCAGAGATCACTACCTACCATGTGCTACGATACTGGCACACCACTTTCGTTCTTTCCACATCCATCAACCTCTTCATGCATGCTCGTCGATTACGAGTATTTTTGATTTGACCTCTCTTCTAGATTGACCTATTTGTTTAGATCTTGAAGAGATTCCTCTTGATAATGATTTAAATATATACTAGCTTAATTTTACTTGCAATTTCTTAGATGCGTGTAGATTTGAAGTTACGCCTCGCTTTGCGTTAAGACTTATTTTTAATTAATCGATAATTGGAATAATAAATGTACTGCGCCTGAGTTGAGTTGTATAGTTAATAGTTGTACATAATTATGAACTTATTAATTTATTATCATGTAGGTTTTGTGATATCACATGGCACACATATTTATTACTAGCTTTCCACCCCTCGACTCCGTCACCGTCGAGACTTTTAACGGGTAAAACATAACTTTTTCATAGCGCAGTCGGTAAAAAAGTAGCCAATATCCTATTTTTTTTTTCAAACTTACTTACGATGATGGCTTGGAGTAGCCTCGTCATCATCACCGGACTTGCGTGGGAGCGGATAGCTCACCCCTAAGAATGGGGTCCCTTTTATTACCCTTAGGGTACAGAACCCTGTAAAGAGTGAGGTACCTTTTTGACCCTTAGGGGATCCTGAAAATACAGGTACCTGGAAGGTGCACCGGACGCTCTCGAACGAGTACGAGTCGCAGCGCGCCTCGAGGCCCGAGCAGGAGATCTTGAGGTATTCGCTCACGTCGTGCGAGTTCAGGATCACGTTGATGCCGCTCATGTCCACCACCTCGTACGACAGCTTCCTGCCCTCCACCACGACTGGGAACGAACATGTACTATTGATCGTAGCTGTTTATTAAAGTAACGCAATGGAGAATGTTACTGTGAGTTTATGTATTGGCATGTTGAATATATTTGTAAAACTAATTTATAATTTTGGACGTTATATTAGGATTTTTTTTTAAATGTACTGTATGTTGTGGTGTGACGTCATAGCACTACGGTGATTTTGTATGAAAAGTGCAAACGGTCAAAACTTTGAACACACATAACATTCTTAATTTTGAATGTATGAGCAACCGTATTACATAATATTAATTCAGTCTATCAAAGACTTCAAAGCCGCATAATTAATTAAAATCATGAACATTCTCCATTGAGGTTATCTCAATTGGCTAACTTCAGCGTCGTCATCGTCATTATGTCAGCGCAACAATATTACTATGGGTTCATCATATTTCATATTTAAATCAAAACATTGGTTCAGGTCGTTGCTTGCCATGCGAGAGGTCTCCAGCTAGTTCAAACCACACCACATTACCACTGTGTATTTTTAAAATTTGTAATTCATATGTACGATTATTCAACGCTTTAACGGTGAAGTAAAACATCGTGAGGAAACCTGCACACCTACGAAGAAATTCATAGTATGTGTAGTCAACCAACCCGCACTTGGCCAGGGTGGTTGACTAAGGCCTGATTACCCTAATTTAGGGTAGGCCCGTGCCCAAGCAGTGGACACATATATGAGCTGGTTATGAAAACATTGCACAAGTATTGCAGGAGTAAAAAATACAGTTAATGATATTTAAGCTGTTAGAAACGTATTGTGCATTGGTTTATAATTCTTAAAATATCATAAAAACAAAATTAACTCTGTCTGCCGCTCTTCTAAGCCATAATTACTGGACAAATTAAATTTAAATCCAGTAAACAGACAGGCTAGAGACTGAGAATGGACGTTGGTTACTTTTTCACACGATTTAAACGAATCTATAGAACGTAGTGTATCTAGACACGCGGCAGCGTGTCAAGCCAAGTTCAAGTATGTAGATTTACTTACACAGGTTATCCAACGCCCACTTGGCGCAGAAGCCGACCTGCCGCCACTGGTAGTCCTCGCTGTCGGCCAGCTCCTCCAGCACCAGGAGCGGATTCACCGGTTCCTTCTCCAAGCGGTTCTTTATCGTCAACTTGTTCTCCGTCGTGTTCGCGAACTTCTCCAAAGCGATCAACGCGAACAGGACTATGCAGGCTTCTCGACGTTGTATCTGTTTAAACGGAAACAAGTAATTGTTATTATGTAGTTGAATAAATTAAGTAATCTGTCGTGGTTTTCGGGAAACCGCAGAACCGTTTGAGGTAGAATATAGTTTAATCACTGCGTTTATATGTCAGTCAGTCAGCCAGCGTCTCCTTTTATATCATACTCCGCGCATCAAAATCCCTAGTGTAGTATGAAAGATTTAAGCATACATAGGGACAGACGCGGGAAGCGACTTTGCTTTATACTATGTAGAGATGTATAGATACATGTATGTATCTATACTATCTATCTAACAAGTCGTAGTTCGCATCAGGTACCAGTTATAGTCGAACGTTTTCTCCGTGAGCACGTAGACGTTGTTGCGCGAGGAGAGTTTCTAAAAAGTATAGTTTAAGGCTTTTTGTTTTTTTTACTCGGGGGAACGCTGTGGTTATGCCGGACTTTTACCGGCTATAACCGGGATCATCCTGCTCACTGCTGGTGGTAAGAGGGACTCAGACGCATTTTTCAATGTCTCCCCTGCGGTTTGGCTATACGTCCTAACACAAAGAGAGACACCTCGGGAAGATTAAAGGTGTCTGTACGCTGCACGAGCCTGTCTAATGCCTTCTCGAAGTGGAGCAGCGTCAGCATCCACCTTCTTGCTCTACTCCGCTTCCTCTTTTTGCAGCATTTTATCTTCACAGAAGAGAATGGTGGCTTCCCATGCCTCCTCGCTGTCGAACATGGATTTAATCCCTGTGTCGGTATGTCAATGAGTTAGATCATACACATGTATCCTATATCTAACAAGTGGTTGTTCGCAACAGGTACCAGGAATGTGAGCAGGTAGTCGAGCGTGTTCTCCGTGAGCACTGCGACGCTGTTGGGCCCGGCGAGTTTCTCCGCGATGCATCCGAGCACGACGCATATATTCCGCTCCACGGTCACGTTCAAGTCGCCGGTGTCGGCCCTCTGCGCCGACAGGTTGAACAATCGGGTCACCTTAAAGGAGATACAACATGAGTCACGTCTTATGCTTCTTAGGGATGAGAGCCGTCTGCTCTCCCGCAAGACCGGTGATGATGACGAGGCTACTCCAAGCCATCATCGTATGTTAGTAAAGAAAAAAAAATTAAAGCATTCTGTTTCAAGCACTATTGGAAAAAAATATTAAGTGTGATGTAAGAACATAATTTCACTACTAATTTTAAAACTATTAAAATTCTAACAATTAACAATATTATAATATTCTATGTGGAAGATGAACACTGAATAATCAATCGCTTCGAGAAAAGGCATGGTTGCGATTGTTTGAAGATCGGCAGTACATTCTAAATGACCTTGAACAAAATTCTTTAAAAAGAATACTTATCTTAATCGTTTAAATATTTTAATTATCTGTTCTGTACTCGCTGAAAAGGGGAGGTTCTCAAATTGGAAGAAATAATACATAATTCAAGATAAGTTGTACTTTTAACACATACCCTTATTACAGATTCCTTGGAAGGTAGAGGGCAGTCGTCAAAAAGTATGGTGATAGCTGAGGGCCCAAATGGATCCTCTAGGGGGATGACATTCACCATTGAGGACAACACTTGTATCCACCCATCTTCTTTGTCTGCAATCACATGGAGCTTGACCAGTGATACAGGAGATTCTTCGTCACTGAAAAAAAGCAAAAACAGGTTCAGCAACAAAATAACCACTTAAAAACAATGTTCTGCGCATAGCTGACTAGTTCTTCTGCATGTATCAACGTTATGAATTTCGTAGTAACATCTGGGTTGTGTAATCTATAACATAGTGGAACAAATGACTCAAGGGCCGGTCTGCCAAAAGGCTAGCCGAAACGTTACACTTCGCTTGAAAAACAAAGACAAGTCAGAACCCCTAACAATAAACAATGATAAGGAAAGTCAATGATTTCACATATTTCAACTAAAATAGCTGTAATTAAAATTTAAATGTATTCATGGTAGAAAGCGTTCGCTTGCAGCTGCATTCATAATTGCACAAAACTAGGCGCGAGACAAATACAAGCGGCGTCCAAAGAGGACGTCTACAACGATAATTTTTTCTTTCGTCTATACTGATATTATAAAGCTGAAGAGTTTGTTTGTTTGAGCGCGCTAATCTCAGGAACTACTGGTTCGAATAAAAAAAATATTATTGTGTTGGATAGACCATTTATCGAGGACGCTTGAGGCTTAATAATATATCACACAGAAATCAAAAGGAGCTAAGAAAGTGTAAAAAAACGGGGCAAAATGCGGACGAAGTCGCTTGCACGGATAGTACTAAATATTGATAAATAAATTATATATCTCAAGATTCTGAGATAATTTGCTTATGTACTTGTATTATTATAATACACAATTATACTAAAATATGTAATAACACACCCAGACACAGAACATATAATGATGATCATCACATAAATATTTGTCAAAAGTGGGAATTGAACCCATGACTTATAAACACATAAGGGCAGTACCAGATGAGCATTTGAGACAGAATGCATGGACACACACAAGCGGTAGGGCGCAGGCGCAGCATTGGCAATACTCGCAGAGCTCATAAAGAAAATTAATCACAGAACATACAATATTAATTTAGAGAGCAGATAAACTTTTACTTAATAGGTTCAGAATAATAATAAACCTAGGCTATAGCAACCCATTTCAACAGAGTTCAGTCAAGTGCTCAGGATATATTATAATTCTCGCAGTTTTTTGAGATGGCAATACCACATGACCAATTATAGATCAGGTACTGTGCCACCGACTTAACGTGCTTTCTGAGCGTGCATCCGCCAACTTCCTCCTAATAATTTTTTAACAGAAAAAACTGAAACAAATTTGGTCTGACCCGGGACTCGGGCCCAGGGCCTAAATTGACCAGGAGACTTCGGATCATTATACTTAGAAGCGTAACAATAATTCTCAGTCGCTCCAAACAGGCTCTGGCTGTACCCAGCTTACACATTGCTTGTAGTTGGCATCTGTATTGTTTAGTCATTACTTGCTTTATGACTTCAATAAAATCATTCATAACTTGTTTAATAAATGTTGATAAATTTTAATTGATCATTCATTATCAGCCCATATATGTCACCACTCCAGGGGCCTACCAATCAGAGAATGATAAATGATATTATAAATAAATAAATAATTGATCATTATCAATTATCATTCTCCTTCGGCTTTTGCCCACGAAGGCATTTCCATATCCATTGCATAGATAAGATACAAAAAGTCTGATATCATAAAATGGTGTGTTAGGTAGGTAGATTAGAATCAGCAGTGTTAAAGAAATAATAAAAAGATCCAAACATAACACAAATGCATACTCATCATACAAATATTTGTGATGTATGCCAAACTCATATCTGCTTGGCACATAACACGACCATATGTCAGTAAAAACAAACTTACTTCTCCACAAACGAAGCAATCAAACTGAGCATTTCCAGGACTAGCCGATCCACGATGACGGAGTCGACGACCTTCGGCATCCTCATGCGGGGCTCCACCGCCGGCGAGGCGTATGTGGAGCCCGAGGACGCCTCATACGGGCCCTCCTCATCAGGTGCCTTGTCTTTGCACCAACACACACCCATTACCTGCAAAAGATTTAATTTTTTGGGAATCTTTATCATAGTATTGTCTATTATTTGCATCAACACTACACTACACATTTGAAATAAAAAAAAAGTTATCCATATTAGTTTTATTTAGTTTTAATCTTAATCATTTTAAAATTTACCGTGTATATGGTGAAAGTCTCAGGTCTATAAGAAAAAATGTAAAGCACCTGAACCTCCTTCCTAACTTTAGCTTGTATATTCAGTGTGGTAAACTTCACTATAAAATTGGTATAGATGACTATATCAATTTTAAAGTGAAGTTAAGTTACAGGACTGCTATGGTGTTTGGTATTTGAATAACAATTTCATAAACATGATTGTTATTAAAACAGGAATTTGATACATGTATTAACATGCGATTTTCCCTTATATAATTGCAATTAGACATTCAATACAGTTTGGCTCTCATTTAACCAGTTAAAACCGGCTATTTGTATTCTGATGTTTTTCAACAAGCTAATTTTACTACTGACTTATCTGAGAACCGAAAAACTGAGAAGAAAATCAACATGTTATCTTAAACTTTGAAAACTGTTTTCCTAATGGATTTTTGAAGACAAATATAAATTGGTTCAAGGTGACTTACAGATTTGCTAAATGTGGTACATAACAAGTTCAACTCTTACTAGTTACAGGAATAAGGTTAGGAGAATGATATTATGTAGTTAAAATTGCTAAAAATATTATGAATGTGTAAGTAACTGGTTTGTCTGATAAAGCATGAAAATCTTGAGTACTCATAATTAAGATAAAGAGAAAACAGTCTTAAAATCTGAGAAAGGACAAAGAAAATGTTTTAGCTGAATGAGTAATTTTTTTTTTAAATAAAACCACTTAAAAAATCATAGTTACTAGCAGAAATACATTATAGATTCAAAAATACTTGGTACCATTTTCATTCACTTAAAATGAATGATAACTTATAAGCCTGTAAAATGTGCTAGTTGTTTTTATAAATGTGACAAAAACCAATGGATTTTTAGTAGTTATCAGTTGCTTGTGACCTTTTTATTTTTCCTAACTAACTTACAATGATGGCTTGGAGTAGCCTTCTTTTCATCAGCGGATTGCAGCGGAGCAGATGGCTCTCACCACTAGTTGCTTGATGATTGGTGTAACTCAATCGAAATCTCTGGCAGCAGATATATGTATTTGCTATTCCTAATATCACATTTTTAAGACTAATATTTAGTATAAAAGAACATGAGAGTCATAAATCGAAACCAATAGAATGTTTTCTCAAATCAAAGACTGCATGGAGACAGATGAAAATAGTTCCAACCAAAGTAATTATTTCTTATGTATTGTAAATAGCATATTCAAAATCACATTTATTTTAGTTGAAGTATTATATTGGTCAATGCAAAATCTAAATAACTTACCTTGCTTAATAACTTATCAATAACCATCAAGAATATGGTTCCAATTTCCATTTCAATAGATCAATTGGAATGAGTGCACTTTTGTGCTGACATGACCATGTATGTTTATTAGTACATGAATTAAATTAAATATCCCACAAATCACAAACAATGATCTGATTCCAAGATAAGTTACTGAAGCACTGGTGTCACAGAAACCAGAAACTATCTAGTCAATCAAACATTTGATTTAAGTATGAGTCAATGTAAACTTCATGTGTTACAGTTCGCATTCAAACTATGAAAGGGACCGTCACTGTATCAACTTAGGAAGCTCAATGTTATCTTCCTCCCTAATGCCACAGAAACTAAGCGGAATCGTAATGTTATCGTCCCGACTTGGGACCCGCTCAAAGAGGACAATATAAATGGCGATATGGTGACAGCTCCTTGCAGACTTGGAGTGTGTTGTGACTTTAAATTGCAACAGGAAATAAAAGATTAACTCACAATGACTTATGAATGCAGGCAAGAAACGCTCAGTTACAATAGACTCCATTGTATAGGTACATTAGCCCACGCAATGCAGGACTCATTTTTAGACGAGTATACAGATCGAAAAATGACTCTATCCTTTCTATTTCGCTTGACTCGTCATTCAGATACAAATGCTAGGGCTGTTCTTGAAGTTTTTTTTACTATTCGACAATTATCATGTCTGCAAGGGAGCTTTTACCATCTGTTCACTTATTGATACACCAATTACTCACCGTGTCTGAGCAGGCATTTCGTGTATTCAACAGGAAATTTGTGGGACCCGAGACTAGGGTCAGAATAAAAGACACCACTGTATCTAAACACTGTGCACGATTCAATACAAAAATATTGAGGGTATAGAAGATGCAAATATCTTTATTTTTGTAAACAGTTTCTCGCTCGCAATGTGTCAAAGCAAGAACTGCATTCCAAGATTGTCTATGGTTTAAGGGTAGTTTCGTTCAAGAACTATATGACCTACATTATTATTAATGGTTTGGGTATTTTTAAGTAGTTACAAGATGAAGGTGCTATCTAGGATTTTTTTTTGATAATTATACAATACAGCTATTTATAGTGATACTAATGGTCAATAAAATTATGAAAACATCGTATTCGTAGTTAAATATTTACACTTATTTTGGCTATGATACACCCTAACATTTAAAAACTGTTATCGTTCGCGTACCTGTAACTTATTCAATATACTCTATGCCTATAACTACCAAACTATCCATACTTTAAAGTATAAAATATAATCACGGAACAGAAAAAACTGTTTTTTTTCTGTTCCGTGTACCTATATAATACTGCAAATTTTCGCCACCAGAGTGCAGTATCAACGTAAACATTTTTTGACATTTGGTATAATGCACTAAATACTTACTTTACTACTTGGTTAAATGCGGGATTGAAACTGGATGAATGAAACTATCATAAAATTAGATAAGAGTTTATTATTATAATAGAATAATGTATCAGTGTTGTGTATTTGGATGTTAGAGTATTGACAGATGAGTTGAGTATCACTTAAATATTCAGACACCAAAATTTGTTATTTTTTTGTATAAATCTACTTTTATGCATATAACTCACGTGCATGTAATGATATTTTACACTATAATTAATAAAACCTTTCTTTTCGAACACTTCATAGTGATCGTTGTTACTTCAAGTCTTCTCGTTTTATCCCTTTATGTATTATTGAATAATCTTCATTGTGATAAATTATTATTTCATTCAACAAATTATAACTTTACTATAAATATACATAATTATGATATAATAGGACATGAGTTCGTTTACTTCTTGAGCGCCATCTGCAAGGAGCTTTGCGTAATATGGCATATTGATTGAGTCTTGTCTAAGTTGTCCTTGTCTATGGTAAATGGTTGACAGCGCGAACAGCGCGAAAATACGGAACATTTTAACTTTAATTAATTTTACTCTCTGTTTGTATTCTTCCTGCTGGTGGATGCTGACCTTGTATTCGGTGTAATTCTTACGAATTATTATTATTGGGCAGGTGCGTTGTTTGTTCTGTTTCTATTCATTGTAAAGGTGTAATTGAAATTAAGTATTTTTTATTAATGTTTTATGATAATAATTCGTATTACATACAACATCACAATTCCTATGTTTTTTGATCGGACCATTGTATTATGAATAATTAACTAGACACCTACTTCGTTCTCCACTTTCAGATATTATTTTACCTGGCTTATCGTTCTATATGTTGTTGGCCGATTTTAGATCAATCTCACGCCCACTTGTTGACATTTAACTATGATTGCCATCCGCCCGGGTTTTTCCGGATTTGCCCTAGTTTGAAAACCGTCCGGGGGCTGTCCGGGCAGAGGTGTTTAAAGTGTCCGGGTTTTGTTTTTAGACGGTCTCGTTCTAGACAACGGATTTCGGTATTCAGGGGAAAAATCCTTATTTCGACCGAAGTTATCTCCGAGGTTTTGCCGTGTTTGTCCGGCTACACCAGTTTAGGATATAGCAACCCAACATTTACCTAACTCAGCTATATGGGTAAATGAGGAATTTTTGTTTTATTGATCTTCTCGGTGAACGCTGTAAAAAATTAATCAATCAATGCATACATATTTATATTAGTATGCGCATGCCACAGGCAAATTGAACTCAAGTTCTAAGTGTCTTTCCCGCGCTCGTCTCAAACGGTGGTCAATCAAAATAAAAGTATTTATAAATTGGCGGTATTATACACCGTGAAATTTTATTAGTTTAATAATTTAATAGTTGTTTTCCCGCAGTAAAATTATTCTATCTTAGTAGCACAATAGATTTGTGCAGTTCTTTTTTATTAAAATCAATAAATGCCGGTTTTACGAAAGGTACAACTGAAACTCGAAAGCACTTTCGAACCGCTTTATTACTTAGGGCGTAGAGCTTCTTTAGTTTTAAGCATCGATTTCATGCGGCAAGCAGTACCTGATTACTTCACATCTTATAAAAGAACGATAACTTCTCTCGTTTTCGAGTTGAAAAATATTAATTTGAAAAAAAAATTTTTTTTTTCGCAGAAAAATTTGCATGATTCGATAGTATTACTAAAGGCAAATGGTTCTGCCACGGGAAAACAACCACTCAAATTTCACGGTGTATAGGTTATAATATTATCGGGTTAGCATAATTTTCGTATTTTTGTATATCAGAAAAATATAATTTTGTCAGCAGAAATGGTGAATTGATCAAAGCTCACGGCAAAAATTTCAAAATCATACAGCAATTTTATGTCATTCTGAATGGCTGTAATTATTTTTTTTTAGAAAATTAAATTTAAGAACGTCTTTTACCTGTTTGATAAAAAAAAATAAAGCACTTAGAGGGTAATAAAAAATACATTTTGTGCTACGTTTATTTGAATTCAGTTGCTCATGCTCTCTGGGTCTGAGAAAGTTTTACATTTAATATATTTTTTTAAATATTAAATCCACATAGTAACTTTACTAGACATAAATAATAATAATTAAATTATTTAACAATGTAGGTAAGGATCAATAAAATAGTGTCTATCTAAATTAAATTATTTTGTAAACCTTCATAGTGCATTTTTTTTCCTAACGAACATACGATGATGGCTTGGAGTAGAGTAGAGAGTCATTTTTTTTCCTAGCCTCGTCATCATCATCGGACTTGCAGGGGAGCGGATGGCTCTCACCTTTAATCATAGTGCAACACGACCTGGACATCTAGTACAGTTGTTGTATGTGTTGCCTTGTTGTGGTTATACTATAATACTATCAGGTTTTCAAATACTCTAACAATGTTTCGAACCATCAAAACTAGGATATGGCTTAGAAGCCAGAAAATAAAAAAAAATTTTCAAACATAAAATATTACCCCTAATCTGTGTGTGTGTGGCATATGCTGCGGCATCTAACGGGAGGAAGTCGTCCCATTAAAGTTCGGCTACCCTCCGGTAGATGGCGCTAAATACACACCTTGAAAATAATCAAAACATGACTTAGTTGTTTACAAGTGTACCTTTTCGAGTCCAAGACTTACTTCTTCGATAAACAAATATGGCTCCTGAACGTATTTTAACATTTTCATAAAACAACCTTCAATCAAACGAAAAAATGACAGATAACCTCAACGGAAATATTGCCGGCCTGTTCAGATTGATGAACACAACCAGTAGGTACTTGCCTGTTGTTTAGGTGTCAAAGGTTATGAATATTGTCAAAGACATGGGCACCATGTCAGTTAATGAGGAGCGTGTTGGGCGTAATTAATGAGTGCGCGCAGTGACAAATGTTGACGACAAGTGCGGCAGTGCGCCGGTGCTGGAGCTGAACGTCGATAGCTAGTGGCGCGGGGCGCGGCGGGCACCGGCGAGTCGGGCGGCGCGATCGATAGGGCGGGCGCGGCGCTGCAGTCGGCGCACGGACCGCCGCCAGTGCCGCCACCGCCTGCCGCGCGGCTACTCACTACGGCACTCCGGCGGCCGCCCGCGCCGCGACGACTCGCGACGATGCGCGGCGACCGCGCCGCCCGTGACACGCGCCACAACAAAGATCACGAAAACTTAAAGTCATCACTTAAAAAGGGAACCAAATCCAAAAAGCATAGGGTTGTCTTTGATGAGAGCGCTAATGAATTCTTTGAAGCCGACTATATTATTGTAGTACGAGACGAGTGCGGGTATTCTGACGAGGGAGAAGGCGACGAATGTTCAGGATGCGGGGCATGCGAGCGTTACCAGGAGCCGGAGCCGGGGGCTCTGAGTCCTCCCGAGGGTTACAAAGATATGGGGCTGTTCAATCGGGACGGGACGTTGAGGGAGCAGGCTTGGTGGGAAGCCGGGGACGTAGTCCTGGTAGGGGAGCGCTCGGGGACGGTGTTCACGCCGCAGCACCTGCAGCTGCTGCGGCGGCTGCAGCGGGAGCGCATGCTGCGGTCCACGATCTGTGCCGACTGCGACGCGCACGCTGCCCTCCACCAGCCGCTCGGTGAGTCACCTCTGTCCTTGGCAAGGACGAACGTTGTCCGGACGGCCTTGCTTCGCTTGCTTCTCATATTTCTTGTCTGACGGGGCTCCGCGTTTGTTTATCTCTAATCCGCGGCAACGGATGCGCTCCACGTTCTGCCACAATGACCGATAAACAAGGACGAAGCCGTATAACTTTCGTAGTTCCATCTGTATGTGCCTGCAGTATTTTTTCAGTATTATCGTCCATTAGTTTTTATACATGACAGCCAATGCGAACTTTTATTTACTTTGTTTATGCTCTGCGAACATTATTTGTTATCTTTGACTTTTCAGCTACTACTCAAGTCTGTAATTCTCTACTAAGACGCTAAGCGAAAATCACAGTAGTAAAGTGCGCTTAACCTAACAACAATGGACCGTTTAGTCTGAGTCAAACAATGTTTAAAACCATTTTAGATCGCGTTATTAGAACAAGTGACGTAAGCGCCGTCGTGTTTCAAAACAGCCGGGAATCTATTGTGCTCATCTAAAGTGAGAGCACTCGATGGCTTTAGCCTTGTCTTAACGTTCACGGTTGAGCAAATATCTAACTATATCTACTTGGGAACTGAAAGCTAAAGAATAACGTAAGATACCACGCCAACATGCGTATTGCGGAACGCAGTATTGTTGATTTCAGCGGAATGTATTTAAACACATGAATAATAAGAATACCGACGATGATATTCAAGATAAAAAAATCTCGATACAATAGAATACCACGTATACCTAATTAGGTACCTAATTAGGTTCTTATTTCGTTAAAAGTGACCATGATGTCAATTGTTCTCTCAAAATTCATATAAAAATAATGTTCTGAATATCCTCGGGTCTACAGCAAAGGTGATGAACGCAGCATCTGAATTAGCCAATAATAACAGGTATTGTCTCATATTTCAAAATAAGATAACAGACTGCGAACACCTCAAAACAAAACATTTCATTCAACAATGCTGCAATCGTACACGTGTCGAAGTATATGTCGTATAATAAGTTCCTTTTATTACATTTGACAATTTGAAGACAACGGTAGATACGTTAAATAATATTAAATAAATCAAATACAAAAATATTTATTGCCTCTAAATTTCAATCAAGTTCTAAAATACTTAAAGTGACGTGTTTAATAACAATAGCAATCAATTAACTGAGCATTACCCCTAAATAGTAAAAACATATGTCTGAGATTTCGTTTTAGTCTAAACACCTATATTACGTTAGTCTTGTTTCTGTAGTTAGAGCCTAAATAAAACAATAAAATAATGGTAGAATCTTCTTTGCTACTGTAAAGTAGCAAAGAAGATTCTACCATTATTTTTCCTGCTGAAAGAAAAATGAAACGTAAACATTGAATCTTTTAAAAGACATTCTCATTTTTACGCGAAAGGCTTGACCTAAAATATTATTTTTGTTCTCTTTCTAAATTAAGGAAAATCAATTCGACCTCGTTCCATTATGCAATGGCGGCAGGGCACTTGAACTCTGATAGTAGCCTTTAATAAACACTATTTGAGTGGAATCATACGAATTACTACGCTATTATCATGAATGATGTTTCGCTATTTCATTGATAGCTTTGATTGCGATTTTCGGTTGTATGAATTCCAACTAACTGATAAGATGCGCTTACCAGTTAGTTGGAAATGCACTTGTGCAACAGTTAATGTTTTGTAAACATAATTTCACGTTTCGTTTTCGTTCACGACTACAATAAATAAGGAAAGACAAAAATAATAAAATACATAGATACTTATTTACGTTTTGTAAAATAAGCTTTACATAATACTTTATCCAGTTAAACATCAAACTTTTACTAATCGTAAGATAATCAATCAATCTGAACTCCTGTGGGCATTTTGCATGGATTTATATCAATTCGGAAATAATAAGATTCCACCAACCAACGCCGCCGGTCTACCGAGAAGACTCCGACAAGAAACAGACCTATTGTAACCGTATAATATTTACCTACTATTAATAAAAACAAGGCAAGCTTGAAATAATTGTTTTCTTTGAAACTACATAAGTTGAGTATATGTAATCCGTTCTATATCCCACAAACATGTACTTATAGATAGGTATCAGACTGATATTTGTATACTAGTAATAGGTAAAAGTGTGATCTTATTATGGCAAGACCAATTTGTAACCACATTCATGCAAATAAATATTCTTTACGTGCTATAATTTGCTGAGTTCCTCGATTTTCGAATGTCTGCCAAATATTAATTTAATCATGCAAAGCGCGTTACGTATGTAGGTAGGTACGACATTGAAACAAAGTAGATTACGTTCTTCTGAGGATTACCGCAACCAGGAATCACTGAATTTACAGTAAGACACAGCTAGGCAAATGAATTATTATTAAGAATATCACTGGAAGTGTCGCAATGTTAATTCAGAAATGAGTTCAATAGCAATAGCGGGAATTCATGGAGCAGTAATAGGTACCATTGAATCAAATCAAATATTATGCAGTAGAATTTTAGTTCGATGGGTATATCCAAACGTAATTATCTCGATATGAATTATTTAATGTCTTAAATAATAATAAAAAGAAATAACCGGAGCATACGCAGAAGACTATAAAACTCTTGTTTCGTCTTTATTGCTAGACATTGCTATTACCATAAAAATCATGCATACTGGCAAATGTGTAATAAAGTTATTTACCTTAAGTTAAGCAGCACGTAATTATTTACGTTAATACATTTAAGGATTCTACCTTCTCGAAGTGTGCCGCATAGTTGTGGTTTGCATATACTTATTAGCTATGTTCTTAATATACTGTTACGACCACGAGGGACCGGGCAGGCGGAATTAGTCTTATCGTCGTATGGATAAGGTCTATATTCGCTTGCACGGTCGTAGCGAGCTCTAGTGTGTTCTAGAGTAATAATAATGTTATGACCTTGAGAGACCGTGCAAGCGAAATTAGTCTTATCGTCGTATGGATAAGGTCTATATTCGCTTGCACGATACTACGTCACACACTCTGGTCGGTCGGAGCAAGCTCCAGCGAGTTCTAGAAATTTCGATCCCCGCGAGAATATTCTCGACGCCACGCGAAGAGCTGCGTCTCTGGGTATAAAAGCGGGATGTACGACGCGACGGGACAGTTCCGATTTGGAAAGCGAAGCGAATCAGTCTCCTGCGAACTAGAAGTGATCGAGTGCGTTACCTGCGAATAGTTTCAGTGAAATTCAGTGTTTAAGTGTGATTCAGTGTTTTAGTGTAATTTAGTGTTCCGTGTTTAGTGTTGTAATTAAGTGTTTTTAATTGTGTTTTTAAGTGTTTAATTGTGTAATTGTTAGTCGATAAATAAATTAATTGTCTTTTGGTGACTTTTGGCGTATCTTGAATTAAACGTACCCCGTTCCCGCAACAATTGGTGTCAGAAGTGGGATTCAAGATGCCTCTTACACCACGAGAAGACAGTGAGGGTCGAGTAACAAGGAGTCAAACCGCGGCCCTGCAAGAGGGTGAAGGTACTTCAACGGAGGGATCGATTCAAACACCGATTGGGCCTGTGGAGCTTGCAGATTTATTTAAAATGCTGCAGACACAAGCCAGCCGTCAGGAGGAGCAAGCCCGTCGCCAGGAGGAGCAAGCCCGTGAGCAAGCCCGCCGCCAGGAGGAGCAAGCCCGTGAGCAAGCCCGCCGCCAGGAGGAGCAAGCCCGTGAGCAAGCCCGCCGCCAGGAGGAGCAAGCCCGCCGCCAGGAGGAGCAAGCCCGCCGCCAGGAGGAGCTAGCCCGACTTCAGGAAGCACAATTTGCTAAACTGAGGGAAGAACAAGCCCTTCGCCAGGAGGAGCAAGCCCGTCACCTGGAAGAGCTTAGCAAGAGTTTGTTGGGGGCTATTGAAAAGAAGCACGAAGTACTAGAAAAGCAGATTGATGCTCTCAAGGATGATGTGATGAAACATGAAGATCGATTCACCCAACATGAAGATCGATTCACCCAACATGAGGATCGATTGAGCCAGGTGGATGCTGAGATGCGACAGCTGCATACCAAAATGGCAAGAGTGGGGACCCGGGGTGCTACGGTAGTGTCGGATTCTCCGAAAATCGAAGTACCCCACTTCGATGGAACGACGTCTTGGGCAGCATTTTGGTACCAGTTCGAGACGGTGGCTAAAGGAAAGGGGTGGAACGAGGAAGAGTCCTTGATAGCTCTGACTCTGGCTCTTCGTGGAGATGCCCTGCTCACGTTGGAAAACCTGCCTTCGGATAACAGAACTTTAGGTGCTCTCCAAAGAGCACTAGAGGGCAGGTACAGCGACAAACACCTAGAACACGCATATAGAGCACAACTCCGCGATCGACAGCAGAAGCCTGGTGAGAGTCTGCAGCAATGGGCAACGGAAATCGAAAGGCTTGTCAGACGTGCATACGTGTCATGCCCGACAATGGTGGAATCAATGATCCCGCAAGCTTTCTGTGATGGAATTAGAGACGCAGACGTCAGACACACCGTGAAATTGAGCCATCATCAGACCTTACAAGAAGCTCTAGCCCATGCTTTGGAGGTGGAAGCCGTGCGTCAAGACGCTAGAACTCAACGACTTCGGGAGGTTGTGGTGAAGGAAAAACCTTCTTTGGGTCCGATGTGCTATGGCTGCGGCGAGAGGGGCCATATTCGGAGTAGTTGCCTCAAGCGAAGATGGCCACGTAGAACGACAGTAGCGTCCTCTACACAGGTGGACGCAGAAGAGCTGTCGTTAAACTAGAAGAAGCCAGGGCCGTGGGGCGGGCGCTGGCTGGTCAACATCGAGCCCCTACCGTCACTGTTTCACAGATTGGTAATGGGAACAACCTTACAGTGGTTGGACAGCTGAACAGCGTAACGTGTCATTTTACTATTGACACCGGTGCTTCAAGAACAATAGTGCGTCCGGAGCTATTGAAAAGGACTATTGTGTGGAATCAAAGACCATCCGTTCAGCTTCAAACAGCAACAGGCCAGCCAGTTACCGTCTTCGGTGAGACGACGGCGAAGATAACCATTGGAGAACAGACCTTTGAATACGGCGTTCTCATAGCCGACATCACGGACGATTGCATCATCGGATTGGACTGTTTAAGAGACCAGAAGTGTGTGGTAGACGTCGCTAAAGGAGTACTTAGTTTCCCCGAACAAGAAGTATTCCTAGAGGGAGCGAGATCATGCGCAGTTTACTGCCTGAAAAACACGACCCTACCGCCGAGATCTGAAACTCTGGTCAAAGTTAGATTCCCTTACACTGCGTGTCAAGGGCGAAGCGTCGTCATAGAAAACTGCGGCGACCATCCGAGTTGGATCACAGCAAGAACTCTGGCAATGACCGGAAAAGGAGCGCTAGTGCGAGTCATCAATCTAAGCGGAGATGAAGTGCAGCTACGAAGAAACTGTGTCATCGGACGGTGCGATGCAGGCCAATCCATCAGAAGGATGAAAAGGGCCCGGGAACCGGAATCCTGTCAACGAGATGACGTCACACCGCTCCTAGCAAATTGTAAGGACAAGCTCTCTGAGCGGGAACTTCAGCAAGCTAAAAGGTTGTTGCTAGATTTCAACGACATATTTTCGAAGGGTGACCATGATTTGGGAAGGACAGGTCTCGTTAAACACAGAATAGACACGGGAGACGCGTCACCAATAAAGCAGCGGCCTAGACGCCTTCCATTTGCCAAAGAGAAGGAGGTAGCAGACATGGTTGCCGAGATGCAGAAGAACCGCATCATAGAACCTTCAACAAGCCCGTGGTCTTCGCCAGTAGTCCTGGTTAAGAAAAAGGACGGCAGCACCAGGTTTTGTGTGGACTACCGGTTGTTGAATAATGCAACGAAGAAGGACAGCTACCCTCTGCCCCGTATAGACGACACACTGGACATGTTGAGCGGAATGAAGTGGTTCTCAACAGTGGACCTTAAGAGTGGTTACTGGCAAGTAGACATCCATCCAGAAGACAAAGAGAAGACGGCATTTACGACCGGAACTAGGAATGGATTGTGGCAGTTCAACGTCATGCCCTTTGGTCTTTGCAACGCTCCGGCGACATTCGAGCGGTTGATGGAAAGGGTACTGGTTGGACTTTTGGGTGATGCATGCCTGGTCTATTTGGATGACATCATTGTCATGGGTCGAAATTTCACAGAGCATGTCAGTAACTTGAGGAAGGTTTTCACCAGAATACGAGAAGCAAACTTGAGACTCAGCCCAAAGAAATGCACGTTTTTCAAGGAGGAAGTCGCCTACTTAGGCCACATTATTTCATCGAAAGGTGTAAGGACTGACCCAGAGAAGATAAAAGCTGTCCAAGAATGGCCTATACCAGCTAACAAGACCGACGTGAGATCATTTTTGGGTTTATGCGCATACTACCGGCGCTTTGTAAAGAACTTCTCTGATATAGCGAAACCTCTTCACCGGCTCACGGAAGATAAACGAGTATTCGCCTGGGACTCGGAATGTGATCAAGCCTTCGTCAGATTAAAAGAACACCTCTGCACCAGTCCTATACTTGGCTACCCGAACAGAGAAGGAAGATTTATCGTGGACACCGATGCCAGCAATACTGGCATAGGCGGAGTTCTGTCGCAAGAGCAAGGTGAACGGGAAGTGGTGATCGCCTATTTCAGTAAGTCACTTTCAAAACCTGAAAGGAACTACTGTGTGACTCGTAAGGAACTGTTGGCGGTAGTGAAGACTCTACAGCATTTCAACAAGTATCTCGTTGGAAGACAGTTTACCCTGCGGACAGATCATGCTGCGTTAAAATGGCTCTTGCAGTTTAAGAACCCTGAAGGACAAGTGGCACGGTGGCTAGAGCAACTACAGGAGTACAACTTCACAACAGAACATCGGAGTGGTAGAACGCATTTGAATGCCGATGCCCTATCAAGGAGACCTTGTCCTGTGGCCTGCAGTCATTGTTCTAAGACGGAGACTAAAGAAGAAGTCCGGATGATTACCACCCAGGGACTTGATAATGAATGGAGCGAAGACGCTATCAAAAAGGCGCAAAAAAGAGGATAGTGATCTGAGGAAAATATTTGAATGGAAAGAAGTAGGTCAAAAACCTTCTTGGAGCCATGTAGCATCATCAAGCCCCATCACGAAAAGTTACTGGGCACAATGGGACAGTTTGGAAATTAAGGATGGAGTACTCTTCAGGAAATGGGAAACACCAAAAGGGGATCAAACAACACTACAGCTGATTGTACCTCGTAAACAAGTTGCTTCTCTACTGAGGTACATACACGATGGGGTATCCGGGGGACATTTAGGCGTGAAGAAGACCCTAGAGAAGCTGAGACAGAGGTTCTACTGGATACACTGTCGGGAGGACGTCGAAGACTGGTGCAAGAAATGTACGACTTGCGCATCAGTAAAGGGCCCACAAACCAGAAGTAAGGGCAAACTCAAGCTGTACAACGTCGGCGCTCCTTGGGAAAGAATTGCAGTAGATGTAGCTGGCCCCTTTCCAGAATCCGACGAGGGAAACAAGTACATCATTGTGGTCCAAGATTACTTCACTAAGTGGCCTGAAGTCTTCGCTACGCCTAATCAAGAAGCAAAGACGGTTGCCAAGAAATTAGTCCACGAGGTGATTTGCCGATTTGGTGTGCCTCTTGAAATACATTCAGACCAAGGAAGAAACTTTGAGTCAGCACTGTTCCAGGAGGTCTGTCAACTGTTGGGTATGCATAAGACCCGTACTACACCAGCACACCCGCAATCCGATGGCATGGTCGAGAGATTCAACCAAACGTTGGAAAACCACTTGGCCAAAGTTGTGGACGAGCATCAACGAGACTGGGACCAGTACATACCGCTTTTCTTGCTGTCCTACCGATCTGCGATCCACGATAGCACCAGCGCAACCCCAGCAATGGTAAACTTCGGTCGAGAAATGCGGCTTCCGGTAGATGCGTTGACTGGGACACCGCCAGAAGCTCCGAAACCAGTAACCGAATATGCGGCTGACCTACAGAAGCGCCTGGATGAAGTACATGCTCTCGTTAGAGACTGCAGTCTAAAATCCAGCGAAAGAATGAAAACCCGTTACGACCGCAAAGCCAACACCGACGGTTTCGATGAGGGGAGTCTGGTTTGGTTACACAACCCACTCAGGAAGAAGGGCAAATCACCGAAGTTCCAGCCAAGGTGGGAAGGACCATACAAGATCATCACTAGGCTGAACGACTTAACCTATCGGATCAAACAAGGGACAAGAGGCAAGCCGAAAATTGTTCACATTGATCGATTGGCTCGTTACCATGGGTCAAATGATGCTCGGGACGAGCATGACTAAGAGGGGGATAATGTTACGACCACGAGGGACCGGGCAGGCGGAATTAGTCTTATCGTCGTATGGATAAGGTCTATATTCGCTTGCACGGTCGTAGCGAGCTCTAGTGTGTTCTAGAGTAATAATAATGTTATGACCTTGAGAGACCGTGCAAGCGAAATTAGTCTTATCGTCGTATGGATAAGGTCTATATTCGCTTGCACGATACTACGTCACACACTCTGGTCGGTCGGAGCAAGCTCCAGCGAGTTCTAGAAATTTCGATCCCCGCGAGAATATTCTCGACGCCACGCGAAGAGCTGCGTCTCTGGGTATAAAAGCGGGATGTACGACGCGACGGGACAGTTCCGATTTGGAAAGCGAAGCGAATCAGTCTCCTGCGAACTAGAAGTGATCGAGTGCGTTACCTGCGAATAGTTTCAGTGAAATTCAGTGTTTAAGTGTGATTCAGTGTTTTAGTGTAATTTAGTGTTCCGTGTTTAGTGTTGTAATTAAGTGTTTTTAATTGTGTTTTTAAGTGTTTAATTGTGTAATTGTTAGTCGATAAATAAATTAATTGTCTTTTGGTGACTTTTGGCGTATCTTGAATTAAACGTACCCCGTTCCCGCAACAATACAAATAGCAATACAGATAACTAGCTACATGTCTTACAACATTTTACTTACAATACCATAGTAACTATGTATTTTGTAACGAATATAATGAAAACAAGAGTACATATGTTAAATATAATAGAACATAATAGAAGATAAGGAAATTGATCGAAATATGAAACAGGAAAAGTCCGATGAATATAGCATGCCAGCAACCGTAATAACTGAAAGTATTTACTAACCCTAAACGTAAAAACCGGCCTAATGCGAGTCCCATTTTTATAAATAATCATGTTTGTTGTATGGGAGCCTCCCTTGAATATTTGTTTTATTTTATTATTAGCATAGCATTAGAAATCGTCGTCTGTAAAAAAATCAACTGTCTAGCTGTCACCGTTCCAGCCTAGTGACAGACCGACGGATGGACAGCCAAATCTTAGTAATGGGGTCCCATTTGTACACTGTGGGAGTGGGTACGGAACACTAAAAACTGAAACGGACGAAATAGTATGACAAAAGCGAACAAAAAGGACATAGAAGAACTGAATCGTACTGACCTAGTCATTAAGTCGAACAATCAACTATGCGGGTCCAAGTGTGCTATCAGATTTGCTCCCTGCAGCGAGCTGCACGCTAGAGGGTGATCAAATAGTACTTACTACTGACGCCGTATGCAGCCGCACGTTTTGCAGTTTGTTGAATGCAGATGCCGAGCAGCCACACTTTGGGTGAATTGCATTACGCCGGACCGATTAAAAGAACAAAAAACTTGGCCCTCTTTCAAATATTATTTGCTTTAAATTAAATAAGGAACACTAAAATCAAAAAGCAAATAGCAAAAAATCGATTTGTAATGAACTGACTGATCCGGCGAACTTCGTATCGTCTTAATTTATAAATAAGTATTGTACAAACCTTGTCTTCAAAATAACAAACATCTTTTAAGAAGCACAAGTTTGGACGTTTGGCGCCTGTATACTCGGCTATATTTTTGGTATATAGATATTTCACTATTTGTACGTATTATTACAAATAATTAATAATGTTATCAATGAACGTAAAGTGGCACATGATATTAACAAATTGAATCGTTTGATGTTCGCAAACCCCTAGTATAATATTCGAATGTATTTTTAAACTGCGAAACGTAACAACATCCCTAGATAATGGAATGTGGATGTTGCAGGTGAACGACTGGTATGAAAAATGACGTTCACCAGAACATAAATAAAAAAGCATGTAAAAGCACCAATCGCTGGTGCGACTTTTGCTTCGTTTTACCAAGCATGTGAGGCGGGCGGACTCTTATTCCTTTTTCGATGTTTTCCAATCGAACCAAACTTTACAGAGCTATTATCGATAGTTTTTTTACGAGCGCCTTTTATAGGATAAAACTTTTTGATCTATTACGTTTGTTTAAACTTAAACAAAAGAACATAAATCAAAATGACTTTATTCTTAGAACATAAATTACTTATTTACTAAATAGTACTCGAATATAGGCATGTAGATAAATAATAATAATAATTGAAAACGTATCTAAAGATCAAGGCAACTTTCTTAACTAAATAAATATTTAAAATTTATTCACAAAAAAATAACAAAATAAAGAATAATTAAATTTCATTTAATCTGTCCAATATCCAGAAGGGCAGGCTTATTAAGAAAAATAGACTGGCTTTAGGAACTACGAGTATAACTAATACTTAGATTAATAAAACATTGTTTTTTATTTGAATTCACTTTAGAAAAATCAACTGTTATAAAAGCTGAAATAACCTTTTGTCAAAGTGCGGGCGGAATAAACAATTTGCTTTAAAAATGGACAAATTAAAAGTTGTGTACGCGATGCTTGTGAAAATGCGAATTTTTTGGTTGAAAGCCCTGCCCGTATTCAAAAGTTAATCTCAAAGAGGGTTTTGTAAGCATTGAAAAGCTGCACGCGGGTACATCATGTTGCGGCCTTAAATGTGACTATTGAAATAATTAAAGCTGACATTCGTGGTAATGTTGTAAATTATGGTAACGATTACTAGAAATTGTGGAATGTCGGAAGTACGTTTAATTCCAATCCATTAAAATCAAATGTCCATGGATAGAGATATGTGTCATTTAACATATCTCTATCCATGGACATTTGATTTTAATGGATAGTTTTCAGCCTGCTACTCCGTCCGCGTTAAGTGATTTATCGCTTAAATGATACTCCCTTACATCGCAATCGGATAAAAAGCCAATCTCCTCACTCAGGCTCTAAACTAACTGTACCAAATTTAATTTCAACAACTCAGCTCAGTAGCGTTCTCGTGAAATTTCGTAAGACATGAATTTGAAGTAAGAGCCATCCGTTCCCGTGCATGTCGAGTAATTTTATTTCCCAACAGACATGTCTCATGCTTCACGATGATACCTTAGTAGCCTGGTCATCATCAACGGACTTGATAAGGGGTGGAGAGCCATATACCCCGAAAGTTAGGAAAAAACAATCGACAGACATACTGACAGGGGATGCAAATGCACAAAGGATTACAAATGCATTTAAATAATAATATCAGTTTATTTGTACGGCGTTGGAACATTGTTACGCAAATTAAACGTTTTGACAGAGACACTCTCTTTGTTCAATTTGATAAACCTTAAATACGGGTACACTGTTCACTAAACTCTGTATTGCTCTGATTCCTATTTCTACAGAGAACCAAAAATAATAAAATAGAAACGTCGGCATGATGGTGAAATGCATCCACCGTCATATTGAGCAAAGATAAGACTGTAGCTTGTCTACCAATTACAATAGGAATGTAGTATTTGTAAGTTTGCTTTGAAACAGTGTTTGGCTCTTGAAACATGTCTCTAAATGCTATTACTCCGATTTCAAAATCAGGAGCATTTAAAAAAAAAACGTAGACATAACTATTATTTTTATGCACTTACACTACATTAGTATATGCACTTCATATGTTTCCTTCCCGCATGTCGTTTTAAGTAGTTACCTACCCGATTTATTAGAAGGTTACGCGGAGGTGGGGGACTGCGTGATCCACAGAGGAGCTCGGTCCCGAGACCCGACGTTCGTTCACCCGGCCGACCTACAGAGTCGCTGAACCTCCGACGAAAGGTGACCGCTAGTCGGATCGCGAGGTGACGCACTCGCTAAATAGCTACTTGCTGTAGTCCAAGATCCGGACAAGAGAACGCTACAGCCATTTTCTTTTCTAATGGTTTCAGATACGATGGCGGAGACAAGGATCTATAAGTTCTTCTTGGGTTTTTTTTCTTTTAGAGGTACACTACCATAAAACACGGGTGTCGGCACTGGAGCAAATTAATGTGCACTTATAGTATTTCTATTGACACGGCCAAATATGCAAACGATGGTTAAATATTTGACTACTACTAAGTCGAAGTCGTAGTAAATTAGAACTCGCAACCAAATGTTCGAAAGACCCTTTAACGTCTAAGCAAATACCTATTTTAGTATCGTTTTGGTATTTGGCCGTAGGAGCATTTTACAACTGCATTTGTTTGGCTTAGCTTTTTTATAGTTGTTTTACAATGTTATGACTAACTTGACTTAGTATGAACAATAAAAGTGACGTACTCATAATTGATGCTTAAATTATTAAAATACAAATTAAAATCGAAATCATAATAATGTTAATCCTACTTATCATAATGAATCACTTAAATATTTATGGCCTCAGTTGGAGAATAATGTTCATGAATTTATTGTTGACATTAAAAAAATTGATAAATTATTAAATTTAATATTGTACAGATAAAAAAAAATATCATGTACCCATTTTTGGGAATTGAAAATTTATTTAGAGGCCCTGAGCCGTTGGTGTTAATTGAACAGATAATAATAAGTTAAATACTTCTGTTCTATTACTAGTGCGTATTGATTAAATGCCATTTTTTCGGAGAATGACTGCGATCCAGACAGTTGTAGCTACGTAGCGTAGAGGCCATTCACGGAGCGTTATAAATAGATGAGTTCAGACTCTTTTCTTTGCATTTTACGCATGCGTACGAGGCCATGCAGTTGATGCAGCAATGAAACGTTCTTTGTTGATGAGAGAGATGAATGGTATACTTGGTGGCCTATGAATTTATTGTGCTTGATGTACCAGACAATACAATAGATACAACTTTGCAACAATAAATAAATACTTTTTACATGTCTAATGCCTAAGTATCTATAAGCTCAATAATGTACATCGATATGAATGAATGTAGTCGATGTTTTTTATATGTAAACGTTACACTAGGGTAGACTCTGTAAGTCTATTCTAGAAGAAAGTTTAAAAACCTTTTAGGAAATTGAACCTACACGTGTCGAATTTGATTAGATTGGATTTGTACACGTGGAAGCTGAAAACAATCGGCACGAACAAACGCTAAAAGTCCCTGTTGGCAGGAATAACTATTTGAAACTTGGCTTTATTTGATAGCGGGAAATACAAAGTCGATCTAATAATTTTTACGCGCTCACTCGCTTTTATTAAATTGACCCAAATGTTTGTGGACATTCGAACCATTTACTTAGTGCATTTTTACAATGTTTGTCTCTATTTTCGACAGCTGGTCGTAATTCTGATTCAGACTTTCCAACGTTAAAACTGGAAAACCTACTTTTTGCATCTCATATTTAAAACATTTTGTTACTGTGCAAATGTAGGTACATAACGCGTTAGGAAAATATCAGATTTTTCATTGTAAGAAATTTGCATCCAAATTCCAAAAAACTGCAGAAATAGTTTAAATAAAATAGCTTTTAAATACTCCAATTTCTTAAAGCAACAATGTAAGTATTACATATTCAATGGGTCAATTCATCGAAATGATTAGTTTTCATTTGATGCGATGCCGACACACGTATTGGCGTTGTGTTTAATTACGGTGATCAATCAATCTACGAAGCAGCTCGATCGATGACCGACGATTTACAACGACACAATTCAATAACGTTTCGTTCAACGGTTCCGTCTGTGCAATTCAATATTTAATGGCTCTATAACTGGCCACTGCTGCTCTTCAATTTTGAAGCCTTTTGTGTTCGCTCCGAACTTACCATTGCATTTTCTCCTTCATAATTGTTTAACGAATTTATGTTGATATGAAATTGTATTTTGAGGAAACATACGCGAATGCAGCTTATAATTATAATAAATTAACCGTCTAAGTAACGTGAGCCAGTGTGCGTATATATTTATGTAATAAAAACCTCGAAACGAAAAAAGTAAAGCAAAATGCCTGTCTGCCTACGTATAGACTTTTCCGTTGAGTGACTGAAAAGCTCCCAAGTTCCTTTGTGCCTTGACGCATCCTGCTCTCAGCTGTTACATACTTATTGTCGGTGAGTGTTTAATTCAGCACTCAATTTGAGTGCAGTGCATGATGAAAGTGTACCAGATTGAATTAGCCACTTAAGGGCTTAGCTCTTAGGTAGGAGTGGCTACTGAAAAATCAACAAACCTTTTTTATTTTCTTATTTGTATACGTGACTAATTAGAGTGTAGCTTTGTGGTTCAAAACTAATCCTACATTTTGAAAAGAGAGAAGTCTCACTCTCTGAGCTGGGCTAACTTTATTAGCAGCTCATTACTGCGCTCGGTTTGTAAAAGCTCATGCACAGTGAAAGTCAGTATTAATCAAGCTTCGTTCTAATGTAATCCTTAGCGGTTTTCGACCATCCAGTGTTTTTTTTTCATTTAATGGGCAGTTTCTAATAAGCTTCATATTTTCATACGTATCCTTTATATTTGTTTACCATCTGTGGTTGTTTACTATTTGTTGGCGAGAAAACTAATTGTGCCTGTGCAGAGTTCGTGACGAATATGGACTAATACGGCTTACGACGACCAATAAAGACCGAGAGTCAATTTGAAGCGAGGCCGATGAACAATTAACCTTGGAATGAATTGGGCTACACTTAATTCTATGATCTAGTTCTAGTTCTAGTATTGTGTTATTGTATTATTAAACAATGCCTATCATTTAGATATGAAATTATACACGTACTTATTTATGACTGGCTCGGTAGAACAGTGGTTAGTGACTCTTGCTGGCGGTTTCAGGAGTCGTGGGTTCGATTTCCAATCGGAACAAATATTTGTGTGATGAACATAAGTGTTTGTTCCGTGACTGGGGGTGATTATGTGTTTATGTTTGTATTTATAAATATATAATATATGTATGTATATCAGTCCCTGACGCCCATAGTAGATACAAGCTTTGCTTAGTTTGGGGTTATGCATGACCTATGACCGCGTATGGCAATGTCCCAGATATTTAGTTATTATTATTTATAGACTTTACTTTTGGAAAAAATAAAAGGAAAAAAATTACTTCTTAGTTAGTTAATATTTGGTATTGAACTAATTTATGTAGGACTCATTCACAGAGTCAAGTCAAGTCGGTCATGGAGAGGGCCGAATTTCTAGCGGCTGATATTAAAGATAGGACTCTTAATTAGTATGATTATAACGGTCGATACCAACCGGTGTATTGAAACAGTAATGTAATTAAAAGTAAAGGGTGGGCGGTATGTACCACCGACCAATAACGAACCAGATGTTAGAAAGATCTTTTCATGACTGTCATTTGTTGTCATGGGGGCTAGTCTCGATCGGTGTGGGCGAAAGGAGTTCTACTTTGAATTATCAGCTGTTATTTAACTATCAGCCAGAATAAGTATTAAGGTACCTATCTGAATAGTTACGAAGTCACTACTCAGCGTCACTTAATAGTTTCGTACCTACTATGAAACGAAACAAATACGAACACATCGTTAAACCATTCCATCAAGTAAATGTACGCGTTGCGTGCTAAGGTGTTAAAAAGCCCTGGTTAGGGTGGCATGTAGCTTAGAGCGCGGTGTATGTTATCTATCCTGTGGTCTATGGGGCCTGTTAGTGTACCGACGCTCTTGTCATTTTCCTATTAACTTGAGCCGTATTACGCGTCTCGGCATGGTCGGGCCGCCGCGACGAGGCGCCGACATGAAACGTGTATTGACCTCTGTATAGACCGCGTCACGCTCGGGTCACATAATGTCAAGATCTCTATATAGGCACAGTTTAATCAGAAGTAAAGATAAAACAAAATTTTCTATAGTATTGGTTAACTAAGTATTTCCAGTAATCTATAATCAATTTATTTACATAAAGCAGTCCTTACTGCCCAATTTGCGGATCTGATGTTATAATTAATATTAAAAAAGCTAAAAAAAAAGACGTCCGACCGATTTCGGCTATGGCGGCCGGTCCAAACTGAGATTAGCTAAGTGCGCATGCGCCTATCCACTTTAATTCCAAATTTTCGTCTACGACTGTAAATAGGAAATCAGCTGATTGGTAACATTTACGTTGTGGATAGAGGTAGGTCGAGTGGCAATAATAATTGAAAGAAAGAAAGAACAACATTTATTGACCATGACATAGACATTAAAAAGTTACATTGATACATAAATACTTAAGACACAAAAACTCTACTGAATCTACTCTAATACCTCTAATTGTAATTGTATTGAATAAAGTTGAAAGAGCTATGTAAACCTGCGTATAGTGGATCGAGTCGTCGGTTTTGCGTGTACGCGTGGGCGGCAAGGCTAATTGTATTATGTTGGCTCCTAAAACACACAGCGTTGATGTGAAGAATGCTGTCTGAGATCTTTCCAAACCATTAAATATCATAGACAATCTTACCAAATATCTCTGCTCATATACCTTTCCCCTCTCACCAGCAGGCGCCACCACTCGAAAGGCGCGAAGTGAGTGACATGAACTGTCAAATCATAGCGTTTGTGATTTTTCCGTTGAAACATCGTAAAAATTTTCTCTATTCAATTTCAATGAAAGAAATTGTTTTAACATTGTTAATTATAGTGTGAATTAAGCACACAGCGTCTATTTCAATAGTATTGAGTGTTTTTTCAATGAATAGTGAGTGTTTGTAGCGCTGAATCCAAAAAGCAAAGAGTATTGAAAATCGTGAAAGGATGTTCGCAGCCGGTTCAAATTTGAAACAGTTGTTCGACTTCTACGACTTCTATTTGATCGTCGAGGGAGTTGTATGGTTTGTCTGAACATCTACAATACGCTTAATAAGGCGGAAGAACTCAGTCAGTAAGTTAAACATTGTTACTCGACCGGATCCGCGCGTTAACACTCTAGCTAGTTTATTAGAATCTTATTCGATTCTCAGTTAATCTCTGAAAAGAATCAGATCGATCTAGTCGGTTTTATAACCTCTTTATAAATATTGCCATTAGGTTAATAAGATTATTAATGGCAGTGGTAATGAGATAATTATGTACTTACAAACATTTTTGGAATACCATCTCGCAAAGGCAAAATATCTCTTTACTATTAACAGACTTATCTAGTAAGCCTGGCGTTATGTAAAATTGTATCTTTTTACAATAATGTAGGTTTCTACAACCCTAACTAAGCAGTAAGCCATCCGATGTAAGATGGCTTACCACCATCTGAGTCCACAATACAATTATTATGGTTCAATTTGTTCAATTTGTTATTTCAATTTTTTTTTAATAAGATCCAATCAATATGATGGCATAATTAGAGTATATTGTGTGAGAAAAGTTTTGGTTTATGATAAAGTTAATTAAATAACTAGCTAACAGTACTCCTAAGAGATGAAAAATAGCTAATTTTCTTTTATAATGTAGTGCATGCCTACTAGTTTCTGAGTCGTAGCTCATTATATTACTTATAAATATTAAGAAGTGAAGTATATTTTCACAAAAATTTAGTACATTATCCTTTTAGGATAGACATATATTTTAATAACTCCTTGCTTAGGTAAATAAAACATAAATGTGTCTTATCACACTAATTCAGACGTTCGTCTGAAGTAAGATTATATTACAAATAAAATATATAACCATTTTACATCTTGAGGGTTATACCAAGTAAGACCTCTTAAGTGGTACTTGCAACCACATAACATAACATATTAATTATTAAGAAATAATAAATTTCCTTATTTCCAATTGACATACATCATAATAATATTAAACTGGCTGGAGCCCTCTTAAGGCTCATGTTACTTGTATCAGGAAATAAAAATAACTGATACATCAGAAGGTAACCTATCTAATGATTATATTGCTACTTGGATTAAACTTAGAACAATTCCAGTTTAATTTATACCAGTTTAGTATTACTTTATATAGTTACAAACTAGTAAATGTAGGTTTAAGTAAGGATTACCCTAACTTGGCCAATGTAAATACAGGAATGAGATTCCTCTGAGTACTCAACAACAAGGAGGTACTGCAGTTTACTTCTCTATTATTATAAACAGTATTCTCTAATGTCTTCAATGGGATTTGCATGGGAAACCAGACCCAACCAACATGTATAGGTCCCTAGAGACTTAACCAGATTTTTGCATATCTATTTAGATATGTTAGATCTGCACTCTTAAGTGCACATGCAATTTAATTTATTTTCTGTAAGTAGGTATATTTCCTGCTATAACTCTCAGGTTGCGGAAACTTTGAGAACCAAAATAGTCTTAGAATGGGTTGTTAATAAGATTTGCTCATTCTTGTATGTCCATAAGGAATACCAGGCTATAAAATATTATGATCATAATTATGTTAATTATTACATAATTAGTAAACCATATGTTAAAGACTAAACACAAAGTATTGAGTATTGAGTGACTGTCTAGTACTAAATACATAGTACATGGATATGTTACAATAGATAGATAGATAATAATACATTGCATCCAATTATCTTATTATATAGTTGAAATAGTAGTAATTTACTTAAAATTACTCGCAAGATTTGGTAACAATTGTCATTTTGAATTTCAATAATTTGACTTTGATTTACAATAGTGCTTAATATATAACTACATGGTACAACTTATGAATTTAAAGTTTTTCAACTGACTTAGCTAATCTGCCTTGCTTAATATAGCAGGACCTGAGTGTTGTGATGAATAAATATGACAATAAACACAGCTTATAGAATAATAATATGATGATGATGATGATATGAGTTCTGCTAGTTTACTCACTACTGAAGTAGAGATGACCATATCTTCATTATATTGTCTGCCTACACATGACATTAACTGTTGACAGTTTCTTGATGACAAATATGGTAGTGAAGTCATGCTATTGCTATAGTGTGGATTTGTAAGTGCTGGCAAAGTACATTTACAATCTAATAGAAGTGATTTTTATTTTTTGACTTTTGTGTCAAAATTTTAGGAGTTACATCCTGTAATCCTATTGATGGTCAGCGGATGACTATGTACCCACAAAAATACACTATTAGTTCAGTCCATCATGGATACTCTGATCAGGGCCCCGGGTTACATTGGGAGCCTTGGGTATGGACACTTATGGTTAAGACAATGCTCTTCAGATATCTGTCTAATGTATATCTTAGACGCAATAAAGGCACTAAACCCTTTTTTCTCTTATGCATCACCTGAAGTGTGGAAATGACTGATACATAGTTATAGATCACTTGTCTCATGGAGAGATTAACCATAATTGCGGACTGCCTAACTTTTAGCGGCCGTGTATAAAATAAGTGGCATCAGTAGTCTCAGGCTGTAGAGGCCATACTTGAGTATATGAAGATACTCACTTGAGATAACATTACTCTTGAAACTTGAGATCTCAATCTCTGTATGAGAGTGGCACCTTCAATCAATAGTCGCGGAGGCCATAGGTACATGAAGAGTGACGAAATATGGAGCACCTTTAAAAAGTCTACAGAGTGACATCTGCAACCCTTAGCCATTGTGGCCATACTTAAAAAGGGGTTTGCGGTCTTCCTAAGAAGGGTCAGTTCAGTACCGTACAGTGTCACCTTCGATCCCGCGCCGCGGAGGCGTTGCTTGAGCAGTCGGGATTGGAGAAGGGAGTGAAAGAACATGTGAGTAGTTCTTTAGTTTTTTGCCGCGGAGGCTATATTTGAAGAATTTTAGTTTGGGGCGGACCCACTATGAAACTCTTCATAAGTGTGGTGTCGACTATCGCACCAAAGTTAATATACTTAAGTGTTAAAAATATTACCTCAATTTTTTGTGCGACTAATCAAATTAACAGTGGGTCTGATGATTGGGCTGGGCATTCCCCACCTAATGTACATAATTGATCTAATATCAATGAACAATTCAGTTCTCACACAGTTTTATGGTCAGATGACTTGTGCATGCAGACGCGCCACAAAAACTAATATATTTTTTATTTAAAGTGTATCGGATTTTATAATGCCATAAATTCTGGGGTAACACACAAAAGCAGAGCCTATCCAGAAGAGAACCTATGGAAGGTTCTATAAATTATATATTTGTTTTAATACAGACCTGACAATGTACAGGAATTTTCCCCCCAGGTGGGTAATCTATCCCTCCTAAGCTTAAAAAAAAGGGGGGGGGGCGAATCCCCTGGGCAAATCCCCCTCTTCCAGGATCTAAAGTAATTACTGTAAGCAGACAACTGCTCTTACAGTTTACAGCTCACCACTTTGCAGACTGTTCATACAGTCTGGAGTAACCATAAGCATACTTTATATGTAAATATTACAGTACCTTTGTATACAATAGGTCTGATTAAGGAAGTAACCTAAGACCTACTTATGGTTATGCTGACAGTGCAGCTTTAGTACTACTATATGTTGTACAAACTATTTTTAACCAGTACATTTATTTTTGAGGTAAGAGTGCTAGTGCTAGCTACAAAATTAATATGCTTATAATGAAAAGATTACCTTTGTAATATGGTTTCATGTGTAAAAGAAATAATAATGCCTTACAAGGACATTTACAACTTTTTTACTCCAATAGCATGTAGCTGAAGAATTCATGACATCATATTATGATTCGAATTCATAGCACATTCTCGCTTCTCACTTTGGAAATCGAGATCAATAGCTGGGGCCTCTGTGGCCAGAATTGTCACTATGACTGACTCGCGGACATGTGCAGTCCAATTGGATGTTGCGGAAACATTCATACATACATAAGCATACCAAGTGTACCAATGTGCTTTATAGGGCTCACTAGCCTGACACTTCAATTATCAATCAAAGGAAAGTATAGACAGAATATGTAATTTTGATAAGAATAATTATTTTGTATATTGAAGTTAAATGCAAGACACTTATTTTGCATAAATTGCAGGCTTTAACCTTAACAGATAGTAGGTGTAGCCTTGCTTAACTAACTAAAAATTTACTTAAACAGAAAATTTAATCCAGGTTATGAATCCAGATTTATAGATATCTAAAGTCTTATATACTTCTAAATAGTTACATTTAAAGTTATAATTTGTAAACAGTAATTAGAGTAGCTCACTTATGCTCATAGGCAAGTAACCAATTTTAATGTTATCATATTTTCTAAGTCATGATATTTTAAAGTAAAAAACTTTATTTCACTTATGTTGAAAATAGGTTCATTGCTTTTGGACCTTTTGTCAAGTAGGTAGGTCCACATTTTGATGGGTATATATTTCCTCTGTCCGGTAAAAGGTTAATCAGATCAACCTAAATTAAAAGACCATTTCTTTGACTAAAGTTTCTTTAAGAATCCAGAGTTCCAGAGCCTGAGCTCTGAGTTATGTACTAAATTTATGAATAACAGTAAGTTTTGTAATACCAAAAGCATAGATACATAGAGAGTATCTGCTCCTAAAAACATAACAAAAATAGTAATTTATTATATTGTTGTATGTGTCTCACTAATGTGTATATTTCTCTTATTTTAATATTCATCATAGCGTTTGTGCTTGCCACCAGCAGATATCAAACAGGTCTTCACATCAACGCTGTGTGTTTTAGGAGCCAACATAATATTACTGTTTTGCATTACAACAAAACAGGTATTATGTGGTGAATAAAACACACAGCGTTGCAGCAATGCTCTTGCTGGTGATCTGAAGACTCTATGATTTGACAGTTCATGTCACTCACTTCGCGCCTTTCGAGTGGTGGCGCCTGCTGGTGAGAGGGGAAAGGTATATGAGCAGAGATATTTGGTAAGATTGTCTATGATATTTAATGGTTTGGAAAGATCTCAGACAGCATTCTTCACATCAACGCTGTGTGTTTTATTCACCACATAATACCTGTTTTGTTGTAATGCAAAACAGTAATATTATAAAAGCTGGAGAGCAGAACATTGTTAAGAATTCGATTCTAGGACAAACATATTAATTTATTATCTAATAAAATAGACAGAATAGATGCTTTTTATACTAGCTGTGCCAGTGACTTAGTCCGCGTTTTCACCTGTTTTTTTTACACGTTTTTCATGTTTTCTTTGCTCCTATTGGTCGCACCGTGTATGTCATTGAACTCCTTAACGGCTTGACCGATTTGAATGACCGATCTGTATACGTTTGAGTGGCGCCCTTGATAGTTTAGATTCACAAATCAGCCCGGCAGATGGCGCTGATTACTTGAAAAAACCATGTGATATGTGGGGGTTTTCGAGAAATCGATCTAGCTTAGTCTTATGTCTGGGAGACATACCCGAAACGAAGCGAGTGAGGATCAAAGTATAATTATAGATTTAATATCTAATAAGAGCAGAACGATATAATATTCAACTATTTTAATAACAGCAAATATTTCTTAATATGTATTAGGACGTTTTTGTTTTGCATCAAAATAAGGAATTCATGTACACAAAATCATGTAAAGATGTCCTCTGAATTCAATAATATAATTTGCATTATGTTCAGATCTCAAAATGCACTTAGCTCTATAGCAGTTAACGATGACAAATACCTATTCCTCCACAAACTCTCGAATAACATGACTAGGGCTAGGGCGACTACACGTGTGTACAGCAGAATGCTATAGAAATGCCTCCGACTCTCAGTCAAGAGAGCTATTGTAAAGTGGAAAGTTAACCCTTGTGCTTATTTCAGTCAATTTTATTATGTGAATGAAATTTCCAACCGCTTTTATATCTGCAGAGAATATGCTGTCTTTTTAAAAGAAATTGCTTTACGTTATTTCCTTGGAAAAGGCTGCGGTTGCTCCTTTTTAACAGAAGACAAGGCGTCGATACCGTTTAAAAATATTGTAGTTAACTTATTCTGCGAGTTATTTGTATGATATGAGACATTTTGAATGCAAAATCGCGTAAGATTTTCAGAAATAAACCTACTTGAAGCATTTAAGCAATTGCGTAAATCCATTATGTAATCGATTTTTCTTATTTGGTTTTAATTCAGATATTCTCACATCTTTTTACGGAGGTAGATTAATAATTTAATATTAATACACTCCAGAAATCTTCAATTCCCGTTAATCTACGTTAGCAGTCTGTGATCAAAGGCGAATTTTCACTAGAAACTTCTGCACTGGTGGACATGGAGTTTTACGTCTATGCCTTTGAAGGCTTCGAATACATACAACTGTTGCTTTTCATGCGGGCAGAACTTTTACCACTTCTTGATTAGTTCCAGCATCCTTAGCAGGTGTTTAGAAGCAGTTTCACAACATGAGTAGTTTAGGCTCCGACCTTTAGCCTTTATAAGTCGAAATTAATAGGACACACTATTGTCTTCTCACCAATGTTGTGTTCATCAACTCGATTTAGTAATGAGATTGTCGTAATGAACAACTTATTAGAAATAATAATTATGAATATAATTAAATTGCAACAACTTCTTGTCAAACAAGAGAAGGGGGAACAAACAGAAATATTAGGATTTATTGCGATAAAGATGGCGTTAATGATACTCTTATTGTATAAAATATATATAAAAATGCTTCAAAACAACCGAACTCCAAAATGAATACGGCGTTTGTTCGAAGACTTAAGAGGGCGACTCGCAATTTGGCGCAGTCCTAGTCCTGTCTCACAGAGACAAAATGCACAGTTTGTGGAAGCTCCAGATCTGCTTAGTCACAATAAAGAAAGGAAACGCTCAAACAATGGGTTCTTGTGGCGTGCTTATCATAACTTGGAGGAACTTGCTGTTGCTACTGTGGAGGTCTTATAACTTGGTTGCCGTTTATAACTAAAGTACCTTTCAGTGTTATGAGCTTATCTCCCGGTTTTCATTTGACAGTATTAATTACTATCACCTTCTCTATACGAAAATAGAGATAGAGAATTCTCTCGTTAATCTAGATAGATGTTAGTGGTAAAATGTATCCATAAGGACTTTTTAAATACATATGTTGTTTTTAGCATTTTGTGATAAGGCGACTGATTTTATTTTTCTTACTATATGATATGATATTTCCAAAAAAAATATGTAATAATCGAGATAGTCCCAAAAATTTTGAGCCGGTAAACTAATCATTCTAGCTGTCTTCATCGACAATCTTATGTTGTAGTTCAAAGTGTATATATATAGGAAGCAAGCACAGCCATAGAATTATTTACTAACAATGCAGAGATTACAAGCACGATAACGCAATCGCAATCAATGCAGATTCATTTGCTGAAATGCAGCTTTTCATTAAAAGTTCTGGCCTTACGATAATCAATTTACGAGCTTAACAAGTGTTCCGCATTTGCGCGGAACGCACCGCACTGTTACTGTTAAAGCAAGTAGAATGAATGGCAAATGCAATTTACGTAATGGGCTTTCTCCTAAAGACGTGTACACACATGCGATCCCAGTAAAAGTCGATTAAGGCATGCCTAATAGGTGGCCGGAGCGCTACGCTGAAAAATAACTTCGAGTTTCGAAAACGAATTTCGAAATGAATTTAATCCGCTTTACAATCAACCGGTGTAGTAACTGAAATCAAACTATGCCGCATTTTCAGTGTATCGTTGAAAAAAAAAAGATAATTGATGAACACCGGAATCCCTTTATTTGGTTTCGGTATTGTTCCGTTTTCAGCATATAAGGTTGTTTGTCACTTCAGTACTACCTACATTCGTATTATCAATCAATGGAGGGAAATTGAAAGTAATAAAGTGAAAAATTATTGAGATGTTGTTGGCTGATCATTTTGACATTATATTACTGTTTTTGGTAGGTATTTAAAGTTAAGTGGCTTTATATGTCATGACTGCATACATATTGAAACTCCCACACCGAACTCGATAGCAAATACGCACCTAATTTAATTAGCTAATCAATATTAATCCGCTAATACAATAACATTCATTCCAACGCGCTGAACTGGATAATCATGTCAACACACAAAGCGACGATGGGCGTCTAAAATCATTAAGTTATTGGATTCACTGCCCACTGCCATACGCACACACCTGCTGTGCCCTGATTAGTGAGATTATCTGTTGATTAATCTAATAAAACATTGTATAGGATTGTGACAAATGAAGAAAAGAATAATACCTTTTGTCTATGTATTTATTTAGGCAAGTAAAAGTTTCGGGGTGAGGGGCACAGCAGGGAGGGTTCTAAATTATTATATGTAACGTCTTATTATACACGATTTTCTGTAAAATAATATTATTTTATATATATAAGGCCTCCTAGTTTCTGTTTAACTACACAGGAGACAAATCTCGTATTCATAGAGTACATTCGGTTCGGTCGTCGAAAGTCATCATAAATTTATTAAGTGAATACAGTACTACACTACATTGGACCATTCATAATACATGGAGCCGATAGACGGGCTGCTAGCCAGCGAACCGGCAAAAGGTTTCGATGAATATTTAACAAAGTATTACAGATCTTGTTAATATGCATGGATGATATAGCAACGATACATTATGTCATTAAGTTATACCTAGAAGACATAATCATGGCCCGTGGGATAAAGACAATTATTTTCTAAAATATCACACCCGATTTCTACATGCTTGATTTTTATGGGCACTACAATGTCTTACCCAGATATTGATCATGTTACTAAGACTTGTTTGTCAGTCTGCTTGTCTGACACCAGGCTGTATCTCAAGAACTGTTATAGCTATACAGTGGAACACAAAACAAAATAAATAATAATTTTACCATATAAAAAAGACGTGTGGCACTCGGGGACTGCTGCGGTATAGCTATTGCATAGCATCGTCCGATTTCGGAGCAGCTCGTCTCAATTCGTGCGAGTTTCGTAGTCGTACAATACGTCTAACCGCACGCACACAAACACCGTGCCGAAGTCTACCGAACTGAAACGACGTTAGACGATTGTGAGGTTTTTTTCGTTACGGAATTTCTTGGTTCGGTCGCCGCGCTCAAAGCCCGCGATAAAAGCTATGCAATAGCTTAAAACAACTCTGTTTAATAGATGCCTTCAATCTAGTTACTTATGTTTAAAGTTAATATACAACTTAATATTTTGTAAATGTATATTTCAAGTGTCTCCCTGTTCCTGTTATTAATATCAAGCTAAAAACATCTCAAACGTTTGTTATACGAGAGCCTCTTCAACATTGATTACATTCGTGAAAATGTCCACTTCATCATTCTTAATTAATAGATATCATCAACTAAAGCCAATGGTAGACAGAAATACAGCGAAGACTTAATTATACGGCTTTAGAGCCTTTGTGCATGGAACGTAAAAACAGTTGCAATAAAGTGATCGCAATGAAGCAACTCGATTATTCAGAGAATTTTAAAGCTCTTTCATTTGAATTGGAGTGAAAATCAGACATCGCTTGAATGGGCTTCCTAACTAGGCGTGAATAATTATGAACCTGCCAAGCGGGTGGTGCCACACTCGTAGTAGGCGAATAGTTACTAAAGTTATTTTTGAATCAAGAACGAAGGGTATTTGTCTTTCTGCTAATGTGATAACTTTATATGTATGTTTTTATTGTAGTGACCAAAAATTATATATTTTGCCTTAGTTATGGAGGAAAACATTTAAGTAAATATATTTAATTTTTATTTACTGGACTGCGGCAGTGATAATTAAAGTATCCTATAATTATGTAACATACCTAAGTATCAAGTCTCTATTTACCCTGTAATTTATTTATGTAGAGTGTCAAGGAGCATTTGATACCTTAATCACAGCTAATTGAACTCTTAGGATACATGATCGAAACATTATATCAAATACTGAATTCCGGTAATCATAAATGCTACTAATACAGCATAATTTACGTGTGGTTCATGGGGACTGAATTTAGATTTCATACCATAAAATACTTTTTAGAGAAAGAGCGTTTGAAATAAAAATGCAAAAACTGCAATGAGTTATGTCGGTTATCCGCTTAAACGCTCTTGGTCATAGCGGCTATCTCAATGGAGATCAGCCAAATGTGCAGGACATACTGTAGTGCACATGTATGTGCGCAAACACATACTCGGTGCACACTTTGTTCCAACACTCTTGTAGATAAGAGATCAGGCGCGTTACTAATGGTTACCTATGCAATGGGACGTTATCGAGTGGTTACTCTATAAATGTATATTAAAAATTTTTTTTTCAAAATAGAAGTTTATTTGGCGCACATTTTGTTTTCGTTACAGCTCAACGCATGTTACGAACAAGGAAAATTAATTGCTTTGACCTCAGTCCCACTTTAGCGTTATTATCACCGTAATTACTATACGCGAACCAATGAAGCATCCACATGTTAGCCTCACTAAAAGTTTGAGCGTCATTAGTATCTAAAAATTTACTATTTGGATTTCACATGCTACTCTTATTTATTAATGCGAAAGTTTGTATGTATGGATGGATGTATATTCATATAACATACCTAACATAACTTAACCTACCTACATAAAATCCGAACTTTGTTACTGTTTCACGCAAAAACTGAATGGAATTTGAACTAATTGGATAAAGCTTACGTAAGCTTAAGCTTATATCAGAATAACACAGGCTACAACTCATGAAGATATTATTGTGCAAAATATAAGGATAACCAACTCCACGCGTACGTAGTCGTGGGAGCCGCTAGCAAGCAACTCACATATTTGTCTAGCAGAGAGAGGCGATTGATATTGTTTGTAATCGTGTCAGCCAGTTAGGTGGTCTTTATCTGCTGAATGCGTTTAATTGCGCCAAGTTGTAATCGGATCGAACTGTTAGTGCGACTGTGAGCCATTGCTCAGAATTCCTAATGAACGCTATTGGCGTACGGGCAAAACTATGGCCGCCAGAGACCAGCGCGTGGAGGGAATAGCGTTTGCATGTTTAAGGATGAATACAAGTCTGGCTTCTTGTTACATGTACAATTTACTTACCGTAATTTGTTACACTTCAAGATTGATTGTAAGCAATGCATTGTTGTATTGTTTTTTGTAACGGGTGTTCAGGATGAGCTCATTCCACCTTAGCGGCCGTGAGTCCACGTATGAGGTCGACAGGCACAATAGACCTTATTTGTGTACTGGCGGCAATTTTGGTAGGTCTGTCCATCTGTAGGTCCCACACTAAGAATCATTGGTCCGTAGACTCTTATTGTGATGTTGCGTGCGTTATATTTCTATTGTCTAAACAATTACCTTGATTTGGTGGGCCCTGAGGTCCAAGGGAGTGCCAGAAACGTATGTTGATATCATTAGAGACATGTACTGTGATTCCGATTCTGTAGTTAGGACCGCTGTTGGCGACACATTGCCCTTCCGTATTACCGTCGGAGTACACCAAGGCTCCGTCCTGAGTCCGTTCCTCTTCAGCCTGATATTAGACGTATTGTCAGACAGCATCAGAGACCACCATGAGCAGCCACCATGGCTACTTATGTATGCTGATGATATCGCGCTGGTGGACTCGGACAGGGGACGGCTGGTGAGACGTGTTAACACATGGAAGGAATCGCTTGAGAACGGGGGTCTGAAACTCAACGTGGCGAAGACAGAGTACTTGGCCTGCAACACTACAGATCCCATGTCCGTCCGCATAGGCGAAGACACGGTCGAGCGCACGGACCGGTTCAAGTATCTGGGATCTGTACTCCACGCGAACGGCGACATCGACTCCGACGTCAAGGCACGCATTGCTGCTGCGTGGGATAAATGGCGGGAGGTGAGCGGCGTCACTTGCGACCCTAAAATGCCGGTTAAGCTGAAGGGACAGGTCTATAAATCCATCATTAGGCCTGTTCTCTTATATGGCAGTGAAGCATGGCCATTACTTGAGCGGCACAAGCAGGAACTGCGGGTCACGGAGATGAAGATGCTGCGCTGGATGTCGGGAGTTACGCGAGCAGATCGCGTAAAGAACTCCCGTATTCGCGGCAGCCTTCATGTCCGAGACATCGCTGATAAACTGCAAGAGTGCCGCCTACGTTGGTACGGTCATGTTTTACGGAAACCGGCAAACTACGTAGGGAACAAGTGTCTAGCCATGTCGCTACCGCCGGGTCCCGGCAGAAGGGGAAGGCCCAAGAAGGCCTGGCTTGACGTCGTAGTGGATGACATGCGTGCTAACAAACTCTCCATAAAGGATGCCGAAGACCGTGCGAAGTGGAGAGTTAGGAGTAGGAAAGCGGACCCCGGGCTCCGCAAGGATGCAACCGGGAAAACGCAAAGATGATGATGAATTACCTTATATTATTAAGGAAATCAACGTAGCCCAACTGTGTACAAGTTTAATTAACATTAATTAAATTACGCTTGATTCTATAAATTACATGTAGTAAATAAATAATGATTGATTAATAAACTGTTAATATCTACAAATTTTTATATTCAAAATGTAATTCTGGTGTAGATTTATGAAGCTTTAGAAGAAAATTAACAGTATAGCTAGTTAATTAGGCCTAGGGTTGCTGCCACGTAATTGCCATCTCTTTTTTTATCGTAGGTTATACAATATTCAAATTATAATAATGTATTGCATAATTATCATGATGGGTCTCTCTTATAACTTATAATAAGAATAAACGAAAACATTTAATTGGTTTTATATTTAGTTGACATAGTAATTTGGTATGGTACCATCTGAAAATAAAAGTGTGAAAAATAAATGGTAGGATGTTTCATAGGATTTACTTTTTAGGCGTAAACAAATAAGCCGCAACACGCGTGACTGAAGTATTTTTACTATGGGAATACTGTGCAGAACCCCGTTGCGACTTCGCGTTTCATTTAAATGCACCCTTTATCTTGCCTATAAAAACGTGTGTACATTAACCGTAAAACAAAGGTGCCAACCCTAATTAGGACTCCAATACTGTCTCACCTCTTTCTTTGCTGAGTAAGCGTTAATAGGGTGGTGTGTGTGCGGGATTCGCGGCGTAGGATTAATTACTCTGCGCGGGGAAACTGTAGCGACTCTCTTTATATCTCATAGCTTCTATAATTTAAAAGGCGACAAGCACTTAATTAACGTGTTGCCTCATTTATATCTCCTTTAATGTATGTTGACTGCCTCGTTGGTCTATTGGTGGCAAGCGCTGCGTAAGGTCCGAGAGGATCCCGGTTCGAGTTCGGGGTCAAGTATAATGTAATCTAAAATTCAGGAGCTGTCCCAGGAGGAGGAAGTTGGCGGATGCACGTCAAAGCAAAATGAGCCGGTGGTCCTACGCCTGAGCCCATCGATCATGTCTGATTGCTGTCTCTCCGAACTATGAGAGTACGGTAACAGATAGTGCATTTCAATTGCGCGCACACTTATGCACTATAATAAATGAAGTCCTGCGCAGTTGGCAGTTTTATGAATTGTATGTATCCTATGTGATAATATTATATTCATTATCAGCTAAATTGTTCGGAAGATACATAAATTGATTTATTTATTAAACCTTCGCATTTATAATATTAGTAGAATGCACCTAAATTGAAAACCATTTCGTAAAATATATTTCATGACACCTACACATATTTTGTTACAAAAGTTAAACACGACCGTAATATGTTCACAACATTATAACTGATGGATTAAACTCCTTCTGGGAACGTCCAACATGGGAATGTTTGCTTTACTCAAAATGTTTTGCCATTTCGCTAACCGTGTGCATATGTCACCGTAAAATTGCAAATAAGGATAGATTGCAATCTATCTCGCGAGATTGTGAACTGTCGAAAAATTGTGAACCATAACATGACGCTTACAATTTATCGTGTGATTATTCATCTGATTGCAATCTATCGAAGTGAAACTGATAAATTGCGATCTTAAATATGTCACTTGTCAATGATGTCAATGCCTGATTGGTCAGTTATAGGCATAGCCTATAGCCGACCAATCAGGGACAGCCTTAGGACAGCCGTCCAAAGGCTGTCCCTGATTGGTCGGCCTTAAAGTCAACCGTGAACTATATTCACAATTATTCGACAGTTCACAATCTCGCGAGATAGATTGCAATCTATCCTTATTTGCAATTTTACGGTGACACATACACATAGAAACATCAGTTAAGGCTTTTGACTTCGGGTGAGTGAATGTTATGACGTTTAATCTATGCAACTAAATACAATTGAGGTATCCGTTTGTAACATTAAAATAACGACTTTTACATAATGGGTATGAATCTATATCGGGTACCAATAACAAAAACACAACTATAAATATTTTTGTCTGTCTGTTTGTATGATGCGCTAATCTCCGGAACGTTCCAGCCGTCGTCCCACTTCGACGGGACTTTCACTATAACATAGCCAATTTCGCAAGTTGTAGACTATTTTAATTTTTACATTTCGACATGGACGAAGTCGTAGGCAGTCGCTAGTTTTTAATAATCCTAATAGCAACGTGAAAGAAGCAGGGATTATAGAGGATTTAGAGCACTTTTCATACTTAGTCTATTCATTAAATATTCTTAAATTGTCTGTGATTATATTTTAAACTGGTACAATTTATTTACATCCACACACATTTTAATTATTTTTTAATAATAGCTGAACCCGGCGAATTTCGGGATGCTATATTTAATTTTCCTGAATATTTCCAAAATGAAATTTTGGAAATTTTGAAGCGTGTAATTACGATATGGTTATTATAAACAACCTGACAGTTTGTCATGAATATCATGTATAAACAAATTCAAGTATACATTTGAGCAAAAATAAGCGAGCTAAAACATTCCATACAGGCTTATAGTGACAAACGTAAGCATGAAATAAGCGCTTAAAATATTATTATACAGGCAGAGTGCTATTATGTAAACCTTATTGAGCGCTGACATCTTTGAACCTTGCTGGGAATTTCTCAGACCGTTTGAAAAGGAACCGCAGAGTGCAATTTATTGCGACATTGACGTACACTCGACATCGGCAGCGGACGGGTCAAAGAGCCGGGTAAACGGTGCACTCTCGAGCTTTTGAAAGCTCTGTAACCGAGTCCTGTGGGATATTTCTGACATAAGTGTCGATGTTAAGTGTTAAGGAAATAACATTTTAAATTATTTATTTGTGAACTGTAAGTTATTTTAAAGTAGGAATTAGTTATCTATCCATTAAAGGAGTCTCGGGCGTCAGAGCCAAAACTACGTATATGAGTTACAAACTTGAAATGTTGTTCAGGAGTTCCTTTTTGTAACGGAGGGCAGCACTGAGACACTGTTCTTTAAAATTAGGGGATAATCCGCCCTTAAGGGCATAAAGCGGTTCTCAGTCAATACCTTTTTTTTAAGGTTACTCAATTTAAATTCAGTATGATGCTTCCACATTTTAAGTCGTGATACTCGTGTAAAATATTATAAAACAATATTTTTTTAGAAATCCGTCTCTTGTGACTTTAAGCAGACTGAGTCGGGCAATTTATTACGTTCACGTTGTACTACCAAAAATCACAACACGTTTATGTATAAAGTTACGTACCAAATTCAGTTATTATTATATCTTTCATTCCATGATTTCAAGTTCAGGCCGTTTTAATGTATATTCGTTCAACGTTGTGTGGATTAACTAGCGGCTACGAGTAGCGGAAAGCTTCGTAGAACATAACATGTAGCTACGAACTACCGTAACGCTCCGTAGCGGTTACCTTGACCGCGCGAGCAAGGTTTTGGTCAAGTTACTGAAAACTTTTAATCATGTTTCTGAGAATATACACGCAATACGCATTGTTCCTAGAGTTTGTTGTTAAAGCTAGTTTATTTCATAAACACACGGTGTCGTTTGTGTGTAGAACAAAAACACTGTTATTTATATTGTGGTAAATATGAATGTTACCTATTGTGAACTGAAACTTAGGAAGGGATATTATGTGTATATTTTTATATTACTAGGTACTGTGCTCATTAAGTCTAGTAGCGTCATCCTTATTGGACTTACAAGTCAAAGTTGACAATACTAGTCTTACTGTAGAAATATTCTCCAGCAATTTACCTATATCAGTCAGAGAATTTGCAGCAAAAGCTTGGCTTTTGTGTTTCACCACCTGTCACGATGAGAAACAGAGGCCGAGATCAATCAAAGCATTCCGCAAAACGCTTTGTGTAAAGCTTTCAATGGACCAGAGATACATTCTAGGCAGTGTCAAACATTCCTGTGGATCGGTAGTAGCTCTGTGCCTCAGTTGCGGTCTAGAGGGACTAGTTGGCATAGGGAGGCTAAAATGTAGCGGCACTCCATTTCCGGATTAATAAGCTGGTATGTCATGCTTATTTCCTTACCTTACGTTGATCTTCCTTATCAAATCGAATCGAATTTGATTCGAAAATATTTGTTTTTGTTACGAAACAATACAAGCTCAGCTTACATCATGGACCAATGTTCATGGGCATGAAAGCGTCAATTTTATTGAACGTCAAACGAAACGAAAAAATATCATAAAACACTGAGCTAATAAGCGGCTTCCATATTTTCTAAAATTAATTTATTAAAAAATAAATTATTATTAATTTATTAAAAACAACAAAACTTAAACTGAATATTGTCTCGCAAAACTTGGATTCACCGAATTCGCTTTCAACGCCGTTTGTTTAACAATAATTTTCAGTTTATTTAAACACGTGTATGTTAACTTATGATTTTAACTACATTACACATATTTGTTCCGAGAAACACTGTCGACTCGCCTAAGCCCTGTGGTCTTTCTCCGTGATCAAAGGTTTTATTACTGCTGTCAACACACATACGTCATATACAATGTACAGTGAGGGTAGTTTAGAAGGCGACAGATATGATGTTTGCATTGGAACACTCCTCGCCTACCAATATTTACGCAGACTAGAAAGCGTCTGCGTGCATTTCACAGGAACACATTTCACCGCCTTAGCGTGAGGGGGAAGGGATAATCGGGCGTCTTTCTCCTATGTCTTTTATGCGATCGTGCAGGATGTGCTTATTTTCCAGATCCAGGATTAGAATAAAGAATTACCACCTGCATAACGGGATACCAAGTCTTCAACAACATTTAATCCCATAGACAAAGACATAAAAGACACCGATTTTCGATTAAGTGAGGTTGACAATAGGTACATGTACGAGTATTGAAAGGAAACGCAATTGGAATGGGCAGATGTTTGAAACCTAAGTAAACGGGTTTGCTAACCAACAAAAAGATCTGATGAATATAAAGAAGTCGAACCATAGCCTCAATTCATTATACTCTTAGTGTCAACTGGTTATTAACCCGCGTACATTTATAAGCCAACCCTAAAATGACTACGGTAGGAAATGACAGGAGGCAATACGTCGCGACCGTGTTTATACGCCCGCGCCAGTGGGGTTCTAAAACGGTGCCCGGCGTACGGCGCGGCGTCCCGATATAGGTACAACGATCGATGTGTCCATTCAGGTGCAGGCAGCTAGTGAAAGTGAGCCGGGAATGAACGCAACCGAGGCCTGTGGCCACAGGAACGCCGATCGGTAAATGGACGAGCTAAAACCGCTAATCGCCGTCATTGCGTTATTGTTTTTGCATTCGGTGAATGGGCGTGTTTTCACGGACACTTTGCGTGCTTTTGTGTAGTGTCTACATTTATGTGTTCGTAGTTGATGTTGGTGTCTCACCGAAGCATGAGAGTAAGTAACACAGAGGTACTTGAACTTGCGTTTGCGCGTAATCTTGTACGTACACTATAATATGTCCTGCCCCGCCACGTCGAAATAGGTCGGACGCCTTAATTTTATTCGATCTAAATTAGAAACATATAAAATGAAATTACCTTAATGGTTGTTTTACGTAGATAGCAATTTTTTTTATTGACCTGTGATAGATTCCGAATATTTAGAAAAACAGCACGTAAAAACTTTGGCACCGACTACAAAGTATAAAAAAAGTTGTGTCTGTATGTCCTTAACTATGCTTTAAGAACTACGCAATAGATTTAGTAGCGTTTTTTTAAAAGAATGATTCAAGAGGATGACTTAGATGCATAATATACCTGTAGCAAGAGCGGTTCACTAGAAAAATATTAATTTAAAACTCAATAGCTTCTGCCTCAATATAAATGTTCTGTAGCGGATACAAATCCATAAAAATGCTTTTTGCTAACCTCAAAGAGAAACCTGTAGTCTACCTTGATCCGATTGAATTGGCTCCCTATCGAGAAAATTCTTGAATAAATCCATAGATCGTATTGTGTGTAAAAATCTTTGCTGATTCTTGCTAATATTATAAATGTGAAAGTTACTCTTGTCTGTATGTTTCACGCTGACGGTTGTGCGCTTTCACGACAAAACTACCAATACTTTTTTTTTGCAATCTGTGTAGGTACCAAATTTCATTTAAATGTGCTCTATGTGTGTAGACAGTTTAGAACCTGAGAAAGGACATATAATGTTGCACATAGTATTCTCTATTGTTTGCGCGAACACTACACATTTAAAATAAAACTAATTTTACGGCTTAAACTCGCGTGTATTGTTATTCTAAGCATATTACATATTTACAGCGCTCGTGGTCGCAGGCAAGACTGGAGTAATATATTTAGAATAATATATATAATACACGCGAGATTTATCCGTCAAATTAGTTTTATTTTAAACATATAAGGTTGTTTAGAACCGACTTTGATTTTAGAGAGTAATGTTTTATGCGAGTAACGACTAAACCCGGACGGGCGGTTGGTAGATTGAAGTAGTATAATAGTAGTTTCATTATATTCCTAAGCCGATTATGTTTCTAACAATAAATACATGAAAGGTCCTGTTATTCATAGTCTACTGAAATTAATCCTGTGTGGGCAACTAAAATAAAAAACGAAAACGATGCCTAGGCCATTAATATTTATTTGGAGGAGCAATACATCGTTTGACCCTAGGGATATCATTGGACGTTTTGGGATACTCAATAAATCAATTGAACTATAAAAAGTTTTACATCGCTACATTATAATATTTGAATGGCATTTCTATGGAATGGTTCTGGGTGTAATACCCGAATGCTGAAAATATTATGAGAAATAAAAAAAAAACTTTGACCTTACTTCAGTTTGAGTTGATTGTTATCAAATCTTATTCGATTATTTTCTATTCTAGCGCGTGCAGTAATATTACCTACTGTGTATTTTATAGCTCAGGCGGTTAAAAGTAATCGTATATCCTCTCTGGCGCTTGACTATCTGTGCACTAAATTTAACACGGCTTAGTAGTTTTGATAGGCAGTTCCCTTCGCATTTATATTGTTACTAAGACTGCAACAGTATGATACTTACATTTTACCAACTTCTTGAAAGCATATACGATTTTCAGTATTCTGATTGACAATGTAATAATAAAGTCTCCGACTGATTTCGGTCATGGCGGCCGAATTTAATGGAGATCAGCCAAGTGCGTAGGATTATAGTGCACAAGTGTGCGCGCAAACACAAGTGCACTCTATTCCCTTACTCTCATAGTTCGGTGAGACGGCAATCCGACATGACCGATGAGAGATGAGGTGCATGACCACCGGCTTAACGTACTTTCCGAGGCACGGGCGTGCAACCGCCAACTTTTTGACAAAGTATTACACGATGGCGAAGTTATATTACTGTTATTCAATATTACCGTGGTATTACCGAGAGAGGCTGTGTAGGTATTGCACGTATGTATTGTGCACGTACCTATTGTAATTTATTATTGAAAGAGAACTAGAACACCTATTCATTCGTACGTGAACAAACACCGGTGTGCTAGTTGGTACATGATGCCGACGTTCTTATTAAGTCAAGTACGCTATTCACTCCGATATTCAACGTTAGCTAACACTTGCAATACATTTAACGATTCACTATTGGAATAATTTACGTGGAGCGCTGCAGTTAGTTGCAGAACTATGCTACTTCAAACGCCGGAATAATCGCGCGTAAATACACCTCCACCCGTAGACGGTCGTATCCAATTGATTTACTGGAATAATATTGAGAATAGTTAACGATTGAGAAGTGTATTTAACAGTATTAGTACTGCAGTGAATTTGGTTTACTTTACATTTTATGTAACGACTATATTTCATACTAGTGGTCCCGGCGAATTTCATACCGCCAATACTATAAACCTTCCCTGGACTATCACGAATATTTTAAAACCAAAATTACCTAAATCGGTCCAGGCGTTCTCGAGTTTTTGTCAGACTAACGAACAGCAATTCATTTTTATTTATAAGAAGAAGACTAGTGGCCGTCCACGATTTCATCCGCGTGGAAATTTGGAAATTAAGAGTCCCGTCAAAATCCCGTCATACCCTTTTAGTAAAAAGTCGTACACTTCAATTTTATTTAGTTGTATAGATGAGAAATTTACTATATAATTTTGTCTGGCTGATGCGCTTTTATGACAAAGCTATTAAATTTAGAACTCAGAAAGGCCATAGCTACTTTGGACCCAGCTTCGCCAAATAGTGTTAAGTCTTTACGACGATGAATGGATAGGCAGAAAGATTGTAGCTTGTATGTAGTTTGAATAAGCAATAATACATACATACATAAGATCACGCCTTTTTCCCAGAGGGGTAGGCAGAGATCACTTCCTGCCATGTGCTACGGTCCTGGCACACCGCTTTCGCTTAAACAATAATAAACAGTATACGTATGTACACTAAATACAGTGCTTAATCCTTTCAAAAGTAATTTAACTTGCTAGAAGTGTTTCGTTTAAAAAAACTTTCTGTTTATGTTAATAAAGTGCATTGCTCGTTAGCTGTAACTAATCACATAGCTTAACCTTTCAATCCAGAAATTCAGTTGAAAACATCAAGGAAACGGCCGAGCTATTCTTGAAAATGAGTTTCGAGCAGTATTTAATAAAAGTGCTTAATGCATTCATCGAATCAGTTCTGTCTGACCTAATTCCGATGTTGAGCAGAGGCTTTTCCGAATTACATGGGAGCTTGAGTGAGCCATTAATCGGCGTCGGCGAGTGCCGCAGATATTAGGTCAATGGATAACCTAATTGTTTGAGACGGCGACCTCCAATTGGTATATTACAGAACTAATGACGAACGATATGGTCCCACGTAGAGTTTTTGATTAGTTTAATCCGGTAGTTTTTAGCTTAAGAAGGAGATGTGGAAATTACGCCGGCGATTCATGCCATCCTCTTGATATATGAATAATATAACCGGCTAAGCACTTGTAAATGAAGGGTGTCTATTATATTTAAACAACTAAAAGTAAATAGAAATAACTTTTAATTTGAATATTTGTTGTTATAGAGTGGCATATTATGTAAATTTTATAACGACCTAGCTATTGCGTTTCATAAGCTTTAGCTTATAAACTGCTCTCCAGGACTCTAGTCCTGTGACAGACAGATGAACAGATAGACAACACATAAATAGTTTAAAACTTACGCACTCGATATCGCCTACGTAAATATGTCTATGAAAAACTTGTACAGCGCCGCTGGTGGTTACGCGAAGAACTAAAATCGGCCGTATGAAAAAAACAACTCGATAGGTTTTTAACGTACGTAAGTTTTCGATAGTCAACTCATGGTAGGCCCTCTGTTGGCGCAAAATCGACTTATCGAATTGAGTATAGTTACACTGTGCAGTGCTGAACATGTGACAGCAAGTAACATTTTTTTTTTTGAGTCATTAACAAAATTCATTCATTTTACTAAAACAATGATTCCATTATATTTATGGAACCGTCCTCAAACCGTGTTAAATAAAAGTTATAAATAAAGTAAAATAGGGGTAAACCAGATAGTAATTGCCCACAGGCAGTGATTGCCCGTTTTTAGAAAAAAAATCTCAATCAAAGGGTGTGTTCTCACTTGTTTCGAATATAATTTACTAGGTTACTCTATGGTCAATTTAAAGTAGGTTTTAAAATTGGATAGTGGCAACACTGAAGAAAAAAAACAGTGATGCCGCGGATTTTTTCAAGACGGGTGAACGTGTTACTCAAACAGACAAGCATTTTAGCAATTTTCTTAAGGAATTACTTGCTTAGAAATTTGTTTTTTTGCATTTACGTTGATATTTCATTATTGGCGTATGGTTATAATGAAATCATTCGTGTTATGTTATGTTTTTAATGAAAATATTTGAAATCAGATTAGATTCAACGGCTTTTTTACGGTGGGCAATCGCTGAACGTATTTTGGCATATTTTTAGTTATTGCCCACCATAATTTTAGTGATTGCCATGGTTAATATTTATAGTTATTGCCCAGGGGCCATTGACCATTGCCCCCCCAGAATCGGGGGTCAAAGGTGTTTGTACAATCTCTCGGAAGAAGCCACCTTACGAAGCTGACCACAGCGAATGGGGACATTGCTGCTTCAAAGCCAGCAGTCCTCTCGGAGATAGAGGACTTCTATGGCCGGTTATACGCCTCGCATGCATCTCGCCCTGATCCCGGCAATGAGGACACTAGAGCCATATTGACACGCCACTATACCGAAGACCTACCAGAAGTTAGCAATAACGAAATCGAGATTGCTCTTGGGCAGCTTAAAAATGGAAAAGCCCCTGGAGAGGACGGCGTTACAACAGAGCTGCTAAAGGCTGGAGGCAAACCCGTACTGAGGGAGCTTCAAAGGCTTTTTAACGCTGTCCTGTTTGAAGGGAGAACTCCGGAGGCGTGGAGTAAGAGTGTGGTCGTCCTGTTCTTCAAAAAGGGTGACAAAACCCTTTTGAAGAACTATCGACCTATTTCCCTTTTAAGCCACGTCTATAAGCTTTTCTCAAGAGTAATCACGAACCGTCTTGCATGAAGACTCGACGAATTCCAACCACCGGAACAGGCTGGATTTCGGAGCGGATACGGCACCATAGACCACATCTACAGAGTGCGGTAGATTATACAGAAGACTGAGGAGTATAATCAGCCCCTGTGCCTAGCATTTGTGGACTATGAGAAAGTCTTTGACTCGGTTGAAATCTGGTCAGTTCTGGAGTCCCTGCAGCGATGCCAAGTAGATTAGTGATACATCCAGGTGATGAAATGTCTCTACCAAGCCGCGACTATGTCCGTCCAAGTACAGAATCAGCAGACAAAACCCATACCATTGCATAGAGGAGTGAGACAAGGGGACGTCATCTCCCCGAAGTTGTTCACAAATGCAATGGAGGATTTGTTCAAGACGCTGAACTGGAAAGGACGTGGCATTAACGTAAATGGTGAATACATCTCATACATCGATTTGCAGATGACATCGTCATTCTGGCAGAGACGCTGCAGGACCTACAACAGATGCTGAATGACCTGGCTGACAATTCTGCGCGCATCGGCCTACGGATGAACTTGGACAAAACCAAGGTCATGTTCAATGAACATGTACTACCGGAACCGATTGCGATTCACGGTACCGTCCTCGAAGTTGTTCAAAAATATGTGTACCTCGGGCAGACTATGCAGTTGGGTCGAAAGATCTTTAAGGACGAGGTGAATAGAAGAATTCAGCTGGGTTGGGCAGCATTTGGGAAACTACGCCGAGTCTTCTCATCGTCAATCCCACAAAGCCTAAAGACGAAAGTCTTTAATCAGTGCGTCCTACCCGTCATGACGTATGGAGCCGAAACGTGGACACTGACGGCACGGCTGGTCCACAAGTTAAAAGTCGCTCAGCGGGCTATGGAAAGAGCTGTGCTCGGTGTTTCTCTGCGGGATCGAATCAGGAATGAGGCGATCCGTCAGAGAACCAAAGTTATCGACATAGCTCATCGCATTAGCAAGTTGAAGTGGCAGTGGGCTGGCCACCTCAGCCGTAGAACCGACAACCGTTGGGGTAGACGGGTTCTGGAGTGGATACCGCGTCTCGGCAAACGTAGTGTAGGACGCCCGCAGGCCAGGTGGTGTGACGATCTGCGCAGGACGGCTGGTTCCTACCAGCCGTGCTGCGCAGATCGTCACACCACTTTTCTCTGCGGGATCGAATCAGGAATGAGGCGATCCGTCAGAGAACCAAAGTTATCGACATAGCTCATCGCATTAGCAAGTTGAAGTGGCAGTGGGCTGGCCACCTCAGCCGTAGAACCGACAACCGTTGGGGTAGACGGGTTCTGGAGTGGATACCGCGTCTCGGCAAACGTAGTGTAGGACGCCCGCAGGCCAGGTGGTGTGACGATCTGCGCAGGACGGCTGGTAGGAGCTGGATGCGAGTGGCCGAGGATAGAGAGAAGTGGCGTGCATTTGGAGAGGCTTATGTCCAGCAGTGGACAGAAATGGGCTGATGATGATGATGATGATTATGAAGTAAGTTTACCAGTCGTTACACCACAAAAACATAATGAAATTAATTAGACTATCTACGTTTTTCACAGGCAGAAAATACATTTAAAGATGCGTCACTTGATTTCACGTCATCGATGCTTGAAGTTTATTTATCTAAAGATGTCCCAATATGTTCAACTTCATTAGTTAGGAGTGCTTCTTCTTCACTTCAGCTGCCAAGTCCAATAATTGTTAAAAATAAATTTTCTTTGGGAGAATACTTAGCTTACCCAGAAACGCCAATAAGAAAAGGAAAAAGGAAAACCGAACGACAGCCTTATGCCATTAGTTCCAAAAAATTCAAAGCAGCATTACATATAAAGCAAAAAGAAAAAGAAAATCTGTTGAAAGTAAAAGAAGAGCAAAAGTTGATCAGAGAAAACAACTGATTGAACCTTTTGATCAACAACCTTTTAAGGCAACAACGCGAATAGACTCCAAAGACGATAGAAAAAAAAAATAGGCATAAAAGTAAAGAAATGTCGGCAAATAAAAAGATAACTATTTTTAGTGATCTTTTAATACAACCTTCTTGTAGTATAACATTCTGCCAAAGCCTACTTGTGGAGTTTGTCATTTCAATGTGGTAAAAAATGAATTGATATGTAGTGCCTGTTCAAAAATATTTCATGTGCGTTGCATCCCACCAAAACATAAGGAACATATACCAGACTTCTCCGATTTACATTTATTCTTGTGTCATCGTTGTTTTGATGTAGATGATTCTACTTGTGACGATTCTGACTCATCAACATAAGAAAAAGTAATGTTTGATATGGTTAATAAAGCCAAACGCTATTTATTTTAAGATTTTGTAGTAGATTTCAGTTTAACCTTTTATTTTGATTGTTTTATTAAAGTTCAAAGTCTGATTTATCATTTTAAGGTACTGGGCAATTACTGTGCTGTGATGTGGGCAATAAGTGTAAGCAATGGGCAATAACTGTACATTTTGAGATAATTTTATATTTGTTTAATTATTTTCTAAGCCATGTGAGTTTTGACTTAAAACCGTTAACACTTTAATGGAGATTTTATTTAGATATAAGAAAAAAATAATAAATGGTTAAAAGTTATAATACCTTTTTTATTGTTTGAAGCCAAAGTGTTTGAAGTCCTTATGTGGGCAATAGCTATACGGTTTACCCTACCTTCTTTTTGGGCGGATTAGTTGTTAAAATAGCACCAGCTTGCCTGTCTGTCCCTTGACAACCTTGAAGATTGATAGTGACTGCCCATAGATTTACTAATACCGAATATCTGAAAGAAATTGTGAACAAGGAGGCTGATGGTGGGAATTCATTTTAGATTCTGTTATATACCGAATTCCTCCATATTACTTGAATAGCAGGGCCATGAAATATTCTATCAAGTATAACCGGCAAGTGATGCGATACGGCTCATCAATTTAACCTATCGAATCACAGCCATATTGAATATTGCAACCGCGCGTAGCGGCGTGAAATTCTACTACCACATACGATATTGGCATACAAGACCACGTAGGTTTGCAGACCGCTCTGTACATCGCTTGCACCGGTACATTTAAACTGGAAATGTATGTTTAAGTAACATACTTTAGTTTACTGCAGGTAAATATTTCTGAAAACTCGACTGAAAACAGTCAAAACAAAAAACGATACGTGTTCCCGAACGGGAACGCACAAAATAATTAATTTATTGGTTGGTGGTAGTGATAAGACTTTACAAGGCGCTGTTAACTTGTGTCTCCCGTCACTTCAAGCCCTAAAAGCTCGAAAGGTTCTGGTCTCTATTTCGATTCAAAATATACGCGACATTAATCCGTAAAAAAAACGCGAGTTGAATCTGTAGATTAATATTGTAGAGTAAAACCTGTTAGATTTAGACTTAAAATTGTTAGCTAAACTGTTTGTAGTTTCAACGCCTCTAAGGGATTACAAAAGAGCAACTAGAAATTCCCAGCGCGGTACATTTGACAATAGAACTGGAACGCTAGGAACGTCTGTTTGAACTGCCATCGGAACGGACAGGTCTTATCTCACCTGAGTACTTGTGACGTCACAGGTCGTTCGGAAACGGCCCCTCTTCCCGCCTCCAGAAACAATTGAGTTCACTCTGCTATTCTGCAGCGTTTGTGGTAAAGCTCAAACATGTTTGTAACTATATTTTTCAATCAAAATAGGTATATTTTGTGATATTTTATATTTTATACTCAAATATTTTTAAGCTATTGCATAGCTTTTATCGCGGGCTTTGAGCGCGGGGACCGAACCAAGAAATTCCGTACCAAAAAAAACCTCACAATCGTCTAACGTCGCGTCGTTTCATTTCGGTAGACTTCGGCACGGTGTTTGTGTGCGTGCGGTCGAGGCGAGCACGAATCGAGGCGAGCTGCTCCGAAATCGGACGATGCTATGCAATAGCTATACCGCGGCAGTCCCCGAGTGCCACACGTCTTTTATTTGTTAAAAAAGTTACAGGCGTAAATTTTACAGGCGGATTTTCAAATGTAAATATGAATATTTTTTTAACAACAATGTTGGTACGCTCAATGTATTCTCTTGGAATTGATGCAGTTTTTCCTACAAAATTCTGTGGATACACTCGTATAACGAGTTTTATGTACCTTTATTCGATTATTATTTTAAGCGTTAAAATTCTAAATCGGGGTCACGAAATTTTTTGTACACTATTGTAACATTATAACCATTCGTTAGAACTTTAAAAAGTTATGTGTTGCAAATCAAAATGTCGAAACGATTTATAGCTTTTAGTTTGACAATAATCGTGAAACGATCGATGAACTATGAAATTGTGAAGTACCACTATGAAATCGACAAATATTTTTTCATTCCAACACTGTAATTTGAAATTCTCGTAAATAATTTAAAGAAAACGTGTTACTCACAACGGCAAATGATTTATCACCCTCACTTGACGTGAACAAATGTTCTGAAATGATTTGACGTCTTCATTTTTGTTTAGAAAAATGCAGCAAGATTTATTTACGCTAATTTATTTGAATGCCAGTTCAATTGTTATTCAGATGACATTTCACTGAATCTGTATAAAATTTCTTCTTAAGTTTACTGTCGTGGTTGATAAATACAAGAGAAATATCTGTACTGCCCACAATTTTACCGAGATAAGTTATTTTCTATCGGCTATTAAACGGCAGTCACGGCTAACCTTAACTGTTTGATAGGATTAGAGATATTTAAAGTACTGTTATTAGAACTTATAAGATTTAATTTTGTATCAAAGTGAGAATCTAATTAAATTCTAGTATATATTTTTTTATTCCGAAGAACTAATTCATGTTGCACACATGTTACCCGTTGTTGAAAGGGAACACGGATCGGATGCCTGTCGCTTGGTGTTTTGCAACGTTGCCAAACATTACTCGGGGTACATAAATAAATACTAGTAAAGTGCAATGTCTCTACTGGAGCTTTTCCTGTTTCTATACGGCTACCGTGCCCTGTTTTACATTAGTAAGGCAGATAATTACAGTGCCGTTAAATCAAACATTTATCTTGTCGCAATATTTGGACCATAATTTCAACTCAAAAGGTGTCATGTTTTCTACTCTGCTATGCTGATAAAAATAATATTTTATACTTTTAAAAAGAAATAAGTGACGAGCATTTTGGGAGGCCTATGTCCAGAGGTGGACAAAAATGGGCTGGTGATTGTTTGATACTTTTAAATAAACCTTACAAGTATCCAATTCACTGACGAATATTTTACTCTATTTGTCAGCGCTTTCAAACGAATCTGTATGAAACCTTTTGTTTCCAGATATGGAGTTCAATTACGAAGAGGAGGAAGTGAGTGACGTGGACAGAGAAAGGGAAAGAGAAAGAGAGAGAGACAGAGACAGAGAGTTGAGGCCGGTGGCGCGGCGGACGGCCAAGCACATCGCGGCTGGCGAGGAGAGACCCCGGATCAACTCCAGCCAGCAGACCACGCCCACTGAAGGTGAGTAATTTACTTCTTCTGCAGTCGTGCTCTTCATTACTGAAGGTCGTGCCCGTTTTGAAAAACCCTGGTCGAGGAATTGACGAGCCGTCTCCACGCCTGCCTGTCGGAGCTAGTACTTTAAAGGGCCAAGAAAAATACATGTGGGGTTTTGCACGACGTATTTAGACGCCGAATCACATGGGCAGGAAATAAAAATGAACTAACATAGCATGACACCGTGTGATCATAATGTTAAAAAGAAAATAAAAGAACCAACAGAACTGCTCTATTCCTTACTTGCACTGGGATAATATTATGGGAAACATCAATGCCTTAGTATCGCCATAAATATTGCGTAACCCAATTAACGCGATAAAGTGACTGGCCACTCTCAAACGGTCAACATATCGCGAATATCTTTAAGCTGCCACTCGAGCTCTGACATCAAACGGCAATGTGAATATTATTGCATATTACATTGCTAATTGCAATTATGGCGTTAATTCGTCGCTACACTCATGTCAAACGACAACCGTCATTTCCTGTTATGTAACTCTAGCATTAAATACAAGTATTACTTATCATAACAATCTTCGTAAAGTACAAACTTTAAATAGGCTGATTAACCAGGGCAAATAAGTCAGTCAGAAAAACATTGAAGCTTATACTTAATCTTTGATATGTGTGTTTGTGTATGCACACATTCAATTCATTACAAGCCTAATACAGATAAATAGTCTACCTCTATATGAGGAGGTTAAAAATTCAAATATGTATTAGGGTGTTCTTACTGTATTGAGTAATCTTTTACTGCAACTAGTCAACTTTGTGCATGTTTCAGACATACAGTAGAGTATGTAAAAAATGAAATTTCTACACATAAGGTTGTTTGTAATACTTACATAGCAAGTAAAAATTATTACAGATGTGGTTTGTATGCGGAGCAGTTGCATGCAAGCCAGATAGTAAATCGTGAAATGTCTAGAATACTTTATTCCATCCTGGTGTTACGAAGTACCTTCCTGCTGAGATAGCGAAATTTAGTTAGTAAAAAAAACTGGGAATGAATTGTTGAATAGTGAAGATTTCAGTAAATAAGAAGTTGTTACATAATACATACCTATCGAAATAAATAATTGTATAAAAGTGGATGAGACTAAAATAAGAAGTGCCTAACAGATACGAAAGGCATGTTACTGTCAATAGTGTCTATATATTAAATACTGAATAAATATATAGTATAATCTATTTTCATTGAAGCAAGTAGATAGCTCACAGGTCTCTGGCTTTAAAGGTACCTAGCCAGATAAAATCCCAAACATGCACCTAGTTTTCTTTTAACTAGTTTTGAAGAAGCCGACTTTCGAGCACTGAGAATGGTGGGGATCGGATACGTCTAGTCGAAACGACACCGCACAAAAAGGCATAAACCAAATAGATGAGTGAAATGGAACGCGGACTGGGAATGGCTATCGTGTGATGGATGGTTGGATTTAACTATACATACGAGTACATGGCGGACCCACTGGCCATATAAAACATTATTTATGTATTCAAGAATGATTAAAAAAATATACAAGATTAATACATGATTATATAACATTAACTTAAAACTATTAGCGCGCGGTATAATGCTATAAATCGCAGGTAGTTGGGCTAGATTTTCAGTGGCGAATCGTTATCTTTTCGGACTGCAGGACAGGGCCTAGAAAGTTGTAAGAGCTCCAAGGAGCCGGACTCTAAACCCAGTCTTAAGTAGGTTTGATTGGTAATATGAGTGAGCATTTTATATACGCTTGCATTATTGATTACTTAATGAACGGAGGCCCCGTTTGTTTTAAAACCAGAGCCTCAGGAAGTCGATCCGCTACTGTTCATCTGACTGTGTTTAAAATGACGAAGCTTAAGGTTGATAATATTTTATATTACATTTCTGACATATTTGCTGAAACTTGAAATAGAAAATATGCATTCGTAAAAATTGTCCTGAGTTTTCATTTTACATTGAGATTGGCATTTCAGCTACAACGGACGGGAAACTCTAATCTTCTAATATAATACCTACTTACCGGTCGCAGATAAAAATAGAGGGTGCGCAATGGAGATTTCGTATTCTCCTAAATATATCAAACATTATCCTAAATGAGGAACATTGGTACTTGAAGTTCACTATACGTATCAGTTGCGAGTGGCTCTGAGATAAGAGCGATTTTAATACGTTACGTGACTCGGGTTGTGAACTGCAGCAATTAGGCATTATCCTTCGCTAAATGTATATGACCTACAGACCCGCCGCTTTATCCCACCTACAAAACATTACTTTAATGTTGGGTGGGATTAGTAAGGTATCCCATTATAAAAGGTTTTTTAAAAATTATTATTTTTCTCTATAGTAGTCCTTATCCTAGAAAATATGTCAGGTATAATGTATGCTTTAATTAATTCGCCTCGTACCGTTGCCGATCTCAATGAAAATTAGCCAACTGCAGGACTATGATATTATAAGGCATTATCGATGTGCCTTGTTATAAATAAAAAAATAAGTGTGCGCAAACCCCTCTTGAAGTAGAATACGGTTTTCTCCAGTGTCTATGAGTTTAAAATTACGCACTCGATATCGCCTACGTAAATATGTCTATGAAAAACTTGTACAGCGCCGCTGGTGGTTACGCGAAGAACTAAAATCGGCCGTATGAAAAAAACAACTCGATAGGTTTTTAACGTACGTAAGTTTTCGATAGCCAACTCATGGTAGGTCCCCAGGGCATTGCCAGTAATTTTATCCCACAATATTCCCACAACTTCTACTATTAGCAGAACTAAATGTTATCTTACGGATGACACCTCACAAGTGATCAACTGATCAGAGTTATGTTACATATTTGACACCTGTTAGTACTTCTGGCTTCACGCCCCAATATGTTCACATCTGGTGAACCGTGCGTGATTCGATCACGTCACTAACTAGTGTCCCGCTCGTTCGGCCAAATTACATCTTCCAGCTTAGGCAGGATTCGCATCGGCCGGCGCACATTGGAGGCCACTTAAAGAAAATAGTATTTTGTTAACAGATCTCAGAGTTGTAATTGCTTATAAGTGATATATTTTTAATCCGGACCGTTGCGCTCGGATGGAGAATAAAATGTAAGCAGTTATTAATTTTTATCTTCTTCCTATACGATTGCTAATAAATCAACAACCCATTCCTCTATTTATAACCAAATTATTCCACGTCCACACAGTAGGTGTTATTAACTAGACTAGCTATTTGACACTATACTTGGCTGATGTCAGGATACGCGTGCATTCCACCGCAATTTTGGCCTTATTTTTTTTTCTTTTTGTACTAACTGTCGTACGATGATAGCTTGAAGTTCTCAACCCTAACAATTTTGCCCGAGGTTGGCTACGATCGCATACGTTCCGCTGTGCCCCGATGCGCGCCGGTTGATGTGAATCCTACCTTTTAGATCGACCTGACCTGCGACGAGCTACTCACTAACAAGTTTAGTCCAAGATAATGAAGTTAGACGTCTGTTCATTTGAATGTTGGACCGAAGCAGTTATAAGTAACAGGACCGGACGGTCATGTTTGACGAAACATGTTTTATTTCTTCTTATTATTCTTGTGGCGGAATATGTTTTGTTTCTTCACAACACAGAATGAAAGTAAGTCGCTTCATGATGTCGTCCCCATGTTTGCTTATATTTTAAGTCTACACGTAACAGGTTATGATAGAGCAATCTAATGTGTATAAATTAGAAATCTGAATATGTTCAGGATATTAACCATGTTGTTTTATTTGAATGAGCTCCCGATATCACCGTTGCAACCGCCATGATCACGGGTCGAAATATCGGGAACTCATTCAAATAAAACAACATGGTAAATCATCATCATCATTCTCCTGCCCTTGTCCCACACTAAGTGGGGTCGGCGCAACATGTATGGTAAATATCCCGGACATATTCAGTTTTCTAATGTGTGTAACATACACCCACCCAATCGGGTCGATATTGTGTCATAAAAGCGTGAAAATTCATTTGTTTTATTCATAATCTTCATAATGGTAGTGAAGTTGTAAGCAGAATTACACCGCGCAGCATTTTTTATCAAACTTAATTCATGTGCAATAGAGTGAAGGAGTTTTTTATGAATAACGACTGCTTGAACTGCTTCACACATTGATATAAAAGTTTAGCGACAATCCTAAGGTAAATATTTTTTATTTTATGGAAGATTATTGTTCTACATACCTACAAAACATATGTAGTTGTTTAAGGTCGTGGATCAAGTGCTACTCTATTTTTTATAAGAGGCTAACAAGATGACTTCACTCCACCTGATGGTAAGCGGTAGTGAGATCCAAATATGAGGTCGACAGGCACAATAGACCATATTGAGCCTGTCGCACTCACCCTGAAAGCCGTGAAAAATTAGACCAATGCTGCGGCAACAACGAGACAAGGCGTGGAGTCTCGCATTGGTATTGAGCTGTGCGGGTCCGAGTTGGCCAGTCCGCCTGACGGAAGGTCTACTCTTTATTATTCTGTATGTTTCTCTCGTAAATCACAAACAACCGCCGAGTAGCCATGGAAGTTTACACCCCGAAGGTTACAGATACAATTGAAACCAGCGAACAACACATAACAGTAGGCCAGACTGTCCAACACTGTATGATCCATTTTATAAATAAGAGACCGTTAAATATTGTCCTACAAACTTAACAAGTTTTATATGCAATTTAAACTCCCATCAGAAAAGTGAAAAACGGTTTTCGCTGTCATAAAATTACCTGTAACGGGATTCGGTTTAAAGCTGCGGTAATCTTTTAAAGATCCAATTATATTAGCCAATTTGTCAGACTCTAACCAACTTGGTTTTCTTGATCATCCTCATCTCATATACGTCCCCACTGCTTGGGCCCGGGCCTACCCTAAACTAGGGCGATAAGACCTTAGTCACCCACGCTGGCCAAGCGCGGGTTGGTTGACTACACAACCTGAGAATTTCTTCGTAGGTGTGCAGGTTTCCTCACGAAGTTTTCCTTCACCGTTAAACCATCGAATAAACGTACATATGAATTTCGAATTTTTAAAACAGAGTAGTATGTACGTGGCGGTATTTGAACTGGCGATCTCTCGTATGGCAAGCAACGACCGTATCCACTCGGCCATCGACGCTTTGGTTTTCATCAGTCGTTAATCAAATTGTAGTTGACACTACTATATTATTTAAGAGTTGCTCGTGAAAGTTTAAACGTTACGCGGGACGTAAGAAAATAAATTTTATAGACACTTCAGCTTTTACAAGTTTTTAAAGCTCTTTGCTTATGGCGTGTCGTTAAAGTCGCGTTCGATAATAGCAAAACGAACGTACATATTCTTGACGGACGGTTTGAAAACGAAGCTAAAAGAAACGAGGTTGGTCACTGTTCGAGAAGGAGCTTAATATGTAAATCTATCATTTCATCATCATTTATTTTATCATAAATCATTCCGCATTAAGTTTGGGTAGTTAGCCAATTTACAATACGGTATTGATGTAAAATAGTTTGATACACTGAACCCAAATTGTCAAATTTAATACGCTATAACATGTCAAAGACTAAGCGATGTTAATTAGTTACTACTTTTTGTTATTTTTTTTATATTATATTATGTTTTATGTTTTTATCTGAGAATAAAATAAATAATGGAAGTACCACAAATTACGATCAAAAATTTTATGGTTAGAGGGTTAATTGTTGGCAGAAGTAAATGCTGACTACATAAGACTACCAGAGCTTACGCCACATTCATAATTCGTTAAAACATGTTCATAAAGTACACTAACTGGTATGTAAGCCTCATAATAAGACAATCTCATTAAAGTTGGAGACCCGGCTTTTTATGAGCTTTATAAAGAAAAGTAAGAACAACTAGAGAGTATTTTCTTGTTTACATTTAGCATAATCCGATTATATCATTTGGAACTTTCTTCGAACGTTACTACATGTTTTCGTTATTGTTCATTTCGTGTGCGTTGCATAGACTGAACACCTACTAAGTTATCACCACCTCGTTAAATATTTTTGTTTACTTAACAAAAGTATTAATGATAAAATCAATTGTTGTACTTAACTGACGCACAGAGAAACAGTAATATGTTTTTCCCATTATTGGAGCGCTCTGGAAAGCGTCTCTGCTATCATTATGATAATTAAGTTATTTCAGATGAAATAAGCCGCTCGCCTACGTCCAAGGGCGAAGTGAGCAAATGTACTGACACGGAATATTAAAACAAATATTTCGTCATATTGAATAGAAATAAGATAATTGTTTGTGGTGACTAACAAACTAGTGCTTGTGAAACTCAAATGCCTCGGAATCAGAATACTATTCCTTGAAAAAGCGAAAGAACTTTAACGTACATACTTTTAACCGATCTATTAATAGTTTCTTGATAATCGTTTATAATATAGGTAGTTCGAAATTGTGCAAAATCTAATTTAATAAGGTTCTTTAGAATAAAGGTTATTCTTTATTTCTATTGAAAGAAAATATTATGTTTTTATTTACTCTAGCTAGTCCACCTGACTAGTCAGAAGTGAGACTGGATACTGTTCCAAAAGTAGGTTCGGTCCGTGATGATGAATATGTATTTATAAATATCTATGTATGTATATTGATTCTTGGCATCCATAGTACGAGCTCTGATCAGTTTAGGGTCAGATGGCCGATTGTGGGGATGTCCGAAATGTTAATTTATTCCTTTCTCTGTCGGTACGGTACCTCTACCATTGCCATTTTATTCCACCAACATTCCAAAAAGCATGATATCAAATTTATTTACGAACAGTTATTTCATAGTCTGGGTGCATCCTCGCAACATATTTAATGTTGGGACGAGTACGCCGAAGTTCGTCCCCACAAGCACGGTGCGCTAAACGCAAGTGAAGTGGAATTCATTAACTTACACAATAACTTTGTTTCCGTGCGGCAAGTAAACTTATAAACAAGTATCTACGCGACACGACGGTTGTTGTTTGAAAAACTCGTCAGTTGTTTACTTCGGGGCAAAAAATGGAATGCGTTTGTGTAACTTTCATTCATACGGGCTTTAAAGTTGTTGCGGGGCGGGTTTACAAAAGGAATATTACAGGAAGCGAGCGTTTTGCACCCTATTCGCGTTTCGGGCCCATCCCGGGCCCAGGATAAGGGTATGTGCACACTAGTGACCCTTTAAGCCAAGACTACGATAGCAGACAACACACTTCTTACGAGGTCGTTGATTCGAAGTTAGGCTCCGTGTACCTAGTGCTCACGTGTTTTCGATAAAAATTAAGATATTTGAATACTTGGCTTTGGGGACTAATGTGTCCAGCAGCAGACTAAACTAAAGGCAGATGATTATGATGATGGTAAAATCTGCCTCCGTCGTGCTGGGACGGAACACGGTGCAATGTGATAATTGCCTAACAATGAGGAATATGCATGGGCAATAATGCATGGTATATTTTCATATTCATCATACATTTTGCAATAAATTGCTCCGAGCAGTTAAAACAGTATAAAATATTGGTTGAATATTTATTTCAATAAACGAAATACAAGTTCTTAAAGGTTTTAATAAAATCCCTCTGCCAGAAATGGACGTTTGTATGGAATGTGTTTGGCTGTGTGTAAAATGATGTCACCAATGATTGGAGCCTCTCTGTCCGATCGGAAACCTCCATAACTTTATTTATAATAAAGGAAGATGTATTTAATACATATATTTAGAGGTAGCTGTTTCATAGAATATTAAAATGAGTCAATAAAAAATATCCACGCATACTCCCCATTATTAAGGCACGTTGGTTAACTTACGTGGCCGTTTCAATCTCCTTTACTCGCTCTCACGTCACCCGACCCGCTTGAATCCGCTTTCCTGCGTTAACAAACAAAAAATAGTAGACTTGTTTAGAAATAAGAATATTTGACATAGCGAAATAATAATAAAAATTAAATATTTATTTGAACAGGTGGATGAAGTTTCCATTCTAGCTGAAGAGCCTGTGTTTGGAGTCTTCGCTCTTCCTTATTCTATTTTGATCTCAATCTTAAGTTTAATTTAAATTTAATCCAATATAGACAATTTAGAATATAAATTTATTTTGAATGTAAATTTTTACTTCCTTAATTTTATTTAGAACCAATTATATTTCGCCTTGGGTTTTAAATAAAATAAATATAAAGTATACAATGGTATAAAAAAATAAAGGCAATTTTGTTTCTTTATGTATTTACTGTATTTTTATTGGTTTTGACGCAGATCGTCACTTTCGCAAATGGTCATCACGAAAAATTTGGTCACTTTCGCAGAATGTCATTTTCGCAAGTGGTCACTTTCGCAACTGGTCACTTTGATCTGCGTCAAAACCTTTTTAGGTTTATTTACAGTAAATAAACGATTATGCGTGGATATAATGATATTATTTCTTCAGATCGAATATTATTTCTTTCGTGCTAAGGATTGAATTAATTTCAAAACTAACTAGTGCTCTCATATGTACACACTTTGTAATTTTATTGTTATATTTCTCCAAAAAACTCATTACTTCTTCTCACAATTCTCTATCATATAAAATAATGTATACCTAAACTGGAATTTAATGATAGATTTCCATAACATAGCATTACTTGTTAATCCTTTCTGTTGAGCTATCATAGCTGGTTGATAAATTGGGTTCAGTGATGTATGTGGCCCTTTAAGCTCATTATCCTAGTTCGAATATCGCTAATATCTCTTCAGTACATTTCTTTTGTTCAATTGTTATAGTTTTATCGTCAAGCAAACGTTGCAAGAATATATTACACGTTTACTAGAAACAATATGATCATAATTTTACATTTTTAAATATTTCCAAACAAGCTATCCGTGTATGGCTTTGCAATGACGTAAGCATGTATTTTGTTAAATGTAGGTAGAACACTACGTGACAGCGACTTCGTCTGCGTTTTCTCCCGTTTTTTACACATTTTGTACTATTTCTTTACTCCTATTGGTCGCAACGTGATGTTATATAGCCTAAAGCTTTCCTAGATAAATGGTCTATTCAACACAAAACATTTTTTTCTATTCGATCCAGTAGTTACTGATATAAGCTCGTTCAAACAAACAAACTCTTCAGCTATACAATATTAGTGTAGATATTCGCCTTAATTTACTCAATCTAATTCTAAAAAATTGCATCAAAAGCGTTTTAAAGATCTAAGTATACACATTGAGCGCGGCGACTTTGTTTTCTACTATGTTGTGATGAAGTTAGTATCTAGTCTGCATATTAAATTTGTTATTGCGTTATGTAAACATCCTTGTTGCCTATTTACGTGCTCGTAGGTATTACATAATACGGAGAAGGAAAGTATAACTCAGCATGGAAAAGATGGGTTGAAAATTGCCATGTCAACTCGTCTTGTACAAACGTAAACATACTTGAGACGTTATAGCAACACATTCAATTTAAATATCAAGGCCGCTTTTAAACTTGGCAGCTCAATATGCCTTGGCTATATTTGCGCGAACCCTTTACTAAAAAAAAGTGATGTGTCTGTTTGTAAAATTAAAATAACGATTTACTAAATACGTATGAATTTATATCGAATAGCAAAGGCTCAATTATATATCTTTTTTTCTGACTGTCTGTTTATTTTCGTTAATCTCCGAAACAGCTGGACCAACTTTGACGGGACTTGACTAATAGCTGGCAAATTTTACAAGGTACAATACAGGTTATTTTAGAATAGAATAGAATTTGAAATGATCATTGCTGCGAAAACCATTTCCACGTAGACGAAGTCGCAGGTAGTTTGTAATTAGAAAAAACTACTATTACAGATCAAAGATGTATATAATTTAAATCCAAACATGACTACTTAATACCCGGGTGGTTTCGCGTGACCACGAGGCATGCAAAACGTCTCGAGAGTAGCTTTAAATATTTAAATATACGCGAGTTTAATACGTTAAATAATTATTTCAAATGCCTTTCCTAATTGATTTTCACAGTGAAGTATTAATATTGGGTTAGTTGCGTTATTCCCCAGTTGTGATTTCATCCGAACTCGACCGGCTGCCGTTTTACCCGAAAATCGCTACTGGTCTTTAAACAATATGTTCGGATAAAATCGCAACTGGGGAATAACGCAACTAACCCTTATATTGAGTGTGCCGCCTGACCAATAAAAGGTTGCAATGTGTTAAGTTTAAGGTAAGTGATGTGCTAAAGAATATGTTGGAAGCCACCGAGCTCTGAAGAATGAGTGGAGTGAATGGGAGCTGAGCTAACTGAAATATTTCCCGGGTCTGGCGATATCAATCACTCTTTTTTGGGGCGGAACGGATGAGACACAGTATACATTTTGTCCGACCACTCTGCAATGTATGTCACGTATGTTTTGCGTACTTGTATGTAGACGTCTTAGGACATTTTTTCCGAATTCCCGTATTCGCATACAGAAATTAAGACTTGGTCTACTGTACCAAATAAATTAATTAATTCTAAGTATTTTATCAATACTACAACCATTTATTGATAATGTCACGTATTTCTTTGTTTTGCAGTCGTATGCAATCAAATAGGTAATAACATTTTATTAAAAAGAGGAAATATGTCAGACACATAAAAACGTGGTAGGTCTCCTTGATTTGGAATCATCTCTTAACATAGAGCATTGCAAGTGTGAAGCATGAAATGCTAAACTTTTAACTATCCCTGTCCATAAAATAATATTGTCTAATGAAATACATGTACTGTCTAATTGTTTTTTTTTATTTAATGATTTGTGTATAAAAATGAAATGCTGCCCTGAATTATATCATCTGAAATACTAGACTGTGTCATAACATGTTACATCACAGAACTTTCCACCAGTTAAGTAGAGCTCTTAAAAAACTGTCACACGGCTTGACCTTCTCAAATGTCTATTTTAAGATATTCGAGTGAAAGAACAACATACTTTGATCTCTATTCTTTCTTCAACATTTGTATACATGACATATAAATTGAATGATAAATACAATTCTAAGATATGTTTGTATATTTTACTAGCTGTGCCAGCGACTTTGTCCGCGTTTCTTTGCTCCTATTGGTCGCAGTGTGATGTTATATAGCCTAAAACCTTCCTCCAATTATGTTGAAATTTATATTTATCTCTCAGTCTCTAAACTAGACAATGTATAAGTTTAATTTATATGTCTAATGTAATCTAATATTCCTGGAAAACCACACGATAGGGTATTTTATTTATGTAGATATTTGTTGAAAAATTTACCTCATTATTATCTTGCCTTAGAGTATATTCAACTAAAAAAACATAGTTTGAAAGTAAGTCATCACAGTAAAGTTATACAACGTTTATAGCTGGTAGGTTTTAAAAAAAAGATCGCATTTTTATCCACTTTGCTTCACACATATTAAATTATTTACAAATGCTAGGAGATTACAGCCTTTTACATTTTGTGAAAAATGGTGTTTGTGTAAGACAGTTACGTTACAATGCGCTTAAAATATGAGCGGAATATTTTCAGACAAATGCCGACAGAAATCAGCCAGGTAAATAAATTGTGACTGGGTTTTGAATGAGCTTATTTATCGAGGGAATAGTAAAATGACAATGTTAGCAGTAGATACTTAGTGTTGATCCTGAATCTTTCACTAATGGCAATGTATCGATAAACCACTTGTGTCTCTCATAAGACTGAGAAAGTCTGTGTTCTATGTTTGCCAACAATGATTAACCTTTATGTTTTTCTGGGCTACAGCCCCATGCTTTAATTAAGCAATGAAACTTTTTGTGACTTACTATTTATTTTAGATACAAATTTCTAAGAGAACGGTAGAATTGGGCAGGCTTCTTTTCAATAACAGCACCAGCAGACGAGGAAAGAGCTGTGCCGGATTAAGCCAGCGCGGGCCCTTAACATTGTAACTTTATCCCGTTTTCAGCACGCAATTTTACGGTCCTATCTAAATTGAAATTATTATTTACTTATGGTAAGACAGGGTTGGGCTCGAGCCCCTTAGCATAGCATCTGCCACTCTTGCTATATGGCTATTTCAGGACTGGAAAAGATAATATTCAATGCACGCCCGCTATAAGTTAAGCAATAGGCGAGACGACTAAAAAAATATAATTAGTCCGTTATTTCGATTATTCAAAAATATTGTACTCGTATTTTTATTTTCTTTCACAAACAAGAAATTAGTAAGATATAGTGCTTAGAAGTTTCGTATGACGTCACGTTATAGTACAATTTTTGCGTAACCGTGACGTCACAAGCCCCCACTCCAGAAGTTTGATAAGCTATAATTTTGTCATTTTTCAATCAATTGAAAAACAAACCAATACGTGTCCCATATTTTTGTATAAACTAACTTACGGACTAAATGGAATAGTAAGATTTTGACCCAGTCATCACGCCTATTGCCTGAGCCTATCAACGATTACTTTACACTACGGTCTAGGTATAAATATGTTAGCTACCAATAAGCAACTAGGCTCTTATCGTGTTAAACATAGTTCTTAGCGTCGAAAATAATTAACAATGATTAAATATTCCGAAGCTACGTGAAAATGTAATTACCGGCATATTATAACCCGCATATTACCAGCAAGGTCTTTAACCTGAATCCCGGTACGCCTGCCGTTCTGTTGACGTTCTGTATGATACTAAATAATATATATGATACCATATAATGTTAACCACTGTTTTTAACATTACTACAAAACAAAATCGCTTCCCATCTCTCTATTCTCTTTCTCTACATCTCTATTCTCAATACGTAGATTTCAACTAGGTAGAGTGATTAGTAAGGAAGGTTTATTATGTATCTATTATATTCGTTTTTTCGACGATCTTACGGTGAAGTACATCATAGCGATAAAATATGCACACATGTGAAGAAAATTTTAAGATTGCCCTAGTATATAATATAATATGTGCGATCAAGCCATCAACTATAAAACAAAATAGTTTCTTAAACTCCTGTAAAAATCTGCGTCTATGTTTTCCCCACCAGAGCTAGGACAAAATTCTAAGTGTGTGTTCTATTAGCACATAAGTACATTTTTTTTATGTACCTTTTTGTGTATTAAATGAAATTATTACTATTGTACTCTAGAAAAAAAGTTTCACTGTTTTAGGGGTTAGAGCCATCCGCTCTCCCGCAAGTTCAGCGATGATGACGAGGCTTCTCCAAGCCACCATCGTAAGCCAGTTAGGAAAAAAAATAGAAAGAAAGTTTTCCGAATGCAATATTGTTACACAATACTTCTCAGTCGCACATTTTTTTCTTCAAAGTGGATAATTATTCCATAGATGCTTTACGCAAAAGTCGTCCTTTTTAGATGTCTGCTAGTCTTATGTTGATTGCAAATCAAAGAACCCCTGCTAGTCCAAGTTACCAACCTGCCTTTCCTTATAATACAATAGAGGAACTGATGAATATAATTATAAATTGCATACACAAATATTTACAGCTAATAGCCTTAGTCGAAAATAGATGGCGGTCGAATTCAGATAAGTAAATGAATAGCTTAATGTATTACTGATAATACAATTACGGAATTCGCTACCTCAGGAACGCGTTAGTTTTAAATAAATAGTGGTCGAATTCAGATTAATAAATGAATTGGTTAATGGTTTACGGAGAATACAATTACAGTGTAAAATTTAATTTAGTGAATTGTTGTTTTTCCTCTCATCAGCAACGCCGGGCGACAAAGGAAAACAAATATTGGTTTGCAATCACTTAATTAGCTCTAATTAAACGGTTTAAAGTTAAATTTCATAAATCAGACACGGCAAAATATAATTGAAATATTTTGGGACATATTTGTTAATGGGTAAGTTATTCTAATTACATTTCAATTTAAAGTGTAAGTGACTAGTTTTTGATGATTGTTTTAGAATAAGATAGGACTAGATTTTCGAAATATTTAGTAGATTAATACTATTGTATTACAGCTGTATTTGTCGATTAGTAAGTTATTAACTAAGCTAGTATGTTCTAAGCAATCTTTTTCTATATAGGACTGTCCGAAAGGAAAGTAGAAGAATAATCGAGAGAGAAGTCTAATTGTAATGATGTTGAAGAAAATAATATTGATATCTTTGAAAATTATTAGTAGCAGACTACATTTGTACTACAGATGTTTGAACCGGGTTGAAACATATTGTTACTGTATTGACGATTTTTAAGTGCATGTAAAATTAGTGAGGGTTATTTTTTAGTTTGATTGCTAAGTACCCTAGTTCATAAACGGTAATGATTAGAATGTGGTTCGTATGCATATCAAGCAATATATTTTTGATATAACTGTTACTTGTAATTTTAGGCGTCACGTAACAACGTGTAATTAATTGATAACACACGCGCTGATTACTAACCAATTGACATGGCATTAATTACATTGCCACTATTAACACCTTTAACCTATTCCTGGATTACTGAAAGCGCTATTGTACGCGCTATCAATCAGCGTGTGAGATGGGATTGACCCGTATTGTTGTTATAGCACAATCACAACACTATGTTTGTATATATATTAATATAGCATGTAGATCTATTAGGTTTCTAGTGTTTCACACAGGAAAATGGAAATCTCGAGTTGAGCCAATCTGTGCCAACAGTTTCTAGTCACGAAATAATCTTGAAGCAGGCGGCAGTAGTTCGTTGTTACGCTTCCGAGAATGGGGAATAACCCAGACAGACATTTAAAAAATATCAAGCTTAGGCCGTACTTGTTGTTATGTACCTTTAACAATGTCAAAAATAGAAAAGATTTTGCAAGTTACCTGCCCATTTTCCGTAATGATAGCCGTGTCAGAATGCATGCAACGTTTGCAGTAGCTATAATGTAAAAGGAGATTAAAGCGACTGGTGCTAACAAATATGCCTGTTATTTATTCAACTGTGTGCCTAGGGAAGCTGCTACCCCGGGAAGCAATCATTTGCCTCGCAAATAGTCCGCAGACGACACTTCTGTACAATAAATTGAGTTGAACAGGACGTAGGGGAGACTAAAGCCTTGAGCCGCGGCCCAGAACGGCGTGACAAAACGGCCACCCGCCGCAGAAAAACGAGCCAAAGTTGTGAAACTTTGAAGGACCTCCGTAAATATTCTAAAACATTGTCCTCATCACAAATCATGTGGCGGACATACCCTGTGTTGTTACATATAATTTTCTATATTTATCTGTTACTTCTGGGAACTGGTCCATCCAAGCTTGCCTTATTTTTATTACCAGTGAATATTGTACAAATTGTCTTACTAAACGAACTGTATAATTTGATTGATTACAAATTGTTACACGATAAACGGTTAAGCTATCGGCATTCCGAACCGGTGTGGTAGAATAATACTATTGCAGTATTGATTAGTTAAACAAGAGCTTAGTGCCTAGACCATTTAGCTTCATCTGATAAACTTCGTAGACAGGCGTCTAAGGCTGTAAAGACGGGAACATAATAGTAAACTATCAGGTTCAAATTGTTAAAAGTAACATGCAGAATAAAGTTCACTGCAAAGTATAAAACAAAAGCCGTTCCCGCTGCCTGTCTGCCTGTGTGTCTGAAGTTTTAAAGGTATAAGTTTACATATCTATGTAAGCTTATACCTTTAAAACTTCACAGCGGATTGATGCGGTTTTTTAATAGTTACATTGTTCCAAGAGGAAGGTTTTTGGGCATTGTGTGTATTTTCACTTTTCATATGACTTAGAGCTAAGTAGGTATTTTGTTTGTTTTATATTTGTGATAGTAAAGTTGGCCAGTCGTAGCAATATTCTGTCTTACTAAACTAATACAAAACAAAATATATAGTCTCTGATTATATTATTCATATCCATCTTGTAGCTATTATTATATTCTTGTACTGCATTAAGAATCTAATGCAAAATCAATCTGTATTTAATACAGTTTCAGAGAACCCATTCTTGAATAGACAACATTTTATTTGCCATCGTGCATAATTGACTTGTTCAGTTCGTTCAGGCTGAGTTCTGAGTTCAATCGACGACAATATTGTACGAGCAATGTTTACGAGTGGTCTGGATATCGGATATTTCTGAGAGCAAACGGCGCGGAAACTAGGCACTTGTGCTATTGCAGACAGCCTCAAGGGCTGGCTGGAGTTAGTATCGAACCAGTGAGGCAGAAAACTGAGCATCACACACGAACGTGCTGGAATTAAATGCTATGTAGGTATAAAGTTTTCTCTTCAACACTTCTACACACACTTAACTTATGCTGAAGACGCTCTATCCTTGTAAAGTTAGCTTACAGTTCATCTTCGTAACTATTGAAACTAGAATACATTTTCTATCCACCCATATTCATTAGAATATTCTAAAGGTAATATGGAATAACTAGCGAATATTCTATAGATAAACAGCCATATAAAGAGAACACATAACACAAACAGAAACCAGTGCATTCAGATCGTTGCTCTTACCTTTGAAAGGACGTTGATTGAAGCTTTGAAAGCTCACCTATGACGCATATTGCCTAGAGAAAAATGGATGCGGCCCACTGCGAATGAACAACCATTTATTATTCCGGCTTGAATGGCGCCAGGAGTAATTGCAAATACTAACGCGCTTGAAACAAAGACCGAACTCCGATTATAGGTCGCTGCAGTAGTGTTCCTAGTAGAGTTCCTAGTAATTTGATGAATTAAATTTCATAAAAGCAGCTTTTTTTTATGGCGAACGTAGACGAGAGAATGATTCTGTAAATTTATTAAATAATATGGTAATAGATAGGAAATGTTTCTGTTTACGCGAAATTACGTTCTTATATCAAAGTATTATACTAATATCCATGATTTTGTAATTATAGAAGCTTGAAAAAATGTATTTATTTATTGGAAACAAATCTTTTTCTTTGCAATAAATGTTATTTATTGGTTATATACAGTACGTACAGCATACTATCAAGCTTTTAGTAGGACTATCAATTTTCCAATAACACATCGGTCCCACAGGTTCTCTATAATTCATGAAAGTACTAATCGCTTTACCTTACCCCTGAGACTCAGTTGGACAAGTTTAACCTTATTCGGGCCACACAGATAATATTGTACACTGTATTAGATTATATTAATCCTAGCGAGATCCTCTAAACAATGAGGTGTCAGGGAAGCGTGTTCGGCCATTTTGTATTCAGATCCCGAGATGATCTCGATCGCATCCTCGGTTCTTATCTGCAAATGTCATGTTATTTAGATATGTATATTATGTAAACATATCTGCTAAGCCAGGTTGAGAGGGGGAGTACCTAAGTGTACCTAATCGTAGGTACTGTTTGGATTGGGTCTCGATCGCTTCACTTAGTTTAAAAAGCAATTATTATCTATAATTTTTTTTTATACTAAGTGAAGAGATCGTCTTGAGATATTTAGTATCTTTACGGAGTTAATAATAACTTTTATTTACCTACTTGTTTTATTCGGTACGCTAGATAAACGATACGCATCATTTCTCTGATCCGAGCCCTTGTGGCTGTTGTGTGGGAAGAGCATTCAATCGCTGTCCCCGTATTGCATTTCTACAAATGAACAAATCTTTTGAGATCTCTCTGATCCGATTCCGGAATAAGTATCTACTTCAAAGCTGCTTCAATACGCATTGTAAAATGGAAAACGTTTGCTCAAAGCTCAAACTAGATTTCTCTTTATAAGGACATTTACCTTCGACGTCGACAGACACATAGATATATGATCTTACCCGCAATAAAGTTGGTACGTATGAACTTATGGCGGAGTCTTGTAGGATCTCTCGGGCCTAATGACCGCTCCGGGGAAGGCCGTGACTAATCCTGATAAGAGGCACCCTTCAGTTTTAAACATTGAATAAAAATGGGTTGGCTTAATCTAGGTTCATTAGGAAGAAGTACTTTATGTTCTAGAGATTTATATCCAATCAAAAACATAAATGTGAAATGAGAGCCAAGTTCAATATTATGATAATTGCCTTGGTTGTTGACTTCAACGACAAAAGAAGTGAGATCTAAATGGGTGCCAAGTTCAATGGTCAACCCTGAAATTTATTTATAAGCAACACTATAACATACCTATCATATCTTCTTATAACATAAGATAATGTATGGTGGTAGCCTATGAAGGTCTGTCTTGGCTAGTTTCTATAAACCTACCAACGTATTATTATGTTCGCTCGCTAGTTTCTACCAACAATCCAAATTTTCGGAATTATAAAATAAATACCGACAAATACCAAACTAAGCAAGACAACTAACTAGACTACTAACTAACTAACTAACTAAAGAAAACTAGCCAAGACAGACCTTCATAGGCTACCACCATACATTATCTTATGTTATAAGAAGATATGATAGGTATGTTATAGTGTTACTTATAAATAAATTTCAGGGTTGACCATTGAACTTGGCACCCATTTAGATCTCACTTCTTTTGTCGTTGAAGTCAACAACCAAGGCAATTATCATAATATTGAACTTGGCTCTCATTTCACATTTATGTTTTTGATTGGATATCATTACTTTTTGTAGAAAAGTATATATCATCGTAACGCCGTAGGTCCTTTGAAAAGGACAAATTCAAAACTAAAACTAGACTTTATAAATATAAAACAATTGAATCAGTTACTGTATTTTCCTACGTTTACGGGGTATAACCCTAAGTAATAAATGGGTCGATCAACTTTTAAGTGTACATCAGTAAAAATTTTTCATTTTTAAATTTTATTCGTCAATTAAGTTTGTTTTACACATTTGCACTAGATTATTATTTATATTTTTAGAATTCTCATAGAGCAGTGCAATTTATTAAAATAAAATAGTAAATTTGACTCCGAAAGCCACATGACTCTAGCTAAAGTAGTCCCTTGGACAACTGAACTAAATAGGCTTCTGAACCTTAAAAATTCAGTCAAATTGCAAATCGTCACTTTATTCTCATTAAATAGAGGACATATTTTAATTTATTATCAACAAATAAATGACATGGCTTTTAATTAATAAGTTATTCCCAATAATATTGTCCCCTGGGCAACGATGACCTTCAAATGTAACAAACTTTTCATTTAACTAATAAAATAATAATTTATAGAGTAATATTTAACAGTCTATGAATTCACTGTTTATATTTTCATTCATATTTGAAAATTTTGTAAAGCTATCTGTTTTTTTTTAAAGTATTTATGACAATAATGTATCTCTCAGAGTCAGGGACAAAGTGATTGTCCAGTGGACATATACGGTTGTCCATAGGACATACTCGGGAATCCGAAGGAAATACTAGGATAGAAATCGCCTGTATTTGTTTTTTTATGTAAAACAAAACTACAATGTGAATGTGTCTTCAATGACGTGACTAATAAATGGAAGATAAAGTATTTTTTTATGCCAATTCTATTAAAATTGTCCTAAGGACAACCAAAATGTCCCATGGACAACGGTTTTGGTTGTCCAAGAGACCGGTTGTCCGAGTGATATTTATCAGTATTTGAGCACCCTGGTAATAAATAATGATATTTTGATTTAGGTCCTACGCGCAGTAAAAATATAGACTAAATAGAATATTTTCCACTTTAATTTACTGAGATATGTCAAATACTTAAGTTTTTATGCCGGTTGTCCGGTAGACACACAATAAAGCCACCCACTTCTTCAAGACACACTCGGCCGACTGGCGACGCGGAAAAGATGAATTCGAAATGGCGGTTGGGTGAGTGCTGTCAATGAATTAATCGACTTGTTGTCAAGGCACTGATCACACCACCTGTGTTTTGTTTTCGGGACTTTTTTGCCGTTGTCCGGTGGACATAAGGATATTCAAATATATGAGGGACAAAAATTAACATGCCTAAAAATGGATAAAATTGTTAATTAGACAAAAATCTATATGCTAGAGACATTATAGACACTGCAATAAATAATTATGTACAAGCGCAATAAATCGCCCAATATATTTTTTTTGTATAAAGTAATGTTTCATTTTACTAACCTACTGGGGGACACACAATAAATCACTTTATCAGATGGTTTTTCGTCCGGACAACCATAAAAAATCAAGCATAATAGTGATTTTTTTTTAAATTATTTACTGGTTTATTTGCTCAATAACATACGATATGCTACGTATGTCAAAAACCAATGAATTTTATTTAGAACTGCGATTATTGGTCAGGGACACAACATAATACTGACATGACAAATAAAAGTTGATCGACCCAAATATGAAAACCGACTATAAGTACCTACTCTTAATTGTAAATAAGTAAGTATGTATACCTAAATATATACTTAGTGCTCTGCCTTCCCCGGTATATAGAAATAAGTCTTTATGGGTCTTCACGCGATATTAGGAGTAGCAAAATTACATAGCTACTTACTGCCCGACAACTGAGTTCGCTCGCGACCACGATTGGTGTAACCCAGTCGAAACGTCGGGCAGTAAGTAGCTATGTAATTTTGCTACTCCTAATATCGCGTGAAGACCCATAAAGACTTATTTCAGTGTAATGGAACGCGAAAGTTTAAAAAAAAATTCCCCGGTATATAGGCGTGATTAGGCACTAATTAGGTATTTATGTTAAGCGTTCATAATAGAACCTAACCGCAGCATGGTCTATTGTGCCTGTCGACCTCATATGTGGATCTCACTACCGCTTACCATCAGGTGGAGTGAGGTCATCTTGTTAGCCACTTATAAAAATAAAAAAAAAAAAAATAAAAAAAAAACCTAAGTATTAAAAAATTGCCAGTTTTTTATTTTTTCCTTTGTATTCATGTAATTACCTATCTGCATACCAAATTTTAACTCTCTAGGTCATTTGGAACTGGGTTAGAATTTTGATCTGTCAGTCAGTCAATGATAAAAATGAGGATTTTTGGACATTAATATCTAAATAACTGTTTGAGATAAGCTTATGAAATTTAGAACACATATTTATCTCGCAAGTCACAATATATGAGCCAAATTTGATACGTTTATGTGAAATAGTTTTTGATTTATGAGGGGTTCAAAAGTGGTTCCAAATGGTTCGTGTAATATTACACACGGTGCGGCTCGCCAGTTCTGTTTCATGAACTTGGCTTGACACGCTACCGCGTGTCTAGATGGTCTTTCACGTCTTAAGTTTTTATCAAAACTAGTATTTTCAGTATCTTTGAAGGTATGGGTTGACGTAACGTGAGGAACTTCAATGATATTTAATCGTTTTAGATATATTTAAGAAGCGGTATCCTAGTAATAATTATCTATTATTTGCGCAAACACTTACACATTTCAAATAAAACTAATTTTGTGGATTCAACTCGCGTGTATTGTTACATGTTGAGAATAACAATACACGTGAGTTTTATTTCTAAAGTGGTATTCTGCCTGATTAACTATCATTTTATTTCATTTAGAAATGTGATGAAAATATGCGTACCCGAAAAAACCCTTACAAAATTTAATCTGGGTGTTCAGAAGGCGTATTTAGGCCGTGGAAATCTCCACGCAAGCGGTAAGGCCGGCCGACAGCTACCGACCTCCATTTGCAGGGTAACAAAAATATTTCCTCCGTAGCCCACGAACGGCGAAGATCAAATGCTTCTAGTGTCGTGTCAACAACAAACCCATCTGGGTTACATGTATTTCATTTATGCGGTGCGACCCTGACGAAGGTTCCAAATACCTACTCAATATATCATTCGTAAACCCACTGAAAGATACAATAGGCGCCGTAGGGAGGCCGCCTTCCACACAATAATTTATGAGACATGTTTATACGTATTAATGGCAACTAATGCAACCTATATATTTTACTTTGGGCCACAATTCTATTGCCTGTTAGTGTGATCCATTTATACTGAACGAATATACCTGAGCGATTCCCCGTCTCAAATCGCAATTGGATGGGGTTAGGATCGTTGCATATAATATTAATGTTAACAGGGGTATAGGATCGACGCCGGTATTGAAAAAGGTCGAATTACGGTTATCTTCTTCTAAAAAGCCTTTTGTTATTTGCTGTCCGTAAATGCATTAATTCAACTTCTACTAATAAACAATAATAAAATTCATAGAGCAAACGTCTAGTTTATCAAACTTATTACTGTATACCTAATCAATGTTATGATTGTAATCTATTTAAATAAAAGAAATGGATGTAATTGTAGGCACAACAACTTGGCAGTTAATGATCAATATTTCATAATATTGATGACAGTTCAAACAGTAAATAAAAACACGAGACAGAGATGACTTCAAATAAGTTGACCAGGTTCAATGGTGATTCCTACATAGTGGGAGTGTTCCTAGACTGAAGATAATACCATTAAAGTATCCTATCCGGGATAGGTATACCTATTATAATGTATAAAACACCTTATTTCGTAAAAGCCGTTTATGTTCGACCGTAATGGGAAAAGGTATTGCCTCAGATGGATTTAGAAGCTATCCGTGATATAACAGGGGTTAAATCTCAAATCCTTTTCTCATCTAGTTTTGCGAAGCTTTAAAACTTAGCCCGTTTTATTCGCAGAACGGACGTCCGTAATATGACTAAAGTTAGAAAACTATAGTTTAAGAAGAAATCGTGGTTAGCTGTAGGCAAGAAATAACGTTGGAGTTATATATTTTTAATGCTGCTTAAGTCCTAACTTAACTTATACGAAACCGCCTTCAGTTTAATCATATTTCCTGAGATATTCTCAATGCATTTTAAAGCATTCGGGAGCCAACCAGTTGTATAAATAAACAAAGGAAAATTCCAACGTAAAAATGTTTTCCATTTTAAAAAATGAGTAAAGTGTTTGTATCATTCACTCGTGAAAATAAACTATTGGCGAAAAAATAATATTTACCCTTTTGATTCGATTCACCTTAATCGGGTAAAATCGCAAATGCCCAAACGGCTGTAGGATTGAATGGAAGTTATTTTTCCATTACGAAATGAATACTAGTTTGTAAACCGCATCACATATTTGCATCAATGAGTTTAATTTTACAGTCGAAGTGTTGTCGTTTTGTCCAATAACAAAATGAGCGCGTAAGCCGCTTAAAAGCTTATTTACACTCGCCAATTATGGAGTCGGTTGAAACAGACGCTGCATTGCTGTTTGATTGGGGTACATTACGAAAGTCTAATATGAATTACTAAAACGTTGTATCCCGTTGAACATTCCTAGAATTTATCCCACTACTATTATAAATGCAATGTGTGTATGTGTGCACGTATGTATGTTTAATATTACTCTATCACGCAATAACACGGATTTTGACGAAACATTAGCCCATACTCTTGTATATTATCCAATATAGAACGATAACCAAAACTCCACATGTACGAAGTCGCGGGCGTCCGGTCCGTCCACAATACAATATCTGCTTCATAAGAGCTTACCCAATGTCAAATAGGTATTTCTTATATTTAGATGAACAATTCATCGAAAACGATATTTTTTGACATATATACCCATAGGTATCTGTTAAGGAGTAATGATTTTAACAATTTAATAAATTTTATTTTAATGTAAACATTTTAAGTGTATTATAAACCGCATAAATTATCTAGACAGAAAATGTCGACTATACAAATGCTAACAGTTCGGCGTCATTGCCCTAGGGGCGAAATCTGGGTCTAATTGTGGAATTATTCAAACATGCCCCGCCCTGCCCGCTTGAGCGGTACCCGGGCGTTGGTGCCCCCGATCTGCCGACGGGGCAATCTTCTCCATAAGTGATTATGGAGTCTCCGACACGGCATTACAGCCTGAGACGGTGCTCATTTGTCATTTTTAACACGTGAGCAGTATCATAAAAATATCCGCTCGTATTTCACGACTGATCCCGAAGACTCGAGCCTATAAGGGTAGCGAAGGGCGGGGCTACCCTTGACCTCGTATCTGGGACATACTCACAGCGAATATTCTTCGAGTTAAGCCGAAACTCGTTATCTGATACTGATACAACGCGGTTTTTTCATTGTTAAATGGTATACGCATTTGTGTATAGGTTTCTCGTATTTAATATGTGTACCGTAAGATTGTGCGTGATAGAATTTTGGTAAAATCAATAAGTAAGCAAAAGTTTTGCCCTCATTTCTGAACAATCCGTCCCGGAGCGTCTGAACGGAAATTATGGGGGCCAAGTTTTTAATATCCATTGATATATTTGAACACTTTAAAACACATTAATTTAACACGTAAATTATTACGACTTACATTATTGTAACTGGTAGGACAATTATTTATGTGTGCGAAAAGCCATTGTTTAGTTGTTAATGAAAAAAACATGGCATAGTTTATTGTCGGACAATTTAATCCAGTAGTGTGTACTACTGTGTACCTACCTACTTTGCTTGATGAAAGAACCTCCTTTTTTTCCTCTATGTGTACTAAGTAGTTTGTACATTCAAAATTAACTGTTTTTCTTTTAGCACTTCCAGGACTCCGGAAGTTTTAATGAACTGAGGTGTCTTTTTATTATGATGGAAGTGCTGCGAGACTCTCAAAAGGCACTCGCTCACTACTTATTGCCTTTTTAAATTGAATTTCCTCTTTGTCTGCCGTCGATATCAGTGTAATGTTATCTATTAGTAGGAATACGTGGCTTTAAACATATAAGACAACCTTCATATACACAGTAGTTAAATATAAAAGAAGATGCTCATTATTTTATCTCTTAATATTTGTCTTTATGGGTCGCGAGTGCCCACGATTGGTGTAACCCAGTCGAAACGTCGGGCAGTAAGTAGCTATGTATTTGCTACTCCTAATAACGCGTGTAGACCCATAAAGACAAATATTTAGTGTAATGGAACACGAAAGTCTAAAATCATTTTATCTCTTAATCAACGATTAATTTGTAACAGTCGTTTAGAAACGGTTACATATTAAAAAGTATTATTATTTTGTTGAAATAGGTTTTTATTTCATATTTCCGTAAAGTCAGATTTTTTTTATCTGTCTACGATGATGGAGTTGGAGTAGCCTGGTCATCGTCACCGGACTTGCGAGAGAGTGGTTAAAAGTAAGATGATATATGTCTCCCAACTACAAATGCATAATGCATGTATTTTGTACGCCTTAAGTGACCCTAATGAGGGAGTGACACCATGACGTTCTCCATTACATATTCTATCGAATCTGCATGAAATCAGTAGCATCACATATACATAAGTTTCATTCAACACAGTCTCACTTTTCACCGGATCTTTTTTATTTTCATCGCTCTGCTCTACGAGACTTTTTCAATTCAAACATAACTAAGTCCGCTATTCGCTTCATTCATATAAATTCAAATTTGCACAGGAGTGAACCGACTTTGTTTTCTTTGTGGCTCCCATTATCACATTCCCACTCATACAGTATTCTCTTTGATGCCTCTACATATCCCGTCGGCCAAACGCCACAGCTAACTCTACACCCTCTCTTTTCACGTTAAAACGAAAAAAGAAAACATCCATCTCTGATTCAATTACATGTATCATTAATTTGTCAATTGAATATGTGGGAAAGTACTGGGCTACATTTTTAATGTACTAACAACGAAGCCCGAGCTTTAAAAAGCTCGCACAAGTTTAATATTATGCTTGCTGTGTGTGATTTTTAGTTGGAATTTTCAACAACAAGGAAAACTGGTACAACATATTTCAAACATTTTCCCAGTTGTTTTCCACGCTAATGCAGAGTATTTACAAGCAATTCATTTTAATTGAAATATTAGATTTTGTTCTATTTTCACCTACAAAATTACCTTCAAGTTCTACTTTCAGCATCAAAATAGAAATGTAGTTTCTGTTTATTTTAAACTATACTCGTAGCTGTTTCTGCCCTATTTATTTTTTTATTTTTAAAGTATTTACATACGCACTTGGTCAACATTTAAATAGATACAAAATCATTGGACAGATGGCTTTAAAGTTTTCTTGATTATGTTTTATTACACTCGTCGACCTACCGTCAGGTAAACATGCTTTGACAAGGGTGCATAGGTAATTTCAAAAATTTTACAAGTTATTAATATCGCCGTATTTAAAATAAGTTAAGATCCACAGTAGCCACACTCAGTGTTTAGTTAATCATTTAATCAACTATGCTCATGTAAGTTCGAAGAATCGTATATTTCATTCTTATTAAAAAAGCAACAATAGTGTTAGGTAGTAACAAACACACAGCTTATGCATGGATAAATTGGTTTCAAGGCTTCCGTACCCAAAGAGGTACCCTTTTACTAAGACCTTGCTGTCCATCCGACCGTCCGTCCGTCCGTCACTAGGTTCTATCACTTGTATTTCAAGAACCGCGTTAGCTAGACAGTTGAAATTTCCATTTGTATAAGATAAGCTTGTATTTTCAATTCATGATGGGATTTGGTTGTTTTAAAGGAACCTAATCAACATCGACGATCTTACGAAAATAATTGGGTTATTCCGTATTTAAAAAAGTCTCATTATATTAATATTTTTTTCCACACTCAACCTAGTTCTTTTCCTTTCTCAACCCATGCAATAATTAAAATTTTAAGTTCCTGTCTCAACCAATCACAAGAACTCTTTAAAAATAATATTATTGTGCACGGTCGGAATAAATATATAGATATTTTAAAATTTGGGTAAGCTTAGTTAACGATTCTGTTAAACAAAAGTGGAGAAATTGGTTTTGCTATTCATACCTTTTTGAAATTCTTATTTTGAGATGAGGAAAGAGTAAATTATGTGATAGGTTGAGCTAGGAATAAAATTAAGAGATTCTCCGCAAAAAAAAGGAATACTACTAGTTTAGAATGAGTGAAGAAATGGGATGAGACGTCATACTCGTAGTTGAATAACTCAAATAATTCCTTAACGTAAGTACCACCCACCTATAGTATTGCTTTTTATAATTGAATAAATTAAATATCATTTCATTTCTATAACTAATTGAAAATCAAACGTGCACTTTCGGACAGCGAACCAAACCGTGTTAATCTTATATCACACGCTCCAAGAATTCGAGAAGCCGAATAACTACTAAAATCATTTGCACATTTCACGTGGCTAGAGTTGGGGCGGATTTAGCTACGCTAGTCGGTGAGTGGCCACACCTCGTGGACCGGGAAATTCTATCATTGACGCCGAGCGATTACCTGGAAAAGCGCATCGGCCAATCTGTGTTTTCGCACCTCTGGTATTTGTGTATTTAAGCATACATGTGTTGTTTCCGTGTCTACGTATTTGGTTTTTTTAAGAGACCTTTCTGACGGCGGCATTTTTTGGGTTGCCTATTCAAAACACAGAAACGGGATCCTGTTATTAAGATACATAGATAGATAAGACATTTATTTACATTTAAGTTGACATATAAGACTACACTGTCCGTCTGTCAGACATCATCAGGCTGTATCTCAAGAACAGTGATAGATGTATCTGTGGACAGTTGAAATTTTCACACTTGCTTTATTTCTATGGTACCGGTATTACAAAAAATACTAAACATAAAAAAAACACATATTCAAGGGAGCCACCCATACAACAAACATGTTCTTTTTCAGAATATTGTTACGGAACCCATCGTGTGCGAGTACGACTCGCAATTTACCGGATATTTTAAAGAATAAACAAGTATTGTGTATTACATTGTATTATTTTGTTTTATCAACCATCGATAGCTTTTGGAACTCACGCTATGCAAGTATATTTTAAGTTAATTTTTTTACATCTTAGGTCGAAGTTTTAGCGGGATCCAATAATTTATAATGAAAATGAAAAAATAGCCTTTGTTGTCCCGATACCGTATCATACGGTATAGCTTATCAACTATGAAAGCATTTTACAAATTGGTCCAATAGTTACGGAGCCTATTCAATTCAATGCAAACAAACAAATAATCATATGTTTACAATTTGAAATAACCCTTTTGATAAGACTCGTCAAATCTAATACTAATATCTAATCAGTGTAAAAAGGTAACATAGGGTAATAACTAGTAATTTTCGCTAAATAACTCGGGAAGGGTATAATTTTATTGTGTTGAAACGAAACTCACAACGCATTCAAATATTTTAGTTGTGTCAACTTTATTTGTCGAATCGTTTAGCAATTAGTTAACTGTGAAGTTAAGTGTTGATTGTACTGCAGTAGTGTTTTGTATTGTAATAAATGACGCATAATTCATACTCTTAATTAATATTACTTGTATTCTAATTTAAAATATTCTGCGTAGAATCACTAAAGCTCTACTGAAAAAGCAATGATCAAATAAATTTTAAAAAGAAAACGAAAATACATTTGGCATGATCATTGCAGAATTTCGACGACCGAATGTCAATACATTGAGTGAATCTTCCAGTTTGCGTGTTTTGGAAACCTCGCCTAAGATTATTTGTTTATATTTATAATATTACAAAACAAACAGACTGCAAAGTCTGAATCGCTGAAAATGATTGAATGCTACAACATCTTCGGCCGCAGGCACTCAGCTGCAAAACTAAGTTCAACTTTCTCTTGTTTGTCCGCAAAATGCTTTTAAATCTAGAGTTGATCCTATTTCTGTGTAATGATATTACTTAAGTTGGCAATACTTCCTTCTGTAAACTGCACTGGTTTCAAAGAAGCTAAGTAGTTTAAGCTCCCGATCCGAAGAAAAAAGTAGATCCATCAGATAGAAACAAAACAATTTAAAAAAAATCATTTAACAAAACATATTGAGCCGTAAATGGACAAATGATAAAAATACACACATTTTGCAATAAGGTACTTCGTTGTGTAGGCATAAATTACTTAACTCAGGCCATGGAAATAATTGAAATCCATTTACAATTAACAACCCCTAACGGTCGGCCTCCGAAACCCCGTTGAAAGGTTATAAATAGGACGGAAATGTTTAAAAATAAATTTTACAGTCCGAGTAATAATACTACCGAACGTAACTTTTTTGAATTATTTACTCAACACTTAGAAATTTTTACATAATCTCTTGGTAATAGTGAAAGTAAAGAAAATATTTGGAATGTACATTACGAATGAAAATTTAATATTATTTTCGTGTTGTAGTGGTGTGGGGTGCCTTGGAGGGAGGTCCTTTATTAAAATGATTTCGTCAGGGGGGGGAGGTCCAATGAATAGTGAAAATTCACTCTCACGTCGAATATACGTAAGCGGTTGGTTCTCTCTGGGGTATCATTGATACGGCTGGTGGTGCTCTGTTACAGTTTCTCTTAGGACTAGTGCTCGGAACAACAGTTAGTTTCATCTGTCTGTTTCAGCTCCACCAATCATGCAAGCTGCGATAAATGCTTCAACGCCATGATTCTATTACTTGACTCACCACACTGTTTGACGGTACACGAGCCCTAACGCAACAAACGAAATAGCACTTTAACACTTTAGTATTCTGGTTCAAAGTGCCCTATATATTGCCACGTTGAACTAAGTGGCACAGTAACACTTCGCTGTCTCAGGCCGACACTTTAACAATCGAAGAGAGGAATGCTCGCAAGTGTAACGATTCGAAATATAGATCGACGTTAACGTATTGGTGCCGATTTTCATTTTATTGCACTTTTCACTTGATACCGCGCTGATCGGGCTTAGACGGGATAAAGGCAATTAGATTAAATCTAGGTTGGCAATGAAACGGACTTACGGATTAACCTACGAGAAGATATCACAGAATAGTGGTCGGCAGCAATTTCTAACAAGATTTTTTTTACTTTTTAGTATATATAACTAACATAGCATCTTTAGATGTGGTTGAATTAGTAAATATACCTATTCCGGCTAGGGACGTTTGTAAGTAAGTATAAAATGGATTTGAGACATCCACACATTAAAACTTCCAGTCAGTTATATATTTATCAATCATGCCTAGATTGATTTTGGTAGAAGCTTATGTAAACGTAATTAAGTGTCGGATAGCAATACGCGTCTGTCGAGCGGCATTGACGAAACTTTTCCCATTAATAGAACTCGCACAGTAATAGCGATGCCTAGCTTACTGTGCCCTACCTTCGTCGCCTGGCCGTCAGATAGGAAGAGCCATGTTTAACATATAGCGAAATTTATCGTATTTGACTACGGGATACGTGCTAGCCCGCAGAGATACCGGTAAAATAAAGATCAAAGACTGCATTCCAGTTATTATTGTTATGTTTCAGCATCAGACCGGCTACAATCGAGTTATTAATATTATACTACCCCTTTGACGACTACAAAAATACAAATAAGGTTTTTTCTGACACACATTTTAATTTATTTGAGTAGATTATTTTGAAAAATGTTATTTTAAATTCCAGTTTAATTTTCCAGTTTTGCGTTTTTATTAAATAGTTATTATATTACTGAACAAATGAACAAGAATTTAAATTACTGTTTTTTCAAAGGAACAACAAATAGACTACTATAAAATTTTGCACAGCCACCCAAGTGTAAATTGCACAAGAAAAGCTGAGAAATGATTCTATTCGCTACCAAAATCTGCACACATACCTTCAACAATTTGTAAATGGGACTTAGGAAACATTCAGATTGAAATGAAGCGCTATATTTTTTAATTACGACAACCACGCAGGCGGCCCAAAGGCAGACGCGCCGAGGATGTTGGCTCCGGGCCAGCTGGGGCTACCACCGTACGCAGGCCTCCGCATCCTTCCGAATAGCTCCCAGCCTCACGGGCACGGGCCCAACTCCGCAGGTCACGGGTCGCTGGCTACACACCGCTATTATTCACGCCGTTGTTTTCTTCATTAGAACTGTGGCGTCTGTGCCACAAGCCCGCTGCTACCATTTTAGGTGATCTCTACGTGATGAAACCAGCCCGCACTACTTTCCTACCTAGTTCGCACAAACGTAACAACTCCGCTGAAAGCTTTTTAAAACTTCTGTCCATGAACTGTTTGATTGGATTAATAAAAGCACTTTGACGAATTCACTTTTGAAACGATACACTTTCGCCGGATTGCCGGGTTAAATACATTAATACTGACAAAAGCACCAAATAATTGGCTTTTTCGGCTTACTGAAATATCAATGATAGTCGAACGTGTCGAGTTTCACGCAATGATTCTATTATGCTCGACCTGTATTGAGTCGCTCACTTGGCACCGTCCATTGCAACATTTATGCGAAAATGGTTTTCCACGTTTATTCCACGAAATTCTAGTAATATTTCGGTTTATGAATATTATCGGATTGATGTCATAAAGGCGTAGGGTAGGTACATAAAATGAACAGCTAACGAACCGGTTTAAATCAATATTATTTGATTATGCGAGAGCAAATAATTATAACTATGATGTTTATACTCTACAACAAACATGATTATTTTATGTTTTAGACAAGATAGAGCGGCTCGATTAGAATACGGTAATAGACTATCATTATGTATTAAATCTTATTGTATGAAATTATATGTGATATATTTATTAAATAAAAAGGAATGAGCGGGTTCTACTCTTTAATTTTAAATCAACTTTGATGTTAATTCATTTGAATTATTTTTTTCAAAATCTTTTTCACATCGCTACGGAAATCGTAAACTATTTCGCCCTCATTGCCATCTGTTTACAAGTCAAGAAAAATGATAAAAACCAGTAAGAAGTAATAAAAGGAAAAAAACTTAGTCTCTTTGCTAAGCGGATTGGCTTTTGAATTGCAACCGGTCATGTTTCAGATGCATTTCCTCTGGCAGGTTAGAATATTATTACGAGCGAGAAATGCAAACACCACGGTAAAATATTTGTTTTACAAGTTGTATTTTCAATCCCGGGCGGCTATCGCAGTTTTTATTTCATTTAAGCCGCCGAGAGCAAGTGATTTTTACGCTATCGACATGTATCGCATTTTCTGTGCAGACTTTTAAATTTACTCTAAGCGTTTATATTTTTATGCTTTTTTGATTTCTAAAAAAAAAAGGATCTATTTTGTATTTTGTAAGTTTTATTCTGTTGTTAGTAGATGTGATTTAGCTGTCTATTTTTATTTATACTATTATTGCCCGATTATTGTTCTATTTCTTTAAATATTATTTTAATTTATGTTGTTAAGATCTATTATTTTGGTTGGGTTGAAAACCGATTCTTTATAAATCGATAGATGGGCAACACAAGAAAAAAGATGGCGGAACGGCATTCTAATCCGAGCGTTGGTACATGAGGTTTGGTGAGCAGAGTAAACGTAAAATAAGGTGTAATTTGGAGATTAAGATGTTGAGTGCTGCAATAATAAACGTGTTGCTGTGTATTAAGTGTTTTATTATAATTTCCAGTGGTTTGATTGCTTGCGATTAAGTTAGCCTAACCTGACTTTTAACGTAACAATCTCACCCACAATAATCTCATACCTAATCGGGTAGATTGTTATATGCTAAGGGCCTAGTACCTAGTTGACCACTTTCATAGTCCTTGCCTATTTCTTAGTTTCAGTTGTGTTTTTGTGTCTTGTGTATTTATATATAATTGCTACTTTTTGTGTCTATGTCGTAGTCAATATTTTTTTTTCTTTCTTTCTCTTCCTTTCTATATTATTACATTTCATGACAAGTACTAGCTTTGTAGGTACGGACAGAGTATAGTTCACAGTTTATGCACGATAATGTTATCTACATTACTGTGGTTTAAGGGTGAGAGCCGTCTGCTCCCCCGCAAGTCCGGTGATGATGACAGTTAGAAAAAAAAAAGTTCGTAGTAACCAAAATCGAAATGGAATCTGTTAATGTAAGTGATGTTGCATGAGAAGAATATTTTTAAGAATCAACACCGTAGTAAGTACCCTTGCAATCTAGGTACATTTGCATTCAAATAGCTACATTGTATGTTCAACTGATGAGCGGGACCGGGTAGCCCTCGTAGACGTGTAGATTCGTCTGCCTCCCGACGCAGATCTTGGCCAACAGCCAACAACACCTCGGAAGGGAGTCGGTCAAATATGGAAATTCGCAAATTTTTCATTTTTCAACAAACTGACATAAGCCAGCGGTGACCTTCTTGGAAATTGTACGATTTGATTTAGAATCCTAACCTTCTCTGTTTCAATATAGGATATCAGTCCGGCCAATGATTTTAAATATTTTGTTATCTTTATCTTTAGTATTTGCGTGTTTTAACTGAGTTCAAAAAAGGGGAGGTTCTCAATTCGTCGGTATTTTCTATTTATTTAACTGGTTACGAAAATTGGTATAGCTAAGCAAAAGGCTGACCGAATAAAACGCCTATTAAGAATCGTCAAATTATAATCTTTCGTTTATTCAGAACTAAATACTCAATTATACAAAATATTCATGCACTTGTGAATGACAATAAAACAAAGAGATAATCTAAAAGTGCGGACGGTTTTTCACGCACTAGAGTCTCGTAACAAATGTTTCTGTTTTTCTCGGAAATGGTAAGCCAATATTGGAATACTGGCGTTTTCAATAAAAGCCAAAAATAAAAGCATTTGTGGCCGGATAAAATTCAAACTGTTAACAGTGGTAAGTCTAACATATTGGCGCTTTCATTAATAGTCGTGAGCGGAATTTTTAATCGAGATAAAATTAGTAATGTTTTTTTATAATATGACTCCTATCATCTACTGCAACAAAACTAGATTGTATGATGATTACTTATGTTATAACGAGCGGATTAAATAAATAAACATCTATCATCATCATAATAAACAAACATTGATTCGATTCCGAATTGTATTATGGTTATCATAAACCACAGTGCTATACTTAAATGTAAGCGCAAATCAAGACATTGACTCTTCTGCACATATAAAATTACTGCCCCTTGTGGGAACCGAACCTATGACTCTTGGGCGCAAGACATAGAAGCTGTATCCAATGCGCCAATAAGATAGTAAAAAATGATACAACTGCCAATTTCATTTGCAGATGACATATTTATCCTTTTTTTTTTCGCGGTGAAATGCCTTACGCATCTTGTTAACCCTATTTCATAAACCTAAACATCTTAACTGTACCATCTTTGTACATAATATGAAATTTGTTTATTCACATTCAAACACCTAAATAATTTCACCAAAGTATATGATCCCTCAATGTAAATACCAGACAAGAAAATAGACTATAAATGCTCAATACTTGTCCTTACTACATGGCAGTTAAAATATTAAACAAACTACCAGATCATATAAAGACAGAACAAAATTACAAACGCACTTGAAACACCTTATATTCTTATTGGATCTCAAAATGCTATTACTCAGTAAAATAACATTTAGATGAAGTAAATAAAAAAATCTAAAAAATAAAAATTAAAGAAATTAAAGTTTAAATTGTACCTACTTCAAATATTGATGTTTTTTATGTTATGAAACTTAAGTGTAAGTCCCATGTGTGCAATACCTACACGGTAACTAAGTGCAAGTGCCTTATTCCATCTTTGTATGATGTACACTTAGTAAACAAACAAATTATTTGATTTTTGCCTTGTATCCTTGGACAGTTATATTGCAAATGTCAAAAACAGACGAGACACTTAGGGATGTCATGTAAAAATAAAATGCAGTCAAATATTTTTCAAGTTAATTGAAACCAGCCCACCTAAACAACTCTGTCGGAGGCAATTTGATAGATAGTCCGGGAGCCGATCGTTTTGTTTGTTGCTTCTAACTTTTTTAATAAACCGATTCGTCGTTTGTAGTTGCTTTTATTTGCTCCACATTCAAACTACGAGTATTAATGTAATCCCTAGATTTACAGTGCACAACCTGGTTTAAAAATTGAAAATTTTTGAAATTTGCGATATTTTGTTTTGTTTATTTAAGCAATTACACGCGATGGACAGTGTTATACGATACTTGATTTAAAACAAGTTTCGCTATAAACTGACCCATGGGATTTATGTATTTTTTGTACAATAGGAATTTCCTTCATTTTTTTATGAGGTTTTGGTTACATAATAGTTTTTTTTAGCACAGAGCAATACATCGCAAACTGATTTTATTACAATAGTTTAGTTTAAGTTCAATCAAAACTAAATCGTTTTATTGGGTTCCAGACCAGGGCAGGCGATGCGACGCGCGGCTCAATTGGCGGGGTACAAATTTAATTTTGATGCGGTGTATGGTCACACCCTCGATTTTACATAGACCGTGTATGCACCGGCTCCAGTAATTCATTTACCCCCGTAATGCCGTACAAGCGAAATAACATTTTTGATACAGCAGGCGTGAAATTGATTTTGTGTTTAAAGACAAGGGATAGCGGCACGAAAATGGGTTTGGGCTTTAAAAAAGAACCGCTGAAACGTGTAGGTAGTTAAAAGCTCTCAACGTCTATTCATAAAGGTCAAATAGAAGGAAAACGTAAGCAATCGTGTTTTTAGGACTCCGTTCCCCGTCCGTATTACAAAGATTAGGTCCGTCTGTCACCAGGACCAGGCTGAATAACTATTAGAGGCAAGTGAAATTTTCACAAAATTATATATTCTTGTTGCCGCTATAACAAAAATTACTGTACTAAACACAAAAAGTATAAGGTGTATATTTTAGTTTCGCTTTTGACCGGTTTTATCAAATTGTGGATTTTAAAATTGGTCTGGCAAGTAACCAATTTAGAGGTGTAACTAGTAGTTTAACTGGAGATTCGCTTAGAAGCTTTAGCATTAAGAAGACATATTTGGCAGCACTTCAAGAATTTTGTATGAATTACAAACCAAATCAGCAATTTATATGAAACCCGATCAAGGCTGAGCTTTCTCTTTACTATAATAAGCACAATCATAGGTCTTATGATTGTGCTTCCCACCATCACTCGTATTCCCACCTAATAGGATAAATGCCAAAAAGTCTAATAACATAAACGAAAATATCGTGGAAATAACGTTACACTATAAAGTTGACTCGTATCGACATCGTAGAAAAACCAAGTTCATTGTAACAATCCTCAAATTTAATAGAAAACGTAAAACGTTCGCGTTGTATTACCCGTCTAATTGAAAATTGTTTGGTAATTAATAGTTTAAGATGCTTCGTTAATTAATTTTGTGCGAGATCTACTGCAGCTGCGATGTGGATAATTTAGCTAAATACCAACAGAGCAACGGGAGTGTTCAAAAAGTAATAACTGAACCACTATTCCGAATAATAAACCTTAATGTGTGATACGACTTGAGTCTTTACTGAGATCCATCCGCTCCCCCGCAAGCCCGGTGATGATGACAAGGCTCCTCCAAGCCATCATCGTTAGTCAGTTAGGAAAAAAAAACCATTTAGGCCAATGCTAAAATAACTGAGTAATTGACAAGATTTAGGAGTGGGAGCCATTCGCTCCCCCGCAAGTCCGGTGATGATGACAAGGCTACTCGTAACAAGCCATCATCGTAAGTCAGTTAGGAAAGAGAAATTTGACATGATGTACTATAGCGAAAGTATTGAAAATGGCTTGGCCTGTGGATCAATGGTTAGTAACCCTGGCTATGGTGAGTTCTGAGTTCGATTCCAACTCGGAAAAAATATTTGTGTGATGAATATCGGTGTTTTTTCCATGTCTCATATCCGTAGCACAGGAGTTTTAAACGTTTTCCGATATTAATATAATTTTTATATTTTAAACCAACGTAAAATATTAAATAAATTATGGAATTTATTTCATTAACATTTAAGTTTCACACTTCATATTTATTCATTATAATCAACTATAAATATTCAGTCAGATTTCCAAATTCAACGGCGTTTATTTTCACTCAGATATTGGATATTAATTCTTTAATGTAATAACTTCCATGTTTGATTACATATGATGGTTAATATATGTGAAATTCAATTTTAGTCCAGTCAAATTAGGTAAAAATCTCGGAATTCGAGATACCCAGCTGTAAGTCTGTAAATACTTGTATATTGACGTCCTAAAAGTTGTCTCAAAACCTACATATTGTAGGGTGTACGCAACTATTATTTTTTCAAGGTCAAATGTCACAAATATCAGTTTTATGAACTTTTGAGCGAAACGGGAAGTTTTATCATAAAAGTGTGTAGGAGAAAATTACTTATCTTCTATTTATCTATAAAAATTGTCTGTACGTTTTATTCCTAAGATTCACCATTTCAGAGATACAGCGATGCAAATAGTTGAAAAAGTTGTATTTTCAAAAGCTTCCAGGCCCACGTGCGAATGTGCTAGACAGTTAAAATTTTCACGAATGATGTATTTTAGTAGCCTCTATAACATCTAATACTAGAAAAAGCTTAAAACCAATGTTTAAGTGGGTTCTCATACAAAAACTATGGTTTTTTTTTCTCACACTTAGCCGGTTTTTAACGTGGTTACCCCAGTAAACCTATTCCAGACGACACCTTTTATACATGAAGAACACGTTGTTTATAAGGAAGCCTAGTTAAATAATTGTTTTGTGTTGTTTTCAGTATTCAGAAGATTCAAGATTTCTTCGTTTCATTAAATTGAAATTTGGTTAATATGGATCTTCACGTTCATAATAGAGTTAGATGGACAGTTAACATTTTTAAAATGTATTTTTGTTCAGTTATACTTCAAACAGAAATTCCAATAATTGGTTATTTCGTACTTTTTGACCCATAATAAGCAGTTTAAATGTACTGAAACGTATATGTATAGTACTAAAAACAACATAAAACAATTATTTAACTAGGCTTTCATATAAACAACGTGTTCTTCACGTATAATAGGTGTCGTCTGGAATAGGTTTACTGGGGTAACCACGTTAAAAACCGGCCAAGTGTGAGAAAAAAAAAACATAGTTTTTGTATGAGAACCCACTTAAACATTGGTTTTAGGCTTTTTCTAGTATTAGATGTTATAGAGGCTACTAAAATACATCATTCGTGAAAATTTTAACTGTCTAGCACAATCGCACGTGGGCCTGGAAGCTTTTGAAAATACAACTTTTTCAACTATTTGCATCGCTGTATCTCTGAAATGGTGAATCTTAGGAATAAAACGTACAGACAATTTTTATAGATAAATAAAAGATAAGTAATTTTCTCCTACACACTTTTATGATAAAACTTCCCGTTTCGCTCAAAAGTTCATAAAACTGATATTTGTGACATTTGACTTTGAAAAAAAAATAGTTGCGTACACCCTACAATATGTAGGTTTTGAGACAATTTTTAGGACGTCAATATACAAGTATTTACAGACTTACAGCTGGGTATCTCGAACTCCGAGATTCTTACCTAATTTAAGCTTAAATGACTGGACTATTTGTTAACTTTTGAACTACTGTCTTTTACGTCGGAGTTTATAATTGGGAAATAAAACAAATTAGGTACAACTTGATAGACTTTGGCCTCCCGTTCCAAGACTTAGCAAGTTTCACAAAAAATATAGCAGTCAACGTAAGCTAAAAATGGCAAATACATCAACTAGATGTAAAGTAGAGTTGTATTATAAAATTAAACTATGTTTTTAAAAAGCAGCATTCTGACGAATTGAGTATCTAATCCTTTTTAAGTCGGTTAAATATGATCAGTTTATTAGTATTATTCCTTTATTATAAACTAAGCATTGAGTCAAGAAAAGCTGTACAAGCAATTAATATTTAATAAAGCAACTATACCGGCCAACCAATTAAATAAATAAATAGATATAATCGTACATCGTACTTAATTAAACTGATGCTATATTTTCAAATCTACGGCTCCTTTTATATGATTTCCTAACATAATGTGCTTTCATTACTAATTGCCATTCAAATGATTGAGATCCTTATTCCTTCCGGTATTAATATCAAATATTCCATATTAATATAAATGCACAATGTAGAATACTTGGCACTATTTAAACTTGTTACGATGGTATGTATTGTCTATTATTTGCGCGTTCATAATACATTTGGTGTTGCCCGTGACCACGAGCGCTGTAAAGAGCTCGGAACGTCGGGTCTCTATTCTCTAAATAATATGTATAGAATAGCAATACACGCCAGTTTAATCCGCAGACATAGTCTTGTCACAACAGCCAGAACACTTCTCTCACAATGATAACACTCTGTTAATCTATAATGTTTTGGCCAAAGTTATACATTAGGTATCTTAATCACGCCATTATCTATGTTGTTAACATACTAAACTTCACAGCAAATTGTGCTAATTAATTGGTACACCGAGCTACACATTTTCGTATCAAGACTAATAGAAAGATAAACTGATTAGGCGCTCGGCGGCAACAGTCAACTTGCGACACAGATTAAATAAAACATTGCCCGGGGCGCCCGAGTGGAGTTCGGAGACACCTCGCTAAAACAACATTTATGCAAAACATAAAGAGCAACTCTTAACCCTTTAGGCCTCGTGAATAAGTTTCAACTGTATGCCTAACTTTTTAAATGTTTGAAGGATCAACGGCATTTTAAATTAGGCGTTTCACGGGAAATGACTCAGCTCGTCGGACGCTTTAAGCCAAAGATGCAGTTTAGCATTTTCATTAATACACACACACACACACATACATAAAATCACGCCTTTTTCTCTGAGGGGTAGGCAGAGATTGGTACTTCCTGCCATGTGCTAAGATCCGGGCACACCACTTTCACTTCTTTCACATCCATCAGTCTCTTCGATTACTGGTGCTTATATTTTCATTAATCATGTCTATTATTTGCGCGAACACTACATATTTGAAATATAAATAACTTTACTATTTAAATACGCGTATTATTTAATTCTATCAAGCCACGGTCTAGTCTTCACTCACGAGCTCGTTAAAGATCTTGAAACCTCGGGTCTGTACATAATGATGTTTTGATTTTAATTATACGCGAGTTCTGTCCTCAAAATGAGTGTTATTCAAACTTTCTTTTAATAAAGTTAAGATAAATTAAACCAAAAACAGACCTTTCGTTGAGATTTTTTTTCCAATATTAATACATTTTTATAGTGATATCCAACGTATTCTATGTTCAACGAATACAAACATTTCGCAATACTGGCTTTACGTGTCCACCGAGTGTTATCCAAAAAATACAAAGGCTCGTGTAGATGGATCGCTGGTAGCAATATTTTTTTGTTTTGAGCTTGAAAACCGAAATTCGGTTTGGACTGCTGTGCGCTTGCCAAGCAAATGTATATACACGTGTAAAATATTCTACAACAGACGTTAAAATAATGAATGAGAAACACACGGATATACAAAACATGTTTTATATTACTTGGATGAGGATGACGACCAATTTTCGATCAATTACAATAAAGGAAAATTACTTGATGTTTAAACTTTAAATGAGATAAAAATCTAAAAAGGAATTCGATTATTTTTGCCTCTCTCTATATTATACTTATTAGCTAACCCCGTGAATTTTGTCTGACTTATTCTATTTTCAGACATTTTGTGCTACCCATGTCCAAAATATAACAGTCCAAAAAAGAAAGCATCATCCCATTTGGTGCAGTAGTTTAGAGGCTATCCGATAGTAAGACAGCAACCCGCCTCAGCGATTATTCTTATAAGAATATTATATAACCTTCCTCTTGAATACTGATTAAAACTAAAAAAAACTCATTGTATTAATGATCTAAGCACATAGAGGCAGATAGCGGAAAGCGTATTTGTCTATGAGGCAATGTTGAACGTGTAAATCCGTCCAGTTGACATAAAAAACAACAAAGTAAAGTAATTAATTTGTTTGTTTCAGAATGCCCTCCAGATCTTTGCTTAGAGGAAGCCCAAGCCGAGCTGTCCACGGCGCCTCAGACCAGTAAGTAAACCTCCTATTTATACAGTTTAAATGCTCGCTAAATATTTTCTTACTTACGACCCTTATTAAATAACTTGATAAAACAAATGATTTGGGTCGTATTTTGTTCATAATCTTTACAGGTTCACTTTATGAGGCGTAAAATTATAGCGGATATAATGAAATAAGAATTTAACTAATGATAATATTTGTTAAGTTATATATAAATAAAATAAAATAAAATAAAATTTATTTGCATAATTTTTTTTCAAAAACTTGTTGCCGGGGCTTCCCAGAAGGTAGTCATAAGACACCTGTGTTGGGAAAGCCTCGCTCTTACAAAATAATCTTAACAATTTTTAAAATTACATAAATTTCGATTAAAAATAATAAGATTTAGATATAACATGATTATACACAGATTTATAGAAATCATTTCAGTCTTTACACAATAAGTTAAAGATCATCCGAGATAATAATTATAATAACAACATTTAAAAACATTTAATATTCAACGTATAAGTACTTATAATTTCTATGTACTAAGCTCAGACGGAAAAGGCCTCAAATCAATAGCGCAACTACTGCTCAACATGCTGAAAAGCTCAATACCCTAAGTTAGATTCTCCGTCGGACCAAATTGTAACCTAATAGTATTTGCCCCTGTTATTTCGTGGAAACCGCACGTAATTCAATTGGGATGTGGTTGCGGTTCACACGTCCGGATGTCATTTAACATTGTCGATAGAAACGCGTTATAGTCCAGTCAACAAAACCTTAACTTTGCCATTTCGAGCAAAGTGGCTGAAGCCAAAGGAAAATGTTCGTTCCCAAAATACCTACTATAATTCAGGGTCCTGAATCACGACGGTCTTATTTTTTCATGTTATTTTGTTATACCTGGACTATTGCTAATTGAATCGATATAGTATATAGCATAGGAATAGATACTAACAAAATTCAAATGGGAAATATGCAAGAATAATGCTTTGGTGATTTTTCTAAATGATCGTACGTATTACAAAACAAAAATACTCCGAACAGTAATATTATAGCGTATGGGTTGCAGAAACGATACAGATATCAGGTATTTTAACCGACTTTAAAAAAATTAGGAGGTTATCAATTCTTCGGTATCTTTTTTTTATTATAAATATACGCGCGTTCGCATTTTGACGTAACTACAGTATTTTAATTGAAGGCTGTAATTCAATTACCGAATAATTAAATTTTCCTCGAATCCTTTGTCAATTTTGTCATCATTATAGATAGGTATTTACAGAATGTCCACTGACAATGGCACTGTTTTACCAACTCGCACATACTTTATGTAATTTCATACGAGTACGATCGATACTTGCACAAGGATCCAATTGAGAGTACAAAGATATTTACTATGACTCTGTTAATTACAAGTTAAATAATGACTTAAGAAAAAGTAATATTTCAAAAGTTAATTACGGTTCTTGAAGCCTGTTCAAGTGAAGTACCAAGTAATTGAACGAGATTACTTTTTTACGTTTAGATCTTATGAAGGCAAAAGTGTTAGGTATATGTTAAGATTTGACAAAGTAATTTTTAAATTACATGATTTAATATAGTTCTTAATTAAAGTACTTAGTAACTGATTGAGTCTTACTTTCTAGGCGAAGAGAGTGACACCGCAGAGACCGAAGGACGGGCGTCCTCAGAAAATTCTCCATTAAGACAAAGAAGGGGCGGCATCTTAAAAGGGGGACGCCTCTGGAAATCGCTGGATACCGACAGAGACGCCAACGAACAGGTGGTTACATTGCACGTCATAATAGCGGTTAATACTTTAATTTGAGAGTTGTAGGAGCACGGTCGACGGTGGCGAGCGAGACAAATCCAATTAGCCTGGTAATTATTATGCAACGCTACCGCTGACATCGCCCTACCGGACGTGACATACCCCCTGATTATTGTGGACTATAGACATGCTTTTATTCAAGCGAAATAATCTTTTCAGTCTATTGAATTGGGCGTAAAGCATTCATGTTTTTAACATTTTACTTGCACGTTTTTGTTTTAGCATATTATTTGTTACCTAAGAAAAATATCAAATGAAAATTTCGGCATCGGAAATAGTTATCATTTATTACTTTTCAAATAGTTCTTTAGATATTATTTATTTCAGTGTCTTTAAGCATTAAATCCTGGTATAATTTTAACATTTTAGTAAATTTTCTAGAAAATTCGTTTCATTAATTAGAAAATTATCTGCCTCTGATTACATTATAAGAACCTTCATCAAACAAAGTTATAGCCATTTTTACATCTTTGGTATCCCTTATTTGGGTTTAAACGTTAATTGTTGGTATTGTATAGTTATGTTATCTGTGGTATTGTATTTAGTAAATTCTTTAAAGAAGTAGTCTTATAATAACTACCGTTCCGGTAGTTCCGGTATTCAGCCTAGCCAGCTAATAACAATATTCGCCCCGCAATAACGGGTGGCGGTTTCACAAGCATGGAAGGGCCGTTAAATAACAATGTATTTTTTAATGCGAGAGCCTCAGAACATTTGCGTAGAAAACACTTTGATGTTGAGAGCTGCTACATCATCAAATGAACCTCTTTTGATACATATTTTAGAGAGATATCTTATTCAAAAGTATACTTATTAATAAATGAAGCAATCTCAATGAAAACTTTGTTTAACGTAACTCATATTACGAAATGGCACTTATATAAACGCGGAATTTCATAAAAGCCGTGTCAATCATTAAAAAGTTGTGGTAAAACTCTCCACTGGAATATTTCGTAAATCGGTTAATTAACGCACACAGCTTTATCCCGTGTAATTAAAATTGTTAGCATGAAGTGTTAATGAATAAATTGCATTAAATGTGGACCGAGAGGTAAGTATTTCGACTGAAATATTTTAAACAGCACAAATTTGCGTGTTTATATTCAGTTTAAATTCGACATAAATGAAGAAATTACTTCATTATTTTTAACTATGACCTAAATAGTAGACTTATAGGAAAAAGTTTGGATCAAAGGCTCGATTTCATAGTTTTTTGTTGTGCGTATATCTTACAAGAAAACGTTATTATCCAATTTATAGAGAAACAGAACTTAGCGGTCTTTCATCTATTTTCGGTTGTCCGTCTGTCCGTTATTAGCTGATTCCCGAACATAATATTAAAATCCTCCCATGTCAAACAATCCACCAAAATAATATTACCTACTATACCTACGCTCAAACACTAATAATAAGAAGCTTTCGTAAAAATAAATAGACAATCACAAGGGACCATTTAAAATATGTTGCAGTAAAACTGGTCTCATATCAGTGACAAAGAAAGATACTTTCGGCGTCTTAATAAAACACAAATGTTCAATCAAATAAAAACTGTAAATAGTAAAAATATAAATAACGTACTCACTTTATTCTTCAGGTGTATCCGTAGTAGTGATCAGTGGGCACGCAATACAGCTCTAGCTAGACCTGATTGAAGACAAACACTTATTAATAAACCTTATTCAGGATAATTTGCAGTTATTCTTTGTTTATGTTAACATACATTGACTTTTCTAATAAAAAATGTACATTCTCACAGCGAATTGAATAAACCGTACATTACTGGGCCGGTGTTCGACGTTATGCCTCAAGTTTCAATCCTAAAATCTGCCTACTTTTTTACTTCCTATTACAAATATTTGCTCAGTAATGAATACCTACTTAAGGCCGCTTTAATTCAATAGCAGAACTATGGATATACGATATGATAATAACAAGAACCGGCTAAGTGTGAGACTCGCGCACCAAAGGTTGCGTACTATTATATTTAGGTATACCACATTTTCTGAAAATAAATTAAATTTTTCAACAAATTTAAATGTTTATTGTTTAGTAATTTGTGAGTGATGACTTTAGGGGTGAGAGCCATCCGCTCCCCCGCAAGTCCGGTGATGATGACGTGGCTGGTCCAAGCCATCATCGTATGTCAGTTAGGAAAAAAAATACTACAGAAAGGCAAAGACGGACAGCGAAGCGACGTCTTAATTTATATTGTCCCGTTTTTACATGTCAGGCACGGAACTCTTTGAAAACGATTAATTAAATTACTATACTTTAATGAAACAAAAAAAGAACTTACCTCGACTTTGATGTAGGCTCATTACGGATACTCAGAGGCGTGTTGAAGGTTATGGTTGTCCTTGTTAGACCTGAAAGGTACAGAATTGATTTAATAGACAAATAACTATGCGTAAATTTGAGATTAGGAAAAAGACCACTTTAACAGTTGCTGATTAGTTGTTATAGTTTATTGGTATAAAAAGAAGTACTGGTGTACTTTCATTGAAATGGATAAACCTTTTGAATTGAACTATGTAGGAGAACGCGTGTCGGTAAATATGAAATACTAGCTGTGCCCGCAACTTCGTCTGCGTGGAATCGTAACTTTCGCCAGCATTTGATTTTAGGAAGCATTTTTTAAAGTAATTACAGGACTATTATAAAATAAAATATAATTAAACTTAGTTATTGATTAGATGAATACCCAGGAAAGAACCTAAAATTGTTTACTGATTAATAGGTGATAAACAACATACAAAATTTTTCATTACAAATCGGCCAACTAAAAGAGGATTCACTCGCCCAATTTTTTTTTGTCTAAGCAATGCTCTAGCCAAATGAGGAGAGTGGTAGCTAGGACTCACAAAATTATTTTTCACATTTTAGAACTATAAAACCAAAATGTATTTGATTTGACAGAAACAGGTTTCAATGGTTGCAAACAGCGTACTGTACCTATGTAGATAGTACACAAAACTGATGTTTGATATCAGGATGACTTCAAAAGGTAAAAAGGAAAAATACAAACTGCCGATCCACTGCCTTAAGGTATCTTTAAAGGACGTGTATCGCCATGTGACAAATTACATTAGTATTTGCTTTGCTAGTTTGTTATGTGCCACTTTTGTAGATTGTATTGTATTCGTAATGAAATGGAATCTTTTAATTACTTTTAGTATTTGAAGCAATATCGCGAAGTAATAGAACATAGTGACATCTCTTGAACTAACGAAGAACTAAACACTCATATCAAATCTGACAATATTTGACATGACTTGCCAGCTAAAAACGTGATAGTTGGGGAGCCCAACGGGGATTTTGCAGTCTTGATCAGACATAGATTCTGTCTTGTAAGATTTTTAAATGGAATTTTATAATATCCAACAATTTTACGTGAATGTTTACAAATTCCCCTCTATATGCTTAGAATAGCAATATCCCTCTATTTGAACATTTAGGTAATACCAAACAGCCTACCAATTAAAAAAAAAATCAAACCAACAATGCTAGCCAAATATTGGACAATTGACCACCTCCATACCGAAAACCAGATAAAAGAGAAATGTAGCGAATTCCATAAACTTTTCTAACTGGTCTCCCACATCAACCCAATTAGCTTTCTCTTCTTCAGCAAAACGTCGAAACCACATACATAAAACCTCTCTTCATAAAACGAACAAAGCACAGCCGATATCAAACTGAACGAAACGAAAAAAATAGTTAAACAGGGTGACTCCCTATCACCAAAGCTTTTCAGTAGCACGCTTCAAGAAGTCTTCAGGTCACTATGATATTATAGGCAACAAAATAAATTGGTGTATGGGATAGATGACTCACAAACTTTCGCCTAGCAGATGACATTTTCCTCATAGCAAATAAGTATACCTCGACAGAACTTAAGTTGATTCTCGAACAACTAAGCGCAGAAAGCTTTGAGGTTAGACTGACGATGAATAGACCCAAAACCAAGGTCGCGACCAACAGCACCAATGATAGGATAGCAGTCAACAGGCAGGTAAAGCAATATGTAGAGGAGTATAAATTTGGGCTAGGCAGTCTCTTTCGAATACAGGCAGGACAAAGAAATACTCCGTAGAGCAGACAACGCCTGGAAAAGCTTCTGTTCTATGAATGGGTATATCAAGGGTGACCTTCTTATATCACTGAACCGCAAACTCATCGACACTTTCATACTGCCTATCCTAACATATGGGGCAGAATCTTGGACCTTCACCGAAAATCAGAAATCGAAACTCAAGATTTTTCAAAGCGCTATAGAGCGGAGTATCATAGATATTAGGTAAAAAGATAAAATAAAATATACCACCATCCACTCAACTCACACTGTTGTTTTTGGTCAAAACTGATGTGGCAATGGGCATGTCGGAATGTCTGCAGGATAAAGAACAATAGATGGACCAGAATTCGGGTGTCTGAAGACGATTTTCGCCGAAGAGGAAGACCCAAGAAAAGGTGGTATGAAGATCTGGTCAATGTATCAAAGAACTGGCAAGTCCTAGGCTTGGATGATAGCAATGGATGGGTTTGAAGGAGACCTTTGCCCAGGAGTGAGATGATACATGTTAAGAAAAAAAAATTACAGATTATTGTACAGGAGGACTTTGATATCAACTTGAACCTCCTGCATAAAATTGTAACGCGCTAAAGTATCTCAAGATTATGATTTTGTGTTTTTCAACAGACACAAACATTAATTATGACTTTATGCCATATCCAAATCGTTACAATTTTTTAGGGATTATTTAACATGCACATTGAATGACTGACACGATCAAATAACTTTTTTCTTTCTACCGCTTGTTACCAGGCAGCCCCCTTGTATTAATCGCTGACCCCCAACTTATAAAGAAAGTGTAATAAACTTTTTTCTGATTTAGCGTAATCTTTCGATTCAGATTCCATGTCGTTTGAGTAAGTGCAAATCCAGCTATTTACCTCCCCTACTATGACGTTTTTCTTAATAAAGTAGTCCGTATAGTCCTAGTCAGAAGGTTGATTTTGGTCGATATACTTTTACCATTTTTGTACGTGATCTAATAAAGTTAGATTTTTAACGATCCTACAGGAATTTCTGTGACTAAAAGTATTTAAGATCTTGACCGGGGATGTAAGGTACCACCATGCAAAATTTAATTTAAATCGGTGTAACAGTTTCAGAGATCAGTCAAATATTTGGGTTTTTTTAATATCCCACGGGAACCAGTTAACTGTCAGTGATTTCAAGTATCCTATGTATTTTTCCGAAATTTAAGTTACCTTCGTGCAAACTTTCATTTAAATTGGTTCAGCCGTTTAGGCGTTCAGTCGAAACAAACAAACAAACAGACACAGAAAAAAAATTTTTTTGAGTATGGGGATGTGTTCTACTACTCTCAAAACATATCCCTGACTCGTTTTTTTTGCGTTTTTCAAAAAAGTACAAGAATTTTTACCTCTACGTTTTTATTATAGTATAGATTATGCAAGGGAATTTACGCATGATAATGAACGTCAATACCGGAACACTCGAATCGAGTTACACCTTTCGGTATATCGTATTTTCAATAACCTCATATTTAGTTTCATCATCCACGAGTTAATTGAGTAAGCATGCAAAATTTCATAGAATTGAAAATTGTCTTGGTCCAAAATAATATATCGAAATATAGAAATTGTAGTGCTCAAGTTATTGTGGTTTCGTTTGCATGTAGTATTGATATGATTATGTGTAGTCTATTGGTAGCGAGCGTTGCGAGAGGCCGCCAGTTCGAGTCCGGGGTCGGTCAGGACGGAGTTTTGTGAGTTTTTCTATTAACAAATTACCCAGCTCGGATGTAGAAAGTTGGCGGATAACGTGCCGGCTTAACGTACTTTCCGAAGCACGCGCCTCGGAAAGCACGTTAAGCTGGTGGTAAGTGTTGGGCTGATCAGCAAACCCAAAACAAGTCGTTTATCGCCCGTCTTACACAAAGACGCCAAAAAGAACACTAACAAATACTGTGATTTAACACGTAAATTTCTATCGAAGCAGAACGATGACCAACGATCAACAACGACGGCTAGCGACGAAGACGGTTCGGTCACGCCGCGGTCGGTTCGGTTCGTCGAACGACCGAAAGACCCTTCGGAGGAGGAGGCCGCGCCGAAGACCGAACCCGAACACAAACAGACCACGGAAAACGAAGCCGTCCCTCAGAAGGACTACAGCACTAACACGACACACAGGTCAGTGACCCGAATTAGAACTTCATACATGATGCGTGACTTATTTCCGTCTTTATTTTTTATCTATTTTCTTCTTGTTTCTTCTTCTTCAGAAGAAGAAGTTTTCCTTCTTCTAAAAGAGCTTGTCTTTAAAGTTTCGTACTACCGGTGCAATTAAAGCATTTATTTACTTACTTACATAAATTTAAATAAATTTGACACACCAACAATACATGCATAAACATAACAACCATAAATCACTCATTATATCTAGGTTCTGATACATGCACCAGTTACAGGTGAGTACCACTTGAACAATATAAACTTATATCATATAAACAATTTACTTATAAACATATATACTTATTTACATAGGTATATAAACACATCTTCACAATCCTTAAGAAGATATGCGATTACGTTACCTACATTACGCCCCACAACACAACGCTAACCTAGATCATAAGTAGGTACAAAAAATATGTATTTTACTTGACAAAAGGCCAGCGCCAGCAATTTCTATAGCACAATACTATCAAGTACGTAATTTCCCTAAGGGCAAAGCGGACTTGTAGGTCCTTGAAACACTTTTAAGCCAATATGAAATTGGGTTAGAAGGACGACACACACTCACAAGCTCTATTCCACTACCTTAACATAAATATAATATTTTTATGCACAAAACTGAAGTTAACCATGAATTTGCATTTACCTACTCCGATTTAAAGATATTATGAAGAAAATGGGAGTAAACTCTTTCATTGGCATAAAATACCTAGGTTCCAGTGCAATTTGTACTTAAACTACTTTGTCCCGGACTTGGCAGAAATACCTAGAACGTAGGTAAGTTACTGATTTGCTGAAAGCGGATTCCCTCCCGGCAGTGTAGTTGGCGAATGTAGGTTACTCGATGGCCTAGTAGTTTGTTGTCCATGAAATGTGTTTTGTATTACCCCAGTGACCCGGCACAGGAAGGTCCAATTTAGAGTCCCGATGTGTCATATAGATTAGTGTGACGTAAAATGTTGTTGCAGACTGGAAACGCCGCTGATTCTGACAATCAACACGCCTAAGGCGAGCTCGGCGGTGCAACAGCTGTTCAACAGCAGTCGGCCGCCCCCGCCTGCTATTGAGCCTCAGTTGGTGACATCTGAGACATTAAGGTTTGTTTACATTATTATTGGAACAACGATTCTATTGGAGATAGAGATATTTTTTAATTACACAACATCGCATATGTCCCCGTGCTAAGTTGCCTCGGATATCAGAAACAACACTGGTATACACAAATATAAGGTATAATCCGGAAGATCGTTTTAAGTGGACTGGTATGACATAATTTATACTTGCAGAGGCGTTACAATAGGTATATTGGAATTTGAAGACATTACGATAGACCTATTATTAGGTAAGCTGCGGCATCTAATTCATATCATTTCACATGTCGTATATTTTAGTCGCCAACAATATACGGGCAATGACTGATCAAGAATTATGAATTAAAAAAATAGAATACCTAAAGGGAAAGGTTTTCTGAATGCGCACTTATTTTCAGCATTAGTTCAGCACGTAATTTTATGCTTGACTTATCTGCTCTGGATTTACCAAACTTAAATCAGTAACGATGCAAAAGCTTGCGGGGTGGCCATATAGGGGGTTCGCACATGCACCCCGAATTTAATACCATTCTGTTTTGATTCCGCGCCTGCATCCACATTTCTGTTTATGCTAAAGTGAGCGCCTGATTTTCCATTCACAGTAACATTGAGAAAATCCGGATTACTCACTGTGTGGGCAGAATATAAGCCTAGTGGAGACTTAAGCCTTCAGGTACCGTGAGGAATATAAGGAATATAGATGTACATCTACGTATGTACATGTATATTCCTTATATTCCTCACACACAACATTCGACATAAACATTTATGTATCTAGTTTTTTTGTAAATCAATATCATAACAAGTTATTTTATTTTAATTGTGATTAAAAAATAAATTGTCGATTTTGTCATATAAATGTGGATAATGTTCGAAGAATTTGTCGACATCGATTGTTGCGGTAGGCATCGATTCTCATTATCTAACTGCAAAAGGACGTCTTTAACAAAAATAAGGCTTTATTCGGGTAAGCCAAAGGATTTACGGTGTTGAATGAACTGAATTATATCTATTTGTTCTACGACATACTCACTTCGCGAGTTGTCAGCCGCAGAATGCATCTGCAAATAGAACCGTTGGAGTCTGTTTTCGTACTTTTCAAATGGACATCCGATTGTTCGCCCGCACAAAAACTTATAGATTCCCATTTAGAAGCCTCCCGTTCGAAATTCTACGGACAAAGTTCTGTTATAAACGGAAGCTATAGGATATTAAACTTTTCTGAGCATTTTACGAAACCTGGGTTTCATTCCGGGTTTGAAACGAGTCCTTGGCGCAATGTAGGCAACGCTACCAAATGTGTCGCCTTAGTCATCATTACTGTACACTATGGAACACCTGTATGAATTATTTATTATCCTGTGTTATATATAGTGTTACTCTCGTAAACAACGAAGCAGGTATATTTACTTGATTATCTATTAATACCGTTAAAAGGTAAATATCATTATAGCATGAGTCAGGGAGGATTTCTCAGTAAAATAATAACTTACTTGTAATGAATAACTATGAAAGTACCTATTATAGTTCACGTTTCAAAGCTGTTATATATTTTATACAAAATCTTAAGCTTCGCAACTTTTTAAAGATTTTTGTTCTTATTTAAATCTAAATAGAATTAATTATACATAGATTGTAAGTGAGCTTATACTTGTAATGCCATGTTATATAGCTTAAGAGCCAAATACTGCACTGCACACAATGTCCATAATGAACTTACTAATGATTCGCTTTTGTTACCTGTTCTGAACTATAACTGAAATCAAATTTTCCTCTTCATTTCCCGAGCTACGTGAATATTTTCACACTCAACAAGTATTTAAAGCTCAGTTACGAATGACCAAATGAACTGAAGCTCTAATTTTGAATTATTATTCGCCCCATGTGTGTACGTACAGTTCGGAACTTTTAGTTACTGACTTTAATTAAATGAACTAGCTTCTATAAGCATATTTTTTCTAGTTTCATACAGATTACTCTTAATTACAAAAACATTCCTCGCAATTATGAGGTTATCACAGTTTTTCCCAGTTCATTATGTTCTGAGTAACGGTATGAAGGCAAACCATTTGGTAGTAACAAAAAGCATAATTAATCTTGCACTAAAGAGCCCCAGTTCCATTTCAGACGAACAGGTATTTCTTGGTCCGAGGACGTAATTACAGCAGAATGAAATACACTAATTAACAACTAAGCAGTTTTCAAAAGAGGTCCCATTTAGAAATAAGTTGAACGGTTGCGGCCAATTACCGAGTATGTTTCTGACAATCCGTCAAAGGTTACATAATGAAGTATAGTGCGCCAAGGATATTTTGATTGACATGGGTGGCGTGGGTGAGTGTTACCAGTTGACAAAACCTCCTTGGTTTTTCGGGAATAGCTTAAACTCTTGTCTCCGCATTCCATGATTAAATGTAACCTATGAAATGTTGGATGATAGGATATTTTACGTATCCTCCGTATAATCCGAAACATAGATAACACGATTACACAGAACTCAGAATATCCTGTGGTCATACAATATACTGCTGTTTTTGACGGAGCTGGGAAAATATTATCTTTATGATTGGAACCCAACGAATACTGACTGTCTAAAGTGTCGCTTAAAAGGAGGAAGCCTGTTAGTTCCGAATTTTGCCACACGCCAACATACATACCCTTGTCGCACTATCATCACCATCATCATCATCAGCCCCACTGCTGGGGCACGGGCCTACCCTAAATTATGGTCCAAGATCCCAGAGCTGCCAGACATCACTTATTTTCTAATGGACAAAATATATACGATTGAGTAGTGTTGGGGTGTACTATCATCATATGACTAGTTGCTACCTTGACCAGACTGCCATTTTTCAGATATCAACCAATCAAGGTACATAGAAACACTGCTCACCTCACTTAAATTCTGATGGCTGATTTTAACATATATTTCACACAATATCATTAAAAATCAGGATTCATTACTCCCAGACACATGCGGTCGGCGGTTTTACCTTACAGACGCTTTAAAGCTATGAAAAAAATTTTACTTTTACTTAATTTTACTCATTTTCTGATGCTTGATTTTTATATATGTTATTCAAACAACTAAAAAGTGCTCATCTGACCGCAATAATTATAGAATTGTACCTTACAAACTATTTTATTAGAAAAACTTAACTAAATTCAATTTTAAAAAAAAATCTAAAACAGTTGGGTCTGGTGAATGTTTGGCCCCTTGGATCGGTCTGTCCGTTTGCAAAACGTTTTAAAATAGTTGTTTGAATAACATATATAAAAATCAGGCATCAGAAAATAAGTAAAAGTAAAATTTTTTTCATAGCTTTAAAGCGTCTGTAAGGTAAAACCGCCGACCGCATGTGTCTGGGAGTAATGAATCCTGATTTTTAATGATATTGTGTGAAATATATGTTAAAATCAGCCATTAGAATTTAAGTGAGGTGAGCAGTGTTTCTATGTACCTTGATTGGTTGATATCTGAAAAATGGCCGTCTGGTCAAGGTAGCAACTAGTCATATGATGATAGTACACCCCACCACTACTCAATCGTATATATTTTGTCCATTAGAAAATAAGTGATGTCTGGCGGCTCTGGGATCTTCCTCTATTAGGGCGATAAGGCCTTAATCAACCACCCTGACCAAGTGCAGGTTGGTTGACTACACCAGCTATGAATTTCTTCGTAGGTGTGCAAGTTTTCTTACGATGTTTTCCTTCACCGTTATAGCGTCGAATAATCGTACCGTACATATCAATTTCAAATTTGAAAACCACAGTGGTACGTGACGGGGTTTGAACTTCGACCTCTCGCATGAAAGGCAACGACCTAAACCATTCGGCCACTGTCGCACTATAACTGCAACGTTTAGACTGAAGTTCATGATTGGCACACACGCTATTTTATGCCCGTAATAAGAGGTTTCAGGAATAAAGTTCTACGTAATAATGTAGTCTATACTTTGATGTGCCGAGTTGGTGGTGTACTATGACAAAGCTTTCGCTCTCAATATTTGAGATTCGTTTTCCTGTCTACAATAGCTTGTTCACGTTTGCTTACGGTTCTTATATGTTCATTGAATTTCAGTTAAATACCTTGCATTAACAATGTTTAACAGAGAAATACAGATAACAAATTTTAATGTTAAATAGCATTAACTTTGTCGAGTTTGTGCTAAATTCAGAGTTATAAAGCTCTGAATTTAGCACAAATACACTTTTGCGGCTCGGAAATGACGTGAAGTTGCTGGTCTTGTGCCTTATAATTATTCGTCATCTAGAGTTCCCAAAAAATTTAGAGAATTCATCTGTGTCCTTACATGTCTTTTTCATATTATAGCTGATGGAATTAGGAAAAATCGAATGGCTACTGTAGCCGAAGTACCTTAAAATGATATTATAGCTCATAACTAAATTCGAATGGTTGGATGGTTGTTGGCTAGTGAGAAACTCTCGATCCCAAGATTTATAGTCGTAGGGCTACTGCAGCTGCCACAGTTTAGCATAGCATTAAGTTATTGTTTCTTTTTCATTTCCATTTTGTGCATGTCGTGGCAGCCTATAATTAAGGCATCACTTCAGCATTGTTATGAAACTAAGCGTTTAAGTTATGTTATTTAAGTGATTGTTTTGTTGGCTGTACTGAAATAAATAAATACATAAATGGTTCAGGGCCTGGGATGCCGGGGTGAGGCCGAAGGCCGAGGAGGCAGCCGTACGAAGGGTCGCCGAGAGGAACGCGCTCAGGTGTTCCCTCTTACGGAGTGAAGCCCGCAAGAAACAACAGCCTAAGGTGAGTATCCTCCTTTATACCTTTATAAATCTCCTTGTGTAATAACCTTAAGCCGAACGATGAAGCGGTTTTGTAAACGCAAAGCTTTTACCCGAAGACACGTTGTTAACTTTGCAGTTTATTCAAGGTATACTGTTGGATATACTGTACAGGGGACTTACAAAGTAACAATATCGAAACGATAACGAAGTTCGAAAAGAATAAAATGTATGGGATTGACATTAGACGCGATAAATCAAGTGGTCAATCCGATACATTTTGTTCTTTTCGAACTTCGTTATCGTTTCGATATTGTTACTTTGTCTAAGCCCCCTGCATAGATAACTTAACTTAAAATACTCAACTTTATTGTCAACTAACTAGACTTTACAAAAAAGAAATTGCCAAATCGTGTTTCAAACTTTTGCGGTCAGTAAAGTAAGACCACATAAGTAGGCAATCTTGTACTATTTATATTGAAATTTAATATTATATCCCTCAAAATGCAATGAAGCAATGACTTTAGATTCAATGAAATATGCACACGTAAATACATAGAAGTTAAAACACTTTGCTGCATTTAGTTCCTCTTGGAATCTTACAATCCGATCTTAGCATTAAAAACTGAGCTTGCACTAGCAGCTGTTCAAATACTAAGAGACGCTCGTTCCCGAAAATCCTAAAGGTTGGGCCACAGAGACGCGGAAAAAACGATGAAATGGGGAAAGAGTAGACTTCAGGGTGCGTTGTATTGTAGTTAGAACAAACGTTCACACATATTTTGACTGCGAACACTCATCTGTCGTCTCCCTGCTAAAGCCGAATTCGAGCCGCGACAGAGGCAAACAACCGAGATAGGTGGCCATGACCATCGCTTAAAGCTACGCAATTTATACGCCACAGTTCCCGAATGACGAAGACAGGAGGCAGAAGCTCACGTCAAGTGCCTTACTCGGTCTCATAAGCCACCAACTTAATGGAACTCATCTTTCCCGCCTCTCTGTGGCCCAACCTTTAGGGCCTTAAAGTGCCTGAACAAGCACGTTCGCGTCGTAAAAAATATTGAACGCGGGCTAAGCTGCATGGATTTAAGACGATAAAAAAGGAAAGAAAATAGCTCATTATGAATCTGGTAAATATTGCGGTATTACTGTTTTAAATAGTATTTCTATTTTATAAGTGAAAGTAAGTAATTAGGTAGTTAGTTTACCAGCTTTTCTTGAATGTTTGGACGTCTTAGAGACTTCTAACCTCAAGCACGGATCTGATACGGCGTCGATAGAAAATCCATGCACAATTTAGATGTGTGTCAACATACTGTGCCCAATTAATAATGAGCCTGATTACGGCTTTGTTCGCGGTATAATTATGAGAAGGGCCGAGGCTACATGTCACGGTCATGTCATGCCGGCTGTGCTGCTTCATCCTTGATACCACCACTCTAGCAGTGTACCGCAGCGCACCTCGGACCTATAGTAAATTTACGCTACCCTTTTTTTGTGTTGCGCATTCACGACAAAACTACTGTATTTATTTATATGAAAGTTGATACACATGATCTAACAAATGACAAAGGCTAAATATTAGTCTTTATGGGTCTACACACGATATTAGGAGTAGCAAACACACAGCTACTTACACCCAGACTGCGTTACACCAATAATGGTCGCGAGCGAACTGGTGCCGCCCGTCTTCGTCTGCCACAGCGGTTGCAACTACTACAACGGATTTTCATGCGGTTTGTTTAATAGATATAATGTACTTTGTTATAATGTAATCAACACGTGGGAATTACTAAAAATTAAATTTGGTGTGAAAAAAAAAGTTAACTGAAACGATTAATTAGTTCACCAATCGGAGCCGCGGATGTGAAACGCCTGTTATACGATAATTAATTATTAAGCTAGCTCACACATCGCATCAATAACCTAAGCGGCTTAGCCTTAACCGTATCTGCGCATAACAAAAGGATAGATGTGCCGGAAACTATTCCTTTATAATAGGTGCATGCGATAGGTGTCGGTGGCACCTCGACCACACGTGGGGAACGCACCTGGCAATAATAGCCTTTATGCAGCGAATAATGGCGTCTATCAACATGCTCATCGGTTCTCGTTTGTATTGTTACCGCAATTTGTTATCGAGGTATAAACCGATACCTACAATGTCAGCCAAGTTCAGGAACAGTAAACAAGGTAGTACATGCAATTCTTGCCACTGTGAAAATGTTAAGGCAGTATTTTGCAGCCGATTGTAAAAAAGTGTTTATGTCGTTGTTTTATTTGGTTTCTACTCGCTCTGTGAAATGTTTTTTACGGTCGAACACTTGCTTTCGAAGGGAATATTTTTTTTCCAATTTTAATCTACTTTAACCATTGATTCCAAATGTCTTGTATTATTATCCATTTTAATTTTAAGTAAATACCTTGACTTACAAACTTGTGATTTAAGGAAGTTTTGTTTTACGCGACAAATGACTCCACACGGACGGAGTCGCGGTCGGAAAGCTAGTTGAATAATACGCTTTTTAATTCTTGTAAATCTACAGGGAGCGTGAGATAGACTTGATTTTATCCTAGCCTAGGATAACGGAGGTGGTTAGAAAAGATACAGTTCGGAAATAAGATTACCTGTTACAGGAGATTTGCCGAGTCGGCTCAAAAACGAAAGAGACACCGCTCAGAAGATAAAAACTACCACTAATGGTCCTTAGATGCAAATATTATACTTGAAAATACCTTGAAATAGAATTACTGCCGTCCTTTGAACAATTTCTCCGCGGCAGATACTGAATAAGTTTTAAAAGACCTGCTACAACTTGCTGTAACAAATTTAGTTTAATAAAAGTGTGTTCCTTGAAGAAAATGGAGTGCGAAAGGTATTTCTAAAGTGGCTGTGGAACAGGTGCCACAAAATAGCGCAAAAATAAGGAGCATAAATCTTTGTCATTTGTTCGTCACAAAAATAAACAACCGAAATACAAAACAATCTATCTTATAAATATAAGATACAATTTCTTTTACCGCTATTCGAACCACTTTCCGTAATGTTAATGTCAATCTAAAAAATCATTACAAAATGTTGTATTAAAATTTGTATTTTGTTTTCCTTAAGTTTATTAGCTGTTTTCCTTTTCTTAGAATCAATTAACAACTTCATGATTAACTTTTATTATTTAAAATACTAACTTTCCTTTCTCGGTAACTGATGGAAAAAACATCTAATTTATTCCCTCAACTTCGTAGGAAGTATGAGGTTACGCCGTGCTAGGCAGTTGAAGAATGTACCTTCCTAGTAAAAGCTATTAATAGTGAACGATAAATAAAAAAAATGTGATAAAGTATACACCAAGTGTTTTACGATTAGTAAATTTTCCAAGAAATCAAACGCGATAACGCTCATCGATCGTCATCAGCCCATTTTCGTACCCACGGTTGGTGCATGGGCCTACCCTAAATTAGGCCGATAAGGCCTATGTCTAAGCTGGCCAAGTGCGGATTGGTTGACTACACAAGCTTCGTAGGTGTGTCGATATCCTTACGATGTTTTCCATCACAGTTAAAGCGTCGAATCGAATAATCGTACATGTGAATTTCATATGTAGCGGGGCTTGAACAAAGCAACGACCTTAACCACTCGGCAATTGATGCTTTTTTATATTCTATTGATTTATTCATATTCTATTGAAATAGTTTTTCATGCAACCGACATCAATAATTTGCATTCAGAGTAAAGATTATTTAATGCTAAATTCAGAAAGGCTAAGTTAACCCGATTTACTCGTAGTTTTACTTTGAACAACGAAAATGCTTTAACAACCTGTTTCTATTTGCGCATACAACTGCACCCATATTGGACTTGACTGATATGTCTGGGGTGGGTACTGGGTAGTGGGTATGCCTTTGTAGGGATTTATCGATACGCCGAGCCCAATCATGTGCAATACCCATGGCAAAGCGGGCAGGTACAAAACGAATGCCTTAGCGGGTTCGGGAGCTTTTCGCGTCGAGAATTAAGGTAAGGGAGCTTTCGAATGCATTCCGCATATCCGCTGTTACGTACCTACCCCTGGGCTTGGCTATCAGCCGTTTCGAATTTGCGTATTCATTCATTAAGTTCCATTCGAAGTACGGTTACGGTATAGTTCCAATAATGAACTCGTAGCACAGTCAAGACGATGTAGTAAACTATAGTTTATACAATACTTTAAAGCTCAATAGGAACTACGTTTTTATTCTGGAGTCAGGTATGGTTTTTTACTTGTATTTTAAACCAGTTTGGAAGTTAAGGCATGACCGCCTAAAAATATACAGACGAACTTGTAATATTGCATATCACATATAACAGATAATTGAAGTCTTATTTTTTTAACACTAATTTCCTCACAGGACTGTGGCGGAAAGCTAAATCGATTAATACACACCTTAAATATTAATAATAGATAATCGCAAATATTGTTATTTTATGATGTAAAGTTTCAAATAATTATTCACCAGCAGTGTATGTATTATACATTATCTACAAAAAGTTTTTTTCATCATTCGACGCTTTAAAGGTCAAGGCTTTAAAAACATCGTGAGGAAACCAGCACACCTGAGAGATTTTTTCAACGGTGTGTGAAGCCATGTCAGAGGCCTACGGGCGGTTTAAAAACTCTGACACCAGGTTGTTCATCAACCATACGATAAGAAGAAGAAGAATCGCGTTTCGTTTCAAGTCCAATGCGATTGGTTTACATTTTCTTAATAAATAAATATAAAGAAAGTATTATGTAAATCCTCACTGAGGATGTTGTTTATTAAACGTTTGTTCGGGTGTGCCGTGCCGCCATAACCGTGGCGGTTAAAACTTACTGCGGTACGGAACTGGGCTTGTATTATGACGCTCGCTTTCTGATCAAAACTTCGCACTTTAAGCAAAGTTGTGGCCTCGTTTATGGTTTGCCATAGATAAAGCAAAGTCTGGATGATGGAAGAGACTTTTTTAAGAGATCTTATCGTACGATAAAGAAACAGAACTCCAATTAATTATTCAAATTAAAAGATAAACGATAACATTTTCTGTTCAGTTTCTGAAATAAAAAGAACGCAGAAACATTCACGTCGTTATATTTTTGTTGTTGTAAACAACATCTTGAAATAATGATTAAAAATAACAGCTTGTTTCATTGAAGTCGTAAAAGGGGAAGCAGAAATAATAGAATTGCGAGTGGTAAGTTGAAATCAGGTCAGGGAACGGTCATTTCACCGCAGAAGCCAAGTCGGCCAAAGCATAATTCAGCTGAGTTTAGAGGAAAAATATGGTTTTGCAAATCAAAAGTTACATTTATATTCGGCAAAACAAAAACATTAGGACATAAGGTATAGTACCTGTGCATAATCATTTCAAATGTGCTAAATGCACGGCAATAATAAAATACTTACAAGTACGGTTTTTTTGCGTTACTGAATATGTGTATCGTTAAAGTATTCGTTTCAGTAAAATAAAATACAAACATTAAATGCCATGCGTTACGAAAATTGGATAGTCAACATGATTCCCTGGTATTCATTTCATTGATAATAAAAAAGGAAAATATTATTTTTGTTTGTTTCACACCAAAAAATCACAGCATGATTTCCTGGTATTGAATTCATTATAAATAAGAGATCGCCTGGAATATTATATAGCGGGTAAATATTATGCATTGTCTTGCCAATTCGCCGTCCAAAAACAAAGCAAACCGACCCCTCTCGTTTTACAGTTCGTACGTATTTGGCACTGGCTCATTTCTGTAACTGCGTCGTACGTTTTTACGACTGACCCCATTTCATCCCGTTCTCTTTCACTTTCCTGTAACCTTCATGTTTATTAGGCCGCTAATTACTGTCACGGATAAGCGAAACTCCCCGAAAGTAGGACGCCTCTTAAACGATTAATCTGTTGTAACTAAATAAATAACTATCGTAGGGCCTGTCAAAGGAGCTCTCTTGAGTAATGGCCTCCTTTTAGCTTTCTATAACCGATATACCTAAATGGGAATGCTATTAAATCTGAGGCATTAATGTTTTATGCTTATTCGTAAAAAAAGTATTCATTTTTTTCAATGAACAATACTAATAACCTTTGCAGTGCGTAAACGTAATGGATTATTTTTTTCTCGTATTTTATGTATTTGCTCATCTGTTGGGTGACAAGTATAATTTGCTTCCAAAGGAATTTACTCACAGATATTTTTTATTAAAGTAGGTACTAGATATACGATTGATTAGAGTCTGAACACAATCCACCAATTGGCGGCTAAAGAACAAACAATGATTTACCATAATAACATTGCTAAGCAAACGTTGTCGCCATTCGTTATCGTAAAATGGCGCATGATCAATGTTGTCAATCATGTAATTTGCCTTATTGTATTTATTCAGTGACTGGGTAGTGACTGTATAAGTGGGTATGCGGGCTAACTCAGCTGATTCAAATGTGATGGATGAATGAACTGATTCCTGATTTAACGGATCAACCAGACCTCGTGTGCTGAACATATGAGCAGTGCCGGATTACCCCTAGTGAGCAAATGGTACGAGACTCGAATTCCAACGCCTGATTACCGTTATCAAAAATATATGAATATCGTAATTAAATGAAAGGCAAATGAACATTTTGGAAAAAAATACCTAAACCTGGAAGTAAATAAATGTCATTGATAAAATAGTGATAGATGATATCATCACCAATCATCGTTATTATACACTACACTAATATTATTTTAAGTGAAATTCAAATGTTATAAAATAATGTTCTATTAAAAGTATTAATAAAAATAATAAGGTTTCTATATAGGTATATTATTTAGTCCTATGATCTGGTACTCTATTTAGAATTGATAACTCTAATGTCCCTGAGCCCCGCCGGAGTGACAAATATTGATCTGTCTGTTTCTTAAAAACCTTATAACGCGTGACTTGCAATAAACGATTTAAATATGATGTGATTAGATTTTTATTTATCGAAGTCATAGGATAACATACTTATCTAGCCAATAATTTCATCACGAGTTTTTTTTCACATTGGGTACCTCAGAATTCACAAGTCCTACTCACATTTGTCTGACTTTTTATGTTAGGCTACTCACTGAACTAGATGCTTTAATAGGCAGCTTAAATCCTTCAACCGCTTTTATTGAAAAAAAAACTTCAAAGACTCGCCGACGTCGAGAGGAGACTGCTGTTTTATTCCGCTTATTTTCTTAGCTTATTTCAAGGAGTTCCGCTGTAGTTTAACTTAATATACCTTTACGTGAATACGCGAAGCACTACACACTACAACTTCATTTCATTTGAAAACATCACCTTGATTCATTCAGTCGACAATCGTGAGCTATGTAGTTGTGTACCAAATAACATATCAAATTCATGTAACATATCAAAATACGATTTTACTTTTACGCGTGAATTGTTCCGAGAATATTGGTCGTGTCCAATTAAGCTTGCATATGCGCGAATACATTATGTTCACTTGTTCCACAGTCGGTCCCATGTGACGGCATTTCAGTCCAGCGCAGAGATAACCACAAGCTTTATATCGTCATTTGCCTGAATCATAACATAATAATTCCTGTTTAATTCAACGGGGGTTTTCAATCTTGGTGAAGTGCAATTAAGAACATGTTTACTAAAAAGTTTTATAGGAAGAAGGTTTATTGTTTACCACTAAAGATAACTATCTTCATTTTCCTGAATCTGAACAGAATAAATCCCGTATTGATTGGGTTATTGAGAAGATGTTTACTAAAAACTTTTAAAATAAGAAGGTTCATTGTTTACTAATAATGTTGCTAGTAAACTTATATCCGTGGCGTTGATGCTCAATTGTTTGTTCAGCAGGAGACGACGTCATTGGCGGAGAGGATCAGACTCCTGACGTGTGATGTGGAGGACGAACCGGAGGAACACCGCGTCTCCCCAGTGGGAGTGAATGCCGACAAGCTGTCCAACAGCGACAAGTCGAGCGACAAATCGAGCGACAAGTCGTACATGAGCGTGGACAAGAACAGCGAGAAGGCGTTCGGGAGCGCTTCCTCCAGCTCGTCCTCCTCGACTCTGTCGGCTCCGGTGCCGAACCGACAGCCCCCGCCCGACCTGGGAGACGTCCACCAGGAACCACAGAAGGTAATTTTTATGTACCTCATTTATGTCTCTTTTTATTCTTCTTTCAGTATTTTCTTAGTTATCAACATCCAAAGAACGTAAAAATGCCTGTATCTTAAAAGAGCGCATACCTCCGTCCAATGTATAGATGATTTTCTTTATTTTTCTTTTATTAGTGTATTTTAGTATGTTATTAGATAAAACAGAATAAATACCTAATAATTAAATTTAATAGTGCTGGTCAAATATTCGTATATAAGTTGACGTTACGTTAGGCTTTTTAGAAGAAGAAAATTTTGTGAAATTTTAGACTGTTCCTTCAAATAAATCTCCAACATGCGTTGCTTATTAATAGATAAACATCAGTCTTAATCCGATCCCGGATGATTTAAATGTTCAGAGTACTGTCAGGTTCAGTCTTTACTCGCCATTCTAAATAAAAATTCAGGTCGCCACCTCTATAAAAAGGACCTTGCGATATCAGCTGATTGCAATTTATTTGGGCCTCACCCTGACGTTCTGCGCACAAATTGAGAATTCCAATATGCAAATATTGTCTTAGCGCTCACTGGAAGCAATTTAAGCGGGAGCTTCCCGAGTTCTTCAACGTGTATTTACTATATCTACTAGGCGTGACTTTGTTATTACGAAGCTATTTATTGCGAACAACTTACTCTGCATTTCAACGTAGACGCGTAATCGTATTGGTATCGTTGCGATTACGACAGCATAATCATCGGCCGAGTAGTTTAAAAATGTTCAGAATTTGTAATATGTTTGTTTTGCCCTCGTCAACAAAACGATATTTGCGCTGCGTGTGGAGATACTTGATTGGCTAAGAGTATCCTTAATACGTACAGTAAATCTAAAACTTTTGTCAAAAACCCTGTCCAGATGGTGCGTTTTTACTTGCACGTATTGAAATCGCCGATCACTGGGGCTACCATGAGTTTAAAACTTACGCGCTCGATATCGCCTACGTAAATGTCTATGAAAAACTTGTACAGCGCCGCCTGGTGGTTACGCGAAGAACTACAATCGGCCATATGAAATAAACAACTCGATAGGTTTTTAACGTACGTAAGTTTACGATAGCCAACTCATGGTAGGCCCTCTGCTCACAGGTTCTGTTCACATGCAGTAGCACGAGTTGGTAGTATCTCACAATCGCGGGATTAAAATCGGGCGTGAGACAACGCTATATCTTAACACGGTCTAAATAACTTGCAAGCAACAACTACTGCTCTAGTTTATTTTGAAATGGATAAATTATTATCTAGATTATTGTTATTTTAACCATTATTTATTTATTTAGAGACCTGACGTTTCGAGCTCTTTACAGCGTGGTTACGGGCAAGACTAACAAACAATACACGCGAGTTTAATCCGTAAAATTAGATTTATTTCAAATGTGTAGTGTTCGCGCAATAATAGACAATACTTTGATCATCGTCTTATCAAGTGGAACCTACGTTAACCATAATGTGCTCTTCGTAATTTATATTCAATCAATAATGTATTTCTTGCTCGTGAAGATTTGTAGAAACTTACTAAGTTACTTCGCGCGTGCCTCCGTTCTTCGAGGGCAGATTAATATGCGCTGAGTGAGTGCTTAGTTAAGACAATAATCTCTTGGACTCTAGGATACGATTGATTAAGTTCAATAACCATTTTTCCGATAAAGTAGCTTGTATACCAGTGGGAGTATCTAAAGATGAGGGATTTTATGGATTATTCCATTGCCTTACCAACCCGCAAAAGGCAAAGCAAAGGGCAAATTTTATAACAATAACAGTAACAAGTAAAGAATTAAACTTGCAGGTTGAAGGCACCATGTATTTTTCAATCATTTGCATGTCCGGCTATTGGTCAGATTGTAATAAAATGCAGTCTAATATACATACAATTATATTTAGAGATGACGTGATAGTTAAGAAATTTAATAAAAAACGGAGCACTAATAACTTCACAAACTAGCACAAAGTATTGAATCATAAAAAGCTTTTTACATTTCTCTTTAATGCCTACTCGTTTGATGGCGTCCTCGTTAGCATTTGGAAGTGTTCAGGTTTCATTTAGGTATATGACGCATTATTAATCACAAAAATAATATTTATTTCAACTGGATATCAGTCTGGCAATTTTCCAATGCCTGGGAAGATTCCGTTTCAGTACAATGTAGGACGTAGGTAAGATGCGGAAACAGGTTTTTTTTTAAAGTTACTTTTTCCCTTTTCAATTGACATTGTAATGCCCGGAGGGTCAACCACAATCTACTCCCGGGCTCTAAAGAAGCCCTCCCGCAGCCCAGCACGCCCCAGCCCTCTCTGTCCCGTTTCCCGCAATTTTATTTCCGGGATCGCTACGAAGTTTGTTGCGGAAATAACGTAGATACAATTTATTCTAATCGGGACTTAAGAGGTTTGGTTAGCCGGTTTGATTTAACAGCCGGCGATGGATGAAATTAAAAAGTTGTTTTAAATTATCACTGTGATCCTGGGATATTTCCCGTAGATTGAGGTCAATGTTTGCCTGTGTTATCTCTCCTCTTACACTTTAATAGAGTTTGATGATATTTGAATAATAGTCCCCAAGCCCTATGAAAAGCTGTCGATTATGCCAAGCCACGTTAAGCAGTGTGCTATTTTTTTTTTTGCACTTTGTTTTTTCAACAAATCATAGAGCGACCCATAGTTATGTTACGAATAAATGTTCAGATCTCGCCTGAAAAATGTAGCATTTTTTCGCGATTGATATATTTGCGCCGCTGCGTTTGCTCTCGGCGCAGTTTCGGATCCGAGCGATTTGAACAAATGATTTACACCGTTTGTAGAGATACACGTAAACGATCGAACGACAGTTTTTGACAGGTCCCGAAACAAGACTTTGTTGGAGACTGCTCGCTCCATACTTTTATATTTTAAAGGCAAGAACGGCTAGTGTTCGTAATACTCATCAACAAATCAAATTTATTTTTCTTAAAAAGGAATATGAATTAGTTTCAAATAAAGAGTTACTAATCGACCAAATAAATTTTATAGATTTGTTTGTATACAAATGAGTACTATACATTTAACATATATAGTTTACTTTTAAATCAATAAATGATAAATATGTTTTAGCTTTAAAAGCATCTAAGCAATCATCCTAGTAGTTAGACGTACTTATGTAAAAAAGAAGATTGATTAACTCTATCTATAGATTTATCGAACGAAAGTAGGTCCGATCAATCGCGCAACTGTGTGTAAATCCGGAGATTCGCCCCAACTGGATTCCTAGGTTTTCATCAAAATGTTTAAAAATTATCGAGATCTAAACCTGAAGCTTATCCTCTAATCGACCGATCGATAGGGTGTAGATAAATTATTCGCAATATGTATTTACATTACATTGCATCTATTCTCCGGCTCGGAAATTCTAACTCCTCTATTCATAATTACGGCGGATTAACGTTATCTGTACGTATATTCGATAATTGGTTCATCGGATTTAACTTAATGATCGTCGACATGATATGGTATAAATTACTAGCTGTGCCAGCGACTTCGTCTGCGTTTTCCCCCGTTTTTTACACATTTTTCATTGTTTCTTTGCTCCTATTGGTCGCAGCGTGATGCTATATAGCCTAAAGCCTTCCTCAAACAAATAAATACTTCAGCTTTATAATATTAGTATAGATTTAAATTAGTAAATCATATCACTATCCATGTTACAATAATGAATTTCAATTCGGCTGTTTGTCTACATCCGTTTAGTTAATCCATGTAAAGTTGAATCAGAGTGCAACTGATATTTGTTGGCTACTGTACGTACACGGCTCAAAACTTTACCTAAACAGAAGTTATCTTGTTAACTTGCAGACGCTCGCTCATCAACACTTTGTAGGACTATGTACTCACTCTCTTACTGCTTAACGAACAGTGTTCACTGTACACATCGTTATTTTTAGAGGAAAAATGCACATCCCTAGTACGTTGGAATAACTGCCAGATCGTAACTCACCAGTTTTGAATTGATTCTGTGGCCAAAAAATATGTACGTTTTTTACTTTTTACGTTTCCTCTGTACGACCACGCGTATTTTTCAAATATCCCTCACACAAACATACAGCTCTTTGAAATATCGCTTCCCAGAGTTGTTTGCTCTAGAACCGATTCAGCCAATCGTTATTCCTCCTGGCAATCAATCCTTGAAACCACATCGGAGGCGGTCGGATCGGTCTTCCCGTTATTTGATACCCGTTTCGAAATTACTGATTTGCTTTTTATTTAAAGAATTAAATTCGCGATACTCTATTAAATTAGGTACGTAATTTAAATAATTGATAGGTAATGTTTGGATTAATGAAATGTGTCTGTTGGACATTACTGGTCAGTTACGTTACAAAGGCTTAATGGGTAGTTAAGGATTAAGCAATGACCGCAGTGCGATCATTCGTATACACAAGAAAATGCTACGTATAGATTTTTTAAAGCCTGAGAAGATTGCGTTTCAGTCCCATGTAGGACGTAGGAAAGATGCGAAAACATGAATATGCCCGGTGGGTCAACCATAATCTACTCCCGGGCTACAAAGAAACTTTCCCGTAACCTAGCATGAAAAAATTTAGAAAACTGAAAATTTCCGGGATATCTACCATGTTGTTTTGTTTTAATCACGGTGCAACTGGACGGTTGACCCGTGATCATGGTGCTTGTAATAGTGCCGAAATATCGGGAGCTCATTGATACAAAACGACATGGTAAATATCTCGGACATTTTCATTTAACAAATGTGTGTGTAACCATGACAGTTTGAAATTACATACGAACAAATTTGTAAAGAATGCTCAAAGTGTCATGTTTCACAGCCACGATCGGAGCCGAGACGCCAGTTCCTGTCGACGCTCGCGCCGCTAACAGCCTGTGTGGGCAGCGCGGCGCACCACGAAGGCTTCTACTACGTGCCACCAGGGGACCGGACCTCCGCCTCCTCAGCCACCACTCTCGACCTTCACGACCAGCCGGACGCGCCCGCCCCTGACATCGTCGCTGGGACTCCAGGTACGACCAGCTTTTGTTTCTGAGACGAAGATGACAGGTGTCGAGCAGTGGTTTTTTTTTGGTGCGTGGGCAGCGCGGCGCACCACGAGGGTTTCTACTACGTGCCGCCAGGGGACCGAATCTCCGCCTCCTCGGCCACCACCCTCGACCTTCACGTCCAGCCGGACGCGCCCGCCCCTGACATCGTCGCTGGGGCTCCAGGTTCGACCAGCTTTTGTTTTTGAGATGTGGATGACAGGCGTCGAGCAGTGCTTTTTTTCCGACTGAATATGATGCCTTGGCGTAGTCATCATCGCAAGACTTGCCTCTGGTACCTAAGAGTTATAGTAAACCTAGAGAGGTGACAGGGATCCAATAGGTACGTTTACTTTATGAATCAAACGAGTTAATCATTTAAGGTTCTTTGAATTATTTACATGGGAAATATGATGCAAAATTCATGAAATATAAATTGGTATTCGCGAATCGCGATTACCTCCTAACTAATTGGGAAAAGGATTCCAGGAAACACACACACGCGCCCACATGTATTTTCAAGTGAAATATCGAATATCAAACGAAGAGTTTATTTCGTAAAATTATTTTTATTTCATGTCAAATTTTAAATTAATAAAGCGGTACTGAAGCATAATTACTACAAAGAACCCAAACCAGAGTTTAAATATAACTTAATTCGATACGATGCCTACACTTTGTAGCTTTCACTTAAACCGATACCTTAATTACTTAAAGTATCTTTTTCCGACTTAGATTTGTTCGGTTTCGCCAGATTAGACAATTGTAAATTGCGAGTTAAACCATTTGTAGCGTTATCCATTAAGAATGGATGGATTGGGAACTCCGACCCGCCGAGCATGCAGTTCAGTTAGGCCGATTAGTCCCACTTACATCGGGGCCACACTTAACACTAACTTGTGTAATCCAGACCGTTGGAGCTAAGTTCTTGTTGACTTGACCATAGATGCGGATAGCTGTAGCGTCTTGTGACCGGTCGTTTGTAGTATTCAGTCAATTACCCAAGTGTGTCTTCGTCTGCAGACATGTGCCTGACTACCTGTCTTGAGTTACGAGTTAGAACATCTTAGGACCTAATATCATCGCTCATTATTGTCTTGGCTACATTAACAGATGACGCGTCATCAAACTGATCGATGATAATGGAGATCTTCAGTAGTCGTAGTTACGTTGTCAAGTTTGTCCTTAATTTCCTATTAACGACTCATATTACGACGAGAGAGACGACGAGGTACCCAAAGACAGGTACTTTTACTCAAATAATTTTTGTAGCAAGAATTTTCAGCTGAGTATTAGCTTGCTTTTATAGCTGCTCTTTTATAAAAATTCAATTCAATAACTCATGGCTCAGTAACCGCGTGAAGAATAGATGAAAAATAGTTGCATATTTTATGCACGTCTGACCTACCACAATATAGGTCAGAACCATCAGCACTGCGCCGATGAATCTTCTGTAAAATAGTCGTGGTCGTCGGGAATGCTAAGAATATCTAACTTCACTAATTATTCAGCTTGTATTAGCAGTTGGATTTATTTTAACCTCTGCTAATGATTTTCGAAATCGAGTAGCTGGCTTCACTTAAATAGAATATACATATCGTTTTCATAATTGCACGGGCTTTAGTTTATTCGGTTGTAGTCTAGATATAGAATAATCTTGAAACTTAGAAAATAAGAATTGTCCTAATGTTAAATGTTTTATATTTAAGAATGATTAACGTTTTATATTTAAGAATAATTGCGATTGCGAGAAAGATGATATAGGAGTGCAAGGTATACATGTTGCGCCGACCCCACTTAGCGTGGGGAAGGGCAGGAGAATGATGATGATGAAGTGGAAAGAATTGGGGCAGGCCCAGCAGTATGATATTACAAGCTAGATAAAAAAACTGGCAGCCACGCGCCCGCAACACAGTGTTGTAGAAATTATTGTTTTTATACAAACACGCGTGCGGGCGTTCAAGTTCAGCGTATGCCCTAAGGGTTTCTCATAACAGCTGGTAACATAGTCTCCTTTATCCTAGGTGCTGGTGATGGAGACGATGGGTTGGCAGCGTTCGCGCGAGCTACTGCTCCCAGGACTGAGCGGTTGAGGCAACGTTACGGCCAGGAGTCACAGCCGGCCAGCAGTGATGATGAACACGACGACTATGGTATGAATAATAGATATTAAGGTTTCTTTTTCAGCCTTACTAATATTGTAAATGGTATAGTAAAACTATCAGTATGTATGTCGCGCTTTCGCGTTAAAACTATTTCACTAACTGATTACATTCACACTAAAACCAATAGTTAGTTTGAGAATTCAGAAAGGACATGTACTACTTCACTGTAAGAGAAGTTTCACGAGACAAAAGACTTCACGCGGACGCGGAGTTGTAGGAAGAGAGCTAGTATTTCATCAAAACCAAAATACATAAAACAGTAAATAGCTAACCTTGTATTAGGTAGGTTTATACCTACCTAATACAAGGTTGCTATCTATCAAGGCTGAAGTTATCTTCAGCGTGTCCCATGCACGTCATTGTGCTTACATTTAAAGTATTGTATTTTCTCTGACGATTCCCATTCGTATCTCGCACTATATTAGGTAGAAAATGAGCAGCGTATATACGTGATATCCGGTATTCATCGTTTCTATTTAGCAAAGTAGAAGTTAGTCGACAGGTCAAAGTTCCAAATATAAACTTCTCATGTCGGTTAATCCTTTGTTACGTAAAAAAACAGCGAAAAAAATTCTAAAATTCACAATGGCACTGAGTGGTACAACTTTCACGTGAACGAATAAGCGATTGACAAAAAAGTATGAACCTACTGCCCTTGCGCTACTAACCCGATAAAAGTTCAGTGCAGAGCTAAAAAACTATCGAAAACTCAAACAAAAATGAAAATTCGCTGTTCGAAAAGGGCTTCGGTTGGTCATTGGAAACAGCGTCATATAACACGAACACGAATAACCTCTATGAATGAAACGTAATTCGATTTTAAACCTGTTTCGAAACGCTGCGGTTTCGCGAAAAAAGAGCTCGTGTCTCATGAAACATTCAATTTTGCACCGAACCTAAAGCGTCGGCGTGGTTCCGCTCATATGTTCGCAATAATTGCGTTTGCATCCTAACGAATGCAATCAACCGTGCCTTTAGGTAACACGTGCTCAGGCCGTCTAAAAAGTCTACCCAAACTAAATTATAAAGTTCCGTGTGAAGCCAGGACGGTAAATACATTTTAAGAACTTATTTTTTTCGAACTACATTCCAAACGATTTTAAGCTCATGCGATTCTAAACATGTGCCATTTGCTTTCCCTAGCGAATTCTGTCAAGATGTAAGCTTTGACTTTTAGTGTCTTGAGTACTAAGATCAGCATTTCCTTTAGGTTTCCACCGCCGGCCGGCCGTGAGGGGCATCGCTATCAAGCAACAGCTGGGTGCCTCTGATGACATCCTCCAGCAGATGCAGAACGAGCTGCAGCCTTCTCCTGGGACTACTCCCGCGCAGATGCCGTCCCACGCGTGCCAAAGGACCAACTCTAGCTCGTACGCTTGGCCTTACTACTCCGAGGCTAACCTGAACTCCCGGCCACAGAGCCGAGCGAGCGCCACTTCCAACTGGTAAGATCCACACCCTCAGCCTCCACAAATAGGATGTTAGCCCATATTCCGTATACGAGTCTGCTAAGTGCCTAACCTCGATTTGAGATTTCCGCATCAGTGAATCTTCGCATTAGACCCGATAAGTTCATAACTTTCGTTTAGAAATTTTACTTATACTTTTGTATAAATTTATTTATTTATATAAAACGCTTGCTACATATATGACTATCATCTTATACTAGAACTAGAACCTTTTTTACAAAGCTAAATATAATTTTCTGTAGTTCCTATAATAGATACCTCCGTTTCTGATAGATGATTAATAATCGTTTATTTCATTGTTGGTGAATTAAATATTATCTACATTTATTTGTGCATGGCGAAATCATTTTAACGAACGCGAATGTTATTATTTAATGAGAATTTTCTGTTCCTAATTATTTAAAATGTTCCCATAATAATTGTTGTCTACATTATTGGTATCGTAATAATGTAATTATAGTTTATTGGAATTGTGCTTGGTTTCATTACGGAATGTTGTAATTGAATACTGGAACAATTTAAAAGGTGCGGTTATTCGGTTAACGTGAATCTCTTTAGTTCGAAATCCCGAATTGGTTAATTTGGCATGGTGCGCGCCTATACAAATGTTTGTTTTTGTTTTTTCCGGCGCTCCAGCGGCTTTTGTCGTCATTGTGGCTTTAGTGATTTCAGCTGTGGTCTCACTTTTTTGGTTGTCTTTAGTAGATAGGCACTCCGAAATGCCGAGCTATCTCAGAGACAGATGTATAAGTTGAACTTTGCATTATTTTACATAGTTGTAACAAATAAAAGTATGGCTCGTAGTAAATGATAACTACATCTGTCTTGTCTCGGTAGCGACTGTGTTCGAACAAACAGCTCGCGCGATACAGTAGAAGTGTTTAAGTTTGTATAAGCTACCCGATCTTCATACAAACTTAAGCACATATTTAAAAGACCACCGCTACCAATCAGGAAAACATTGATAGACAAGTCACCAGAGGCCTGGTGATGAAGGTTCCCCGCTTGTCTCCAGGTCGAAGTCGTCCGGTGACTACGTGACTGCGAGGCAATGCAGCAGCACACCGGTGCCCCAGCAACACACGGACGCTTGCTACGCCCACACGCAAAGCATGGCCACGTACTACCAACACACGCAACAGCACCGGCAACAAGATACCATGTATAGGAACTGCTCCCTATACGCCAACATTGGGTAAGTGATTTTAAACTGTCACGGTTACGCATGATTTTAGACTTTCGCGTTCCATTACACTAAATATTAGTCTTCATGGGTCTACACGCGTTATTAGGAGTAGCAAATACATAGCTCGACGTTTCGACTGGGTTACACCAATCATGGTCGCGAGCGAACTGAGTGGCTATGTATTTGCTACTCCTAATAACGCGTGTAGACCCATAAAGACTAATTTAGTGTCATGGTTACATCAGAAAACTGACCATGGCGCTTGCAACAGTGCCGAAATATCGGGAGCTCATTAAAACAATACAACATGGTAAATATCCCGAATTTCAGTTTTCCAATTGGGTAAAAGGCCGATACTTTCAAATGCAGTGCCGGATTAAATATGCGCGGGGCCCGCAGCAATGTCTGTGCTTACATATAAATATTACGTATTACTAACTATCTATGCGAACGACTTCGTCTGCGCTACCCGTCGTTTTAAACACATTTTTCATTATTTTGCTCCTATAAGTCGCAGCGTGATGTTATAATATAGCCTAAAGCCTTCCTCGATAAATGGTCTATCGAACACAAAAAGATTTTTTTCAATTCGAACCAGTAGTTTCTGAGATAAGTATACTTATTAGTATAGATTGGTAAAATGACTCTATTTGTCCCTAGATGTTCCGACAGCAGTCAAGAGCTGTACAGTTCCCAGACGAGCTCGGAGCAGACCTCGCCAGTGAGGGCGGCGCCGCGGTGCCGCCGGCCGGAGTCCCCGCCCCCGATCCGCAGCCACCACCAGCTCCTCTACGTGCCCTACAGCACCCACTACCACTACCAGCACCACGACTACGGCGCCCACTGGACCGCGAACGACTGTGAGTTCAAATCATGTTTCTAACTCACAGCGCAGGCAGATTGTATTCCCAATCCACAGCCAGAAAATAGGTACCAATAACAATACGACGGCGCTCCCTGGACCGCGAGCGACTGTGAGTTTAAATCATGTTCCTAACTCACAGCGCAGGCTGATTGTGTCCCCAATCCACAGCCAGAAAATAGGTACCAATAACAATACGACGGCGCTCACTGGACCGCGAGCGACTGTGAGTTTAAATCATGTTCCTAACTCACAGCGCAGGCTGATTGTGTCCCCAATCCACAGCCAGAAAATAGGTACCAATAACAATACGACGGCGCTCACTGGACCGCGAGCGACTGTGAGTTTAAATCATGTTCCTAACTCACAGCGCAGGCTGATTGTGTCCCCAATCCACAGCCAGAAAATAAGTACCAATAACAATACGACGGCGCTCACTGGACCGCGAGCGACTGTGAGTTTAAATCATGTTCCTAACTCACAGCGCAGGCTGATTGTGTCCCCAATCCACAGCCAGAAAATAGGTACCAACAACAATACGGCGGCACTCACTGGACCGTGATTGATTGCGAATTTAGATTATCTTACGAATTCGCGGCAGAGGCAGAAATAGGTACAAACAATACCATGGCTACGGAGCCACTAGACCGCGAACGACGTTGGGTCTAGATTATGTTTCCACAGTACAGGCGGAAAAAGCTGGAAAACTTTGACGACTTCCTGAAAGTTTGTGTTGTTTACAACACGCGCACGTAGCAAGAGGTATTTGCGTATGAATTCGCCACTGAGTGCATTTGTGTAGCGTATAATCTCTGAAATATCAAATGTCACGGTCTGTATATACCTAGGTACTTTAATTAAATTATGGCTGCTATCCATAAATGACGGGCTGAATTAATTTGTTTAGTTGTTTATGCCTAAAGAGTAGCTAACAAAACATGCTTAGGTAAGTCCAAATTATTTTTCTAAGAATAGCAGGATCGTGCAATGTTATATTAATCCTTGATTAGTCTTATCCATTGTTCTGATGCTGTAATTTATATGACTTGTAAATATGAATGTAAAATCTTCCGTAGTCTAAAGTCGCGCCACCTGTTGAGATACATAACGAAAGCCCTGGGTGCTCTAGATAGATAGTAGCCGCATTTTTTAGTCAATTAGTTCAAACGGGTCGGTCGGAAACCGTGTTGTTCAGCAAACCTTATCTTCAATTAAGCTAAGGCTGCATTACCTAACTTTCATAGTTTGAATGACATAGACGACTGACTAGATGACTGAGAAACACAAAACAATAAAAAACTTTTCCCCTAGGCCACTAAAGTTACGCCTTCAATTCACAGATAAAAATCCTTCGCCGCAGCTTTCAGAGTGACGACTTCACACGCTGTCCTTGTAATGAACAACTCGTTAGCGGTGAAAGATGACGTAGATTGCACGAGTCTAAAATTAGACGCCCTTGGTCAGTTAACTCCGCCCTAAAGTGACGATAAAGTACTTGAAGCGTGGAAAGAAGCGAGGGCCGCCACTGACTTCTATTTTTCCCTAGGTCTAATGATAGGGTTGAATAAGCTACCAAGGGAATATTTCTATAAGCAAATATATGTTACGACGGACAGGCATAAGGAGGAGGTTTTTGTAATTATATTGTATGTCTCTATAAATACACCTTTTAGTAAAATATTTTTTTTGGGAATCAAATATTTCGTTTTTTTTTTCTTAAAATAAATCTTCAGACACATCTTTACTCAGTCATAAACATACAGACATATTTTTTTCTTACTTTATCGACTTCTTATCATTACCAAACTCTATTAACGTGATTTTCCAATAGCTTGTATATTTCTTTTCTTCTAACATACCAGCATTAAGGGTATCATGGTTCCGATAATCGCCTGGCGTTTAGCAGCCTTTTGAAACACTGACGTAGAGAGATAATAGCGGTCAGGCTCCGTTCATTGAGCGCACACAATACGGGCTAAATAGAGATAGCCTAGGATCGTTCTAAGAAATCCGATACGCTCGGGAAATTCCTGGAAATTTACTGAAAATTTTTCATTATGTAAAGACTGGCTTCAATTTTTTGAACACAGTTCTTATAACGAATAACGGCAACATTGACCACATTGTTATCGTTAGTTACCAAAGTTTTTTATGCGGGCACCGGAAAAACGAAACTTCATTCCGAATCAGCCCGCATAATATAAGACCTCGAAATAATCTCGTGTTTTGTACACAGTAGGAAGACCTTTTCAATAACATGTACGAAGTAAACTGAAGTGTAATAGTAGAAAGTCATATCAACGCGCTAACAGTGATCGTAATTTGAAAGTGTTTGCTTAAATGTTCAATGAACGTCCTAGCATTTGTCGTCTCAGTTGGCCGGTGCTTAGCCCGGAGGCACTATCTGGTTACGTGTTAGTATCAATCAAAGCCCGCTGGAGTGGACGTGTGATCTCGACGCCTAGGGCTAATCACAAAGCCGTATGTTCTCGGTACTATACTCTTGCTCTGTGTATCGTACCGAATAGGTACTAACACATTTGTACCGAGTTCAGACGCGCAGTCAAATTACCCACAGTATTTTCTAAACGATTTAAGTGTTGATTGTATCGTAGGTAATGATTATTGTTTTCTTCAATTTAGTTCTTTTTCTTTAGTTCTAAGCTCTTTTTTTATGTGCATACTTAATACGTGTTATTTCGGTTCACTGTAACTTATGCTGGTAATTCAATAAATAATTAGATGACCGAAGGAATTATTTATTTCATTACGATTCAATGCACCGAGGCATAACGTAGCGTAACGTACCATATAAGTTTAGAATAATAAAAGTACCTTTAGAATGAGCGCAAACTGAAACGTATTAATTTTTTATCAGAGTGGTTAAGCCGCATAAACCTGTGTATATCGTACACTGTATCAAATATTATGTAGACGGAGTATCATTGAGAGACAATACGAGTAGAACGGAGGGGATTATGTTTTGTACTGCGATGCAGTAAAAAGACAATGTATATTATTACAAAACTGGAATGGATTCACATCTTAACATTGTGGTGGGTAGATATAGTAATACACTTATTAAATGTACATTGTGATATTACGAGTGATATATGTAGAAAATTATGGTCATAAACTTGACTGAAGCAAAATAAGCTAACGGGCTTGCAACAGTACCTACCATGAATTAGGACCAATGATGGTTGAACTTTATGTGATGTCTTTGCGGTCATTGCAGATGCTCAAATGCACTCCCACCACGTGGTGCAATTCACTCCATACCAATTGGTACAGTACTCCCCCTCCGGGGCCTGGACGCCACAGGGCGGAGATGGCGATATAGGTACATAACGCTGTTATATACAACTAACTCGTACCATATATGTGATAGCTGCAATAGGTGCATGCAACCGCAACCTTCTGCTTTGATTCTGTTCTGAACTGTCGTCTAACTATGTACCTACTAATCGCTGATCGATCTACTAACCCCAGCAATGACAGTCCCTCCGCAAATGGGACCTTATACACGTGCTTTCAATGTGACTCGCTAACGTTGCATGTAGCATCCCTCGGTCTTCGTTGTCGCCTGTCTCCTTAGATATCTTCACTGTGATAAGCACTGAATGAAAACTGTTTTCCAGATAGAAAAATATTAAAAATCGAGATAGCGTCGTGACGGAACTACGTGTGCAAAATTAAATAAACGTAAGCAAAATATGCGTGCTCGATCAGATTCCGCACGCTTCAATGCCCTTGAGCTATCTCCACTCAAACTTCTCCGTGCGAAATTTGAATATACATTGCAATACTACAAAATTTACATACAGTTTTTACACATTTTTGAACGTAGGTGCATTTCAGGGCTCTATATTGAATCCCCGAGAGGAATGTTTTAGAAGCGGTTTGGACACCTATTGAGTGCGTTTCGAATTGCGTTTAAGGTTAAGTAGGAATGTCTGGTAGTGATAACAGTCGGACACTAACGGCAAATCATTTACAAAATAAGCGAAAACTTAATCTACTTAATAATGTAATAATTGGCTATATCGTAAAAAAATCTTCCGCCACGACGCTTCGACAATGGAAACTTTAGCTGTGCGCAATCAATGATAATTATATATGTGCTAAACTATCTCTTTGATAACGACCCTCTATGCTTGCACATGTCTATTCTTTCGTTTTACGATCCCTTGCTTCAATGTAAAACCCCAATTAACTTAAATTATCGGCAGCAAAGCATCTCCGCATGTAATCTGTCTTTAACACAAAGCATTGAAAGCATTGAAATTATCCTGTGTGTAAAAACATATGCTCCTTATCGAAGCAAAGTTACTTCGTGATATGAATATAGTGAGTAATTTAAATATTGAAATGACTCGAGATTTATTTGGCAAGCAAATTTTCTATAAATAGGAAGATGGACAGAAAGTCGACCAACAGCGACCAGGCGTATACCAGAATGTCGTTAGAAAGCTCTTTTCATGACTATCATTAGTTAGATATTATGGGGGCTAGTCTCAAAAGTATTTGTGGGAAAATAACTTACAGTTAAACTAAAATAAAATCTATGTCGTGGCCACATCGTAGAATTGGCCATTTCATGAAATGATTGGCCATTTCATGAAATGGTTGCATTTCATGAAATGGCCAATCACACATTGGCCATATCATGATGTGGCCAGGTCAGATCAATGATAAGAAATCGTTTGACGATTGGGCCAACTAGATGCACTGTCATTTCATGAAACGATCAATCTCAATCGATCATATCGTGGAATTGTTTCGTTGACTTTACCGGTAGAGTGCCAGAGTTGCCATACCAATTAAGCACTTTGTGCAAATATGCTAAATTTGCACAATGTGCTAAATTTTCTTCCTGTTTAGCATATTATTTTATCTTTTATTTTAGAATAGCATATTTTTAGCAAAACATTTTTTTTATAAAATAATGTTATTTTTAAAGTAGGTACATTTAATTTTAATTTGGACAAAATTGTCGGAAGTTTGCCTATTTAAGGCAGTAAATACACTTATTTGGCAACACTGGTTGTTTTTGTGCAGTTTGTGTAAAAATGGCGGCCCTTGTAAACAAAGACGAATTTTCTCTCAGAAAAAATGCGAATAATTCTTTATTAAACACGGAAGAAAGTTAAATTATTCGTTAAATAATTCGATGAAAACGTATTAGAGTATGCAAGTCATGCAAGGTTCCGAGCAAAATGTGAAATAACCGTGGAGTTTGGAATGTATTTCTAAGGTTAGTAATATTTTACTTACTTCATATTATAATTTTATGCACCTAACTAAATAAAGTGTTTTATCAAAATATTTTTTTATTTATCTGTATTATATTGATTGTCAAAAGACTGATAGCTAATTTAATTTCTTTTTCAGGTTATACAGCAAATAAAGGAGAGTAGGGTGACACGAAAAAGAAATCCATGGACTACTACTGGTTATCGAAATATGATATTATGGAAACTGTCGAAGAGGGAGGAATATCTTATATTCAAGGAAAAAGCGCCGACTATCCTATGATTTTTGTTGTTCATGTGACTTTGTGCGCGTCTTTTAATCCGTGCCGTGTTTTAATCGCCTTAATGCACCTTATTATTAATAAATTTGTCTTGCGCTAGCAAGTGACTGTTACCTTGTTTAATTTTTTTATTGTTTACGTGACTTTTATACTGCTTGTACTAAAAAACTTGCAAATTTCACTAAATGTACATTTTTTATAAGAATAAAAAAATCATTAAATGCATTTAATGATTTTTTTTATTGTTATAAAATTTTAAACCTTTTTATTTTGAAAGTATGTAACAACTAAAAATAAACAAATACGTATCAAAATTGATCCTGGTTTTCATTAAATATTTTATAGTCGCCCTCTTTTTACGATATGGTCAAACGCGGGTGGCCAAATCGTTAAACGTTTATCGTTTAATGATTTGGTCACCATTGATTGGCCACTTCATGAAACGTGAACACTTCATGAAATGGCCAACCATTTCATGAAATGATCAATTCATCGATTTGGCCACGACAATCTATGTATGAAACTTATGTTGTTTATCCTAGATACCTAAAATATAGTTTATTTACTTTTGTGTGCATAACGACTACACAATTTTTTTTAGCGTTATAATGTTAGGTATGAGGTCAGTAAATGGTGGAAAAAGAAACTTGAAATTGAATAAAAAATGTTGGCCGATGCAAGGAAAATATGTTTAGATGGGGGTTTACTAGACAGGAGGATCTCGCGTGCCTATGTGGTCTGTCACCATGGCTCAGCACTTCATGCCCCGCGAGCCTCGACTCCCGCACGCAAACTGAGCTGAAGGGCGCGTCAGCAAACGCGGGTGTTAAAATTCTGGGCCGAAATGATTTAAAATGTTTTCCATCAACACGAAAAGAAGAAATTCAAATACGTCGAATAAAATCATGAAAAGAGTTTTCCAACGATATACGTCTGCTTGTTATTGGTCGTGGATACCCATGCGTTACTGCATGTCCTCCGTTGGATCTTGGATGTTTCGATTTTCTCACTATTTTCGTAAAACGGACGCGAACGTGGGGAACGGAACGTGACGCTGAATGGTTCGTGTTTCAGATAGCCGCATGCACTCGTACTACCAACAGGGCCACGTGAGCACGACTAGTGCCCCCCAGCCGGCTTCGTCTGTGCAGCCGCAGAGGGCGCAGTACACGCACGCACTTCAGTTACAGGTTAGCATTGGAAGTGGTAGAACATGCTTTATTAAGTCACAAAAGCGGTCAAGTGCGAGACTCGCAAAAAGGGTTCCGTACCAAATTTGTAAAATTATCATGCTTGGTGTATGAGAGAGAGCCTTACTTACATGTTGTTTTTAGTATTTTTTGAGATACAGCCTGGTGAAAGACGGATGGATCCTGGTACGGAAGCCTTCGTGCGCGAGTCCGATTCGCACTTGACCGGTTTTTTTCCTGTTTACGACGATTACCTTGAGTAGTCTTATCATGATCCTTATCAACATAGGTTATTTTGGAATACCGTCACCAAAATGCACTTTAGAAAGACTGTACTATTTTTATACCCTACAGATTAGTTCTACATTTGTCTATTGTATTTTTCAGAACTTGTGTCCGGCACCGGCCCGGTACCGACCCGTCCCCGCTCCGCAGCCCGGTGGAGGCAAGCAGATGATCTGTTACTCAGAGAAAGTATGTAAAATGTTCAGCTTTATCAAACGATATAATAAACTCTTAGAAAACTTTACTAATATGTTAAAACAAAAGATCCAAAAAAGCACGTGGTGTGTCACAAGGTGTGTGTATATCACAAGGTGCCCTGATTCGAGCACACTCCTCTTGTCTATTCTGACAAATAAATATGCTCGTCATATTAATAAAATTACAAAATTAAACTTTAACAAATAAATCTAGAATCTTTATAACAAATAAAAACAAGCACTAAAACTAAAAAAGGTGCATGTAAGTATCGATTTACAAAGTAAGGTAGATAATGGAAAAGCCACTCTTAAATACAAGCGACCTTTAAACTAAAAAAATACACGCGCATTTTGCATCACTATTAAAGTTATCTGCAACACTATCAAAACACTAACCACAAAACCAACCGTTAACGGCTTTCAAATAAGCCACGTTAACATTTTCATAACTAACACTGCATAAAGTTTGAGTTTAAAGTTCGGATTAAACGTTGCAACACAACTAGCTATGCACCAACTTTTGACGTCCCGCCATAAATTCAACTAGAAGGTGGGAACATCTACCGACATCTGGCGGTGAAAAGCGGAACGATTGTAATCCGTGGCGAAATACGGAACTATAACCCCGTGCCTCCCCATACCCCACACCTGTGTGTTCTCCAAGTTACTGCTATCCAGCGGTGGAAAGCGAAACTGTTGGTGTCACCTCAGTACAGCGTTGCCAGAATGTTACTTTTGTAACATTTTACGTTACTTTTGGCCCTCCAATGTTACTTCCATGTTACACCACACTCAATGTTACTTTTATGTTACTTTTGAGAATTTTGAACAAAATCGTGTATCGGAACGCATTTATGAATATAATTTTAAGTCATGTTGGCACGCTTGATAGAAAACAACATGGCGTTATTGGCCAGACTGACCATGGACTGACCAACCAATACAATTGTTTGTCAAATCTACTTATTCACTCACTCGTGTGTATTTCTCAATCTTTCATCCCGCTTACGTGTGCGAGCGTCGGATTTGTTTGTGGATGTGACGACCGCCTTCGACGCTCGCTCGCTCGGTCGGTTCTAGTCCAGTCATTTAAGCTTAAATTAGGTAAGAATCTCGGAATTCGAGATACCCAGCTGTAAGTCTGTAAATACTTAGATATTGACACCCTATAAGTGGTCTCAAAACCTACATATGGTAGGGTGTACGCAACTATTAAATTTTCAAGGTCAAATGTCACAAATATCAGTTTTATGAACTTTTGAGCGAAACGGGAAGTTTTATTATAAAAGTGTGTAGAAGAAAATTGTTTATCATCTAATTAAAAATTGTCTCTACGTTTTATTCCTAAGATTCACCATTTCAGAGATACAGCGATGCAAATAGTTGAAAAAGTTGTATTTTCAAAAGCTTCCAGACCCCCGTGCGATTGTGCTAGACAAATAAAATTTTCACAACTGATGTATTTCAGTAGCCTCTATAACATCTAATACTAGAAAAAGCTTAAAACCAATGTTTAAGTGGGTTCTCATACAAAAACTATGGTTTTTTTTTTCTCACACTTGGCCGGTTTTAAATAAAACGTACAGACATTTTTTATAGATAAATGGAAGATAAGTAATTTTCTCCTACACACTTTTATGATAAAACTTCCCGTTTCGCTCAAAAGTTCATAAAACTGATATTTGTGACATTTGACCTTGAAAATTTAATACTTGCGTACACCCTACAATATGTAGGTTTTGAGACAACTTTTAGGACGTCAATATACAAGTATTTACAGACTTACAGCTGGGTATCTCGAATTCCGAGATTTTTACCTAATTTGACTGGACTATTCGGTTTTTTGTATTGATTGATGACAAAGCAGGTTGGTATTGAACGACATTCATAAATGGATTAGTACTTTACATAGATATAAATACCTAACTGACTGTTACTTTTTTTCTTTTCAGCGTCAACAGTCGATTATGCGATCAACAACACAATTGTTACAAATTTTTACATACTTTTAATGTAGAGTCAAGGAATGTATTTCATTTTCATTAAAAAAAATACCATTATTAACGTATTTTGCCAATTTCCACAAAAAAAAAAGGCAATGTTACTTTTTCTGACAAAATGTTACTTTTTGATCTGTCTCGTGTAACTTTTGACTATCGGCCACTGGCAACACTGCCTCAGTAGCCGCATAGTAACTACGCATCGCACACGGATGGATCATAGTTTTCTTTGAATAAAGTGGAAGTAATGCGTCCACCTTTCCGCATCATCCGGAGTGAACATTCGTATGAATCGGGTAAGCATACGACAATACGTGATGCGACAGGTGCGACGCGGACCGGTGGACATCTAAATTCTACCGACTCAATAGTAGTTTACATCGCAACCTTGGTGTCTAGAAAGGCAAATATCCAATGTGAAAAGTGGCAGCTACTAATAGTAGAAAGGAAAATGATACTGTTTCTCTATTGCACAATGAAACATTATATATTATTAGCCTGATAAATATATTAATTGTCAAACCAATTTATATTTTAGAACGTGAAAGTACCTACGTAACTTTTTTTTAACAACTTAGGTACTAAATGTTGTGGTGTGACGTCATATCACTACGTTCATTTTGTATGAAAAATGCAAACGGTTAGAATTTTAAACACGAAACGAATTACACATTTCGATTCAGATTATCAAATACTTCAAAGTTACCTAATTATGTACCTAAAATCATTAACGTTCCCCATTGTATTTTCAGGTGGCGGCGCCCTTATACCAACCCGCGCCAGGGTCGCCGTCCAGGGCGGCTAGGGGGGCCCCGGAGGGCGCCCCCGCTGGGGTGTCCGCGCCCCCCGCTACCTCACCCATGACGGCACCCCCCAACCCAGTGTACTACGCGATGAATGTCTGACGGGGGGACTAGGTAAGATTAAAGTCATTCGATTTTTGTTCCTAACTGACTAGGTACGATGGTTTAGTAGTAGTGTAGTAGTAGAGCATTGGGCTCTACTCCAAACCACCATCATAGTGAAGCCTTGTCATTATCAATGTACTTGGCAGTGGATGGATCTCACCTTAATCGTTAAAACTTTTGTTAGGAGTTCTATCTTATGTCTTCTGTATATGTAGTATATGTCTTATTAATAATCTAGGTGACAAATCGGTGACATGATAAAATAGAAAGAAAGAAAGAAGAAAGAAAATAAATTTATTGAGAGCATTAAGTAAAAACAGTACAGAAAAGAAACATATTAACAAAATATTTAAAATAAAATAATACATAATATATAAAATAAAATTGGGTGTTAAATAAATCTCAACTTCGAACTGACTAACGGACGTTAACATTCATCTTATTGTTCGCATTAGTTTATGTGACCATATTGGGTGAATTCATTTGTCAGGATTTTTTTTAAATTTCAGGTGAAAATTGTGGTGGGCCCCACAGGGGAGGTCCGTATCAGCGTACAGCCGGCCACAGCGGGCGCTAGCGACGCCAAGAGAGACGCCTAGGCGCCCACAGCTCACAGGAATATGTTTGAACCAATCATACCCACGCTGCAAGCCTATACATGTCCGAGTGGATAGTTAATTCTCAAATGCTTCTTCGGTAGGGACTTTTTACTGATTGTAAAGGGATCTTTTTTATCGAGTAATGTAACAGTGTTCCGTTTTAAGCGTAAGGGAAGCCTTTTGTATATTAAATGCTGTGCGAAAGATTTAAATTTGACGGAAAGACATTATTCTTGTATTTTTGAACGTACTTAGATAAAATAGTTACCAATGCGACGCGAAGGTTATACAAACATTTTAATTCCGTTGAGAAATAATATGTAACATAGGTTTAATACGAGTACTAGAGTCGCTATCTACATATTAATACAATAATTCGGGTTTATAGTAATTTTAAATGATTTCTTTTACTATTTGAAGATTGTTGATTTACTATACTGTAACTTAGATAAATTATAACCATGGAAAATTTACGTTGGCATTCATTGTGGCATTAGGCCATACGGGTCATTATAAAGAGATAATCAAGGTAAGTCATACTTACCCCAATAAGCAACCGTTACTATAAGCCATGTAAGCTTTAAGTGTTCGAAATTCATGATAGCCGACTGGTACATAACCTCTGAAACTACTGAGTACTTCTGAAATAATAATCAAAACTTTAATTCGGAATATAACGTTTCAATACTCACTAATCAAATAGGTTCGTTTTATTTACGGAATTCATATTCTGGAAATAAAACAAACACTGAAGGTGCTCATACATACACCTTATAATAATATTTCAAAATATTGTTTTCTTTTTATCTGCGTGCACAACACTAAAGATAGCATAGACTGAATTTGTTGAACGTTTGTAATCAAAGAGGGCATCCATTATCCATTACAGCATTTGTCAGACAAATGTGCATTCGCAATATTTTTTTAGGTGTATGTTTGGGGCGCCTTACAAGTTTCCTTCCCTGATTTACTCTTGTAATTCTACATCGTTACAGTTACTGGTAGCTATATATATATGTATTTACAGCCGTTTATGGCTTACGAAGCAACACTAAGTCAACGCAGTAGGGTAATATCAAATATATTATAAAACATGTTACAATATTTGTTATTATTATAATAAAATAGACTAAGTGTTACAAAACTCAAATAACGCAGATATAAGAAATGTTGATAGGTACGTCATGTGATTGTCATGCCAAAACGAACTCCAGTCAAGAACGCGTAAATGAACCTGATTCTAATCTCTACTCAATTTCTCGACGATATAAAGATTCAACATGAGGACTGCCCAATGGCAATGTCTTCCATATCCTATTGTTAAAACATCAACCCAACCTTTTACTTCATGTGGTGACGTAGGATAGATTATGTATCTGTGGGGCTACCATGAAGAACTAAAATCGGCCGTATGAAAAAAACAACTCGATAGGTTTTTAACGTAAGTAAGTTTTCGATAGCCAACTCATGGTAGGCCCTCTGATCAAAGTTGTGAGAAATCTGATACTTTTCATAACTTAGGCTTGGCTTTGATAACAATAGATTTCTATAGATATTGGTTTCAATGCGCTAAACGGTCAGTAGATATAAGTGTTTAACTGTTTCTTGATGTACTGAAAAAGTTCCTTCCAGGAATGTTTATTGACATGACTTGACTAATCATAGTACATGATCTCATTTTATTTAACGATGTCTTTCCTCAAAGTATTAGTTAGGTATTTCGAAGCAGAATATCGAACCTACTTCCAGCTCTGTATATGTTTAAAGATTAGTGCCAAATAATAACGCAATATTAATATAAATGATATTATTGATTACTTAGGCTAGCAACAAAATTTATTTCGTGTGGGTCTTAAATTAACGAATTTTTCCGTGAAGGCCTAAAATATGGTTCAAGATTTCGAAAAATGTGTATGTAAATAATTATTAACAATTTACGACGATAGGGAGGATTTCATAAGAAATGTGATTGGAAGTATAATGATACAGATTAGTGTTGTTAAAAACAAGACGACCTCGAAGGTCGGAGCTGTGGCGGACCACCACACTGATTGTCCCTGGGTACCAGCCTGGACATTCGTATAGTAACTACGTTTTTAGTGTTTTTGGCACCTTCAGTGTTTAGTATTAATCAATATTATCGATGTTCGTGGGAAATATGGGTTTTGTTTTAATTATTAATTGATAAATTTTTTTGTAAGTCAATACATCTGTTTCATGTTAAGTTTGATTTATTTTTCATTTAACTTAAGACTTAGTAGTTCAAAGTTTTGTCATAGACATGTTTTTATTTGCCATATATTCTAGTAGTATGTTGATGTAATTGTATTTAATAGAAGTGCCTGGAGTGGCAGATTTACAAGTAACTAAGACATGTTAAAATTGACAAAATGAAACGAAATCGCACAACTTCTAGACCAAAAGGAGACCAAACTTCAACCTCATAACGTTGGAAATTAAAGATATTTTTGAAAAACTAACTTGAGGTATCATACATTGGTTTCTGTAGCCATATTATTATGGGGAAATATAACGGTTGTTGCCAGCCATGTAGCTTGAAATATTATGCCTCTGAAAGACATTTACATGAAAATATAACCTGTGTGGCTAATCTTATAAAATCACATTAACCTTTTATGTTCGAAGTCAATATTTTAAGTTAACGGATTATACGTATCTACGACTTGATTTATATTAAGTTCAAGTTAATTATAGATTCAGTTTTAATAGTCTTAAAATTACAAATTCATAATTCATCCTAGTTTTGGGCAGAGGCAAAATATCAAGTTATATTTTTAGGTAGAATATTCAAATGAGTGCAAGAGATTTTCTCTTCATAATTACATACATATACAAATATCTAACGTGAATTGTAAGGCAGGAAGTAATTATGAAAAGAATTTCAATTTAAGCGCGCTGGTTTTGTCAGTAAAACGTTATGAAGATTTTCTTGTGCGTGTAGTAAGATATCCATGTTACCATTAGATAAAATGGAACTATTTTGTAAATGAATACAATGTAAATAAATATATTTGAAAAAGCCAAATGCGTAGTGCAGTAGTTAAGATTTATTAGAAACTAAAATGTAAGTTTAGCTGAGATTTTAAATTACCCTTTCATGGCCACCTAGCTTACAAAATCCATCAAATTAATCCTACATTTTGTAAGTTGGCACCTTAAGACACTCCCTACTTAGTTATCTAAAGTGTATACATTTCTCTATTACCTATACCTTCCTACCTACCAAAAGATATTTGCAAAAAAATGGTCAAATGCCAAATGGTAAAATGTATAATATTTGTATTAAAATTGAACGATAACAATGAAGAAGAAATTCCGTTCAAAGATGCAATATTCAGTAGAAATAATCAGTACCTTGTATTATCAAAGCAAGCTAAACATATTATTTTTATTTATTCATGGGTTCAATTTTATATTATTGAATTAGATTTTTTTATTAATATGCCATGATTCTTGTTGTTGTACTATATAACCAATGTAGGTCTTTGGGTCCATCGTGATTTGTTATTTAATTAATATCGGAATCTATTATTATTTCATATAATTTCTGTGATTGTGTCTGCTTTAATTAAATATTCATTTATAGTAAAAAAATATATCTACATAAGTAATTTATTTACAAATCCGGGTGTGAAATCGTCACGATAATGACTAATTGAAAGGATATAGGTATTATTTTCTTAACTCAAGAGATAATGTAGTTATTTTCTATGAGTAATGCTTAACGAGTTGTATGTAGTTGTAAATAATATTAGAAAAATACATGTTTCAAATACGGATCCTGTAACTTGATACTGATGGGTTACACACCGGAAACCAAAAATCGTTATCATAGCCATGGTTTTATTTACCTCATTTTTTTAGTTCTGATTGTGGGCCGAACCGTGTGCTAAGTGCTAGTAAATGGATATTCTGATTGAGAACTAATGTTATGTAGCAAAGGCTATGTTGATGTAAAGTTCTCAAACATTCCACGCTTTAGTATTGTAGACACATGCTAAAGCTAATAATTAAATACTTCCCTCGCGAACTTTATAAATGTATGTTTTTAAAAATGTCTCTACTAGCAATTTTACGCGCGTATTGATAAGGAAATGGGATGTTGTGAGTAGAGATAGATTCCCATGGGATTGCTGATCTCATCATCAGTAGGTACCTATTTAAGTATATTAATAAAGGTTTTTATACCGTGCAAAGTTTTAATACATATTATACATAACAAAAATAAACCTACATAAGAATTATTTCAAGGAAACGTAGTAAATGGACATAAGCCATTTAAAAAATTGTAACTTTCAAAAAGTTTAGGCTGGATTTACAATTTTTTTTAAAAGATGAAAAGTATTTTAAAAATTCTACGGCAGGATTTAGAATGTCGGGTATTACTAGCATAATATAAATATTAAATATTGTTAGATAAACTAGGTTTTCTTATTATCTACATTAAATTCGTTGTTAAATGGCGATAAAGTTAATATAAATAGTGTGGACTAATTACATGTTAAGAAAAAAATGGATCATTACCACCGGTTGGAAAATATCTAATGTGTATTTTGTTTCTCGTAAGTCGTAAATAGTTCCCTACTTACCAATCGGTTTGACGTTATTTAGAAAGTACGGTAATAAATATTTATGTTGATTGGTTTTAATTAGTTTGTTCTATGAGCTTTTAGACAATCTGATTGTTTGACATGCTTTACTTAAAAACTTGGTAAATAAATTTAAAAATATTGAAGATTACCTACGTAGCTAATTGTTTAAATGTTATTCACCACTTCAAAACTGCGTTTCACACAGTATAGTCAATAATTTCTTCCTTATTCTTAGTTTTAAAGGATTTTTCTAGCTCTACATACATTTTTACATTTTCGAGAAGTTATTTAGTTTAGTTATTATTTTAAGAATACTTGACTAAAGTAATGGGTGATGTTGCTTCCTTAAACATCACTGCTACAGTACTGTAGCTCACATATTATTATGTTTGTGCTTTTATCCTAGTTTACCAAACTTGCCATTTAACTAGTTTGATTACTTGTATTGTTATTTACATGTCATATTTTGTTTTTTCGAAAGTGGAGTGGGTATGGTCTACTGTAAGCAATTATTAGATATACCTACCTAAATCTTGTTAAAATTATCATTACTGATGTCATGAAACGATTTTCAAGAGTTTTTCGGAGCAAAATCACATTGAGCATGAATAATGATACCTATCTATTATGCAATATAATTTGTGTCATTTTAACATGATTATATAAACCCTACAATTTTACAAATGATTCAAGAAGAAAAGTAATAACATAACTACCCTTTTAATGTTGTTAACTACTTAATACATAATAAGCACAATAGTAGATTCTTATTATGTTTATAACTTGTACATACAAGTCTGTGTTGATAAGTTGTCACAACATTACTGGGTAATCTCAACCCTGTTAAGAATGTATGATGTGATCTTAAAGCAAAAATTGTTTCACCATGTGAGAAAAATATATTTATAAGATTACTTTTATTAATTAGTAACTATGTAAACCCGCAAGGAATGTCACATCCCATGAAAATGTGAATTGGAGTGTTAAATTTATTTGTTAAATGTATAATCTTAATTTTATAAATGACGTATTGTGAAATCCAAATAATTGTTGTTGTATTGAGCTTGCATTTATGTTTTGTCGCATAGGTATGCAATACCTATCATTAAATTTGAATATTAAAGCATTTAATATTAATGAGACTCTAAGTTCATAAATAATTATGCGAACTGTAGGTAATTAATTAAATTATAAAATCAAGATGTATAATGAGTGTTAGGGCAAACAATTCGCCGCAAATGTTTCAAATTACCCATGTACAAACAAATGTATTTGTAGATCGGTAAACAAATAAAATACTGAAAATAAATACATGTTTTTATGTAACCTAAACCTTTCCTGTCGGGGGCAGATCGTCCATAAAGGTTTTATGGGCTGCAGTCTGGGGCCCCGAAGTTGTACGGGGCCCCAAGAGACGATGTCCCCGCCGTCCCCGTCCCCTATCATAGCTCTGGATTGGCAATGCATGCATACGATCTATAATATGTGCTTAATTCCATTTCAAGGCCCCAAGGAATTATGGTCCGCCCGTGTTTTTCTGTTGTTTTTTATTCATTTACACCTAGGCCTGCACGTGGGGTTTCTAATTTAGAGTCAGATATAATATGAAAGAAGGTAGTGAATAATCATAATCTTCAGTGCACGAGCAAAGAGTTTGTAGAAAGCGTACCCCAAAACTACTTAGCATGATATGCTCACATGCCTAACCTTGTATCTATAAGGTACAAGGTAGGTTTCTATCTAACTAAGTAATTGATGTACCATTAACAGACACATCCAAAGTGTTTAAAATAAGTGCTTAATCAACAATAGGATAGCCCCAAACAATAGGATAGATCCAAATATGAGGTCGACAGGCTCAATACGATCTATTGTGCCTGTCGACCTCATATTTGGATCTCACTACCGCTTACCATCAGGTGGAGTGAGGCCATCTTGTTAGCCTTTTATAAAAAAAAATAAAAAAGCCCCTTTTTTAAACTTGTACAATTAGCATTACTATCCATTGTGTCTGTCAGATAGGTATCACCCTGTGAATCATCACGATCTATCTGATGATAGACTAGATTTAAAACTTTGAACTCCACAATTAAGAAAATGGAGAGAGAATTAAAATATGCATGGTATGGTACATGGTAATTTTTATTTATCTTACATAGGTAATACAAAAAAATCCAAACAGACTACAGTGGTTACAACAACTTGGCAAGGAAACGGACGAGAAAAACCGTTTTTATGTAGGTAGGTACTATCCCTCACATAAGAAACAAACAAATCTATGGAAAATGTCTGGCGATTGAGTCCAGTGATATCACCATGGATTCAGATTTATCTGTTTAATTAACAGCCTAAAAGCTACATAAATAGGAATGGTGACGCTTTTTCATGTAGAAAAAATATTGCGTTTATGAAAATGGTTTGATAGAAAGTTGTCATAAATTCTGTTATATCAATATGAAACATGGTATTGTTTATTTTAATCATATTTCAGATTTTATAATGGACTCGCCCACCCAACTTGTTACGTCTAAGTCGTTCCAATTACCTACTAAAAAAAATTACATAATTCCACCTGGTAAATGTGAAATCACATGTAAAATCAAATCACCTTACCTATTGTCAAAGAAAAAAATATATTTCATTATTATACTAAGTCTCATAATATACACTAAGTCATCAATAAAAAAATCTATTGTAAGCAATATAGGCCATAGCAATCTGAAGCTGAAATTTCATGGGTATAGTGTGGTGTTTAAAAAAAGCTTATAAAATAGCAACAGACCCGAATTTTTAGTTGCAAAATTGACGAATAAGCAAAGCATTGCATACGAATAAAATAACACGTCTAAACACATTTATTTAGTAATTACACAATAAAAGATGGTGTCCAAATTGATTGTTCCTACCCACAATTTTTCAGACTATTCGCTCGCAGGGCAACGTAGTAAATGATCGCTAATCTGTAGAGACGTTGGAGTTTTAAACGACTCTACCCGAATATTTATTACTTACGACTAATTAGACGAATACTCCTAACTTATTCGTATAATAATTGTAATAGAAAGCAAGATATTAAGATGAACGATGTGACAAAAAGGCGGCAAAATTTTGCGGCCGTTGGACGGGGTTCTCAAAGCTGCGCAATATTTCAAGGTTTTATGCACCTAGCTAGATATCTTTTGTGATCAATCAAGCAGATATCTAATGAAAATCGTCGTTCCGATAGCAAACCATTCAATAATATGTTATAATTTTGCATGCAAAACCAAGAAATGACAATATTTTAATAATCAATAGGTGAAATCCAATTTCGCTTGTTGCAACAGGTAGGTAGAACATGCGTAGGCATATTTTTCAGATTCTGTCCAGAAATAAGCTTTTATCTGTACAGATCATCATCAAGGTAGGTCGAAGGTCCTCGAAATGTATTAATTACAAATCTAAAATGCTTTACGCCTACAATTTCATTACTCACCTGTTACACGCAGATGCCACAAGCTGATTAAAAAGCTATTTCAACTATTTCGAACACAACTAAAATAATGTTATTATGTTTTAGATTACAAAATATGACTTTTAAAGCTTCTATTTGTAATATAAACTGTGTTTCTTGCGATTATCGCGACCGTCCCGCTTGGTCTGTTTATTCCGATGCAGGAGTTTCGGACCTGCGCTGTAAAGCCTAGCGCCTGGATTTCTAGGCACCCGGATATTTTTTTTAAAAGCATACGGGATGCAGCCCGGAGGTATGCAGTTTTGGTTATGGCCAGCAGGTTTTCGGCCCAATTTTGTTTTAATAGAATTTCAATCGCCAGTGCGTTCAATTTGATTATATTATGTATGGAATAGTGTGTTTGGTAAGTAAATGCAATGTATAAAGTGCACAATGGGTGTTGAGTGATGTAAAATTCGTAAACTATACTTCAGAAATTTATTTTTGGGGTTATGATGCTCATTCTAATTAGTACCATTACCGCATCTTATTATATAAACGGAACCTGTACAATATAAAAGTAATAATGATGATGCGAAAGTTCTTAAAAATATTGTCTAGATTATTTTGTTATTGTTCTTCAGAAGTTGAATAGTTCGCGCGGAAACTAGGTAGGTACAACCATAAGCCTACGACTAATTTGACCTGACCTCACGTAAAGACAGCTTTACGCTATGCTTGCCGCCAGTAGACCAACAAGGCAGTGTCCGCTAATTACCTATTCTGGGGCTCATTGACACCCTAATACATCATCCTATCCAAGACGTAGATAGTCTGATGAAGATAGAAATAAAAACAAAGCCGTAGCCCGCTAATGTACCCTTAGCATAAAATATTTTTAAATTTTTTTTTTTTTTTTTTTTATTTATTTATTATTAAACAGAATGAGTTAAACAACTATTTTTACATTCTGTCCCACAAGACAATTTACACTGTCTGTCTGCGGGACTGGTCGAAGTGATTCTATATAAAAATAAATATGAAGCGCTAACAGTTGGGTTTAAATACAGTAAAATTTAACAGACTATATCCTGTTGCAGTCATAAGTATAGTACGCAAAAATGCTATAGGTATGTGATTTTAAAATTCATGAACGCGCTTTTACATTATGTACCTATCTCTTGAGTTGTAAAAAATAAAAAAGCAACATATAGATCTATCATCTCATCTACCAAACAAATCAGTAAATACGACATGCTTGACTAATGTACTACTTATATGTTATCTAGCTTATTTTGATTTAAACTAAATATTATCGAAAAATTTGGTGGGAAGTGGGAACCCTAATTTTATGTAGGTAGCAGTTAATTTCCGCAAAAGTACCTACTTATGTACGAAGGACATTGCTCTCTAGACGTACTACCCTTCCCTTTGCTTTGCCATACGTATAGTTATGTTATGTGTGCCACTGGGAACAATATTAATACTTATTATTTTTCGAATTGTAAAAAAATTATAATAGTTGTTACAATCACTACAAAGTATAAATCAAATTCCTTTGTATGTTTTCAACTACATACACACACAACGGATTTTAATGCGGTTTTTTTAATAAATACTTCGAGGGATTGAGGAGGAAGGTTTGTTATGATGTATAATAATAGGTAGGTATACTCGAAGCGAAGCGAGGGCAGGTCACTAGTTATTAATAAAGATCCTTTGTACATTTAAAGGCAGGCTTCGGCTATATAAGGCCTATTCAGGACCAAGTTTTTATGGATTGTAATTAAAGCTGAGGGGTCTTAAGCAGTTTTAAAAATTATTTACAAGACCTTGACTTGTGAATAAAACTTACCTTTATTGAAATGGTTTGTTTGAAGTTGAAAATTTAATCATGAATCTCCTATACTTACATCGTGAAATTTTAGTGTTTGTTTTCCCGCAGTAAAATGATTCTATCTTAGTAGCACAATAGATTTGTGCAGTTCTTTTTTGATAAAATCAAGAAATGCCGGTTTAACCTAAGTTTTAACCGAAACTCGAAATGACATTCGAACCGCTACTTAAGACGTCGACCTTCTCTAGCTTTAAGCATCGATTTCATGCGGCAAGCAGTACCTGATTACGTCACATCTTATAAAAGAACGATAACTTCTCTAGTTTTCGAGTTGGAAAATTATTATATAAAAAAAAAAGTTTTTTTCAAGGAATAGTTTGCATAATTTGATAGTACATATTACTAAAGGCAAATCGTTCTGCCACGGGAAAACGACCACTCAAATTTCACGGTGTATTTGAGAGAGCTTTTACCTAAATTTTATTAATCCTAGGTCCTAATTTTAGTAATTTACATTAAACTGGGTATTTAATAGGGAATGTTAAAGTCATGAACTCTATGCTACATTTTTTTTTATAAAGGATGCATAGTTTTCGAAAAAATATACCTTTAAATAGGAAAAGCTTGAAAACTACAAAAAATCGCGAAACATACATACCTACATGGGGTGTTTTCTGGTTCAACTAGAAGTCAGCTATCTAAAAAAAAAATTTTTGCCGCCTTTTCGTGCACCCTGTGTAGCTATAGCACTTGGTTGGTAGGCGCAATAGCATGTAGAAGACATCGCACACTAAAGCTACTTTAGGTAAATTCAGTTAGCCAAGAAAGTGGTCTACCACATTTGACAAAATTTTCTGCGAGATGTAACGATCGCTAAGGTTCGTTCGGAAAATTGACCTTGTTGTTTCATGACGTTTAAACTAATCACAACCGTTGGGTGGTAGACCAGATTTTTGGCTGACTGTACTCCTATGCTTAGGCCCTGCCCTAAGGTAAGAAATTACCTATCAACCTATCTGTGAATGTTCTTATTGGCATTAAGGATAGGTGCCCTGTCCCTTGTGCCCGAAGTCGACGGATTTTTCCAATCGGGAACAATATTTTGTGTTATGAATTAGCATTTATGGGTACCTCCTGGGTGTGTAGGTATTTATCAATTTACTGGGATATACTACTGTTCTTTCGGATATCCGTAACACAAGTGTTCGAAGTGGTAGGTACTTAGTACAAATAGCGATCAATTTTGTTTATGTCATGTTTTGTATTTACTGTCGCCACGTGCGCTGCTTCGCAGCAGCTTGTGTGAGGGAGAAGAAGCAACACACCGCTCTCACTCACTCTGCCGGCTCACGTGTTTCTGAGCGTGAACTGTGTTTTTGTAGTGTTGCTTATTGTACTTAACTTTATCGATACTTGACATATCGATAAAAGATAATAATACGACGATCAAATTTAAGTAAAAATACAATCGACTTCGATCGATCGATCAGAACCTTCAACTTTTTCAGCTGGCTAGTTATAAAAAAAACAAATTACTGCTTGACTAAATTTTCTGATAAAAATTTGAATGGCCGGTGAAGGTTAGATGGAAGGCAAGGAATATCAAAATTATAACACTAAATTTTAAATTTTTATGATAACACTAAATTTTAAATACTATTTTATATATTAGCTACTTTTGTAATTTTGTTGACTAACCTACACTTATGTGATTGCTGATTTTAGTTTAACTCTTTATATGTTTATATTTTATAATTCGCGTTATGTTGCAAGTATTTTTTTTTCTATTATAAACGTTCTTTTGATTTGTTTGTTGAGTAGGTATTTAATATTTCGTTTTACATTCATCAATAGTATAAAAATATTTGACATCAATTTTGTAACTTTTACTACTATCAATTCATATATTTTCAGACTACATATATTCATATTATTCACATATTTTCCACAAGAAGACCCGCAGGTACTATGACGTTGAGAGAATAATTGTGTTTTATCGATAACTTTGTATCGATCACTAGGTATCCTTAATATTTACATTTTTGTTATGTCACTAATACTAGTGTTGTGCCAATAACAATCTTAGTATAATCGACTCATCTAAATCGAATCACTTTAAGGTAATAATAGTACGTTTAAACTTATAGCATAAGTAGTCCAGAAAATATAATATTAATTTACTTGAATTCTTATTAAAGTGTAGGTTAAAATTTTATTTTATTATTCCTGTAATGTAGTAAAAAAGTAAAAAGGTAATATGCAATATAAAAAATTCAAGACTTTACTTTTAAATTATTATCACAGTAATTTTATTCCAAGACGTAAGTAAGTAATTAAGATAAGTTCCAGTAAATTCTTCTTAGTCGATTTCTTCATTTCTGAAGGTCGTGTCTTTCATGAAAGGTGTGTTACCGAAGCGCTGACGATCTGTTTCCACACCTATCTGTCCTCAGCTTGGCGCAGGCAACCGGTACATTTAGACCAGTTGCAGCTTTCACCAGATAAGACCAACGAGTCCTTACCGATAATGTCGATTTTCCCTGGCTCCAGCGTACCCTGAACATTCCATATTCCTAGCCTTATATTCTTACGAAGTGATTCTTATGGCTTGAATTGTATCGGTAACATTATTATTGTTATTGTCATTGTCACCAATAGCATGGTGTACGCACCAAGGCTGATGAGTCACTGCAGTGGAACCAGTAGCATATTTCACACCAAGCAACCTGGAATCCACATGGCGCCGGGTGCTAGCCGGATTGCATGCCCTCGTAGTCTCGCTGTCTTTCATCTTTCATACAAGGTTTCATGGTATAATAGTGCAGTGGTATCCCTTTTCCTTCTGCACCACAGTGAAGTAATATGAACCATCAGAAAAACCCTGCTGCCAGCGTCTGATATCCGGATTAAGTAACTTCTTAAAACCGGACCCTCTGACTCCTTAACTGCTTGTCGACCTATATCGTCGAAGGGGTTAGTTCTTGATTATAGGTTCCCAGACGTAACAGGGTTCACCGCGGATAGGCTGGAAGGGGAGTTGATGTAAAGAGGCTAAGTGACTTTTCTTGATAATGAAGTCATGTATTGCGCATCATATAGATGATGTCAAGGATAGCCTTGAAACCCCGTTTTATTAAACGGATTTTTCAATTTCTATTAATACGAATTAGTTAATGACATTATTGAATGAAGTCAGCTGCTTAAATTATTGTGATGGGATAATGTATTATTATTATTAATGGATTAGATGGGACTTGTAATTATCATCATGTGTCAGTGCATAAAGCAGGTATCTGATTATCGTATAGTAGTCTAGGTCATTTATTAAAATCGTGAAAGGTATAACAGTGTTGAGGTGACTAACGGGAATCGATTGTACTATTTTAACAAAATCGACTCAATGGGCCATCACTATACTTCATCTGTTTGTTGGAGTTTTCTTTGCTGCGGCACTTGTCCGTCGATGTTTTGAAGTGAAAATATTAATTGAGTTAGGAGGAATATACTCTGCCGTACTGTGAAAAAGTGTTTGCGATACTTTTGATCTGTCGTTGAAAACACCCTTTTTATTGACGGGGATGGAACAGAGTTTATTTGACAATGTGTGCTAAGTGATTCAGTTTTACAGAATATCAAAACTAGATCGCGTATCGACGAAGTCGGTAAGAGTTTTAAATAATAAATATTGATGCTTAAATGTTATTAGATATTATAACTTTATCTCGTTCAAGTATAGGTATTATTATGCTTAAGTTCTTAAGAAAAAATGTTTCTTAAAAGTTGTAATGTCAAGAAGTTTAAAATAATTTTCTTGGACGATGAACTTATGGGTACTGACCATGAAGGCAAACTAGTTTTATGCACATACTGTAACTTTATCTCCTAGCAATGTACTGTTCTCTTTGGTTGAAAAACCAGTGATCTTTTAACTTATTACTATAAAAATTTCTAATAGTATATGTATTTGAAATCTGTAATGAATAGTTTTGTGCACCTATGTCCCTGTATAAAATACAGATAAAAGAAGAGTAAGTATCATGTTTCTTGTTGTCTAAGGAGTCTTTGTGGTAGAATTATTATTCTCAAATGATGATAGAATCATACTTAGCAATAGGTTGATATTGTCAATATGTGTGTAAATGCATTTATAGTTATATTGATATGAATAAAGTCTTTTTGATTTTAAATAATATTGGTACATATTAATGATTAGTTTTAGGCTGATTTATTAGGTCCATCACATGTTCTATGATCTGAAGGCAGCCATCTGTTCTATGATCTGAGGATAATATTATCTATAATGGCATGAGCAAGCTCTAGGGTGATCTAATTTAAATAGTTTATCTATTTGTTATTGTGTCTACTTTTTAGACATGTCTCCTATAAACAAGGGTACTACTAATAAAAATTAAAGAAACAAATGGCTTGTTTTGCAAAACTGTTTTTAGTTAATACTGGCCTCTTTGTAATATCCATACACAATATGTATGTCTGATTTGCGGTGAATACATAAGTTCTAACATGGTACATGTTTATACCTTGAAAACAGCATTGCTCGTGTTCTCCTGGTGGTCTCCTAAATCCATATTGTCTTTAAGGGAGTTTTACATGTTAGACTTCAAATTACCTACATGAGAGATACAGTTCACCTCTGTATTTCTATTAGAAAAAAAATCGGGCGCAGTACCACCGGCTTAACGTGCTTTCCGAGGCACGGGCGTTCAACCGCCAACTTCCTAACTCCGGGCTGAGTAATTTCATTACAGAAAAACTCACACAAATTTTGCCCGACCCTGGATTCGAACCGGGGACCTCTCGGTGCTAACACATTGCTTGCCACCAATGGACCAACGAGGCAGTCAACAATTACATAATGTACTGAGCAGTAGAATCATAGCCCTGTGGTTCTCAGTTGGTTAAGTAATTAATATTTTTCTATTTAGCATTGACCACAGACTGTTTCTAATTAACAAATGCAACAACTGTTTGCAATCAGCCAATGAATCACAGTTATAGACGGAGGAACCATAAAATACATTGTATCGCTAGTACAAAGGTTATCTAGTAACCTTGTGGGTGCAGTGAACTAGAAAAAGGTAGCTAATATGATGTTGGATAGCAACATTTCGATATTTTATGTGTAGGTTAGGTAGTATAGGTAGGTTATATAATACACTAGCGACCCGCCCTCGCTTCGCTTCGGGTATATCTCTATCTCTATATAATATATTTCAACCCCGTAAGGGATTTTACATACAGAAGTTGTTTCCCAATTACTCCCGTTCCCATGGGAATTTTGTAATATCGCGTTGGAAGTAAGCTTTGCGTTCATTAGAGTACCTGCATGCCAAATCTCAATCATCTATCTTACGCGGTTTAGATTTTTTCATATAAAAGTTTTTTCCCTATTACTCCCGTTCCCGTGGGAATTTTACAATATCCAGTTGCAACTAAGCTTTTAATTTATTAAGGTACCAGTATGCCAAATTTCAAGCGTCTGACTTATGCGGTTAGTATTTTTCATACAAAAGGAATTTCCCGTTAATTCCCGTTCCCGTGGGAATTTCGGGAAGTCCTTTTTTAACGGATGCCTACGTCATAACATCTACCTGCATGCTAAATTTCATCTCCATCCGTCCAGTGGCTGTGACGACTTCGTCCGCGAAGAGATGTTTAACGGGTAAAACATTACTTCTTTATAGCGCAGTCGGTTAAAAAGTAGCCTATAACCGTTTCTAGGCTCTGGACTATATCTGTACCAAATTTCGTTTAAATCGGTTCAGTACTCTATGCGTGAAAGCGTAACAGACAGACAGACAGACAGAGTTACTTTCGCATTTATAATATTAGTAAGGTAAATCGGTTCAGTACTCTATGCGTGAAAGCGTAACAGACAGACAGACAGACAGACAGACAGACAGAGTTACTTTCGCATTTATAATATTAGTAAGGATTATTTTCCTAAGATGATATGAACATTATTCTGTACAATTTTTGTTTTTGTAATATTTAAAATGTTTAAATACATTCCAAATACACATTTATGAATAGTTTTTGATTTGACAAAGTTTTGAAGTACCTAAATAGTAAATAGGATTTTAAAAAGCTAGTCAAGTGTGAGTCGAACTTGCTCACCGTTAGCTTTGTACAAACATATATAGGCAAATAATTTTCTTTTTTCTCTTGTTATTAACTATTAACATTCATTATGTGTATGTGTGTGTGTGTACTGGGTGGTGGTTGTTAGTTATAATATCTAGGGATTTCTTGTTGTCTTTTGTAAATTGTCTAATAACAGTTTTTTATTTCAAGCACGAACAATATGATACGGATTTTGTGTCAAGTATCTTTATTCATGCTAGCGATAAACCCATTAAAATTTCCAAACAAAATTGCCAATTTGAGCAGTGGAGCAGATTATTTTTATCTGTTTTTTTTAAATATTTAAAATCACTCTTGCAAGCACTTTACATTTCTGTACTTTCATTATAACAATGAATATATTTCCCATAGTTCTGGTATCACGCGTGCACGCCTGGACCAATTTCGCCGATTCTTTTTTTGTTGAGTTTGTATTCTCCAGAGATGGTTCAGGAAAGTGGCGGGGGCAAGTTAGTAAAATAGCCGGTATGGAGTACTCCTGGGCGCTAGAAAAATCTTAATTTAACACATGAAGTTGGTCTGGCGTCAATCTGATTGGCGAGTTGGCGCGACAGGCCGCGTCGCGTGGGCCGGCCCCTGCGCATCGCGTCACGTTGCATCCATTGTGAACTCGGTTGTTATTGGCACGAGCAAAATTTTATCTGCTACGCGAGTTTCAGTACCTATTTGCATTGCATTGTGTTTTGTTTGCTGTTGTTGCATGTTATGATTGAACATCCATTTGTTTTCGCTATGTCATTTTTGAGGTTTTTGTTGCGTTGCTACAGAGATATATAATTGGAATTTGAAATATTTTATGTAATAAATAAAACAAAATTAACAAGCAGCCGACGAAGTTTCTAGAAGATTAGTTTATTAGAAGTCTACTTTAGAACCCTTATAAAGGCTAACTTTGGCGCCGAAGACTCTACAATGTTTTTTTTCTTTTCTTACAATAGGTAGCGTGAAAAGTATTTGTATCTCGAAACAACTATTTTCCTAATCACTTTAAGAAAAAATTTTGAAGGACCATTTTTTTAGATCGTGTTTTCAGGAACAAATTTTGTGTGCTACAATCAGACTGATATAATTTTTTTGTAAAATGATTTGAAGAACAGTTAGGTTTTTCAAAGAGCCTCCTTTTCAAAGAGCGGCCTCGGCACTAGGGTGGCGACACCCGAAAAACTACACTCCTAAAAAATAAAATAGCATTTCAACAGAACTGGGTACATCATTATCTCACTATGTTAGAAACACATGGGTAGGGTTATTCTGAGTATATATTCTCAAAACAAAACCCTAGTAGGTATTATATTTTACTTAAACCCTACAACGTCATCTGTAAGATGATCTGTCTACTCGTAGCAACCCATATTTACCGCTTTACTTTGTTTGTGGCCTGTACGACTTCAGACATTCTAGATCATTTCTGAAGTCAAGATACCTACCCATTCTTTAAAATATTATCAGTTATGATTTATGATATCATTTTGCAAGTCTGGTACCTAATCACAAACGATTGCCTGACCTCAAGATGTTTTCCGACATCACCTGCGCTACATTACGTTACGATTTATGTTTTGTTGTGTAATAAGATTTTTTGCTAGCGAATCAGATAACCTGCTGTGCGAATACACATTTTAATCACTTACTCTGCCATTTCTTTGCAGGCACGTTGTATGTACCTAAATACATTTTTAAATTAACTTATTCCGTCCTAGGTTTGGTCTGAAGTCTTTAACATGCATCATTAATGGCTTGTGTTTGTGGTTTTTTAAGGGGGTCCAATTCGCCGCTACTTAGAAGGACCGTCACGTCCGCCCACCTTAAAGCTTATAAATAACTATTATATAAACAGGATATTCCCTATGATATTCCTCAACGCATCAATTGAGGATGCATTAGTGCATTGAATAATAGCATCTGTTATGACGTGTCGGCGGTGGGGTCGATCCCCACATTAGCAATTATATGTGTTGGCGAGGCGGAGTTCTGAGAGGGCGACGAGTGCCTGGTACCTATTATGCAAATAGTGCAACAGTTTATGAATATTAACTTTTACGGAAGTAAGTATCTTTATCCTGGGAAAATAAAGGAGCGTAGTTGAAAGAGAATATTAAAACAGGAATCCGTTTTCTTGATCTACATTAGAAATTAGATTTCTGCAGCGTAGTACATCTATCCAATGATACCTATTTATTAGTGTTTATACGGGTGCCCGAGTTTATGTAACTTTGATATCACTAATCATGAGTTATTTTGCGCTGTGGACTTCAAACCTTATGCATCTGAATGACGTACCTATTCAATCGATGCGTGCCACTAAGCATTAATATTACTAGGTATATCTGTTTTTATAGTTTTAGGGCTGCCTTCACAAATTGGGTTATTGTAAACTTATTTAAAGGCGTCCTTTTCAAATATTGAACTTTCAAAGCAAACTTGTGGTTTAACCGAAATTTTTATTTCGATTTTGCTAGGTGGCCGGGGACTTTGTCTTACAATATCTAAAGATTAGGTTTTGTAATCATATGTTTTATTTTGATATTCAGTCAAACCTGCCCCCCGTATCGAAGCAGGAAAATCGATATTATCTATTTAACCAACTGTTCTTACAAAAATGTTGCATATAGTTAGCGATGAACATTTCAAGTTGAACGACCTTGTGTTTATCGTGTTAAATAGTGAGTGGAGGCTATCTTTAAGCATAATAGAGGCGGTTTGATTAATTTTCCGTTGTGTTAGTCACCTGGCAGCCCTGTCTCGGCCCGCGCAGTCTAGTGGCGAGACACGTGCTCTCCCATACCGAGGGCCGTCATCGGCAATAGGTACAGGCTCACCTTTATTACCGTTCTGCGACGATGACTGCCGAGCTGTTACCGCACTAACGCCCTTAAACCCAAAGACGATTATGTAATAACTTATTATTCTTTAATACGTAACTGCTGATTTTTAAAGTTTCCTATTACAAGTGATTGACACTTAGGTACGCTACGTGGTTTTTTCCGGCCAGGTGCTATGGGAACGGTAGATGTTCGTCGTGAAAGAAATGTAGGCGAATGTTCAGGTGTTTAATTGTACTATTGAGCCTATACTACAAAACGTATAAAGAATTTTATCCAGTAACGGACATTATTTTCATGAAAATTAACTGAAAACATTATAATAAGACATTCCATGAAGGTAATTAGCAATCAGGATTTTTTATAGCCTACCTACTTAAATACTGTTTTGTTATCGAATGAGTCTCTATGTTCCTAAAATAACTCCTACCTGACCTTAGGCATACCAGGTTAGGCTTTATCGTCGGCTAAAGTTTCCACTTCAACGTGTCTCGGTCGTGAACATGTGACTTCCTTCGAATAACATGATCACGTTCATTTTCTCTGAACTTTAGGCGTTAGCATCGCTGCTTTCACCGAACAAAGGTTTATTTTGGTAGCCACGCCTTTCGTTTGATTATTTTTCCTTAAGTGCAAACTTTTCTTTATTGAACAAATGTATTTATATTAGGTAGAAGATATTCGGTCATTCGAAATAACTGATTAGGCAATAGCTGCTGGCGAATTAAGTTGTTTTGTTGTGTTTTTATAAATAAAGGTTTCACAAACTTGGAAAATGTATTGCGAAACAATTGATTTATAGACAGGGATTATATTTTGCCAATTATTATATTTGACGATTAAAATGAGAACTGATGAATGAGAATGAAAATGTCACAGTTGTGTTCAAAACAAAGTTCATTTAAATTACATTATTTGACGACTAATACCTAATTGATTGATAATTGTAATCATTTTTATTTTTTCGCTTCGTTTTTCTTACAACTAACGAAATTGACAAGTTACCTTTATGCTAAACTGCTGTGTTCATAAAAATATTTTATTTTGATGCTGGTAACTAAACCACATACTTTCAAAAGCATTTTGAAGCTTTAGTCAGTTCAGAAACACGACACTTTCAAGGGAACATTTTATTGACGTCAAAGCCTGAACTGGTGTTCCTAGGCCCAAGTAATAGCTTAAAAATCTTTATTTCAATTACATTGGATATCTGTAATTGAAATAAGGGTTTCTTATTATATTTTTAACTATTTTAGGAACTTAGATACTAGATTTGGGAACAAAATAGTATATAGCAAGGCGGGGTGCTGAGAGATTCATATTATTGATACCTCTATTCCGTTGTGCCCACTTCGTGTTTGCTACCGGGGAGGCGATTAGGAATAAAAATCTACGAAAATACTAATTAAAAACAAATTATGAAATAATTCCAATTTCATATCTTATTCAAATTATATTTTTTGTTTATGATATCCAGTGAGGATTGATGATGTCTGACAAGAAAATATCAATAAACCTTCTGTAGGTACTAAAACGGGAATGGGTTAATGGGAATTACTATCATGGAAATTTTGTTATTCCTATATATCTCTATCTAAATCGTGCATGTCTTGTTATGGTCAGGTAATTTACTGCACGAAAATAACGTTTTCATAAAATATAGGCAGGCATAACACCGTTATCTAATTCTCCAATTACATCTTACAATTTTTCGTGTGCCTTTTCCTAGAATCGATTTTGGAGTTAAAGTAGGATACTACTTCTTAATTTGCTATTAAACTCTGTTCTTCTGAAGTTTTGTGCGTCAAACCACTCGTAATTTACGTACAAAATAGGTTTACAAACGGCTATTTTATTGATGTCAGTATTGTTACAACGCGTAAAATTACATGATAATTGAGAAATATAATGCACCTTGAGACCCAGCAGTAAGCAGTATTCGCTGTGCTTACATATTTCTGTATATTTTTGGCATTGGCCAGTGGTGTTTTGATTAAAATACAATGGTCCAAGATCCCAGAGCTGCCAGACGTCACTTATTTTCTAACGGACAAAATATATACGATTGAGTAGAGGTGGGGTGTACTATGATCATATGACTAGTAGCTACCTTGACCAGACGGCCATTTTTCAGGTATCAATTAATCAAGGTACATAGAAACACTGCTCACCTCACTTAAATTCTGATAGCTGATTTTAACATATATTTCACACAATATTGTTAAAAATCAGGATTTTACATATGTTATTCAAACAACTATTTTAAAACGTTTTGCAAACGGGCAGACCGATCCAAGGGGCCAAAAGTCTTCTGAAAGTTGTGTATAATATTAAACAAAATACATTTATATGAAATTACTAAAATTTTTATTCGCAGTCGTCAAAAGGAATCTTCTATGGTCCATGTGTAAGATCTAAATAAGAAATGACCAAAAAGCTTGAAGGGAAAATAGTCTAGATTCTAAAAATATATTCTAGATAACTGTAGGTAACTTATAAATAATGCTGCTAATGTAAATAAAGAAGCATATATAAGTAATATTTTATAAGACTAAACTTTCGAAAGTGGCCTACCAAAACGTTAAGCAAAAGTGTACATAGTACTCGCACAGTTTGACCTTTACATATTTAGAAAAGCTACGTCAGAAAAACATTTACGCACTAAGCTCAGCTGAAGTGTTTAAGTACCCGATGGTTTCTTATGCAATGGGTCGCGTGTAGGCTAAGTAGGATTCAACTTTGAGCTTTCGGGGGCGTTAGTAGGACTAAGTCGTTTCCACGATGCACACGACCGGTCGTGCCGCTCAGTCGAGTCTTAACTAGTATTTTCGTTTAATATTACGTAGTTATTGTTATTTATATATTATTAAAAAGAATGTGTTACAGTCATCGGTTGTTACATTATGATCCACAAGAGAGTTTATACTGTCTGACTGCGGGACTGGTCGAAGTGATTCTATACAATAATAGAATAAGTATGAAGCGCTAACAATTATGTTGAAAATAAAATATTGTGAATTTATTTTTTTATCCGTGCTATTGTTTCGAAAAGATATGTTTTAACCTGTTTTTGACCTTATTTCTATGGGTTTCACGTCTTGAGTTGTCTATCGAAATCAAATTACTTACGTTGTACGCCACCATTGTACATCCGTCTACGCATATTTACAAACTTATATAATATGTATGTATGTATGTACTTGATGTGACCGCATAACTTTCGCCAGCATTATTTTGCGAGGCAATCTTTAAAAAAATAACAGGTAAATTAAATAAAGCTGTATAAATTATAATAATATTAGACAGTAAAATCTCAGTAATTGATTAGATTAATAAACAGGAAAGAACTGAAAAATAAAAATATTAATCGCACCTTAACAATAGCAAAAACATTAGTCAGACGAAAAAGAGGGATGGGCGCAATGTTACCCCTTTATTTTTTTTTCTGGTCTATTCTGTCCCACTGTTGCGCAAAGGAATTCTTCAAAATCAAAGTCAAATCTTATTAAAATGTTATGTTAACATTTTTCATAACAAAGCGATCAACAAAAATAATATTCACTCGCCCAATGATTTTAGGAGAGTGGTAGGACTCTAGGATTCACAAAATATTTTTTTTACATTTGTGCGTGATCTTAAATAGGAATGATGCTAATGCTAATTACAAAGACACTGAAATAATTAGGTATGATAATAATCTCTGACGGTTTCCATGGGGCGATGACCGTAGAATCGCGCCCATGCCCCATAATAACTAATACTAAAACCGACAGGCGATTGGGATATTCAAGGGGCGATTAATCAGTTTTCAAAAAAACTACCGATTTTATTTGTAACGATCTTAAATGTATACGATAGTTACATTTAATTTTATATTATCCAGTATTTATAAGTGAATGTTTGTATTCTATCAATTGGAACAACACCATTCCAATCGCAATATTGGACAACTGACCACCTTCATACCGTAAACCAAATAATAGAGAATCTCTGAGAAATGTTGAGAATTTAATAATACTTTATACCTGGCCTTTGTGGGTTATACAAAGGTCCTAGACGGTATCAGTGCCATATTTGATCCTCATCTTCAGCAAGACGTTGAGCCCACATACATAATACTTCTCTAAATCATTACCAACAAAGCACAGCCGATATCAAATTGCACACTAAAGGCCCGGCATTCGAAATACAAAAAAGAGGAAACAGGGCGACTCCCTATCACAAAATCTTTTCAGTAGCACGCTCCAAGAAGTCTTCAGTTCACTATAATAATCTTGGGCAACAAAAGGAATTCGTGTAGGGGATAAGCGACTGATAAACTTCGCCTTGCAGATAACATTTTCCTCTTCACAAAGTCTCCTTCGAAAAGAAAAAGAAATATTATGTAGAGTAGATAATGCCTGGAAGAGCTTCTGATCCATGAAGGCGTACATGAAGGGTGACCTTCTAATGTCACTGAAACGCAAGCTCATCGACATTGCATATAGCCTATCCATTGCATATTGTCCCTTATCCTGCAGACATTCCCCGCCCATTGCCACTTCAGTTTTGATCCCTAAATCAACAATACCAGTATGGGAGCGGATGCTGATATTAACATATAGGGCACTATCTTGGTCTCACCGAAAAACAGAAGTCCAAACTCAAGTTTTGTCGATGGGCTATGAAGCAGAGATAGTAATAAGTCAGTTAAAATGTCACCATCCGCTCCCATTTTGGTATTGTTGATTTAGGGATCACTGAAGTGGCAATTTGCGGGGAATGTCTTCAGGATAAGGGACAATAGACGGAACAGAATCGTAATACATTGCGTGCGCGAAGACGGTTTTCGCCGAAGAGGAAGGCCTAAGAAAAGGTGGTGTGACGATCTGGTCCATGTATCAAAAAACTGAAAAGTCCTAGACTTGGATATAGAGATAGAGAGGGTTTGGAGGAGATCCCCTTTGCCAAGCAGTGGGATGATACATGTTAAGAAATAAATATGACAGATTATTATTCAAGAGGACTTCGATATCAACATTCGAGTTGAAACCTCCTGCATAAAATTGTAACGCGCTGAAGTATCTCAAGATTATGTTTTTTTACACATTCACATTTTTAGGGATTAATTAACATGCACTTTATATGTCTGACATACTCGAATAACTTTCTTCTTTCAACCGCTTGTTACTAGGCAGCCCTCACTTATAAATAACTTGTAGTAAACATTTTTTCTTTTTGAGCGCAACCTTTCGATTTTATTCCATATCGTTCTATTTACTGCAAATTTAGCTATTCACCTCCTTTACTATGACGTTTTGCTCAATTGATTAATCCGTAAATAACAAAATATATTTATATATTTACTTTTACTATCGATGTATTACTACTATTAAGTACTTTAGTTCAATTGAAGTTCATGCTCTGATTGTTACAATGCATCAAGCGACAGCATTGCGATCGATAAATTGCTTTATTACCCAGTTTGTATGTAATGCAAATCATCTGATCAAATGTGACATTATTTAAATTTTTTTCTCTTGTTTCAGAGTCCGCATAATGGATAATTTAGATGATTCGGAAAACAATGCGAAGATTTCGGACTCCGCTTACTCCAATAGTTGCAGCAACAGTCAGTCTAGAAGGAGGTTAGTTGCTCTAATTATTATTCATTCATTGATTTTCAAAGCTGCCCTGAATATCGTTTTGGTAACATAGTTGATTTAGCATCAAGTGTGAGTTCAATTTGAAAATCAGGGCTACATTTAAGTCATTTACACATTAAGTTTTTGTTATATGGAAGGGAACGTGTATCTATACTAAAACTGATATAAATAATATGTAAAGCTAATATTAATAAGCTAATATATTATATCCTATGTTGCTGGATATTATCTACAATTTGGATAAATAGCGTTCGTTTCCGCTAACAATATCAAAGTTAACATCTATCTCTAACTTCATGACTAATACTAACTTCACTTATAACCTGGAATCATGCTAAGAATTATGTACAAATATTTCTTCTCTTCCATAGGATAAATAAATTGAGACCTCACCGCAAACGGCCTCGAAGTAATGATTTTCATTCCTATATGGAAACCAGATACGACCGAGACTGTTTTTTATTTAAATATGGTATTAATATATTCGAATTCCCTTACAGTCACAGTTCGAAATCTACTCATTCCGGTAGCAACTCTAGCGGGAGTAGTGGATATGGGGGTCAGCCGTCCACGTCAGGTAGCAGGTAAGGTATCTTTTAAAGTTCTTTGTCCTCCACTATTGGGCAAATTCTCGAATAAGTTCCTCAAATATGATATCAATATTGTTAGCTTGCTGTTAACCACGTTGATTAAGTCTAGGCTAATTAACCACGTCGATTAATACTATTGCGCCGCGATCGTTTCGTCACCGCGTACTACCTGTTTCTACGTCACAACTCATGACGCCACGAACACTTCTTATGGTTGTACGCGGCATTAGTCACGGCGATAAGGTACTTGTGCCGCTCAGCCTCTTATATTCCTTCATTTTATTGTATATTAGCGTTAAATGAGCTAACAAAGGCGTTTTTGCACTATTTATTCAAGCAAATCACAAGCTGTTGAATAAAATTTCAATTGACTAGGAAGTCAAACACCCTGTTGATACTACGAACTCATGTTTACAAATTTAGTTTTTAGGTACGCAATGTGGTTATTGGCATTTTGAGAGCAACTGCGACTTTTAGCGATGTATTCTCTCTTCATGTTATTCATTGCGGCTGTCGCAGGGATAAAATGTGAAGTAAACATCGTTTTTATGTGATGAAATGATGAATAATTGATATAACCATTATCTTATTGGTAAATCAAGAACGGCAGAATATGTATAATCTTTTTATATTTTCATCCGACTAAGAAACTAAGTTCGATACAAGATTTCGCGAGCGTCGTAATTAAAAGTGAATAACGAGAATACTTAAATACTAGTACGTTCAAATACTGATATTATATGGATCGTTTTATTGATTGTATAAAATTCCCCCTTTGCTTATATTGCGAAAGATTTTTATAATCTTATTGTTATAAATAAACATATTTTATGTGCAACCAACGTATTATTGTGTAAGCTATTTAAAACCTTACGTACTTCTTGAGACGGACGACTAATATCGTAAACGTTATGCAATTTATGACGATTGACGTCTGATGTATTCTTATAAACGCAGTAACTCGAAATATATTGTAGTAAAGAAAAGTAGAAGCTCCTTATTACGTGGTCTTAGCTCTTTATCTAAATATTTTATTTATTCAACTCGAAATGATTCATAGTTTTTATAAATACTTCGTAGACAATTATGTATATCATAATCACTGTATTAAGATTTAGCAAATTTTTGAAATTTTTGCGGTCTAACCTTTTTAGTTAGCTTATACTTACTTCAAAACCAGATAAAACAAGCTTACATCGTGACCTACGGTACTTCAACACTTGATGCGCTCGACTCCTATATATATATTTATAATTAAGTGGAAGTCTTAAGTTTTTATAGCGAACTAAGTGTAGTAAATACAAGTCTTAAGCAGGATCTTAAATACTTAGTTATCCTTTTTCCACATGTCTAATCTTTTATAAATCTGAGTAATTGCTCATGTAGTGATTAACTTCAAAATACAATATGTAAAACGTTACCAACAGCAACCAGCCGCCAGAAAAGAGAATCAAAGAGAAAGATACGAAGTCAAAGAAACAGGCGCAGGTTGATTCTGTAGAGACTGACAAAGAGGCGGAGTCCCGGCCCCCAGACCCCGTGCCCGAGGAGGACCCCAAGGAGGAACAGAACGATGGTGGGTTGCATTCCTTATATGTCACGTATGTGTTCCCACACGAGCATGCTCTTTTGATTACCACACCGTTCGTAGCGACAATACCTCTTTTCCAGTGTTTTTCAACCTGTGGGTCGCGGACCTCTAGGGGTCGCCAAGTTTCTGTAGGGGGGTTGCCAGTTCTATGTTTGTAATTGACATACTAAATTATGTATTTATATTTGAACCCAAAAATGGTCGTATGGAACGAATATTTGTTTCACTACATACTTACACATACACACAAGATAAAAAAAGTAAATGGTGGAATGTGGTATATTTTTATTCATACCAGGGCGTCGCATCGTGAACAAGGTTGAAAAACACTGCTTTATTCTTTTAAAAGAACATACATAGTTCTTTTCTTACATTCAATAAGTTTTTTGTAAAGGTAAATTATTCTCATAATCTTAGAATGGAGTGAGGGTTACACTCTGTTCTTATATTACGAGAAACATTTACCTCACAAAAAACTTATTCAAGTTTTATATTACAATACTACCGTTAGAGTTCATCTTAAATTATCATATTATGGGTCACCAGTAGCATTATCATGACGAAGATTTATTTAGTACTTTACCTTTCTCTTCAAAATGTCTGACGGTCGAATACTGAAACTCTTTTGTGACTCTTTTATTTTCACGTCAATTTTACTGTTTTTATTATCATCAGGTTTCTTAAGGTTTAGCGTAATATTGATATGATGAAACCTTAAACGTTTTTTAAAAAGTTAAACAAGTTAAATAAAACCTTGGTAAATATTAATGTAACTTTGACTCCACAAAGCATCACGGCTGCCTGCCATCTGATACTCTTTTTAGATAAGCCAAGGCATGGTTTTTAGTTGCTTAAATCCTTAATTGAATATTGACAAGGTAAGTATAGGATGTTGTGTGTGGTGAGTTTTTTATTATCTGTGTGTATGTATGTGTTTTTTTAAAGAAATGCATTCAGCACTGCGTCTCTAACCGAATCATTCGATTATACTTTAGTAAAGGCTGTCCACACGACAACAGATAGTATTAACTTTATGCAAATAATTCATATTTTATTGTCCATTTTCAAATAGATACTAAATAGTATAGTGAAATATTAAAGAGAGGTAAATGATAAAGGATTAGTATATTATGTAGGATTATTGTGATTCTATCTAACTTCACTATAAAACCTTAACTTGTTTCGTAACTGTAAGCTTTTATATGCACATGCATAATGTATGAGGTCCGGTGACCACTTTGACCTCTAAGCCAGGCCAGCAAGGCAGTCTTTTTCGCTTTAGTCATCTCTTCTTCCCAATACATGTCCCCGATGTGAGAATTGTTATGAAAAGACTTATAATTTTACAGAATGTTAAGATTTGCAAATCATATTATGTACATAATATGCCCATTTGATACGAAGAATATCTTGTTCTGATATTTTTATACTAGTTTGAAAAATGTCGGTTCTTAGCAATCCTTTTTACTACATCTCTTACAATATTAAATAAAGCCATTACTTGACATCTTGGGATATTGATTTAATTTTGAAAAATAAGACACAAATAAATAATAACTGGTTTCTACTCGATAGACAAACAAACTAGCAATTATTGGTGTGCTAATCACTTATCGTTCAGTATCAGATCCTCTGGCCATATATCTCTGGCGAGCTAGTTACAGCACCAAGTATTTCTGTCAATACAATCAAACCGTGTGGTTTTCTCTGTGATCATCACATCGCTAAACTCAACCTTATCATGTCCATAATTGTTCTGATATTTGTTTGTTTATGGCACTAGTCTCAGAAGCCTCACTCTGAACTGTGTATGTCTCACCTGAATTGGTTTAACCGTTATGGTTTAAGATCCTTTATTAAATCAAACATAATTATCGTTACAGAAGGACAAGGGGACCGAGTATCCGAAACTTCGTGTCAGTTATAAATGTACCCTCTTTCATATATTCTATAGGTTCTCCGCAGCGCCTTAGTTGATGGCAATTGTAGACATTGTCGTATGGTAAGACACGATCGGGTGGTTCGGGATCCCAATGGTATGTATATGTCAGATTCTTTATTCCTACCGCTTCGTTGGAGTATGTCCTTTTTTTCAGATCAATTTTAAGGTTTTCTTAAGTGGTAGGTGCACGTTTATCTTCCGTCAATTTCTTTTTCGCAGTTGACCAGACTCCTTCGCTTGTGCTTGCTCATGCTGAGAAGGGTCCGGAAAGTATGGACATCTCTTCTCCCGATACTGTAGGCGGCAAAGATGAAGTCTGTGTTAGTATTCGTAGTACTTATCTATTATTTGCATTATTTATTGGAAGGGTATACTGCCATCAAATATGCTTATACTCTTTTAATAATTTTAATCTGCCAAAAGACACGTGCGATGGCACTTGCAATCATTCAGTATTTACCGAAAGTAGTAGCACAGTTATTTGGCAGCAAACTGCTCACGTGTGTCTGAATATCGTATAATACTTTGCTTCTAAGATTATAAAGCCGTATTTCCACGCACGTGTCCTGACGGCACTAAGATTTGTTGGGAATTTGTAGACAAGAATCTATATCTTGTACGTATTTCTTATATCTTTATTTTCCTTTAGGTTGTATCCTGTAACCTCCCCGCTGGCAACGCGTCTGTTAACTTCGTTACCAGCCGGCCTGGCGTTACCTACTGTTCTGTAAGTTTTTAAATATTTTGTTTTATTTAGAAAAAAATATTGATAGCGCATAAATTGCATCTTTCTACAACAAATTTCTAATTTATCATTACTCCCTTAAATGTTTAAAAAAAACTTTTTTGCCAATGTGCATTGAACTTGTCAATCGCCTAGCTGATTCTTGGTCGTTAAAATATTCAAATTGTATATGATTGCTTATAAAATATGATAAATTTTAGTGTCCATATATTTTCCAATAAAAAATCAAAAGAAGTTAACAGCTGTACATATTAAATATGTGAAATTTGCACTCGAAATAAACAAAACAAATATTCCACGCTAATTACTTTCACAATCATTCTTAACGAACATTACTGATCTGTCATGCGAAGGTAAGATGATATTCACATTCCGATGAAAAAGGATCCGTATTGTTATATAACTAGGGTACTGAACTCCACGCCGTAGTTCACGACTTTGTTCGCGGACATGAATACTTCGACACCCCATTTTTCCCCCTTAACGTTAAAATTCTAGGAAACCTATCCTTGTGCGTAATTATATTTTCTAATTCTTAGGCCCAGTTCTTTTGGATTTGGGTCGATTTTAATCAGACGATATCGCTAAATGCCCGCTTAGCCTAGCTTTTGCCTGCTCCTTGTTTATTTATAGTGTTTAAACATATCTTATAGCAAACTCGGTTATTAAAAAGCCTATGTCCTCTCATACTTTAGACCAAAGCTGTCCGAAAAAAATTATAAGGGTCATCGTTTGGACGACTCTCCTTTTTAGCATGTAAATATTGTCTTTATAGTGGAAGTAATAATTACTTCCCCATAAACACCTAAAATGTGTACCAAAATACATGGTCATTTATCGGTTCAGTAGTTTTGTTGTTAAAATGCAACAAACAAAGTCATTTTCCCATTTCCAATCACTACAGTATAACCTGTAGACTGTACAGATATCGATACGTATTTCCCTAGTAGAGTATCGGTCCGGTAACAAAGTGCGGTTGGCAGGCTTCCTCAGCACGTTGGAGCGCATACGACACCCGCTGACGTCACGTTGTTATTTGTGCTAGCCGTTACGTGTACCCACATGAACGTTCACATGCCTCCGAATCAACTATATCTGTGTTATGACTAGGGTTGGCTTGTACCGGTGAAGACTTTTGTTTGTGTGTGTTTAAATTGCGTGTGGGTCGGGATTTCATTATACGGAGCGTTTAATTATACTGTATTTGACAGAATTTAATGTAAAATTAGATTTTTTTCCCTAACTGACTTACGATGATGGGTTGGAGTAGCATTGTCATCATCACCGGACTTGCGGGGGAGCGGATGGCTCTCAACCCTAAAAGTAAAATTAGAGTCACGTGTTTCTTCGAAATTTTTAACTAGATAAGGGAAGGGGGTTGGAATAGTAAGTTAAGGTGTTATTTTCGTTGAACAGCACCTATATAACTTCGTAGTGTATGAAGAAATTTCGATTTGGTCTAATATTGCCGCAAGCTAAATGCTGGCTCTTGTCTTTCTCTACTCTGATGACCTTATACGTCTTCATAGTAACATGAATATCTATCCATTTGCATTCAAAGTAATGACTCATTAAGTGAGATGATTTTTTTTATAGTCACGTTTTAGATGACGTAGGTCATAAATTATTTTATGCCTAGTATGATAAAACACTCATCCTTTAGGACTAAGAATTTGTCGTGGCAAACGAATTAGAAAAAATATGAAACTACCTTTTGCAAACCAAATGTCGATCTCAAAGTAATCTGTTGTACTCTTTCAGGATGGTTTCTCGTGTGTGATATCGATGCACGACGGCGTAGTGATGTATACCACATCTTCATTGACCACCACACTTGGATTCCCGAAAGATATGTGGATGGGTAGATCATTCATCGATTTCATACATCCAAGGGTAAGTGATAGAGTATTTTAGCATTCTCAATTATATTTGAGTGAGCCCTGCAAACGTGTAAATATTTTATATATTCACTGTTTATTTAAACTTATTGATATTTAGATGCCTACTGGCACCAGCATTAGTAAACATTTTATCGTAAACAAGACACCTTGTTTTCAAGTGATTACATAAACATAATTGTCTTTATTCTTGTACGTAAATAATATTATGTTGGCCGTGTTCTAAATAAGTCAGATATTGTTCGAAATGTCTCTTGATGACGAGCTGTTTTGTAATGATGTGCATTAAAATTCATTTGCAGGATCGGAGTACGTTTGCATCTCAGATCACAAGCGGCCTTGCCGTCCCAAAAATTGTAAATGGTACGCAAGAAACAGGTAATTTTACTTTTAACTCCATCGTGCCATCGTGTTGTGTACAGTGTGATATATTAGTATTTTTATAAATAACTTAGTTCCCTTACATTTTTGCTTGTAGAGCATAAGGTTCCTAAGTTGTATATAAAGGTATAAATACTGCGTTTATGCCGTGCTTTATGTAAACATTTTATCTGTTTTCGAACGCGATGGGTTCGGTCAATGTTATTGTTAGTGGTTCATAAATTACCTTAAAAATGGGCATTTTTTAATCAAATTGAAGAGTTGGGCTGCCAAATCTTTAAACTTTTTAACGGATATTTTGATTTTTTTTTATTGGTTTTGAACTTTTTGTTAAGTGAGTAAAGTTTAAATTTTGGTCGGAATATCCCCGTGCTCGGTAAAGGTTATTTTCTGCTCTGGCTGCTAATAGTACTTGATAGTAGCTATGGTTGTAGCAGCTCTGTGTGTTGCAATTTTCAGTTGTTTCTCATTTTAGTTATGTGCCTCTAACTAAATGTTTTGTTTTTTTTTTATTTTAAACTAGACCTCGTAAGAAACCACATCCCGTAGCTAACAGTTAAGATGGCTTGCAAGCGCGAATGTATTTGCCTATGACTAGAGTTAAACAATTGGCACATGGACAATATTGGGTACATCTAGAATTAAGTCATTATCATCTATATGTGATGATCATTATAACAATACAATAAGTTATTGTAATATAGTATATTCCTTACAGATACTTTCCGGCTAATTTTATTGTTTCCAAATTGGTATGGTAGGTAGGTGCATCGTCCCTATATTAAAATGTCAAAATGGTAATAATAACAAGCTGAAGGTGTATCACAATAGTAAAATCTTAATAATTTTTCTGTGCAGTTTTATTTTGTTTTCTATGTGAATGTTATTGAGGAAAATTGCATTTGTGTATTCTATAGTATTAGTTTCCTTGCGCCCTTATGTTGTTTATGGTTTCTGATATCGTTTTTCATTTATCCTTCAGTTCAAACACCAGGGAATTCTATGTCGACCATGGTATGTCGGATCAGAAGGTACAGAGGGCTCACAGCTGGGTTTGGAGTGAAGGAGCGTATTGTGACCTTCATGCCCTTCCTGCTAAAGTTGTCTTTCAAGAGCGTCAATGATGAGAAAGGCGAAGTTATCTACTTGGTCATAAAAGCGACGCCATTCTTTTCTGCTTTTAAAGGTAACGTGCATTTATAATTGATTACTGAAGTAAGATTTAATCTTCCCTTTATAAAATATTATTATTATTAGATCAAATTTGAGCTAACACGGCTAGACACGATTAGTAGATAATTTACTGTTTAAAATATTGCTCTTTAATGTGTGTTTTAATTTCATATTTAAATACCTGCTGGATATACATAATAATTTATCATACCAGTTAAAATAGTAACTTGAGAAAATTTTACATATTCTACTCAGTATCGATGAAATCTTAAAAGCGATTAAAGAACATTTTTTTAAAAGTCTTGTTTGTTCGTCTTATTGACTCAGGCGAGATCTCCTGGGTGTTTTATATGCGTCGTATTTGCATTTGCTATTTCTTGAGCTCTGTTTCAAAATCACGGCATACATCGGTCATTGAACCGTATACTGTTATAGATGTTGCTATCTTGTGTGGACCATACGGAGGTGACCCCGATATCAACTAACTCATATTGATTGTGTTCAATGCGGGTCTGGGCATAAAATGAATCTGTGAACTGTATTTGATGCACAGCATATCGTGATTGGCAATTGATTGTGTGTCCTCTTCGCGATTTGCCGCTCGAGCTTGAAACTCGACAGTTTAAACAGTGAATATTCACATGGTTACTTAATATTTTGGGCCAATTTCTTTGAAGTAGTAATTATAAAAAAAAACTTTTTTCATGGGGCTTAAATTACGTAAATATTCTCAAGTTCTTTATTAAAATCATCAACTATTTTAAGATATCATGTATTTGTAATATATTGGACTATTTTTGATTACCTATTGACTTAGGTAATTATTTGAAGTCATGAACCCACCGGGGGGCAGTAAGTACCTATTTTTTAAAACTTCTTATAAACTCTAAAACTTTAAATTATTTGTTACTCTACTTACCACGTGTAGTGTTAATGTAATGGAACGCGAAAGTCTAAAATCGGCGATGATGGCTTGGAGTTGGGGGGGCGGATGGCTCTCACCCTTAATTTTAAACTGTACTTTGTACGTTTAATTACGCTGAACAGTTCGTAACTAAATGATATAATGATAGGTAATCTCTTCACCCTCCATAAATTTTACTCAACACATGTAATTCTTCATTTGTCCATTAATTTTCAGTACCAAACGAAATTGTAACGAAGCCGATACCTTTCGTAATGCGTCACGCTGCCAACGGCAACCTGGAGTATTTGGACCCGGAGTCTGTTCCGTACCTGGGCTACTTGCCACAGGATGTGATAGGGGAGGACGCCCTCAAACTGTACCACCCCGAAGACTTGTGCTACCTGCGGCAAGTGTATGAAACCATCGTGAAGGAAGGCGGCCTGTCCCGGTCCAAGCCTTACAGGTAATTTAGAATTTCATGTTCAATTTGGTGTATAGTCAACAGCATGTTACACATAATCAGTTTGAAGTTAACGTTATTGTCACATACATCATCCAGGGCCTACCATGAGTTGGCTATCGAAAACTTACGTACGTTAAAAACCTATCGCTGTACAAGTTTTTCGTAGACATTTACGTAGGCGATATCAAGTGCGTAAGTTTTAAACTCATGGTAGCCCTACTGTACGTTTACTTCACTTCATAACCTGAATAAACGTACATATGAATTTAAAAGTTGAAGATAAGATTATTTTGTAATTTAATGTTCTGTAAGAAGCCAAATTAATAATTTTCTTACTTTATAAAATCTTTTGTTGTAGGGGGTCTAAGGGAGGGGGGGGGGGGCATAATTTGGGGGCGGAAGGAAAATTTGAAAGTACCTTTATTAATATGTTAAAATCAAATATTAACAACAAAGGAATATAATTAATTTACATTTAAAATAGTCTGTATTAAACTTTTGACTATTATGTGACATAACACCTACCTTGGACTCATTGTTAAATTCAATATTAAATTTCTGGCCACCACTGACTGTTGTATAACTTTGAAGTGACCCTAATACATGTAAATCTCTACACCGACCTGATTCGATAATAACGGATTTATGTATCACTTTCTTGTATGTCTCCACAAATAATTTTACATTAAATTTAACAGTACAGTTGCACAATTATTGTATCAAAGTAAAAATAGATAGCCTTCGGAAGCTCTATATGGAAAGTCAAAGTAAAATGGCTAACATTTATTTATTTTAGGATGATGACACAAAATGGTGACTACTTAAAACTGGAGACGGAATGGTCGTCATTCATCAATCCTTGGTCGAGAAAACTGGAGTTTGTGATTGGAAAACATCACATTCTTGAGGTATGTTTGTCTCAGGATTTTTACATTTAAAAAATACGTAGTTTTGCATCAATTCTTTAAAATTCAGTATTCTAAACATAACATGTTATTTTTTATTGTGTTAACCCTGGTATTATTCCATAGGGTCCCATCAACCCAGATGTATTCCAAACTCCTGAAGCCGAAACCAAACAAAAAGTAAAAGAGGAGGAGAAAAACATACAGCAGAGTCTGCGAGAGAGTATCATAAAGATATTAAATGAGGTAAGTGTTTTATTTTATTTTTTATTTTATTTATTTAGGTTCACTTACAACTTATGTATCAATTCTTACACTAAACAGAAATTATGACTTAAAGCTAAATACATACATAAATTTATTACAAGTAAACACCACATACAATTGATAATAATAATAAACTTAATTAACAACAAGTATCTTATAGTCTAATAAGTATCTTATAGTCTAAAATAGTAGTGTAGGAATAGTGACGCATCGGAGGTAACTATCATTAAGACCGACAAATGATTTGGCGTATCTTAACCACTGAGTCGTGAAAGATGCGAATCTGGCTACTGTGACGGTTAAGGAGTCGTGAGAGGCGAGGAACAGCGGAGTTAGCACCCAGGAGTGTCAGTCAGCATTTGTACGTTTTGAAACGTACATAAATGCTGACTGGTCGTATCTTTTCTTCGAGTACATATCTATAAAAGTATTGAAAAAAAACAAACATAAAATCCCTGTAAAATAAATGAGGCGCAAAATGACAAAATATTCCTGTTAATAAGCAAACTCTAAATGATTATAGGTTCATTTCTTAAGACAGCAAATGTAACTTATCTAGAGTTGGGTCTCAAAAACTTCCTGTGAATTTAATGGGGAGCTGAATCCCATGATATGCGACGAAATATTTAACAAGAAAGTATCAGCGGTGTTAATTTCTAATACCGAACCAACTTGATTTTTAACGGCTTTGAATTTGATTAGACGGAAAAAAGTTTCCGTAAAATAACATTTTCGAGAAACACGTGCGCACTTATTTATAACTTGGTCTCCAAAATGTGCGCCAACTTTGTTTTTTGAGTTTTCCACGTTGGGTTTATTTGTCAAAATATATGATACTTACCAGGGCGTTTGGAAGAGGAAAACAGTTCGGAAACCTTAAAATGAACGGGGGTTCTGAATAAAAAATGAAGCCTATTGTTTATTAAGTACTTATTAAAAACTTTTATTTTCCACCCGAATTCTCGAAAAGTACCTATATTGGCCTTTTTGTAATTAACGTAAGACATAAGTTAAACAAAGTTGGTTTGGCACTGCAGTGATATAATATCTTATCGTATGTTGTAGCGGGGACCGTTTGAACGGTTCGCTTAGACCCTAGCATAGGGATCTTGTGTTACTCCTACCTCAGTACAGTACTCCCTAAAGATAAAATGCAAAAATGTCGCTAGGTCTGAGGTGCCTGTAATCTTCAGGTCTTGGATAGGCTATTCCCAGAAGTCTGAGCCAAGACCAATGAGTGACATTCGCATAATATATCTAAGTCCATTCCTACTTTACTTACAGTATTATAATACTTATTAAAAAAATGCTCTAGGTTCTCACGAAGCCCGCGGAAGTGGCGAAGCAGCAAATGAGCAAACGATGCCAAGACCTGGCGTCGTTTATGGAGACGCTCCTGGAAGAGCAGCCGAAGACGGACGATGAACTTCGTCTGGAGATCCAGGACGCCGACCACAGCTACTACGTAAGATACGAGTCTATACGAAAGTATAAAATAAGATTTTGCAAGGCTTTCCCAAACATGGCTCACGTGTATTTTCCTTATATTAATTTCAGTGTTACTTGCTACTAGTATTGGTAGCAAAATTTTATTTCTTGCATACAACGGCTATGTCTTGCAACGAAGTATGAAAAATATTTACCGCTTTTCCAAGAACTAGGGTTGAGAAGAGGTTCAAAATATTTTAAAAGGACATAAAGATTGCTTTTGGTCAATCGATTAAGTAATTGGTTGAACCGGAATGAAATGTGCAAATGAAAAACAGATAATTTGATAAAATTGTGTTTTAAATTTCTTTTAGGGGGACGTAGTGCCACACACATCGCCACACTTATTATCAAATGAGACGTTTGATAGGATTGCAGACCTAAATTATGACACGAAACGTCGTAAATTAAATACTGGACTACAGAATAATAACGTAGGCCTATTATTTACTTAAATCATGATTGAAATGTCCTGAGCAGTCATTGTTGAATATTATGTAACTTCGTTTACGCATGCTACGTGTTTGTGGCAGTGTTGAAACTTAAACGGAGTAAACACATTTATGTTTGATTTATTAACATAAGAATATTCATTCTGGTTATTTATTAATTTATAACATATGCATTGTGAACATTGTATGCCTACATAAAAGTAGCAATGTTTTGTAAGGAACTTAATAATCTCTTACTGGGTTCATAGTATGTGCTAAAGACTGTATTTTTTGTGTGTTGTATAAATAAATAATCAATATCAACGAGTTATATAGGTTATGGAAGACTAAAATATTCAGTACAGAATTCCTACGACTTTTACTTTACTGTAGAGTTAGGATCTCTTGCTCAATTTATTTACTAATCTGCAAATTGGTCCGTTTATTACTTATCAGTTTATTAAGCCAGAATTATTTCAAGGAATGTTAAGTCGGTTTAGTACCTGATCTTCGAGGTGCCTACACGAAAAGCGTCTACAATTGACTTGTCTCGTTTTTGATGTCGATTAGTTTCCCCGTGCAAATCAGACATTACCTAGAGTACTAAAGCCAGCCAAACGAAACAGTAAGGACTAAGCACGAACTTAGTGTTAATGCTATGACTAGAATGTGGCGAACAAACTTAATAACTGCAGAGACGCCTGATATTTATGTATCCGATTCTCAATCATGTAAGATTTAGGACTACATACAGCATTTTGTTACAGGAGAGGGATTCCATGCTTGGAGGCATATCCCCGCACCATGACTATAACGACAGCAAGTCCAGTACTGAGACACCGCTCAGTTATAACCAGTTGAACTACAATGAGAACTTACAGAGGTACTACAATTAATAAGCCTCCAAAATTAACTTTATATTTTCCCTTTGTCATTAATATATCTGGTTATTTTTTTTCCTGTTCATTTCGAAAAAGCTCACTAACGTCTTTTTTATTTGCAGGTATTTCGACAGTCATCAGCCTTTTTCCTATGAAGATTACAACACAGTTACCGGTGAAAATATACTTGGTTTGAAGGATGCTAAGCCGGCTATTTCATCGTAAGTAACAATACCTGATTTTTAATATATTTTGATATCCTAATTTTACACCTTTGTGAATCACTTCGATTCATGATTTCTGTTTTCTGTACGGGCTTACTTCCTTAACAGTAAAACAAGCACATTCTTAGTCCAATCCAGGACTGGATGCTTGCAGTTTAGAGCAAGCAAGTTTAAGATTGTACCATTTTTCTACGCTTTAAAAGTTAAAGAAAACATCGTGAAGAAACCTGCACACCTACGAAGAAAATCTGAGGTTGTGTAGTCAACCAACCAGCACTTGGCCAGGGTGGTTCACTAAGGCCTTATCGCTGATGTTTAGGATAGGCCCGTGCCCCAGCTGTGGGTACTTACATAGGCTGATGATGATGATTGTTTGTTTTGTTGTAGCAACTGTTTGTCGCCTATGGCCCAGCAGTCGGGGGACTCGGCGGACGTGATTAGCTCGTGCGAGAGCGGGCTCGCGGTGCGTGGGAGCAGCCCAGTCGTGCCGTTGGGGGACTACCAGCCCGTCCGGCTCACTGAGTCGCTGATATCCAAGTGAGTGTCGTAGCTATCCTTCCAGCACTCGGGATTTCGCCGGATTTGACCAGCTTGGGCGAGAAGCCAGCATGAAACTACATAGTTGGGCGAATGAACATGTGTCTTTGTCTACAACTGTAACTCCTCATTTTGACTGAAACTCTGCACGGTAGAGGTTTTCCAACCGATCCTTTAAACTTAAAGTAATAGACAAGAGAGTAAAACACAGTTATATATGCACTGTATTAGGCTTTTACAGTTAGACTTTCGACGGATATTATGCAAACGTCCAAGTTATTTGGGTATATTTTAGGTGGTTTATTTGGGCAACCTTTTTCTGGTGGCAGTTTGAAATCACTAATAACTCACTGTCTCCGATTCAGGCATAACACAGAAATGGAGAAGGAGTTGCTAAGGACACACCGGGAAACTCGCTCTAGCAGCAAAGGCGAGAGGGAGAAGACGTCTAACGAGAACAGACAAAAGAAGAAGGAACATCTGGCGCGGTGCAACGCGTCCTTCCAGCCCGCCGCGGTGGCTACCACCTCTATTGAGGTGCCTGCGGAGAGAAAGGTGGGGGATTATAGTAATACGTACTTGTCACTTCTTGAGGGAGATAGGGAGGGAGTAGGAAAGAGGGAAATAGAGTGAGAGTGGGAGAGGGCGGGCGAGATAGGTAGAAATGGAGAGATTGAGGTAGATAATGGGTGGGGGAGATTAGGGGTGAGAGCCATCCGCTCCCCCGCCAGCCCGGTTAAGCTGAGAAAGCATATCAGCAGGCTATCAGCGAGAGTCCCACAAAAAAAAAAAAAAAAGAGTTAGAATGGCAGGTAGAGGGAAAGAGAGATTAAAGATAGATAAGAATTAAATTCATAATCAGTGACATGATATGTCATTTCGTTGACCTCAAGCAGCAAGCGACCCTAGCGGCGAAATCACACACGATAGCTACATCTTTTAGGTTTACATTTAAATTATAATAAAATAGAAGAATATATTATGGGAATAATAGTTGATGGATGTGGAAGAAGCGAAGGTGGCATGACAGGAAGGAATCTCTGCCTACCCCTCTGAGAAAAAGGCGTGATTTTATGTATGTACGTATATAGAAACGCGAAACTAATGAAATATTGTGTTGTCTATTAGGCTCACGGTGTGAAGCGATCATCGAAGCAAGTGGACTGCGATATGGTCGCCCACAAACACCACTGCTCGTCGAGACAGGCGCGCCGGCGCCACGTGACTAGTACGGCCACAGCGCACCCTTCGGCCACCATCACTACCACCGTTGGTGAGTTACGTTCCACTCGATTATCTGCTAAAGATGATCGCACATTTGTCAGTAACGTGATTTTACTGGAAATGCGGCGCATACGGTGCGGATAAATATACAAGGTTTCATATCATTGTATAGAACGAATTCTAAAATCGGCGCGTGCGCTGCGTACATTACTGACAAATGTGCGATCACCTTAACGCTACTTAGCTAGGTCCAGGACGTCTGATAAGATGATGGAGATTTCATGACTCGATGTAATATAGGCTAATATCACTCTTCATGTTTTTACAGATCAGTTTATCAATGAATGTATCGGAAATGTATCGGAAAGCAACGTAGCGATGGGTTGCCTTCAAAATATCCGCATATAACTTTAATATTACTCATGTAGTTACCCTACATTTAATGGGTTATACAACAATATAGAGAAGTTGATTTAAAAGTAGACTACCTTTGTAATGAATTTGATTTAAATCAGTGTGGTAGTTTTTTGCATGCCAGCGCTTCAAAGACCGATAATATTAATTATTAGGCATTTAGGAATATAACTACATGTTTCTCAAATCTATTTTACATCGATCGGACCAACTGTCAGACTAGACAATTACCACAAATGGATTAATTATCTGCAATATTAATAAATTAAATATATAAGCGTCTGTATTGTTTGTATTTCAGGTAATACTGCCGGTAAGTCTGTTCCTATCCTTGACCTTGCATAAGTGACGTGGTGTTTGGGCTGATAAAATTCTACTAATATATGCGTGGCCTCATTCGGATGCCCTCAGGTTATGTATATTTTTGGGAACTGATATACCTACATTTTTCAGCTGCCGCTCAATGGAATCCGACCACTGCTAACAACATGAACGCCTTCATACTAGGTGTGGGAATGCCTCAGCAGATGTCTATTATCAGTCCTGTCATTTCCCAACAAATGGGGCATATGCCAGGTATGTAAGGAAGCTAATAATTTTAACAAAGACTTGAATTTCATTTTTTGGACCAAAAGATGATTGAGGATCATGAAACTTAGTGAATGCTGCTTTTTTTTAGTTTTTTTTGAAACTAGCTTTCCGCCCGCGACTTCGTCCGCGTAGAGACGTTTAACGGGTAAAACATTACTTCCTTATAGCGCAGTCGGTTAAAACGTAGCCTATAACCTTTCTTAGGCTCTGGACTATATCTGTACCAAATTTCATTTAAATCGGTCCAGTGCTCTATGCGTGAAAGCGTAACAGACAGACAGACGGACAGACAGACAGAGTTACTTTCAGATTTATAATATTAGTAAGGATGAAATATAACTCTTGATTTTCATCAATAAACTTACTACTGAAGACAGTCTAATATTCAGTGTCAAGCCTGAATATTAGACTGTCTGAAGTCAGCCTTTATCAAATGTGAATCACTAATAAAGCGCGCTTTCTACTGTTGCAAATATTATATAACATAACTATATAACAAAGTGTCAAGGACCAATATTTTGATGATGAGATGTATTTCAAACATTTCACTGGCCGTAGTTTACTGTTACCCTAGCAGTGGGTACGTATCCATATACGTTTCCACTGCCGGGGTACGGGCCTGCTGCTGATGATGAAGCATTTACAACAAGAATTCGATTATACTACTATAATAAGTACACTAATCACTATACATGAATATTATTTCAGGCATGTTCCCAATGTATTACGTGCCGTCGCCAGCCCAGGTGACGTCGATGCCGCATAACATGAACGTTCAGTCGGGCATCACGGACATGGCAAACGCTGAAGCCAACAAGAACAACACTCACAACAACCTCGGCGCTCATAATGCGCAGCACCTCCATAACGCCGCTGCCTGCAACTCTCAATTTCAGGCCCCTGCAAGTATGTATAACTTTTCTATAGACACCTATTCTCAACTTCTTAGTGACACTAAATATTTTTCTTTATGGGTCTACACGCGTTATTAGGAGTAGCAAATACATAGCTACTTACTGCCCGACGTTTCGACTGGGTTACACCAATCGTGGTCGCGAGCGAACTCCATAAAGACAAATATTTAGTGTAATGGAACGCGAAAGTTTAAAATCATACATAATTCTTACTGACAGTCAGATATTAAATAAAGGGAATAAGTATCACTCAACATCACATACATTTCTCTGATTCCGAAATAAGTCCTTGTTTTACCGATATCAGAATCAACTGTGGTATACACACTTATACTTAAACATATATAGTTCCGCGATTGTGTGTGTACCTAGACACAGAACAAACACCAATGTATATTTTTCCCGACAGTCACTTAGGTTAAGGAAGAAACAGCAGGTTTCTAATTCAAATCATTCGGATACCAAAGGATTTTGAATAAGGTGGCTTGTTCTGAAACTATTTTCATTTCCCCGAGAAAATCTATAACACTTTGCTAATTAACTAAGACCTTAGATCATAACGTCCTAACACCTTAATTCATATTCATCTCTGAGCCTATTGATTTACTATATTTTTCTTTACATTTCCAGTGCAATGTATGATGTACGGGCACACAGTGTATGGGTCTCCTTTCATGTATTCCCCCATCGGGCCGCCGGTGATGTACCCCGCTCAGCAGACGATGATGGCCCAGACCATGCAATATACCAACTCCCTATACCCCCTGGGATTGACCAGTAGCAACTATGAAGAAGTAAGCCCATAAACTTAAGATTTTTTTAACCATTCATCTTTTTATCACATAGTTAACATTCAACTCATGGAATACGTCACTGTTCTTACTATTATTATGTATTCATAACAAACTATTCCATATTATATATTATTATCGTATCTTATATTTATTTTGATTTTATAGTTATATATTTTTTCATGACCTTAGTATTATGCATTACCTACTGTTATATTTATATTATTTTTCATTTGCATTATTATTTTGTTTTATATATTAAGTGGGTAGATAAAACGAAGAACTAATTATTTCAGTCACATTTATTTCAGTCAAACTGTCTCTGTCAATGTGTTAAATTATAACACATTTAACGGGTGCGAATAAAAATATGATTTAAACTGAAAAAAAATCGATTAATCTCATGCAATTCTTTTTTTTTGAGTATGCTGTCTGAATTTTATCGCATCTAATAATTAATATTGTTGATGATCCTTTTAGTGCCTCATCCCGTGTCCCTAATAATACAGTAGGTACTTAGGTTTTATGATATTTCAGTACCATAATATGTATGTATACTGATTTGATACCTTGGCATTTCTCCTACATCTTAGGATTCGAGGGCCGTTAATATATCAGTGAGTAGTAGATATACACTATGTGTAGATCTCTCCTATTTGACTTCTTCGTGATTTCTGTCCTTAGCTAATCCTCTTTGAAAGTAACTAAACAATCTATTAGAATTCTGCTAGATTTGTTCCCTTTTTGGAAGTAACTGAGTTATATAGCAAAATATTTATACAATATCCATAATATATTTTTTTATACTTGACACAATCTTGGCTTGGCTAGTTTTGTGATATATTTTAATTATTTTTGAAGACTCCACTAAGTATAATATAGAAAATCTTAGTGCACGTCTTGTAACATATATATTATTATTACTATTGATTTGATTAATTATAATTACCATTAATTATAATTATTTGTGTAAAATAAACGTTTAAATGAAAACGTGACTATTTGTGTGTATAGTGACATACAGGCATATATTAGCAAATATGTGCGGATCTGTATTTCAGACTTTTGACATATTTAGCTTCAAGCGGTTTTCATCACTTATTCTGTATAATTTGTACAAAAAAATGCTCAATGAAAATCAATATAAGATGGCAATTAGCAGTCAGTCCATATTGGAAATATGGTCTTCTGCTATATATGTTGGTTGTTATTTTGACATAATTAATTTTAAGGTCAATACCATTTTTATTAAGATGCTTAAATTAAATATGAATCGATTAGAATACGGTTGTTGTATGTGGCATTAAGTAATTTGGACTTATTTTGTTGACATGTCCAGTCTGTATGATAATACTTGCACCTTTTGTAAAATGGACGTACATCATGATGTTCGTTTTATGTTGCTATATTATATTCTTATGAAGAATATGTTTGCAAAAATGTGCAATATATTTATTTCAGCCTTTTGATATTATTTGCCTCGAGCGATTTTCGTAACTTGATCTGTATAAAATTACTAAGTAAAATGCTCTAAGAAAATCATAAATAAAAGATCGAGTGGAGGTGTGTTTATGTGACATTATATGGACTTGTTTTGTCCAAATGTCCGTATGAAGTAGGGAAATACCATATTAACACTTGCTACTTATTTAAAAAAAAAACTTAATGATTATAACACTTGAAGTGTTATAATTGAAATTAATATTAATTAACATGTAAGAACTAGAATAATCGCAAATATGAAAAAATATTTTCGCAATATAACCTTATTATGTGAATGAGCACTATAAGGGCACAGTAATAATATCTTGAGTCTATTAAAGTTAAAAATATTAATTAAATTTGTAGGCAGATACCTACATTAGTATTATATAAACAACATATTTTTTATATCATGGTCCAAAAGACAAATGGAAATACGGTGGGCATGAAAAGAGAAACATACCACGTAATATGTAGTAAGTTGAAGAGTTATTTTTTAGTATTTATGATAACTCTAATATTGTTTAATCCATTGTCTCGTTACTGACTCAAATTTGATCTCGATATTTGCAATATTTTGACGAAGTCTAATTCTTATAAACCATAACTCCTTAAATTGCATTAAATAGTTAATGCGATGCTTTATAGTTTTATTGCCTATTGGGTATTAATTAAGTATTCCTTAGGCAGGTTAGGAATAGGTGGTTTGATGTTTAGTTTCTATATTATAACAAGCTTTTCTGCTTTTTATATGAATTATTTGTCTGGTAATTATGCTGGTTTTAGAATTCATTTATGCTTGCTTACAATATTAATATATATCTATATGCTTTGACTGCATATGTATATAATCTAGTAAAGCTGGTTTTCTTGAAAAGAGGATAGCCTCTTTTCCATATTGGAATATGCCATTGTATATCTTTTCTATATACATGATTGGTTCATCTAGACTTGCCAATTCGATTTGTCATATCGATCAGAAATTAGTCAATCAGCTTTGCATGTCTACGTTTAATTCAATTTCATAATAATAGGAAATCTTATAAAGTACACATTGAATAAAGTAGGTAAACGCGTGTCCCTTATATTATATTGCAACAGTTTTTTTCAGAATATGTAAGTGTTAATACATACTGCAGATATGTGGCTTCCTTGCCACACTACGATGATGTCAGCAATAGCCACCCCGGCTTTAGAATAAATACAATCCGTTAAATATGTATAGCTATTCTGAGGACTATCAATTTTACGCAATATATGGGCCGTCCGGAATAGTATTTGCTGAGTAAATGTACGTAGCGAGTAGGGTTTGGGAAATATCAACTATTTTAAAGTCCCCGGACTCGAGACATCCTACGATCAAAGTCCCGGAACATCGAGTCTAAAGATTTTTTTAAAATCTATTAATAACTATCTTTTCTTTCAATAGAAACTTCGCCATCTTGAAAAAAGGAATGAAAACTCTTTTTTCGCGATATATCGGAACAGGCCTTTAAAAAAATTGCCTACGAATATGTTTGTATAACTTTTTACGCTAATTGAAAATCAAAAAAGTTATAAGCGAAACTTAGAAAATCAAATTGCTTTCTATAGCAAATTGATGTTCGGTCCTAGAATTGTAACATTTTAATGTACTACAAAACTATTGTAGGTTTACATTGCCTAAGCCCGTGCAATATATTTATCGGACCTTAAAATTCGAATTTAAAAATCACTAGTGATCACTTATAGCTACTACTTTTACATGTTAGCCCAGCCGACGGGATAAATTGTGACAGTGGAAGTACGTTTAGGTTGAACGCTTATATTGGCTTGTTATTTTTAAAATATAATTGGTTAACTAGTTAGTTGAAAATGATGAAGCAAGCTTGCTTTAACATTTTTTGAGCGCATCATGGTAACTTACATTTTACATCTTGTTATATGTCTGCGTATATATATTTATATCCACGATATTTATTTATATATATTTGCTAAATTATATTCATAAAATCTATTTTATATTAAAGTGACTGTTTAATATTGGTCACTTTGGTACGACATTTTCGTTTATTTCATGATTGTCGACTTCGCCAATTCACTTTACTCTGGGGTATCATCTTCTATCAAACATTGTCACCTTGAAGGTTCACTTTTACTGTATGCGCTCTCGCCTATCTGCATCCGTAGCCATTTGGTACCCTTAAGGGGTTTGGGAAATATTGGTCAAAATTATTGGCACTAGCGTACTTAGCCCTTTACGAAGATACATATTTTACTGCTTTGTTTTTGTATAATCGCATGACGTAAGTAAGTCATACGTAACATTTTAACAAAGTGTGTCACTCGACTAACACAATGTTGACCACATTGAGTGTCTCTATACTAAAATTAATATAATATTCGCGAAAAATACCACATATAGTGAAGTATGTGTCCCAAAAAGCGAACAATGAGAGATACAGGTTTATTGCTTTTACATCAATTGTATATTATTTTTCTGTGTTATATGACGATGCGCAGATGGCAACAAACTATATGAGTGAAATACCTTATTGGCTCTGCTGCGCCACATTTATATTATGACAATTTCTAACAGGAAAACCTGTCACTATTCATTCAGTGAGGCTCTGCTCACTGAATGAGTAGACTACCAATTACTCATTCAAGTGTTAGTATATCATGGCATAAAAATTCACATAATGATATTATCAAGACAAGACTAGTTGCTCACTGTTCGCCCAAAGGGAACACATTCAAATAGGAGCCAAGTGCGTTAGTGCCGTTTGTAGACAACTATGCTGTCGCTGTTAGCTTAACGCTTGACTGATTCGTCATATAATGAACGCAGGCGTGTAAGCCCAGTGTGCCTCTAAGGCTCAACAAGTCCGGCGGGGGATGGCGAGATAAGAAACGCGGCGAATCCCAAGCTGCCTCGTCGAAAACGGATCACGGCAGCGCTGATAGTAACTCTACGAACAACGCTTTGAATCGGGTACGACCAATTTTACAGTAACATCGCATTTCCATGTACCAAATATAAAGGTCCCTATATGCGCAGTGTGTTCAAAAAGTATCGCGAATTTTGTGTGTTTTCAAAAATTATTTATTTATTCGTGAATATCTATTTTGTACCATTCAAAGTAATCCCCCTTGTGACAACGTTTTTTTCAATCTTCGAAGTAGTTCAAAAGTATCTTTTTTTGTACCTTGTTCAGCTCCAGTTTCGGGAACAAGATAAAGGTCACAGGTGGCCAGATCTGGGGAATACGGTGGATGCGGTATCATTAGTGTGTTGTTTTTGGCCAAGAAGTCGCGTATATGCAGCGTTGTGTGAGCAATTTTGATACGAAATTTGCGGCGACCTGTCTCATGCCCACATTATCCATTAAAATCGAATGGCACGAGCCAATCTATATGCCGAAGTCCTCGGCAATTTCTTCAATGATGATTCGATGATTGGCCAATACCATTTTTTTCACTTCATAAGTTTTTAGTCTTTTGTAGAAGTGCTCAGGCGTCCGGCACGCTCTTCGTCGTTCACATATTCTCGGCCTTCTAAAAACATTTTGTACCACCGATAAACGTTGTTTTTGTCCAAAGTAGCTTCTCCGTATGCCACAGTCAACATTCGCAATGCATCCGGGCACTTGATTTGATTTGACACAACATTTGATACAGTTCTTAGTTCCATGTTTTTAATAGGTTATTATCGAAGACGAACCAAGACAGGTGCAAGCTAAATAGCTTTTAGAATCAAAATGGCCAAACTTCTCAGCATAAGTGAGAGACATGTGTACCAGCATAACGCAACAAAAAAATCGAAATTCAAAATACGTAACCCGCGAAAATACAAAATTCGCGATACTTTTTAAACACACCTTGTATATTGTGATATGCTTCTTGTATACGTGAAAACAATTGCTTGAGCCTACGACCTTTCCTGGTGGATAAATGCTGTTTGTAAGCCGCTCCGAGCAACACTTTCACCAGGTTCGGATATCGTTAAGGTCCACAGTACACGAGGCTACGCAAATCTTCGATACTCAACGATTTGACCACCGCTGCACAAATCCATTGAGGTTCGTATATAAGTGGCGTCGCCGTCGTTCAGAGTACTGATTGATTGATATAATGAGTACGGACTTTGATTTTTATGTTGCTAGATAAAATCGTCGATAGACCGAAGATTTGCGAAGCCTTGTCTACTCAAGTCTTTTGAATATGAACGCTTTCATTTATGTACAATAGTAAGGATACGGATTATATGTTGGTTTTACATAATTTTTTGTATAATTAGTAATACACAAGGGTTTGAATATTTGACACATGGATTACTATCACGTTCGTTGTCATGTCCGCGCTATGCGCGGGCGGCAAATTAGCATTAAGTTTTTTCGACTCGTTCTTTTTTAAAATTATATTCTTATCTTTTACAGCAATCTTATACATGGCCGAAGTTTTTTTTTTTATCTATAAGCAGTAAATTATCATCCATGTGCTGAAAGACGCGGGAAAAAAATTAAATAACAAATATTTTAGTTCAATAAAGCCTTTCAAAGCTTTTTTGAATTTTATTTGTGTAAAGCAGCAGAGTGCTTTATATTGGCCAAAAACGGTTTAATTAAGTAAAAGTGAATACTAAGAAAACGTGGCAAGAAGATAACATAATGCTTTAGCTACATTATCAAAATATGGTTCTTGCATCTTAATTCAATAGCTCATTTAGTGTTTAGAATGCATAGTAAGCACAACTATATTGTCTGCTTTTGATTAGTGTTTATAAGTTTTATTACTAGTGTTTAGAACATAATATAAGTTGCTTCTACACATATCTCCACTCGTTCACGCTTTTATAGGAAGGAGAAATCGGCAGCAGAAATCCTGGTCCAAAACAAGTGGACAGTATTACCGACGTGCGCTCTTCGGCGAATAGTTACAGTCCGAAGGTATTTTTAAGGGGCTAAACGTGTCTTCAAGGGCTCAAGTGGGTCACGGAATACTTTCTTCGACCTCGGGTCCTCATTTGGAATTTTAGTAATTTATGTTTGTAGATGAACAATAATGTGTACCTAATATACGATTATTTTTATACGATCTTTGTTCCACTGGATTAGAGTATGATGAAAATAGTAAAATTTATAGAGCAATGGTTAAAATATGTTTAAACTTAAAATTTTATTGATAAGAATGTGGAAATAGGGTACTTGACTGTTTTATTATTATTTTGATATAAACCATTCAAATACGAAAGCACTCTTAAATGTCTTACTTTGATATCTCGTTAACTCGTCGTGATATTATTAGACTGTTATACAAACCCAAATAAAAGCCCCATACAAACGTCTACAAAGTTATGGCGTCACATTGCAGTAATGTCTACGCAGTATGTAAGAACTTTGGTCGGCAGGTAGGTACTCAATGTGTGAATAATTTTTTCATAAGGAAATATGTTGCAGATTCTATAATTTAAAAGACGAGATTGCCTTTCACAATTATTTGAATTTTACAATTATGAAGTGGACTTGCCCAACCAACTAAAAATTTCTATCGCTGTTTCATGTTTATAAATTGGTACATTAAATCGCACATAGTCAACTACCCTATTGTAATGTGATGGTGTAATGACACCGGATATCGGTACACAAAAAGGCATTGCAAAAAAAATAATATGACGCCTTACCCAGTAACTTATGTAGTAAAGTATTTGTACTAATTGTAACCATAATATAATTAAATTATTGTATAAGCTCTCGTGGACGAAGCTTTATAACTCGTTATAAGTTTGTGCATCCTTAGCTAAAATAATCAAATAAAAATTGGTAAAATAAGTTCAATATGCGCAAATGTAGATTGTACATGTCTGTACAAGTGTATGTATACGTATGTGCATAAGAATTTATTTTCGGTGAAGTATTAAGTTCCAGCAGTGAATTCATCAGGTCCTCTCTAACTTACCAACAGAGCACAGAAGCAGTGCCCCCGCCTGGGCCGTGCCGGGACCCCAAGGGCAAGAATATCAGGATGAGAACTAGCGACGAGACCATTGACAGAACGGACGGGGAGTCTAGCTATTCTTCTTTTTATTCGTCCTTCTTCAAGACAGATTCGGGCAGTGCGGAGGAGAGTGGGGATCTCAAAAAGGGGCGGGAGAAAATGAAGGTGAGAATTTTGTATATTCGCTAGTTGTGTGCCCGAGTTTTGAATGATTGTGAGATCTCTTAGGAATACAGTTAGTTGCCGACTTAAAAAGTCGGTTAAAGAAAGGCCCTCGATTTTGTAAACAATTTTTAGATGTCATTTAAATGTTGTTCTGTGGCGAACAGTATGTGGTATTTGCATTGTCAGTCTTTATATAATACATAAGTACACAGTTCAAGTGCACCTGTATACGCGGTGTATCATGTCTCTCAATCAAATTTTTATTTGTATTCTTAATCTTTATCAGTCTCCTTCATGCCTGTGTCCTAACCAAATATATTTTGAATAATAAAGTCGCCCAAAATATTTGATTTGTGGTGGTTAATAATGGAGATTTTAATACTCTTATCAATCTCTTTCTCTGATATTTTTGATTGATTGAATTAGACGTCCACGTCTGAAATGTGGGACAAGAACTCGCCAGACGATCAGAGTTCTACAGAAGCGAACAACGCTTACTACGAGCCCAAACAACATAAGAAGGTGACCAGGAGAAAGATGGAACCGCCATGGATGGAGCAAGTACGTATCAATAAATATTGGTCTTTATGGGTCTACACGCGGTATTAGGAGTAGCAAATACATAGCTACTTACTGCCCGACGTTTCGACTGGTTTACACCAATCATGGTTACGAGCGTGTCATATTTGTAGAGATATTTTTCAAGCCTCAGGTTTCAAAAGACAAGAAAGCGGTTCTTAGGTTAAACCTAATTATTTAATAAGACCCCACAGAATGTTATTGAAATGCCTTTTTATAATTTCAAACTTTTTTTATTAAATCGTGTCTTGTGATAAAAGCATATTATAAAGTAGAAAATTCATGGTATTATGTAGCTTATTTAATTTTTATTTCCTTTGTGATCTATTAATTTATAACTTAACAAAATCATTTCATTAAAATGTATGAAGCAAAATAAAATTTTATTTCGTTTTTATTATTGATGGTGATATGATTATGCACCTTTACAAAACAGGCTCGTCAGTCCACGTCTGAAAACTCTATGTGGGTGGCATTAAGTTAGAAATCATATTTCACTTAAATAGCCTGGCGTAATATTGCCCACAGTGTAGACTACATCGCAAATTTAGCAGGCCTTGTCAATCGTTTAGGATAGGAGAGAGACAGAAATGAATATAAATAATGAAACTTGAATAAACATATTTTTGTTGATATTAGGATATAAAAATAACAGTTTGTTCCCCAATTCCAGGTATGCGTGACATCCGAGTTGATATACAAATATCAAATTTTGACGAAGACAATGGACGAAGTGCTGTCGGCCGATAAGCAGAAAATGAGCAACTTCGCCCAGGTGTGTTTCTTGTTGTGATATTTGTGTAATAAATATTTCATAAAATAAATACAGAGAGCCAAATGTGCCCATTTAGCTCTACATAATGATTCTCGTCCAAAATATAAGGATAAAGCTGCCTCTAGACAGTTAAAGTGTAAACATTGAATGTGATTTTTATAAATACCAGTAACACGTTAGGATTACCCCTTAGAAAATTAGAGATACACCTAAAAAATTAAAACAACTTCCAAAAGTTACTGGCCAGGGTAATGAAATTGGTCCTCAAAAAAAATATGTACAGAAAACTAAAGTGCTTTTTTATTTTTCAGCCATCTCTGGTAAATGAACAGTTGGGCCAGTTATACCTGGATCTGCAGTTGGAAGGCGTGGCTGCGAGGCTGACCCTCGAGGAGGGGATCACCAGCTCCAGCAGTTCCGGCGAGGAGACTTCTTCTAATGCAGCGAAGGTATTACTATAGTTTACTAGAGGTATATATAAAAATAAATAAATAAATATCTGGGACGTTTCCTTACACGGTCATCTGACTCCAAACTAAGCAGAGCTTGTACTATGAGCGTCAGAGACTGATATGCATACATATATATTTTTAAATACGTGATCACACCCAGACACGGGTCAAACACCGATGTTCATCACACACATATTTGTCCCGAGTGGGAATCGAACCAACGATTCCTGGAACCGCCAGCCACTGTTCCACCGAGCCAGTCTCAGTGATAAATGGTGAATTGAAGTGGAACTGGAGGGCGTGACTGCAAAGGGTTCTCTCGAGGAATCCTTTGATGCACGAAGTGACTGAAACGAAATGATTACTTGAGGTTTCTATGACGAATGAACAGCTGGGTCAATTACACCTGGAACTGCAGCTGGAATGCGTGGCTGCTAGGTTACAAGAAGATAAAACGAGTAGGGGGAGGGAAACGACCTATTCAGCAGCTCAAGTGAGCAGATGTCGTATAATGTGGCAAAGGTGTTACGGATTTTAACTAGGAAATCGATGCCTTGACTTGAAAATAATACATAATTATCAAATTTTAACAATAGCAGTCTTCTTATTACTTCAGTTATAATATGCCCACTGAAGGCTTTGTCTCAAACATATTAATTGTGCTGAAGAAACTATTAGTCATAAAATTTGGACTACCCAATTCATAGTGATTACGGACCAACCCGCACTTGGTCAGGGTGTTTGACTAAGGCCTGATCGTCCTATTTCAGCGTAAGCCCATACCCCAGCAGTGTGATTATGGAGACAATTAGCTTGATTATTCAGACATGCAGCCACCACAAATACTGTCATCAATTCTTCAGCCTATATTTTGTTCATTCGTTTCCAGGGTTCAAAGAGGAAACGCGAGTACAGCAAGCTGGTGATGATATACGAAGAGGACGCGCCGCTGCCCCCGCCCTCTACGGACGACGAGCTACCGCCGGCGCCCTAGTACATTACGACCAGGCCGTACTACTGTCCTGTGACGTCACGGGACGCAGTGTTGGAGTGCAGGTGACCTCAAAACTCGCATGTGACCTTTAACGTCATAGGACCTAATGAAGATTTGTAGGTGTTCAACGACTTTTGCTACTGTTCTGTGACGTCATAACACAGGAAAAAACGCTGGTGAGCATACAACACTTGCTGTGACGTCACAGAATGTATGAAGTAGCACCGATCAAAACCCTGATGTGGAAGTGAGAAATGACACTCAATTGTGGCCTTGGACGTCACAGGATACAATTAAGGTGATAACGCAACACTTACTAGTGACTTGTGACGTAACACGACGTGTTGTCGGTGCGCCAGTGACCATACACGACCTTCGAACGTGGGACAACTTCGAGTCTAAACTAGGCACCTAGGTTACAGTTACCAAATCAGTTACCATGCGAATAATTATGTTCGGCAATTATCGAGCTTGTGAAAAGACAATATTGAACTTAGATCCTTCTTAAAATTGGCATACAAGAATTCATATTAAGTCTATTGTAGAGCCATATTCACTGAATTTGCATTTGTTCGGCTAAATGGACTTGTTTTCAATGAAAAGTCTTATGGCCTATGAATCAAACTCAATGATTTACTCTTAGACAGTAGACGTTGTCATAAACGTTTTTGGCTTATGATTATATTTAACAATTTTTGCAAGAAAAATGTACTTTACATTTTAGAGCTGTTTTTATACTTTGAGATGTCATGACTTTATCATGGAAAGTTCATATTTATCATCATACCTCGTGGCGTAACTCATGGCTTTAGCCATGTTTTAATACAAACATTGATGGAATGGATTCATGTAAAAAGGGATCAATTCAGAGATCTGGCCACGATCTTTACAATAATTACATTGGAAAGTAAGGATCATCTAGGCTCTAATAGTAGTTATTTGGAGCTCAGGTTTTTAACTAGAAATCGAAAATTTCATGTTAAAAACAAATGTTCTAATATTATTTTGTTATGGTAGTATTTTTATGAATAATTACCGCAGCAGATTTTCGATAAGGCACAAGCCTTATTATAATTAAGTTTAGTATTAAGACTATTTTGTAGGCATTAGTAAGTACTTCGCCAACATTTCAACCTTATTCATTTATAAGAAGGGCGAAACGCAAATATTATGCCAAATGCTGGGCCATTTAAAAAGTTACTTAGATTAAGAAATACATTAAGGAAGAATGTGTTTGCTATTACATGTATGATTGCCTGAAAACCTAAAACAAGATCAAAATGTCTATTATATATTTTTGAATATTAATAAATTTAAGAATGAAAATTATGATGAACCATATTAAAAATGATAACAGATTGGTTACATATACAGGTTTTTTTGACGAAAAAATATAAACCTTAATATAGCAAAATAAATATAAATATAGCAAACTATAAACTGAACACTATTAAGACTGTATTGTACGAATGTGCAGACGTGGTAAAGTAGGCTATGGAAGACACAATTTGCTCTATTGCGATATATTTTTTATGATAATTAAGAAAAATAGTCAAATAGTTCAAATTATTTTATGTACATGAAACATATTTAACAAGTGTAACATATTTTTGGAACAGAAATTTGAAATAGGATATTTTTGTAAGGTCTCCCTTTAAGGGGTAAATACAGGGTGGGGGCATAGGGCTTGAAAAGCTGTATGATTAAAAGAATTAGACTACATTCAAGAACACATTTCGACAGCTTTTAGAGATGTGAAAAGAAATTAATTTAACTTTGAAAAATATCAATATCCTTTTGTGATCTATGTTGATGATATTGTATTTTTTATTATTTATCCATGAAAAACATATTTAGCTGTCGGTAAGCTTTGAATATAAAATGAAGTATTTCAATTTACAATACAGGGTTTTGAAATACAAAAAATCGTGAAATTTTAACTATCAAAAATAAGAAATGTAAACGGTGTCAATTACTTTACTAGTTACACAAATATTTTCTCAAATCTCTGTTTGTCTCTGTTCATAAGAATAGAATCTTGATGTGATTGAAGGTTTCCGTCAATGCATATTATTTAAACATAACAATTTAATTGTAATGTTTTAAGTTACTGCCTTATTTTAATACATTATAATTTAACTCTTTATTTAGTGATAACATTTAGGAGTAGAACAACCATTGTTCAAAATATAATACAGTGGCTTTGGTCGCAGTCATTTGGCTTGGTTAGGGTCCATTAGTTGAGTTGTGAGTTACTTTAAAATCGGGATTAGCATTGTGACGCATTAATTTTAAGTACTGAGTATGTTTTTGTTGTAAATATTGGCGTATGTATGTTAAATTCACAGTAATTCATGTCTATGGATTGGATTTTTTAAGAGCTTCAGAATGTTTATCGATTTAATTCAATCAGGGCTTGCGTAGGACACTCATAATTGGTTCATTTAGTCCAGTGTATTTTGATAATCAGTATGGTAGATTCGTCTCACGATTCGTTTGGATTTATATAAAACCACTGGCAAGGAGGGAAGTTTTTCTAAAGATCTCCGTAATTTATGTCATAATTTGTTAAGAAATTAAGAGTCTATTTTGAGCAAGATGAAACTATAACGCAGTAACTTTAAGATACTATTTTCATCTATGCGTCTTTAAATAAGTTGCTTGAAAGTAATCTCTTTTGTAGGTAGTAAATGTGGACGTAACTATGAAGGTCTTATATAAAGTTTATCTTACTATTTAATTTTTTACTTTAAATGTTTAATTGTAACTGCTATTATTAAATATACAGCAATTAAACGTTTACTTTTAAATGCCCAAAGATGTTGAAAATAATAAATGTGAAATAGTTAATTTTGAAACTGCTTGAGAATTTAAAGAGGGTTAGATTTTTATACAAAAAACGACTTTTGAGTTGCCATATTTAAAAAAAAAATTAGGAAATATTCAGTGTGCAAATGAAATATAGCTAATGTTAAATGAAATGAAGTGTGTCTTTAGGATGTAAATTCGCATATTTCAGTGTTGATTGAATCATACTTAGGTAAGATTTTGCAGATCTCACTGATAATAATTAACGCACAATTAGATTTGACACAAATGAGTAAGAAATGAAGTCGTGTGATGAGTAAATAGATGCTGTGTTGTCAACCAAAGTAAACTACTATATTATAATTTAATATTAGTTTTCTGTCTATCACTAACGTATTTCATTTTCACACTGTTTTACTATGTCATTGCTTTGTCCTTTATACTTGATGAACTATTTAAATTATGTGAGTCATACCTTTAAAGTCAAATCTTTACCATAAATATACTTTCTAATAGAATTGAATTATATTGCATTTATAAGTTTTGGTTTACCTATGGAGATGTGGTATGATATTTTCGAAAAAAGGAAATCATTTAGTAATAATATAGATAATTCGTGGTTAAAATTCCATTGATTACCAATATTTAGTATTTGTTCGACTGTTTTATGTGCACATTAGATTTTATGAGTGCACAATAAATACACAAGTTTGGACTCGTCTTTGCAACTCTGATATGCGTATTGATCTTTAGCTTTTACTATGGATTTAGTTATTTACTTTATGTTATAATTAAATAAGGGTTTATCCCTTAAATAAGTGTGGAACGACACAGAGTATTTATTTTAAGGCTCTGCAGCTTTTTAAAGCGGAAAGGGTTTAGTATTTTACAGCAGGAATCTTTTATTTTTGTAATTTGCGCCTGCGCTACTACGTTGACATTACATTTATTTATGTTAATTAATGAAGGAATTAAAAACGACTATTTTAATATGTTTAACAATCCTTGAAGGAACTGTAAACTTTAAGGTTAATACAAATTAATATCCTCTGAAGATTTTTATTGTTTAATGATTTTATATTTTAAAAATTATGTTTAAGTTTTTGTAGTTTTCTTTGACCAATATTTTATATTTAAGCCAACCATATTTTTATATACTTTAGCTTTTTAAGAGCATTAGTTATGTGGTGTGTATAATTAAATATATTAGTTGTTGTGTTTGATAAAGTTTACTTCTCCCATACGATTTGCAGTTGACTGTCGGCACATACCAAAGGCACGCTAGTTACGATATTAATTATTTTGTTTCTATGCATATACTTATACCGTAGATATTGTGTAAAACAATAACAAAAAATAAAAAACAAATTGTGAGAAAGTCAACAGTTAAAATATTTGGTATTGGCAAATAATCTTTTGTGTGTGTCGAACCGAATGTATTTTATAAGATTTCATAATAAATGTTTGTGTTAAAGAATTTACAATAGCTTAATAAATGATATTAAATAAAAACTAAGTTTTATTATTTACTGTTCAAGTTAAACCACCCAAATATGCGTTCTTTAAGTATAAGGCACTAAAACAAGTACATCCATTTACTACCCTTGGTTTATATATCAAATTCAACGCTGTTGGATTGTGTTCACGTGTTTTATTTACACTAATATGTAATTAAAATCTTAATTGCATTGAACAGGTTCCGCGATTCCGATTTATATGAGAAATTTATGCATAGGGTGAGTTCTACTGCAGGGAAAAGACATTGGCAAACCAGACTACATTTTAAGCGATTGCGTTGATTACAAGTCATTCAGCTTCTGTTTTTATCTAAAGATTGTTAGTTAAAGTCACTACGGTTTATCATAAAACACTTATATTTTGAGACGTATGAAATTGGTTAAAATGCTAAATCTATAAGTGAAAAGTTAAGTTATTTATGTAAGATCGTGGAGCGCAACACGTTAACATTTTCTCGGGCTGTGAAAAACTACATCCTGCGAGCGCTGTACAGAGAGATAAGTTGCATGAACTTTATTACTTGCATTCTGTTCGCTTGTAGTGTAGCGTAGGCGTCACAAGGCTGTCTGTGTGCGCGCGCACACCCGCGCGCCCCTGCTACCTGCGCACGAGTCGCATTCCGTCACCCACCTCCGCGATTGGCCGCCGAGCCGAGAAGCCTCACTTCCCCAGTACGTTTTTGAATTTTAGAAAGTTTTGTTGTGTTTGTGACCACGTCCTTATTGGTGAAATGACCGCTTCCTCCTAAGGTAAGTAACTAAGTTTGCATTTTAAGCGATTATAGTTTTTTTTTCAATTACGTGTCTACAATTTAAAGTAATTACGCGCCCTTGGCGTGAAGGAAAAACCGTGGAGCCTTTTCTTATCGCTCGGAATCATTACACTTATATTTAGCATTGAGTTGTCCATACAAGTTAGGAAGGTTCTTGTTTTACTTATTTACACTGTATCGTGTGCTTGTGCTAAGCGAATTGAAAGATACTTAAGGTCGAATATTGAGACCATAATTAAAAAATGAATTATTGATATCTACGATGAAAAAGGTTCTATACTCTATATATACGCGCATACAATTGCGAAGTCAAATACCTATTTATGTACCTATTAAAAATATATTTGTCGTTTCAGTATTCAGCCGTACCTTTGTCTAACTGTTATCTAAGTATTTAAAAATAAACTATGAGCGTAGTTTGGCGTTCAGAGTCGTTCACGTGATTTTATTCGTTAAGTTAATTCGCTTCCGATCTTTATTTTTTGTCAACATTCCGATGCGATGAGTAACGCTTAACAATACTAGAAGATAATGTTTATAGCTGTCCATTTTAGCGGTGCGGAAGGTATTGGTAGCTATTGAAGGTTTAGCCGTACCTATTGTCCTCCGCAAAAAAAAATAATCTATGTCCTTTGAAGATTTATGAAATATAAGGGTAGTAGGTATGTATATTTATATATATCTGTTGGATATTGTGTATGAGAAATCATGTGAGATCAATCGTACATAAGAAACTAAGTAGTAATTAGGAAGGTGCTAATGACTGGGGGTATTCCCGTTTGCTAATCTTGATGAGTAGACGTTTCTCAGAACCGATAAACCTACAACCTTACTCAATCCTATAATGTGACCATGGAATAAAGTGACAAGACATGTTTATACCGTTTTTAGCTACAGGGTCTCGATCCGCTCTTACCTAGTTAGGAAAAACGACCTAAATTAGTTTTTATAAGTTTAAAAAACATATCTTTTAATAAACGCCTGTCTTATCTTTTGAACCATGAGTGCGATTAAGGTAACTTATGCTACGTTATGTTCCTAACATTATGTACGCAGCAGAGCGATTTCAAAATTTCAACCAGATTACAACATACGAAACAGTACTTGACACTGATTTACCTACGCAGGAACTGGAAATATCTATAGTACCTGCATAGTACAGGATCCGTGGCCTATTTTTTCACTTGATTACTGTCAAGCTAATTTTCCGTGAGTAGCTTCATTTTGATAAGACGCCCAACAATTTCCTGTGCGAAAATTTTTGATTGTGGTAGCTAACAGAGGTAGCAATGATAAAATATGTCGATTTAATGATTCTTCAATATTTATTACTAACTGGATTGTTTTTCATTAAATTTTAAGATCATTATCTAAATTATTTGAAAAAATATTTGTCCTACAAAATCTATGGTTTCATCAAAGAGTCCTCCCCCTCCTGTAATTTTATCGACTTTACGTAAACAATATTGTATGTACCGACCGGTACTAGATATCTTTTAGGTAAGTAGGTATGTACCTACCTAGATAATTACTTCTGACAACTCTGACAAGAGTATCTTATGTTTTCCGTTGTTGCTTCAATCAGTGGCGTCATTAGGTAATAGAATAATAGCTGTTTGTACCAATTTTACCTGTGTATATGTTTTTAGTGAAGGTTTTGAATACACACATAATCTAAATCCAAAAGTAATTCTGTTTGTCTGCCTATACCGCAATTACGCCTAATAGTCTATAGACTGAGTTTTAAGACAAATGACGTTTTTCAACCGAATTCGCAGGAAATATCTGACAACACGCGGACAAAGTATAATTTAATATATTTAATCAGAACCACAAAGTGTATCTTATTTGTATTAAGAAGATAAAGAACTTATTGATTTTTGAAATTTTATGTAGAGCAAGGGTGCGTTTTGAAATGGGTTTGAATGGTTGGAACCTAATAGGTGATTATCTTAATTCATTGCTTAGAAAATGCTCATGGAATTCATAATCCTAACGACCTTTACAGGTAGGTATAATTAAATTTAATGATATCATACATCTCTACTTTATTGAGTCATGATTAAGGCACGTCACTATACATAAATATAAGTAAGTGTGTTAGTTGAAGGAAATAAAGCAAGTGCTCTATCTACAATTTTACACGGACGATAAAACAGGCCAAAAGTAAGCATGTACCTACGTAATAATGTCCTTAGCAGCAAACTGTTTATGAAGATAAGTAGGTATCTTCTTCGAAAATTGACAACAATTCATGTTAGTTGTGTGTAGTTAGTTACTTCATTACTTGAATCAAGATAAAGTACATAATATACATATGTCAATTGGTTTAAATAAGACAGACCAAAACTGATAATTTAGTAGACAGTTGCCGACATCGTGCGAAAGTAGCAAAATGAAAACAAAATTCTTACCTTCGAAAGGCGAAAACCATTAAAAATGTACCCCGCCCGAGCAGACGATTTCAACTTAATACATGGTTGCTTCCAGTCTGCCAAGCGGCAAATATATTATCGAGTGGCCCGTGGATCCTTCGGAATCAATCTAGAATTAGGTATCAAACTCCGGACGCTTCCACGTCTTATGCACTTAGCTTGTCAATGGGCAAAATGACGGGGAAGTATCAGACAACGATTCGGAACAGTAAGGAAGTGGATCCTTATGACATTAAGGAAAGAAATGTCAGCCTGTCTGAGGAGCTAAACCTCCTTCGCAAGGAACGCTTGCTTACATCTGACTGTAGCAGAAATATTCGATAAAATTCTGGTGAATTTGTTTAGACGATCGCGAGTTGGTGTAAATAGATCCTACATACAGTTGACCAGAACATGTTCTACGTCGTAAGAAAAGGACTATACCCTACCCTACCTACCTTATACCTTAATGATTGCCACGTAAATATGGCGGTGGTGTAGCCGTGGCGAAGCGATGGGGACATCGTGTGCAGAAGCGCTTAGGGTCGATAGTTCTAATATCTATCCCGAGATAGATTTGGATAGAATCGATCCATTCCTACTCATAAATCATCACTCTTAAAAGCAAAAAAGCGTTTTTCATTTGTCAATGTTTACCACAGACGCATCAAAACAGAGTGTACCTACAGGTGAACAAATAAGTGTGTTATGATGCAGCGGCGTAATATCCGGCGCCGAACCAGGCTCCAGCCATTTCCGGCTAGAAAATCGGCGACATATTGGCCTATGGATTTTATTTATCCATCCTCCATCCATACGCCTAGGATCAAAATACACAAAAAATAAAACAAGAAAAAACTTTGCTTGACGTTTTCACTGTCAACTGAACTTAAGATATTTGGGAGCGACGCCTTTTGTATGAAAATCCATACGGATAAGTGCACGAGTAAAGTTTCTAAGTAGATACTGTACCTAAGAGCTTGGAGGGTGTTTCATTCTCAACTTCTACAATCTAGCTAGACAAAGCTGTAAACTTTCTTGTCAGAAAAATGCTTAGATAGTTCTAATGCGCTCTATGGGCGTTTTAATTAGGCAACCATTATAAGAAATAAACTATTACACGTTACGGATCCAACAATGTAAATCTGAACAGACCGTATAGTAGGAATTCATTAAAGCGTTTCAGAGAATACAAACCACAGAGAGATTCCTCCCTTCACAATCCGCACAATTAATGAAACGGAAAACTGTTTACTGTAAATGGATGGAATGCCTTGAATCTATCTACTCGAAAATTGAATCCACACAGCGAACACGAGCAGAAAATAACGATCTAGGTATTGATTCACTAATGGACGCAACCCCAACATATGCCTAAGGGCTAGAGGGGTCCATTGTACCTACAGGTCTTCCACCCAAATCTGGCGTTTAGATAGGGAGATCCGTCATTAGGCTTTCAAAAACATTGTCCAATAACATGTCAGAGTACCTGAGACCTTTCGGCATTGAGTACAGATCACATGTTGTTTAATCAAGAGATATTTCATTAACTTTTTGGGGGGATTATTTACTTCATTAAAAAGTACTGTCTGTAAGGTTCTTAAAGGAGAATAACGCGTCGCTAGACAAGTCGTAGAGTTCATATACTCGTATTCAATACTAAAATCTAATAGTTCTTTTTATGTGTAGTGATTTAATAAGTATTGCTTTTAGTACAGTATACATTAAGTACTATAGTAGTATTTTCGAGAAGTCGCATAAAAATATAAAACTTTATGGTAATTTACACAAACGATTGCTAGCTAAGCAGGTGCTTAGTAAGGCTTTTTGGAAAATTTGATTTTGTCCACCGCTATAACAATTAGATTTAATATTAATAACTTGTGTATGGAAGATGTTCATTAAAAATGAGCAGTTAATTATTTTAAATCTTTATTGATAGTAATACTGTATTGAGTCGATGCCTGGTAGGGGTTTCGCTCCAAGGTAGGGGCGCGGCCCCAGGTGGGTATGTGCAGATACCTACTTGCAGGGGATAAATCGCATCATTGCATTGTGCGTAGGCACGGCGGCGTACCTACCTTTGCTGTCTGCGAGGGTCGGTTATCGATTTAATTTTCGCTATAAACAGATTTGTCTCGTCTAACGAAATATTCGATTTATCGTGTTTTGAAAATTGAATCTTGTCTCTCGCACGGCTCGCGGCGTTCGGCTTGGGGTCCTGGGGACGTCTAGCTATATACCCATACCGTGATGACTCCCTCTTTGGTCTATGGTGACAGTCAATGCATTAGAACCTAGTGGTCCCTGGAGCACGGTGCGGGCCAAATTGTATTCGAGTTTTTATGTTAATAAATTACTTAGACCGGTGAGTTGGCTGTACCTGATCTTTAGTTGATTTTATGATGAAACAGTAAACTCAAGATATTTTGACAGCCGAACTGACTAATAAAATAGGTGCCTACTTATAAACCCATTCAACTTTAGAATAACACCGTCACGCTTCGCTTAAAAACTGTCAAACTTTAAATTGTGTTTTCAATATTCGGCCGTATGCCTACAGGATACAAACTGCCATGACAGTTAAGTTGAGAGTACATTACACATGATGGCCACACGTTATTTGTCTGAAGGCTCACGGGCCCCGGTGCATGCGAGTCACGCTAACGCATCTTGCATACCAATGACGGTGGACAATGTGCGATTGTCATTCCTAACGCCATCTTAGTGCCACTTTCCTAAGACATCAGCCGTCCTCGATTTAACGTTAACTGGTTTATGTATTTGATTACAAATAATCTAATAATTTGATTATAAAATTTCAATGCGGCTCTTTCGAGTCTTATATTCAAGGTATTGCTTAAAGCTATATGTAGGTACTACATAAACCTAGGTTTCAATGCTATAGCGTCCTATGTAACTACTTTGTACCTTAGTATATTTATCTTACGATTTATACAAACTTCCTGTAAATATTTGTCTCAGGAAAGTAAAAACGTAAAATCAATGTAAGATAAAAGATATAGATTAAAATATTTATGACAACAACAAGGCAAGTTCCTACACATAATATTAAAAACATTGTCTAACTGCTTTATGATTCATGAAGTTGAATTAATCACATGTATGTAAGAGAGTGAAACTAGTTTTGTAATTTAAACAAATACAATCATATAAAGTCTTAAAGAAACAGATATTTTATTTCTCTATCCATGCTCTCACAAGTTACACGGTGGTTGAAAGAATAATAATAATTTTAATGAGCTACCAATGCTTATTCATACTAATCGATACACATACACACCTACTCATTTACATAAGAACACAATATTTTAAGTCTGTGTCGTAGTTTTTAATAAAACCTTGAATCGTGTTTTGTTTATTGTTTGAACGAGTCTTAACCGACTCTACGTGTATTTTGCACATCTACTGAGATGACACACCACATTATAATGTCTTATATCCTCTGATGCGTGTAGATATGAAATAATAAGAATTTTACTAAAAACGTGCTTAATGTTGACTCGCACTGGATGTACGCGTTGCCTTCAAAACTGAACTATATGGGAACAAAATATATAATATAATATATTTATACACAAAAGAATTGGCGTGCATTTGGGGAGGCATATGTCCAGCAGTGGACAGAGATGGGCTCATGATGATGATATGTAAAGTGAAACAAATGGTACCAGAAATCTGGTCGTGATAATTCGAGATTACTTCCCATAGGTTTGAGATAAACTATGATATTTCACACACTTCGTTCCGAATACGTCAACGACATTCGAATATTAGGAATTATGAAACTTTAGCTAAATTCGGGAATTTATTTTACTCCTACTAGAAATACTATTTGGCTGTTAATTTGCAAAAGAATCGTGATGATATTTCCCTACGTGTTCTGATCCGTATAGTTGTCGGAAAATATTCGATAAAGTCTTTGTTCAAGGTGAGCGGCTGTTAGATCACCGAGAATCTTGTCACGTTCATAACAAACTGTTTGCTTTAACTGAACTGTAGTCGAAGCCACCAGGCGTATTTGGAATCTATTACATGCCATGCATGTAGTAAGTATATTAACTATAACGATTAATTAGAGTAACCAGTAGTTTTAATAATAAATAGGTCTTCTCTTGCGACCATGATTAGTATAACCCAGTCGGTCAGTAAATTGCTATATATTGTTACGTCTTTCTCGTGTGAAGACACATTATTAAATATTCGTAAAGTTATGGTAGGTAGGAAGGCTCCATTTTAAGGTGATGTTCATGCAAGCATTGCTAGATTTATCTCAACAAGCAGCATTTGTAACTGACAGTTCGATATTTTACGCTTATGCCCACAACGACATATAAACGGTAAGAAGAAGGTTCTGTATATTGCAAAGTATTGGAACAACATTGTTTGACGAACTAATTGTATTATACTACAGCTGTCAACACTATCCTCTTCTGTACTTACAATTAGTTAGTTGTTATTTACTGATTCGTGGGACCAGGTCTTCCAAACAGGAATGTTTCAATAAATTATTATTATTGCATACCTATATTATTTACAAATTGTTATGAAATGTAGTTGTTAAGCTGTTTTGACATAAAAATTACACATATCTTCCTATAGTTGGGATCGAATCAACCACAAAAACGTCTTAGATTCCAACAAAATGGTAATTTTTATTAGTGGTTGCATTAATTAAAATGTTATAAAATATTTACACTATTGAAGAATGTTCAAAAACTCTTAACTACAAAATTAAAGATATGTGAAAGTATGATCTGCTTTAACGTAGATATTTAAATACGAATTGAGGAATGCACGAATTTCATTTGGAGCTTTTTTTCCACGCGTTTCCTATAAGGGAATGAGCGGTGCGGAAAATCCAGACTCTATAATTTTCACTTGACTTCCTGCAAAGAATTTCAATATCGCTTCGTTACCGACTCTTCGACTAAGGTATTGTACCGTCGCCAGCGCATCAGACTATTACTAAATGTCAATAAAATTCAGTCAATATTAAACTCTATGTGTACAACTTTAAGTAGAAAGTTGGCTGATGACAGACTGATTTATTTAGCCTGTCCAGTTGGTCGTACCTTTGAGTGGCGTTTGGTTATTGCATTTTAATATAAACGTCAAGGAGAGCATGGGCTTTTTTCATTTGCAGCCGAAAACGTGTGAAATATTTGATTATTTCCGCACGGAATCTTCTTTACTAAGAAGATCAGGGCTGGCCAAGTTGGCAAGCAAAGTCATATTATACCGGAGCCGCTCTTAGATGACTGATTTGACACTTTTTATTTTAAATTTTGCATTTATCCTTGTTAAATTTAGCAAATTATAAAGAAAAACTTTTAAAAATAAGACGTTATTTATAATTATTTGTTTTTATTACCTAAAATAATTGAATTATAAAAAGAAAACGTAAAATTTCCACTCTGTATTACGTTTTTACAAGGTTACGCCGTTTGACACGTTTTCATAGTGACGTAGTGGGTAATACTCACCAGGTATTTTTTTTTTAAATAGGATGAAGGATTTAATAAGTATTGTATATTAAAAATAAATATATTTTAAAATGAGAAACTTGAATTCAATCTTCTGGATGTGAATAAATGTTTTTAATAAAAAATTGTTATAATTAGACCTTGCTTGGTTATAAAGTGGAAATAACTGTTACTTATATACTTCGGCAATTTTACCGTTGTCTCTCACTAGTGTAGTCAGTCTGACATGTGTCAAATCAGTCAACTTAGAGCGGCTCTGTTATATCTTATTTGCTTACAATATAAGGTCTGATTCGGTTTCTGGTCATTACAGACAACAGAGTTACTAACATTACGTTTAAGCTTTTTTCATATAATTAGCAGCAATATAATTATAATCGTCCCTTTTTTGTTTGTGGATAAAGGAAGTGTACCTGGTGTACGGTAAAAGAGATTTTTTTTTAAATCTGTGTCTGAAGCAAATACTATAATAATCGACTTATGGGAATATATCTTATTTACCTGCTAGTGTGTCTGAGACCCACTCATATAATGACAATGAACGTGAACTGACGATGTTTTGTCAACAAACACACGTATGAATGCAGCAGTCAAAGTAACTGCTTTGTATTCTTGTTTGTAAATGAAATAAAAATCTGTTATGAGAACTTCTCGCAAATACAATACATGATTCTCTTAGATTATTTTGCCTGATCATGTATCTATAAAACATTATACAAGCAGGTAACTCGGGGGCTACATAATTAGTTTGAATTCCTATTACAATACGAGAAAAAGTAATGAACTATGATCCTAATTATATAAAAAATATGAATAAGTTTTTACTTATTAAAAAAGTTATTAAAATTATCTTAACACATAACCGTAAATGAGTAAATGAAGACGATTTTAATGTTTCTTATTAAAACGTTTATATTTGACTCAGTTAATCGATTTTATAACCTATTCACTATAAAATTAATCCAAATTGCTCATCTTTCAATAATGATGATAATTTTAGACTTTCGCGTTCTATTACACTAAATATTAGTCTTTATGGGTCTACACGCGTTATTAGGAGTAGCAAATACATAGCTACTTACTGCCCGACGTTTCGACTGGGTTACACCAATCGTGGTCGCGAGCGAACTAATTAATAATGATGATAATTATGGAAGAAGAACATAATATTTGAAACGAAGTAAACGTCGTAATTCAAAACTTTCATAATTTATTTACCACTAAACAGAAACCGTGATATTCAATTCAGGTACCCCCAGGTATGATTCACTAGTTTGGTTGGTGTACCAGGGTCGCCTGGCAACCGCGTCCACACTTGAACTAGAACGTCCTCAGTACTCATTATGCCTTACCGTGTAATGTGTGCATTCTTACTGTTTGGGCCCATACATCCTCCCTGAGTAACTGAAATAACTATCATGGCTAATGTTTGTGATTGTATTACGGAAACGCCTTTTTCTGTGCTAACATCCAGGTATGTTTGTAAATAAAGCAATACTGTACGAGAATTATGTTTGGTAGTGTACAGTGTTTAGTATATTAATTTTGTTAATTGACCTGATTTGGTGATCACTGATATTGATAATAAATAAGCAAATTGGACGTTATTACGAAACTTTGTAAATCTAAATGAGGCCTTTAACAACATTAGTTTATAAATTAAAATTATCCCGTTACGAGTGATAGGATCATTTTCTGGCTACCTAGATACTTACGTAAATACCATGAATAGATTTAGGTTACAGAATTATGACAGAATGAATCCTTTCTTGAAAATTGATAAAGCAATTCAAATTTCGGTCTCGCATTAATTTGCTACGATACGACATTTTCAAATTTCAGCCATAAGCTGATATCGGGTCAGACGAGACGTAGGTATTCAAAGCTTGATCGTTGGCAAAAACACGGCAAAAAGCATTAAGGTGCTACGGGGTTCATTATATTCCCACTGTAAATCGCACTCACTTCCTTTGCAGAATCTATTCAGGCTCATTCTACACCGCCCAGCGAAACTAGGTCCTTCCCTGCTAATAAATTTATTACATCTGTATAGCTCGAGATCAGGGCACGTGAATATTCAAAGACCTTGTTAATGTAGACGGTTTAATAGGTTTTTCCCTCTTTACACATTTATGTTTGGATAAAATGTGTTGGAAACACTAATGGTAAAGTACTTATTCAGCTAAGCCAGTACAAAGAGCTATTGTAATTAATATGTCCTATGAAGCAATGCGTGTCACTTACAGGGGGCTATTATTTGTCTGACCCTCTCATATCGTAGCAACGACAACAAACTATGAGGCCGCCTGTACCTATATACTCATACCAACTAAAGATGTTGATGTGGTGACTTCAGGACCTATTTTGGAAAACACAGTGCACAAACATATGCTGACTTCTTGTACTTGCTTCCTGGATTTTATTATACCGATATTGGTATGCTTCTTAGAACTGAAAAATCTTATATTCATAGTTTTTAAGAAGTACCTACTCTTAACAGGTTTCATACAGTTCGGATTGCATTGCATCCGTGATGTGAAATGATCGAAAAACGATCGTTTTATTGAAGCCTCACTTATGATACCTAGTTCATAATAATTGGATAGTTTTCAAGAAGTATGACCTGCATGTCATGTGTCACAGTCGGTATTGCAATCCATCAATGAGAAATGATCGGAAAACAAACATTTTATCAAAAGGGGTTTCCGTTCGCATCCCATTACTTTGGAGAGCTTTTGTCGCGTGGGAAATTGATTTGATTTTTCATCACCCCTCGCGTCCCGATGAGAATGATTGACGTTGATTAAAGTTGATTATGAAAACATTTACACGTATATTTTACGTTGACATTTTAAACAAAACGCGACGTTTTCAAGAGTGTGTGACGATAAATAATAATTATTATGTTACATTTACGTGTTTCAATAAGGATATTAGTATTAATTATTAAGTATTCTAATTCCTTTTTATAAATACTTTTTATTTTTTGTCTCGCAATATATCAACATGAAGATATGTATACCTATTTTTATGAATAGGCTTTTCCAGGCAATAGTTAGTGGATAAAAACTCTTGACTTTCCAACAACAATAGCTTTAATAATTACCGAACAAATAAAATTCCTTAACAAGATGCATAAAATTATCTGAAGCATATTAATTTATGAATAGAAACCAAGATGGTAGCAACTATCAAGCTTCATTCAAAGATCTGATAATTTGAAAAGAAGTCAAAATATACTCAACATTATTTCAATTTTCAGTAGATATTTTTTCATTAATCATAATAATGTATGCAAATATTTTGTGTGCTTCCTTTTCAATAGACATTCGTTCGTTTCGTGTCGGTGTGAGTCATTCTTATTTGCTATTCAGAGAAAGTATGTGTCGCCTTCGCATCGCCCGCCTCGTTTGATGTTCAATGCCATAGCATATGGTGGAGTATGCTATAACTATAAAGGATTCAATATTAATAATACACAGTCCAGTACACGGGAGTTTTTTGCATTTTTGGGCCTTTAAATATCTATAAATTGTTGTATTGCCGCAGAGTAAGTCTTTCTTAATGCCATGCAAAGAATGATATCAAAACTAGAACATAAATATCAGATCGATTAAGTTCTTAAAATAAAGTCATTGTAACGTTAACATATTATATAAGTAATTATTTAAACACTAAAAGTTAAATCAAGGAAGAACAAAGTAATATCTAGTTGTATAACGCAAAGATCCAATAGGTAGGTATTAAACAAAAAAAAACATTTGAAATTTTGAATTGATTCATAACATTTCTTGATATTCAGTTGTTTACATTTTTGACATTTTCAAAGATAGCAAAGAAGTTTTGAAAGGGCAACCTGTCGCATTTACAATTGAAGCAATACCGCTAACAAAATCACTAACCGGATCAGCTGAAGGCAATTATTAAGAGCATAAAGATACGTAATGCTGTTTGAATGGAAACGCCATTCAAGTAGAACCTTGTGCAGTAATAATATAGCGCAGTGGAGTGTTTCGTTACCTGCGTCCGATGAGTCACCGCCAACGGTTATGGCATGTGTAAAATAACTAGTTTTCGGGTAAAAAAATACGAGAGAGATGTTTACAAACGAATTTATTGTCATCCCGCAGGTAGGCAACCTGCGATTAGTCATCCTGCTTGAATAGCTTTTGGTGTCTGTCCAAAATTCTACTGGTCATTAGATGGTGACAATTGGCGGATTTGTGAATGGACACTTGTATTTTTTTTCTTTTGTAATCTTAGTGCGGTGCAAGTCATAAATATAATTGATGGAACCTGTTTAAACTAAGTTCCGTAACATAGTTTAAACAGGTTCCATTAAATATATTGGCTAGGCTTAGGCTTTCTCTGAGTGAACCACGATCACGCCATTACTTGGTTCATTAAGTAAGTTTCTTATATACTCCTCTCATAACCATACGAGTACAATTTGAACATTCAAATCTTAGTGCTCACCTATCACCAAAAAGAAAGGCATAAAAATGCTAAGAGCTTATTGCATGTAGAGTCTGATATATTCCATAGGTTCATATTGTATTGTCCATTGAGCTACTCGAGCATGCCCTAAGCTAGATTAATAATGGCTTAGTTAACCCAACTAGCCAAGCGGGTTGGTAGACTTTACAGACTATGTAATTTTTTTCATCGGTGTCTAGGTTTCTTTACGATGATTTCGTAAGAGCGTCGAATAAGTTTATTCTATGTTTTTTATAACGTTATATTTTTTGATAAAATTGAGACGTTTGTAATTAATATTTTTTGTAAGGATGAACATCGCGTGAGCTTTACCATAACCATTTAGAGGATCTGACGTTTCGAAGTGTACTACTCATATTACATATTAGCAAAAGTAGACAAATAATAGGCCCGTTCGAACCAAATTTTTAATAATTTGTCCGTCGAATATATTGTTGAAAATTAATGATTTAGTATTTTTCAAGTTATTAAAAAATACTTTAATGCGTAGAGTTCAAACATCGCGTTGGGACATTTTATGCACACGGGCCATCCTCCAACTTTTGTTACGAAAAAGATTATTGTCATATTTACACAGCATAAAACACGTGACTCATATTTTTTAATATCTAAAAATGGACTAAATATAATTTAGATTAGTTTACTGCATAATCTCTATACTAAATATTTATTTATATGACACTAGTGACCCGCTCTCGATTCCCTCTATCTTTTAAAAAAATAACCGCATCAAAATCAGTTGTGTACTTTAATTGATTTAATCATACATAGACAGGGACAGACAGATGCGATGTAGTAATGGTACAAAGATAGGTTTGCAACTGTATTAGAAATATCGGGAGCTCATTAAAACAAAACAACATGGTAAATATCCCGGACAGTTACAGTTTTCTAATGTGTGTAATGTGTAACAAAAAAAATACAGTTACAATTTTAAGCTGTCATGTTTAAAATTGTAACTGTATTTTCAAGTATTACATACATACATACATAAAATCACGCCTTTTTCCCAGAGGGGTAGGCAGAGATCACTTCCTGCCATGTGCTACGGTCCTGGCACACCACTTTCGCTTCATCCACATTCATCAACCTCTTCATGCACGCTCGTCGATTACGGGTACTGAGCAGAATATTGTTGTTATTGTTTCAGAAGCAACATGTCTCGGGTAGCGTGCCTCCTAGCGGTGGCTGGTGCAGCCACAGCCCAGCTGACGATGGAGGGGCTCCGCTGCGGGCAGTTGACCTGCGCCCTCGATGAGTACTGCTCCCCGGAGACCAACCGCTGCGCCCCCTGCGACGTGGTCTGCAACAAGACCCACCACAACTACGACTCAGGGCTCTGCGTTAAGGAATGCCAAGGTAATCTATTCATCTAGTTCGTTACGCACGATCTAAGTAACTTGGTTAGGTGCAATATATATTTATATATATATATATACTAGCTTTCCGCCCGCGACTTCGTCCGCGTAGAGACGCTTAACGGGTAAAACATTACTTCCTTATAGCGCAGTCGGTTAAAAAGTAGCCTATTACCTTTCCTAGGCTCTGGACTATATCTGTACCAAATTTCATTTAAATCGGTCTAGTACTCTATGCATGAAAGCGTAACAGACAGACAGACTGACAGACAGAGTTACCTTCGGATTTATAATATTAGCAAGGATATACTAAATAAAAAACACTCAATGCTCAAGACATTATAAAATGCAATTTTGCAAATTGCAAAAGAAAGAAAAATAAAAACAAAAAAAGAGACAATTTGCTACAGCAAAAAAAATCAGTTGAGCAAAAGGACATGACTCAGCTAATAGTTTTGTGGGACTACTGTACTAATATGTATTCAGTTAATTTTTGTTTGTTTAAATAAATAAATAATATGCTCACGCAGAACAGATATCCCGCGAAGCGCTGAATTTCAGTAATTTTTTAATCTCTTATTATATGTCGCCTATGTCGGATAGCGTTATCCACCGGTAGAGTTAAGCACGATAGGCTACTTAGGAGAAAATTAAAGGTTAGTTCATCAAAGAAGTAAGTTATTGCTAGTATACCGACTTCAAGCCCCAGCAGTTACCATTTCGCAGTTATCCATCCATCTCTACTCATTAGTTAGTACATAATAATAATATGAAAATCCTAGGATTGTTTCTAGATTTTTATCACATGAAGTCAAATAATTACGAATAAACTACGCTTCATTCCATAAACGAGATGCTTAATGTGGTCTGTGGTCTTGCAAAGACACCCCACACTTCAACACATCTGAGACCTGAGAACATTAGCAAACCGAAGCAAAATAACAAAATTTTATGTTGAGTAGGGTTCAAAAAGAAGAAAAAATGATAAAAATATGCCCAGTGCCGCGCCAGTCGCGACCACGAACAAAAGAACTACAAAAAGTAAATATAAAACTGCAATGTTGTTCTGAGTTCTGACTTGAGATTTCCTATCACATGTGAGGGCCTTTCCATCGTAGAAATCTTAGCCTCTTGCAGTGACTAATATCTAGCTACTACCGATAAAAACACGCTGTAACACCATATAAATGAATACAGACTTTATCGTACAAGACACAAAGGCGATAATTGTTAATCTATATCATCTCGTACAACCAGTTTCGTGACCGCAAGCCGGCCAAGTATGCGCGTGCTCTTTTAACAATGTATTTGTCTCTGTCTTACTTGTAAAGGTATGTCGGGTCAAAAATCTTGCAAGTTTCATGGCAAGTTTCATGCAGCGAAAGCTCAAATTCAATTATCAGCATCGGTCAAAACTTTTTAACATAATATATATCCAATATGTGTTTTTACTTGGTTGAACTAAGTGTAGTACTTCTACTAATTTTCTTTCTAACCTAATCCGTTTGGGCTTCATAAGATAATAAAGTTAAGGCATTTTGTCTTCATTTCACACAGTTTGTGTTTTGGAATTGTATCTATTAATTGATGAAATTAGTACCTTTTATTTAATGTGTGATTACACCGTAGGTACTAGGAGTCTAAAGCTAACTGGTCTATTATTTCAAAATATATACTTGTACCAAACGATTGTTCAATGCTGTGAGTACACGCGTTTATAAAAATAAAGGGATACACAAGCATCCGTTTCCCTTTTCGAATACTCCTCAAAAGTTCACAGATAATGTAGAAAATAATTACTACAGTGTCAAAAGCAGCGCAGCAAGGGGACATTTGAACATCATCTAAGAATGCAGACAAGATTTCCCCGTCTCAAGACATCGCCTAATTACGAGAGCTTACTTTGATACCGTTTATTCTACAGGAACAAGAACTTTATGCAGTAAAATTTTACCTTTGGAATTTTCCAACATCAAAAGCATTTCAGCATTTACTAGTAGTACATCTTTCCCACGACGGTTTTCCCTTCTATTATATTTCCACGTTATTAGCAAGCCAGTACGTTGAAACGAATCGATGAATGATGCTTTCGTTTAAGAACGCAAGCAATGAGGAAACTAGTAAAAATAAATATCGTCAATCTTTTGTAGCATGATGAACATAGAAGTTGTTTTGTAGAAAAAGTAGGTACGTTTTGATGTTATTCTTGATGTCGTGACTATTGTATTACGCACAAATTTTAAAAGCAAAGCCAATTTTATTGTTGAAACACAGATGTCACTTTGCGCTCTCGGGATGCAACGATTAGCTGAGATGATTGTGCAAACAAGTGGCAAACATTGACTTTCAATCCAGACGATTTGATCATAAAAGTTTCCTTAACATAATAGCTATTGATCTAATGTAAAGGCAACTTTATTAATAATTGTGTAAACAAACAAAATGTACAATCTAAACATCTCTTTTCGTTTCTTTTGATACATTTTGAGTCCAGGGAGGGACGTGATTTGTATCAAACATATAACATTGACAGTATGTTCATTAAAGTAACAACTCTATTTCCCTTTGACACACACATACCTCAGTCGTACAGCTTGAGCATAATATGAAAGTATCAATTTCAATATCTTCAGTCAGAAATACGAATTCGTAGTGCAACGGAAATATTTCAAATGGCTCTGCAAGGTGTCCTTTCAATTTCTTTGTATAGCATCTCAATGACTGAAACTACCTTTGTACTGCGATAGTCGGACAGTAGTCAGAAGAAGAGGCAAAGGGAAATGTTTGAATTAAATACTAGGAAATTGAAACTAGACGTGTTCAAAGGGTGTATTAGGTCCGCTCGTGTAGGTACAGTCATGCAAAGTATGAACGTCGAATGTATCATGGTGAAGTCATCTCGATGATATAGATAGAAGGTTGTAAAAAATCGTGACTTTGCTATTGAAATAAATTGTCAAAAATGCTCTTTCTGAATTCTGAATCTGAACAGCATACAATTGTGAAACCGTGTACATATGTACGTACATACTCAATGTACTACTACTACTGGCAAGGTACTTTGATATTTTTACTATTTGTGAGAAGAGACTCGTAAAAAATGTATCCTAAATAAAAGGAGGACTATAGGCGCGGAGCATCAGACGAACAACAATACTAGTGAACATTCAAGCGAAGGTGTTTAGCGAGGGGCACGACAATACACGCGATATGGTCTGTTGACTCTAACAGGTACCAGCAGGTGCTCACACACACATGCACACAACTGTGTGTGCATCATCCGTGCACACAACTCATGTATGTGTCCGTTGTGCGCACAGGTGGATACTTTTGTACTTTTGTGTGCACTGTAGAGCTGTGTGTAGCGCAATCAAAGTATGTTCGATGTTCCGACAGTAAACAAGAGGACATGAGTGCATTTGAAACAAGTGTGCTCGAATGTAAATGAGACACTCTACGCTTTTTGGTTATTGTATTTGATCGTTTCATATGTAAAATTATTTTTAGTTGAATTCGTATTTGAATCGTGAGTGAACAACCTTAGTATATGCATTGGATCCATCAATGTAGATGTTTTTCCTTAATTTTTATTTCTGTGTTAGTACTCATCACTATAGAACGCAAGAGAATACAAAGTCGCTTCCCATTGTATGACCCTATGTGTGCTTAGATCTTTAAAATAACGCTATGGATTTTTTAAATAGATGTAGTGGTTTGGGAAGAAGGTTTATAGGTACATGCTTGCCCCCGTGTTAACCAGGGCTAGCTCACTAGTATATGACGATGACAAATGAGAAACAGTTGTCCGTAAGAGTACAAAAGTTCACTTACAAGTACAATACCCACCCACCTCTGCTTAGTTCCTATTATACTTTTACAATCCTCAAATGGTACATGCAACTTTGCACAATAGAGCGGATACCGCTGAAAATTGTTCAGATCTCAGAGATCTGAGGTTTATACGTTTTCAAAGGGTTCTTTATGCACCTACAAGCGAATAGAGCTTTGATACTATGCGAATCGAACATGGTTTAGCTGTAAGGGATTACTAACCTTTTCTATAGTGGATAAATTTCTCTACTCTTGTAAACCCGTGTAATAAAATATAAGTAAGTATAGTATACCTGGAAAATACATATAGCATAGTGTTTGTATACTTCTTTGATGTTTTCAAGGTTTTAAAAATTTCATACCGTATCATCTCGTAAATTGTACCTACTTAAAATCAAGTAGATAAATAGGTAGGAAGGAATAGATACTCCAAAACTTCAATAGTTTCTGTGGGTAGTAGAATAACCACCAGATACTGACTGACAGAGACTGGTTGAGTACCAGTGCCATTAATATGAAAAAAAATACTATTATAATTTAATAATAACAAAAGCGTATTTGTGGCATTTTAAAAATGATCCGCGTAAAAGTGTCGGGCAGCCACGTTGAAATATTTTAAATGAGTTGATGGAAGAGGTGAATATTATGTAACGCGCGATAAAAGCTTTTAACCATCGTCGTTGTTATATGTATAAAATAGATAAGTAAGGTGCTCGATGATTGAACGTCGTATAAATGAAGTCATAATTGATCGATGCACATGCAACTGAAATGCGTTTAAACGTAGGTTTATGCGCAAAAAGGTTGTGAGCTGTGGATTGTATAATTGTCATAATTATGGAGTTACATACGTGTCATGTGCCCCATCAAATTAGCATCTTTACTGACGATTGTGTCAGTAATGATCCCTAGATTACCGCTTAGTTGAAGAGACATGTAATATCTATACTAATATTATAAAGCTGAAGAGTTTGTTTGTTTGTTTGTTGGTTTGTTTGTTTGAACGCGCTAATCTCAGGAACTACTGGTTCGATTTGATAAAATCGTTTTGCGTTATATAGACCATTTATCGAGGAAGGCTTTAGGCTATATAACATCACGCTGCGACCAATAGGAGCAAAGATACAATGGAAAATGTGTAAAAAACGGGGGAAACGCGAACGAAGTCGCTGGCACAGCTAGTATGTAATAATATGAAAAGTTATCACGTTTAAAAATGGTATAGATATTCGTAATTAAACCTCAGCTTATATTTTTACCGTTTCTCGAATCCTGGTTATCTTGTATCTAAATTAAGATAAAAGTAGTTTACAAAGAGATAAGGTGAGTCGCCTTTGCTTCGACTGACAACTAAAAATAGATGTGATAAGCTGTTCATCTCAAACTAAGCTGTAACGAATCTTTTATTTTAAAGTACCTCTATATTTTGTACTTTATTAAAACTAAGGTCATAAAAATGAGTCATAATTACCATAATCTGTTTAGATTATGGTCATTATGACTCTTTTTATGACCTAAGGTCAATTCACATGAATACAGCTGGAACTTTTGGGCTTCGTCTGAAACACAACAGTAATGTGAAATCATAATTTGATGTTAACATTTTTAAGAATGGCCCTTACTTATTACTCTTTTATCTTTTTCTACCTCAGTCGAACGAAAATATTATTATATTTTCTTAACGTCCTAACTAACAGAATGGTGTCTTTGACTCAAATGTTTAGTTAACCAAACCGATTTCGAAATCTTTTCGTTTAGGAAAAATGTTAAGATGTTTAATTAATTATTATTAATTTTGATAATTTCAGTATACCTGATGGACCTGAGATACCAACGAAGAGGCGAGTCCGGCCCAGTCTCTGATTACGGAAGTGAGTATTGAAATTATATAATTACTAACCGTACCTAGTATATATGTATTATACATATAATATAAATATATCAAACGGACACTTGTTTGAAAATAAATCTACAATATTACCTAAATAATATTTTCTATACTGTGACTGTAATATATGCTTATAATTTATTATACCTTGCTTTTGCGAATATATTTTTGCGCATCTATAATATTATCTTATACCCTACCTTTTCTATTAGTGGCAAGACCGGGATGTACCGAGTTCAAGTTTTGGGTCGGGATAAGTTGGTTGAATATGATTTTTTCTTATTTAGACTTGCGTGTTTCATTACGCTAAAAATAAGTCTTTATGGGTAGCCATAATTAATACCTAGATGTAAAATGTGTAGATTGAATTTATTTTTCTCAGATATAGTTTTGGAAACTAAAGAATATTCCTACTTGGCTTGGGATCCCGGGTAGGTTCTACTTTTTCCTGACTATTATGATAGCTTGGAGTAGCCACGTCGTCTTCATTGCGGAGGAGCAGATGATGGCACTGAAGCCTTTGTTGGAAAGACTATCTATATAGCGTTTTATACGGTAGTAGGACTAAGATCCCAGTCAAATGTAATGCAAGACGTCATATAAGATCATTTGAAAGTAAAATCTCTGATGACATCATCAAGCTTATTGTAATGAAACAGTATACGAAATACTTAGCTACGTACATTGAAGCTATACTAGCAAACACGATCTAGTATTCCAACTGTTATTACTAATCGCTGTTCAACACTTGTATTTAGGTACTTACTGGAAATTTGTGTGACCACCAAGGTAATGACTTTTTAATTACCTTACATTGACACACAAATTAATGATAACACGTTAGCCTCCACGTGTCTATTTGATATTAACAAGTTGTAAGGATCGTCACTTCAAATTAATCTTAATAAGTTAAAAATGTATTTTCAACGTTGCATTATTGTTATTTTTATTGATACCTATATTAATAAATCAAAATGCAATGTATGTAAGATGGCGCAATTAGTATTTCTAAAACTAAATGGTGTTATTTCTGCGGTTGATATTTCGGACAGACATGTGAAATGAATGGTAAAAACAAGGTATCAAAATTTCTTCAGATTATTTAGTTGAATCTTATAGGCCGCTGCTAGTGAAGTTAGCTTTGAATATTTTTAATTATTGAATAGGTATTTTGAATCGTGGTAAGAAGATTTGGTCTGTGATATTCCACCTACGCGGCAAAGTCGCAATGTAGGAAAATTGCTCGGCGAATTAATTTACCTGTGAGCTTGGCTGAAATTGTACCTTTAATAAAACATGCTGAATAATCTGCGAAATAGCATTGACCATTTTAATATGTTGTAAGCCTGCCTAAGCTATAATATGAAACTTTGTAAATATAATTAGTGCATTTCAGGAAAATGAATGCTGTGCATCTCTTTGAATGGATGGTTCATTCTAAATTAATAATTTAAATTGCTGCAATTCGAAATGACCAAACATGAACCTAACGCAGTATAACGGTATGAAAGTAAGCAAATTGGTCTTTCGTTATGTTTGCTCAACGCTTATTCATTTTTAAGGTTTGAAAGCTTATTTTCAGTTACTCTACAATATTTTATCATTGGCAATAAATTATTTTTCCTTGTTACTCTTCCTAAGTAGATTTAATTTAAGTAAACTTACTGCACTTTGTGAAAAGAGGTATTACGTTGTAACGAGGGTTAACGCGTATGACAAATTCACGAGATGGCAATACGTTTTCATGAGGTCCAACTGCAGCATGATTGGTTCTTTTTGACGTGACATTGTCAGAGATGTCAATATTCACCTATCATGCTGCAGTTGGACCTCACGCCCTTGTATTGCCATCTAGTGAATTTCTCGTACGCGTTAACCCTCATTGGTTTGCTGCGCGAACTGTGACTTCTTAAGTTAGTAAACAGACAAGGATAATAATACACGACCTAACTGTTTGAGTTTGATTATCACGTTAAGACTTTTTTAAGCTTCTCGTACAGTCTTATGATTATCTTGACCGCTCAGGATGCTAACAAAATTGAATACCTTATCTACTAATTTAATATTTGAAAAAAATCCAATTCATGACCATATCACGTCGATTGCTCTTTTTTCAAATTTTAAATTTACATTGAGCTTTAATAGTATTAAAAACAACAAATAAAAATACCTTATCTGCAATCATTAACTGAAAATTAAATTTATGTTCTTCTGCTTATGTCGACTACATAGAGTATTATTTTATATCGAGCTTTGACTCTACATCAACAAAAACGTTTATGTGTACTTTATATTGACCCCCAACGGAAAATAATAGAATGTTAATGGTACCTATCTTACGTGTCATCTCCTTAGTTCATTTAGCCACTTTACTTGTCAGTTCGGCTCATACGTGGTGGAGATTGTAGGATGGAAGGTTAAAACTATAGCTTAAACAATTTTGGTTTGAAAGGTGTTCAGCGGGAGGCGCAGACAGCCCTGATCCTTGCTGGAGTGGCCCTGGCTGTCCTGGTTCTGGTGCTAATCATCGTCTGTCGTGGTCGGCTCTCCTGGAGATACATTAAGCAGAAGCTGCAGCCAGCCAAGGTGAGCGGATCAGTGTGCTTGGTGTTTTTGATGTCGAGCAGTTCTCATTGCTCATGTGGGGTTGCCCTCCGTGCAAAATTTATAAGAACGTAAGATGTGTTAGTCCTTGTTCTGGTTTTTTGAGAGCTTTTATTTATTTAAAAACCACCTGATGGTGAGCGTTCGTGAGGTGCAAGACGCACGTATAAGTTTGACAGACACAATAGACCCTATTTTAAATAAGTTAGACGATCTCTCCTTCTATATTGATCCTACCTCGCTGTACATTGATCCTACTTGTTGACTAGAATAGTTGACTATAACATATTCTATGTCGTAAGACAATCGCGCGACGAACTATACCTAAAGTTGGTGTGAAACATCGTTCGGGTAGTTTGTCAAATATAATTCTAACACCTAAATAGATAGATACAAGTAATCGTATCTATCCTGGAAATTAAAAGGACACGTTCTGCTGGTATCTTCCTGGGCAATCTCGTGTGCGTGATGAGATCCGCTTGATGAGAAAACACTATTAGTGGGACCTTGAGTGGAATTTGCAAATTGGGAGGATTGAAATACTAACCTTAGTTGTGCTTGGTGTGTAAAGTAATCTGTTTTGTCTTTATGGCTACGGCAAAGTATATCTTGTGCCAATTGCTGAGAGACCTGGTTCCATTTATAAATATAACAGGTAGTAAGTAAAAATATAGTAGTTGTACCGAGTACCGTCCAAGAACAAAACCCTACCTACCTTCCAGTTTGCAACCTTGACTCAAGGCCACGTCTGTTATAAGACCTTGGTCCTCCGACAGACATGGCCAGCCCACACCCACTAAAGTCCCCTTCATGATCCAAACCGATTGCAACTCACAGGTAGAACGCCCTGAGGGCCGGGCTGGCCGCGTTTTTTGTCTGGAGTTGAAGTGATCGTCACCAACAACGAGGCCGATGGATGCCTAAAACCAAATTCATGTATGTTCAGGACTAGCTTAAATGTTCGGAGATGGGACCCTTGCATGAATGATAACCTCGTTCACTGATCATACTCTAATGTTATCTCACTGTATCACTGTTTACTAAAACGATTATATGTTCACTCATTCATGTATCATCTAACTTACTCATGAACTAGTAACTGTGTCAACCTGTGTCCACATGACTAATAAACAGATTCATTCAACTCGAACAGAACTTCTTGGAACTTTTCTTTCTATGCTTTGTTTGTAATCCCTGAATAATCAGGACTACTTTTTCGGTGAAAATGTAGTAAATTCAATTTTGTGTTGCTTTCAGAATCGCGTTAAGAACTACCCAACAGACTTGACACACCACAACCCACACGCCGAAATGCCGAAGTCGAAACCCGAGTTGAAACTAGAAATTCGAAATCCTGAACCACCGAAGCGGAATCCGCAGCCTCTGAATGCCAAAGACCTGGACACTCGAACTTCACAGGCAGATAAGAGTCAAGGTGCAACCACACCCAAAACAATCAGTACAGTTCTGAGTAATAGACATCCGGCAGAGGACACCACTCTTGACTTCTCTTACGACAACATGGCGATGAACGACACTCCTCCTGAACAGACGGGCGGTCTCTCTAGTCACAGATTCTGAGGGCAGGTTTACTTCGGGGGAGAAACAGTACGGTATATCGAAGTCACGGACTACAGTACTGGTGGTTAAGTGCTTGCTAATATTACCATTATCTGTATGTAGAAAATACAGCAGACCAATGAAACAGCATGCCAATTTTCACCTTAACTAAATGGGCAGAACACAAATATTGCACATATTTATAAGTATTCTGGTGAAATCGGGGTATCATTGATTTCTTAAACATTTTTTCAAAAGGAAGTTTCGTCTAGACGAAAATGCTAACTTTGAAGTTTAACGATGCCTTAAGTTTGCAAGTACTGAAGCAAGCGGCCACGGGAGAAATGTGTGCAATAAGTTTTGGTAGCCTAAGTTGGAAAGGTTGGTGCCAAACCTTTTATGAGATAGATTTATACAAATCTCGTCTTTGTTTCGATCACTTAACGACACACGATATCGAGTTTCGACAAATTTGCAGTTATATCTATAGTCAGTTTTCTTTTACATACATTTTATTGAGCAAGAATTCATTAAGATATATTTTTTGATTACGAGTACATTGCTACCGATAACATGTTTAGTTAACATGTTAACACTTTTTCTACTTAATTAATCTTTTAGACTGGGTTTGTACTTCACTTACACGATAGTTATAGTATCTACATAAGTTCAACGCTTTTAGAAAAATCTAAAACCACATGTATTAAAATGGGGTTTCATTTTAGGGATATAATAGTAAATTCGAAAAATGTATATGATTCTAGTGGATCTGATTTTATAAGGAGCTCGTAATCTTCACATTTAGTGACATAAGTACCTAGGAATTTAATATTTATATGAAACTTAATTCATAACGATATCAACCTAGTAGTTAATTGTTATAACTACTATTGAAATTTACTGCAGTGATGAATTAAATTTATGTGATTTGCGTTATTTTGTTTTTAAAAGTGTCTCTTATCTTTTAGATTATTTTGTTTATTTGATTATGGATTTATGTTGTGAAAAACATTCCACTTTGAACTACGTTTTAAGTAGATACGTAGCGAGAGTAGTACTTTTTAAGTAGATTTTAGCTACGTCAGAAAAAAAAAATACTCTATGAGTATTCTGAATTTAGAATAATGTTTGAAGAGCCATTGTTTAGACAGTTTTTGATTATTTGGAAAAGTTTGAAATTACGTCATCATGTGTAATTTTATTAATCGCAACAGTAGATTTTAATAAGTTAGGCGTGTTACTTAAAAATTACTTTGTTTATTATACGAGTATTGCATTGGCGTGTATTCATACAGCAATAACGGCTTAGAATTGTGTTATAAGTTTATTATAAAAGTTTTTGCCAGTTTGATAATTTATAATGTAGCTTTATTTGATAACATTATTGTTATTCAATAATAGCATAATGTGGCAGCATGATTTATCAATGCTGTCACAATTTCATATTTTGTTCATCAAATAGAGCGCTGTTAATGGAATTTTGATGTAGTTATTAGTGTAAGTTTTTGTTATTAATCTGGCAGAAACTAGGTATAATTTAGTATATTAGAATTTAGTATATTCAGTATGGTTTTATTCGTAGGAACGAACACTTAAGTTTCTAATTTTAAAGATTAATTAGGTATCTATTATAGTTTACTATCTTGTGTATTATATCGAGTTCAACTCGGGTTCAATAAATACATATTCAGCATGGCTGAGGTAGTCATTTTATTTTACTGTAACTGGGTCATGTCATTGTGTGCGTGTGGTTTACTGTCCTTTAAAAGATGTCCATTAATTTTAACTGTGATTAGTTTAAACATTTAACAAGAGCTTTATGTAATTTTGTCTTGCTTAAAATGTGTATTTGTCTGTTAGTGTAATTAATTTATGTATTTTTAGTTGAACTGACGCTTGCAAGAGTGCCGTAATATCGGGTGCTCATTAAAACAAAACAACATGGTAAATATCCCGGACTTTTTTAGTTTTCTAATGTGTGTTACCATGACAGTTTAAATATTACGTTACAATAATAATCGGTGTTATCGTTAAAAAAGTAGGTCACGTTTTACAATGCGAATAAGTAACATACTTGTAGTATCTTTGTAGAGTCGCAAATGGAATATTTGCCCGTGGTTAATAATACGGTACAAGCCGGGGATCGAGAGATCACCCGAAGGATTTTTAATAGCTATAAAGTTCCTGGCATCTATACAGGCAGCTTGCGAAAGTTGCTGTGTAGACGTGCTACCCCATTAGGGATTGTTATATGGCATGCGACATTTCGCGAGCTCGTCTGATACCTACGAACAGTTTCGTTTCGTCGTAGCGGGGTGTCTGCTCTAGCTTGTTTACTGGGTCAAATTTCCGAGCTGAAACTATGCGTTTATTGAGCGCAAGAATCTTGCAAATTCTCTTTACTGTTGCCGTTCAATGAATATCAGTTTTGGTGCAACTAAAGGATACTGAAAGCTCCTCAGTGCTAGGTTACGTATATTGTGCGAGGTATGTAATAGGAATTTTTATTTAGTGTCATGAGCCCTCGCTTATAAGTCCCAAATTAGCCATGTTATCATCGCAAAACTATGGTTTTTGAATGTTAATCCCGGATACGTTGAGTGTGGGTACATAACAGAATCTTCGTAGTACCGTAGCGTAGCATATCAATGTTTTATGTATTCATTGTGTTTTTGTTATATGTTATATTTTTATGTATTATTGAAAAAAACATGTCCCAACCTCGTGAATTGAGCTTAATGACTGTTTTACTGTTATTGTCCTGTGACCGGTGCTTGGTATAATGACGTGGACGGCTCAGCATTAATGGCCCCCTTTGATATGTGAGAATCGTAATAATCAATGGAATGAATTGTCCAATTAGTTCGATTCTACTCGATGACTGTATTAATTGAGCGAAAATATATACTGACTGACAAATACACCTTTTGAAGTCAATTGCTGAAATACAAATCGGTAAATGTCATTAATCTGATGAAAGTGTTTGATGATTTCCGATATTATGACTCGTAATGTGAGGCTTTTTCACTGATAGGTTTTGATTTTAAAATTTGTTTATTCGCTTGTAAAAATAGATAACACTAAAAACAGTAAAAACTACTTAAAATATTGGTTAACTTGGTTCGTTGGATTAATTGGCTCAAAACATTTGACTTACAAAAATTTCAAAAGGTATATCAGAAGATATAGACATGTAACTAAAACGTTACGGACTTAAACTAGGAAGTGGATCCGGATAACATCTCCATAAAGCCTGTTTTCTTCACAGATATTAGTACTGCATGTGTTAGGTTCAAAGATACGGGCAACTTTATCATCAGTGGTATAATCAAATGATGATTATTGGATGGAGAAATACATAACAATTACGCGACACAAATATTATGTCCTAAGTACTGAGTAGTTAAGTAATGTGGTTGAAGACACCGCCCATTCAATACAATAGACAAATGCGAATTATTTGCTTTCTTCATGTATAAAACGTACAATTTGTGTGCTCAAAGTACCATTACGTGCCTAGAGAGGAATACGCGGTATATAATACAGCGATTCCTCCAGTAATCTCGATCACGTTTTCTGATCGAATATACCTCTAGTACCGAGAAATCGAGTTGAATACCACATGAATCACGTTGCAGGCGATGGCCACGACTTCTTGTTGAATTATAGGAAAATATGTGAGTTATAATGTATTCACGCTAGAGTTATATAAAAACTTACAAATAGACAAAATTGCATCTAACTCATAATTTAACGATTGATTTGAGGAACAATAAACAAACACGCATTGCGATTCACATGACTTAATAGTAAAATAAATAATGTTTTTTGTATTTATTTCTTTATTTTTAGCGTAGAATTTTTATGGTTGACTAATATTCCCTTCAGTGGCATTTGTTGTTATAAATATCGTGTAACTTCTAACAATATCAGAAATAACTTAGTTCAAAATGTACCTAAATAGTTATTATTTCTATTGGAATACTTCATTTTTGGTCGAAAAATATTTAAACAAAATCTTGGGACAAGCGTTATTAATACTGAAATTGTCGAATTGTTCAACTAATGATAATTTCTTAACGTACTCCGTTCTTCGCCCCGAGACGGCCATGTTTGGGTGCCTTAACAGACGTCAGGACTTATTATTTTTAATGAGTGCCATCATAACGAAGTAAGCTAAGTATTAAACCAACAAATGTGACTAGAAAAAGGAATATTTATTAATGTTTTATATTCACCTATGTTATTAAAGGTGGATAAGTGGGGTCAATTATATGGTTTATGTTATGTTTAAATGATAGCTTAGATTATATCAAAACATAGGTAAGAAACATAATACGTCCATACGAAACATTCCATTAGGCTAGAAAAACAATGTTATGATTAAGTACTTATTTGTCTATCAAGGAAATCCACTGGAACGTGGTACTAATTAAGTCGGGAACTATCTAGTTTAGTATCGACATTTAATACCCAATTTGCTCTAATTAGTAGTAAGTAGTATGCACTAATCACTTATATCGGGGATAGAACTGACATGTACCTGCACAGCTTAAATCTCTTACTGATCTGTGCTCATTAGAAACGACGTATAGAGTGAGACGTATAGAGATAAATGGTATTATAATGATGCATATTCTGAATCGTCTATCATTTGCGAGAATTTAACTTACTACGAAACTGATTTATTTACATTTTCGTATACTAATCACACGATGAACACTGATAAAAGTTCCGGTGCATTTTAGGAGCTTTCTAAAGCATTCCAATTACGTTGTTTCTTTGTGCAGTTACTGGAAATCGTGACCAAGTAAAGAAAATCTTTTGAATGGCTGTCACAGGCTGGCTAAAACGTTGCATCTCAGCTTCCCAACAGAGGAAATGCTTTTAAATACTCTTCTAAAATGTTGTCTTAAAAAAAAAGAAAACGGCATTTAATACAACGTTCAATTAATTACTGTTTATAGAAATGGGCGATGCTCGCTTGTATTAATATTGCTTTACTAGAACGGTATAGGTTATGGACTTATTTATTAATTCTGATTAATATGCAAATAATCCATAACCGTCAATGGCGACCTCTTCGCCGCCGCCATTTCAAACTCTGGTACATGTCGGAGTTTGAAATGGCGGCGTGTAAGTAGTTTTTCAAATTTGAAATTCATATGTAAGATTATTGGACGCTTTAACGGCGAAGGAAAACAACGTGAGGAAACTTGAAATTCTAAGGTTGTGTAGTCAACCAACCCGCAGTAGGCTAGCGTGGTTGACTGAGGCCTTATCGGCCTAATTTAGGATATACCCGTGCCCCAGCAGTGATGTGATGATGATGAATATGCAAATACCCAGTAGCATTTTCCCATTTTATATTCTATTGCGCGTAGCTCAGGATTCAAATAATAAAACAAAAGTTAACCCATCGACTCCACTAATGGAATGGCTGAAATATTTAGCCGTCTAATGGACGTCAGATTATTCTATTTGCGCGAAATAGTTAGTTACTTCAGCGCTTAGCCGATGGTCAGTTTCCAAAGCCTAATTCAGCCGTTGATTGCGACCAATTGATTGCTTTCGACCTAAATTATGTTTGGCTGATTTTGGTAGTGCTAACTTAATTGGTTGTGTTTATCCCACGAATCCAGTCACATTTTCTTCATTTTAAATACGCTTTGAATATTAGGAATGCACCCTATTTTATAATGTTGGGAAGTTTCATTTATATGATTATAAATTCCTGTTGAGGAGGTACTTGTGCCTTACATTTTCGGTACGGTTATTATTAATTTAAGTGATTAACTTAGTATATAATTTTTAACGTTCGAGTCAGAATTTATAATTAGGTGAAGTAAATAAATGCTCTAGGCACAAATGTACTTAATTAAATATACGTTGGTTTTTGTTAAAATTTGAACTTTATTTTATTGTAAAGTTAAGTTCAATTTTGACGAAGAGATTATTCTTTTAACAAATAATTAATGTTAAACAAGTTAAAGTAATTGTAAGATCTGTATATACATATATATTAAAAATTAAAACGCCTTCAGGAAATCCGTCCATAGTTAAGAAAAATATTACCTAATATAGGTAATTAATTATTACAATTATTGTTGTTAAGTTGTAGGGTTAAAATATACATTTAGCATAATCAATTTTAAAGTTTGAATTTTAGTGTTATTGTATTAATGTAAAACATCGATTGGTATTAAATTAATTTTATAAAATCAAAGACACTTGTTTTTTTAATTTTATTCTCTGCATTTAAAAAAATGATATAACTTTGTCTTAATGAACTGATATTGAAAATATTGTAATAAAATAACTTATTCGAAGAAATGGAAAACATAAAAATTTAATTTTGGTGCAAAAGTAACTTACGTCTAAATAGCGCAACTAACTTCATACAGACACATTGTTATACAAGTTATTTTCATCTATGCATATGTTATTTATTTAAAAAATAATATTTTAAATCCTAATAAAATAAATCCTATAAAACCATGTAATCTGGGCATAACATGGGGAAACACTTGAAGTGGAATTTATTCATTTAATACGAAAGAACAAAAGAAAAATATTTATTTGGCACCATTACATACCTAGAAATTACCTAGTTTAAAATTAACATGATAAATTAAAATCTAATAGTAAGAAATAAGGCGTCCAACCGATTTCGGCCATGGCGGACGATCTCATTTCAGGTCAGCCAAGTGCGCAGGACATACATTTATCATGCATAAGTGTAAGTGCAAACACAAGTGCACTCTCTGTTCATAGATGAGCCGACATGAGCGACCGAGTAATTTCTTTACAGAAAAACTCATACAAATTTTTCCCTGACCAATGACCATGGACTCGAACCGGGGACCTCTCAGTCCTTACACATCGCTTGCTACCAATGGAGAAACGATGCAGTTAAGAAAAAAACAAAAATAATCTAAAAGTAGTCAGTATCCGAATAAATTTTAATTCTATTATGCCTCCCGTGTCTATGCTTTCTGCGTCTCGGATAATCTTGGTAATGCTTATACAGCCTTTGCAACTTCTTCTGTAACATCTCATTCTTGTGTTCCTCCATCATGTTTGTGTAGACATCCGAAAACGGAACTATGTTGATCCCTCCGTCGCGGGATACTATGCCCGGTATCCCGGGGACCAAGCCCGTTTGACGGGAGTACGCTGGAGGGTATGGAAGGGGTGGACGAGGAAGAGCTGGTAGAGGCAGCATAGGGCCGGGTGGTGGCATGGGAAAGAAAGGTGGTTGTATTGGAATTTGTAAAGAAGGGTTCGGCATAGGTGGAAAAGGCTGAGGTAGTGGTAATAATGGATTGTAAGGTATTGGTAAAGGCACGGGTAGAGGGACAGGGATAGGTGCTGGTATAGCAATGGGAACCACTGCTGGCGGTGGACTGGTTGAAGGGAGAGGCTGTGGCGTTGTCTTCATGCAGTAATCGGGAATATTCCTCGGATACCAGTATAGGGGATTACATTCGTTCACACTTGGTAGAGGTCGCATCTTTATTGGATCCATGTAGGTCAATCCGGCGATTGTGCATAGTGAGAATTTTGCGCTCGCAACGACTAAGATGGCCTAGAATAAAGATTTGTGATTACAAATTGATTTCCTTCAAGATTAAGTAGGAAAATATATACTAACCTTTAAGTAAGTGGCCATGGTAAAGTTGTGAATTATCGTGATCTTATGAGTAAGACTGGAGACCACATTTTAGATGCCTTGAGTACTTGCTACTTATTAAACACCGAAGAGAAAATGAAACAAGCTTGAATGCAGTCCTACAATCTGAAGAACAATGAAACCATGATTCGCCACAACAATGAGTGTTTGAAGTACTCGGCTTTTTAAACTCTTTGACTTATTAAGTGTTTTTATTTTGATTCATTGATACAATCGACTACATACAATATTTTTATCAATATAGGTAAGATTGACGTAATTTCGACAGTAAATGTTCCGATTTTTAGAAACAACCCGACTAAGTAGGGGTGAGAGTAATCCGCTTCCCCGCAAGTCCGGTGATGATGACGAGGCTACTTCAAGCCATCATCGTATGTCAGTTAGGAAAAAAACCCGACTACCCGTGAACTACGCACCGTCCGATCAACGGATCATGTATATCTTTTTAATTGTACCTACTCAAATACCGACATTTTTTTCCAAAATGAAAGGTAGGTGTAGGGTTAGGCTTTTCCCGTCAAAATGTATAAATTTATCCTATTTAATTTTCTTTCATGTACAACACATAGTGTTCTCAGCCTTTTTTTAGAAAATACATAATAATATATAAGTCTAGGTGATAGTTATTCCGTACAATACACCTTATATCATCAATTTTATTGTAATATTTTTAATGTCCTGTATTCATTTGTAACGGTTGAAATGCTTTTGTATAAATACGGTGTGAAATTTTGGTAGTTCGAATACTGAATATCAGATTAAATCGTTCTACGTATAAATGCAAATATTTACTATGATAGCTGAGTACACAATAAATCGCCGATCATAATAGGAATGTATACTAGCATCAAACAATGAAACCAGGTTTGTATAAATGAAATCATTTTATTTCAGTCTGTAAATAGCTGAAAATATTTTTCATATCAAATATTTGCACAAAGTGCCATAAATATTTTAACAAAATAGTTGTTAGGGACTTATAATTAGATTTCACTTATTTATATTTCACTATAATTAACCACGTAACTGGCCTTTTTAACATATTAACCTTCGCTTTTATAACTTTTCGCTTTGTCACAAGCTTTATTTGAGACCAATAAGAAGTTTTCGCAATCGCTGTCTCATCTGCTTGTTCTGATTCTGTTCCACGATTTCTGAATAAGCACTTGCCGAAGGATAAACATTAATGCCTTTAAGTGGTGAATCGAATGGTGATTTTCTTTGAATCATTGTACGTTGATATAAATTTGGATAGAAGGAATGTGGAGCAATGTAGGGGTGAGGTGCTCCTGCCACTGGCAGCATAGGGTTGGATGGCAGGAGGGATAGGCCTGGAGGCAAAGGAACTGCTGGGTATGGTGCTGGTGCTGGCAAAGGCGGGATCATTGGAGGATAGTGAATAGGGACGGGAGCGTGGAGCGGCACTGGGATAGGTATCGGTACTAGCGGGAGAGGCGTCGTGTAGCAATAGGTAGGCAGATTCTTCGGGTACCAGTAGGGTGGATTGCAGGGGTCCGATCCATCTTCATTTAGAGGCCTGTGAGGCTTTGCCGGATCGAAGTACACTATTTTAGGATCAGTACATGATATTCTTGCTATTAAAACAGCAAATAGTGAAATGTAGGAAATCATCACCTGAAAATTATTTAATGTTTAATATCTGTGTGAGTATTTTGGTTGATGTATTAATTCACATTAAGACTTTGACAAACCTTGAAAAACAATTAAAGCCAATTTAAAATATATTAAGTACTAATGTGCAAGAAACGAAAACCACGTATTGTTGTCCTACACCTAGTGCTACCTCCAAAAGTTAAAGACGCTGTGGGGAAGGCACAAGTACAAAAAATAATTGCGAGAACAATGAAAGCCAATCAGCGCAGTTTTTCTTTTTGGACCCCGAGCGTTAGTGAGGTAGTGAAGTCTCATAATGATTAGTTAGGTCACTACAAAACGTCTATAACACTTACTTAAAACTATTGTAATTTAGTTTTGAACACAGTGACCACATTGTCTCCGATCACTTTTCTTTTCACTGAATGGAGTTTATTGTTTATCTGTAATTTTTTATGGTTCTTTGCTTGATCTAGTGTACCGAAAATCTGGGTTCCGCTCGGAGCTGTCGGCTGGTCCTCGTATGGGTACCTTTGTCTAAATTGATTATTGGCGTCTATATATGCACCAGCTAACTTCTTGATAAACACTCCACTCTGCTCTGATATTGGTTGTCTATACAACGCTACGACCCCTAAACCGGGCAGGAGGGTTATTTGAGGTGCGGTAGGTTTTTTCTCGACATCTTTCCTGAGCATATAGAACATTTTTTCATAAGGTGTCATGAGTCGTTCTTCTTGATACACTTGAAACTCATCTTGTGCCGATGGATAGTGAAAGTTACTTCTGATACTTTCTATGTCTTTCATGATTCGGACCGGGGTGAAAGGACTGATGCTGTTTCTAATATAGTCCTCGTACATTTGAATACATTCCGGGGGCAGGTGGAGTGGATACCAGTGCATAGGGTCGCACTCGTGTACGTCTCGATATCGGTTCTCGAAGTCGAAGTGGTCCATGTAAGTGACGCCTGTTATTGATTGAGCGGCAAGCTTAATCATTCCGAACAGAATAGCGACAAGTAGGTCACATTTCGGCTGAAAACGAACTTTATGTTTAGTTTTGTGACTAAAAACATGGTAATGGTAAATGACATCCTGGATTTAAGTTATATTTTACTACTTGTAATCCTGTTTGAAAGTTATTTTTATTATTAAAATTCTCATACCTATTTAAATATCACTTATTAGATAGATTTAGTAATAATAATATCAAACCATTTACCAACTAGGTATTTACCTAGTTGGTAAATGGTTTGATATTATTCGTAAAGTCAGGGTATTAGCAGGTTTTCATTGCTTTTCGTATACATATCACCAGGGCGGGCTAAATAAAACTGTGTAACCAACAATCCATTGAGTAGCCACTGAAAGTCTTTTCATCTTTTCTGCGAGTTGACAGCGACATGTCACGTTGCATGCAGTGAACATGCGACTTGAAATATGACAAAACAAAATAGGTGATGATAAATGAACGGAGTCTCACCGGCATATTGTGGCTTATGATTTTTCGTACGTCAGTTACGTCAGCGTCAACTTTCGTTAGCGTTTTATTCGCACCTATTTACAACACTGTGCTCAACTCGTTTCTCGTGTGTCGATTGAGAATACCACCATCTTGTGCCCTGGGTGGAAACCACCTGCGTTGTTGCGTAATATTTCAGTTATCGGTCTGCATTATGTGACCGGTTGCATACCTATATGTTGGACTTATGCTTCATAAGCGGACGGACGGTCATTCGAGTATTATTACTACGTATGAAAGCCACACCACGTCTATTGTGAACTCGACGATGCCGGCACGTGTATGTGATGTAAAATTTAAGCAAGTGAAGTTGGTTACTTTAAGTTCAAGAGCAGTTTGTTATGTTATTTTTTATTTCATACCAAACTTTAATATCAAACATGTTAAAGAAGAACACTACATAGTGTAAAACAAAGTCCCTTTCTCTATATTTATAGTATATCCCTATGTATGCTTAAATCTTTGAACCCACCGAACTTTTTAATAGATAGAGGGATTCAAGATGAAGGTTTTATGTATAATTTAAGCGAAGCGAAAGCGGGACTCTATATAGTTGTATGATAAACTTTGATTTTCCTTTTGTTGAACTATTTATAATTATATAAAAATAATTTATTCTTAATTTATCGATGGTATATTTTATCAACGCTTAAGGACCGAGGAGAGTAGCTGAAGATGGAAATAGGTGACGAGCATTTAGGGGGCCCTATGTCCAGCAGTGGACGGAGGTGGAGCAATGATGATGATGAGTAACCCCGGGTGTAGTCACGCCAAATTTCTAGAATACAATAGAATAGAATAATTGTTTTTTTTCCCCACAGATATCTTATAAATGTGGTTACAATGAACTCTTGAACATATTTCATTCCGAAATCAGTCCCGAAATCAGGAAGTTGGCAGATGCACACCCGTGCCTAAAAAAGTACGATCAGCCGACATGAGTTTACAAGTGACAGACTCGATATGGCCTATCTAAAAATGTCTATGAAAAAATGTACAGCGCCCCTAGCGGTAACGCTAAGAACTAAAATCTATAGTTTTTTAATGTATGTAAGTTTACGATAGCTAACTCATGGTAGCGCTCCCGGTCATGTCGAGTAGTCGTCTTACCTAACTATGAGTATAATAATAAGTAGGAGTGACGGAACAGTGAGTGCACTTGCGTATGCGCACACATTTGTGCATCATGATTATCTCCTGCGCATTTGGCTGATCTCCATTGAGATTCGCCGATATAAAAATAATGAGTAAGACAAAACGTATTATTAAATAAAAATTAAGTCAGTATCTGTACCAGATGAGGTAAATCACTTTTTGTCCTTTGATTATGAAGTAACCAATTGAGTATGAAGTTGTACTAGGTTTTCAGCTTGCAGTTTCTAATGTGCGCTTGAACGATACATCTGCCCTCAATTACTTAGACTGTAAAACACATCTCAGAGCGTTTGTAGGCCAATATGAAGATGCGCTACGAAGTGGAAAAGAGTTCTTATAAACAAATTAACTTAAACTATCTCCCTGGTAAAGTTTAATTTAATCAGTTCAAGGGTTTCATAGACTATGAAACGAGGTAATTTTACTTCTTTACTATCTATATTATAGAAAATATTATAGACATGATATTCTTGTACCGTATGATGAAGACCTCCGTTAAGATCAATACCTCCTTACCCTCTCTTAAGGGGGTAAATAGGCGTTTGAAAGTTTGTATGACGATGATGACACAAAACAAAAGTGCAATATTTATTTTCACTAACATAATGTGGTCAACGGCTAGTGTTAAGCGATTATATTTACTCGTAATTACCCGAACAGTATACAGGGTGTCCCAAAAAGTAGTGTCAAGCGGAAGTCCTGAGATAGAACACCCCTGGGGCATCCGAAACACCCCCATGTATGTTCCGCGATTTTTTATAGTTTTCGAGTTATGATTATTTTTCTTAAATTTTGAGAACAACCGACCTAACCGACTAAAAATATTGTAGAGAAAAAAGTATTCCACTTTTTTGAGTAATTTTTTTTGCAAATAAATTTTCATGAGTTTTTCTTTAATGCCTAAAATATTTGTCTCCATAACTTATATGGAAAATATCAAAATTATGGTACAAACTGAAAAGTTACGTTCTGTAAATAATGTCTTACAATTTCAACGTTAAATTTAAAATATTAGGAAGTAGTTGCATGGCTCCTAAATCACTTTAAAAACTGCGCTAGACTCTAACCTTTCATAATCATTAATAAAAAATGGTACTTAATGGGCTACTTTTGCTGAAATCGGACTTCTTAGACAGAGAGGTGGAAAAATCATAAAATTTGCTATTTGATGAACAAGCATTATTTAGACATTTTATTATTCCGAAAGTTAGTCAGTTTGTTCACAAACCTAAATTTAATAAAGGAGCACTCAGATGGAAACATTTGGATGCTTTTTTTTGTTTAATTTAAGCTTCATTGCGCTAACACTGTTTTCACATGCAATACCTTTGTTACGACGAACTTGACGAACTTTACTTTCTTTATGGACTTTAATAAACTTTTACTTATACATTTTTTACAATAAATAATCAAAAACGATAACTTTTTTTATTCAATAAAGTTCCCATTTTTAAACTTAATTAAATTTTTAAGTATCACAAATTCAACTTTCAAGTGGTTATTTCTTAGCATTTCTGGTATAATTTTGATTGTTAACAATCTTATTGACTTTAGAAATAATAAAATGTCCAAATAATACTTCGTATTCAAATGGAAAATTTTATGATTTTTCCACCTCTCTGTCTTTGAAGTCCGATTTCAGCAAAAGTAGCCCATTAAGTACCATTTTTTATTAATGATTATGAAAGGTGAGAGTCTAGCGCAGTTTTTAAAGTTATTTAGGAGCCATGCAACTACCTCCTAATATTTTAAATTTAACGTTGAAATTGTAAGACATTATTTACAGAACGTAACTTTTCAGTTTGTACCTACCTACCTACCTAATTTTGATATTTTCCATATAAGTTATGGAGACAAATATTTAACCCGGCGCCAGCACAGTCAAAATATGCAACAACGACAGTAGGGTTGGGTCGACACGACCCGTATAAGAAAACGCCATAATTACAAAAGTTAAAATAAATTTGGTTTTGTGTTATACTATCTGTATAATACGATTATCGTTATAGGTATTGAGTAGAAAAAAACAACATGATACGAAACTATCTTTTTAATTACTATTTTTTATAAAAGTATCACAATTAAATAACAAAATAGACAACCTATGTCTTAAAGTAATAAAATTTTATCAAAACAAACTTTTTTCTATAATACAAACTAATTTGTTGCATGGTAATCAAGTAATTAAATGACTAATAATATAACACCATTTGTGTCGGTCTTATAACAAAATTAACAATATTTCAAAACTAAAAAAATCATTTTTAATATGGCGCAAAATTACGACACGAATAGTATGGTTGGGTCATAATTACCTTTTTCGCGTTTGACCGTGTCTATCACCCGCTGCGGCCGTATCACGACTAATTGGTGATATCCTGCACTAAGTGGGGACCGTTAGCTCCAGCTACTGAGAAGTTTGGCAATGTCACACACAAATTCTAAGAAACACGCTCATTTGAAAACTGCTCGGGTCAAATAGACCCAACTGTGCGAACGCCGGGTTAAGGCATTAAAGAAAAACTCATTAAAATTGATTTGCAAAAAGAATTACTTAAAAAACTGGAATACTTTTTTCTCTACAATATTTTTAGTCGGTTAGGTCAGTTGTTCTCAAAATTTAAGAAAAATAATCATAACTCGAAAACTATAAAAAATCGCGCAACATACATGGGGGTGTTTCGGATGCCCCACGGGGTGTTCTATCTCAGGACTTCCGCTTGACACTACTTTTTGGGACACCCTGTATAGAGAGTGCCTTCTAGTCTTGCGCATTAAGCGCTTTCTTTAAGCAAAATACCGGTTAATTGCTAATCTCGTATCTATTTCCGGGATAAAAATTTATCATTCAAATTGCATGAGAACATAGGTAATGTTCTCTCCATATTCTTAACTGTATTTATTACTAGTGACCCGCCCTCGCTTCATTTCGGGTATATCTATAATATAAAAATGAATCGCGAAATGTGTTGGTAAGCGCATAACTCAACAACGCCTGAACCAATTTGGCCAATTATTTTTTAAAATGTTCGTTGAAGTCCAAGGATGGTTCTCACGGCGAGAAAAAGTCGAATAATTGCCGGGAAGACCCTAAAAACAGCCCTTTTCTTATTCACATTTTTTTGACAGGAAGAAGTCTGTCGGGTCAGCTAGTTATACATAAAAACCTTCCTCTTAAATCCCTCTATCAATTAAAAAAAAACATCCAAATCAGTTATGTAGTTTTAAAGATTTAAGCAAGCAGGGACAGACAGACGGCGACGCGGGAAGCGACTTTGCTCTGCGAGTTTCATAAATATTTATTGAGTAGATTAAGCGTCAAGAAGTGAGAAACCAAATACGAATACAAAAAATATAAATTTTTACTAGGTTATTAGATATAGGTACTTTTGGGCTAAATTAAATAAAGAATAACACATTGTCAACCTTTATTTCTACAACCTCAGCTTGTTAAATATAATCTGCATTCGAAGGAAATAGGTAATGATAGGCTACTTCAGAGCTAGGACGCAGCACTCATCCTTGCATTATCCAGGTGACCTGGATACCGTAGTCTAATAAAAAACCCGAGCCAGTAAACTACTAATGGCAGTCTCTTGTAAGCAAACACAAAGCATGTTAGCTCAAATGTATATTATGGCCGGGACATTGTTTTTCTAAGAGCATTAGCGCGATGTAGACGTAAAGGGTAATACGATGCAGTTGATTATTAGACTTTGATTTCAGATTGAATTGTGTTTGTTTTACTATTTACATGGTTTGTTTAAAGTTCTAATTTGAATTTTGACTTATATAATATACTATCTTTCCGCCCGCGACTTCGTCCGCGTAGAGAGGTTTAACGGGTAAAACATTACTTCTGTATAGCGCAGTCGGTTAAAAAGTAGACTATGTCCTTTCTCAGGCTCTGGACTATATTTGTACCAAATTTAATTGAAATTAGTTCAGTACTCTACGCGTGAAAGCGTAACAGACAGACAGACAGATTTACTTTCGCATTCATAATATTAGTAAGGATGATCAAACATTTTAACGTTTATCTATCTATAGGATTTATGTATGTTACTACACGCGCAATAAATACAATTAAAACAAATTGATCAACTTTATGTCATTTTTTGTTTGTATTAATTTGGAAAGTTTATAATAGTTGAATTAGAAAAAAAGTCCACTAAATATTTTAAAAATTTTGAAGTTTCCGTTTTGGTCGAGAACTCGAAAGCGATATTTTCAACTTTGAATATCTAGCTACCTCTAATATCGGTTGGCCGTGGACGATTATCCCGTAGTACGATTAGGATTAGCTGAATATGTGTTCGTCTTTCTGTCGATGACATGTGCAACCGATACCGTAATTACATTCCGTTTTAATCTACTGCACTACTGGAAATTTCAGAATATGTTGAGGTATACCTACATACATACATGGGAGTAATAGCGTTTCTTGGGTGTATTAAAATAGTTACAAAGAAATAAAACCATTTCTTCATATACTCCAAGTATACTTATTAATTTATTAATACAAAGTAATTAATAGGAAGAATCATTACCTCGTTTACTGTCATGTTGGAAAATCAGACTATTCTAGGATATCGCAAGAGTTTTATCACTACTGGTAATATAATAATAGGTGGTTTGTCTACACAGCCATCTGAAACATGCAACATAAATAATCTATAATTTAATAAATATTAACTTAAAAATCTCTAATCACCCGACTGACTTTAAGAAATGTAGATAAAAATACGAGCACCTATATGTACGTAGTTCTTGAATTCTTAAATAATATGTAATACTATTGAAGATAAAATATACTTTTTATTGGAAAATAACAACTAAACATTAACATAATCCATTGAAAAATTAGATAGGCTGTCTAATAATCAATCTCAACTGTTTAATTGTAATGTTTCATAGAAAATAATATATTTTTAATAACGTGCTGTCGGGTAAATGGGCAACATGTAAGTAGAGATCGATAATATAAATAATATGTACCGTAAAATGGGGGGAATAGGGTCTCAGGGGGGAATAGGGTTGGAACTGAGTAGTTTCTTTGCTAACCTTTGGTGAGCCCACTTTTAAGTTCAACTATGGTTCAGTAGATTTTTTTAACAGAAGAAAAATCATTTTATGTACTGACAATACAGAAATCTTTGCTAACCACAGACAATAATAAAAAAAACACATTTGAATGTGAGCGCCCAAACTGCTGAAGTTTTAGTCCATCTAAATTTTGATTTTGCCGTCAAACTAAACAGTTGGAAGTGACTTGTGTAATTCAAATCGATTAAATATTTCATGAAGGAGCTAAGGACACAAAAAGTTAGTACATTTTATTGCTGATTTAGATACAATCCATAAAATATGTTTCACATACAACTTCTTTGGTTTTTTGGGGTTATTAGGGTCGTCGATGGGGTCATTCGGGTCATAGGATGGGGTGGATAGGGTCATAATATGGGGTTAATAGATTCACTTGCGAGGTGAATAGAGTCAACAGAGGGGGGAAAAAGGTTTTCGCTATAGGGTTGTCACAAAGGTAGTTCGCGCTAATAAATATTTATTTTATGGACATTAGTTTCATTTGGGGTGTTGAAATTAGCAAATATTACAGCTCTAATTTTAAAAGTCGCATGTACCTACTTATAAAAATTATAAGATTTAACTTATTACTTGCAGCTCAAAATACAAGATGCCTCGTGTGTACAAACCGAAACCTTGTGCAAAAACGTACAAAAAATATGATTCGGTTGTTATAGAAAAAGCCCTGCAAGAATTAATTACATCTGCCAATAAATTATCAATACGAGCTATTGCTAAAAAGTACGAAATACCTTTCTCGGTTTTACAACGACATAATACTAATTTGTTTAATTTAATAATAAAAAATATGCTCACAATGATTTTTTGTCATCCCTAGCTATACATTCTATTCTCCCCAGTCTCGACTCTATTGACCCCGTGCCTGGGGTGAATAGGGTTTTGAAGGATTTTTTCGATTTTCTCATAATTTTGTAATGGGACCTAATAAAGTATTGTATATCATTTAAAAATATACATATCCGGACAAATAATAGCGTTTTCAAAATCGAAATTTTTTAGATATATGTAGAGTACTTCTGCAACAAAGTTGGGAAGCTACCCTATTCACCCCATTTTACGGTATTCTTCTTATTCTTTCTTGACTACATAAGAATATTAATAGAGCGATTAATAATCTAGGACATTCTAGGAGTAAGTATGTTTGTTGAAACCACACATACTTACAACTAAGCATCATCATATGCGATTGAAGTTATGATGGACTTTACATGGAATTAATACTTGAAAATCCTTATTTGTAAGACTAAAACTTTGTTTTTTCTTATGCCGTAGCAATCAATAGTCATTCGTTTCATCTATATGTAACTGATATTGTTGACTGGCTCGATGGCGTGATGGATAGTGCCCTTGTGTCTTGCGCCAAAAGTTTTGGGTTCGATTCCCACTCGCCACCAAATACTTTTTTTTTTTTGTACGTATGTAGTTATTTATTCCGTGTCTGAGCGAGTTCTTTATATTTCATTTATTAGTTAAAATATACCCGTAGAATTTGCAATTCTGTATGAAGTTACGTTGTCAACAGTCGAGGCCAGCTCGTCCCCAACTCGCACCACACTTTCAACATTGCCTGCGAAGATCACTAGTAGTACCAGTAGCAAATTCATTTAGCTTAAAATAAAGAAACGGAAAAACATGTTCAACTTCAACTTTACTTTACTTTATAACTATACTTATGTAATTCATGCGAAAACAGGCACTTATAAATGTGTGTAAAGTTTTTTATAAAAGCTAGATGCAATATGTTTAAGTTACTTTAACTTTTTAAAAGTTATAAAAAGCTTATCTAATTTGTTGACATGTGTTATTCAACACACTTTACTAATGTTCGACACGAATGGGTAACGACGACGTAAGCACTGGTGTAGTTTAAAGGGTTAGAACATTAGCCAGTAAGTTAGTTCAAAGTGGTGGGTTCGAATCCCCTGTAACTTTTTTTAAATTTGTTGTTTTTTTAATGCAGTCAGTCCCCGTTCAGGCGGGGTCATGAATGCGAATTTTTTCAAATTTTAAATTCTCCTGTACTTTTCTATAAAAGCACTTTCATGTGCGCGAAATTGCTTTTTCCAAATATTAATTAATCGCTATACCTGAGGCTAATAATATGCGGGAAAAATTCGACGGCTTCAATAACTGTTGGATGGTGTAATGGTTTGCACGACTCGGCGCGATTCTCGGAAAGACAGGTGTTCAAATGCCCGGCTTAAAGGGGGGCAATTGAATAATTCCTTTTTTCAAAATATAAAAAAAATCACGTTTCAAAACCATGTATGCAGGCTTTAATATGTCCACGAATATCCTAGTTAATTTCGTAGTGCATATTCGTCGCATCAGTGGCTTGCTCGCTGGGGTTTACTTTTAACGTTTCGAAACTCTCGTCAAATTGTATTTCGGCTGGGTGTGGACGCCGCGGGCTAGCGCCCAAACGTAGTGAATTTTATGTGTGCGGATATTGTTTTTCTTGTATGCACAGTGCACAGTTACGTAGGACACGCAATGTGAAACACCAGAAATAGCTGGTACAGTTATTTCGTTTCGCCAATACGAATAACTGAATTGCCTGTTTCGGGAATTTGTGGTTATGAATGATGGATGAAAAATTCAATTTTATAGCCAAGTCAAATTTTAACTGATCACTTCATTATTTTAAATGAATATTTAAAAAAAATCTTATATGTATATTTTTAAACAGAATATACAATCTATAGAAGATGAATGCACCCATTTCACACTTAACTTGTACAAAATTCATTTACTTCCTGGTTTTACAATTTTTACATATTGAAATGTACTTTATAATTTTAAAAAGATGGAAATAGGTACAAATGTCAAAATTACCAGTCAATAAATAAATTAATAATTCATACTAATAAAATTTTAGCTAAACACGAAAATTTATAGATGCCTTGAAATTATATAATTATAAACATTATCACTATTTCATAATTATTGTGATCATATCATAATAATACGTCTCAGAATATTCAGTCACAAAGAAGTTATGCCACCAACTTTATCTATCTGGGTACCTCTTAGAGATTCTCCGAGCTTTTCATGAAAAGTTTTCCAGGAGTAAGGACGGGAAGTGAAATAAAGGAGTCTTATTTCGCCCCGAGGTGCATCAAATAAACTAAACTGCATAAACTGAGGAAACAAATATTGAAACTGGTCTGCAACTTCATACCATGGCATCGGTGGCAGAAAGACGTGTTTGTTAGAAACAAATGCATCGCACATTTGTATGTCCGGTCATGCATTCACTTCTTTGATATTGTACTTTCTTGGTTCGGACGAAATAGCCGAAAAAGAGTGGTTGTAGTGAGATTTTAGTGTTACTATGATTGTGGCGGATTACAGAATAGGTAATAATATAACTTGCCGAGTTGCTTTTGGAATTTGATAACTTAACTTATTCTTACACTAGAGAGCCAGATATTCAAAGAATCAGAAAAAATATCAGAAGAATTCCTAATTTTGGAATTCTTCTGAAACAGTACACTAAGTAAGATTTACTTATATAAAATTACCCGCTGTATTTTTTCACTTTGCATTTATGTACATTTCGATACGAATATAAAGAAAACTTACGTACACACATGTTTTCAGGCGATAAATATTTACTACTTCACTTTGTACTTTATGTATGTATAGTAAAAAACAGGAAAATAATGAAATCCAGATAAAGTTGAAAACTATACAAGTCAGTAGCGCTACCATGAGTTTAGAAGTTACGGACTCGATATCGCCTACCTAAATATGTCTATGAAAAAGTTGTACAGCGCCTTTGGTGGTTACGCTAAGAACTAAAATTGGTCGTATGAAAAAAACAACTCGATAGGTTTTTAACGTACGTAAGTTTTCGATAGCCAACTCATGGTACCGCTATAGGGCATTTTTTTTGTTTTTCTTTTCACCCCCTTGCAAAACATTTATGTATAGACATTGTGTTTAAAAAAATTCTGTCTTTACGTCATGCATGGCATAGAACAAATAAAGTTTTACGTACAGTACGAGTTCCCAACTTTAGCTCAGTAGAATTGTCAGTTCGTCATAACTTTAAAATTGAAAAATTATTACACATTCCCTTTATTATGTAAAAAGTCCCGACACGAGATTACCAACGCTTTGCCATAAAAAAAACGCTCTTATTATTAGCAGACATTATTTTACCATCCGATACTTGCCCCGTACGGATAGTTAAGCGCACGGTAGTCAATACCTAGTTGTGTTCCAAATGCAATCAGTAAGGTGCATCTAGCATTAATAGGGTAACCGTCGGGAACAGAGTCCGTGTAGTTAAGGGATGCATCTATCGGCCGCCACATTTCGCCCTTAGTCGAGTAGGTACACCAGGCGAGAATTATTTGGAGACTTATGGCCACATACATCAACAGCCTATGTGAGGTATCTAACCATGTAGACTGAGAGTTCAAAGCTTTAGCTAGTTTGTTTTTTATCGTCCTACTTAAGAATAATTTGACAATTTTATTATAATAATATGTTTTTTTTTCTAACCGACATTCGATGATGGCTTGGAGTAGCCACGTCATCATCGCCAGACTTGCGGGGGAGCGGATACTTAAGGTGTTACACTTATGACTTCTATGTGAATGTCATTAATTGGCCATATACACCCTGAAATTGTAGTGGTTAAAAAATACCGGTTTTAGGAGACGGACAAACGAATCTAGAAATCAGGCTCGAACCGCTTTATTACTACGGGGGTAGATCATCAATTTTATGTTGCTATCAGTACCTGATAACGTAACTTCTCTTAAAAGAACAATAGCTTCTCACGCTTTCGAGTAGGAAAAAAATATTTTTATGAAAATATTTATTTTATTAACTACCTCGATTTGATAGTACTACTATAGGAAAATCATCCTGCCACGGGCAAACAACCACTACAATTTCACGTATTCGCTATGTGCGGAGTGGGTGGTGGGGGACGGCAAATCACGATGTGACAGAAATGTGATATAATTCTGAGCTTTCATGTGTCAAATTGCTTTAATTTCATAAATTCCCTTGTATTTGTAAGTAAAAACGTTACGTACGTAACGTAAACGATGCAAATTCAATACTTATAATAATATTCATATTTTTGTGAAGTAAGAAAATCACTTGGTATAATATACACACTCACTTTATACAATTTTTATTTATTTTGTGTTGAAAAAATAGTCGAAAATCTTTATCAAAACATCTAGTTGCTATGATATGACATATAAAAACATCTGGTTGCTATGATATGACAGATCTCAAGTCCAGAATAGTTGTCGCCACTAGGGGCGCTATCATCGCGCACATAGCGAATACAGGTACCTCAGACCTAAAGACATTGCAATAATCTCTAGTGAGTATGAGTAAGTGTGTAGAGGTAGGGGTAACACAAAAGATCCTAATGGGTTGAAGCGAATCTTTCATACGGTCTCAGCTACAATGTAGGATAGGAATAAGGCACTGCACATGCACAATGAATAAACGTAACCTTTAATTTTATAAAAGTGCTTTCTTCCAGTTTTCATGGTTAACGAGCAGGAAATAAATAGTTTTCTAATTTATTGGATTATAAGCTTATTTAATTTTTTTTATCAAATGCGGGCGAGGGCTCTTTATGGAAGGTGTTAGCTATTGCGTCAAATCTGCTGTCGGTGATGAAAGTAGGCATCATGATGGATCGAGGGGGACAGCAACATTCGTCTTCCTGCCCATCGTAGCTGCGCCTGAGTCGTTTTTCCCTGAAATAAAAAAAAAAAAATCCTTTTTTCCTGTAGGAATTTTACATGCACTCATAAATCGTCCATTCGACTGGCTCGGTAGAACACTGGTTAGGGACCCTGGCTACTGTTCCAAGAATCGTTGGTTCGAATCCGAAATCGATATCGAAAATATTTGTGTGACGAACATCGATGTATTATTTAATATATTTGCGTGTACTACTGTTGTTTTTGATATTGTAGCACAAGTTTATAAGCATCTTACTTCGGAATAAGAACAATGTATGTGATGTTTTGTGATATTTATGCCAATTCTGGATAAACTCGAAATATCTCGATAGTCACGCTTTTTAATTGCATATCATTAACAAAAATGCAATTAGCCAAGTCTAGCATTTAAGGATTATCATCAATCACTTCATAATATAAAGCAAAGTCGCTTCCCGCGTCTGTCTGTCCCTATGTATGCTTAAATCTTTGAAACTACACAACGATTTTTAATAGATAGAGGGATATAAGAAGATTTTTATGTATAAAATACTCGGATCGAAGCGAGGGCGGTTCACTAGTACTTAAATAACTACTTAATTTGCTCAAATGTAAACTTTAACAGTAAGGGCCAAAAGGTTCACAATAAAGCTTCAAAATGAATAATTTACATACCTAAAAACCTCTCTAGGGGTCAAACTGGATGACTTCTGCAGTTCTTCAATATCCTTTTGATAGTCTAAGGCTGCTTCTGCGTCGAGTACACCCCGCATTTTAAGGAATTCTGCCATTCCTTCGTTTATTTTGAAGTTCACAACACATTCTGAAATAGATTGTGAATCACTACATAGTATAAAAAGTACGGTTATTTGCCGCTTTAAATGATTTTTACTAAAATCAAAATCCAAGTATTGATCTAACATTTTAAGAGTAGTTTTTGAAAGGTTTGATTAGGTTATCAAATTGAAGTTATTTAGGAGAATTGATTGAGGTTATTTAATTAGAAATGGCGTGGATAGCAGGAATAGATTGTTCTGACTGTGGAAATTTTTCATTCCTCCAAATAAGTAAACAATATTTTGTTTTTCTGAGAAATGAGCGTGTAATTTTTAATATCCGTTTATTACTATATGTATTTTAGGATATCTATACCAAACCCACAAACACCTCACCACCTACCCACAAACAATTATTCTATAGTATTTTATTCTATTCTAATATTTCATAAAACAGATACAGGAATGTAAATGTGTATAAATATTATATCCTCATCTTAAACAGTCATGGAGCTCTATATATGTCCATTAGATAGAAGATATTGACGTCATATCTCACATCATCATACGCGTTCCATAGGAAAGTCTGATTTTGTGAAAGGGGCGTGTGTCTCGTATTAACTTCAAACGTTTACGGTTGTATCTCGTGTATTTTTTAAGCGATTTGTGTTTTATTGTAATCGTCGTGTTTTGCTCCAACTTTCTTGAAATGTTATCGGGGGTACGGTAGTGCCTCCGCCAAGTCGAGCACGGCCGTACCATCCTTTTCTCGAAGCAATTCAGGGCATTTTCGACCCCCTGTAACTTCGTTGTGAAGACTGAATTTTCAGTAACCATGCAAGCATTGTAAAGACACGGTATATTTCAAATTTAAATCAGTTTGAACCAGTTGTCTATGAATTATAAAACCAAATTTCTTAATTTTGTCACTCACTGACTGACTGACTGACTGACTGACTCACCCACCGATCATCAAAATTCTAAGGCACTTCTAGCAGGCCTAGAAGCTTCAAATTTGGAATATAAGTAGCGCTTGGTGTATGAATCATGGAAAAACTAAAATATTTGGGGGCACGGTAGTGCAACCGCTAAGTCTAGCAATTTTTCTCAATATCGGTCCAGTTTTAAAAATTTTAACTACTTACTTAAATAACTTTGTTATACCATATAAATATAAAGGCGCACGGTAATGCCCCAAGTCAAGTAATTTTTTTCAAAATTTTGGTCCAGATACGCAACTGCCAAAATAGCTTTGTAATCCTTTATAAATTTAGGCGCACGGTAGTGCCCCTACCAAATCGAGCAAACCGAAAAGGAAAAAAAGTAGACTGTCTACAAAATATAAAAAGGAATGAGATCCCATCAAAAACAATAGTTGTCAAAAAAACCGAGTCTCGCAACTCAGTTGTTCTACGGCAAAAAGTTGTGAGATCCATGTAATACCAAGTCGGTTATTAAGTGACTTGGCCATTGCATTTATTAATGTAATTAACACGTGTTATAATGCGATGGATGAACAAGTATTGATTTTCATGTGATTGTAATATCACCAATTTAAACAAGAGTAAATAATATAACTAAGTCCTTCAAAATTAGCTTATTCGATATGGTTAACTCAATTTATTTTTAGAAACGCTATTAATTATACTAAGTAGATTAGTTTAATCAATAGTACAAAGAATACAACGACATCGTCATGCGTCATAACGGTGTCACTTATGACCGTCCCTTAATGGCCATGCATGTTCCACCTTGAACACAAACTTTCCGTTCAACACAAGCGCGGTAATGTTCAAAACGGATCTTGGCTGACATCATAGTTATGCCTTGATGGATGGCCCGTGAAATGGGCCTCAACTTGTTCCATCAATACATCAGCCGAACGAGAACTCACTCAATCGTTCAATTACTCGTTGACATTTGGCAACCGAGTCCACAGCAGTTAGTAGGGGCGATACTTCATATGCTTGTTTGCAGCAGTCTGGCTACAACACCCTCAAACAAATATTATATCAACTGTTAGTACCTTATGGAGTACACATAGTGTACACACCTGACCAGTTAGACCCTGGTAATACTTAAAACCGAAAATAATATCGATCTTTTCAGTATGGAAGTGAGTTTTCTTTGGCACTTATGTTACCGTATTTAAATAAATCGTTTTTTGAAATTACATATGATGATGTTATGTAGTTACGTGGCAGATATAAATTACGTTTGAGTTGGTTGAAAAGTAGCCAAAAAACTGTCATTTTGTGACGTCATTTATGCCTGGGAGATTTAAAATAACGTATTACGGTAGGTATACAATGTGCCTCAAACGTACAGCCGATGAAAAAAAATTGTCTGTATCTTTTCAATTTTATATTCATACAATGGCGTCGTTACTTTAAAAATGATTATTGAGAAAATTGGTTACTAAAGTTCAAATTTATAATACCGAAATAATGTTACATCGAGCAAAGCCTAATCTTCCAGACATCAGTAACAAGACACAATTTGACGATTATGGATCTTATTCATGAAGGCATAAGAGTCAGTTGTAGTACTTTTGGTGCTTCGCAAATGGTGCAGTGATAGAGTAATAGATTGCGTTCGCCCTTTGATAGCGATATCTGGTTGCTAAACTTGCTAACGAGCTCGAAGGTATCAGTTTACGAGAGTGCACCCCTATGTGCTTATTTCAACTTGAATACGTGCATAGGCTTTGAAAGCACTGTGTGGGCTTAAACTCACTGTACAGTCAGAGCGGACGGTTTTAATAATATACAACCAACGTCAGTTGGAGTGATTACCATTCGCTTTAAAACTCCCAATTACGGGAAATAACGAGGACTTAACAAGTTCAAACATTTAATCGGGAGCATTACAATCTGTGTCATTATTTGTGTACTACGTTATAGTGGCTTAGAGATTAAACGTTCGGTTTTCCTTATTTTGTATGTATTTTTTTTGTTTCGATTACGCTATAACATAAAATAAAAATCTACTTAATAACAAGTAAGTGTTTTCTTAATTAGTAGTGTTAACTTGTATAAACTTTAGTAGTATAAAACTACCTCTCACTCGAAATAGAAATTCAGTCCGATACGTAGCTATTGATTCTACTTGAAGTATTTCAACGGCTCTTAAATACAAAAGAACTCTCTGTCCGCTGCCTTCACGAAAATGCCTCTTACAAAATCTAAATCGGACATTGCACCGCCTTGAACGGTGCATAATGAACGTCAAGTATTCGCATCTAGTAATAAAGTCCACGAATTATTTATGCAAATGGATCGATGGGCGCTTTTAAGTACTTCAATGTGCCAATAGTGAGCTCATTGGGAAGCATCGGGAATAGGAAATTTACCTCTATTTTACTGCTGAGACTCGTGGACTTCAATTTTATTTGTGCTTTTTTTATGGATTTGATTTTTTGGTTATCGTAAGTCCTCAACCTTACAGTATTGATTATATTCTGTTGGGGCTGAGGAGTATATTTAAGTAAATTGGTGCATTTTTTAGGTTTCTGTATCTGTATCTTAATATGCAATCTTTAATTTGCATTCACTCAATACCCTTCAACAACGTGGTCTTAATCTTGTCACTGTAAAATAGCTAAAAAAGCCTTTAAAAAAGACAAAATAGTTCGTTGTTCCATTTACCTTTGCTAGGCGGACATCGGCATTGATATTCAGGTGACTTAATAGGTATGTTATCATCGATGCCTCTTCTGAAAAAGTGTTCAATCGGAGCCTGCGGCGCTGACCACGACCAATTGTCCCAAGGTAACCGGGAACCACTAGCTTGAAGCAGGGACAGCGTTGAAAGTATAAGTAGAAGTCCCTGAAAAACAAATATGCCCATAAAGATTTTTTTTCCACTTTTACTAAAATAGAAGAATGACAAATCAGATATTGATTGGTTATCTTTGATTTAGCTCGTTAACCCCATAACGGACATAACGGTTGAAATTTTTCATTGGTCATGGACCTTATGTCAAGTAAGGTCCAAAATCAAAATTTCAAAATTTGGTCGAAATATATTACTGAAAGTCTTGAGCCTACTAAACTGAGGCGATGAGGCCATGGTGGTCCGGGTTGGTCGACTTCAATTCCCTAGAATCACTTCTGAGTTCAGTTTCATGATGCTTTCCATCACTCTCACAGTGACGTGTGTAACACCGTGAGTTTTCTGATAAATCCTTATTAAGACATGCAATGTACAGCAACATATGATTTATCCTATTTTTAACCTACATTTACATACTCCAAAAATAGTCTACTATTGTCTCTCAGTCTGTACAAAGTTTTGGAACTAATCCCAAATCTGTTAACATATTTTTTTACTAGTTTCCGTTCGCCACGTTTGGTTGAGTTTAACTGGGCTGAAGTAAAGTAAAAAGTACTACTTTAGTTACATTGATGGTTAAAATAATAAGTTTGTCTAAATAAATTATCTATTTATTTGCCAACACATAACTACAGGGTGTATATGTAACGAACAGGAATCTTAAAATTATATTATAATTGTGCTATTATTATCTTCTTCATTAGTAAGCTGGAAAGAAACGTCGCTTAAATCGATGCTTTCCAAGGAATCTGCCTCCTCAGACGTTGTTTGGTGCTGTATCTTTTTCCAACAAATATTGTTGATGTTTGCACACTTCCTTTGTGGTTGATGCGTCTCCCTCGGGCTATTTTTTTTGACATGGTAAACTATGGTGCTGCTAGAAGTGCCGTCAGATGTTGTAGATTCAGTAGGTGATTCTGTAGTAGTAGTAGTAGTAGTAGTAGTAGTAGTAGTAGAAGTAGTAGTAGTAGTAGTAGTAGTAGTAGTAGTCGTAGTCGTAGTTGTGGTTGTAGTCCTTTTCTTGAAAGGCGCATTAGGTTGATTACGGTGCACTACCCGCCAGTCCCGCTTGAAATCTTTCTGGTACTTAGTCCTACTCTTCCTCCCCACGTACAGCGGAAATGATAACACAAAGTTATCACTGTTTCGATTGTCACAGCCACCCGGACACAGTTTGTAAGGTGCGGTAAAATGTAACATGTCGGGCCTGTTCAGTATTTCTAGAATACAACGCAAAAAAAAATGTGTGATTCAGTTAGTTGGCTACGTCCCTAGCTATTTTTGCGTTCGTGAGGGCATACTTACTCTCTCCATGGACGAGTTTTCTGATGAACTGCTCTCCGTCTGTGGCCGCTTGATCGGAATTAACAGCTGGTTCAATATTTCCTATTTGGCCTTGTAAAAGTGGCAGGAAACTAAAAACAATCATAATGAATTACGTTTCGTTGATTTCCTATTGTCTCAACGTTTAACGTTAATTATAGACGACATATATTTATTCACCTCGAAATGAGACCCACTCTGAAAATTGGAGAGGAGAAAAAATATTTTGTTCTTTTTGAACGCAATGGGTTATTTGTCCGTCCAATCATATTTCAATATGATTTTACGATTGAAACATACTAAAACTTAGTTACATCTGCGATAGTAAAAATCGTATTTCTTTCGTTTAAGGTAAGTTTTAAAGTATTGCGTTGCAGGTACGTTTTATTCGACAATCCATTTACAGGTGGACAAAATTACATGGTACAAAGTTTACAATATCTTGTGATTTGTATTTTTTTAATGAAGCTCAAAAAGGTTATGGGTGAACCTGAGATTTTAATATATCTATCTATGTTTTTGGTATCACGATATTGCGGAAGGTAATGGTTTTAAACTTTTTACGTGTTATATTGACATATCGATTTGAACTAGAGAGATTGTCCAAAAAAAACACACCAATTGGTTGTGTTTTGTTCAAATAATTTAGATTACACAATTTATAGTCCCAAAGTTTTTAATTTTTAACCTATAGATCACTGATTTAAACTGTTTACAAAAATAAATGACATAAGAAGTTAAACTTTCCTAAGTGTTTATTTACTTCCTTAAGCAAAGGCCAAAGCGTTCTTAGTTAGACTTCCTAGACAAGATTTTTATACGCACAATTATTATAACAATACCGCTTCCGTATACTCAGCCCAAGTCCGTACGAAATATAAACGTGCTACGATTAATAACTGTCGTCAAATTTAAACTATTTCCAATTGGCGAAAGATTTAGACAATTGTTTTAGCTGGGCACATGTAAAAATAGACAGAAGTCGCCAAGACATTGACCTTCACCAGGCAAAGTAATAAATATATCTTGGCTTGTGAGATAAATCATGTGTTCTTGTAAACCGTCGCGTCGGCAGGCACTTTCGACCAATGATATTGTCTTCAGTTTTAGTCGTTTGCGTAATGATGCTTCAATGTTTTCATTGTTACATGACTGAAACGAGGTTGGTGTTTTTTTTTAATCTTTTTGCTATATTTATGGAAATGGGAATTGCTTTTCGGCGTGTAGGTTACCCAGCAATTTGAGAATTATTAAGTAAGTTCATGGATCTGGTTTCATGTTGTGGGCAATTAAACTAGGCCAGTGAAATTGTTCAGCTCAAGCATATTTAAAGTTAAAAACTTTATTTTAAGATCAGTGATTTATTACTTTTATAGTAGCAATTCATAAGCCTAGATTTTCATATGCCTACCTACGTTAAATAAAAATATAAGGAATCCGTCCGATTTCCGCTATGGTGGCCTATCCTAATTGAGATCAGCCAAGTGCGCAGGGAAAATTATAGTGCACAAGTGAGCGCGCAAACACAATTGCACTCTCTATTCCTTTCTCATAGTTCGGTGTGACAGCAATCCGACATGACCGATGAGAGATCGGGCTCGGGACCACCGGCTTAACGTGCTTTCAGAGGCACGGGCGTGCATCCGCCAACTTCTGAATAGAAACACTCACACAAATTTAGCCTGACTCCGGACTGGAACCGGGGACCTCCCGGTTCTTATGTGGCGCTTGATACCAATGGACCTACGGGGTAGTTATTACATCACGGTATGTGCAATACAGATTTATTTTAATAAGTCGAATAGTAAATCGAATTTGATTGTCCGTTCTATTCTACATTTTGTGCGCTACGGTTTTGTCAATTCAAATAATGCCTTCCAAGACTTCGGTTTATTAATATCGGAATTTCGCTGAGCATATTAATTACTATCGGGGAAATGATTAAGCTAGACAATCGTAGATCTCCCCGCTCTGCGACGGCTGCCATCTTCGCATAATTTACTCCGAATTTCTTCCTCTAACTACTCGCTCAAAGATTATTTTAGTATTTATTTATTATTTGAATATAATGGCTTTTTACTTGATGATTGCACGTCACCAAGTTCGTATCGCTAATCTAAATATTTAAAAGGAGAAACTGACTGACTGATGGCTTAGACTCACTTAGATGATTGAAATTTGGCATGCACCCTAATGAACGTAAAGCTTATATTTGCATCGTGATAATGCACAATTCCCATGAAAGGGAAGGTATGGAAAAGTCTTTTGCATGTAAGATCCTGTAGTCCACGCGAACGAAGTCGCGGGCACAGCTAGTTAATAATAAAAATGTAACGGTTTCACAACATCACATACAATGATCTGATCCCGTGGTAAGCAGCTTAAGCACTTGTATTACGGATATCAGAATCAACAGTGGATACACAAATATACTTAAATATATTTAATAACACACCCAGACACGGAACAAACACCGATGTTCGCCACACAAATATTTGTCCCGGGTTGGAATCGAACCCACGTCTCTTGGAACCGTAGGTAGTGAACCCGGGTGACTAATCACTGTTCCACCGAGCCAGTCAGGTATATGGGCTGATGATGACATTATAACAACATTGTTATAAAAAGTAAAAATATTCATCCTTCTTTACTTACTTCAACTGACGACTTGTAATATCTAGTTCTAAATGTAGGTACAAAATCGACAGAGCACATTTCTAAAATAGGTTCCACGATTTTCGCAGTCAAATGAAATAGAGCTTTCACGGGTAAAATAATTGTATGGATAAACCTGCACTTTCTGTATTCCGCTTCATTATCCAGATAAGGATTTGAGGGGAATCCATTAATAGATGCAATACTCAGAAAGGTTTAAATCATTTATTCGGCTTGCGAGCTTCGAATGTTTAATTAAAGCACGGTAGTGATATTTGTGGTTCAATAAAGTTAAATCGGAGAGTGAAGTTAACTATGTGTTAAATTTGTTGTTCAATACCATTCAGTTTTTTGCTTGCACTTCAGTTATGGTTGCGGTTCACACATAAAAAACTTAAACGATTAAATTATAAATGTAACAAAGATGCGCCTGAAAAATATTTTTTTCTTAAAAAATAATGTTAAACAATAAGCTCTACATGCGTGAGAAGTTTTTGCTAGTACTGCACTGATCGAGGAGCGTTGAATAAATAAATATCACATACATCGTACTGATTCCGAAATAAGTTGCTGAAGCACTTGTTCTACGAAAACAACAGTGGTATACAAAATTTACTTAAATATTAACTTGATTATTAAAACAACACACCCAGATACGGAACAAACACCAATGTTCGACACACAAATATTTGTCTCGGGTGAGAATCAAACCCACGATTCTTGGAACCGTAGGTAGGTCACTAACAACTGTTCCACTGAACCTCCCTAAAATGTTGTAAATTTTGTATTTCTATTACTTAAACAAAAGCCTGTAAACCCCCGTACATGATATGAAAATGTGGGAGTATTGGCTCAATACTTTGTGTACGTGCACATTTTACTAGACATGGGCAAAGCCGTGGATGCATCTCCATATCCTGAGTGAACTCAGGTGTGTATTATTAGGAATGTGTGTAACTAAGTCCAAAGCATTCTCAAATGCTTTACATTAAGGTGGATGTAAAGCAAAGCTACACGTGAAGCTTTCGTCATAGAATGCTTTACATTTCGATACATGAAACTACCCTTAGATTAGACACATGGCACGTTGGATAGTGAGCCTATCTCTTGCGCCAGAGGGCTTCGATTCCTTCTCGGGACAATATTCGATGTACTTTTTGTGTATCATATAAATATTATATTAGTATATACTTCGACTTCGTCCGTGTGAATAAGGCTAGCACGCCATTTTATAATTTTATCTGTGTCCAGCGCCACTCTAGGCGGAATCTACGTGGCGGATCATACGTTACTAAACGCCAACACATACAAATGATAACAACCGATCTTTCGCGTAGTGTGCCCCCTATTTGTAATTAATCTGTGTACCTGCTTTGTTTAATTTAATTTTTTTTTTAATTTGCTATAAATTTTTAGAATACCTACCTAACTAAAATGTTAACTTTAACCATATATCTGTAATAGATGTAAGCACTAGAATATTTATAATGCATGCTTAATTTAAGAATGTTTGTGTTTATGTTACCGGAAATGTATGAAATCAAGGAATTGTATACAATTCCTAGGAAATGTGTACAATTCCTAAACTGTTTAGGAAATGTATACAATATTGTTTGAAAAACTATTCATTGCAGAGATATCCTAGGAAATGTGTACATTTCCTCGGAATTGTATAAAATTCCTATATCGTATTAGGAAATGTGTAAAGTAAATGCTTTCTAGAGTAAAACACGTTATTAATAAAAATAAAATCCCGCTTTTATTTCCTGGTTTTATTAGGTTGGCCTGTATGTATGTGAGAAAATAAATTGAAACATCTTCTTAATCGGAGGTTTATGAAAATTTATCGTCGTATGTGATTTTGATGATAATACAATAATTTGGTACTGTCGAGCTGATCTGATAATGGAGCCGAAAGACATGGACTGGAACTTTATGATGGATGATCGTATCATAGCCTTATTTGGACTGGTTGGAAAGGTATTTAATACTGTGAGCAAATACTAAAAAGTGTAAAAAAAACACTATTAAACTCTATATTATTGGTGCACGTAAAAGTCAAAAATAAATTATGAGACGATCAAGTTGTCTCTACTTCTGGGCTGGGGTGTAAACTATGTGCTTTTAATTATTTTTTTTTATTGTAAAAGCAGGAAAGACTTTCTTGTAAACAAATACACGAATAAGAACTCTATATTTTGCCACTGTTGACTGGTATTTTGAACAGATTGTTTAATGTAGAGCTTCCTACTGGTCGTGCTGCAACTCTAGTTATAGCACCGATCTCTGTAACCTGCTTCCTGAAACATCGCTTAACTTGATTTCTCAGCAAGGTATACTAAAAATCCTACCTGTTCCAGCGCCCCGCGCTTTTGCAATCAAATATAATAATTTAAAGCACATAGTTTACACCTCAGCTCAGAAAAAGAGACAACTTTAAAGACCCTTTATTTATTTTTGACTTTTACGTGCACCAATAGAAGCGTGTTTAAGTGTATTTTTTTTAAAAACACAGATATCATTCTTGTAGTACAGCTTGTATTGCAAAGGCACTTCTTAAATCCCTGGCCGGTTCCAGTGTATTACAAGTTGGCAACTGACCGTAGTGCAATCTCGGTACTCGGTACATCGTTTGCATCAAGAGGAACTTTGAACACTCATTATTCTGAGATCGAGAATATAATTGTTTTAAGATACCGTTCTTGGTAACAATCGAATAGAGTTCATCATCGGTTTCAGTCCAAACTACACCAATAAGAGGCAATTTACAAGGAACTTCGCGATCCCCCGATCAGGCGTAGCAATACCTTCCGTCTCGCTGTCGCGTACTCACTAATATCTTAATTTTTTTACATTTCCGATTGCTGTTTAGGAAATGTATAGATTTCCTAGGAAATGTGTAATGTGTAATTTATTTCACACATTTCCGTGCGATTTTAGGAATTACATGCATTTCCTAGGAATTGTATACAATGACGGATTACATACATTTCCGGTGACATTTACATTGTTGATGTGCCTTAAAAATAAATAAAATTAATATAAAACTGTATGTGATTAACGTTCCGTGTCGGAAGGTCCGCGACTGAGTAGCCACCTAGTTTCCTATACTATTTTTTATCATACAACTTACGTACAGACAGCGATCCGCTACATTTTGATTTTAGGTCTAGATTTTTGTATAGGTACGACTGTAGATGCTGATATCCGTAACTCAAGTGCTTAAACTTGCTACTTACTTTGGAATTAGAACAATGTATGTTGTGTCATATTTATTTATTATTATGTAAGCAGCGTTTTAACAGTTAAGAATAATATTATAGGTATATTCATCAACTAGCAGCACACGGGTTGCATGCCAAAAGATAGATTTCTGGGTACATACTTGTTTTCTTTTGTCATCAATCCATATAAGTCCAGGCTGCTAGACATGGGCCTACCCTAAACTAGGGCGATTTGGCCCTAATCTTGTTTTTTTTGGGTGGAGTGGGATCGCCTCGTTTTGCCATAATATTCCATGTTCGCTCGCGACCATGATTGGTGCGACCCAGTCGAAACGTCGGGCAGTAAGTAGCTATGTAATTTGCTACTCCTAATACCGCGTGTAGACCCATAAAGACTAATATTTGGTATATTCCATGTCGATGTACTACTATTTTATTTGTGACAAGCTTTCATGCGAAATCCATTTGTTTTGCACGTTTATGTTTTGAGTATTTATTTAATTGGTTTATACGGGAGGCAGAAAAGCAGACTAGTAAACGTAATCTGCGAAAAAATGTACGTTGAAAATATTTTTCAAGCAGTATCCGATTTAACGATACTAGGAATTTTATACTAAGGGGATTTATTTTTATTTGTAGAATCGATAAAATAATTGAAACATTTTGTTTGAACTTCCAAATACGTTAGTAAATTATTATTTACTAGCTGCGTCAGCGACTTCGTCTGCGTTTCTATCCGTTTTTTACACATTTCCTTCTGTACTCTGCTTTTGATTGTAGGTTGACGAAAAAAAAGTATTTCAAATACTATTACCTGACTAGGAGTATGAAGATTATTGTACCAAGTTTCGTCAAAATCCGTCGAGTAGTTTTTGTTTCTATAAGGAATATACAGACCGAAAGACAGACAGACTGACAAAAATTTACTGATTGCATTTTTGGCATCAGTGTCGATTACTTATCACCCCCTGATAGTTATTTAAAAAAAAATTACAGAAATTACCTCTCTACAGATTGATTATAAGTATAGATATGCGTCGGTAATATACTGTCTTCGTTTCGAATAGTTTTATAAGTTAAAAAATTCCATCAGACAGCTTTAGAACTCTCACCATGGCTTACAAGTAGAATAGTTATTCAAAATAGTAAAGATTTTATATTCACGTTCCCGTTGGGAATCGAACTCACGACTCAAACTGTAGACCGGGTCACTAACCACTGTTCTACCGAGCCACGTCAACATCCAAATTTGATAGAAAAATATACCTACCTACTCGTAGACTTGGACAAATAATTATTGTGATGCATCTAAATAAAGATGTATTTCAACACCTATGAGTCATGACAAATAAATTAAATTACAATGCTGTGTACTTATTCGTCGATTGATAGATTGATTATGATGACATTTTGATATGTCATGTGATCCACCCATGTGTTAATTGGACGACGACTTTATATAAATAAAAAGTGATTGTCGCACTGTTGTAGTTAGGTATATGATGATAAATAAATTCGAATATTTATTTCCTGCATCTATCTATATAGTACTATAGTTAGTTATATGAGCACGTGCAATTAAAACACGATGCCATCTATGGCAATAAACAAACATGCATTACTCTTTTTTATACTTGACGCTTAGTGATTTAACCATCCGATTTGATAATGAAGAGCACCAATGTGCTACGGTGGAATATAAAACTTACTAAACCCCAATAATATGCTATGAAAACGCATAGGTTGAGACAAAATCTCATTTTTATACGTGTTGGTAGGCCTAGGAGATTGTTCGTTAAATGATTGCTACACATCGATCAGCGTTTCGTAAGTGAAGTTTATTTTTACATAGCACCCTATCTAATCGATGTCTAGGCTGCCTTGGTCATTGTAACATTTAATTATCTGCAATTTGGCCGATTGCCTGATTTACCTGTTAGGTAGCGCAAAGGTTTGGCATCCACCCAAACGATTACATTCACTGAACTGTCAAAGATAAGTTATTTTAGATATCCCGACATTGAAATCTCGAGTCTCGCTAGATGTGTCATGCCTTGTGACATTGGGGAGATGGGTATAGTGTCGTTTTACGTGTTCTGAAGTGTTGCTAGTTTGTTAACCTGTCATATTTTCATGAATTTATGATTATGATTTGCCGCTGGGACTTCCGAATTATGTATTTAACACTGCGTTCGTCGGATTGTTTCATCACTATGAAGCACCCTTTGAAGGCACAGATTAAACTGTCTCATTTTTCACTAACCGCGCTTAGTAAATTATTTCATTATTAATTCATAAATCAAGTTTATTAATTAATCGTCGCGCCCAGATTTATTATTCAGGCGAAGTTGATAGGGGTCATTTATCTGGCAATTAATCTAATATGCCTTATTAGCTGGCGACTGGGATCGATTATGCAGCTTTAACCTGAGCTTTAATTACTTATCGTTTTGAAACCTACTATTTTATAAGGAACACATTACTTTTGGATGTACGTATAAACATAACTATGTATAAACGAAGAGTCAACACATATAGTAGGTATATGTTTAATGCCTACTCTTATAAACTTTATAGTATAGAAGAAGTCCTAAAAAATCTTATTTTACTTATTAAAAAATATAATTTATATTTTTCCCTTTGCCTCGACTGTGTACTTTATACGCACAACGAAATAATTTGTATGTAGAAATGTTCGGTAATATGTTTTGAAACTTACGTATTAATTAGTAAGAGCTATTAATAGGAGTATGTAGTAGGTATTCAAAGCATGTTCTCTAAATAAGAAAGTTTATTAATACAACTCAGAGATGGATTTAAGATTTATAGTAATAGAGTACACAGTGCAATGATCCCACCTTTGTTTTAAAGTTATACTACCTGTAAATTAGTCTTTAATTTATAACATGTGGTTTTAGTTTCGGCTGTTTTAAATCAATTATTATTATTGTGTATAGGAATCTGGTTGAGGATTCCTATATTTCCTATAGTCATATAATTTATTTTATTTTTGGGTCAGCACTAGGGATCAAGTATGAACAGCAAGCAAGTTGCTATTTGTAATCAATTAAATTCCAAATCAACAGCCCACTGTGAACCAAATACGTAAATGAACTGTTGCATGCCAACCAATTAACTATTTCACACGAATATCGCTTTGCTATAATCCTAGATACAATCGCTTTGCAATACTTCCCAGTAATTAAAATAGCACTAATAACATTCCTGTACAAATATTCGTATAACTTTCCATAGAAATGGGTTTAATTAATCTCAGAATGTTATGATTCTGGAACTGTCGAGGCAAACGGAACCTAAACGAAGATTAACAACGCAAGCATGGCAGTAAAATGAAACCACTTTATAAACTTAAAAGTTTATTGTCTTAAAATTAAGACCAGTTAAAGTAGGAATGAGGACGGCTTCCGAACATAATACAGACACTGTAAGGGTTGCACCGCTCTTGCGGCGTCCGGCGATCACCAGTTCATCAGACCAGGGAAATCCTGTAACATGGATAGAGAGGTCACGCCGGCGCACCGGGTTGGGTCTGCGAAGCCAGGTCAAGCGGGTTGTTAGAGCGAAGCTAGATGGAGACGGTGTTAAAGCCTAGTTTGGAATACTTCCTCGAGATGAGGGATTTGCTGTGGTAGCGGTGGAACCGAGCGCCGGAGGATATGTGCCTCAGGAGGGCGCTGTCTCGGGCGGCGGAGCGGGCGCCCAGGGCGGCGGCGCTCTTGTCCATGTAGGTGCGGAGGGCTCGCTCGCCCCACGTCTGCGCCCGGGGCTTCTCTACCGGCAGGCCTTTGTTCCGCCGATCCAGGTAGTTGATCACGTCGTCGTAGTAGTTGTGCCGGTAGTCGTATAGGTAGGTGTATTGCAGGAATTTGGGTCTGAAAGAGGACACAGTAACTTAAGCGTTTTGTAACAGGAAAGCATAATAAAATGTTTAAGTTAAAATCTCTTACATCTAGACAACTAAAAAAATATTTCCTAATAACTGTTACCAATATGAGGTATCCTTAAAAATAAACTTTAGTATATTTAGTACCTATTTGAAAATGCAACTGATCTGTTAGTGTTAACATTGAAAAATTGCGACTGTATCATGACCCTTCATTTCTTTTGAGGAATTCGGGGTATGACGGCTCTCAGTAGGCATAGACAAGTATGACTGCTAGCAGCCTATCCTCACCTAATCCAATGTCTGAAGATGAGTTTCTTAGGCTCGGTTCCCATGACAATGTTCTCGGGAGCCGGAGGTTCAGCCTCTGGCTTGGCCTCCTCCGCGGGTGCGGCCTCGGGCTCTGGTGGAACCTCTTCGACCGGCACCGGCGTTTCTTCCTCTAAGTCCGCGTCATCCCACATCTCGATAGGGGGAGCTCTGCGACCAAAAACACTACATTAACACCTAAACAGCACACACTAAGAGCACAACACTGGGTACGGACCTCGGTAGGTTTGGAGATACGTGTGGAGTGGTTGATCGTTCGTCTACGACTGGTGAAGCGCGCCCTGGTCGCGCTCGCAGCCTCCCAAATTAATCCACACCCTACTGCTGGCAGGCTGTCGCAAGCGGCGGCGCGGGACCCGATGCCAATGATTTTCTGTCAATACACCGGCCGTGCATCGACGGATTCCTCGACGTTTTTGATTAGTGTGCCAAATAGCAAATTCCTAATTTATTTTCGGAGAGTAGACCCTGCTACCTGCACTTTTAAGTTTATTTTTAACTGGTCGTTAGTTGAGATCAAAACGCCGGCTCTTTAGTTTGTTTGATGATACCTCAAATCACTTAAAATATTTACGATTATAAAGATGCGTTATTTATAGTATAAATTGACTTGAGAAATTTCAGGTGTTACAATATATACGATTCCGCTAAAAGCATTGAAGCATTAATACCTAGTACGTATCGAAAAGACGCAGACGCCAGATATTTTATATCGATAAGTATTATAAATATTCGATCGGCATATTATGACAGGAAAAAAAAACATAGTTTCTTTTGGAATATTCAAGCAATATTTACAAAGTGCGAATGCGTATTAAGAAGATTTAATTTAATCGAATAATATAGTAATGCTAATATAGGTTAATTTAAAAGTAATAGAGGTGATTAAGTTTATTTTAATTATCGGTTTAAATAACGGAATGAAGTACCTGTTATATGTTTAACTCGACTATTAATAAAATACCTTGCTAATGGGACTAAAATTATTCTGATAACTGCGCATAAAATGTATGTAGGTGGTCACTTTGGAATTGCATATTCACTGAATTGAAATAGCTTTGTAAATGGCTAGTGTGGGTATGAAATAATTAAAATGTTCCAATGGAAATGTTAATAAATGCGAATGGCGAGTGACTTGAAAAGCCACCGAATGATGAATTAATTTCGTACTAACAGGGTTGTTTACGAGATGGCGATTCGAGTCCGATCCTCGAGAGATGTTACGTTAGAAAACTGGGTAATTCACGTTTGCTCACGTAAGTTAGAACCTTTTAACTTTTATGGAATAAATAATGATGTGTGTACGTACAAGTTGTTTGGCTGCACTATTTGATGGGTGGGACGGATATCACTTGAATGTAATGCTAAAATTTTACATTCGTACTAGTTTATCGACTATAATTTGTTACGTCCTCGCTGGTATGTTAAAATATGTACTACTTTAACTATGAATTTCATTTTTGGAGTCTTCCCCGTTAAAATGTATAATAAGCTCTTTTAATCATGTACCTAAGCGTCTTAGTTTCTACTTAACTTCGATATACGTAGAATTTGTGTGAATCATGTTCTAATGTAATGTGATAATATTTGAAAGTAAATTTATGCTAAGAGAAAAAAAGACAAGACAACATAGTTTTAGTTTCCTCATACCGGGTATGTTTTACCATAATGGCTAAATAGTATCAATATATTGATATGTGGTACATGTACAAGTGTTTTTAGATACCCATCTTATTCTGTCATATTTGTTAATACAAAAATATAAAAATATATAATTAAAATTTTTGCTGTTGATAACCCTATACAGAGATTAGTGCCCCAGTAAAAATGGATACGTAAGCCACAACCATTTTCGTAATGTGTGCATGAGTCGTGTTTTAGATTGCAAGGACCTTATTGGTAAGGGCTACGAGTATTTGTGTTCAATGTGATTCATAGATAATTTCATAAAGTCACTATTATATTTGGTCAGTACATTTATGGTAACCCCTCCACTTACCACTATGTTCCACTGTGTTATTCAAATGTGAAATTGATATTTACGATTATTGCATGCTTTAGAGGTGAAAGAAAATTTGGTTGTCTAAGGCCTTAAGGTGTACTTTGCATTAATAATAGAAACTATTCAGCACTGAACGGAATAACATTAATACATTTTTATGTATGATGCAAGCCACTGTGTATTTGGTTTTTGGTATTTTTAATGAAATTTTAGTAAAGCGGAAATAAAAAGGATTCCAAATACGTTCACGAAGAATCGGCCCATATACGTCCCCATGTTGGAGCACGGGCTTATCCTGAATTAGGGCGATTGATGATTTTGCTTAAACGGCGATCTTACAGGTTTATTAAAGAGTGGGTAGCGGTATACTTTATCGTTTGTGTACTATGCTTCTGTACAAATTCTAAAGCATGGACACGGGCCAGGTTGTAGGCATGAATAATTAAATAGTGATTTTCTAAGTTATTTGTTTATGAGAAAAATTATTTACGTACTCCGGTCAATGATGTCTTTGAAACCGTGGCTGTTCATCTGATGTTCATTTGTAACGCAACGTTTACTGAAATTGATGAGGCATACCTAACTACGTACAAGTGCAGAAATAGAAATACAGCTCTCTTAGTAATATCTTGTCTAATATTCCTTACCATATTATTATGAAGATTATTTTATTTTATTATATTAGGAACATCAAACAGTTACACACTACATAATAAAGAAAAAAAATTCTAAATATAAATAAAATGCATAAGCAACAGCGATGTCCGCAGATTAACATAAACAAGGTGTAGTTTACAAAGAAAATAAATATTTAAACTAATAATAATCATATAACGGATCGCTGTCTGTACATAGATTACATACTACATTACATGATATAAAATATTATATTGATGTTTATCAATGCAGACAACTGCATTGGGTGCAAACCCAAAACTATATTTTTTGGAATTTTCGTCTGATTGTCTGTTTATATGTTTGTGTGTCAGTTTGTGCAAGCTTCACTCAGAAATGCCTTATCTGATCTAGAAATAATTTGAAGTAATATATTGTAGTAAACTCTTGACTTAATAAACCGATTGAAAAAAAGTGTTAAACCAACCAACTTAAAGAATGACGTCGAATTTGCTGGATGTTAGTTTCGCGGGAAAGTTGCTGTCTAAAGTCTCTTTTCTTCTCCACACGGACGAAGTTGCTAGCTACATACATTATATATTTTAAAGACAACGATTTCGCGAATTTAAAAACAATTGTGAAGGGATCCGTACCAATTTAGTAAAAGAACCTAAAAGAATCAAAGCCGGTAAATTACAAGTTTATTACCATAGACACAAGTTTTACTCGTATATTCAAGAACTTCAAATAACGTCGAAGGAAGACCAATACTTAGCACTTGAATTATTAAGCGCTGCAGTTAGTAGGTAATGTTGGTTGCGGTAGCATAGAGAGAGAGAGGGGGGGGGGGGGGGGGGTAGGTCTACTATCTATTGTCATTATGCAAGTAATAGGCTGACCCAGTTCGGTGTATGGTGCATTATTTATCTACTTACGTCCAATGAACGTACAGCTTTTTAATCATCGATCGATCGATTTTTCTAAATTTACTGTTTCGATAAAAAAAACAAAACGCTTATCCGTTTATGTGCCTTGTTATCTGCGTGCATTTTAAAATTGTGTTGTAGTGAGGCAGTCATACAGGACAGAAATAAGCGGCGAACATTTGGGGAGGCTATGTCCAGCAGTGGACGATAGTGGGCTGATGATGATGATAATGATGAGGCAGTTATTTTCTAATAAAAACACAAATTGGTGGGAATATTCCTGTATAGAAGGTTTGTATTTTAATATTATAAATAAATAGGTATGCAGAACAATACCTTGACAATAATAATATAATTATTTAACGAATTATCAATTATAATTAATTGATGGTTAAACAAACTTACCTAAAGTGAAGTTTGACCGTAATTGTACGAGACGTTGCATCCGAAGAGATTTATGATAACACTTGTAGTCCACTCTTCAATGTATTAGGCATCGAACACTATTTTAGAATACTGAAAAAATAAACTATTAAAAAGACATAAGTCATCCTCATTTTACCGCTCACCTGTGACATTGACGTCTTGTGTCATTCGTTTTAGAGCTAGTTTTGCAATAATGATACTTATAAAAGGGCTATTAAGGGAGGGTGGGAACTTATCATAAATCTCTTCGGATGCAACGTCTCGTACAATTACGGTCAAACTTCACTTTAGGTAAGTTTGTTTAACCATCAATTGTACTTCGACGTTGCATCCTCGAGATTTATGATAACACTTGTAGATGTTCAGAGTACCTACAAGTTGCAAAACACATCTTTAAATGGAAACTTAAGTGTTTTAACTTATTAGTTTCAATCAGTCTTCATAAATTATATGGGTACCTAATAATTCTATATTTTAATTATCATGCACATAATCGATTACTGTGAACAGCCTGTGCAATAGCATCATGATTTTTATTTCAAATAATCTTTAATAAAATCTGTTAACCACCTACGAATCGCCTGTCCAATTCGCAGTTTTCCTTAAGATTTTTATCCGAAGACCCTATCTGTTTGCTGCTGAAATCAAAGCATGTCACAAACTGATAGCTCAAAAAACTTAAGTATTTGTATTATTTGTATCACCGTTAAAGTGTTTTATTTTTATAACGACGACTAATGGTAAATCTTGTCGTGTGTAAAATGGTTTTTACAAGTAAACAATAATATCTCACGATAAGTATCTATAGTTTGTGGTGAAAACAAAACTGCCTATTATTTCGCAAAGTTAATTTGAGAAGGATCGATTGAGGTGGTCACCAATCGGAGCTAAAGGTCTAATTTAATCATCTATACAAATACTATTAAGAATAAATATTTCATTGTTTCATTGTTTCATAGAAGAGGCTCTGAAACCACTTGAAGGATCTCAGAAAACTTCCATCGTTAGAAAGTAAACTTCCATCGTTAGAAAGTTACACTATCTGTGGTGAACATGGGATATCAATTTTTAAGTGTAATTATTTCACTTATCTTAGTTATATTGTTAAACGGATTAAGGGCCCATAACTAAATATATTGAAATGAATATAGCACTTCACTTCATATTGTGGTATGTAGCTTAGTCTATACCAGCCCATGATTTAATACAGTCAATAAACAGATGTGTACCAAGGAACATCTTGACAATTCCCGGTCCCACGTTAGTACATTATGTAATGTAACCCAAGGTGTAAAAAAAAAGAACCGTATAAAACGTTTTTTGTCGCATGCGCTGCTAGACTATTGATATCCTATCAGTATATTTTACCATATTAAGGAACGTATTATCAATATCTATCAAAAATATGCACCAGCATATGTCTCTATCATTGTAAAAGCCACGTCACAAAATAAATATACCCGACGAGTCTATTATGATTTCAATGTTAGAGAAATAAGTCCAACATTACTAACTCAGATTAGAGATGTGGTGTTGGTTGTCAACAAAGTTTATATGGGTATAAATAATACTAGGATCCCAAGTTGTTGTTGTTTGGCTTTGGCAAACAAGGTTTGGTTTTATAAAGACCCTTAAAATCGTTTTCCAGGCATTTTGAACGCCACTCATTCGATCTCTTAACGACATGGCAGTCGCAATGTCCATCCTGAGTAATCTGTCCATTGCGTGGCTTTCTGCAAACCAATTTGCTTCCAAGTTGCCTCCATCTCCAAATACAAGTATGTAGTTAATAAGCATTTCTGCATCAACAGTAACCCTCAGGCGCGTTCATCTTGGTAACAAAGGAAGGCCAGAGATAAATAACAACCGGTCAAAAAAGGTCATAATTATGATTTCCACAAATTAAAATCTTCCTTCAGGCAATCTGCTAAGTTCATTTTCCCATTATTATCCTCAGAGTAGAAAAACATCCTACCATCCATAACCCATCAGTGGTATTTTAATTAATTATTGATCTTATAAAGGCCTTTTAATAATAAAGCACTTTCGAGCATTAGAAAAGTTGATTAAAGCTTCCCCATATAAACCACCAGTTAGGATTTCACCCCAACGTTTAGAGACTCCATCTACTATTTCTGGTGCAAACGGTATTTACCCGACCATTGAGTCACTCAAAATATCTAGAAAGTCCGAAGATCGTTAGCTTCCTCGAAGGTTCAGCATATATTATAGCAGGGCTAGCGTTTAAAAGGATCGGAGTTTTCCTTCGTACAGATCCAAGTCGTGCTCTTGTGCCACTGTAACTACCGATCGCAAGTCAATCCAATTCTGGTTCCTTATATAGTTCCTCATCGTTTCGGTATTACCAACCGCCGGCGACGAGCTGCCCGAGCGCGCTGAGTGGCCATCTTAAGGTTTAGACATAATTTGTACTTAGTAATGGCTATAATCATGTCAAGGTAGTACACAATTTGTACATAGAAAGACCATAATCTCGTCATGGTACTACATAAGTTGTACATAGAAAGACCGTAATCTCGTCACGGTACTACAATTTGTATTTAGAAAAGACCGTAATCTCGTCACGGTACTACAATTTGTACATAGAAAGACCATAATCTCGTCATGGTACTACATAAGTTGTACATAGAAAGACCGTAATCTCGTTACGGTACTACAGTTTGTATTTAGAAAAGACCGTAATCTCGTCACGGTACTACAATTTGTACATAGAAAGACCATAATCTCGTCATGGTACTACATAAGTTGTACATAGAAAGACCGTAATCTCGTCACGGTACTACATAATTTGTACATAGAAAGACCGTAATCTCGTTACGGTACTACAGTTTGTATTTAGAAAAGACCGTAATCTCGTCACGGTACTAAAATTAGTATTTAGAAAAGACCGTAATCTCGTCACGGTACTACAATTTGTATTTAGAAAAGACCGTAATCTCGTCACGGTACTACATTCTTTGTATTTAGTAGTGACTATGGAACACTACATACTTAGTACTGTCATGCCAAATTCAAACATTTATTTGCATACAAAGTGCAGTTACATAATTTAAGTCAAGGTATTACATCCTTTGAATAAGTATATATTTATTTATCCTTAACACTCTCTGTTACTAGGGTTGCCATCACCTTACTGGTGATGCCGGATAAACACAGCAAAATCCCGGACATAACAGCGGTTTCGAAGATCATGAAGATTGTCGGTCACATTAGGTAAAACCTGGGCACTTAATTGATCCGGAGAAATCCGGACGAATGGCAACCCTATCTGTTACGCAATCACAGCATAGAGTACTGAACCAATGAAATTTGGTACAGATATTGACCGATTTTGTATCGACTTCTCTAAAAAAGAAGTAATGTTAAACGTCTCCACGCGGACGGAGTCGCGGGCGGAGCGCTAGTATTATATATACTTATGTATATTTTGATATATTTCATAATAGTCGCAGTAGCCGAAAACGGCTAAGAGTCATTTATTCACTATTCTCTGTAATGCATATTATGTGTAAAATCATATTTAATAATGCCCATATATATACTATATATAACAATACTACACACATCATATAATATCACCTTTATGCACATCCCAATATGTATTTCCATTTATTACCTATTCATATTTCAATTCACTTATATATATCTTCTATATATTTCTTCTTATATGTATTATTTAAACTATGTGTGTCTTTATTTATACTGTGTTGTATCCATAAACATACTGTCCATAATATTTCAAGAGTTTTTACTCTATTTGTTGTAATATCCAATTATTGGCTTTGTATCTTCAATCATGTGTAATTTTTTACTTATGGATTTGCTGTTGGATATCCAAACAAATATATAATAATACTAAACACATCATATAATATCTCCTTTATACACATCCCAATATGAATTTCCATGTTTTACCTATTCATATTTCAATTCACTTATATATATCTTCTATATATTTCTTCTTATATGTATTATTTAAACTATGTGTGTCTTTATTTATACTGTGTTGTATCCATCAACACACTGTCCATAATATTTCAAAAGCTTTTAATATATTTGTTGTACTATCTTAAATCATGTCCAAAGAACAATGGAGATGTGATTGACTGTACACCTAAACGGGGGTACAGGATTGACTTGGCCAACTTGGACCATGGACCAATCATTATTCCTGTGGTTTTGTCATTTATTATCTCCCTTAAGACATATTTAAATGTTAATGAAGATGGAACAAATAGGATTATAATCTACTCATGCACTTTGCATTTACTCGTATATGGGTGGCAAAATGATCTTTATCATAAGGTGATGGTGATAACTGTCATCAGTATCAATAATAATGAGTCGAGATTCTTTATCTGTCTCCAGACCATTTTTGAACTCAATATATGACACACAACATGATTGACTGTCGTGAGATTTTGTTAAAGTTGACATCCAAAGAAATAAATAATTTATATGTTCTTGTTACAATATTATATAATTTGTATTTAGAACAGACTGTAATCACCTCACACATAATTTCTCTTAGTGTAAACTATCATCACAGTATAACATAATGTGTATTTAGTACGGAGTATGTCACGATACTACATATTACAATACTAAAACACAGATTAAACTTTAGCCATAGCTAAATATTCCCACCAAATTCTGAACTTTATTCTTTTGACATAAGGTTCAAACCCAATGAAAATTTTCAACAGGTTCAGTCCGTTGCAGGATTAAAAGAATAACTTATAAACAAGTCATATGACTCACTACAATAATTGTTTAATGATCAGTAATTTTAATTGTTATAATAATGTTCTATTTTACTTAAATTTTTAAGTTGGTTTATAATGTTTATAAAGCTAAAATGTTATTTTTATATATTTATCCTTTATGTGACTAGCAATAAATGATTTTGCTTTGATTAATTGTTCTCAGTATGGACCATAATCCTATCATGGTACTATAATGTGCTGTGCCAAAAGGCTAAACAGAATAAATATTCCAATTTAAGTTACGTTTTAGTTAATATAAGGGGAAATTGTTTGTGTAAAACAAAACATCCATAACCCTACTTTTTAGGTGTCATAGTCATAAGTTATGTTTATGTTAAATAGTAATTTATTGTAATTTATAATTACGCTTACTGCACTGTTATTATCCACACCGCATTGAGCGTGTAAAACCTTTGGAAGTGATAAATTTAATCAATGTAAGCACTTACCGGAAACACTGGATGTTTGTTGATTAAGTAATTTTCTTTCGAGATTTTTTTGTGATTAAAATGCTCGAAATCCTTACTTACGTTTCCCTTTCTCATAATTTACACTTACACTGTTTATTACTGCTTAATTACTCACTTTAAACAATAAATTACATGGATAAACATAAATCGATGCCCAACACGAAAAGCGAATGACACAAGACGTCAATGTCACAGGTGAGCGGTAAAATGAGGATGACTTATGTCTTTTTAATAGTTTATTTTTTCAGTATTCTAAAATAGTGTTCGATGCCTAATACATTGAAGAGTGGACTACAAGTGTTATCATAAATCTCGAGGATGCAACGTCGAAGTACAATTTACTATTATATTCGTAATTACTGTTCAGCGAAGGCATTGAGTAATTGAGTATTTAAAACGTTATGTTCCGGCAGTTGTATTAAGCACTGCCCCTTGATCTCAATCAAAAATAAAATTGATGTTTCGTTATTATTAGCTTTGGCAGTTAATAATTGTTTTGCGTCAAGCAATCAGCCATCAATATCCAAATAGACCAATAACAAATTGTGTAGTCTCCTATTTGACAGCCAGAATAATCATGTGTCTTATGAATTAAAATGTTAAATATAGACATTTTGTTTGGCACCGGAAGTGTTTTCAGGTAAACAGATGCACTTCTTTATTAATATTATACACCGTGAAATTTGAGTGGTTGTTTTCCCGCAGCAAAATGATTCAACCTTCGTAGCACAATAGAGTTTATGTTTTATTTTACTTTATTACTTAGGGCGTAGAGCTTCTTTAGCTTTAAGCATCGATTTCATGCTGCATGCAGTACCTGAATACGTCACATTTTAAAAAACAACGATAGCTTCTCTCGTTTTTGAGTTGGAAAATTATTATTTCGAAAATTTGAAAAAAGATTTTTTTTCTAGGAATAATTTGCATGATTCGATAGTATAACTAAAGTCAAATCGTTCTGCCACGGGAAAACAACCTCTCAAATTTCACGGTGTATAAAAGTACAATTAAGCGCACTGTGAAATATGAAAAATGTTTTGAAGATGATATTTATAAATTATACAGTACAATCTTATTTTCACAAATGTGTCTTAGTCTATTCAGTATATTATTGTGCGCACATTGACATAAACGAAGATCCATAGGGACAGAAGAAATATGACTTATTGTTTGATAAAATGTATTTTTATTGTATTAGGTAATGCTAAGGTCATTGACTACTTAAATATATTTCAAGAGTTATCTTCTTATATGCGATGTTATTTTTCATATAATTAATTATTTGTTGTTCGACATGATAGTCTTAATAAGAATCCATTTGGTATTTGTCATAGACGTTCAGAATCTTACTTATTCGGAAAATCAACTTGACTACATCATGAATACTACTAAAACTTGATGGTATAGTCCAAATAATAATAGAATAGTTTACACTTTTCACCTTGCTTCCTTCCACCTTCGTCTTCTTAGACACGATTGTGAGAGTTATTATGAGTAAATCCTCGCAATGATTCGTCTCCGCAATATTAGAACTTACAGAGAAACATCTGGATTAATGTGCACATGTTTTACCACCTCGAAGACTTACATAATACATTTTCTAAAATAAACATCTTGTCTCATGATGTATCTTCTGACCTTGTATATTTGCTGTACAGCATACTACGTCCAAAGGTATGCATTCGCCAGTGTGCTGTTTATCAAAATGTCTACTGAAGCTAAAAAATATGCGAAATATGTTTTGCAGAAAACGTAAACACTCCTCACACCTGGCTTCTGATATCAGCCTAACGTCAGTTTAACAGTTGTGCAATTTCATATTAAAATAGATAGTGCATAAAAACTACTTTAAAATAACTTGCAAAAGTTGCCTCGTAGACCAAAGTACTGAAAGAACTCAAAGCAACTCTACAGATGATGATGATGATGATGATATCTGTAGAGATGTTTGCAATAGTAATTATGTGGTAGGTAGTGACTTGTCATTTCAGATAGAAAAAAACATTCAAATTAACTAACTAACTAACTAACTAATGAACGTAAATGTATTGCATAATATATTCGACAGTGATGTGTTTAATTTCTATTAATTATTTGTAATTTTAAAAAAACATATTACTTCATTGGATCTATTTAGGTACTCCGCCACCCAGATAGTAATAGATATATCCAATGTAAACTGATTTAGAACGAAGCTTCTGACTGATCGTAATTGACTAGTAAGACTGTGGTGCCGCTGTTTGACAGTTTAACTGCCACGTTCGACTATAATCTGCCACTAACGAAGTGACCAGTCAACTGTGTGTATATTATTGGGCTGGCATAGACAAGAAACAATTTACGACTACATGTGTTGTTAAAACCAACGACTCCAACATCTGTGCTGCTTACCAATGATAATCCAAACTAAAATGATAAATGCAAATGCAATACACGTTAGCTTTATGCTCTATCTAGATAACATTTATCTATGTTTTACAAATTTCGCATAATTTAATACAGATAATAGTTTGGTGATGGACATAGGGACATATTCATCATCGAAATATTTGATTTGCGAAAATTCGGTATTTTTTATAGATTGCGCTTAATGCGCAAAACGAAAGAGTCGAACGAAAGAAAAAAGCTATAGCCGGGAGAATTCAATGCGAGCATAGCCGCGTGCGAAAGATAGTACCTAGACCTACCCACATACTGCAGTATGGTTTGATGTTTCTAATTCCGTGCAAATATGAATGAAACTGTAAGTGAAGTAGATAGCACGTGTCAGTGAGACAAGGCAGATAATGGATGAAAATTCGAATTATTTATCGAAGCGGGATGCCGGCAGGGATTAAAACTAACAAGAACGCGACGTGACACTGTATTGACGAATTATTTGGCGTCAATCTAACACTGCTCCATTGACCTACTCCGATTGCCAATCTATATGATGCTTGTTTCAAGGCACACGGAATTGAAAGATCAATAGTTTTATCGGTATCAACTCTGTATTCCACCTTACGGTTATCATCAATGCCCAGAGCGTAATACGACCTCTTAATTCCAGCCAGTTTCAAAATGGGCATCGGTAGCTATATGATAATGAGCTTTCATTAATACACTTCATTTTAAAATTTACATAGATGATTGAGGGGTTATATCAGTCTGTTTTATTCCACAACCATAGCGCACAAATAATTGCACCAAAAACACGAAGTTACTCAATGCCCATACTTAAACTGGCTGGAATTAAGAGATCCTAATACCCCTAGACCGCCTTTTAGCTCTTTAGATTTTTACCATTAGAAAAAGACAGTAACTACATAACCCACATATGAACATCATCCTGTGAATGTTGCTTGTTAGACCGATTTGCGAGATGTCAGCTGCTATTAGTCACAGACCTGACCTTGCCCCAATGACGGAGTCGAGGATTATGGAATCTGATCGTCTTTTAATAGCCTTAAGTGGCCAAATGATTTGTGATAAAACGTGGCCAAATTTATAAACAGATATACATCTTGCTGTCTGAGAATTTTATCGATATAATTTAGATACTTAGTTACATAAGCTACCTGTCCGATTTTTAAACTAAATGTTTTCTGAATTCTTCTGTTAATGTTATTTCAAATTATATATTTTTTAGTTGTTGATAAAATGTAAAAAAGTCGATGGCCGAGCGGTTAAGGTCGTTGCTCGCCATGCGAGAGGTCACCAGTTCAAACCCCGCCAGGTACCAATGTGTTTTTCAAATTTTAAATTCATATGTACCATCATTCGACGCTTTAACGGTGAAGGAAAACATCGTGAGGAAACCAGCACACCTGAGAATTTTTTCAACGGTGTGTGAAGCCATGTCAGAAGCCTACGGGCGGTTTAAAAACTCTGAAACCAGGTTGTTCATCAACCATACGATAAGAAGAAGTTGTTAATCGAGTTTTTTTCTCGAAATCATTGTTATGAGTCATGTCACCAAAATCTTTTAATATTTCTATCGAATAGAATGTCCAACATGTCCAACTCAGCTGGATATAATAGTGTTAGATCTAAATACCTACTAGCATATTAAAAGTTTTTATGTAATAAACGTGAACATTATTCCATGTCTTCATTTTATCCAATGACACGGAATGGGAACGTAGTAACGCGATAAAATTTAATTGCACTCTTATCATATATTCTAAACTTTTCATTCCTTTTAGGTGTGGAAAATTTAGTGACATGCGAATGAAATTTTTTATGAGGTCGGTTGGCTGAAACATGTTCAAATCCTATTATTTTTTACCAAAGTAGTGGCTCATTTCTGGGCTACATAATATCTAAGATTTTAAACTTTCAAGTTCCATTACACTAATTTATTAATCTTTATGGGTCAACACGCCATATTGGGAGTGGCAAATATATTGCTACATACTGCCCGACGTTTCGACTTATAATATTAACTTAATATCAAACGATATGTCGCAGTCATCTGGTTAAATCAGCGATTTGATTGAATCACTAGCGCGTTCATTGAATGACGACGTTCAATTGAATGACTAAAGGACAACTAGTGAAGTAGTTGAATGTAACGTTCAACATCTTGACTGAACGTCAGTTAGCGTAGTCGTTGAATGGGATATAGCTGACTTTGTAATGTTTGATTAGGGTGACCATAAGTTCGCAACTTAAAAGATAACTAACTTTAGATTTAAAAAATGCGGATATGACATAACACACCTTAATATAAATTTTAACAATGTTAAGATACTTCTTAATGTGTGCTTCTAGCGTTAGGCTAATAAATTAGAGTGGTCCCCCGACGTGACAAAATTTAATCAAAAAATTCATACGTACGGTCAACAGCAGGCCAAGATAACCATTTGCAGTTCAAAATTAGCGGTTATGCCTCGCTTTAGTTGGTACATACGTAGTAGTGTAAAAAGTTATTTTGTGCTTTTTATAGGGTTTAGCATTTTTAACCTTTTGTCATAATAATTGCGTACTTTTTTTGGGTCAGGGGCTTTTAAATATTGAAAAAAAATCTTTAGCTATATCCATTATTATATCGTACCAAAGTACGAAAAGATAAAGAAAAGATATCAAAATATCCAGTTATAATCCATAGATGTCCTGGCTTCCTTAGAAATCATGGACACCCTAGCTTTTCGAACATTATTTATAACCTCCAATATTCTTTCGGTAGTCCAAGGTTTTCTTTGGGATCCTGAAAAGGTAATTGTTTTCCCGGCAACAAGAACACTTAGTCACATTAGCCCTTATTCTCACAAATACACTAAACAATAATAATCAACTAATCTTTATTTTGTTCTTCGTATTCAGCCAGTTTTGCCAGAAATTTTTCTTTTAAAGTAGCCGGCGACAGCGTGTTAATCGGAACATCCATGCTGTCTCAATTTTTTTTACGAATAAGTCACTTTAAATCTCAATTTCACTCAAAAAATATCAACACAGTTCTATTCGATTAGATCTGTACCAGCTGTTTGACGCCATCTTTGTTTTGATGAGCAATAACGCCACGGTGGAAAAAATATGAACTAAATTACAATCACCTGACTGATTTTACGTCCGCTATGTTCAAAGGGCTATGTTTCAATCCGCTAACTTGTTGGACGTTGAGTGAGGATTGTTCATTCAACGTTCGACCTAGTCATTCAATTGAACGTCGTCATTTAATAAACTCGCTAGTGATCCAATCAAATCGCTGATTCAACCAGATGACTGCGACAGATACATTACATTAATTCACAAGCAACAAATAAAGAACTAAAACGGTCCCATTTTCACATTCCTAATAAATATTATAGGTACTCTATGTCAGATTCGGTGGTGTCTAAAAGCTCCGGTTCAAATTTAGAGACCTCGAGCGACATTCAGACAATTTTAATCGTACTTCAATCAATGTTAATCATCTTAGACGGTTCAGTTGTCTATTTATAAAGCATCTGCGATCTCACGCCCACAAATGCAAGTTATTAATAAAGTCCATTAGATTTCAGCATCTGTACCAAATGGAAGAAATCGTCTGCACTGTGAATAACTTAGTTCCTGTTTAAAAGTCAGCTCTGTTCCGAAGTCCGATTGTCTATAAATAAGGTTGTTTACTCAGATTCTATTCTTTAATTCTTAATGTCTTTAGTTATCTTTTATTTATAAAATTTAACTAACCGTCCTTTTCAATCGTAGGAAGGTATTTAAAATGTGAATAGTTATACCTAATATAAAACATTATGACGTATTAATCTAACATGTAATATTTATCACACTTAAACAACATCATAGAAACAAGTACCTTTTTTTTTTTTAACCCGGTGAAATGCGTTGCGCACCTTCACCCAGAGAGGGGGTTCTCTCCGGGTGGTGTGTCGGACTCCCCAGCGACTGGCAAAGAGATGGTAAATGTCAGCCGCGACTCCTGGGCGGACTGCAATTGCCCAGGGGGTCTACCGACTAAAACACCGGGGTGTACCTCGTCGCCTATTGGCGGTGTCGTGGTACCTGGCATAGCCTCCACTCACAACACCGCCGGCCTAGAAACAAGTACCTGCCTAAGGCTCTTTGTTTTCCAAAGTGTAGGTGTAATACTTTTTTTTTCTCAATAATAGATACGAACGGCTTCGGCACTGTTGCAACCGCCATGATCAACTTGTTGTTGTAGTTGTAGATACGCGATCATGGCGCTTGCAACAATTCCTAAATATCAAGAGCTCATTAAAATAAAACAACATGCTAAATATCCCGGACATATTCGGTTTTCTAATGTGCGTAACCATGAAAGTTTTAAATTACCTCATGGCGTTTTGAGAATATCTCAATAAATAAATGGCTTGGAGTAGCCTCGTCATCATCACCGGACTTGTGGGGGAGCGGATGGCTCTCACCCCTAATGTGGTCAGGGATTTTTACATGAACGTGTGGTGGGACTCCCACCAGTCGTTGAAGAAATAGGAAACTCCCAGTTGACATAATAACCACGCGGGAAAAGCAACTTAACTTTTTGCAGTGTATCTATTTATTGTTGGACAAAAGTGGAGAAAGGCTTGTAAAGATCTATACATCAATATTGTATGTTTAGTGCAAACTGCTGACAGGATGATACGTATTTCATTTATCGTGGTTTTAGAAGAATGAAGTTCTCAGTTTACAACGCCATCTGTATTACCAAGAAGTAATTCTGTTGCACGAGTTGATCATTGTTTTCAAAGATTGATTACTATATTTAAAACTGAAGCTAGTTCAATTGATCACCGTTAGATGGCTCTGTATCGAGGGTGCTGTACTTTAAACTAAAATAAATCCGGATGTATACGGATACCTCCGGAGTTCGGATACGTCCGGAACTCCGGAGTTCCTGTGGTGAAAGCCTATATAGGACTTAGGCACTATAACTGAGTTTAAAGCCTTTGTCATTTCTTTGTCGAGACATGTTGAAATTCAATTTCTGGTATCGGATATTTATATTGGAATTTCATGTACCAAAATAATACTTCTCTCGTTAAGTTATGTTAGTTAAGAGAGTAAAATCCTATGTTTCCGTGATACCCATATGAATACTGACTGGCTCAGTGGAACAGTGGTTAGTGACCCTGACCCCCCCGCGCGCCCCGTTTCGTACGGCTGTGTTTGAAGTTGGCTCCGTGTTTAAAAAATAATATAAACATCAACATCACCGTTTTGGGGTTGAAACTTATATCAATACATAAAAAATCCAACCTAACATGTAATTATTTGTGAAAATCGTACTCCAAGCCAACGAATAAAGCGATATTACGAAACATAATCTTCGAGAATTTGTTGTTGTGAATGTGATAATGACCAGTGTATTCAAAAATGTAAGCCGCTAATGACCTGTCGGTGAGTCAACTGACGACAAAAAACGATTACCACCGACGAGTTTTTTACCGACACTGTTTCTCCATTCGCTGCTAAAGTATAACAGACAATTTTGCCCGCTACTACCAAGCTCCAGACAGCCGAGTGCCATCTGATTCGCTGCGTACACGAGTAGTCCGCGGTTCAAACCCCGCTGGGATATATAATATTTTTTATTTTTATTTTTTTGGATTTTATTTATTATTAGTATACACATAACATAAAAGAAAGAAAATATCTGATGAAATAGAAGCAAACAACAACATATCTTTATTCTACATACAAAGTTATATGAACACTTAAACAGCACTATGGAAGATAATATTACTTACCGACAACCCCGAATACGCTCATTATCTCTTGATGAAAGTTTAGAATGTGTTCAGGACGACACTTCTCTATTTGATGCAACTATGAGGAGCCTACCTAGTGCAACACTTGACGAGAGCCAAAGTATAATAGAATTAAATGAAATCATAAAGGGACTTAACAATGAATTGCAAAGTGCTCACACAGAAATAGAACACCTGAACCAAGAAAATATACGATTAAAAACAGATCTGGGAGAAAGTCACAAAGTAATTGAAATTTATAAAAAGGTACAATACTTAGACGCAAAAATCATAACACCAAAATCAACCCGCAAACGCCGGACTCGAACCAAATTAGAATTAACAGGACAAAGTCAAAGTCAACCGACGTCGAGTAAAAAACGTCCAATCTTTAATAATTACACAGAAAATAATATCCCCCTCGTGGAATTGGTTCACCTTCACCCGCAGGATTCTAATAAGATTCAAAATAATGCATCTCCTATCAACACACCAACTGTTTCGATAGAAGAAAAAGTTGATGAAAGCATTGGCACAAAACATATAGAAAAAGGAAGCCCAGCTGTCTTTGAGCCGCATCTATCCTTTGAAGCCGTAGTGCAACATGTTACTGGTAACTCTGAAGTAGTGAAGAGAAAAGTAGTTATTCTAGCTGATCAACAAGGACGAAAAGTTCGAAGAATCCTACAATCACTAGCCGGACCAGAATTTGAGGTTACCTGTGTTTGGAAATCTGGAGCCGAAATTGCAGACATTCTTAACCCTGCTATTGAAGAAATCAGGCGACTAACAAAAAACGATTATGTCATTGTTATTGGAGGGTCGAATGACAAAAATCCTTATAATTTTCTAAGCAGTATTATATCGTGGACATCTACGTTAAGTAATACAAACATTATCATGGTTGAGGTTCCATTCAACAAGAGTTTAAATGAACGAAAGTTAAATTATGAGCTTAGACACATCTGTAGTAAATATAAATATGTTAGTTTTATAGATATGATGTATAGTGCATGTTTACCCTTTCCAAGACACTTTGTCTTAAATCTATGCCGTTGCCTGTTGAAAGAGCTACTCCATATTAAATATAGAATAGACTATGAGCGTTATATCAAGGACTCCAGTGATATTAAAAATGTTACTGACTTATCTCATAATAAGGACTTTGTAAGTAAAGGTACTCAAACTGAATTCACGATTGATTTAAATTTTGCTTCTTCTGATTCTGAAATTAATCAAGACCTGAACACATCGAATATGTTTAATAAAGAAGACGATGAGCTTTTTCGTGTTTGAGCATGTTTACTTACTACATCAAAACATCAATGGCCTTGTTGGTAAATCGGACTTGTTTTGTATCGGACTAAATGATTTGACTGAAAAAGGGGAGCACGCTGATGTTATCTGTTTCACTGAACATAATATGATGGCTAATGATATATCACAATTATCCATACCTGGTTTTAAAGTGGGTGCTAGTTTTTGTCGTAATAATAGGAATGGCGGTTCATGTATAATGATTAAACACTTTTACAAATTTAATGAGCTTAAAGACATTTCAAAATTGAGCGTGTCAAATGTTATAGAATGCTGTGGGTTGGAGCTTATTGACCATGGCATTATTATTATATGTATTTACAGAATCCCTAAAGTAGATCTCAGAAATATCAACGTATTTTTTAATAAACTAAATGAAATTATACACAAATATTGTTACAAAGGAAAAAAACTAATACTGTGTGGAGATTTCAATATTGACATTCTTAAGAAAACTAAGCTGACATCCGATTTTATTGACATCATACAAGGATATAATCTAACAATTGGCATAAACACTTCCACCCGTCCATCGAGTGGTACTTGTATTGATAATATTTTTCATAATATTAGGGGTGCTATTTGTAAAACTATAGAACTGGCCGTTTCCGATCATCTAGCACAGCTTGTCAAATTTCCTGTCAAAAAGACCTGTAAATTTCCATTCTGGTTTACTAAAACACGCATTTATAGTAAAGAAAACATTGCTAAATTTCGGGAAAGCTTGATGAGATTAAGTTTTAGTGAGGTTTATGAATGTCATGAGGCTAATGATGCTTTCAATGCTTTTCACGAGACATTTAAATTATTTTACGACTTGTGTTTTCCTAACTCTAAAAAAAAGATTTTTACTACAAATAAACCAAGATGGATATCCCATGGTATCAAATTATGCAGTAAACGAAAACGTGAATTGCTATGGAAATATAGAAAGCGCCCAAATAAAATTAATAAAGATAATTTCAAACTTTATTCCAAACGTTTACAGAAAATCATTAATTTGACACAAAGGGCTCAAAATAAAAATTTCATTAACAACTCTTCCAGTAAAGCAAGAGCTACTTGGCAAACAATTAAAAAACCAGATCAAAGTATCCAAAGGATGAAATAAAACAGATAAAATACAACAACCACACAATCAAAGATCCTAATCAAATAGCAAATGCATTTAATAACTTTTTTGTTAAACAAGCCAGTACGACGATTAATAGAAGTAACAAAAGTACACTCAAAGGAATTCAGCATACTTCATTATACATGAAACCAGTAATACCTCATGATATTTTGGCTATTATTAAGATGTTGAAAAACACCAATAGCACAGGATATGATGATATATGTACGGAAGTAGTCAAATCAGTAAGTGACATAATTTCTCCAGTTATAGCGCATATCATTAACATGTGTATTGAGGAAGGAACCTTTCCTGACCGCCTAAAGGTGACTATAATAAAGCCACTTTTTAAAAAAGATGACAAGGAAAACATGAATTTCTACCGACCTATCGCTCTTATTCCAATATTTTCTAAAATTTTTGAAAGTGTTATTTATAAGTCACTATATGAGTACTTTGACATTAATAATTTATTTACTGACGAACAAATGGGATTTAGGAAAAATAAAACTATTAACATGGCCATATACAATTTTTTGAAACAAGTTATAACATGTGTCGATACTGGAATTCAAGTTAGTGCGCTCTTTATGGATATGACCAAGGCATTCGATTTTGTTGACCATGAAATTTTAATTGACAAGTTATTTAGATATGGAGTTAGAAGTAATGTATTAGACTTGATAAAATCATATTTGCTTAATAGGAAGCAACTAACTCAAATAACAAGAATCTGTTGTCATTCCAAATCCGGAACACATTTATACGTCTGATGTAAAAGAAAGTAGATATGGTGTCCCACAAGGCAGTGTCCTGGGTCCCTTACTATTTATTATTTATATCAATGATTTCCCAAAATGTATAGAACATCCAATGGTTTTATTTGCTGACGATAGCACCGTTATTTTCAAATTTGACAAAAGTAAAAATAACTTTGAAGAGGAAATTAATAGATCTTTAGCTGTTTTAATTGAATGGTTAGAATCAAACAATCTTATCATTAATTTGGACAAAACACAATTTATGACTTTCAGGCAAAGACCCCAATTATTATCAAAAATCTTGACATACATTATTTAGATAAATCAATAGACGAAACACATGTGACGAAATTTCTTGGACTATATATTAATAATGATTTGACATGGAAAACACAAATTGACAGTATATGTAAAAAATTAAATAGTTTCTCTTATGCGCTCTATATGCTTGCTAAAATTGCAGACAAGCCAGTTGTAGTTACCGCCTACCATGGTTATGTAGCGTCCATTCTAAGGTATGGCCTTATTTTTTGGGGAAATGCTACCGGAAAAGGAAAAGTTTTTAAAGCCCAGAAAAAATGCATTCGTGCCATTTGTAAGTTGCGTCCTGATGAGACTTGCAAGCCACTTTTCAAGGAACTGAAAATATTAACTTTGCCCGCTATGTACATCTATGAAATGGCCATATATGTCAGATCTAACCTACATCTATACAAACACTTAAATTCTAAGCGCAAAAAAGATCTAATTCGCCAAACAACTTTCAAGACAGCTATGTTCAGTAAAAGTGTTCTTGGTATGGCTTCAAGGATATTTAACAAACTTCCAAAGGAAATCAGGGAAATGGATAACATCATCGAATTTAAACATAGTTTAAAAAAGTTCCTTTTGACCAAAGTCTATTATGACGTGAATGATTACTTAATTGATAAAATCGAATGACATTTCCGATATACATATGATGCAATCTTTCCATATTAATATATTCCCTATTATTTAATTTGACATTTATTATATACTGCAATTTAATTTCTTTATTATAATTTAAATTTTAAAATGAATGAATATAATTTTAATTAATTTTGTAATTATACCAAATTAAATACATAAAATATATTTTGTACGCCCAAGGGCAGGACACGGAGATGCCTATATGTAATAGTTTAAGACCTACATACTTACCTGTGGACCACGAAATAAATAAATTTTGATTTTGATTTTGATTTTGACTGGCGGTTCCAAGAATCGTGGGTTCGATTCCCACACGGGACAAATATTTGTGTGATGAACATCGATGTTTGTTCCGTGTCTGGGTGTGATTATGTATTTAAGTATGTATTTAAAAATATATATGTTTACAATGTATATCAGTCTCTGACGCCCATAGTACTTACAAACATTGCTTAGTTTTGTCCCAGATATTTATTTATTAATAAAGCAATTTTGTGTTTTGTTTTTTTTTTATTGGTTCTGTGTTCGTTACTTATGTAAAACAAAATACCCCACTTTTAATATTATGACTATTACGGAACCGCATATTAATAACACAAATTACTTACTAAAAGATAGAAAGGGTAATAATAGTATTGTCTATTATTCGCGCGAGCACTTTAATTTAAAGGATTAAACTCGCGTATATTATGTGTTAATCTAAAAATTATGAGAGATCCGACGTTTCGAGCTTTATACAGCTTTTTACAGCGCTCCACGTGTGCTGCAAAATTAGTTTTACTTCAAAAGGGTAATAAGACAAATGTACTAAAGAAAAACATACTGCGTGATGTCGCGTAATCATGAATCTAGAATACGGATGTGATACGGATTTACGTCAGGAGGGATAACCACTATAAGATTTAAAACAGGGTGCACTTACGTATTATGACGTTTTACGTCAAAGAACTAACACTTACCCGAGGTAACATGAAGCAAATATGTTAAGCATACTCCATTGAATAATAAATGTTTTGGAAGTACTAACATGATTTCACCCTTTGTGTGTCGCATTTGCCAGGTACATGTCTGGGACATGCGCCAGGTACTGCAGGTTTACTTTCATAATATTCTAACGTCTTACAAAGTGGAATTACATAGTTGGGAAGGCCCTAATACCTCTTAGTATACTTAGTACTTAGTATCTTCAGTTCAAGGGATTCATAGACGCCTAAGACGTCCTAGCCTTACAAAATTAAGTTGGCCAAGGTAGCCGTGACGTGGCGTTATTATGACAACGAGCCCCTTATTTCTCTTTGAGAACAATTTACTAGGTGAGTACATACGTTGATGTTTTCTTTGATTGAATGGAAAGTCGATGAGGCAACCTAATCCCAGTTTATTTTAACTTTACTTAAATATCTTTATTTAACTTTTTTAACCTTCACTTGTTAATAATATTATTTTAATACTTACCCACTAATAATAAGTAGATCCCTTAGTCCAATGCCCAAAGTAATGTAAAGTCCAAAAGTAGTGTCTTAGAAGGGAAATTCTTCAGTTTCGTTCCTTCAAGAAGAGGCAATCTTATACTTTTAGCTTGGGTGTCATTAAAAAACTCGACAATTACCTATTACGATCATATGTTTTACGATCAACTCTATTATTCTTAGACACCCCTAAAATCTTACGCTTATATCTTCGCGATATTTAAAAATAAATTTCCTATCAAGAAAGCGTTACTGACCTGTGTCAACAATGCATAGCAAAGAAGCGAAGGAAGCCTGCAACGTAATTCTAGTATAAATCAATAAAGACACTGTCCCTCCAACCAGGTCATTATTTGCCTTTCATATGTCTGTTAATATTGGAATAGATCGATAGCTCTGAATAATGCATTTACCGTTTCGCATTGAAGTACCTCACTGTGCCTTTAAATTTTTAATACAATGCAGTGTCTGTAACTCTATACTTGTAATTACGGATCGGGTCTAGTTAATTCTGGATCGATCGATAGGAACCTTTGTTATGACTCGTGACAATGTGTTTACGAATAACTTTTTCCTGGGGAATACCGGGATGAGTCTACCTTGTGGTAGGTAAGTATTGAGAGCATAATTGCTACATAAAGTATAGGTATAGTATAGGGAGGTAAGTTTATACGTTGAGGTTGTTTGCTGTTGTAAAAATGTATTTATGATTTGATATATGACAGCAAGTGGTATTATTTTGCGTTAATAGTCACATGTTATTATGTTCCGATATCCAAATATTATGCGACGGAGCATATTATTTTGTTATTTTTAGGAACAATCAACTTTTGTTAATTTCACGAATATTATAAATGTACTCGTATTGTTCCACATGTAGCTCTGTTGACTAGCCAAACCCATATCAAAAGTTTTTTCAAGCAGAAAAAAGCAAACGCTCTAACTTTTGTTCTTTATTCAACAGTGAAATAAAAACAGGGCGATATGCAGCGCTTTATTCTACACAACAAGTAAGTATAAAATAGACATCAGCTCGGCCATCGTACAAGGCAACACTCTTAATTACACTATAACAGTATTAAACATTTCAGAAAGATAATTGAATATGGGCCGCGTAAATAAAAGTGGAACCAAGAGAATGACAAATGCAGGATACATTCTAGCAAACTTATCTATGCTCGACGACTCTAAAATCGATATTAGAGAGAAGAGTTAATGGAGCGTTAAGATTTGAAAGTTTAAAAGGTGACTTGTTTCTTTTCCCTCTCTGAGCGGATGGTGATTTTGGTGGCGGCGACGGAGGATTCGGCGGCGTCGCTATCGGCGACGAGCGCCCGGAGTCGGGCGGCGCGTTTCTCGCGGGCGGCGCTTCGCTCGCTCAGCTCAGTCATCTCGTCTTCCAGATCGGTCAGGCGCGCCCGCGTCACCTTAGCGCGCTGGGCGGCCGCGCTCTCCGAGTCAGCGCCTAAAGCGGTCCACTTCGTCAGCCCGTTCTCCTCGTTCAGTCTGCGAGCGATGCGCTTCTCTGTCCGCTCCTCGTTCTCCTGCAGCGCTTTCCTCGCGCTGCTGACCTCCGACGAGCCGATGCCGACGCTCTCCAAGATCTTGTCCGAAATCCTCATGCGGTTCTCCAAGTTAGAAACGCTGTTCTCGAAGTCGATGTCCTCTGCGAAACGAGACGTCTTCTTGCCGGCTCGCAGGCGTTTCAGTGACTCGGTTATCTGAAATAGTACAAAAAAAACTGATAAAGGTACAAGTTCATTAACGTTCAGTCACCAGAGGATTCTATGAGAGAAGGGAAATGAAAAGCGCATTGTCTTCGCTTTTATCTAACATTTTTAACAGACAGGGCAATTTGCAGTTGCGGCGTAAAAACTGGACTCTAGCGGATTGATTCCATGTTTACCACACGCGACCAGGGCCGGAACGCCTGTTCTAAGCTATTGAATAGCAGACCATACCCCATTTTGATTAAGTACCTGTACCATAGAGAATCTATTTCGATTCGAGCACCTTGTCATTTGGATTGGCAGCCCTATCAACTCTAGCGGTTGGGAGTTCCAAGCTATTTCTGTCTGACGTTTAGCTGAATACGGGCGACATGTAGATATGTAGGTAACGGTGCCTTGGGTTAGATAGTTAATTTTATCGTCTGCAAGTTAGAGATTTCGTTTAATTTATAGCTAGCATCTTTTAATGAGATTTTAATTTAGGTTTATTGCGTCTTCTGTATTACACAACTTGAGTAGAGCATATTTAATAAGAAGAAGTATTGTTTTGTCTAGTGAAACATTAGTTCAGGTCTCAATATTTGACAAATTTTATTTTATCTGATTACAGTAAAATCGAAATCTCACTGACCACAAACATTCGAAATAAGGAGAAAACTTATAAATTTCAACTAAAATGTTAATTCAACTGTTCACAGCCATAGATCAGCCCAATTTGTTCACATTACATACTTTGTGTCGAATCAGCAGTTCACAGTGCAACTGAATTAATGCTCCGAACAATTACAACAATAAATCAAATAATCAAGAAGTTAATGGTTCTGTTCGGTTGAAGATGGATCGCAGCCTTGGGCTCAAATCAACTAATTATTATACTCGCTGCCTCGGTACCGACTACCGAGTGCCCCGGGCTTGCTTCGGCTAACTTCTAGTTATGGATTCCGACTAATCTCCGAACTGATATTATGAGCCCGTAAACTACATGCTATGCAGGTTATCTAGATTTGCGCTTATGCAACTTAGTAGGAACTGTTTGAAAAAAATCGACTGAATCAAGTTTTTTTTATACGACTATCTAGCAATACAGTTTTATTGAGTACTAGAGGACGCCCGCGACTTCGTCTGCGGCGAAATCTGGTGTTAGATGTATTTTTATTGTAGAACCTGACCGTGTATTCCCGCTGTCCCCGCAAGCCTGATACCCCCTCCATACCAAGTCTTATAAAAATCTATAAACACGTAAAAGTTCTCCGATACAAATTTTCACCCAATTATTAAGTAAGGATATCCCGTTAAAACGTAACCTGTACGTAAAAACCTGATATCTGTAACACAAGTGCTTACGCTTCTTACAATGGGACCAGATCAATGTATGTGATGTTGTGTTATATTTATTTACGTATTTATTCATCTTTGTCAATATTAAATCACATTTACATGAATCTGTTGAAATTAGCTAGTATTTGAAATTTCTGTTGGTGAATTTTGTGTGATCAGATGGAAATCAAACGTGAACCAATGTTGAATGTTGTTTATTCGATTTGTGTACAGGAAATTTGAGATTCGAGAGTTCCAATGATTTCTGGCTTATACGCAGAAACTTTATTTCCGAACACAAATAAATGCTTTTATCCTCTGCTTCACAATCGCTGAAGCTTCCTTCAGGTCTGACGCATGTTCATAAATGTATCCGAAGCACTCGCAAATATCGCAAACAAAAGAATGTTGTTTAGATAACAAAATGTTTCAATTGAAAACATATCAGCTGTTTGATTACTCAAAGTATTAAAAAAAAGAAGTAGACCGGTTTCCTGCTATTTGCATGGACCAATTTGGTAACAATATTAGAGTTATGAGAGATCCTGAGTTCTATCTTCCGTGCTAGTTAAATTTGCTTTTGTTTTGAGAATTTCTAACTTTAGATCAAGCTTTGTTGAAAAATAGTCGGCTTGAGTATGACATAAGTCAATATCAAAGGATAGTAATATGCACTTTTCAAGCTAGAGACAGTCAAGTGGTAGGAGAAGTTTCACAGAAATTTAACAAACTTTGCTCGGTGACATTACAGCGCAATATTAATACCTTTTCTGCAAAGGGTGAGCATTCAAAAGGCCGGCTGTAAATTGCAAAGGATTTACGTGCAGTCTGACCGTTGCCGGTGAGCGATATTATATTCACGCATCAAGTATTTTGTTCCTTGTTTTTCGTATGATGTTTTACAACACAATATTCGTCGTAATAATCCCGAACTGCGAGCGCTCGCAAAAAGTTTCATAGAATTTGAATGCAATAAAATGTGTAAAGTCAAACAAAAGCTTTCGCGTCCACTTTGATAAAGTTTCATGTGATATGTAAAAGCTCTCATGGTCATCACACTATACGGTAATGTATTTCTGGAAGCGTTGCTTGTTATAATGTTCCCGGTAAATATTGAAGCGAATATTCGTAACAAACACGCTAACAATGGATACTGTTTTCTTTTGTTAGGTATTTCTCGCTACTTTATTTGCACTTGCTTGCTTTATTCCAATAGCGCACAAGTTTATTAGACTTTATTATGGTGTCGAAGTTTCACACTTCCATTCTATAAAGTTTCTTGCATGTAAGAATGGATTGACGGTAAAGCCTAGTTCTAATAATGCGGATAATCAATTAGTGAACATACATAGTGTAGGCATGACAACTAGAAGATAAAAGTGCAGTAAGAAGATAATAAATTGAATGAAAAGATAAATTAGTTTAATACTAAGCATAAACCTGCATCGGCAGAACGATACATATTATTTTTAAAGATATCATCAGAGTTTATAATAACCCACACGTTAACTCAAAATTAATTATTTTTAGGATTGGTACAAGCCGGTTTGTTACATAATTTAGTTAGATTACACAGGAAACCTGAATGGGCACACCCAAAAGGGCGAGATACTAATTCACTGTCAGAACCTTTAATTAACTTGTGGTATCGAAACTCTTTTAATTATTAAATTTAAACTTTCCCGGCATCAATTAACCGAATGAAAAAAAAATATCTTCAACTGTAAATAGGTACAACCTCAAAATAATGTCTTTGAAGAATGATTAGCCGATTTTGCATAATACAATAGCTTGTTAGCTAACAGACTGCATAATAACGTCCCTACTTTGCCTTCGCCTGTGATTTGTAACGAGTAGACCGTCAGACAAATGCAGTACACAGCCGAGACCTTATGCCTTTAGCAATACGATCCACTATCACACAAGGAGCGACTGCTGTCGAATATGCCCTAATAATAAAACATGTACAAAACGTTCGCATATTTGATTAAGCTTCGGACCTGAAATTAAAAACGGCCTCAAAGCGAGGGGACGCCGGGCGGCGGATTGCTAACATGCCAATCATTAGTAACCTGTGTCTAGAACATTAGGTAGCCAAGCTTCCCTGCGCCCATCCACCCTTCGGCATGGGTTTTGCTTATTTTGCAAGATCATTTTGCGTCCGGTAGGGTGGCGTAACAAAGAGTTATTAGCGCTTACAGGCGTTTACAATTGAAATTTAAATTATGGTAGCTTTGTGTTCTGTTTTCATTGATGTTTTAATTTTTTTGGAGCATCAAGAAAATGAAGTGTGTATTGGTTTTTTAAATATTTGATATCATGTAGTGGTAGGGTTACCTACTCACTTGTATGAGTTGACTCTATAATTAGTTTTTGTGGGACTTTATTTGACAAATTTTGCGAATTGATTAGAGATACAAAAGTCAATTGATTAATTTAAGTTAAATGGCTAACAATGATGTAGAGCGTATGCGAAATCGACATGATTGACTCGAGAGCTATAAAATACTGCATAAATTCCATTTTTGTCCGAGTATTGTTAAAAAGTTCACTGTTCCCCTATATGTGTACCTACAGAGAGAGGCAGCTTAAATCGGCTTACAAAACACAAGTGCGAAATTACACTTTTGAATTTTTTATGCGCTGGATTGACGAAACGCTAGTTGGTTCGCCGGGCTGCGGTGCCCATTTCTCCGCAGTTAAAATATGGGTGACGGGATGGCTCATACAAAGTGCTATACATAGTTAAAGGGAATATCTGGTGACGGTTAGGGGGAGTGCAATCTTTTTTTCGAGACTCCGTGCACGGTGCAGCCAGCAAATTCAGGTTTTGATTGCATTATGGGACACGTTTTGGAGTGGTGTGAAGTGACTTATAAGTGTGTTTTAGTATGTATCGTATTTTGTTTGCGCGAACACTACACATTTTTAATAAAAGTATATGTTATAGTAATGGGGAATTATAAGATGATAAACATAAATTGTTAATGTTTCGAGCTTTTTGCTGTGCTCGTGGTCACGGGATCTAGACAAAAGACGACAGGGGTCTTAAAAAAATAACCAAAAACATAAAATATATCTCAAATACACCTAATTGTAGTAATCATTGGTTATACCACCAATTAGGTGTAAAAATGTGAGATATAATAAGTATGTTTTTAGCCGACTGACCATCAGGAAGAAATACAAAATAATACTTCATAGCTTTGATTTCCGATTTCATATCCAAATAAAGTACATACGTACAGGCGCAACATAAACTAAAATTAATCAGGACAGGCGAACACAAAATGTCTAAAAGGCTCTGCGTCACCTGAACTGCGACGACTTAAAAGCGCTATTTTTTTAAAACTTGAATTGCCTCAAGAATAAAGCGAGTTGTAATTTATTTAATCTGTTACTAGTTGGCGTAACTCACTAAAACCACCTGGAGGTAGTTAGAAATGTTTCCATTTCTGATTTGCGGGTGCTTCGCCGTGGATTACTTAGCTGGTGCACTGAGTGAGGAAGTAAAAGCCGCTGTAAAAGCGCCATGGTTGCGAACGCGCGTTAATCCTTCGGTATTGCGTTTGACCTCCCGAGTGATGTCGGATTACCTCTGCAAACTACGAGATCATAAGTTGCGCGTTTGTTTTTGCAACGTCACATATACAGAGACTGAATCTGAAATTTTGATTTAGTGATAGTAATTAATGATTTAGGAAATTGTAGGGTATAGAATGTGTACAGTTAGTTACAGTTAATGTGTACAGTAGGGCTACCACGAGTGTAAAACTTACGCACTCGATATCGCCTACGTAAATATGTCTATGAAAAACTTGTACAGCGCCGCTGGTGGTTACGCGAAGAACTAAAATCGGCCGTATGAAAAAAACAACTCGATAGGTTTTTAATGTACGTAAGTTTTCGATAGCCAACTCATGGTAGGCCCCAGTAGTTAATCAGTATGTGCATGATAAAAGTGAAGTAGCAAACAGATTTTCTTCCTTCACTTTTAGGATGACTAGACTGTTCAAGAAATACGACAATGTATTAAAAAAATTAAAATAAAGATTCATCCAATAAACATTGGAAACAAGCAAATAAATTCACATAGTTCTTAACAAAGAAACTTAAACGAAAGTACCTGCCTATCTGTCCGGAGCGGTTGCACACCGATTTAAATAAGCAACTGCGCCATAAGGCTAAAATGTTACTGTCCACCAACAACTCTACGCGAACGGAGCCGCGAGGGAAAAGCTGGTTACGCTACTTGACCAAATCAGAGGTTCGGTCACTTTTACCACGTTAATACTACGTAGCAGTATTACTGTGCTTTTAGGCTCAGCACACACAACACCAACCCGCACTTAGCCAGTGTGGTTGACAGGCCTGGTCACCCTAGTATAGAGTAGGCCCGTGCCCCAGTAGTGGGGACGTAGATGGGCTGATGATGATGATGATACACACAACACAGCCACGTCAATGATTAAAAAAACCCGCTAAGTGCGAGTTGGTCTAGGGTAGGCAGTACCAATTTTGTAAAAAAAAAATCATGTTGTTGTATGGGCTTTTTTGTTGCCTGCTGTGAAAATCAAATTTTTTTTTGGCGATAAAATGACTTCATATGTGATAACTTTCTTGAGATAGAGTCTTGGTCTGTACCAACGAACGGTCGGTCAGCCAAGTCATAGCAATAGGATCCCGTTTTTAGCATTTGGGTGCGGGACCCTAAAAACTGCAACTGACAAATGGCTCGCTTTATGCACATTTAATAAAGGGCCGTCTCGAACAAACCTACATAACGTTATCTATCAGAGATCGCCATTCGTCCCCGCCCGCACGACAAAGATTTGCTGACATGTGTGTCGATGTACTTGATGCAGTCAGCAAATAGGCTGGTTAATCTTCGCACAATATAGGGTTACGCGATTTATAATGAAATATGATTACCGTTTTTAATTTATTTATGACCTTTTAAATCGTTTATGAAGTTAATATTCTAAGTCTTAAAAAAACTTGCAAGATCGTCTCTATTAGAAACTTGAAGTTTGATCCTAATCCCATAAAAAAATATTATATTAGTTTATGAAAATTAAACGCTTCATTAAGAAATTTCATAAAAACATTCCGTGTTTTTAAATCTCTGGCTTGGCTCGTCGAAGCTTAACAAATAATACTAACAATATACTAAACAGTCCGCACCGCTTTAAAAAGAATATGTTCTTGAACCGGATCGAACTTAATATAATGTAAATATCTACTTCTTCCTTCCTCCAACATTTTCAATTCATAATGTTTAGTTATAATGACTAATATATGCGAAACCATTCAAGAATGAACTCTATTGCAATCAAATAAGATCACATGTGTATATTTTTAGCATGTTACAGTACATTTTCTTAAAGAATCGACAAGGCACATTGTTTAAGGCGGATTATTTGCAATTTAGTCATAAATTGCTGCGTCTTCAGTCTTAAGCATCCATTACGAGTACAATCAAGTGCAAGTAGCTTATACCTTGTACGGCAATTTATTTTAATGACAAACTGCTTGTTAGTGTACCATGCCGCTTCGTTATTAAACGACTTTCTTGAATGTCCTCTGAATCTGCAATCAATACGGATTTGAAGCGCGAGACGAAGTATTGCAATGCGAAAAGAAAAATATAACCTTGATTTTTAGTTCTAAATTAAATTTAAAATTGTATGAAAAGCGAGGATGAGGTTATTTCATACGCGATATTCAATCGGTAAATCCTTCCAATACCTAAAACATTTGGTTAATCTTTTTTTTCTAACCGACCAAGATGATGGTATCCCTTGTCATCGTCAGCGGACTTGCGGGGGAACGGATGGCTCTCAGAACTGAAATATTTGGTGACAGACATTCACTAGAAGCATTGACGTACGCGTTTTCCGTTAAAATGAAGGCTTTATTTTCATACAAAACAATAGTGTTTTAATTAAAATACTAAGTTGAATGAAATCATTTTGATGTAAAATGTTATTTCCACGAAAACAACAAAAAGCGCGGGTGTGCTAAAATAGCGCTCGTTGTTTTATACTACGTTGATTGTTGGCTTACTACCTAGAAATATTAATTGAAAACATCCATTCAATCTTTCAAAAGGCATGCTAGGTAGAGCGTAGATGTAATCATCGAGTTTTTGTAGGATTTTATTGAGTTGCTATTTTTAGTCAGAAGCATATAAAAGCTCTATGAACACCTTTTCAGCTATCAAGTTAAAATAACGCTCTAGTTCAGCTCTGCTTAATGAAAAGATGTACAAGTTATGTGATTGCACTTTTTGTACCTAAATGGAATTTTTAATCAGGATTTTTTTATATCTATACCTCTATACCACTAAATAAAATTGAAGTGCATATTTGTAATATTATAAGAACTTTTTACTAAATGGGTATGAGTCTACTTCCAGTAACAAATACACAATTTATTTATAAATTGTCTGTCTGTCTGTTTGTTCCCGCTAATCTACGAAACGGGTGGATCAATTTTGACGGGCTATTTTAATTAGTAATTAAAATAGCCCGTCCAAATTTATCCACCCGTTATTCAAAAACTATTCCCAATTTTACGTGACTGTTTTAAATCAAAATTTACCAAGACAATACGGCGATCTTATTTCTTAAATTTTAGACTAAATAGTGTTCGAATGATTACAATTCTATGCGATGGTGTCTGTGTAGAGGTACTTGTAAATCTACTAAATTATTATGCAGTATATTTCTGTGCTTTTCAAAAGAGCCTACAGGTTTGAATACATCAAAGGGATGACAAAGCGTTTAAAAAGCTAGGCCTTTTTTGGCAAAAAAATATTTCCCAGTATGTGCCGTTTGTTTGAGTTCATTGTTTGATGCAAGTACATTTTTACGTATGCACTGATATTACATTTTGGATATAATACTCTCATTCCATTCATTTGTCCGAACACGTTTTATTTAATGTTGCCAAATCTAGCCATAAAAAAAAAACCGATAGTGATCTGAATGGAATTCAGCGTAATTCCATTTTTAGAATTCTGAATATCCCTTATCGGTTCATTTATTATTAACTTGTACACTATAATTCTTTTAGTTTTTTGTTTATTCATCACTGGATGATTAAAAATATTACCTAGACTGGAATCGCTGATGTAGGGGTCAAGATTGCGAAGTTGAAGTGGCAGTGGGGTCAAGTTCAGGATAAAAGACAGGTTTGACAGGAATCGTTACACAATGAGTACCGGAAGACGGTTTTCGCCGAAGATTAGGGCCCAAGAAAATATGGTGTGATGATTTGTTCCTGCTATCAAGAAATTGGCAAGCTCAAGGATTGATTGGCAAGCTCAAGCTTTGAATAGAGAGCTGTGGACAAGTTTTGAGGATACCTTTGCTTAGCAGTGAGATGACACGGGGTACATACTATTATTCTTTAAAAGTTAACCGACTTCAAAAAGAAGGAGGTTATCAATTCGTCTTTATGTTATTTTACGAATTTTCGTTTGAACTTTTGAAACTATTATATAATCCTGACTATTCAAAAGATTTAGCCCCAAGTCGGGTCATGATGGCAAGTCTACTCCAATCCAGGAGAAAAACAAATAAAAGAAATAACGTCAGGTAGGTAGCTTCATGTTTTCCCCCAGAGATATTCCTTTAGCGAAACTGTATATTTACTTAAAGCGAGCTGCAACTGTTGAATCAAGCTTTTTCACTGGTGCTTAAAATAAATAAATTAGGTAACATTAGCCCACCGCTGGTCAGCGCCTCGTGACGTTGCACCAGACTCCGGGCTTTGTGCACCCAATCTCGTCCCTACGATGATAGTCACGCACGAGAGAATATCGTATACTTAAAAAGCATTACAGCGACCATAATACGTAACAACCTCAATATTTCGGCACTGAAAATGTACTACGTGTTCACTTTCAATTAAGTTTACAGGCGTTGGTCCTGCCACCGGCTTATAGTGCTTTGCCAGGTGAAGGGATGTGACACTTCTAAGCTCCTGACTCAAAACTGATCAATACCAATACCTACTCTTTATACAAAAGATTGGCCTCACTCGGTGTTTCAATTGTGAATCTTAATGAAGGCATAGGGAAGTAATGCTTAGTGTCCTATAGATTTGGAATACTGTAAAATGTCCGGGATATTTACCATGTTGTTTTGTTCTTCTGAGCTTCCGATATTTCGGCACTGTTTAATCGCCATGATCAAAGGTGCGTTCATCCGTGATATCCCGGACATTTTCAATTTTCTAATGTGTGTAATCATGACAGTTTAAAATCCTTTAGGTGTGGTTTAGAGTGTTGATAAAGTGCGTAGTTTACAAATTTCGCAAAATTCAAGTTAATGTTTCCAAACATCATTGTATCGCATGCCTTAAATGAGGATATTAACTGAGAAACCTATGCTCCACTCGAGCGGTAGACGCGCTTTAAGACCTAATATGCATTATGTGTATATTAGTTAATGCGATGTGGCTCATAATCTTACCTGGTCAAGTAGATTAATTGGACATCAAACTACGAATACAGTGCCGATACTAGGAAAATGCAATATGAGACGGATTGGTTGGCCTTAATGGAAGTGCATACAAGGGGCGTAAAGAGGATTAAACTAGAGTAGAGGTAAGTATTGAAATTCTAGGAACACCTATTTTACCCATAATTCCTAGGAAGCCTTAATGGCTTTGGTATATATTGGTAGTAGGTACTTACACGGAAGCAGATGATAGCATTCATAAATCCATTGAAAGTTGCATTATTTGCGTTTCAATTTGGGTACAGTTAACATAAATATATATCTATATTTGAGACATTTTCACATACGGTCACTTGACCCCAGACTAACAGAGCTTGTGCTACGGATATGTATTTATAAATACGTGCTTAAATACATAATCATACCCAGACACGGAACGAACACCGGTGTTCATCACACAAATATTTATCCCGAGTGGGAATCGAACCCACGACTCTTAGAACCGCCAGCCAGGGTCACTAACCACTGTTCCACCCAGCCAGTCACACATTAGTCAGAGACATTATAATTATTACGTCCAAAACATCGAAGACGGTCATTTTTCTGTTTCTTTGAGACATATTTTATCAATTAAATATAAATGTAGGTATGTTGTTCAACCTATTAAAGAATTTAACAAAAAGCATTAAGGTTTTTTTTATATTTAAGAATATCAAATTTTTTCTTGATCCAGGCACTCTTTAATGTCTAACATGCATAAAAGATTATTTTTAATTTACTGAACATTTATCATAGATGTATCAACATATTTCACTTAAGAATTAGATACTTTTGATGATGATGAAACTAAATGTACAAAGACGTACTTTTCTTATCTTTGACTGAAAATGTTGTTCACGAATTTTAAATCCACTAGAATAAATAGGTTTCATAATATTATTACGCAAATGTTCCATTTTAGTGACAGCGTCATCTAATGAAATAGTAAATAAAGTTTTTCTCAATGGATGGGATGTTTCAATAACAAAGTTATTTATGGATGCCGTGACGCAAGCAGCCATGTTAATAAAATGATTTGTATCATCCACGATTTTGAATCGCTATGTTTTTATATTACATTATTTTCCTATCCTGACTGTAAAGTAAAGAAAAAAGAAATATGTTTGTCGATCACGACATAGACACAAAAAGTTACAATGATCCATAAATACACAAGACACAAACGCTCAACTCAAACAAGGAGATATCACAATATAGACAAGGACTATAAGAAGTAGTCAAGGAGGTAACAGGGCATTAAGAATCTTAGATGATGAATAATCAATTAAAGACTGCAGGGAATGTACCTGAATGTACAAAGATAACCGAGTTCATAGTACATATTTCAAAGCATCTGTGAGTAAGCGATTTATTATTTATATACTGATATGAATATGAATGCGTCAGCTGTGACCTAGTGAATAAATGAAATTCACGCAGGCACTACATTTTCAATTTGATAGATGAGATTGAATGATCGAATGGAAGTTAATATTATAAGTAACGGAGGAACTGTAGTAGGTATTCGCTTATTCAGCAAGATGACCTTCTTTATTTATGTTCTGTCAAAGAAAGCCGTGGGATTACTTCTTTTGTTTATTATTATTTTAACATTATTATTTTAACATTATAATTTTTATCTGTGTTTACTAATTATTACGGTATTTCTTTATTCAAATTATAGCAAAGGCTCTATCGAGACTATCTAAAATACAAAGGTGACTGACTGACATAGTTAGTTATCTATCAAGGCACAGTCCAAGCCACTGGACGGATCTGGCTGAAATTTGGCGTGCAGGTAGATATTATGACGTAGGCATTCACTAAGAAAGGTTTACCCGAAGCAAAGCGAGGGTGGGTCACTAGTATCTAATATAATAAAATGAAGGTCACCTATGTTGTTTTCAATGCGTGAGTCGTCTTGAATTTTGAAATAAAACTAATTTAACTGATTAAACTCGCCTGTATTGTTATTCTCAACATATTATTTAGAGACCCGTCGTTTCGAGCTCTTTACAGCACTCGTGGTCACGGGAAGACTAGTTTTATTTCAAATGTGTAGTGTTCGCGTAAATAAACTACCATACTCCTTGAATTTTACATCAAACATCTTGAAAGTTATCGACTTATAATTTTTACTTTTTTTTACATTATGTCGTTACTAGTCATAACATGTTACATTGTTATGACTAATTCCAGAAAGTGTAAATAGACGAGCAGTGGTACAGTCCGGTCGACAGCAGCCAAGTAATTTATTACGTCCATTACACTTGGATCTATAATTACGACCGCGAATGTTTACTAACAGGAATATGCATTACTCCTACATAGTAATACTATTTATAGGGTCACATGAAACCGAAATTGGCATCGTGGTCATATCTTTGTACGGGACTGTATGGGCGTATGACACACAAGTCACAGTTGTTCTTACTTTATTTATAGCCCGGTCTAAATAATGATCGTCGAAGTTCTTATACGCCATTCGTCACCATGTTTCAGCGATGACAAATTAATTATGATGAGGACTGATTTATTGCATTGGTATGAAATTTTCAACCATATGCGTATGGCTTGTCAAAAATTGTGTCAGCGGACTAATCTTATCCAAGCTATATTTTAGGTATTTGCTAAGTCATGTAGTTAAACTGCATATTCTTCAAAACTTTGAAATTGCAGAAAATCAAAAAGAAACCCCACGTTTATTACTTACATAACAATATATGTAAATATTGTTAAGTGATTGAATACAGTATTGTATCGGTTAAGTACCTAATTGATAAGTAGGTACCAAGTAAAAAAATAATATCAACCCAGAGAAGAGGCGATTATCACTGTTCCGATGGAATTACACTTTTAATCCAGTAATCTTCGATCAGTTACAACTGGTTCGTGGCAAAGGAATTTAATTTAAAAATTTTACTCGCAGGTAACGTAACTCTATATTCGCATGTCGAGAGTATTCGCTACTGGCTCAGAACGCAATACGAAAAATAACTGGACGCCACGGTTTTGAGCAGAATCCGGAAATATGTATGCACATTCACGGTTGCCAAATTCACTCGATTCAGTAGGACATTGCAGGAATTGTTTTACGACGCTGCAACATAAACTAAGTGAAGGAAAAAACGAAATCATAGCAGTAAACCAAATCCGATACTTTTAATTGGTAGGTATTGCTTAATAAAGTTCCAGCATGTGTTCTTACTCTATAACAATGACTGTGAATTTTTTTTCACGTGTTTAATTAAAACAAATATTTAATTTGTTATATAATTGTTACGACTCTGTTTATTTTCCTTTCTAACAATTAGCATCAAGTTGATCAGTTCACTTCGTCTACGCATGCTCTAGAAATAACTTTTACTTAGGTAGTAGAATATCAATGCCTTAGAAATGCAGAAATATCAAGAATTGTAGTAACTCCCTGATACACTGCCTTCATGTTATTCGTAGATGGTGAAAACAATATCGAATGTAAATCAAACAAACAATTGTGTGCACCGATCGTAGGCGGGCCGTTAAAAGCCACCATTTATTCCTGTACAGTATTATTTACTTATAAATTGCACGAAGACAATCGTAAGATGTATTTTTAGACGATAAACCAATTTCATTTGTCGTCGAGAATATTTTATATCGGACAAATGTGCCAGTTGAAGAGGCACGATTGAAAACGGTCACTACTAAATTATTAGTTAAGTTTCAATTATCGTGTGTGTCGGAGCTGACATTACTCTCCCTTTGATCAAACAACTGCTCTGATATTCAACCACTTCATATTCACATTAAAATCGGACGGTGTCGAAGCTATATAATTTTAAACTGTCATGGTTACATACATTAGAAAACTGTAACTGTCCGGGATATTAAAACAAAACAATATGGTAAATATCACGAACAGTTACAGTTTTCTATAGTGTCCAAGCTAAATCGTAATAATTGGTTACTGTATCGATATCCCGTAAATATTTTTATTACAGTCTGGCCCTGGTAGCAACAGTAGAAGGGAGTTAATTTGATTAGGAGCCGTTTGGAAAGTGATTTTTATGAGTTGTTCTGACTAGATACGGATTACGGAGATACGGATTTAGGCACGGGGCAAAGGCTCCGTACCAAGGTATGTAATAATTATAGAAACTGACTCCTAGAACGAACTTAGGCGAAAAGTCGTGGGAAAATTGAAACGATAAAAGCTAAGACAGATATAATAATAGCTAACCGCCAAAGACAATTTAAAAAATGAATACTCATTTCAGAAAACGATGTGCATATTACAAATTAATTTATTATTTTGTGTTGTTTAACCGCGACTCAGTTAAAAATAATGTATTGAAATAACATTGATGTTGGATACGAACCCATTTGCACATATATGTATTTTATGATACCGCCTCAATGCCAAGTTTTTCCAACAATCTGTCTGTCCGTGTGAAGTTGCCTATAAATTACTCTTTTGACACAACAATTGAATAATAGATCGAAAATACGTTAAATTACAAATAATGTATTACTATGGTAAAAATATTTTACAGCGTTATGTACCTAAACACCTGATATCCACACAAGGCTGAACCTGACCTGTGGGGAATTATTTGTCCTATCGGGGCTATTATATAAGTGGGATAGTAGACACGCATTACACGTATCTATGTTTAGTCATTTACTATGTCATGATATTTATCCAGAAAATCCTGATCAAAACAAAAATGCACTATAGGCCCTGGCGCAATAAACAAACGTGTTTTTAGTTAAATGAGACGCTTTAATGCTTGGGAAGCTTTTGAAAATTTGATTGAAAGCTTCACCGCTGGTTCTTATGCGGCCACCCTAATAAGTACCTAGCCTAAGGACATGCATTCGAATACAACATTCATTAACGGAAGTGCTATTGGTTTGTCAGAGTAAACACAGATTACATTTGTAAATAAATTTTCGCGCCCCCAGTAAAGCATTGGAGAAACACAAAAAAAGATATTTTATCTGTAGTATTGTGTAGAATATAAACCTCTTACTACTTTGGAAGGTTACTATGACTTGACTATGCTAAATTCCTAATTAATCAGTCCACGCATCTCTACTTATATATGATTACGCATTCATCTTATTAAATTGTTACTCTTATTAATTCAGTATATTCAGATTCCTAGGAAAGCTTAGTCCGTTATGAAAACATAGATCCTATAATACAATGGGTATTGTATTCAATAAAATCCTTGTGTACCGTTCTGTAGTTATTTTCAAGGCAATGATACGAGAGCTAGGTAGATCGCAAGCCTCAGGGGAAATAAATAGTATAACTGTGGAACAATGTTTTTATTTCATTTCTCTTCCTTTTCTATTTTAAGAGATTGTTAATGGTAAGCATGGCTCCCTTGTTTATTATACTTTGAATACAAATAAGCCAGCTTACAAAGTATTTTTAACGTTTCGTTATTGTCATTGTATTTATTATTATGATTTAAATTTTACGGAATATCGATGTTATTCTGTGTTAAATTTGTGATTAAGTTTAAACGATCGGATTAAACATTGACTGGCACGCGGTAGTATTTCTGCATACATGAAGTTTAGCCTGTATTTGACAGTTCCTATGCGTTCAGATATTTAATGAAACACAATATAAAAAAAGTTATGTGTGCGTCTGTCGTAAGCTCGTGAAAATTATAAATTTAATTTTCGAAATGGCTTCGGTAGGTCCCAATCATTTCGAAGGTAACTAAGGTAAGGAAAGTAAGCAGTGATTTATTTGGTTTCCGCAGTGTTATTAGACTTTCGCCTACTAGAGATGCGTCATGTCCAAAGCCGTTAATCGGGTTGCATAAGTATTTCCTATATTAAAGACCTTTAAAATGATAAATTATAGAGTAAGTGCCCTTTGCTTGGGTCCCCTTTTGTCATAATATCTCGTGGCAGCTTCCAAGGAAGATCGCACCGAGCCAAGAGTAACGGGTTTATTTTCGAAATACAATGACGTAATCTACAAAGGGAAATGTTTATCACATTGAGACGCCAACGCCCAAGCAAGGCTGCACACACAGACGGACATCTTAGTCGACCTTTTCCTAGAGATCCTACAAGAATCTAAAGAATCCTGAGATTTCTCAAGAGAAGTCTTTGAGTGGAAACTACACAACTCTCTACTTTCTTATTATTCGAAAAGGTTTACAGTTCTAGCTATTTTCATCATTCTTATCTTAATTGAATACTGTTGTTTGTTGAACATCTAATAATAAAATATGACAATATTTTTCCCGTTGCGTAGTTTTTTGTGAAGTACACAACAATAATACAAAAACTTACATAAAATGTAAGTTTTTGTACTATTGTTTAAAGTTTGTATGAATTTAGTACCTTTTGGTTTTTCACAATCGAGTTACCATCATAAATTTAGTATTTTGATGTAATAATGTTGTGACTGAAATATATTACTAAAAAGAAAACACAAACTCTAATTCTACGTAAATCTTGTTTGCTATTTCTACCCTCCAGTAAGTATAGGTTTGGGTAGATTGAGTCACTTGGTCATCAAGTTCTGTCTAAAAACGAAGGTCTTCTTTTGGTATTTATAATAATAGTAATTTATTTATTTCCATGAGTACCTATGCCAATATACGCTTAATGAGACTTTGAATTCAATAAAGTATGCCAACATTATGACTAAACCGTACCTTGGACGTAGAGCAGTAAATTGTGTTTATATTTTGAAATGCATTATTCAAATTAGACTCAAGTGGTGTTCTACTTATTATTAGCAAAATTTAAATTCGTCAATGTTACGAAACGTGAACTTAGACTTCCTTTAAATCGAAGGTTTCTTTATGGCAAATTTTGTATGAAACGTGTTCTTTGTTTTTTTTTTATTAACCCGTATCATCCTACTGCTGGGCAAAGGTTCAGAAATCTCGGTTATTAAAAAAAACCAGTTCATTACGGAGTTCTTAATATTAAGCTTAGTAAAAATAAGCTACAGAGTCAAGACGAAAACATTCGGCTGTGGGTATCTTTTACTTGTGGTTAGTTCAGGACACAACCAAATATTTGAGCTCTGGCTGGTCCTCTAATGATAAAACCTGCTTTTGGTTGCATTTATGCAAATCTAACTAATAATGTTTTTCTATATTTCTTTTTTGCAGTATGTATGTTTCTTCTACTTAATTCCGTCGGTAATAAGCTGATTTGTTTTAAACAGTGGACCACCATTTATGACAAACTAGTTTACCATTTGAGAGGTGTCTCAAATAGTATCACCGTCCGTGAGAAATCGTTGATTTAAAAATTTACATGTGAATTTTAATTGTATTTAAGTTCAATGTAACCATGTAACTTATTAATCTCTATAGATAAATAACTAAGAGAGAGCGAGTTTGTACCTCAACAGAAGTATTAAGCATTACTTACTGGGGTGACTATAATAGTATTTTTATATTCAATTATTTTATTTACTTTTAACGAAGGACCTTCACACCGAATTTAATTCGAATAACGTTCAGCAAACTCTTATAACACTCCAGTTGAGCTTGGAATTGTAGAGTAATTATTGGAGTATTTTTGTATTGGTAATGTACCGTAAAAATCTCGTTTGCTTGTAGAGACAGCGCGATTTAGGACGTCTTGTTATGACCGATCTGGATTGGGCGTGTGACTCAGTAGCGTATCAGTTACTAAGTCAATATCTCGTCCAGCCGTTTGCTGCATTCAGTAAGCGAAACGTAGAAAATAGCGAGCAAAATAATTGAAAACTGACGAGGCAACTTGCGGCTAAAGAAACCTGCTACGGCCTTACTCAATTAGCTGGGATAGTTCTATTGAATCTCGAAGTCTAACTCTCGGTTTCGAGTTCGATTGAAGACCTACTACCGTCCCCGTCCGGTCATGAATGTTATTTATTTCCCCATTTTAAATTTGAAATACTTGCCTGTGTTTTAACCCAGTAGAATCAAGAATTATATTAGCAAATCAATATGCAATTTAGCGTTTTTGGTATGTTGTATACCCATACAGTTAGGCAGGCTAGCGCGAATCTAAATTTGATTCTTTAGAAAACAGTTTCCGATAAATAGGTTTAATCGAATTATGTAGTTATCGTATGAGGTCAATGGATTTACGTAAGAGAGATCGCGAGGTCCGCAGTTTGAGTGCGGAATCGAGCCAAATTACGTCAAGCTGAAGGTCCTGCGCAAAATCCTTCATCAGTCAGTACTTTGCCGTCTTCCCGATCTAGATGGAACAGAGCGTACACACACTTGTGCACTATAATTTAACCTGTTCAGCCTGCTCTCGATTGAGATCGGCCACCGTGGCCGAAATCGGTCGATCGTCTTATAAGTTGGAGGAGACCTTTAGTTAGCATGAAACAGGTTGAAAAAAGTATTTTTTATAAAGTTCTCATGTAAGTGGCCAAGTCTCAATGAAAGTAAAGGCATCATCATTAAAAAGGTGAAATCACCATGTCTTACTGGACTTTCTTTCATAAGATTTAATATTTTTCAATATGCTATAACTTAATGTTTGTTTTGACTGTTTTGGGACTATGAACCAGTAATAGATATAGATAGGGCCGACATGCACGGACAGCTTCAAGCAGTCAGGACAGACTGCTTGAAGGTGCAGCTGCATAGTAAACTACAGATTCTACGTACACACATACACGGAACCGCACGAGAAGTCGTGACTGCTCCGAGCAGTTACCGCAGTCTAGTTAGTAGTTGACTATGACTGCAAGAGCGGTCCGTGTATGTTGATCACTGGCTAACTGCTCAAGCGGTCCGTGTATGGTCTAAGAAGAAGAAAAAACTCACGTCCTCAGAAAGCTCGTCCTCCTCAAAAGCAGAGGAGAGGGGGCGTCCCCGCTGCGCGCGCGCACCCCTAGAGTCGAAGAGCTCGTCGTGGGATGCCTCGGCGTCGTCCAAAGCACTCTTGATACGGTTCTCTACTTCACCGCGGATGCGCTCACGCTCCGGCTCGCGGGGCGCTGTGACCTGGTGGCAGATTGACAGGTGAAGTGTTGATGAGGGTAAAAACAAAAGAAATCGCTATTTAGTTCGTCACTAAGAACTGAATGCAGAAACAATGATTGATACACATGGTATTGACAGCGATATTCGAGCGCTGATTCGACTATCAGTTCCAAATTAAAAAAAACACACACACAGTATTGAATTTAATGGGCATATAAACTGGTTATTGCACAAATGTGCTTTACTGTCTTTGCAATATTTGACCGTAGATAAAGGTCCAAAAAGTAATACACTTTAATCAAGTTGATTTAGCTGCATTCCCTCACCTTGCCATCGAGGCGGTCCAGGACCGGCCGGTAGTAGCTCTCTCCCTTGTTGTAGTTGCAGTCGTAGACGCGCGTGCGCCGGGTTCTTCCTATGCGGCTCATCTTGGGTCCTTTTGACAGAAAAAAAAAACATTTTCAATCATTCATCATTTTAATCAGTACCGTTACTATTAAACGTAGGTACTCCGTTACTATTAAAAACTAACCAAAGGAATCAAATCGAAATCTTCGGCGGCGCGACGAAGCGAAACGCTGCGGTGTATGATCTAAATCGGCGATGGCACCTCGGACTATATTTTATTTACATTTATATGCGTTGACTACACTTGTTGTGAGATGGACTCATTTACCACATACGATTTTTTTAAAATCCTTGTTATCGATTATCGTGTAAAACATGGTAAGGTTTACCGTATACTATAAATGCCGTCATTATCACTACATATTACTTCCCGCGTCTGCGTGTCCCTATGTATGCTTAAATCTTTAAAACTGCCCAAGGGATCGAATGGGTCACTAGTAACAACATACAATAATGTAGGCATCACACAAAGTATACCTGGAGTATTATGATCATATTTAAATTAAAGATCTAGTACAAATTTTTTTGAGCTGTTGGATACAGCTGAAAAAAATGTGGACTAAATGAAACTAAAACTAAAAACACTTACTAGTTTTTCATAAATGCCGCTTAGTTAACTTTATTAATATTATTTCATATTTGTTCATAAAATATAAATTTTATCAATATTTAATTGACGAAATGGTAACATTGACTGACTGAAGCCTCTTTCAAAACTTTCCAGCGCGACCGGTCTACTGCAACGTCATTGGGATTTTTTTTTTATGATATGGTTGGATAATGCAAAACTGATGACACACGTCACTAAATTTAAAACATTTCTATACCTGTATGTATTGAACAAATATTATGTTGTCTTGTATGTAGTTATATCTTGAAAAGGTCTATGTTATCAGCTAATTAAATATTTAAAATATGACAGAGCGTGAAGCACGAGCTCTATTTGAAATATCAATTAGCCCTTTGAAAACTTACTAGTGCTAAGCGGTTTATAGAAATGTCACTTCAGCAGTAAATTTAATATACCTCTGAAATGAACAAGAGAAAGTGTTAAGTAGGTATATTAGTTAGTAAAATATTTCGTTCCGCAATTTATTACGAAAGGTGTAAGTTAATTTTTGAAATGGTGTGGATAAAAAGCACCCTTTCAATGTATGTTCTCAAAAGAATACAAAAAAGAAGTTTATATAACATCTTTGTTATTTTTCCTATCAGTACATTATAGAAGCACATGAAACTATTCCTATCCCAGCATTTGAATTTCACTATAAACTGGAAACTAAAACAGACAACAAATCGTGCACAAAATGCATTCACGGACGTGAAATATTCACTTTACATCGCGACTATTTTAATATAAGTTGTACAAACATCGACGCAGAGTGTCCATACAGATTTCACGTGCAAACAAGAACTTTGAATACGGTGCTCATTTTAATTAGATGCAGCATAAATGAGCGCTTTCGCGTATGAGAAATCCACTAGATGGCGATACGTAGATATAAGGTCTAACTGCTACGTGATTGGAGAATATAAACATCTCTGTCAATGTCACGTCAAAAATAACCAATCATGCTGCAGTTGGACCTGCCACTTACGTATTCTAGTCGTGAATTTCTCATATACGAAAACCCTCATACGAACATCGTACTCATTTAATATCTACCTTGAGCCTACTACCTACCTAACGAGGTAGAATACCTATAAGCGCATGTGCATTTGAGCTTTTGATCATCAGCCGGCAACGTGCTGTTTAGAATTTGAAATCATCGAGTAATACCAAGCTGCGATGTGGTTCATTTAAAGGCAGCGAGTGTTATGTTTGTATTAGGTCGTGATTAATTTCTGTTTGATATAAATAGAAATATGTGTGTGTGTCTTTTGAGTTAGTCTACGAAGGTTATGTAAGAGAAAAATCGATTGGTCGGGATTTTGTGGTAGACGTTTAGACAGACAGAGAAAAATAATCGGAAAAACTACGTACTTACAAGTTGGATGATTCCTTTTTTGTATAAAATAAAATGTTGAACTAATTACAAGTCTTTATCGGTCTACATGCAATATTAGGAGTAGCAAATACATAGCTACTTACAGCATTATAAATAAAAAAAGTAAATTATATCTATCTTAAGTTCGTAAACATATAAAATCCACATGAGAATCATACCGAGTGTCTGTAAAATCTATACCTACATTGTTTTACATATTCTGAACAATAATAATTATTTAGTCCATTTTTGATTAAAAACAAATAAGCGGTAAAACATATTTTAAAAAATGAACCTTCTAAATTCCTTATTTGTTTAAGCGTCACTGTAAGTGATATTTAATTGTATTTTTAATATCCGGCTGTTACTCAAACAATGTAGGTACTGATACCCTAACCAGCTTCATACAAATATCTACCACACAAAATACGTATCTAATAATACTTTTGATTTTAGCCAACAACTTACACTGGATACCGAACATTTGGGATTAAACTGTTTAATTCACAGCAGTACCTACTGTTAAATTCGTAGAAGCATTCGTCGATCGCGATGGCCGCTATTCACATGACTTTTACACGTGAACTATTATCAGTATTTTGACGGAATCTGTATGAAGCGTCAGAATATCACACGGCATTTCCCCGATGTTCGGCGCTCCGGCGATTTTCATCATCAACGCGCGATTTTGCGATTTTGCTAGTTTGCAATGGACTCCTATATTCGACGGTAATACCAATGCGGCCAGGAACGTGAACTGTTTGCGGGCGCGAGGCGTGCAATACCTTAACCCGTTAAGCTACCAAGTGGACCGATGTTCGCCGACGTTTCGATTAGGCGGTCAAATAGATCGGCGGTAATGTCTGTATAATTATGGTCAGGTCATGCCGCGCGGATAACCACTGATTTGTAATCAAATAGCGTGTAATTGTGCGTGCGAAACGCGTGTATATCATAAGTCAGAATACATGATATATTATAACCACAGAACAGTTAATTATGTTATTGAGATTATAACTATATCAGAATATTTGGCTCATACTAAAAAGCTGATAGAGTGCAGTGAATTCACTTCTAATTTATATAACCAAGAAAAGTTACATATAATTCAATATTTGTATGCGACGTTAAAAAAGAATGAAGTCCTTAAAAAAGTCAAGCTGGTATTAGATTATACGTAGACCGCTGCACCCGATAATGTAGTAATAATCATAGAATTGCGATTTCAAAGATGAAAGAACAACCAATATTCAATATATTTGAAAGTAAATAAAAATAAACTTCTCGCAATATCTAATGTTGACGCCTTTCATGCGAAGAAAAAATAACAAACGCCTGCCAAGAACAACCGTCGTAAAACATACTACTAACAGAAGACGCGAAAATAGTATCCGAAGGTTTTTATCATCCTCTAATAAGACCAGGGTGTAATTACGTTGACGTAAGACTACAAAGTGAACTTGTGAAAATATTTTTGGAAATGACACAAGAGACACTGAGACCCGATAAAAAGTTTTAATAACGAGAACGCTACTATGTATAAACACGATATGTTTACATTTTGAAACGTAAAGTCATTCATTATAAACAAATAATTGCGAGCAGTAAATCATACAGTAAATCGAACGTTCACTTGCTCCGAATTGTCTCGCACACCGGCGCGTGCGTCGAACACTAGAACAATTTGAAAATAGATTTCGCAAACATTCGATATGGGGGTATTTTTAGTACCGAAAACCCGGTTTTTGTCTGTCCGACAGGAGGTATTGTAATATGCACTCCGTTAATCTTAAACAGCACAGCTAAAAATAAACTCCGATTCGATATCCAAACACGCAATACCGGTAAACTGAATCACTGAATCGAGATACGGAATTTGGTGTAAAATGTCGTTTTAACGCACTGTAGAGGATGAATCGCACAGCAGCATTGCACTAGGGTTTAGAGAATTCGCTATTAGAGCTTAGGTAGTGAAGGAGCTTGTTAAATAAAAATTTGGACTAACCTGGGGCGTGTTCGATCGGTGAGAAAGCAGATGGGACTGGTCGGCGGCCGCGGGTCGGCGCGGGAGCAGCGTGGGTGAGACTATGTTTAACCGTGAGCCACACAGAAATATACTGACTTTTGTTCCGAATGATTTCCTTGTGAGAAAACTAAACGCGCGAGCAGGAAGAGTCAATCATGAAAGTATTTCCGAGAATACGCGACGACGTGACACGGTTAGGGTAAAATAATTTCACAAAAAGAGGCCTTTTTCAATAATTAATGAAAAAAAAAATTCACTCGTCTTGAAATGTACAAACACACATTAAGAATGCAATTAAATCTGAAAAGCAGAACAATGGAATGAACTTTATAATGCACTAGCGAAAAAGTTAATTTTAGGTACTCGTAGGTACGTAAAAATTTTTGTATTTTACTCCGAAACGATAAGAGAAAGCTTTAAGCGTTTCATTTTTATTCTCAACACAAAGCTTTAACAGTGGAAAAGTACATAAACGATCTCCACTTGTTAAATTATTTTTTGCAACAAAGTAAATATTTTAACTCTAAACTGGGTTTAATTAATTTTCAAATTAGTTATTGCGCTTTATTTACATAACATTCTTTCCTTCACGTTTCCACACATTTAAGGTACATGCTAAGTATTCACATGTTTGCATTACTTATAGGATACCAATTCACTAAAAAAACTTGATATAAGACTTAAAAGTTCCAATATTGTTATCTATTCGATGCTTTTTAGTTCTTTTTACTTTTCAACATAGCCTATCCCTTTATTTGCCCATTGAAGTTAGTCGGATTAAGACAATAATGGCGTGCGAGTGGATAGACAAAATGACTTACCCACAATACCCAATGCCGCCGCTTGCCAGCCATTCTCAATGCGAGATATTGCCTTATTGTTCACGTTATAATAAAGCCTTTACGGCGTCGTTTCCACTGTGAGGAATCAAACTGAATGGATCAGAAATGCAGAAATTAAACATTGATAATGCATTTACTCTGCCAGAGTTCCTGTGAGAACTTATACTAGCAGTTCTATACATTGGTAGTATTTGTACGAGTTTATATTCGTACATTTTCGGTTACAAAAAATGTGAGACACATTTTTGAACAATTAGGGTCTTTTAACAACTAGTTTTTTGCATATGGGTAAAGCTATTATAAAGAGGTTTATATTTTAACTTTTACCATAACAACGCACTTTGAGAAATCATCCACAAGTAATACTTATGAAATGAAACCACCGGTATTGGTAACGCTCACTCGATAATCCTTACTTCCATACTAATATTATAAATGCGAAAGTAACTCTGTCTGTCTGTTACGCTTTCACGCATAGAGTACTGAACCGATTTAAACGAAATTTGGTACAGACCAAGAACAGAGCCTAGAAAAGGATATAGGCTACTTTTTAACCGACTGCGCTATACAGAAGTAATGTTTTACCCGTTAAACATCTCTACGCGGACGAAGTCGCGGGCGCAAAGCTAGTAATTTATAATCGAGTCCCTAAAATATGAACCTATTTATGAAACACAAAATTTACAATACAATTGTTCATCAATAAGATTAAACTAGAGAATGACTTACCAAACTTCGATTCAATTAATGTACCGATCACTGAAACAATACCAACATACAAGTAGATAACTTACTTAAACTTACGAATGTTACAAGTTGGAGGTAGTTTGTTTGTAAACAATGGTAACAGTGTTGAATTGTTGAAACTATTCGGTCCCAGAAGTCGAGACACTCTGGCAAATTAGCGGGAAACATGGCCTTAGGAGTCTGCTCATAGACCTCTATTACAAGTAACAGTAGGTACTTAGTAATATTTGTGGACAAAATAATACCTGTGGTAATAAAAGACTGAGAAAGAGGGTAGTCCGATATGTCTGCCCTTAGTCCTACCGTCATTCTCGCAGTCCTACAGTTCATCCGTGATCATGGCGCTTGCAACAGTGCCGAAATATCGGGAGCTCATTAAAACACAACAACATGGTAAATATCCCGGACAGTTTCAGTTTTCTAATGTGTGTGACCATGACAGTTTAAAATCATATATTAATACCTGTGGTACCTACCTGTTCTATGTGACTTTCCGTTATAAAAGGTCTAATCTAATCTTATAGATAAAGATACCTACTTATTACCTACCTATTCATATCTAGTACCTAATTCCTGCCTTCTCTTCTTAAATGTACTGTAATTGTTTTGACTACCTAGTTGGACTAATTGGCAACAAGCGCCGCGTAAGGACCAAGAGGTCTCCTGTTCGAGACCGGAGTCGAGCTAAATTTGTATGAGTTGTTCTGTTTACAAATTACCTTCTCTGTGTAGATCGACGGTCTGGCTAGAGCTACCTATGTCTTAATAGATTTCTTTATTCCCACAATCATTATCGTTATCGGGTTATTGAAATTTAATTTTTTTAACTAATATGGAACCTAAATAAATAATGTTTGTATACGTATAACATTGTTACCGGATAAACATTCACACCTCGCGTACCGCACAGGGTTTCACTAGATAATATAAAACTATTGAGAGCTACATTCGCGCCCGTAACAGAGAAAATAGGCTTCGCAACCCTTGGGACTCTCCTGCCCAACTCAAAACTTTGCGGGAAACAGTAAATTATTCCACTGCTAGCGATGCCCATGGGGATCGGCAAATAACGTAAGAACGCACCAAGGTACCGGGTAATCGATGGAGCCACTGAAGGGAATGCTCATCCTCGATTTACTTAATGTAAAAATAATTAGTATGTAGCTTTATAATAGATAGAATGGAGCAATGAAGTAATGAAGGTTAACGCGTATGAGAAATTCACTAGATGGCAATACGTCCGCGTGAGGTCCAACTGCAGCATGATTGGTTATTTTTGATGTGACATTGACAGACATGTCAATATTCACCACTCATGCTGCAGTTGGACCCCACGCCTATGTATTGCCATCTAGTGAATTTCTCAAACGCGTTCGCGCTTATTCATTTCATTTGAGGGCACTGCATGATGCAGCTTTGTTAGGATTGGGACATTTTATTATTCTACAGTCATTTGATTAAACAGACCCAATTGACGAAGATTATCAATTTTAGTTCAATATAAAGAATAAATACCTACTTGTCCATACTATTTAGTCAGTCCAAAAGAGACGTTGAACTGAATTCATAGCATGTCACATTTCAGTGGGAGTGTGGGAGGTAGAACTCACTAAAACTTAAAGTTAATTACTTATAATTCAGATTCTGATGTGTGTGTGTAAAAAGGAAACATTATCTGCATGCTGGTATATTCGTACTTATTCATTTTGTACCCCGAAAATAAATGTAACAGATTATTTGGTGTGTTTTTCTTCGCTGAAGAAAGCACGCACAACATCCTAAAATAAATACTTGCTTTGGCTGTAACAGAAATCTCGGTCTTTGTCGCAGTAAAGAATGTGATCTTTACGTGTCTCACGTTCAATAAACATAAGTGGTGAAGCTTATCGGGAACCTTGTCTTCGGCGGCTTTTACACCGAACGATTGAACCCAAATTTACCATGTTAAAGATTCCTATCATTTCCTTTATTGAAGATCCAAAGTTTGCGTCAACTTTTCATAGTTTGATGTCATTACAAGAATTAAACGAAATCACCTAAACTCTTTTCCGTAACCCCCGTTTTAAATCACTGTTTTGTTAGTTTAATAATAAAATATCATAAATAATAGTTTATGATACATAATCATCATCATCATCATCAGCCCATTCCTGTCCACTGCTGGACATAGGCCTGATATACATATTTGATATTAATTAAGTTTATTTTACCTAAACATGGCGTGAATTGTGGTGGAACATCACGGACTAGATTTTTTTTGTTCATATGCGTGCATACTCACGCAAAGAAGCGTCAATGGCCGAATGGTTAAGGTCGTTGATGGCCATGCGAGAGATCGCTAGTGCATACCCCGCCATGAACCACTGTGTTATCAAATTTTATATTCACATGCCCTTTAATCGACGCTTTAATGATGAATGAAAATCACCATGTAGAAAATGCACACCTATGAATAAATTCTAAGATTAAGTAGCTGACAAACCCGCACTTGGCCAGCGTGGTTGACGAAGGCCTGATCGGTCTAGTTTAGGATAGGCCCGTGCCTCAGCAGTGGGACGTATATGGGCTGATGATGATGATGAATGCTCATCATGCGAGTTCATCATATTTTTTTCGGGAATCAAAACGAACCTTGTTGCAAGAGACAGGGGCACTAAACATACATTTCCGATCTAAAAATCGATTTTAAAAATCGAATCTTTCAATTTAAAAAAAATCTTATACCTACTCATCATTGAGTGGTTAGTGACCCTGGCTGGCGGTTCCAAGAGTCGTGGGTCGATTCCCACTCGGGACAAATATTGAGAGAGAACATCGGTGTTTGTTCCGTGTCTGGGTGTGATTATGTATTTATAAATTTATATGTATGTATATCAGCCCCTGACACTCATAGTACAAGCCCTACTAGTGGAGTCATTGAAGCATTTTAGGTCCGATTTTTTTTACTGTGAACCGATTGGCATGAAATTTTGGATTTAGGTCCATATTACCCTTAATATCAAAAGTGAAAATGATTTGGACCCCGCAACCACACTGGGGGTGGTTGCTGACCCTTCTCGGCGGTGGATGGTTTTTTTTTTTAAATAACTTCAGATATCTATAGAAGGTCTAATTTTAAGCAAAAATCATTTACAAAGTTTTTCGAAAAATCCAATAATTTTCAAGAAATTGGCCATTGAAAATTCGCAATTTTTGCATGTTTTTCATCGGTTTTTAGCATATATCTCCAAAAATATACGATCCATCGAAAATTTTCCTGCAACAAAATTGAAGCAGGTAAAAAAATGAACAATTTGGATATTTATAAAGTGTTCTAAGTGCAATATTAAGCTAGATATTAAAGATCAAAGTCGTTTTTCACTTTGTCTGAACTTTTATCGATGTGGTCAATGCCATCTAGCGGCGAGGAAATGCATTTTATGCATTCTAATAAAAAAGGTTTTTGTAGCCCATAAAATTAGCTTTAAAACGAGTACTATTTAAAGTCTTTTGCACCTAAAATAAGTGAGCTGTATTGCAAATAAGCGGAGCATCTAAAGTTTTTTCTCCGAAATCAATGGGTTTCATACGTGCCATTTCCACCCAAATTGAGATTAATGGTAGGCCGTCTAGAAATATCATTATAATAAAGAGTTTGATGGATTGTATCAGTTTGGATGCTTCAGGACACATATTGTTCAAAAAAGTCTCGATAAAGAAAATAAGAAAAATTTCAATTTTGTAAAAATCCCACCTTTCTTTCATAATATCTCAAAAATTACGACAGATACGTATAAAAGTGTAGAATATAAAAAAATAGGTATTTTTCTAACAAACAATTTGATTTTTTTGTTTTTTCTATCGAACAAAAATTGACGGAGATATGATTGTTTAAAGAGCGCGTGGCAGCGCAATCACAGCCTCTCTGAAGCCCTTTAACCCTTCCCCGTTTGTGTAAAGTGTTTTATACTACATATTGCAATACAGGATGTTGTAGCTCTCTTAATTACCTTTACAATAGTAATTTACAAATTGCGATAGCAAAAAAATTTAAGGAGTTATAGTCCAAAAACGTATCATATATTTTTCTACTCAGTTTTCTTTTTCTACTGAACATTTTCGGGGTGTGAATCTTTTGGTGCAACGTGAAAGTACGCAGTATATATAGTATAATAGAGACCCAAAACTACTGTTATGTGTATAAATATACATAACTAGCTGTGCTCGCGACTTTATTCGCGTGAAATATAGGATTTTACATCCAAAAGTTTTTTCCCGATAACTCCCGTTCTCGTATGAATTTTGCAATATCGCGTTGCAAGTAAGCTTTACGTTCATTAGAGTGCCTGAATGCAAAATTTCAATCATCTATCTTAGGTGGTTTAAATTTTTTCATACAAAGATTTTTCAAGGTTTCAAGGAGTCGTTTTTAAGGTTTTAAGGGATAGTTACATGGGTTAAAAGGGGGTTGAAGTGTCATAATTATTATAGAGAATTTAAAATATTACTTACTATACTTACATCTTTTTATGTCATACCAAAGTATTTCGTTGTGATTTTCAATTTAAGGGTTGTTTGCAAGGGTTGTAAGATATTCAAATGGTTGAAAATTATTTTAATATGAGGTGATTGTGTTAGAAAACACTTTACAATTTTACCACTTATTATTAGACATGTTTTCTAGCGATAAAATGGCTCAATGTAATTTTTTCCATTAAGGGTTAGTTTTCACCCTTAAAAAATAATTGGCGGGGTTCAGATCATTTTCACTTTTGAAGTTAAGGGTAATATGAGACTAAATAAAAAAAATTCAAGCAAATCGGTACACAGTAAAAAAATTCGGAGATTTGACCGTATTTTACGCTTCAATGACTGCACTATACATAGTTTGGGGTCAGATGACCGTGTGTGGAAATGTCCCAGATATTTATTTATTATTTATGCCAGAGTATGTGCGTGTAACGCCCTCAACAAGCATTTGTTTGTTTGTCTACCATGTTTGCCCGCTCGTGTTTGATGTGGAAACCGGACAGGTTACCAAAACGAGACCTGCCTCACGCCCGAATTAAGGCCGCTTAATAACAATCCGCTTTGCCACACACTCTGTGATCTTAAGATCCTGAACTACGGATGCGATGTTTCAAAGGATTTTGCGACATTCAATGCCTTAAAACTCTTGCGTTCCATTAAACTAAAGTAAGTAGGAGCAACGTTTTTGCGACTCTACCTTAGTACGGATAAAGTGGAATGTCCGCGGCACTTTATAATTCAGGAAAGAAACATCAAACACCTAGTATTTGTGATAAAACTATCTCACTATAGATATATAGATACTACACATATAACTATGTACTTAGCACGACTATTAGATATTTATTTATATTTGCTTCAGGTTCGAATATAATTATAATAACCTTAAAATTGGTATTTAGATCAAGTATTTATTGTAATAAGCTTAGGTGCGCGGCGGAGATTTCGTGAAGTTATTTCTAAATATAAACATATTATGCCTCACCTAAGGACTCATCAAGTCATCATCTTAAATTGCTTCATTAAAGATGTTATTAGAAGGTATTTATTTTTAAACAGAAAATAGAAATACCCACATCTTTTGATTAAAATTGATTTTGTTTCATTTCAAATGCGTAGTGTCGTGCAAATAATGGACATTTGGTATTTTTTTTACTGTCTAGCTATTACGTAAACGAGACAGCCAGATAAATCTTAGAAATGCGGTTCGATTTTTATACATTTGATATGAAACTCTTCGAAGTTAACAGTTCATCTTTGAATTAAACAAATTGTTTTATCATCATTAGGGTAACAACACTTGGTAACAATGAGGACCGTCTTCTAACCCTGAAACAGTTGGTAATCGTGGCGTGTGCCAACGCTATAAAATCCATAGATTTATACAATTTATAGATTTGCCCTTGCCTGCCAAAACGACAGGTGTCTATTATAACAAGACAAATAGTTATTTTGTTAATTTTGTATATTTAGTTACTGCGTGTTCAATATTTCTTAAAATTTCATGACATGTTGGTTTATATACGTATGAAATCCCTTAAGACTTTAGTAAATGTTCACATATTTTTGTTATTTTTACGAAATGATGTTAAATGATTACTGAATGTTCTTGTTTTATCATTGGACAATAAACGTAGGACCTATCAATGAATTGTAAATAGGTACTAACCTGGAGATGAGAGATCGACAGTATTAAGACTTTCGACAGCTAGGTTGGATGAGTATACGTAGGTATACCATTCTTTGCACAGAACAAATCAAGCAAACTTTACAAGAACCGATATCCTATCCATATTGGGAGCGTGCACGACGGTGCTGCCCTCATTTTGATGGCGTTTCTTTCGTTAAATCTTATGGAGTGAAATTAGTACCAACGGCCGCCGCTAGCAATAACAACGGACATCTCATAAGATAACATGCGTTTTTGACAATCAGCGCCATTTCTCCCTCCATCCACTTCGCACGGTCCCAATATTGCAAACAAATATTTAAAGTAGCCCGGGCATGTTTCACAGAAGACATAACATTTAAAAAGCAGATTCCTTAAAACCGAATTTTAATTTGGGACTTTAAATACTTACTACGAGCTGCAGTTACGCTGCGTTGTTTAAAACGGCCTAAAACCAGGGCTGCAAACTTTACGATTGCTCTTGAAACTTTCAGATAGCGGGAATAAATTTCAACCTTCATATTGCTCGGTTAAACTGTTCTATGATATTTTGTTTCGGCTTAAAATTATTGCGTTTTAGTAAGAATTTGGTATGAACAATATTCGGTCCATGACAGAGTTAACGTTTTCCGTTAGAAGGAATACAGCTTTTTCACGAACATTCTATGATGCCTATTAATGTTATGTAATGTGAAAGATACGTTACGGTATAAATTATGGGTAGGATCGCTATATTATGTGCATTTTTCAATTTATGTTTTAAAATATGCAAAGGATTTTCTTAACAAAATAAAATTGAATATTTTTTTCATTTGTTTTTAAGTTGACGTTACTTTTAAACGGTTTTATTTACCCCGTTTGTTATATTCTTGGGTCAAATTTAAGTGTAATAATATGTTGTTTGAAATTAATGAAGAGTTAATAAGTTGGAAAAAAAAGTTTACCTCTATGGGTGGATATCAATATTACTTTGTGCAGTGAACCTGTTTTTTATGTATCCAGCGCCAAAGAACTCCCCTCTACAGTGTGTTGAGTGATTTTGAAACACTTCCTGGATCAGGGATGGCATTTTATATGAAATTTATTTAAATCCATTATTATAGTGACGTATCGTTTTATATTGTTTGAATTGTTATCCGAAATTCGTAAAATATCAGTAGGCATTATAGCAGATGTTGAGAGTATTGGGATATGGGTGGTAATATTCAGTGAAAAATATATTATTCACAGAGTTTGGAGCGTTTTAGGGTAGTTAGGTTAGGTAAGGTTAAAGGGGATACTAGTACTGTAACGCCGGTGTATGTCCATCTGTCTGGCCGTCCGTCTGTCTGTCCGTCTGACTGTCAAATACATGCTAATAAAACGTACTAATAACCATATCATTAAATTTAGTTTTTACTAGGTATGGTAGAGCCGCCAAGCTAGCGCCGTAAGTAAATACTATTAAATAGAAAACTACGAAGCAAAAACCAATTTAAAAGCGTTCTATGTCTTCCATGGAAAACAATAAGAAAGTAATTATTCTTCTACAGGTACTCGGAAAGCTAATGGTTTACTAGAATAATATTGTCTTGACTGAAGAACACTTCTGCAGAAATTGTGAAATTGTAATAGTTGACTGTTAATTTGAAATCATATTTGGATCTCACTACCGTTTACCATCAGGTGGAGTGAGGTATAAAAAAACTTTTCGTTTAAAGTCAGTCAAGCCAGAACTCAAATCGGACAAAGAAAAAAAAGCGATTGCTGTGAATCTAGTTACATTTAGTGTATCTTAACATGTTAGTTTTATACGTAAAAACAATTTTATTTCGAACGCAACAAACTGTTAGAGCTTCGTTTTCCGTTTGAGCCGACTTACACAGCTTATGGTAACATAACAAGACTCCTAGCTACATAGTTAAGCTGGCTGGACTACGTAAGTGCTAGGGAGTTTTGCTTTGAGTATATTTGTTAGTCAAAAATGTGGAATACCTAGTTGTAGGTACATTATTATTGGTACATTTACTCTAATGATGTTGTAGGAGAATTTATACTTGTTTAACATTGTAAGCATAGAAAGAAAATGTGTCCTATCTAGGACTGTAAAATATGTCCCTTCTATATCTATACATACAATAAAAATGTAATGAATGTTGTAGATCAATGCAATAGCAAACAAAGCAATATTTTTTGGATATTTTTCCTATTATACGTGTAGTGTACGTTAATCTCAGAAAAGGCTTATCTGATTTAGATTAAAATTTTTTGGAAGGCTGTTCCTAACATTTAAGAGTATAGTCCATATTTGACCCATCAATCAACATCATCAGCCCATACGAGTATACGTCCCCACTGCTGGGGCACGCGCCCACCCTGAACTAGGGCGAGACCCATCAATAAAAAGGTTGTATTTATTTAAAGAATTACGTAGATTATGCTCTACTTTTGGCGCGGGTATATTAAAACGCTGCCTAAGGTCTCTTTTCGCAAGGGAAGCCGTTCACATAGCTAGTTTTAAATAAAATATAATAGGTGACATATTTTTGTCCATAAAATACATTTCTGACATTATTTTCAATACGGGCGGTCACTTTGCGGCTAGTTTGAATGTAAACTTAGCTAGTGAATTATGGAATATGGGACTATTTGAGGGTTTTTTCCTAACTGACTTACGATGATGGATTGGAGTAGCTTCGTCATCATCACAGGCCTTCCTGGGGGGTGGAAGGCTCTCACCCAAAAATCCTCTTCTAAATTTCACAAAACATTATCAACCCTGGGCGGTACCCGCCGAGTTCCAGTTACGTTGGTCTTGCAGGGGCACCTTGTTCCTACATTGCACCCGCCAGCTTTTCGTAACGAGAGACTTCGTAATTAGTTGGCGTGAGCGTTAGAGAAGTGAATTAATAAAATTCCCCTCCCCTACCTTCCTATGAGAGGTGGGAATCTGGAAATATGATATTGAAACATTTATGTTTAATTTACAATATAGTTATAAGGTATAGAGTTTGAAATAAACATATTTTACGGATTAAATTCGCGTGTATTGTTATTCTAAACATATTTTTAGAGACATAACGTGTTTAGAACAACAAATTTCGCGCAAATAATAGACAAGACTAATAGAGTTTGGGTTAATTGATTTATGGTGTGCTTTTGTTCGTGATTATTTGAGTAAAGGTTTTTTTTTTACTCTTATGTTTACGCGTTATTCAACCATTACTGAAAAATTGACATGACCGAAAACGGTCGCACGTAAAGCCTCCGTATAAACTGTAAAATTGTCGAATGTTTTGTAAAATAAACGTTTTATTACTCGGCCAAAGAGGGGGTCTGAGATTATTAAGAGGTTGTTTTACTCGTTCGATCTATCAAAACATTCTCAAACGTTTTATCATAGAAAGGTAACATTGTCATCACCATATAATTTATAATAGGATTCCTAATTAAACCACTAAGCCCCTTGATAGCTGGTTACGATTTTAGAGCACAAAACCTTTGAACTGTAACCTTTACAGTTACGTATTTTTCTTTTAATTACTACATGGTTATTAACCAAATACCTACGTGGTAATCTCTTTGTCTACACTCCGCTTCAAAGCCAGATAATACATCATTTGGAGAACCCTCATTAGTAAAGTCGAAAAGCTGGGAATCTCCCGATTCAATTAGCACACAATAAACAAGTACCGTAAAATACAAACGGCTTAATTCATGTGGAGGCGATAAAGCAAATTCATAGAGTTGATAGTTCCGAAGGGAAATTGAGGACGATAAGGCACGGGCCGCTCCGCTCCCAAATACGCAATACTACAAATGTTAGGGTTGAACATGAACACGGGACTGAGATCATCTTACAGATGCACGGACATTTTCTAGATGCTTTGTGTAAATGCATGAGGTGAACATTGTAAAGGTTTGTTTATATTTGCGCAAATCACACATTTGAAATAATATGTTCAGTCAGGGGATACCAGTCACAATTATCTGTCTGGTGGTTGGTGAACGGTATACGGGTAAGCGACCCCGGCTACTCGAGCTACTATCGACTCAGTCCAAATCATCCGAGGCGATAGTATCCTTCCTCCAATTTTCCTTCCCCCGTCATATATTCTTGCTACTCGTGGGAACGCAATGACCTTGTTAAAACAATACACAAGGCAGAATGGCGGCGACGTGGTCCACAACCCGTCACGTCACGTTTCCCACAGAGGTGAAAAGTGGATCGCCGGATGTGATCTCTGCCTACCCCTCTGGGAAAAAGGCGCGATTTTTTGTATGTATGTAAATGATATGTTTACAGTCGTAGTAACTGCGAGTACATAAATTGAAAATAATAAATCAATTAGTGGCACTATTACATTAGGTTAAGTCAACTGTTAAGTAGGATTACTAACTGGTAGTGTCACATTAAGGAAAATCGTAAAGGGACATAGTTCCATGAGCCGTCTTTACAGTCATTGAATTAAGACATATTTCCAGGGCTACAATAAAGATTTAGAAAATTATGAAAATTAGAGTTGCGAGTATAGTTAGAGTTATAGTATATGTCTTATTGTGATATTGCACATAATTTTAAACGAGTTTACTTTTTCATCAATTCAATATGTAAAGAATACAAAGTGAATTACTTAGGTACAATAATTCATTTTCTGTTGTTATTTTTCTTTCTCTAACTTGTATTGTACATAATTAATTTTGTAAAGATTACAAATATATAAATTTATTGATATTGAATTGACTTAACGAAAATAACAAATATAAATTACGTTGTAAATGAAAAAAGAAAAAAAAATGCGATGTAGTATTCTTCCTAACTAACTCAAACATGTTAGTTGCACAGTTATCTAGAGCAAATCTGACCACAATTTATCTACATAGTTCCGGAAAAATCATCCTAGTATTATAAGATACTGTTGGATGAGATGACGTAGAAATTTCCTGCTGCCTTGTTGTAAAATTTCTTACAACAGTCTTTCCCGTGACCACGAGCGCTGTAAAGAGCTCAAAACGTCGGATCTTTAAACAATATGCTTATAATAACAATACACGCGAGTTTAATCCGTAAAATTAGTTTTATTTCAAATGTTTAGTGTTTGCGCAAATAATAGACAATACTATTATAAGATAATTTATTTTCGGTAGCCCTACAGCTCCCCTACTACTTTCCGGAAGCGTATCAACATTTCCGGCGGAAACACCAGCGCCGTATTCTGTTCACTGATTATGTTAGTACACCTTTCCTTAAATATTTATTGATAACGTAAAATACACCTTAGTGTTTGGACTATTAGGTGCTTTATAGGATTTTTTTATCTTTGTTCGTATCTCGTAGGCGTTCTTTCTTAAGTAAGGTGTTTAAAGTAATGTATCATCATCAGCCCATATACGTCCCCACTGCTGGGGCACGGGCCTACCCTAAACTAGGGCGATAAGGCCTTAGTCGACCACGCTGGCCAAGTGCGGGTTGGTCGACTACACAGCCTGAGAATTTCTTCTTAGGTGTGCAGGTTTCCTCACGATGTTTTCCTTCACCGTTAAAGCGTCGAATAATGGTACATATGAATTTCGAATTTGAAAAACACATTGGTACCTGGCGGGGTTTGAACTGGCGACCTCTCGCATGGCAAGCAACGACCTTAACCACTCGGCCATCGACGCTTTTTGTTTTTTAAAGTTGTTTGTTTAAAGTAATGTAATGTTTGTTATTTTTTGATCTTATCTTATCTTATCTTATCTTATCGCGGGGACCGTATAACCGGTTCACGTCGACCCTCAGGGATCTTTTGTGTTTCCCCTACCTCTATACACCTACTCCCTGAAGATCAAATGCATTAATGCAATAACGTCCTTGGGTCTGAGGTGCCTGTCGTGTTCTTCTGGTTTCGGATAAGCCGTTCCCAGAAGTCTGAGCCTGTGTCTGGCCAGTGAATGACATTCACATAAGATATGCTTCATGTGTTCCATTTCTTCCTTGCAAGCTCTACAATCGCTGTTTGAGGACAGTCTCATTTTCATCAGTAATGAGTTTTACTAATATCCTGATTTTTTGATAAAAATAACTGTTTAATTCTTTCAGGTAGAATATAGATTCTATGTGATCAGTGATATAATATGTTTGGAAAAGAGAATGCTTTTGGTCCAACGTAATTTTAGTAATATAACAAGTAACTATGTAATTGGTAAATGAATTCATTCTTGATACTTCCTCATTTTTAAAACTTAGAATAGAATAGAATAATAGTTTATTTGTATCAAGAGACACACATACATACAATATCGGAAATAAAAAAAAAACAAATAGTAAAATAAAATAAAACAGAAAATACAAACAGAATTAAAACTAAACCAAATTAAAAAAAACAGAAACTACAAAAAAAATAATACTAAACCAGATTTGAAAACAGAAACTACAAAGAAAATTTAAACTTAGTCTACCACAAATGCCCTTACTTATCAGTACATGGTATAAAACAAAGTCGCTTTCGCTGTATGTTTTTTTTTTTTTTTATAAAAGGCTAACAAGATGACCTCCCTCCACCTGATGGTAAGCGGTAGTGAGATCCAAATATGAGGTCGACAGGCACAATAGATCGTATTGAGCTTGTCGCACTCACCCTGAAGGCCTGCTTAAATGCCGTTTCACGCCCCGCCTGAAGAGCCCGGGATCATAGGAGGGAGGGAAAACATGAGCTGGAAGGGCATTCCATGCCTTAATGGCACGGGGCAGAAATGAGGAGCTAAACCTCTTAGTCCGAGCCACCAGCGCCTGCATTGTTGTGGTATGTCCGTATGTATGCTTAGATCTTTAAAACTACGCAACGGATTTTGATGCGGTTTTTTTAAATACATAGAGTGATTCTTAAGGAAGGTTTGTATGTAAAATTTACCCGAAGCGAAGCGAGGGCGGGTCACTAGTTTAAATATAAATTTTATAATTAATACACAAGTCAAATAAAAACTATTATTTTATATAAAACATAATATCCATAATATTATATCCTTACATTATAAATAACTTCGCAGGTGAAAATCAGAAAAGGACCTCTTGGGTTAAAATATAAACTGACTTCCATAAACGTTAGTTACCAGTAAACAAAAGTGAGATGAGTCCCAAAAAATTACTAGTCTGCCCTCCCCCTTCGAAACTTTGAATAATTAAAAGTAAGTAATAATGGACACAGAAATAAAGCAAACCGTTATACCGTATGCATATTTCACAAACTAATTTGGCTCTTGGTGCGTCGATCCAATTATACGAATGTCGCCCTTCTCGGCAATGTCCCCTTAGCTCCACAGTAAATTTGATATTCGCCCAGGGCTGCGAGTAAAAAAATAAAAAAAATACTGTTCCCATTTAACAGGATGCAGTTATTAGTAAGAACGCCAAGAGCACAAGTTTGAGTATGACAACACATCTAGTTTATTTCTTCTGGTATAAACTAAATATTATTCTTGAATGGAGTACAGTTTTTAACAACGGTTAAAACGGTTTTCTATGAAACGGCGTAGAAAACCCTGAAAATTTGATAGCAAATCTGTGTTTTCAATTTTAAACTATGTATTCTATTCTGCGAGTGAATCTTATCAAAAAAAACTGAATAAGGAACTGTAACGATCCGATAATAATGAAACAAACAATAATTTTGTGGCAACCCTACCGACCCCACTTTTCTATAGCTATTTCTATTGTATAATATAATTCATAAAAAGTTTTATACTACTTAGTTCCGATTGTACATTTCGCTTTTAATTATGAATACCGTTGTTAATTAAAATGGTTGATTTTTAATTTCTCAATTTTTAAGACTTTTAGTTATACCTATCGAGCCATGGTTTAACACAATTTCTTCCACCTACTCATGATCTGTACCCTAAAAGCATTAATTTAATTTTAATAGTAGAATAAATGTAAGCAATTTAATTAGAAGTCATCATAACTAGCACCTAACATAGGGGTGTCGTATAAAAACATTTTTTTTTTATATCGGTTTGGAACCCTTTTTCTCTCTTGTTCTATAATATACCTTAAAGAAATTCCGTGGGTGACAGAAATTCCCGATATTGTGTGTATCAGACGGTGTTTAAATGTCCTGACAGGCTAGCTGGTAGAGTGGAGAACCGGAAATACTGGTGAGTGGACATGTCCTACATTTTTCCAGGAACCATTTACTACTTCCGATGTCCATATTAAAGTACTTTAGAGTACCTCCGTTCTATACTAAATCTGCCAATGAAAAGATACTTCGCCTGATATAAAAACCTGGTCTGACAGATTTTTTTAAATAAGTTTAAATAAAAATCAATACAATTTACGTTGTAATTTTATAACTCAAGAACGGTCTTACCTATCCAAACCAAAAGTTTAGGCTTTGTTCGGACAGAGAATTTAATTTTTTTTAATGTTAAAGCTTGCATTAGCTGTGCTTGTTGGAATATTTTGAAAACGTAAAAAAATCAATTGCTCCACTGTTGACCGGGGTTTTGAACACCCGTCCTTCCAGGAATCGCGTTCAGACGTGCGAAATGTCTCCGGCCGTGAGTGTGTATCACTAAAACGGGTAATGAATTCGACGGCTTTGTTTGGACTATTTAGTAGAATACCAGCGCTGCAGCGGTTCTCGGGCTAATGTGGCATATGTTGAGGCCCGTACCTCGTTGACCACTTTTAGTCCTTATCTATGTGTGTTATTTCTTTGTTCGAGTTTTTGTGTCTTGTGTATACATTTATGTTTCATTGTAATTGTTATTTCCATGTCGTGGTCATTAAATGTTTTTCTTTCTTCTTTCTTTTTTTTCATTAGATGGTTTATGTGAAGTTTCACAACGTGGATGGAGTCGCGGGCGAAAAGCTGGTTATTCATTATTTTGTTTTGTTAAAAATTATGGATTTGGTAGCCGGTTAAAAGTATTTTGTAATTGAAGTATTTTTCAAACCGAAACAGACCATATAAAGCTGATTCGATTCTGTCGCATTTTTTACGTCTATGGGGGTGCAGGCAGGTGGCTTAATATTATCCATCCCCGTTTTTAGTGAGTCTGGCAATTACAGTGGAACAATTATTGCCGTCCGACCTCTGAAATCCAATGGAGGGAACCGTAACAACTGTTTGAATTTTTCAAACCGGAAGCGCAAAGTGAAGCTTAGTAGGCTGAGTGCAGATGATAGCGCAAATGCATTTCTTAGGAATTATGTAGTTCTTAGTAAAGAACCATTTGTGAAGATGAAGGCACGCTAAGGCGCTACCATCTACTATACATAGCATTAAGTTTAAGAAAAACTCGTATTTAAATAAAATAATTTTATTTAAAGTCAACTTTTAACGTTCAGAAACATTATTTTCTCAATACACAGTGTCACTGTTGATAAAACATCGATTTTGTTGCAACAGCGATATGCCTGCCCACATTTGCCTATCGCCACATAGTTTCATACGGCACCTGACCACGAGAGCTAGCAAACAACAATTACACTTCTGGCCACAACTGCATACCTACCAATTGTTCGCTGTGAATCTGTCTCTGTTTTAGCGACAGGTGGCCCACGATAAATAGTTAACTAATGAGAGTTCGACACTTTACATTGTGTGGTTGCATTAGTTGTGTTCTGTTACACGGGTTTGTGAAATGAAATAATTGCGCAATGTTGCGCGGAAATACGATCCGCAAATTATTATTGAATCTCGTTTATAAATGTTTTTATTCAAGTCGTCAAATTTGTTATACTTTTACATTAGTAACTGTACTGGTTCCTGCGATACAGACCTAGAGTCTAGTGCAGTGGCCGCTGCCTAAGTGTACACAGTTAGTTCGTAAGATTTTTCATTTCCATTATTTTAAGTTGTTATTATTAAGTCTTTAGTATTTTGTTATTAGCATATAGTTTATATAACTGTGTAATACGACACTTACATTTGTTATTTCTTTTGAATAAATAAAGTATTATTATTATTATTATTAAAACAACAGGAAGTTAATATAAGATTAACTGCAGTTGGCGAACTAACAATAAGATCATTTAGGATTTTATTGCCGTATTAAACTAGATGGCTTAAAAATATTGTTATGAAAGGTTCGATATGGCCATAGACACACGTCAAATAAATGACATTAGAAATTAGAAATCACAAAATTAATTTATAGAATTACAAGCTTACCCCACTTTCTATATTTTGTAGAGTGTTAGTATATAAATAAAGTAGTTTAATTAAATATCTAAATCATGCCCATAGAAAAGATAATGAAAGGTTTGCCAAACGAGCTTTTAGCTGCGGAGGGATTGCTGTACCATGACTGGGAGGCCCTGACCACATGCCAAAGGGAATGTATGACGAGGCTAGGGATGACTATCCAAATTGAACAAGAAGCATATTTGACTGCACACCCTGAGGTACTGTGACCTGAAATACCTGATGCAAGGATTACCGATTAACCTAATAGAATTTCAAGTTGTCATGGTTATACATACACATTAGAAAACTGCAAATCTACGGGATATTTACCATGTTGTTTTGTTTTAATGAGCTCCCGATATTACGGCACTATTGCAAGCGCCATGATCACGGGTGAACAGCTCATTAAAACTAAAGATCATGGTAAATATCCCGGACATTATCAGTTTTTTTAACCTAATAGAGCTATGGGGTCACGGGTTCTAGTAAACTGCATCAAAACGAAAGTACCTTCACTATATTCGAAATAAATAGGTACATAATGGATCAATGAAGTAAAATTAAAGTTGGTTATCCTATTCACGTGGATTCGAAGTTTATTTTATAAGACCAAATTATTAAAAACTCATTTTGAGGAGGCCTATACCCTGCAGTGGGATATTGTAAAAGGCTGATGATGATGATGATGATGATTTTGAATGTACTTACGCGTGTCCGTCAAAAAGGCAGAATCAAACTTGGAATCTTGATAATATTCATACATATATCTGCTGTCTTATTTATATTATTTGCTACCTGTAAAATTTTGTAAAGTTATGACCAAAAATAGTTCCTACCTATATTTTTCCATCAGCAAATTTAATTAGGTTTCAATTTAATGACATCACTATTTTTCTTCGCAATCTAGATAAGGGCTTTGTGCGAATGCTATTTCAAAACGGTGGCAAAGCAACCGATGAGGAAAGGAGCTATACAAAGTGCTGGGACATTTTTCAGCCGCCCCATTGAAGAACTAGATGCAGACGTAAGGGAAAGGTTGGGTTTACCACCAGAAGTGCCATATGTGCAGGTATGTCGACAGACTCGGAACAGACACCGACGTACATCATCAATGAACTAACAGGGGATCGGACATGGTATACAAACCTAAATTGAATTTAGTCCATCTTTGAGAAATTAAAATCTGAAACATGTATTTTTGCTGTGAATTTAATAAGAAATGGTTGAGTTAGAACATAATGAGGTTGGGCTGTCTGTTACGCCAAGAGTTGTTGAGTTCGATTCCGACTCGGGAAAAATATTTGAATGATGAACACCGGTGTTCGTTCCGTGTCAAGGTGTGTTATTTATATATTAAAGTGGATCAGTTCTACTGTGCCATTAGAGCAGGGGATAGAATCAGGCGGGCCGTGAAACAGCATCTAAGCGGGCCTTCAGTGTGAGGCGACGAGCTCAATTACATTCCATTCTTCTTGGCGACCTCATATTTGAACCTCATGACTTTGCCATCAGGTAAAGGATATCCTGTGAATCCTTGATATATGAAAAAAGAACTGTTTTTCCCAAGGCTGAGAAACCGGCATTCGTGTACAAGGACCTCGATTTGGAGTACGACTTGAAGAATATCGTCATGCGGAACTATCCACCTGAGGCTTGGAAGATCCCCACTCCTGTAGTCAGCACGCCCAATACCATGTCATCGGATTTCCTGTCCATCATCACATCGGACACCACACTGCCGACACCTGGTAAGAACAGTGTTGAATTTAGAAATACTTGCTATGATCCGTTTAAAAAAAACTGCTTTTGTCATAAAACCTTAGTTTTAAGAACCGAAAAGTATATAGAACATACAATTTTGGACATTCGCGTTCTAGAATTTAGCTCGCGAACATGACAGGTGCAGTTAGTAGCTTGTATGGCTTCTTATTGTCGCGTGTAGGTAGATCCATATCAAATAGTTTTAAAAACTTATAAAAGTCGGGTGACTTAATCCGACTGCGCGGAGCAAAAGAGTAGTAGTGTGTGTTTCACTATTTTTCCCATCATGCATTTCTTACTTTCATTATTTTACCATCACGTCATGGTTCTATTTTTAAAACCGCTTAGACCTTATAAAAAACCAAAATTACGGAATACACAGAAGCAAACCAGCCTATGAAGGTTTATGTTTTCTTCCGAAAAGGTGCATTATCAATTTCATGAGACAGTTTAAAGTGTTATAATTGGACAATAAGGATGCCCCTTCTAATATAATATACACGCAAACAATGCCCTCAATTTGGATTTTGCACAAACACAGAACAAGCCACCATTAACGTGACTTTGAGATTCCTAGCAACAACTATCATAGAAGTACAGTTAGTTTAGGAAGTTGAAAGCGCTGTACCGGCGCTGCACACAGCATCCTAATAATGCGACCCGGTACCTTGTTATAATCATAACAGTGTTATTGGTGGAAGTAATTTCTGTTCAACTTCTTCGTTATCCTTTATTTGTAACTGGTATCAATAATAATTCAAAATGTTTCTCTTATCCTAGCCGATTTCCCAAAATTGTTCTCTTTCTATACTAATATTATAAAGCTAAAGAATTCGTTTGTTTTTTTTTAAACGCACTAATCTGAAGAACTACTGGTTTGAATTGGAAAAATATTTATTGTGTTGGATAGGCCATTTATCAAGGAAAGCTTTGGGCTTTATAACATCATCCTGCGACCAAAAGAAGCAAAGAAACAGGCAAAATGTGTTCAAAACTGGGGAAGACGAAGTTGCTAGCACATCTAGTTTAATTTAAAAAGATTGATAATGATACAACAAACGATTCCACCCATCTCTGAATCTTGAACATTCTTATCAGCAGCCAAGGTTCAACAATTCTCAGTAGTTCGTTTGAACTGGATATTATAACTCCTACAAATGACAATAGTAGCAATGGTAACAAAAAAATTTTAACTTTCAGAACCCGTGCGGACTCCTGAGCCGACCCTCTCAGAGACACTTTTCAACGTGATCTCGAATACTGTGGACAAAGCCATATACAGCCATGTGGACGATGCTGCCTTGCGGTATGACACAGCCTTCGTGGAGCTCACGAAGGCTGTTGAACAGGCCATGGAAATACCGGTCATCGACATAAGAGCAGACATTGCCGCGCTGTTCTTCAACGCCTACAAGTTGTTTGAGCTGGATATACTTGAGAAAGAAAGGATCGGTAAGGCTTACATTGGCTTTTACAGGCAAATTTTATATTTCATCCAGTTACATACGGAACCGCCAGTTTACAATAGCTAGTCATCTTGCAAATACACAATTTGCCTTTGACATAATTAATTATGAGGAAGATTTAGTGCAAATGAGTTATAAAAACCTTACCTTTGAGACTACTAACTTGGTTTTCAAATGAAAAGTAGCCACATTATAGATGTAATATATTGAGATAACGAACTATTACAATTTAATGGACCGTGGACTATTAGAAATACAATTATTGGGTTATGAAAGCAAACATCGCGTGTAACAGGTCACTAGTGACTAATCAATACTTTCCTCCTATAACATATATTCGGCTGAATACTGGAAACACATTTCAGTATTTGTCAGTTGAAGTAAATCTACTTTAGTAAGTAGCAAATCAGTGCTTAAATATGTGAAAATCATTTTACTATTTGACCTTTTTATGAATTTTATACGTCACAGACAGCGATGGTTCACTCCTGGTGTTGATTTTGACACATTTCGTCATGGCATACTGACATTTGCAGGTGTTTTTTTATTACGTAACCACCGATGGCTTGCAGCCGTTACACGAGACGGCAGGTGCTTGGTCTCACAGGCCCCAGTAATTACACCAACAAAAGTGCCTTTGCACGGGAACACCGAAGCGCCCGACCACATGTCTAATTTGCTACTTGTAAAGGGAAAGATTGTAGATGTTCAGCTTTCAGTTTATGGTGTTTGAACAGGTTGTTACAAAACATTAAGATACCTCTGAATGCTATTAAATGAATTTATTATTCGCAATTATGATGAAGATAACACAAAATCCCACAGATGACAAAAAAATCAATTACGTGAAATTGTTTTTATTTAGCAGAATATTTTGATGCTTATAAAAAATGTATTTTTGTGTAAGCAAAGCAACTATGATTGGTATCATATAATGATGGGTAAAGTTACATTTATTCTGAGGTCGTTTTAGAATAATGTAGATACCTACTAATATAATAATTTGTTCTATCTTCGATTATTGAGTCCTTTATTAATATTGATTGAAATGATTTTTACACAAAAAAGCCTATCATGATACAAGCTCAAGTTAGAATGAGCATCAGTATGCTTAAACTATTCATCATCATCATCAGCCCATTACAGTCCACTGCTGGACATAGGCCTCCCCAAATGCACGCCACTTCTCTCTCTCCTCGGCCACTCGCATCCAGCTCCTACCAGCCGTCCTGCGCAGATCGTCACACCACCTGGCCTGCGGGCGTCCTACACTACGTTTGCCGAGACGCGGTATCCACTCCAGAACTCGTCTACCCCATCGGTCGTCGGTTCTACGGCTGATGTGGCCAGCCCACTGCCACTTCAGTTTACTAATGCGATGAGCTATGTCGATGACTTTGGTTCTCTGACGGATCGCCTCATTTCTGATTCGATCTCGCAGAGAAACACCGAGCATAGCTCTTTCCATAGCCCGCTGAGCGACTTTTAACTTGTGGACCAGCCGTGCCGTCAGTGTCCACGTTTCGGCTCCATACGTCATGACGGGTAGGATGCACTGATTAAAGACTTTCGTCTTTAGGCTTTGTGGGATTGACGATGAGAAGACTCGGCGTAATTTCCCAAATGCTGCCCAACCCAGCTGAATTCTTCTATTCACCTCGTCCTCAAAGTTGTTTCGACCCAACTGCATAGTCTGCCCGAGGTACACATATTTTTGAACAACTTCGAGGACGGTGCCGTGAATCGCAATCGGTTCCGGTAGTACATGTTCATTGAACATGACCTTGGTTTTATCCAAGTTCATCCGTAGGCCGATGCGCGCAGAAGAGTCAGCCAGGTCATTCAGCATCTGTTGTAGGTCCTGCAGCGTCTCTGCCAGAATGACGATGTCATCTGCAAATCGCAGGTGGGAGATGTATCCACCATTTATGTTAATGCCACGTCCTTTCCAGTTCAGCGTCTTGAACAAATCCTCCATTGCATTTGTGAACAACTTCGGGGAGATGACGTCCCCTTGTCTCACTCCTCTATGCAATGGTATTGTTTGCTGATTCTGTACTTGGACGGACATAGTTGCGGCTTGGTAAAGACATTTCATCACCTGGATGTACCGCCAATCTACTTGGCATCGCTGCAGGGACTCCAGAACTGACCAGATTTCAACCGAGTCAAAGGCTTTCTCATAGTCCACAAATGCTAGACACAGGGGCTGATTATACTCCTCAGTCTTCTGTATAATCTGCCGCACTGTGTGGATGTGGTCTATGGTGCCGTATCCGCTCCGAAATCCAGCCTGTTCCGGTGGTTGGAATTCGTCGAGTCTTCGTGCAAGACGGTTCGTGATTACTCTTGAGAAAAGCTTATAGACGTGGCTTAAAAGGGAAATAGGTCGATAGTTCTTCAAAAGGGTTTTGTCACCCTTTTTGAAGAACAGGACGACCACACTCTTACTCCACGCCTCCGGAGTTCTCCCTTCAAACAAGACAGCGTTAAAAAGCCTTTGAAGCTCCTTAGAACGGGTTTGCCTCCAGCCTTAAAAGTAACTCTGTCGTAACGCCGTCTTCTCCAGGGGCTTTTCCATTTTTAAAGCTGCCCAAGAGCAATCTCGATTTCGTTATTGCTAACTTCTGGTAGGTCTTCGGTATAGTGGCGTGTCAATATGGCTCTAGTGTCCTCATTGCCGGGATCAGGGCGAGATGCATGCGAGGCGTATAACCGGCCATAGAAGTCTTCTATCTCCGAGAGTACTGCCGGCTTCGAAGCAGCAATGTCCCCATTCGCTGTAGTCAGCTTCGTTAGGTGGCTTCTTCCGAGAGATTGTACAAACACCTTTGACCCCCGATTTTGTTCAATAGCTCTTTCGATTAAAAGAGTATTGTAGCACCGGAGGTCGCGTCGCACACATTTATTGATCTCCCGGTTGAGCTTAAACTATTAAGGAGACATAAAGATAAAATATATAATCAAATCATGACATCATAATGTAACAAATTAAGTAAAACGAATTTACCTTTCAAATTCATCCCGCCATTCCTTAAAGAGAACAAACAAAAAAAGTTAATAAAGTGCTTGAAATATACATTTTGGCTTATAGTTTTAACTTTACCTCACGCTTTGTCACTGTAATTATGCCTTATTTATTCAGCTAAATATGCTTGATGGCTAAATAGAATTTGCCCGTTAATTGGGCCCCGGGCAGTGCCGTCTAGTATCATAATAACCTGATCTTGCCATCGGATGCCTGACAGAAGGGAGCATTATTGAATGTCGGTGCCGAAACAATGCAGACGTAGGGGATACCTATTATGAAATCGAAACCCCAAACATCAATTTTAATTGGCATACGAAATGACAGACGAAACATAATGCGAAAATGTAGAGAAGCGTTCACCTGGAAATGTGTGCGCGCTTTGTGATAATGATGTTGGACATTTATACAAATTAAAAGTAGTGGTTTGTATGTGTGGGACATATTGTTAGCGGGTTGAATTACAATGTATTTGTGCTCATTTAACCTTATTTAATTGGGACTTTAGAATTAAAATGAATTGATGCACGAGATGTGACGGAAGAAGTGTTTGTATGAATTTTTGCTTTAACGCATGAGATGTGACGCGGAAAAATGTTATTATAATCACGAGAGGACTTTTACCTTTTTTTATCCTACCGGTTTAAAAACCGCCAAGGCCATTAATAACTAATCAAGTCTATTTTTTAAAGATTACAACATAAAACTAGTAAACAACTAGGTACCTAAATTTTCGTTTTTCAGCTGCTGAAATAGCGTGGGAGAAGAGAATGCGAAAGAAATTGAAGAGGACCCTTCGAAGGATGAATAACTTTAAGGGTAAGCTGTATATCATAATAATAAATTATATATTTTATGGAATCTTTACTTTGTATCTTGTTAATGATGAAAATAGGTCTTTTTTAAATAGATTTTTTTATGTTTGAAAATATAATTATCTTTTTTTCTGGAAATCTACGTTAAAAAAATGCAAATCTGCTATGTGGAACTACTTATTTTTTTTTGGTTTTGATTTTTTACTTAGAGAAATCGAGCTTCTTTGGCGAGACTCATTGGTGGCAATATCGAGTGCTACTTTAATTTAGTCTCTGGTATTTTAACTTATCTGTCAACAGATAAATAAAATTATAACAGCATGTGACGTACAATGTAATTTTATCAAACTATTTGAGTATAAGCTGAACTAAACAATAATAATTCACTTATCATTGTTAAAGTTCGTTAATAAAAAGATAAAGCTGATAATGAATCAAGGAAATGGTTTGCATTGCTGTCCAAAATATTTATGTATGTAGCATAAAGTAATTTTTAAATTTTCCGTTTTTTTTTTAGGATACGTAACTCCTCTGTCGCCTAAGAGTGAGATATCTTCCCACGAGAGCTATAAGGTGCCGCCGATGAAGCCTTGCGTTTGCCACCCTCAGTTTCATTACAACCGATATGCCAAGGTAAAAATAATAAATAAAAATAAAAAAGGTAAAGTGACGGATTTGTTTAAGGAGTAATGTTGGAATATGCATTTTTTTTTAAAGAATTGATTTATACCGACTGGCTCGGTAGAACAGTGGTAAGTGACCCAGGTTCGCTACCTCAGGTTCCAAGAGTCGTGGGTTCGATTTCCACTCGGGACAAATATTTGTGTGACGAACATCGGTGTTTGTTCCTTGTCTGGGTGTGTTATTAAATATATTTAAGTATATTTGTGTATCCACTGTTGATTCTGATATCTGTCTGATGTCTGACAAGCTTAAGCTACTTACCAAGGGATCAGATCAATGTATGTGATGATGTGTAATATTGATCAAAAAAAATTAACATATCTTAAGACCGTTAAATTTTTTTTATACATTTCATTTTAAACAAGGTTTTATAAACCCAAAGTGGCCGATTAGATAGAGAGGTCGGGCATTAAAAAATAAAATTTCACATCGTCATACATTCCATAGAACACAAAATAAACAAGATATAAAGGAGAGAATGGTCCGATACAAAAACGTGATGTTTGCAATATTCGTACGGGAGTATCTCTAATAGGATGAGTAGTATTAAAAATCCATTTCAATAAAGCACTTAATAGGAATATATTAATAATAAAAAGGAAAAGTTAAGTATACCCACTAAAGTCAAAACATGTTAAATTAATATAAGTTCCTGTTTTAATTGAATGCTCTGCAGAAGATATTTTATCATCGAATTCCTTGCTGTGTACAATGTGCCTTTGAAAGAACGCTTAGGTACTCTGCAAAACTTATTAATAGACTGGAGTCAAAAGCATTCCTTATTACTGGGTAGGTAGTAGGTATTGCAAAACCGTACTTTTACAAGGCAGTGTCTGGCAAAACGTGGCAATGTATAAAATTGAATAATAAATGAATGTGTTTATTACATATATTGAAAGATTAACTAACTAGGTAACCGGATTAGTTCCATACCACCAAGATAATACGCATAGATAATTGTAACTATTGAAGCATAATATTTTATTGAACACACATACACATAGAATCACGCCTTTTTCCCATAGGAGTAGGCAGAAATCACTTCCTGTCATGTACTACGATCATGGCACACCACCGTCGCTTCTTCCACATCTATCAAGCTCGTGAAATAGAAGCAAAAAAGAAATTGAAATTATGCATTTTCATTTTTGGGTTCAATCGTCATACATACAGAAATTTATAAAATATACTATTAGACTCTTAATGTGAGCTTTCTTTTAAGGACCGCTTCGGTATTTATCTTCCTCAAGAAACGAGTTTAAAAGCAACAAACGTGACGGTCACTCCCGCCATCTCGATCGCCAGCTCGGAGGAAGAGGACGAGCCAGCAGCAGACACCAAGTCGGTCATTAGCAGGAAATCGATGGCATCCGCCAAAAGTACCGTCAGCAAGAAAACTACTTTTAAAACTTAAGCTGTGTTAAGTGGTCATCTCAAGAGCAAGTCGACACTTGTGCGTTGCGCTTCGTTGCATCGCGTCGTATCCATTGTAAGATGAACGTCGTCGTAATGCAGGTATGGCTTACAATGCGTAGTCCCGTTGCTACGATGTCGCAGCGTAATACCCTCCCGAGCTTCATCTCTTGTCCGTTGGTCCGTTGAAACGTCGCGCGTGATTACATGTCATAAAAAAGAATATTGAAATCGACGCGGCGACGATGCAACACAGAGCTGCGCACAAGTGGTCGCAAACACATGGCCCGGGATATTCCCATTTATCCCTTCTAAACTTTGTCCCCTTAGAGGTCACTGTGAGATTTTCTTAAAAATGTCACTTGATGAAACCTCAAATAGAGGAGTAGTCTCAAGTAGAACAATATGGGACAGTTAAACATTAACACAAATAAGACAGATTGACTATTTTTAGACAAGAGTCGCAGTGAACCTCAAAGGACACCAAGTTTACAGGGGACAAATGGGAACCCCATGGCCCCATCAGGTAACCCCACTGAAGAGGAAAATATTGCCTTGTGCTTTCAGTGGGCCGATTTGGTGGGGCCAAGTGGACTAACTTTGATGGCGCTGACATCATAAATCCGAGTTGATGTTCGGTTTATAAACCGTCATGTTATCATCATCGTTATTGTTATATTATACCAGAGCCGCTCTAAGTTGGCCGATTTGCTACATGTCAGACTGACTGCACTAGTCTTTGAGTATAAAGCCACTGGAGATGCCTTACACGGGCGACCCCCTCCGGCAAAGTACATTGGTCAACTGTTGTTCAAACACGTTTAATAAAACTACTTGTCGCTGCACCACCGCCATTTTGCATTGATCCCTGTCGCGTGACGTTACTCTTGAAAAATGGTTAGTTGTGCAGTATTCTCATGTAAAAGGCGATCGAGAGCTCAAATTCGCAACAAGAGCGCGTTTAGTATCATATCTAAGTGTTTTTATTAACTTTTAAAAGTGTATTTAAGAAGAATTGCCATTTAAAAAAAAAGTCGTTGCGATACGTAAACGACAGAAAAAAATAAACAAGAATACAGTGGTACGGGGGCTAGTGATGTCACAAAGTCAAAAAAGCGACTCGACATTTGAATGAATCATTCACTCCCTGCAGTTAGTTGTATAATCCGTTTTTTACTTTAATTTTTAATTAAATAAAAGGTCTAAACATATGTTATATTTAAATCTTGTAAGATGAATTAGAAAAATTACTTTTCTTTTCCTCTGGTCATACGATATTGAAATTTAGTCTGAAAATGAAAAGAAATTCTGTGACTCCCTTAGAGATATTTTTAAAGACATAGATATTTTAACCGTATCCTCTCAGTACATTTTGGACTGTATCTTATATGTTTACAAGAACATACAATCATTTAATATCGGATCCTCACCATTTTAACACCAGTAATAAACATAAGTTTGCCGTTTCAAGGCTCAGGCTTCAAAAGACTGGAAAGTCGTTCTTGGGTTTAAGCACAAAATTGTTTAATAAGATCCCACAAAATGTTATTGAATTACAATAATCAGTACAAGATAGTTCAGTTCATTCACCAAACTGATTTTATTTTATTCTTTGTGTCATCACTATTTTTTTCGTATGTGTGTTGCGTAGTTACGTGAAAACTTTGTTTGTGTGCGTGTATTGTTTGAAGTGTTGAACATTTTTGTAGTGTGCGTTTATCGTTACAGCAAAATTTGTGTCTGTTGAGTTATTAATTTTTGGTGGTGTGCTATACGTGTTTACCTCGCCCCCGCTAAAAGTGGCGAAAAAAATTTGTTAGAAGCGTTGACGTTATGGCATCTCCAGTGGCTTTATACTCAAAGGCACTAGTGAGGACAACGGTAAAATTGCCGAAGTATATAAGTAACAGTTATTTCCACTTTATAACCAAGCAAGGTCTAATTATAACAAATTTTTATTAAAAACATTAATTCACATCCAAAAGATTGAATTTAAGTTCCTTATTTATAAATATATTTATTTTTAAAATACAATACTTATTAAATCCTTCATCCGATTTTTAAAAATACCTGGTGAGTATTACCCACTACGTCACTATGAAAACGTGTCAAACGGCGTAACCTTGTAAAAGCGTAATACAGAGTGAAAATTTTACGTTTTCTTTTTATAATTCAATTATTTTAGGTAATAAAAGACAAATAACTAGATAATTATACCGGAGCCGTTCTTAGAAGACTGATTTGACACTTTTTATTTTATATTTTGCATTTATCCTTGTTAAGAGGAACATATTTACGTGAATCATAAAGAACAACTTTTAAAAATAATACGTTATTTCAAAATTTCAAATGCACATAATTATATAATTATTTCTTTTATTACCTAAAATAATTGAATTATAAAAAGAAAACGTAAAATTTCCACTCTGTATTACGCTTTTACAAGGTTACGCCGTTTGACACGTTTTCATAGTGACGTAGTGGGTAATACTCACCAGGTATTTTTTTAAAATAGGATGAAGGATTTAATAAGTATTGTATTTTAAAAATAAATATATTTATAAATAAGGAACTTAAATTCAATCTTTTGGATGTGAATTAATGTTTTTAATAAAAATTTGTTATAATTAGACCTTGCTTGGTTATAAAGTGGAAATAACTGTTACTTATATACTTCGGCAATTTTACCGTTGTCCCTCACTAGTGCAGTCAGTCTGACATGTAGCAAATCGGCCAACTTAGAGCGGCTTTGGTATAATAGGTACATATTATTTATTTTACAAACATTATATTGTCACCATTAATGTTTCCGATAATTTAGTACTTTGTACGTAATATTCGCATAGCCATAATGTAAATTTATAAATTATGTGTGTCGTCGTGCGTACATGTCGATCTTTAATATTAATTAATTTATTATCAAAATACACGTACATTTATTATGTATATTGATTTTTTTTCAATATCAACAAATATTTATCATATTCTTTAGAAAATACATAAATGTTTGGTACAAAATCAAAATCAAAATCAAAATGTCTTTATTCATATAGGCAATTTGCATGCACTTATAAATCGTCAAATTAGTAATAATAAGATTCTACCACCTTAAATAGTGTTTTATTTAATTTTGGTTTCAACTTAATATTAATGGACTTTGTGATCAAAGTCCATTAATATATTTTAATTTGTTTTATGGAAAAAGAGTCTTTAAAAAAAGCATTTCATTGATATATTACTGTGACCAGTAACTTCATAAGAGTCACCGTGATATATTTTTTTATTATTGTACGTACAATGAACTTCCGTACATTTAGTTCCAATAAATGTATGGCAGTGTAGCCCAGTCATATTAGGAGTTTCATTAAGATCGATATCGACAGTACAATACGCACTCTTCGCGCTCTACCCTAAAAACGGTTGATCGTATAAATAAAAAAATTAAAAAAACTTGTAGACAATTTTATACTCTAAAGTAAAGGTTGAAAGTTGTTTCACAATAGATAAAAATATCATTTAAGCAATAGAGATATTCGCGAAAAATCGTTTTTTGTGGACTTTGACCCTCAATATCTTAAGACGCGGACACGATAGCATTTGAGTCTTTTAACACAATATTTAGGGCGACAAATCAAAGGTTTGTACCAATTTCCAGCTTATTTCAGCTTATCATATCTTTCATTCCGAGGATTTTTACACACACACACACACACACACACAAACACACACACACACACATACACACACTTCTTGACAAATCTCGCAGTTAAAAAGTTAAGTTCTTAATTTACTTACCATAGTTTTATATAGTTAAGTTCTTAATTTACTTACCATAGTTTTATATCTACGTACATCGAAATTGATATGTTTAATAAGGAAGACCGAGGTGTTCCCTACACAATTGTCTTTCGACTACTTTAAGGAAAGCCCCGGCAATTTTATTTGTAAAGATTTACTTGTAATAAATACATTTTTATTTTTTATTATTTATTCATTCCGAGGATGACCCCTCTTTTTTCACCTAATTTCACTGGGCTCGTAGTAGAAGGGTCAATCTTGAAAGCCAAAAAAAACACTGTCCGAGGGCAAAAACTACCCATAAAGTTTAAGTTTGGATGTAAGATTTTTTTTGCTGTTTCTTTAATGTGTAAATTAAATGGGGCACAACAAAAAAGGTGTTTATTCCAGCTGAAACCACCTGAAAAAAAATATCGAAGCCTTAATATTTGATTCCCTTGGGCTGTCCCTTTGTCATTTTTTTAACAAACCGTTAACAATTTACCTATTTATAGTCATAATTTTAAGATTTTTTGTGATTTAATAGTTAAAGGGTGAGTTATTTAATGATTTAAAAAATACACCAAGTCTGTGCCAATCACTGTTTTGTGATTACAAAATGGTTTGTGTTTGTCCGAGTGCAACGATTGATTCCCTTGGCGCGTCACTAAATGCCACCTGTCTTGCTTTTATAAAAGTCTACGGCGAAGGCGTGCACATCAGCAAGTAGCTCTAGTCGCGCTCTTTACATCATGAGGAGAGGTTTCCTGCTCGACCGTTCCAAGCCGGATTTATGAAGGTTTGAATTTGATTCCCCTGGTTTTGTTTCACTAGGTCATTGATTACCCTGACCACTTTTAAAAATATTTTTTGATGATTAGTAATTTCTTAACTAGGATTAATAGTAGGGTATATAGGACTATCAATTGTTTTTATAATAATCATTGGCAAAAATCAATCCATTGAAACAAAATCGAAAGAAGATTAACTTTTCTTGACTCCCCTGGCATTGATTCCCCTGGCAAAATGCCAGGGAAATCAAAGCTTCCTTACATTATCATACTCTCATATTATGATTATAGGTTACGCACCCCAGAAGAGTCAGCCAAGTCATTCAACATCCGTTGTAGGTCCTGCAGCGTCTCTACTGACGATGTTGGTGCCTCGCCCTTTCCAGTACAGTGCCTTGAACAAATCCTCCATTGCATTTGTGAACAACTTCGGAGAGATGACGTCCCCTTGTCTTACTCCTCGCTGCAATGGTATGGGTTTATTTGCTGATTCAATACTTGGACGGATATGGTCGCGGCTTGGTAGAGACATTTCATCACCAGGTTGTATTGCTAATCAACTTGGCATTGCTGCAGGGACTCAAGAACTGACCAGATTTCAACCGAGTCAAAGATATGTCGCACTGTGTGGATGTGGTCTATGGTGATGTATCCGCTCCAAAATCCAGCCTGTTCCGATGGTTGGAATTCGCCCAGTGTTTGCGCAAAATGGTGCGTGATTACTCTCCGAGACTGCCGACTTTGAAGCAGCAATGTCCCCATTCGCTGTAGTCAGCTTCGTCAGTTGGCTTCCTTCGAGAGATTTTAAGAACACCTTTGACCCCCGATTCTGTTCAATAGCTTTCTCGATTGAGAGAGTATTGTAGCACCGGCGGTCGCGTGGCATAAGTTTATTGATCTCTCAGTTGAGTGCTTAGCTTGCAATGTAGTAGCGGGTGGGTCTTTACGTCGCTGCCTCACTAGCCTCAAAGTCTTCTCGGAAAGTTTAGGCTTCCTGCCCCGGCCCCTCATGCCGCAAATCTCGATCTTTCCTCCCTGAGGACATGCATCATATTTTGATTTGATTTTTCAAGATTCTGGTTAATGTCAGTTGAGGTTTCCACTACAGCAATTCGGTTCGCCAGGTTTGACAAGAACGTTTCAGATCCTTTAATTTTCTGGAGCGGTGTAGGTCGAAGCTTAGACCTCATCAAGCGAACACGTTTGGCTTTGAAGTCGATATTCAGAGTGCCTCGAACAAGTTGGTGATCACTGTTGATCTCGGAGACATCTCTGAATATGTGCCGCCTAACCGCCCTAATGAAGTCGATCTCGTTCTTAGTTAAAGTGTCGGGACTTTGCCACGTCGTCCACTTCCTTTGAGGCTGCTTCTTAAAGAAAGAGTTCATCAAGAAGAGCCCCTCACGTTAGAGGAAATTGACAAGTATTGTAGGGAGTCTTGGTGGTAGAGTAGAGGGCGATATGATCGATCGATATGTCATCGAACATTTTCTCCACTTCATCGTCAGAGGTCAGTGCGTTCACTTGCACCACTTTGAGGCTAAGACTCTTGGTGAGCTTAATCATGCTACCCTCGAAACACTAGACATTTGCACTAAGTTGTCAAAGAGGGACTTATTGACGAGAAAACCGACGCCACCTTGAGAATGTTAGTCTCGCTCGTGGAAGTACAGTAGGTGTCCTGATTCTAGGGTTATGGTGTCCTCTCTCGCTTTTCGGACAACCACAGAAAGTGCCACCTAATCTTCTCAAGTTGCGCCAGATGCGAGTCGTAGCGTGCGTCCGTTATACGTCGCCAGGGTCAGTGTGTGTTGGTAGCCTTTCGTAGCCCGGGGATTCTTAGCTCCCGCCGTCCAGCCGTAACCATGGTCGCCACCATGACCAGGAATAGCGGCGCTGCCGGGAACTAGGGACCGTAGCCTTTTCAAGTATAATTTGATAGTTTTTAGATAATTATGTTGATTTGTTATAGTAGATTGATAGTTCCTTAAAGATAGATATTGTTGTTTTGTTTTTTATAATACTTCTTTTAAAATCAATAATGACTCTAAAGAACCAAAATGAAACCAAAATACTAGTAATTTTAAATAAAATGAACGATTATTCTATACAAAATGTTTTTATTTTGATTCCCCTGGCATCTTGTATTGATTCCCCTGGCACCAAAATTTTAAAGTCATATATCTTTTTATCTAAACATGAGACAGTGATGCCTATTAGAGAAATATGTTCACAATGAGGTGTTATTTAGCCTTATGATAGTAAAAGTTTAAACTCTTATGTTTTAAAAAGTGCCAGGGGAATCAACCAAATACGTCCAATTTCAAGATTGACCCAGAACTGCGTAGTAGTAGATCTAGTAGGAATGAACCGCACAGATAGGTAGCGAATAGATAAACCCGAAAAATTCCTCATGGTTTGTCAGATAGGCCACCGATAGACCAGTGATGCAAACACTCTAAAAACACGATCGAACATTTATGCACCAATAAATAATAAAATACAGAGTATTCTGGTTGGAACCGTGCGTCATACAAACTAACAGCACAATCCCTCAATGGTAACAGGCGGGATTACAGAGTTGGTATTTTCAGGTTAAAATTCTAAGTAGATAATGGAACGTTCCTACGAATAGTAAAATACAGGTAAAACGCTTTTACCAAACTTATTTGGCGATTATTATTACTCTGTACTGTGCTCCAACGTCAGATACAATAGAGTCCGTTTTGAGATAATCTTTATTTAATGTAAAAATACACTCGACAGAGTAAATAACCTAATTAAAAGCTCGCACTAGTTCCATTGCTTTGTTCCATCATGGTACTACTGCGAATTTTTTTTCGCGTTAGTTCCATTAATGCATAAAGATGATAATGATGGAACTACTGCGAATACACAAATTAGAGTTCTCCTTTGTACCATTATATCTATATACATGGAAAAGTAAAAACAAGCTTTCAATTTTAGAAATACCTCAGTACATTTGTTTACCAAATGGCTATTTAAGGTCAACATTTCGGACATTAATATTGTTGCACGGTTGTCGCCGTCTACCGATTTATTTAACTGACTAACTGACTGATATATCGACGCACAGCCTAAACGGCTAAACGTAGGCACTTGAAATTTTAAAGGGACGTAGCTTAGGTATCATAAATTTAGTCAATTTTTATAAATTTTATCCAATGGTACAAATGAGAACTCTAATTTGTGTATTCGCAGTAGTTCCATTATTATCATCTTTATGCATTAATGGAACTAACGCGAAAAAAAAATTCGCAGTAGTACCATGATGGAACAAAGCAATGGAACTAGTGCGAATGAAGCATATTATCTTGCAGATGTAAATTAAAGTATTAAATGTTCAAAGCCATTTCAAGTTAAAAAAGTAACATGTTACTTTGGCTTGTAACTTAGTTTTGAAAGCTCCTACGCACGACTTCCACACTTAATCAGTGCCATATAGCCGCTAGCAAAGGGCTACTCGTATTGGCTGACAGTGCCCTGATTCCGCTAAGTGACGTTTATTTCTAGCGCATCCTAACAGCGCGGATTGGCACTAATACAATAGATAAGCTGCAATCGACCTGAATCGATCTTGAAAGAGTAGTTCAGATAAGATCATCTTAATATATAGTGAAAGCTTATTCATTCAAACTATGGTGTATTTACTATTTTTATCTTGTCAATTTTATTTATGAAAATGAAAATAATCATGAAATCTACTTTGCACATAATGATGACATTACGTGGTTTCCGTGTCTGCACCGAATTACATACTGTAGGGCTACCATGAATTTAAAACTTACGCACTCGATATCGCCTACGTAAATAATATGTCTATGAAAAACTTGTACAGCGCCGCTGGTGGTTACGCGAAGAACTAAAATCGGCCGTATGAAATCATTAAATGTTTTTTTTAATAATTTTAATAAAATGTTGTCTCTACGGTAGCAAAAGCTTGATAGTGCTTTAAACTTAATTCACCTGCCAGAGATACAAGGAATCAAAGAGTTTGACAGTAACTAGAACTACACGATAATGTAGCACGGTTTTTGCTGAATTGTTATCCAGGAACAAAGGACCGTAATTAATTTACCTTTTGGATCGCTTGCTTTGAACAGACGAGTTATGAAAGCGCGTGTGTGATTCAGTAATTAACTCTGACACACCGTACCTGTTGCCATGAGCCGACCCGCACAATGGGTATGCATTTAGGTCGCATACTGGACTCAAGCGGTGGCCAAGGCGGCTCATACAAATTTGAGCATTTCTACCGTGTCGCGCGAGCAACTTTTTTACCGCGCGAACCTCCGACATCGACATCATTTGCATCCTGCAACATTCATCATCAGCCCATATAAGTCCCCACTACTGGGGTACGGGCCTGCCCGTATCTAGGACGATAAAGCCTTAGTCAACCACGCTGGCCAAGTGCGGGTTGGTCGACTACACAATCTCAGAAATTCTTCGTAGGTTTTCAGGTTTCCAAACGATGTTTTGCTTCACGTACAACGGTCTAAGTCGAATAATTGTACATATGAATTTCAAATTCTAAAAACACAGTGGTTCGTGGCGGGGTTTGAACTGGCGACTTCTCGCATGGCAAGCAACGACCTTAACAGCGTTTTCCTGCAGCGTTAGGATAAGTTCATATAGCTTTGTACCGCGCGGACCCGGAAACTTTACGGCTACCAGTTACGCAGCCATATGACTAGACCAAAGTGATTATCGTCTACTTTACCACGTGGATCCGCGCACCATACATATGCCTACATATGAACGCCCCAGTCGCCTGACGCTGTGCAGCTTTACACGGCCATGTGAACGTAGCCTAATACACAGATTTTTGAACAATGCTTTTGGGATGACACTTTAATTTTTTTGATAAGGGGTTCTAAAAAAAATTCTCTTGCTACGGGTAGCGCCAAAATAAGAACTGAATAATATTGTATGCAGGTATAAAAAAACATTTGATTTTCGGATCTGATAAGCGTTTTCCACTCTTTTAAAAGATGTTGAACATTATTTTTAAAACCGACATTTCGAGTTCTTTGTCTACTGGTATCGTGTTCATGACAAACTCTAGTTACAACCGAAAAATATTATGCCGAAAAGTGAGAGCTCCAAATAATAGGCGAATATGTATACTTTTGAGTTTTAAAATATCTTGCATAACAGAGACATCATAATAATTTTCTGTATGCCTAAGTGAGATACATTCATTAAGGGTGTTTTTTTGAATCTTATTGTACAAGTCATTTTTTATTTTGATTGTTTATAAAATTATAATACAATATTTTCAGAATTGGAATTTTTATATGGCCAGGCCACTTGGCATCTGGTTCTTAAAGATTTTTGAGAGTCAACGCATTATTAATGTTTAGGTATCTTATCGCAATCATTGAGATAAATGTAGAACTAGAGAAGCTATCGCATGCAAAAGTCATGTTCCATTTTGAAAACTTGAACTTTATGTTCGCTGCAGCGCTGAAACATATTCATCGTCGAAGCATGCGGAATTTACGAAGCGCTTTATTGCTTGTAGGATTTAATTTGTTCGCGACTAAAGCGCGTGATTTTCATTACAGAAGGGACTATTCGTTTCTGGGAGTTTTATACCTAGCAAGAATCCTATTATCTATTTTTGCGTTGTAAGAGTAGGAACAAATATTAAAACTTCATTCAAATGTTTCTGTATTTTGTTAAATATTCATAGCGAGGAGTACATTTCAAGTACCTACGGAAATTAACACAATTGATTTTCTATTGTTAGGCGATGTAAGATTGGTTGGTTTTCTTAGCTTGACGTGGGAACCTTATAAAGACAAGGTATCAAAAATAATAACACATGAAACTGTACATAACACAAATTAAAAAATACAAAATGTTGGGCGACAATAAAATATTGATTAAAGATTCTTCTACAAACAAAATCGTTTGGACAACGTTAATAATGCATTAGTTTGTACTGCTGCCAAAAAGAAAATAATGAATGAAATAGCTAGGTAGGTATTTAACAATTTCCTACATTTTCACTTCTGTTAATTTTATTCTATGTCGAATGCGTAAAATGGCGTCTGACAAATAATTGTCATCGTATTTAATTTTATAACGAAAATATCTAATTATTCACCAGTGAAAAGTTATCCCTTTGCATTTTGCCGTATTCCAGGAATTATTTGTGCAATATCGTAACACACACCACGGCATTTTTGATGTGTTTTATAATTATTTTTTAATAAAATCGTCTATATGGTGAACCTGTCAGTGCTAGCAAGCGACTGATTGAAGTGCGGCGATATCGCCGCAATTCATTGGAACATAGTAGTGATGAGTGGTGTCTTCTCTAGTTCTACTTATTACCTCAATGATCGCAATGATCTGCCATCAACCATTGAGGTAATAAGTAGAACTAGAGAAGACACCACTCATCACTACTATGTTCCAATGAATTGCGGCGATATCGCCGCACTTCAATCAGTCGCTTGCTAGCACTGACAGGTTCACCATATAGACGATTTTATTAAAAAATAATTATAAAACACATCAAAAATGCCGTGGTGTGTGTTACGATATTGCACAAATAATTCCTGGAATACGGCAAAATGCAAAGGGATAACTTTTCACTGGTGAATAATTAGATATTTTCGTTATAAAATTAAATACGATGACAATTATTTGTCAGACGCCATTTTACGCATTCGACATAGAATAAAATTAACAGAAGTGAAAATGTAGGAAATTGTTAAATACCTACCTAGCTATTTCATTCATTATTTTCTTTTGGCAGCTTGAGTACAAACTAATGCATTATTAACGTTGTCCAAACGATTTTGTTTGTAAAGAATCTTTAATCAATATTTTATTGTCGCCCAACATTTTGTATTTTTTTTAATTTGTGTTATGTACAGTTTCATGTGTTATTATTTTTGATACCTTGTCTTTATAAGGTTCCCACGTCCGAGCCAAGAAAACCAACCAAGTCTTACATCGCCCCTAACAATAGAAAATCAATTGTGTTGGAATTTCCGTAGGTACTTGAAATGTACTCCTCGCTATGAATATTTAACAAAATACAGAAACATTTGAATGAAGTTTTAATATTTGTTCCTACTCTTACAACGCAAAAATAGATAATAGGATTCTTGCTAGGTATAAAACTCCCAGAAACGAATAGTCCCTTCTGTAATGAAAATCACGCGCTTTAGTCGCGAACAAATTAAATCCTACAAGCAATAAAGCGCTTCGTAAATTCCGCATGCTTCGACGATGAATATGTTTCAGCGCTGCAGCGAACATAAAGTTCAAGTTTTCAAAATGGAACATGACTTTTGCATGCGATAGCTTCTCTAGTTCTACATTTATCTCAATGCCATCAACAGAAATATTGATACTGTTTCCACACACGATTGGATGGGATGGGGTTAGAAATATAAACGACTTCTTAATAAACAATTGCAACTTTTTTAATAACCAAAGAGAATATTATCAATGCATTTGATGCACCGCCCGCGACAATTGACGTAACTTTTGCGACAACTGACACAAAGCAATTCGTTTTTGTGTCAAAATATTTTCCCCAAAACACAACGTAACTTCCTACCTACTTGCATAAAGCTCTACTAACGACTGTTTTGGTTTGCTTTCCTTTTTTAGTAGGTACAAGTGTATTTTAAAAGCAATCACTATGGGATGTATGTGTAGGAGTGACCCCATGTCTTTTTGCGACATCTTCGTCCAACCAGAGGCTGCCTTCGAGACTCTATCACAGCTCGGAGAGATGGGCTGTGTACAGTTCTTAGACGTAAATATATTTGACCTTTTTTTTTTGTATTCCGTCATGTTTCCGCCATAGCCCTGCTGAGGCAAAGTAATACTCGTAGTATACACATTTACGATCTATTAACAATGCAATCAAATATATTTTTGATTTTAGCTACCTATAGTTCATGTGTATCTTTTTTTGACTGTATTGTTAGCGTAGTGAATAATTTGTGCTAGCGTATTGAAATAGTAGTCAAATAAGCGAGTTTCACTCTTTAGCGTAGTGAACGTATTGAACTTTAAGTAAATACCAATAGACGTGTGTGGGAAGACGAGGTCGTGAGGGATCTGCGGCTCCATGCGGACAACTGGCGAGAAGTGGCGCAGGATCGGCCTAGGTGGAGGTTCTTACTATCGGAGGCCAAGACTCGTTTTAAGTCCCTTCGCCAATCTACTAAGTTAGTTAATAGACGTATGTCTATTGGTGAGTACTTAAAGTTCAGGAATTTAATACCCTTCTGGTCCACTCATGCCACACCAGGCAATATTCCTAGAGATATTTTTAGCCCTATTTTGCAATGTTATAAACAAAACCTAGTCTTCTGTAGGTGTAGGTTTTGTCATTCATTTATCAAACGGGTAAGATAGTACACTTGTCATTCACTTTTTAAATTGCATTTGGATACTATTGATTATGAGTTCACTAAATTATTTTATATTAAACATGTAACACAAACGCTATTTCAAAATTCAAATTCCTACTAGGTATATCCTACGTTTCGTGGGACCCCCCCACATCTAAATTTAGATATTATTAGTATCGTTTGTTTTAGCAACAGAAATACATACTCTGTGAAATTCACCCTCAAATACCTTACAACTGTCTAGCCTTCACGGTTCATGAGATACTGAGCCTAGTAACAGAGTTACTTTAGTATTATTGTACCGCTTTTCACCCAAAAGAAATCTAAATATGATTGACGTATGTTTCTCACATATTTACGTTTGATTACACTTGTTGGAATCACAGGATAGTTTATCCCGCGACCGCCTAAGCTTCATTGAACAGACTGAATGGTATAGAACTCTTCAAACAGGATCAAGTACTTTACCTACAAGTGCTTTATTGCATTGAGTACCTACACGTTAAATCTTTATACCCATTCATAAAGCTTATAAAATACTGTTTCGTATCTCTAAATATCTCTAGCTTATATCAATAGTTATAGACTTTGCAAAGTCAGGTACTTTCAAAATAGTGTACATTATAATATTATGTGGTAAAACGTAGCAGTTAAGTTAACGAAAACAGGCGAAGTTGAAAATACCTACGAGAACTCGTATTTTGGGTCTTGTGACTGTCATATAAATAAGCTGTACGTTCAAACTTTGGCCACACACCACCCGTAAGGCTTACAAGTTATAGCTATTGAACGAATAGTTAGTTTCGATGCATTAATTTATGTAGCGCCAAATACTCCACGTTGTATATATTATATCCTATTTCTACTCATATTTCGCTCACAGAATTGGTCGGTCAGGGTATTTTTAGTATTTGCCTCAACTTTCTACATCATGGTGGTCCAGAGAGGTAACTAAATAAGAATAGAATGTCCACTGGTAAAGTTTATTATAATTTAATCTTCTGAAATACAATTTGTTTGAATTTTAACACCTCTTTGATATACCGTTACCCTTCAAATTCACTGATAACACACTGCATTCTGTCCTCGAACGAACTATAGTAAGGATGATTTCGTTTTTTTACAACAGATGAATTCAGAAGTGTCACCCCACCAAAAGCAGTACGTGGCAGATTTGTGCCGATGCGCTGAAATGGAGAGGAAATTGCTTTATATGGGTACAGAGATGGAAAAAGACAATATGCAAATTCCGGCGGCTGGTAAAGAACCGCGCGCTCTGCAGCCCAATGAAATGTTGGCTTTCGAGGTAACGCCATCAAATTCGTGCCTGTGTGGTTGTGAAGGTACAAACGGGTGTTTAGCATCTATTGACTGACTCGGTGGAACAGTGGTTAGTGACCCTGGCTGGCGGTTCCAAGAGTCGTGGGTTCGATACGTGGTAGTTCGGGACCAATATTTGTGTAATGAACATCGGTGATTGTTCCGTGTCCGGGTATGATTATGTATTTATAAATAGATATGAATGTATAATAATATCAGTCTCTGACGACTATAGTACACTCTGCTTGCTTTGGGGTCAGCTTAGATGAGCGTGTGTAGAAATGTCTCATATATTATTTATTTATTTCTTTAGGCAGGATACACGTTGGGCGTTCGACACTGCGGAGCGCGAACTTTTACAATAGTTAGACCCCACTTATGCTTTGCATCGTCGCTGCGTCGTTTTCCATGTTTAATGACATGTCCCACCTGACCGTTGCATCGTCACATTTTGAAGGATTGACAGACAAAAGACAATGCGGGAGGGTACTGCGCTGTGTTGTTCGAGCTCCGCTGCTACGATGACGGAGTATCTATCCATTACGAAGGATAAACTAAGACGCAGTTGAGTATGCCTCTTGCGTTGCAATGTCATAGCGTCGACACAACACAGGAGTGGAATACAATGCGTTGTTTCGTTGCGAACGTAGCGCAACGCACAAGTGAGGCCTCGCCTTTTAAGCGTACACCATACATAAAATCCGGGTACAACAAATGCGCCCAAGCAAACATTTGTAAACACCCAATGTGTACCCGGTCTTACTGTTTGAGTCTGTTAGTATGCGTAAAATTCGGCAATGTTTTAGAATATAATTGAAAAATGGGAAATGGATGTTGTGGAAATGGCTAACAATCTGGTCAATCTACGAAAAAATCATGCTGAACTCACGGAAATGAATTACGTTTTGGATCATGTCGGCCCACTATTGGGCGACATCGAGGTCAGGAGGGAGTCCAAACCAAGGTAACCAAATTGAAATTCTTTTTTATTATTTATTTGTTTATTTATAAAAAAATTGTAAACAAAAAAAAACCGCCTTCAAAAACACGACTCACTAAAAATTACAAAATAATATAATACGAACATTAATCTGGGTATGAATTTGATATGTTGTTGAAGGCGGTGCCGTTTATATTTCACGCAGTTTTCCTCAAAAATTTAATTGGCACCGCCTTCAACAACATATCAAATTCATACCCAGATTAATGTTCGTATTATATTATTTTGTAATTTTTAGTGAGTCGGGTTTTTGAAGGCGGTTTTTTTGTAATTTTTAGTGAGTCGGGTTTTTGAAGGCGGTTTTTTTTTTGTTTACAATTTTTTTTCATCCTTTTTAGTGTTACATTTTTTTACACCCTATTAGTTTAGCTCACCTGTAATGCTACTGATATTATAACTAGTTAGTCTCAATAAAATGTATACAGTATTGAAATAATTATTCTTTTACTCATAACTACTAAGGAGTTGACCTTCCATCATCAGCTCAGCATCATAAGATTATGATTGCCAGAAGCAAATGCCAATATGACTTCAGATAATATGCAAAACGCGGTACATGTCCCTATAAAATTTGAAGGTTGCCCTCGATTTCTCCAGGATCCCATCATCAGATCCGAGACTGGTGAAAATGGGACCACCTCGGAAGTGAACTCTATCCAACCAAAAAAAAATTTTTGAAATCCGTCTATAATTGACGGAAATATCGGTGAACATACATAAAAAAAAAAAAAAATATTATACATACAGACGAATTGAGAACCTCCTCCTTTTTTTGAAGTCGGTTAAAAAGTACACTAACAATTTACAGTCACAACAATTTAGTACCCACCCACAGGTAGTGTACTCCTCATCTTGATTGTGGTTTTTATGGTAACTGCAATAAAAGCCAAGCTTATTGCAGTACCAATGAAAATTGTAAACTTGTAACTTAATTACGGAAATAAAGATTTATTTATTTATTAAAGCTTTAGTTAACTTATTGATGAATGGATGATACACATCGCTTCTTTGCTTCAACAATGTGTTATCCTGATAATCCCAATTTTTAACCGACTTCAAAAAAAGGAGGAGGTTCTCAATTCGTCTGTATGTATAATATTTTTTTTTTTTATGTATGTTCACCGATATTTCCGTCAATTATAGACGGATTTCAAAAATTTTTTTTTGGTTGGACAGAGTTCACTTCCGAGGTGGTCCCATTTTCACCAGTCTTGGATCTGATGATGGGATCCAGGAGAAATCGAGGGCAACCTTAAAATTTTATAGGGACATGTACCGCGTTTTGCATATTATATGAAGTCATATTGGCATTTGCTTCTGGCTATCATAATCTTATGATGCTGAGCTGATGATGGAAGATCAACTCCTTAATAGTTATGAGTAAAAGAATAATTATTTCAATACTGTATACATATTAAGACTACTAGTTATAATATCAGTAGCATTACAGGTGAGCTAAACTATTAGGTTGACCAGTCTAGGATCTGATGATGGGATCCAGGAGAAATCGAGGGCAACCCTCAAATTTTATAGGCACATGTACCGCGTTTTACATATTTTCTGAAGTTATATTGGCATTTGCTTCTGGCAATCATAATGTTATGATGCTGAGCTGATGATGGAAGGTCAACTCCTTAATAGTTGGGAGTAAAGGGATAATTCTTTCAAATCTGTGTACATATTGATACTACTAGTTATTTTATCAGTAGAATTATAGGTGAGCTGAACTAATAGGGTGTTAAAAAAATTTAACACTAAAAAGGATGAAAAAAAATTGTAAACAAAAAAAAAACCGCCTTCAAAAACCCGACGCACTAAAAATTACAAAATAATATAATACGAACATTAATCTGGGTATGAATTTGATATGTTGTTGAAGGCGGTGCCAATTAAATTTTTGAGGAAAACTGCATGAAATATAAACGGCACCGCGTTCAACAACATATCAAATTCATACCCAGATTAATGTTCGTATTATATTATTTTGTAATTTTTAGTGAGTCGGGTTTTTGAAGGCGGTTTTTTTTTTTGTTTACAATTTTTTAACGTGTCACATTATCGAAGCAAAGTAGCAACCTGTTAAAGTGTAAAATAATCCTGTATTCTCTCACAGAAAAAAAACTTCTATGGAAAGTGGGTGGCGACAGTAGAGTAGGACTTTTTGTCTTTTCACAAGTTCAGGGATCCATAACTTTGATGATAATATTATACTTTGATGATATATTATTGTGTATATGTTACCGGAAATGTATGAAATCAAGGAATTGTATACAATTCCTAGGAAATGTGTACAATTCCTAAACTGTTTAGGAAATGTATAAAATATTGTTTGAAAAACTATTCAATGCATAGATATCCTAGGAAATGTGTACATTTCCTCGGAATTGTATAAAATTCCTAAATCGTATTAGGAAATGTGTAAAGTAAATGCTTTCGATAGTAAAACACTTTATTAATTTTACAAAATCCTGCTTTTATTACCTGGTTTTATTAGGTTGGAATGTATGTATGTAAGAAAATAAATTGAAACATCTTCTTAAGATCGGAGGGTTATGAAAATTTACGTATGTCATTTTGATAACAATGCAATAATATGGTACTGTCGAGCTGATCTGATAATGGAGCCGAAAGATATGAACTGGAACTTTATGATGGATGATCGTATCAAAGCCTTACTTTGGACTGGTTGGAAAGGTATTTTAATACTGTGAGCAAATACTAAAAAGTGTAAAAAAACACTATTAATTTTTATATTAAACTAGTGGCCCCGGCGAATTTCATACCGCCAATACTGATTATTTTTCTATATTTTCTTATTGAAACCTTCCCTGGACTACGACGAACATTTTAAAACCAAAATTACCTAAATCGGTCCGGGCGTTCTCGAGTTTTAGTCAGACTAACGAACAGCAATTCATTTTTATTTATATAGATAGTGCACGTAAAAGTCAAAAATAAATTACGTGTCGTTCAAGTTGTCTCTATTCTGGGCTAGGGTGTAAACTATGTGCTTTTAATTATATTTTTGATTGTAAAAGCAGGAAAGACTTTCTTGTAAACAAATACACGAATAAGAACTCTATATTTTGCCACTGTTGACTGGTATTTTGAATAGATTGTTTAATGTAGAGCCTGCAGTCGTGCTGCAACTCTAATTAGAGCACTGATCTCTGTAACCTGCTTCCTGAAACATCGCTTAACTTTATTTCTCAGCATGGTATACTAAAAATCCTACCTGTTCCAGCGCCCCGTGCTTTTTCAATCAAATATAATAATTAAAAGCACATAGTTTACACCTCAGCTCAGAAATAGAGACAACTTTAACGACCCTTTATTTATTTTTGACTTTTACGTGAACCAATAGAAGCGTGTTTGACCCTTTATTTATTTTTGACTTTTACGTGAACCAATAGAAGCGTGTTTAAGTGTCTTATTTTAAAAACACAGATATCATGCTGTAGCACAGCTTGTATTGCAAAGGCACTTCTTAAATCCCTGGCCGGTTCCAGTGTATTACAAGTTGGCAACTGACCGTAGTGCAATCTCGGTACTCGGTACATCGTTTGCATCAAGAAGAACTTTGGACACTCATTATTCTGAGATCGACAATATAATTGTTTTAAGATACCGTTCTTGGTAACAATACCATAGAGTTCATCATCGGTTTTAGTCCAAACTACACCAATAAGAGGAAATTTACAAGGAACTTTGCGATCCCCCGATCAGGCGAAGCAATACCTTCCGTCTCGCTGTGGCGTACTCACAAATATCTTAATTTTTTTACATTTCCGATTGCTATTTAGGAAATGTATAGATTTCCTAGGAAATGTGTAATGTGTAATTTATTTCACACATTTCCGTGCGATTTTAGGAATTACATACATTTCCTAGGAATTGTATACAATGACGGATTACATACATTTCCGGTAACATATATACACATGACAAACTTTATTGAATATTAAAAAAATTGGAAAATATGCTAACTTAAGAGTCAAAATTATATCCGATACCAACTATTTAATTTTATTATTACTTGAACTGGACCTATACGTTATGACCAAACGGATAACATGTACTGTAAATTATATTGTTACCATATTTGACACATTCTTAAAAAAAAAATTTGACCTTGATTTTAAACTGACTTTAGACCTTTAATTATCACAGTTACATAAGAAAACCGCATAGTGCATATGTCCGAAATATTTACCATCTAAATATATAAAAGGAGAAACTGACTGACTGACTGACATATTAACGCACAGCCGAAACGGCTAAACGTGGGCACTTGAAATTTGGAAGGGACATAGCTTAGGTACCGTAGAGGTGCACTAAGAAAGGAATTCCCGAAATTCTCACGGGAACGGGAATAATCGGGAAAATCCTTTTGTATGAAAAATCTAAGCAGCTTGAGTTAGACGCTTGAAATTTGGCATGCAGGTACATTAGTAAACTTTAAGCTTAGTTATAACAGGATATTGTAAAATTCCTACGGGAACAGGAGTGAGCGGGGAAAAACTTTTGTATCAATAAATCTAAGCCGCGTAAGATAGATGATTGAAATTGGGCATGCTGGTACCTTAATAAACGAAAAGATTACTTGCAATGCGATATTGCAAAATTCCCTCGGGAACAGGAGTGACTGGGAATAAACTTATGTATGTAATGAAATTTGGATGGGACGTAGCTTAGGTACCGTGAAGGTGCACTATGAAAGAAATTCCCAAAATTCCTTCGGTAACGGGAATTACCGGGAAAATCCTTTTGTTTGAAAAATATAAACTGCTTATGTTAGACGCTTGCAATTTGGTATGCAGGTACCCTAATGAACGCTAAGATTACTTGCAACTCGAAATTGAAAAATTCCCTCGGGAACAGGAGTAACTGGGAAAAAACTTTTGATATGTCATGAAATTTGGAAGGGAAGTAGCTTAGGTGCCGTAAAGGTGCACCAAGAATGGAATTCCAAAAATTCCTTCGGGAACGGGAATTAGCGGGAAACTCCTTATGTATAAAAAATCTAAACCGCTTAAGTTAGACGCTAGAAATTTGGAATGCAGGTTAATTTAAAGCTCAGTTGCAACAGAATATCACAAAATTCCCACGGAAACGAGAGTAAGCGGGAATAAACTTTGGTATGAAAAAAAGTAAACCGCGTAAACTAGATGAATGAAATTTGGCAAGCAGGTACCTATGAACGTGAAGTTAATTTGCAACGCGATATTGCAAAATTCCTACAGGAACGGAAGTTACATGTTGGAAAAAACTTTTGTACGTAAAATCCTGTAGTCCACGCGAACGAAGTCGCGGGCACAGCTAGTATCTTATATTGATGCTTCTTTCTTCCTTAAATTCTTAGATACGCATCCGCTCTAGCCGAGATGGGTCTTGGTGGCCAGCTCAGCATCATAACAGGGGTAGTGAACCGCAGCCGTTGTTTTCCCTTCGAGATGATGCTGTGGAGAATATCTAGAGGCAACATCTACTACCGACAGGCTGGCATCGACAGGATTGTGAATGACCCTCAATCGGTAATTATTAAATTTCACTGCATACCGCCAAAAGGGTAGTTTCCTATTTTTTATTTTGATATTATTTTTATTTTATTTAATAGTTGCGTACACCCATGTAGGTTTTGAGAAAATTTTTAGGGTATCAATATACAAGTATTTACAGACTTACAGCTGGCTAAGCTTAAATTAGGTAAGAATCTCTGAAGAAGAGATTCTTACCTAATTTAAGCTTAAATGACTGGACTAAACAAATTAAAAAGCTAATTGATAACAGATTGACAGCTGACTGAAAAATCTTACCTTTTCCTGTTCACATTTATTTTCCTGATAAAAAAGGGTAGTTTCTTGGCAGACTCAATATTCGTGGCCGCGCCTATGTAATACTCCCTGTGATTCAATAAACCCGTCCCAGTAACAATGTCTACATGCAACGTCACAACATGCACTAATCATATTGTGGGCCGGTAATACCGTTTGGGCTTCCCATTTACAGCGGGCATCCTGTTCAACCGTGATTGAGTGAACTTTAAGACCTCGGTAGGCACAGACTGCCTCTATAGGCTTATTTTGCGACGTCACAAAATTACATTATATCATTTTCTATGCGAGCGTAATAATAATAATTAGGTACATAAATTATGTGAATATTTCGTAACCAAAGCTTTTTAAAAGCGTCAATGGCCGAGTGGTTAAGAGAGAAGAGAGGTCGCCAGTTCAGACACCACCACGTACCAATTTGTTTTCAAAATTTTCTACGAAAAAATTCTAAGGTTGTGTGGTCGACCAACCCGCGCTTGGCCAGTGTGGTTGACTAAGGCCAGGTTACCCTAGTCTAGGGTAGGCCCTTGCCTCAGGACGTACTCGTATATGGGCTGAAGATTAAAGTTTTTTATTTTGTTAGTCTTCAAACAATTATTGCAGTGCAGATATTGGTTTAAAATGGACGCGAGTTAAACGTTTAATGTGCCTCTCACGAAAACTGTATTTTCTATGGAAATGTATGTACGATGTGTTATATTACTATGACGCCAGGTCGGATCTCTCTGTCTAATCGGCATCTGAGCTCAATAAGTTTCATATTCTTGTATTTGTTTAATGATGACTACTGACGACTGGCTCAGTGGAACAGTGATTAGTGACCCAGGCTCACTACCTACGGTTCCAAGAGTCGTGGGTTCGATTCCCACTCGGGACAAATATTTGTGTGACGAACATCGGTGTTTGTTCCGTGTCTGGGTGTGTTATTAAATATATTTAAGTGTATCAACTGTTGATTCTGCTATCTGTAACACAAGTGCTTAAGCTACTTACCACGGGATCAGATCAATGTATGTGAAGTTGTGCAATTATTAAAAAAAAAATGAAATATTAAAATGAATCAATAAAAAACGCTTTCATGAAAGCTTAACTTTGGTATTTGGCAGGGTCAAGGAATACGAAAAGTGGCTTTTCTAGCTATCTGCCAAGGGGAAGAGCTCAGTCAAAGGATGAAGAAAGTTTGCTCTGGATTTCGGGTGAACCTGTACCCATGCCCGAAAACCCTGGACGAGAGACTGGAGATGCTAGCCAAAGTAGATATGAGGCTTATAGACTTGGAACAGGTAAAGAAATTGGTCGGGTGACCCTGTTATTTGATTACAATTATAGACAATAGATACATATCACTTTTCGGACTGAATACTTTGGTAGGCACGATACGAAGTCTGGTATTAATTTTAGGGATATTTTACATAGAGCTTGAAGTTGAGCTTTATGTAAAATATCCGTGAAACATGAAAACATTACGTAATCGAAACCGCTTCCAAAGTCTCGGTAAAGTATGCTTTATGTTCTAATACTATAACGTAATAAACTGAAATTTTGATTTGCATCTTCTATGTGCCTTGAACAGATTCTGAAACAAGAAAAAAGAAGCTGAAGATGTTTTAAATCCCGTTTCTGCTTTCAAGGTGATAAAAACGTCGAACTACCACCGTTGTAAAGCCTTAAGGGTGATCAGACTTCAATGGCATGCGTGGATGGTCTCGGTGAGGAAGGCGAAGGCTATATACCACAATTTGAATTTATTCAACTTGGACATCACGAAGAACTGTCTCATAGGCCAATGCTGGGTACCTAATACCGACCTGAATAGAGTTCAGAATAGCTTGGCGCAAGTCTCGGTAAGGACAATTTTCAATTGCCTTCAAGTTTTCTTTTTTTTTAATTAGTATATCATGCAATGTGTCATTCTTCAAAATTTATTTGTACATAGGATTTAGTTACAACGTATTAAAATACCATCAAGTAGGTAGTTTATACTATTTATTTTCCATAAAGACAATTTTTTTCAAGCAGATCGAGTGATATCCACTTTGGCCTGTTAAATATGTCTACAGAATAAAATATAATATAAATGTGTACAATATCGATAGCACTGCAATAAGTCTTTTTTTTTACGTTAGGAAAAAATGAGTAAAACAAGGGATTGTTGTAATTAAAATTACGGAATAAAAATCTAGCTCCTAAACTACAAAAATCGCTGAACAAACATATGGGGGTAATTCGGATACCCCATTGCATAGAGCATCTAAATTTTTCTTTTGGACGCCTATGGATGGGCCACCCTGTATACTATAAGCTGTCTTGCCGCTGTGCTGTGCCATTTTATATGTCCTAAAAATATACAAACATAAATAGGGATATTATGAAACTTTCACCAAATTTCACCTGATAGCCACTGCCCATAGCCACCAAATTTCACCTGAAAGCATCATTGCTATTTATAATATCAATCAAACATACGCTCTTTTTATTGAGATTCGTTAAAAGATAGCTCATTTCGTCTACTGATTTTGCAGTGGTTCATTCTCAAGATTCTAATTTTATTTAGTTAAGATGCCGCTCTGTTCTTTAATGTTATTTACTCTTGATAAATTAAAAAAAGCTTCACAAGATTCCAGAATACGTTTCTTTAACTTGTGTGCTACAAAGATTACTATGTTCCTTCAGTTGTATGCTGGATCCCGCAATTGTATTGTCTATACTTTAACTGAATCGGTGTTTAATGATGCATTCTTTCCCTTTTAATCAGACAGTGGTCTGCACTGCTTTGTAGAATATTTGAAATTGCCCCGGTTGTGATGAGAAGATTTAACATTTTTATCAGAAAGAAAAGAAAGCAAATAAATTAAATATTATTAAGTCACGAGTATTTTATATTTTTAAATGTGTACATTTAAAAATGTAAAATATATAAGGCGTCCGACCGATTTCAGCCATGGCGGCCGATCTCTATTGAGAACAGCCAAGTGCGCAGGACATATTATAGTGCCACAAGTGTGCGCGCAAACACAAGTGCACTCTCTATTCCCTTACTCTCATAATTCGGTGAGACGGAAATCCGACATGACCAATGAGAGATTGGGCACAGGACCACCGGCTTAACGTGCTTTCCGAGGCACGGGCGTTCAACCGCCAACTTCCTAACTCCGGGCTGAGTAATTATTCAGCCCGGAGGTTGCTAGCCCTTAGGAAGTTGGCGGTTGGCGGTGTAATGAAATTTCATTACAGAAAAACTCACACAAATTTTGCCCGACCCCGGACTCGAACCGGGGACCTCTCGATCCTAACGCAGCACTTGCTACCACTAGACCAACGAGGCAAATACTCGTGACTTAATCCGCGTGAAATTTTTTATTTTGTCATTTAATACAGGTACAAGTACAGTATGTTGTAGAAGATGGATAGTTATACGGGTACATACATTATGGCGATAAATATGGTTTTGCTTCTTGAAAATTTTGATGTACCTATAATTATACAAAAATAATATCAAAACTTTTTTTTCAACAGCAAGATATTGGCACCACTGTACCATCTTTCATGTCTAAGACGGAAACTTTACAAACGCCTCCCACGTTTCATAGAACGAACGTTTTCACTCATGCGTTTCAGTGTCTCATAAATGCTTACGGTGAATCCATGTACAGGGAACTGAATCCAGGTAAATAACACTAACTTATATTTATAATAACAAATTAATATAATCGCTAAAAACAATATATTACGAGCCTACACACGATAAAAATGATCGGATTGCACATGCGCATTGCGCAAGTCATATTTGCGAACGATCTATTCGTTCGCGAACCTTTAAATGGATGTAGTTTTTGATGAAATTGATGCTAAAATGATCATCATCAGTCATGCATTTAATACCTATAAAGATACATTGTAAGCATACTAGTATAACCGTAAACAAAAGAAAACGGATATAGCTGAGCTGCGTCAATAAAAAAATTAAACGTTCACAAGTGTGCACCTAGTTTAATTATGCTTTGATAATCCACAGCCCTATATACCATAGTTACATTTCCATTCTTGTTCGCTATGATGTTTGGAGATATTGGACATGGAACCATTCTAGCGATCTTTGCTTCATGGATGGTGATATACGAAAAACAGTTTTTGGCCCAAAAGTCTGATAATGAAATTTGGAACATATTCTTCGGAGGTATCTATGTAATTATTGTCATCGGTTTAAGTCCGTACCCTAACTAACCTTTGTAACTAATATGGAATTTAAATTTTCAGGTCGTTACGTCATGTTGTTGATGGGCTTATTTTCCATATATTCTGGGTTTATATATAACGACTGTTTTTCTAAGCCGTTTAATATATTTGGTTCTTACTGGTTGAATCATTACACAGCGGATCAAATAGGGGAAGCCCCTTTTCTTGATCTTAATCCTAGCGAAGATACAAACAGAGTGTACATATTCGGACTTGACCCCGTATGGGCGGTAAGTCATTATCTATATCCAATATTAACGCAGAATTTCTTAAGTTTTATATGGGCAGAACAGAGAATATATAAATACATCAGCCGAAAGTATTTATTTGTACCGGAAAATGGTTTCCTAGACGTGTGACAGGCCGAGGGGGATAGTGCAAAGCGCGCGTGTCCTTCATATACGACCTTTGTACATTATATCAGGGCTCGAATGCAGGCATAATGCAATTTTTAATTATGTTTGTTGGCAAATGCGTTCGGCCGAGACACTGCAACCGGGACACCCCAACCAGGATATTGGAAATCTTGTAGCACTACTGTAGGTGACTTAGTTATCTTCGAAGGGAACTCGATTGCGCTAATTAGGGTGCAAACAGGAAGGTTCCCCTCTTGTCCCCAGAATGTCAGCTTCATTGGTTATATTCACAGTAGAGTTTTGGAGTTGCAGACTAGGCAGTTGCAAAATATTTAGTACAATAATCTATACTAATATTATGAAGCTGAAGAGTTTCTTTGTTTGAACGCGCTAATCTCAAGAACTACTAGATTGGACTTACTCTTTTTTTTTGTTGAATAAACTATTTATCGAGGAAGACAAGCTATATAACATCACAAAGCGACTAATAGGAGCAAATACACAGCGGAAAATGTTTAAAAATCTTGAAAAATTTGCGGTCGTATTCTTTTTTTTCTTTACTGACTAACGATGATGGCTTGGAGGAGCCTTGTTATCATCACCGGGCTTGCGGGGGAGCGGAAGGCTCTCACCTACACACTCAAGCTGGCACAGCTAGTATTTGAAAAAGGGATGTATCATTAATTACCATTGTCGTAGTTAAGGTTCTGTCAAAAATTACTTTATTTATTTTTGGTATATTATGGTACACAAAAAGATAATTGTCATTACAGGAATTGGTAGGTTGTAACAATTGAACTTAGTCTAGGCAGTATGTACACAGCAGTGCTTTGTATAATATTAAATTAATTTATTGAAAAAAAAGCTTTACCTTTCCTGAAAAATATGCTTCACCACCTCCTAAGTTATTGGCATATCTTTGTAAATATTTATTTGATGATTTGTTTAACATTGTGTCAAAGAAGAATCCTAGACAATACTAGGATTCTTCTTATTCTCTATTATTTGCGCGAACACTACACATTCGAGATAAAACTGTCTTTACGGGTTAAACTCGCGTGTATTGTTATTCTAGACATATTATTTAGAGACCCGTCACGCTCACAGTTAAATTAGTGTTATTTCAAGAATTCTAGGCTTGATAATGACTATAGTTATTTGTTCTAGTTGTCAAGCAACAGGATTATGGTCCAGAACTCGATTAAAATGAAACTATCAATAATTATTGGGATTACCCACATGTTATTTGGGATCATATTAAGTGCAGTCGATCACGTGTACGTACGTCCTTCAATAAGAATGTTATTGCACAGAATTTAGATAATTACGATAAATACAAAGATATACTATTATTAATTTTAATAAATTGCTTTATAAGTAATAGTTTGAGTGTTCTGATCCCGTGGTGAGTAGAGTAAGCATTTGTATGGAATGTTCATTAATACAAAAATATATCAGCGCATATACGAAACACATTTCAAAACTGATCGTATACGATTCAATTTTTGTTCTGGGTGAGAACAGAACCTATACTCCCGCTATAAGTAATGTGACCACCTTTTTTGGGCCCGAACGGGACATCTGCGAAAAAGGCATGTTGCGTTGGTCGACGACAGTTTTGCTTTTTCTGGTCGAAACCGGGACACATTACAACACAAAACGGAACGTCTGATCACATTAGGTATAAGAGACAGGGTCACTACTACCGTACTTCAAATTAATGCTTTAAAAAACATATTATATATGTCACCGTAAAATTGCAAATAAGGATAGATTGCAATCTATCTCGCGAGATTGTGAACTGTCGAATAATTGTGAACTATAGTTCACGGTTGACTTTAAGGCCGACCAATCAGGGACAGCCTTCGGACGGCTGTCCTAAGGCTGTCCCTGATTGGTCGGCTATAGGCTATGCCTATAACTGGCCAATCAGGCATTGACATCATTGACAAGTGACATATTTAAGATCGCAATTTATCAGTTTCACTTCGATAGATTGCAATCAGATGAATAATCACACGATAAATTGTAAGCATCATGTTATGGTTCACAATTATTCGACAGTTCACAATCTCGCGAGATAGATTGCAATCTATCCTTATTTGCAATTTTACGGTGACATATACATAAACTGATACGTACATACATGCAATCATGCCTTTTTCACAGAGGGGTAGGCAGAGATAACTTGAAACTGATTTTACTTTGATATTATAAAATTCTTCTCGTACGCAGATTTCACAAGAGATATTACGCCATCCTCTTGGAATTCATACCTCAAATATTATTTTTGACTTGCATCTTCGTGTGGTTGGTGTTTCTGATATTTTACAAATGGTTCAACTATAGTGCTAAAGAATGTGAGTCATTGAAATATTTAGCAAAGCTGAAGTTTTCTAAAGCAGTATCCTTTTCATCTATAGGGGGTGTACTTAACTGGGGATTTATTTATTTTTAATAAATGGTTGTCTAACAGCTGACTCTAATGTGTTGTTTATAAAAGATTTGATCATAAAATATATTATTAACCTTCATTATAATACATGCTTCCTTAAAATATTTGTTGACATATTTTCTTACATTTATAAATACGAGTATTTGTAGCACCTAGTCAATTACTCATTTGTTTGATAATAAAATTTTCACTTAATATTAGTTTTTATGGGCGATATCAGGAGTAACAAATACACAATAATATTTTTATTCAGACAACTAAAATGATCCAATTTTGTTAGTAACAATTTTTCTTATAATATATGTTAGTAGACAGACACAAAAGCAAAAAACAAAACATTCAGTAACCACTAGCTAGGACTGACAAGACAAGACAAGACATACTACGTACGTACGTACGTACTTACATAGCTACGTACTGCCAGACGCGCGACGTTTCGACTGGGTTACCAATCATGGTCGCGAGCGACCAAACGAGTGAAACGTCGGGCAGGCTATGTATTTGATACTCCTAATAACACGTGCAAACACATAAAGACTAATATTTAGTGTAATAGAACGCGAAAGTCTAAAATCTTAAAAATTTTTCAGTATCTCTACCAAAAACAGCTGGTTGCGCTCCACAAGTGTTAATATTATTTATTGATATGGTTCTGCTGAGTACAACTAAGGCTATAGACCCTAACTGCGATGCCTATATGTTTGAAGGCCAGCAGACTATCCAGCAGATTCTAGTGCTTGTTGCTGTATTAGCTGTTCCTGTGCTTCTGCTAGGGACGCCAATGTACATAATACGACGCAACAAGGCAAAGAGGGATGAGGCTCTGGTGGGTATTTCCGATTTTGACCGGTAGATTTTTAAGAAGTAGCAAACTATACTCGATGGACCCTCGGCTTAAGGCTTGGCCCTTGGTCTAGGCAAAAGTTAGCCTGGTTTTAATGGACATTAGTGAGCTTGGTGCGAATTAATGCAATCTTATCCTTATTTTCGAAGCTAATTTAACCGGACAAGATAGTAGTTTATTTAAAGATTAATAATATTTTTCTTTATCTCCATCTCCTTCTGGCGAACTGGTACGCAAGCAAGTCCTTTTCAACTTCATCATCCCAGCGGTACCTAGGACGCGTAATTGGATACGAGGATCTTAAATATTGTCAATTACAGAACTTTTAGTAAATCGAAATGGCACTGTGGCTTTTAATAATTACCTGTAGAAATTTTGTTCCAGAAAAAAGTAAGCAACTTCCGCCGTTACCAACGCAAGGACTCCGACAAGAAAATGGAGGAGCTGATTTTAGCGGAAGTGGCCAAGTACAACATTTCGTTTGGCGAGCTGATGATCCACCAGGGAGTGAGCACGATAGAGTTTGTTCTGAGCACCGTGTCACACACGGCATCGTACCTGCGTCTATGGGCGCTCTCACTGGCCCACGCTGGTACGTGCCATTCGCATCTTAAACCTTCATAGTCTCTATAATAAGGGAATGCTCTGAAGAGCTATTTCAGCTAGTCCCTCCCTCCCTTTAACACTCCCGAACGACACGTGCTAGGCAGCGCTGCCATCCACATACAATGCAGACGATGGTGGCTCAGACTAAGAAGTTTAGTTCTTCTTTTCTGCCACGTGTCATTAAGGCATGGAATGTCTTTCCAGCTCATGTTTTCCCTCCCGCCTATGATCCCGGGCTCTTCAGGCGGGGCGTGAAACGGCATTTAAGCAGGCCTCCAGGGTGAGTGCGACAGGCTTTAATGTTCTATTGTGCCTGTCGACCTCATATTTGGATCTCACTAACACTTACCATCAGGTGGAGTGAGGTCATCTTGTGTAGCCTTTTATAAAAAAAAATAATATTATCTACTATAATTACACCGTATTTTGAACCTTACTTCACACTACTACCTTACACTGGATGAAAGGTCTAAAACCAATGAGAAATAGCAACATGCTTTTACCGTTTGACGGTTAATTGAGCGACGCCACCTTTATCGATGTACCAGTCAATTAGTTTAATTCTTATCCGCCGTCTCGGTGTCAAAGTTTAGTTAAAAACGACTATATCAAATTGAAAATACCACTATATAAAATATAATGCAATCTATAGGTGACATACTGCCTAAAATGTCGTATGAAATGAACAGATATTCAGATAGATGGAGTTCGTTGTGAGCGACGTCTAGCACACTGCTTCGTACTTGCCTGTGGGCGCTGTCGCCCACTCCGGCCCGTACTATTTGCATCTTAATTGATTGAGCGACGGCGCCCTGATCGAATTTCGATCATGCAACCAACAAATTAAAAATACTGCGAAGGGCTTACTCGCTTACATAGGTACTTGGGAAATGTATTTTATAGAGTAAAGCGCGAATGCCGTAATATGGCACGTAAAAGAACCACCATAAACTTAGTACTTTATCGTTTTGGTGTAAAACATTTCATAAAAACATTAAATAACAAATTTTTTAGCAACCCACCAAGCTTTATAACTCGCTTAATACTGAACAACGCTAAAGAATAATCTGGGGGCTTAGACAATGTTACAGTACCTATTGTAACTTTGTCTAAGCCCCCTGAGTCGCATCAAATAAACAGATACAAATAATGATTGTGTGATTACGTGATTTCGTTATCGATAATTATCAGGCAACAATAATTGGGGCTTGGATATCGATAAATTATTTATCCATTAATTTTATTATTCCACATTTTGTATCATAGTATCGTTAATACACCACGATCAAATACGCCGAAATATTCTTAATGCTTTGTCGGAAATGACCGATGCACCACACATTCCGTTAATTAATTATGAAACATTTTGACAATGAGAAATATTTGGGCAGTTTTCCCATTTTCATTATTAAAAGTTACTCACTCGTAATACTGTGGCTCTCTAATTAAAACGGTAGCTGGTGTAATATTAACACCAAATATATTGTAATGATGATCTGTCCTTGTTATTGTGGTGTCAATTAATGAGCAGTCGTCTGTATTGTATCGAATGCATGATTGTTTTAGTATGCTCTTTATAACAGGTGCTTTTTATAACATGTACATTTATTTACTGGATATTGTTATTCAAAAACTTTATAACATACTAGCGGACCCAACAGACGTTGTCCTGCATATAACCGCCACATATCAAATTTCAGCGAAAACGTTAGGGCTGTTTCCGAGATCACATGCATTTTCAAGCAATTAGCGCCATCTGCCGGGCTGATTTGTGAATCTAAAGTATCCAAGGCGCCACTCAAACGCATACAGAAAAAATCATTTAAATCGGACAAGCCATTTAGGAGGAGTTCAATGACATACACTCGTACAGCAGAATTATATAAATATATAAAGATGACAGAAGAAATTATAATGCCAGCAAAGCGTAAACATTATTTAGTACTAATTATAAATACAAAAATAACTCTTGTTTATCGCACCTTCACGCCAAATGTTTGATCTGGTGTAACTAAAATTCGGTACGCACTTAATCTAACGTATGAGAAAGGACATAAAATGTCCTTATATATTATTATAGGCTACTCTTTGACCGACTTCGCTATGAAGAGTTAATACCTTATTCTCTCTAGCTCGCGGGCGTTACGCTAGTTTTTTATAAATGCATTAGACCGAGCGTTAGGATGTAACCGTAATTGTAAAAATAAAGACCTCGTCCGCTGTATTCTACAATAGAGAACCTTCTTGTGGTGTAGTGCTAGGTATTGTTTTAGTTATTTACAAATCATAATATTCCGTTTAATTGTGACTGGCTCGGTGGAACAGTGGTTAGTGACTCTGGTTCATAACCTACGGATCCAAGAGTCGTGGGTTCGATTCCCACTCGGGACAAATATTTGTGTGACGAACATCGGTGTTAGTTCCGTGTCTGGGTGTATTATTAAATATATTTAAGTTTATATGAATCCACTGTTGATCCTGATTTCCGTAACACAAGTGCTTAAGCTACTTACCACGGTATCAGATCAATGTACAAATGTGATTTTGTGTAATATTTATTTATTTATAATTACTCTAAGTCACCCGTTGCCGTTAATCTACAGGACTGAAGACCACTCGAAAGCATGGGGTGACAATTTTTTTGTTCCAGAACTCTCCGATATGTTGTGGGAAATGGTTCTAGCCCGTCTGGCCTTGGAAGATTTCACGACTATCGGCTCCATAAAGATATTCGTGATATTTGCAATTTGGGCCGCATTCTCGATCAGTATACTTGTCGTCATGGAGGGGTTGTCAGCTTTCTTGCATACATTGCGTCTCCATTGGTACGTAAAACAATAATTTATTAAAATCGTGTGTTTATTTAACAGGCGCGACTTATGTTTTATAGCTTGTGTACCAGTTTTATTATATTAGAGCAAAAATGGTATTCGCTGCGCAACTCTTAAACGAACTTTATACATATTTCTGAGTGCAATTTGAAGTATATGTATGTATTTAACTTACAGACACTAAAAGTTTTAACAAGTTGGATATTTGGAGTGATGATTAGCAAAAGTTAGTTTGCTATCATCCTATCAGATTAGGTTTAAAATGTTAACAACCAAATTCAGAAAATACATTTACATCTTTGACGGTTTAAGATAATTTAAATTTTGAGTGCAAGTTTCCTTTCAAATATATTTTTAGTATTTTAATTGACTGTTAATTTAAAAGTAAAGAATAGAAAAGAATTTCTATCCTAATCTATATTTTGATAATTTGTTAAAGAAATTTTATAATAACAGTTTTTGCCACAGATACTTATCTTAATACATACTTTCATTAACTTATAGGAGTCCTTATTATACTTATAGTCCAGTCAAATTAGCATCTAAATTATGGGTAAGGTTGCATTAATTCCCAACAAGCTGGATTTTTGTGCAGGCCTTGAATACGTCATTACAAATGATATGTCAAAAGTCCCCATCGATCCGACGTGTGCAAAAAAAAATATTCATGGTCAAATGTCACAAATATCAGTTTTATGCACTTTTGAGCGTAACGGTAAGTTTTATCATAAAAGTATGTATGACAAAATTACTTATCACCTAATTATCTATAAAAAATGTCTTACACTTTATTCCTAAGATTCACCATTTCAGAGATAAAGCGATGCACAAAGATGAAAAAGTTGTATTTTCAAATGCTGCCAGGCCCCCGTGCGATTGTGCTAGACAGTTAAAATTTTCACGAATGATGTATTTCAGTTGGCACTATAAGATCTAATACTAAATACAACATTAAACTATGAGTCAAGGTGGGCTCTTTTTCTTTTCTCTACGAAAGCTTTTTTTTTGCTCGCACTTGGCCGGTTTTTAACGTGGTAACCACGTTAAGCCATGGTCACCACGTTAATGTGGAATAGGTTTACTGGGGTAACCACGTTGAAAACCGGCCAAGTGCGAGCAAATAAAAAAAAGCGTTAATATGAAGCCCACCTTAAGTGATGGTTTTATGTTGTATTTAGTATTAGCGATAATAGAGGCAACTGAAATCCATCATTCGTAAAAATTTTATCTGTCTAGCACAATAGCACGGGGGCCTGGAAGCATTTGAAAATACAACATTTCAACTTTGTGCATCGCTTTATCTCTGAAATGGTGAATCTTAGGAACAAAGTGTAAAGACAATTTTTATAGATAATTAGATGATAAGTAATTTTGTCATACATATTTTTATGATAAAACTTACCGTTTTGCTAAAAATCGCGAAAAACTCATTTTTTTTACCTTTGACCTTGAATAAAATTTTTTCCTTACAGGGGAAAGATGGGGAACTTTCAAATTTTGTTTTTAATGATATTTTAAGCAATCTTACCGATTTTCAGCTTGGTGGGAATTTATGTAACTTCGAATGTCTAAATTGACCGGACTATTAGGTATCTACTTAAAGTTTCAAGCTTTTGGGTGGGAGGTACTAATAGAGGAAGATCCCAGAGCCGCCAGACATCACTTATTTTCTAATGGACAAAATATATACGATTGAGTAGTGGTGGGGTGTACTATCATCATATGACTAGTTGCTACCTTGACCAGATGGCCATTTTTCAGATTTCAACCAATCAAGGTACATAGAAACACTGCTCACCTCACTTAAATTCTGATGGCTGATTTTAACATATATTTCACACAATATCATTAAAAATCAGGTTTTATTACTCCCAGACACACGCGGTCGGCGGTTTTACCTTACAGACGCTTTAAAGCTATGAAAAAAATTTTACTTTTACTTAATTTTACTTATTTTGTGATGCTTGTTTTTTGTTTATTATTATGTTATTCAAACAACGATTTTAAAACGTTTTGCAAACGGACAGACCGATCCAAGGGGCCAAACATTCACCAGACCCAACTGTTTTAGATATTTTTTTTAAATTGAATTTAGTTAAGTTTTTCTAATAAAATAGTTTGTAAGGTACAATTCTATAATTATTGCGGTCAGATGAGCACTTTTTAGTTGTTTGAATAACATATATAAAAATCAAGCATCAGAAAATAAGTAAAAGTAAAAAAAAATTCATAGCTTTAAAGCGTCTGTAAGGTAAAACTGCCGACCGCATGTGTCTGGGAGTAATGAATCCTGATTTTTAATGATATTGTGTGAAATATATGTTAAAATCAGCCATCAGAATTTAAGTGAGGTGAGCAGTGTTTCTATGTACCTTGATTGGTTGATATCTGAAAAATGGCCGTCTGGTCAAGGTAGCAACTAGTCATATGATGATAGTACACCCCAACACTACTCAATTGTATATATTTTGTCCATTAGAAAATAAGTGATGTCTGGCAGCTCTGGGATCTTGGACCATAAGAGAGATCTCAGTCGAGATTATTTTCAATAAATAAACAGATTAACCTAATCTTTTCCAGGGTAGAGTTCATGAGTAAGTTTTACCTTGGCGGTGGCTGTTTATTCAAGCCATTCAAATTTTCGGATATTTTAGCTAGCGACGATAAGTCGGACAACATTTGCAAGAAGAAAGCCGGGGTAACAAAGGATTAATAATAATTATTATTTTAATTGCCAATTGAACTTAATTTATTTATTTTTAAATAAACGTTCATGTTATGAATTTTTTTTTCCTAGTCCTTTACTAGAATAAAACGTGAGATTGTAGAAAAGTTGTCTTTCATATACGAGGACACCCCAAATAGTAATAAACACAACTACACTTTTACACTGGTTGAGATAGAGTCTATTTACTTATCGCTTTGTAAATATAATTATAAAGTGTTAAAATAAGAAACAATTTCAAATACTTTATTTTGAACAATACATTAAAGGAGCTTAGTCGATAAACTGTTTTCGCTGTAAAATTTGAAAAACACGATACGTGCCAGGATTTGAACTGGCAACCTCTGACAAGCAGCAACGACGAACTTTCACTCGGCAATCGACGCTTTTTTCTCTGCATTTATTTATAGTCCTATAAGACTTAGGCCGCACTACGGCTAAACCGCCGCAGATTTTAACCGCCTGATTTTATACCAGCCTTAGAACACCAAATTTACTCAAACGTCAGAAATCAATCGCGTGATTCTCGTTGTGTCTGTGCATGCAATAACCTGCTCTACACAAACTATCTTTGATAAACGTACAACTCCCTTTGTGTTCATGTAAAACCCCACGGACAATAGATTAATGAACCGACACGCCTTACGATACGTCCTTGCAGAGCTTGATAAAAAAAAATCTATTTTCCTTCACGTTAAACAACTCTTTACCTTTTGCAGTTTGACGCTGACTTAAATCAAAATAACTAGTCAATTTGTAGGCTGAAAACCCGCGAAAAAAAGCTTTTGAGTGGGATGCATGGCTATAGCATCCCATTAGTGCTATGACGTGCTTTGTACTCCTTCCTTGCTTTATTGAACACTTGGTCGGCAGCTTTAGGTTGCAGTTAGACGTCGAAACTTTTCGTAAAACATGACGTCGCACGCTCCGATGGCTATTTTACATGGAAGCTTCATTCGCGCGTTTGAGATTTCATTTTCTGTTTTGTTATGACGCTAACATTTTCTTTCCCGGTGAGATCCGCTTCTCCGCAAATCCGGTGCTAGGCAACTACAAGCCATCATGGTAATCAGAAGAATAAAAATATTCTTCTATACTAATACTAATATTATAAAGCTGAAGAGTTTGTTTGTTTGTTTGTTTGTTTGTTTGTTTGAACGCGCTAATCTCAGGAACTACTGGTTCGATTTGAAAAAATCTTTTTGCGTTGTATAGACCATTTATCGAGGAAGGCTTTAGGCTATATAACATCACGCTGCGACCAATAGGAGCAAAGATACAATGGAAAATGTGTAAAAAACGGGGGAAACCGCTACATCCGCTCCCCCGTAAGTCCGGTGATGATGACGACTACTCATAGGTATGTCAGTTAGGAAAAGAAACAACTGAGTTCGATTCTAGCCATGTCTTATGAACACAAAATTAATGTTTAATTCTACCCAGGAAGACTTTATAAGAATTATTGGTACAAGGCGTGGATCCCGACTGCATAGTTCGCAAGCACAATATAACCCGCTATGAATTCGCTCCATCTTTTCCTACCGTACAATGGGTTCGTTCTTGACAGAGAGAAATTCCGAACAATTTTTAAAACAGATTATTCCTTTCAGGCCTTTCTGGCTATTGTTTTGTGCACCTATTATGTATTATTTAACTTTGGGTTCTTTTTATTTTCCTTTATTAATTGAACGAATTAATTATTGCGGTGAAAGAACCGTTTAAGTATTTTGTGAATATTTTAATTTGCGAAATGTTCAGCAAGTTTTGTCCATTCGGTACTTGGTAAAGTTGTTAAGGGTTTCGTTATAATTAGTGAAATTATTTAACCAAGAGCTCAAATCCAATGAAATATCGCGCATAGGATAACACAAACAAAAAAAAACTTCTCTATTATGTTTGGATGCGTTATTGATTTAAGCTGGAAACTAGATATCTACTTTCTAAAGACTTAATATTAAAGCTCGGCCTGATATTTATATTATTCTCCATAACGGCGAAGCGAATTTGATTGCGAGTTGGGATCTCCAGATTGGAATCACGAGTATATCTTAGACATATTCCTGCCTTAACAAATAAGCCCTTTCGTGTGGAACAAGAATGTCTACTGTCTGCGGGTGGTAGTGCCACTATTTGCGTGCATGGCTAAATCAACATTGATATTGATGCTTAATAGCTTTGATGTCTTTGGCTTCTCGGAAGTGAACTCTGTCTCTCAAAAGCAAAGGGCAGGCGACCGTCACCCCAATACACCTGTCTGGCACGAGTATTGCTTGTGGTTTTCATACTATTTACAACCCTAACGCTGTACAGGGTGGTGGGAAATGCGAGATCCCAAACTTTGCCGTAGTCAGAAACTTCGCGGCGTTGCATTACGTCTGAGAAAGAACGCGAAGTCATCGAACTTGAGTCTAATCTTTCATAGGTTAAGTCGGTTTACCTAGATGAAAGAGTACACCAGATTTTTTTTGTGCACTTGTGGGGTTAAGAGAAAAGCAAAAATTGAACAAAAACTTGATAGTTACAATTTTTAGCCGAATATCATGTAACCAATTGTAATTGTCAAGTCATAAGTTCAGGTATGTTATTATCGGCTACCATAATCGAAATTCGTTGGACGTCAAAACCTATGCCTACAAATACAAGACTTATTTGAATTGAGCATGCACAATGAAACATCCAATATACCGTCTTTGCAACACATGTTGCCAGTCGGAGTACTCTAGTTGGGAAGATTTAAATATCACACTACATCGTAAACATTGTTCAGTTACCAAAGAAAGTTGCTTATGCACTTGTGTTTCAGATATCAGAAACAAAACCGGTATACACAAATATCAAACATGTATAAAACCAACGATGTTCATCACCCATAATATGTCCAGAGTGAGAATCATAATCATATGAGTATTGAGTCAGTAAAAAGCAGAGGATAATTTACCTACTTTGTCCTTGTATAAATAAGTACATGAATAATAATGTATATATATATTTAACAAGGTTTTGTGATAATTGGTTAAAAAGAGTAACTATCGAGTTTCTTGCCGGTGTCTCCTCGGTAGAATCAGCTTTCCGAACCGGTGGTAGAATCACTTATATTTAACTTATTTATTTAATATAATGACGATTTATAAGTGCGTGTAAATGCCTATATAAATAAAGAAATTTTGACTTTGACTTTGACTTAGAATGTTTATGGGAAAAAGAAACTCGAGAATCATAAAAAATCACCACTAAGCCATCGACCTAGCCTGACCAACAAGTCTGTTTTATGCACTTTGATTATGAGAATTATATCGTAGTATTTTTTGTTCGCGACTCCGTCCGCATGGATTCAGTTATCTTGTAAGATTATTATTCCCATTAAGAAGTAGTCGTTGTCCTTTCTCAGGACTATTGGCTCACAGTATTTTTTTCGTATAAGCGAGCATTAATTCTTGTAGACTCAGAGTTCTTCTCCTTGTAGAAGAGTTACTTAGGACAGTAGACGGGATTTTTAAAATTAGCATCCCTGTTATACGTTTTAAACCAAAGACATGAAACACAATCACTAAAGCCTAAGTAGATAATTATAATATAAGCCGTTTCTGAGATTGAAACAATTTCTCTGTACGCTAATGCACTTACAGAGCAATTGTTTTATGGTTACTATGACGTGTTTTATATCATCCATTATTATTTTTTTATTTTACCCATGTATAGATTTGTATCACCCTGTAGACACCTGTCCTCAGGCATAATAGAAACTCATACTAACAAACGGGAACACCCCACAGTGATATGGTTTGATGCAACGTGACGTGACCTATGAATGTTGTTTGACTCCCTTCTATCATTACATCTCCTATCTCCTATATCTCATACTAGCAATGATTTTGCGTTTTCTTGTTTTATTTTTTTTGGAGTAATTAATGTTTGTTTTTTGAAATACCTAATTAATGCTGGTCGGTTGGTCTGAGAATGGCCACGATTTATTCATATAAATCAGTTTCTGTTAAGTTACTTATTTTTTTTATTTCAGTCTAATATGCTTAAAAGTTGAACTGCCTATTACTTAGATATCTCTGAACTAGATGTTCAAAATACCGACATGTTCTGCTTAATGTACCTACCAAGCAAACCCTCGTGTTAGTGTTCTTTCATGAACCGCTTTTCGGACGCTGAATTGATTCATGCTACGACGACCACTACCTTCAGGAATTGTAATGACCGGGCGTTGGTTGATATACTAACTATTATTAGTATGTTAACCATGTATTTATTTAATTTCTAGTTTACAGAGCACGTAAAATAAAACTGTTTTACTTAAAATATATGACAGTACATTTTTTTGTGTGATATCAAAAGTTTATATTTTAAAGAAAGAAAGAAAATTAACTTATTTGATACGCACTAAATAAAATTTATACATAAAAACTAAAGTACTGCTTTTATCTTTCGTACAGAATAGGTATCTTGTATTTGTTAAAAAATTATTTATTTATTGTTCATTTTAAACTCGAGCTTGTCACAATCTGTGTGCATTTCATTTTTGCTCGAGTAAGCAGTGTGGTACAGCATTGATCGTGCACGTTCATACAGGTGTATTGTACTGGCAAAACGTAAATATTTGGCTTAAAAATTGAACACAGTTTTCGAAAAAATATGGAAAGGAAACTCGAGTATATGGAAGTTCATCGTGTTTTTTCGGAACGTGCATCTTCGCTCCCCTGTTTCCTCGCTTTATTTGCCTTGTACCGAACAACCGCACCGAATCGAAGGGGCGACAGTTCCCCTTTTAATAAAACTACCAAAATGACGTCACATTAATTATTAGCACAATGTTATTGTACAAAGTATACTCTTATGAGATTTAAAAGCGGCAATATATTACGGTCACCGTACATTGCAAACGCGTGTAGGTGTACTTTTTATTTTTAATAAAATGCTTTGCGTTACAAATAAAAAAGACAAGTACATTTATTTTGCGTACCTATCAAAGAGATCCATTTACATAAAAAAAGTTATAAAATACGCATAAATAGACATCATACTTTCGAAATAGCTATTCAAAATCTTAAAGCATTTCTGGACGGACATAACGTCCGACTAGACCAGTGGTTCTTAACCGGTGGTCCGCGGACCACTGGAGGTCTGTGAAGGCATTCCAAGTGGTTCGCGAGGCAATCCTTTATTAAAAACAAGCATCGAAATCGGTGGCATGCTACCGCTGACAGGCGTTTAGTTCTGAGTAGCACTGAGCCAAGAATTCAGGAGTTAGTATCTTTACTACCATATATAATTATATACATATATACACACCGTGAAATTTTAGTGCTTGTTTTCCCGCAGTAAAATGATTCTATCTTAGTAGCACAATAGATTTGTGCCGTTCTTTTTTTATAAATATCAATAAATGTCAGTTTTACGATAGGTTTACCCGAAAGTCGAAAGCACGTTCGAACCGCTTTATTACTTAGGATGTAGAGCTTCTCTAGCTTTAAGCATTGATTTGATGCGGCAAACAGTACCTGATTACGTCACATCTTGTAAAAGAACGATAGCTTCTCTCGTTTTCGAGCTGGAAAATTATATTAATTATAATTTTATGTGATTTTTGTGAATGCATACTCTACACCATGAAATTTTAGTGGTTTTTTTCCCATGGCCGAACGGTTTACCTTTAGTAATACCAATACTATCGAATCATGCAAATTATTCCTCGAATATATAATTTTTTTTTTCATATTTTCAGAATAATAATTATTATAATTACACATAAAATTAGCAGTTTTAACTTAAATTATATATAGATATTTAAAAAAAATAGTGATATTTATAAAATTGTGCCTGTTTTCTTTATCAAACACCCCTTAATATTGGTAAACCAGCGAAGTTGTCCTCGGCAAGACAAACATTTGGTGAAATGGTCCCTCATAACTAATAGTTTAAGAACCACTGGACTAGACTTATAGGAAATCCTCTAAAGCGCTCACAAGGTATTGATGGAATGCGCGTAGGTATCATCCATTTTCAAAGTGCACTGTATCAAAGGTGTCTCGTGCCGACACTAACTCTGTATCCGTCTGTTAGAATTATATAGATTTCTGAGTATCTGTCCTTTGACAACGTAGTTTAAGACGAACGTGCATCGAAATTCACCGAACTGACAATATAATAATACATAATATTACATAAATGCTCAATATCTTTTACATTGAGCATATTATACAATCTATCAAGAATGGCTTGCCTATAAAAGTTTTGTCCTGAATTTTTTACATGTGTTTCACTTTTATCAATGAGAACTAAGTATTTTAAATTACTACAAAAACTATTTGTGAAGTATTTTTTTCGAATTGGGACATTTAATAGATATTCAATGGTGAAATTTATTCATAAAGACAATCAAAATTTTTAAAGTACTGAATAACTAAAAACTTCAATTATACGCCGTGAAATATGAGTGGTTGTTTTCCCGTGGCAGAACGTTTTGCCTTTAGTAATACTATCGAATCATGCAAATTATTCGATGAAAAAAAAATAGTTTACAAATATTTACAAGAGAAGCTATCGTTCTTTTATAAGATGTGACGTAATTATCGTAGGTACTGTTTGCCGCATGAAATCGATGCTTAAAGCTAAAGAAGCTCTACGCCCTAAGTAATAAAGCAGTTCGAACTTGCTTTCGAGTTTCGGTTAAAACTTTCGTTAAACGGGCAATTATGGATTTTAATAAAAAAAAAAAAATATTTCTGTAAATCATTTACAATTAAAATGCCGGGGCACCCAGAAAGTAATCAGAAGATACTTGTGTAGGGAAAGCCTCGCTCTTGCGTAGTAGACTTAACAAATTAAATTTACAACATATAAATTAAAAAATAACTGCACAAATCTATTGTGCTACTAAGATCATTTTACTGCGGGAAAACAACCACTAAAATTTCACGGTGTAAGAACATTTCCATAAACTCAATAAATAAAATAAATACATATTACACAACATCACATACATTGATTTGACCCCGTGGTAAGTAGCTTATGCAATATTTGGTATTATTATTGTTGGTTGGTGATATTACAGTTTCAATATGGAACTGTAAAATCTCATCGTGCATTCTATGCAGTAAGCGTTCAATTTGTGTGTGTGCTATACTTAGTCATTAAATTATTATCTTCTCATTAATAGGTGCAGTTGATTGACTGGCTTGGTGGAATGGTTAGTGACTCTGGCTAGCGGCTTCAAGAGTCGTGGGTTCACTCGGAAAAAATATTTGTGTAATGAACATTGGTGTATATTCCGTGTCTGGGTGTGATTATGTATTTATAAAAATCTTTGTATGTATATCAGGCTCTGATGCCCATAGTACAAGCTGTGCTTTCTTTGAGGTTAGGTGACCGTGTGTGGAAATGTCCCAGATATAATTATTTATTTATTTATTTTATGCCCTATTTATTCCAAAAATATAAATTCGCTATGTAAAATACTTGGATGCGGAGTAAACAAGAAGTTATTTCCACCAAAAGTAATACACCGAACTTAAATGAAGAATTATTCAAAAGTTCGCTCTGGTTTCAATCAAAGTTTCAAAAGATGCAAACTGCGCGAAATGCAACCGCAGCAGCCCATTAAAACGTTTGTTTGAGTTTTATGTAATTCATACGAAATGCAGTTAGCTTTAAACAGAGAAAACATACAGTTGGAAAATGCCTGAAATGAGTATTTACTTCATTCGACTTTACAACTTCTATTTAATTTCGTATTTACTATGGTACTTTTTGAATGATTTTTTTTCCTTTTTGGGATTTCTGGAAGTTGTCACATTCACTGATGAAATAGTTACATCAAACGAGTCCTTTCCTGTCATAGACCGCCTTGTAACAATGGTGTCAAACCTTATGGCTTAATTTTCTAAATTACAAAAATTAAAACAGATAATCCTTTAACTATGTAAACTATGTATAATTTATATTGATACACGATGTGTTTATCAAAATTTATGAACTTAAAACTGGTTAAACCACAATTGGGTAGTTTTCTATTTTTTTATTTTGATATATATGGATGGAGCACATAATTGCAATGGTGCTGTTAAAAGAATGGTTTGATATTTGGAAAGCTCCTGGAGATATTACAGTTTCAATAGCACATAATTTGGGCGAACTCAAAACGCTTTATACAAATGTCGCAGCGGGTTATGACGTCACCCCTTATGATACTGTATGTATCGTAAGAACTTTGTTCAGCAGCTACATCAAATGTTGCGTTTACAAATATGTTTTTATAGTGAAAGTTACTATTTACTAATTTTGTAGTTTATAAGATGACATAATCATTTTGACTTGACTTATATTATTAATTTACCTACATCTTATTGTTAATTGTGAAATTTCATGTGAAATGAGACTTAGGAAACTACCCTATGGTATGGGTCTAAACGAGTAGCAGTATAAAACACATAGCTACGTTCTGCTAATGTTTTAAAATGGGTTACATCAAAAATGGTCTCGAGCAAACTCGAGCAGATAAATAAATAAATAAATAAACAAATACACTTCCAGTAGAAGCTCAATAAAACTTATTACCTGTCTTACGTTAAAGTTGGCTCATTTCAAAACACAAACGAGGTATATTTTAGAAAATCAAACTATTTCCTGAAAATGCAAAAACTGTCTTGTAATGTCGTTTTAGAAAATAGCTCCCCGACAACCATATCCACAAACCTGAATCTGAATAGCGTACAATTTGTTTGCCTGTGTGACCAACCCTTACGTGCCAGCCATATTAGGTAGGGTAGGTACCAAATGAAATGATTTCATTTCACATTCAAAGCCCACCTACTAATTGACTCGCCACCACGAAGTTAATTTTGTTTCCATTAAATAGCGATATGGCTACCGCTATCCGAAACATTGGCAGACGAAAACCAGCGCTGTAATTTCAAAAACTACGGCAGAATAGGGAAATTTAAACATCTAATTATGATATAGACAACGCGGATTTCAGAGAGAACACACTTCAATTCAAATAAGCTTAATTAAGTACGGTTTACATAATAGCACTGCTAAATGTACCCATATTCTGCGAAATAACATAACAATTAGGTGTCTACTATACGGATTAACGATTCTTCGTCAATAAAAAATAATATGATGAAGCAATGAGAAAGTATTGATTGAATATTAAATAAGGTTTATTAATCACACATACATACTAATTAGTTAACACGAACGACTTCACCAATAAAATACACTTGGTTTTTTATAAATTTTATTTTCATTATGGACAGAACATGGAGAATTATCGGAAAAACACAATGTTGATTTCTCGTTTCATGGAAGCATAATGAGTTTGATCAAATTAACGGTGCTTATGAAATTAAATATTTTTCTCTCCCGTAATAATTAATTTATTTTATAAGTCCTTCATTTGGTTATTTTAAAACGGTGCATTTATTTTGACCGTCTCGATTGAGAGTTTTTACGACCAATTATCAGAGATATTACACTTATAAAAGGTATTACGAGTAGGTACATTTCCAAGTTCTACTATTTGGTCAGGTACCGAAAGCTAGAAAGGTGTATCGATATTTTACCTATAAATAAACGAACGATGAATTGGGCGTAGACGAATTTGCTTGCTATTGCAAAAAGTATAATGAAAGGTATTGTATTAGGGGAACAATGTAGGGTGCCATGCCCTGGGCGGTGGCGAATACTGTAATTAAATTATACTCTCAAAGGTGCTGTTTTAATTAAATACAAACATGGGTTTACGCTTCTATTTTGATACCCACGTGTGGGTAGGTGGGTATTTGGTTGATCCGATAAAGGAACGAATCATTTATTAAAAACGATAACCTGCTCTTTACTCTTGCATAATAAGTAAAATTAGTCTGCTGAGGTTTCTTCTTTTCAATGTTTAAACAGTTTATGGAATGTAGCTTGTTTTTGAGTAGCGACATATGAATTATGATGAGAAAATGCTGCTTTTTATGATGAGTTGTGTTTTTTTATAGTTAGAGTTAGACTTTAAGATATATTAGAAGATAATTAGGTAAAATTAATCATTTTTTGCCTCAGGAACTTATATATTTACTAGTTTTGACCGCTTAACCTTTTATTCGATAGTGTTGTGTTTTGATATTGCATTAGTTTGCTCATAAAAATAGTTATTTCGATACAGTCAGCATTGCCAGAGCTTTGTTTAGTTCTTTAACATTTGTACCCCAAAGCGTAGTAATGCGACGACCGATGATAAATAACAGGGTGGAGCGGAAAAAACATTATTTTTATTTCGGAACTCCTGTATTACTAATCGATGATGCGTTATATTAGAAGGCTTCGAAATCGTATCCGAAATTTTAACAATTTAAATCATCATCTTCAGGTGGCGGAGTTTCGAAAATAAAACAAAAGTTTTTTTCGCTCCACCCTAATGAATAACAAAACAATAAAAATGTACGACTATGAAAGTGTAACTTTGTATTAGATAAATAAATACACCTGCTTACCTACCTACTATGTTGCTGGTTTAGTACTAAGCAAATGTGTCAGATAATTACTTGGTCCATGTATCAAACGTCTTTGTAACTAAGGCATTGGATTCATTAACCATTGCAACTTTGAATGTGCAGTGAAATTACTCCGTGCTATGATTACTGTCTCTGTCAAAGGCTAATTGGATCCTCTGAGTATACCCATATTTAGTAAAGGCTTTTCGACAGTGATTATTATTCGAGATACACATAAATGCTCATTTCTGATAATAGTGTTTCGATACTGTTGTTTCAAGTAATTTATTATGTTCAAAAATGTTTAGATGATTCCTCCTGTCATAATTGAAAAAGTAATTAAGTAATAACTATTACAGGTACTAATTTTGAATGAATTTGAATTTCACGCAATTTAATTCTAAATCATCTAATATATAAAATTCTCGTGTCACAGTTTTCGTTGCCATACTCCTCTGAAACGGCTTGACCGATTCTCATGAAATTTTGTGAGCATATTGAGTAGGTCTGAGAATCGGCCAACAACTATTTTCAGACCCCTAAGTGATAAGGGTACTGTCCACCCTTAACAAGTCGCGGGCACAGCTAGTTATAGTTAAATCTATACTAATATTATAAAGCTGAAGAGTTTGTTTGTTTGTTTGTTTGTTTGTTTGTTTGTTTGTTTGTTTGTTTGTTTGAACGCGCTAATCTCAGGAACCGCTGGTCCGATTTAAAAAATTCTTTCACTGTTGGATAGTCCATTTATCGAGGAAGGTTATATTACATTATAGGCTATATTACATTTTCAAAAAAAGTAGGGATCCGTACGAAAAACCCAAATTTGTCACCCAAGATTGAAACTCAACAACGCCTGAACCAATTTGGCCAATTCTTTTTTTAAAATGTTCGTTGAAGTCCAAGGATGGTTTTTACGTTGAGAAAAAATCGAATAATTGCCGGGAAACCCTAAAAACAGCCCTTTTCTTTTTCACATACAAACGTTTTCTAACTAAAACGTAGAATCAATTTGAGCTTTATTGCTATTATATAAAGCTCATATTAAATTACAAGCACTCACTGTTATCTAAGAAATGTAGGTGTTCCTAACGTCAAAAATTTTTACAATTTGTTTTGACAGGACGAAGTCTGTTGGGTCAGCTATTGTTCATAAAATTACACATAGATGGCATCGTGCTTTGTACAGCATGCCATAAATGCTGTCAAGTTTGATATAACATGAGTACCTACGTGATAAGTTTTTTGGTAGTTCAAAAGATGGCACTGTGCTCTACGTATTACTTCGATATTATATTGTGGAAAAGTTTGTATGTAGGTATACCATACGTCAAATATGTGAAGTTTGTCTTTTGGAATTGATAAATTTGGAGTGCCATTAAATTACGTAAATTACCAGAAGGGTTCTGAATCGACAACATGTATCGAAAATATTCTAATTGTTGCCTTTTTTCTATTTTAATTAAACAAAATAGTGTCATCTAATTGACATATTTTTAAGCTGTCAAAATTAACGAGAGCATTCAAATTTCCATAATTGCCGAATTGAAGAAGGTTGGTTGTCAAAAAATACATTGATATTAATACTCAAGGGTTTGGTATCAGAAAAAAGGATGAGATGATCACAATGCGATTAATACATTGTATGCACCAACCGGGTATTAAATATTCAATCAAATTGAACAAATTCAATATTGAGTTCAAAAAATAATATGAAAATCAATATAAAAGCCAACACAAAAGAAACATTCATTTATGCTGCCAATTTTTGACACTCGCTAAGGGAACTATATCTGCGAAGAACTCAGATTCTCAAAATTTAGAATAAAGCAACGTCAAGTACAGAGAATTGCGTAAACTTTAAAAATAAATTGCGTTGTGCGAGTCCGTCTTGCACTTGGCCTTTTCTTTTTTTTTTCTTTTCTTGGGTTCTATTCCCACTCAGCACAAATATTTCTGCGATGAATATCGATGTTTGTTCCGTGTCTGGTTGTGCTATTTAAATGTATACCACTGTTCTGATAAAAACAAGTGCTAAAGCTTCTTACCACAGGATCAGATCAATTAATGTGATGTTGTGTAATATACTTATTTATTACACGATAAACAACAGATGATGATGATGATATAAACCAAAATAATTTTGTTTTAAATGTTTCTTCCGGTTGACTAACTTCTTAAGTGGCAGAAAAGATTTTGACGGGACTAAGACTACTTTTAATTTTAAAAAAATTCAAAATCCTGTAGTTCACGCGAACGAAGTCGCGGGCACAGCTAGTAATACAATAAGACTCACGGCTACGTTTGCGCTTGATAAAATGAAGCGTTGGCTCGAAAGTAACCATTGCACGCGAACGAAGTCGCGGCCATATGCCTTGACATTGATGCATTTATAAATTTCCGATTCAGTAATTTCTACTCCTCTTGAATATTTCCTCACATTTAACTAATTGTAACGCCAACTTAATTTAAAGGAGTTCCTCTATTTCTTGCCTCAAAAGTTGCCATTTAACAGGAAGACATGTTTCATGTCCTGTGGGAAAACGCAACATCCTCAAACGAGGTACGTAGGTGACGATGCCGCGTACCTCGACGAGCCAGCAAGTGTTCCAGAAAGCTTGATAATGAATGAACAACGAAAATTTCAGGAATAGCTGTGTTTAATTAAAACTATTTAGTGGAGCGCAGCAGTACATTTCAATGTAGAATACGCTTTGCGTTAAATGTTTAATTAGTTAACGGATTTAGTTTGCTGCATGCCAACGTGTAGGTCCAACAAAATACATATTAGAGGTACCCGGGATATAACACTCGGTTCAGTTGCAGTTTTCAGGTATTTAGGAAGTTTGAAAACGTTACTGTATCTGTCCGAAACAACCACACAACTATAAAATTAATAGCTCCCAACGTAAAATTTCAATAGGATAAATATTTGTAGTTTATTGTCTGTGATGATGTCGATGTATTGCTTTTAGTGGTTATTTTCATATTTTATTAGAAAACTAGTGGTCCCGGCGAATTTCATACCGCCAATACTGATTCTTTTTCTATATTTTCTCATTGAAACCTTTCCTGGACTACGACGAACATTTTAAAACCAAAATTACCTAAATCGGTCCGGGCGTTCTCGAGTTTTAGTCAGACTAACGAACAGCAATTCATTTTTATTTATAAGAGAAGAAGAAGAAGGAGAAGAAGATGTGAGATAGACTTCTTTTGTAATTAGAAGTTGCATTATTCTCCAAGTGAGGCAAAATCTGTGAAGTGGTTCAAATTGAAATTTTACTTTCTCTGGATTACTTAGTCGTTAAAGATTGAATGATCCTGACCTAAAAGTTATGGTCACATAGACATACACAAAAAGCATACTTTTACAATAGGTACTGTAACAATGATATTTTTCCTGTAAATTATATCAATAATAATATTAATTTCTTTCATTTTAACATACGTGGACAAAGGCATAGACTCGCGTACCTACAACTTTAAATACGGCTACTCTTTTTATCGCGTGTAGATCCCTAATTTATAGTTTTTGATCTTCTCGTTGTATGTAAGCATTCTGACACTTGATTATATGGATTCGCCCGTAGGCAATTACAATAATAGTTTAAAATCTGAAGTCCTAATAGTGGTGAATAGTGAGCGTGAAAAATCCGCACAAAACTGAACATTGGTGGAGGTCTTCAGCAAACCCTTACAAATAAATGTCAAAAGTAATCACTGACCCGACTTGTTCATAAAAAGTAGGAAAAAAATATTGCGGCGTTGCGCACTTTTTCTACGCACTACAAGAACCTTCTCCGGTAGGTTTACAGGTTTAAGTATTATTACCAATGTTCAGTTACCCACCGTGGACGGTGTTGCCATTGTTACCTGCCAACGCGATAGACGCAGCCAAAACAAAAGCCCAGCGCAAACTCAAACAATACAATATCGAAAATAATAAACGTTCAAATAAAACGTAGGCACAGTTCCGATATGTGTAGCGGAGAGGTACGGGCGGATCGGGCAACCAACATCGAGCTCATGCAAAATGCAATGCGGCACCTTTCCCCCCATTTCGTCCGCCCAGTTTACCCCCATTTATAAATGATTCCGGCTCAATTTCGCTACTCTCCGTTGTCTGGATATTGTTTGACTTGTGGACATGGCCCGCGCTGGCTCTGATTTTTGCCGATGCCAACGAACAGGCGACCGGCCGTCGGTAATGTACAATCTGTGTTGCTCCGTATCGTGATTGAATTTGGTGTCCGACACGAACCAACAAAGATGTTGACTACATTTGCATCGTCTCTTATGTTAAGATAGGGATGTTTTAGAACGTAAGCTAGTAAATGAAGTCGTTTACATTTTTATTTAGTTGTATTTTAGGTAATAGTTAATGTCGGGTATTAAACATAAATTATAACTCGCTAAAAATAGGTGTATAGAAAAATTAAGTAATTCGCCGTAATTTATTCGATTACACAAAATTATTCATGATTTACGTAATCATATTATTATGATGGAAAAAATTGTACAAAAACTTAATCCTGAATCATCATTATCTTATTGCAACTATGATTGGTGTGACCTAATCGAAACCTGTAGTAATAACAATAAACAGGTAGTAAGTAGTAAAAGCTATATTTTTGTGTCGCTCGTCAACGTAAGTCTCCTTTTAAATTTTTATTTCTTGTTGAACGCCAAGAAGTTTTAAATAGCAACTTAAAACTTCAAATTCTCAGCCATAAGTTGTTCAAGGAGTGTCATTTTACAAAGATTCCGTGTACCCATTTACGGAGTATGTGCGAGATTGTTTTATAGGAATTAAAACATTTTATGATGTGGTGCTGTGGTAACAAATATCAGGATTTCTTCTTAATCTAGACAAAACAAGTTCAGGAAGCTATTTAATGTTTTAAACTAATTTATTAGAGCCCTACACTTAAACTACTTTATCACTGAGATGCGTATCGATTGCGACTTAATATTACATAGACAAACAACTCTATGCATCCGTAAACAACACATAACCTTGCTTACATAAGCGGACAACGTCCTCGTCGGTATCAATCACCTAAACTAATACTTAATTCATAAAGATGTGCCTAGCTATACGACTTCATAGACATAAAGAATGAAAGTGGTCATAACAAACAAAATAATCCCGAGGAAATAGAGTTTAGTGGCAATATTGCGAGTAGTGAGTGACCCAAGGTTCTAGAATGCTCGGTTCAGAATTAGGGTGATTTTTTTATGAAGACGCAGGTAGGAGGGAGGTGAGGTCGAACTTGGGTGGTCCGGAGTCGCCTGCCCTCTCTGCATATTGCATTAGATTTAAATTGTTTACGTCGTTAAGAAAGAAAGTTCTTCTGAACTGTTCAAGGCGCGAGAAACTTCTGGGTTGTTTAATTTTTCCGCATAATCGTGTGGGAATTGTTGTGACCTTTTTATTTCAATTTGATTTAAAAATCTTTCAGTTTGCTAAATTATGTTTTGAATATTATACAAGAAAATTGAGGTTTATATAAAATCAAGTCGTAAAATATAAATCTTCTTCGTCTTTTTGCGTGAGGGCCACGAGCCTACAGTAAGCTAGGGTGATCAGGCGTTTATTTATTTAACATGGAGAATGCTTGACGAACCGTCACCTTGAGCGAGAGATCAGCCTAGGTGGCGTGTGGGACTCCCGGCTAGTAGTAATAAGAGGAAAAATTACCGGCAGCTACTCCTGGACGAAAGTTCAATGCCCAGGGCATACCCACTAAACTCCGCGGTGTACCTCATCGCCTCAGCTGCGACATGGTTCCTCCTAGCATAGCCCAACTGCCACCGCTCCCTCCACTAAAGGGGCGACATGGCAACTCGTTACACGGAATCGGCGTGATCCATCCCCATCGACGAAAGCCTCATCATCATTATCATCATTATCTCAGCGTTCTCCCGGTTGCATCCTTGCGGAGCCCGGGGTCCGCTTTCCTGCTCCTAACTCTCCACCTCGCACGGTCTTCAGCATCCTTCGCGGAGAGTTTGTTGGCACGCATGTCATCCACTACGACGTCAAGCCAGGCCTTCTTGGGCCTTCCCCTTCTGCCGGGACCCGGCGGTAGCGACATTGCGAGACACTTGTTCCCTACGTAGTTTGCCGGTTTTCGTAAAACATGTCCGTACCAACGTAGGCGGCACTCTTGCAATTTATCAGCGATGTCTCGGACATGAAGGCTGCCGCGAATACGGGAGTTTTTTACGCGATCTGCTCGCGTAACTCCCGACATCCAGCGCAGCATCTTCATCTCCGTGACCCGCAGTTCTTGCTTGTGCCGCTCAAGTACTGGCCATGCTTCACTGCCATATAAGAGAACAGGCCTAATGATGGATTTATAGACCTGTCCCTTCAGCTTAACCGGCATTTTAGGGTCGCAAATGACGCCGCTCACCTCCCGCCATTTATCCCACGCAGCAGCAATGCGTGCCTTGACGTCGGAGTCGATGTCGCCGTTCGCGTGGAGTACAGATCCCAGGGCCAAGTACTCTGTCTTCGCCACGTTGAGTTTCAGACCCCCGTTCTCAAGCGATTCCTTCCATGTGTTAACACGTCTCACCAGCCGTCCCCTGTCCGAGTCCACCAGCGCGATATCATCAGCATACATAAGTAGCCATGGTGGCTGCTCATGTTGGTCTCTGATGCTGTCTGACAATACGTCTAATATCAGGCTGAAGAGAAACGGACTCAGGACGGAGCCTTGGTGTACTCCGACGGTTATACGGAAGGGCAAAGTGTCGCCAACAGCGGTCCTAACTACAGAATCGGAATCACAGTACATGTCTCTAATGATATCAACATACGTTTCTGGCACTCCCTTGGACCTCAGGGCCCACCAAATCATCTCACGCGGAACACAGTCGAAGGCCTTCTCCATGTCCAGAAATAGGAAGTGGAGAGGCGTGTTCTTCGTCCTGTATTTCTCCATGATGATTCTTAGGGCAAAAACGGGGTCCATAGTCCCGTGACCGGGGCGGAAACCATATTGACATCCAGAGACAGTGCACTCCTGACGGACTCGAGAGTCCACTATCCGCTCGAATAGTTTCATGGTGTGGGACATGACCTTTATACCGCGATAACTACCGCACTCCTGCACTGATCCCTTGCCCTTGAAGACTGGGGTGATAACACTCAGTCTCCATTGGCGAGGAATCCCGCCGGTGCTTAGTATGCGGTTATAAAGGTTAGTTAGGATGCCCACACCACGCCCACCCATTGCCTTCCAGGCTTCGATGGGGACTCCCCATCGACGAAAGCCTATGCAATGCAAAGGGCGGAGTCCCATGCCTGCCATTTGGTCTGCTGGTCTCTGCTGTGCCAGAGTGCCAGAGTGCGTAAATGTTCCGAGCGCTGGCGCTGAGAGGCCATTCTCTCTTTCATACTCGGCCGCCTCCTGCATTAACATGACAAACTGGCCGAAGGAGGCACTTGCCATCCAAACCTCTTGTCTCTAATCCATCCTTCCTTTAATTCAGAAAGCATGTTGTCCGTTGTACCTATGACGGCTCACCCGGAAGATGGGAAGTTCCTTCTGCTGGATGATGTGCAGGAGCTGACTAAATTAACCGTAGCCAGTCAGAACTCGCACCAGGCGGAATAATAAAAATCCATGCATCCGCCCGATTAAGGTTCTAGTATTGGATCGAGTACATTCGGAAGGCGGCGTTCTGACGGCGCACTCGCTAGTTGCACTGACAATGCGCGAACAAGATCTTCCCGCGCCACTCTGCCATACTGCTCCTCGGAAGCGATGTGGATGTCTTCGCCCCGCTTCCATCATTTAAGTGTCCCTGTCAGCGGTAAATCTGGGTTTTCACGTGGGCCTCTAGTTTCTCCCAAATTGGAAGGAGTTAACTCAGCGAATTGGCTGCCTTTAAGAGAACCGGTGACAGATCGCTGAAAAACGGGAGAAACTGCCATAACGCGTACAGAACCAACCCAAGGTATTTCATTAGGCGTTGGATCGCCCCTCGGATTTCTTGAAACAAGATATAAGAGTTGCGTGGAGGTCCCATCTGAGGACCATATACTTCCAATATATGGTACATGGCCTCAGTCTACTCCAATGCTAAATGCAGGCCCGAAAGGCAAATCCGCCGTGCCACTAGCGCACTTCTTGCCATCACTCTACGCGCCACTTCTTCGAACTTCATCGTCTGAGCAGTGACGAGTGTTGTTGGCGTAACATATTACACTTGTGCCTGAGGGAAGAGCACCACAAAACGACCAATGTTCTCAAAACGGACCTCTTCTGAACACCAGCTTCCACAGGGCAACCGGGCCTCAGTCAACTACGCTAGCCTAGTCCGGGTTGTCAGAGTTCGCACAATCTTTTAACTTCTTCACAGGTGTGCAGGTTTTGACACTATATTTTGCTTTACACTCAAACGAATCGATTAATTAATGTGTTTATGATTTCAAATAGGTAGGCATCATAGTGGACGTGCCCTGGGTACGACCTTTTAACTGTCGCATGGAATCGACTTATCCACTGTAGTTGTAGACGAAATTCAATCATTTCAACATGATGCATTGGATAGATGTTAATGATGTTGATATGACGCATATCCAGTTAACTAACGAATAACAATAAGCGTTTAATAATGGCGTGTGATCCAATCGTAAAGCAAAACAACGTTTAAATTCATGTTATTATTACTTACATTTCTTTTATAAAATCACCTTAATTATATTGATATCTCACCGACCATTGTTTTGTGAAGTAACTATCGGTTCAATTGCATTGCCAAATGTTACGTTTGTTATCATAACTGCGTTGTATGAATATCCTATTGTCTTTCTGTAAATAATATTGCACTCATAATTCACATTAGATTTAAACAACAGACATGCGAATCGCCAGTAAAGCGTAGAAAGTGACAGTGAGTGCAAGGCCAAAAATGAAATTCGTTGTTTTAATCGTATTCCTTTTTTTGCAAAATCAGAGTGTATATTGTCATGATTTTTTTAAAGTCATGGTTCTTAAATTTGGTGAAATAAAAAATACAATTTCAACAACATTCGATGGAATTTTTAATAAAGTACAAAACTTCTTCGTTTTTCCTAATACAAATGTGGAAACAATATTAACTCCGGAAGACATGGATAGGGTAGAATATCAGTTAAAGAAGTCTTTTCACGAATTCGTGGAAAAAGTAAAAACTGATGGTATTGACGACGATGGCAAAGAATATGCAAATATGCGATCAGAACCAACAGCATTGATGTCGACACCACAGCTAGCTCTACTTCATAACAGATCAATTGATACGCACATAATTAAGACGAAAGATGGATACTTGTTGACGCTGCACCAAATAAAAAACGTCTTCCCAAAAATTCCAAGTCGTTCTGTTTTATTACATCACGGCTTGTTGGGTAGTTCAGCTGACTGGATTCTGCTGGGAGAAAAATCATTGCCGTACCTTTTGCATGATGCTGGATACAATGTGTGGATGACCAACGCCAGAGGGAATTATTATTCCCGTGCTCATGTTACAAGGTCAGTGAAATCACCAGAATTTTGGAATTTCTCTTGGCAAGAAATGGGAGAGTATGACCTGCCCGCTGTTATCGAGTACATCAGAGATATACACAACAATTCACATCAAATCAACTACATAGGCCATTCTATGGGCGCTACAGCATTACTAGTGCTACTATCTACAAATCCACGCTTCAATGAGTACATTCGAATGGGAATCTTATTGGCACCACTGGTATTTATGAATGATATTAAGGGTCCACTGAAAATTTTGACCTCTATGTCTTTAAGTCCTCCAAATCAACTGCTGAGAGCCATTGGTGATACAGAATTTTTGCCATCAAGGAAAATCCCAAAAATGATATCGAAAAAATTTTGCGACGGTCCTAAAATTTATTGCAATAATCCTTTGCTGTTTTTCGCCGGCGGTTTAACCGACAATGACAAACATAATGCGAGTTTCATAGCCAGATTGCTATATCATTTACCTGCTGGTGGTTCTACAAATACCATATTGCATTATGGGCAACTAGTACACCATGATAAATTCCATAGATTTAATAAAAAGGATTCAGAATTTCCTTTAAAATATGTCACTTCTCCGCTTGTGATGTTTAGTTCTGATGAAGATATTTTGGCGTCTATTACCAATGTATTAAGGTTATATTTCTCGGTAGCAAACCCATTGGATCATTATATTATTCGTGACAAGAATATGAGTCACACGGAATTTGTATGGGGTGCAGAAGCTAATACGTGGGTTTTTCCTAAAGTTATGGACTACCTTGAAAACGGGTTGATTCAAGAAATAGCAAAAGAAAATGAAGTTTAAGACTGACTAAGAGACCGTTTAAAAAATTATAAAAAGCTAGTTATAGAATGGGTATGACATATCTTATAAAAGATGTTAAAATATAAAAATAAATTATTGTGTTTCAACAATAACAAAAACCGTAACAAGTGTATTTTTTATTTCGGACCTTCCTACACCATGTCCAGTTCTAATTACGAATATAACGTAAAGCTAATTTCACACAGTGAAAGATTAAGATGGCTTTTCATTCTATTGTTTTAAAAGGGTTCGTGTTTATAATAGATCTTTCCTCTTTGTAATATTAGTGTAGAAAACTGAAAATATTCGGGATTTTTACTATAAATATTTCACAACATCACATTCATTGATCTGATTCCGTGGTTAGTAACTTTAGTTGTGTTACGGATATCAGAAACGACAGCTAATACTTAAAAACTTTAATATCTCGATAACACACACTCAGACACGGGTCAAACACGGATGTTCGTCACACAAATATTTGTCCCGAGTGGGAATCGGACCCGCGACTCTTGGAACTGCCAGGCAGGGTTAATAACCCTATTCTACCGAGTCAGTCATGTTTCTTTATTTTAGATACCCCGATATTTCGGCACTCTTGCAAGCGCCATGAACACGGGTCAACTTGAACCGTTTTCACATTTTCAGTTTTCTAATTCGTGTTTATAGCTGGCTCTGGAAATAATAGTGAGAAAATAGTATTATCTTCCTTCGTTTGGATGATTGCATCGCGTGTCGTTCCGTTTTATTTACCGTACGGATTATTTTGAAGTAAAGGTGTCAGCTGGTTAGTTCTCATCATAACCTTGTTACCTAAAGTAGGTGTATGTTTTGAGAACGTGTTTTCGACCTGGTTTTAAGTATCGTGCTAACATCCTATCGTATCAGCAATCTCGTCAAACGAGAAAACTTTTAGTTGCCTCCATCTTGCTCGTATCCCAGTAAATTAATACGGGACCTGTTCGGGAACTTGGCCATATTCGTGCACTTAAAAGATAGTAAATTTCTTCTGGATTAAAGAACACTTAACCAGAATATAGTTCTTTGCTTAAAGTATTAATGTTTATTGTTTAAATTTTTGGGTAGGTGAAATTTTGATGTGCTGACTGCAACGAAACAAAGACAAGCAGTATTTTTACTAAAAGATTTTTTTCTGATTTTCTTTTAGAGATTGATTATTTAGTTATACGTAAATGAACCTGAAGCAATAAGTTAGATACATAATTTTAGAACAGCGAGGCGTTAATCAAAGAGAGTAAATTTTTTTCTAGTAACTCTTTAATCAGTATTTCTTTAGTCTAATATCTCAGTATAGAACGATCTCTCCAAAGTACTAAAACTAGTTGATAGCTTTTTTTTTTTCCTAACTGACTAACGATGATGGCTTGGAGGAGCCTTGTCATTGCGGGAGAGCGGATGGCTCTCATGGCTGTAAAAAATTAGACGCATATATTTTTGAATTCTTAAATGCCCAAGGAAGTGATAAAAGTACAATTGCATGTTACTATAAAAATATACATACATACATAAAATCATGCATTTTTCCCAGAGGGGTATCGATATATGATCCCGTGGTAAGTAGTTTAAGCACTTGTGTAACAGATAAATCAGAATTAACATACGATACACAAACAAACATACTTAAATATATTTAATAACACACCCAGACACGGAACAAACACGAGCTGGAATCAAACCCACGACTCTTGGATCCGTAGGTAGTGAACCTAGGTCACTAACCACTGATCCATCGAGCCAATCAACCTATAAATTCATGTCATTACGAATCCGCCAAATATGTAAACATTAATTTAAATACGCTTAAGTACCTGCCTGCTCTGCATCCGCATAGTGGCTGCAAAGTAGAATTGCTTGATAAAAGTTTAATTTTCACCTTAAACTTAGTAGGTTGGCATAAATTTTCTTTTGTTAATCGACAAGACAAAGAAAACCATCCACCAATAGAATGAAGCAGACAAAGTGGATAGGAATAAAATAAGAAAAAAAACTGGGGAATAATTTGCAAAACAGATTTGCATTTATTCCAGTCGGGGAACATTAGTCGGGCCACATTGTTTTACTTAAACTGCTTTATTTTAATTTTCTGCATGAAAGAATTCTAATGCAAATAGGGTAACAGGAAAACTTTTGGAATTTCAGCGTCTGATAAAACTATTAGAACTTGTTTTATTGAGAGTGCCAAAAAATAGGGTATTTTACATAATTAGGTCTCCAATTTTTGTCATAAATTATACATCTTTGTATACCTGGCATCAAGCAATGTTCTAAATAGAAAAATGAACACCAGGCTACATTGAGGTAAAAATTTGGGTTTTATTTTACTATGGTTTTACCTCGGTATAACGTATACGATTTTTTTTTCTACTGTAATTTAGTTGATGAACATGATCTAAGACTTTCACATTAAATTGGTTACAATAATTGTAACACACAATAACACCGATAATATAATTATAAAAAAATGGTTCGTTGGTTTTTTTTCTGTTAATAATTATTTATAATAGAACAGGTATTTGGAATTTCTCTTCAAATTTTTAAATTATGTTACATGCAGACATTGAACTCAAACTAGTATTTTCACATACAAATTAAAGTGAATATTGCGAGCGCATACTCATAAGGGATTATTATCTGCTTAATACATAGATACAATACATCAGAACTATCAAGAGTTTAAATAAGTACTGGTACTGCGTCTGATGTTTACTTTTTTATATATATTAAGAATTTGACGAAAATGAAATCCAAAAATCTACTGCCATTAGTTCATGTCAGGGGATACCAGTCACAACTATCTGTCCGGTGGTTGATGAAAGGTATACGGGTAAGCGACCCCGGCTCCTCGAGCTAGTATCGACTCAGTCCAAATCATCCGAGGCGATAGTATCCTTTCTCCCCTTTTCCTTCCCTCGTCATAATATCCTTGCTACTCGTGGGAACGCAATGATCTTGTTAAAACAATGCACAAGGCAGAATGGCGGCGACGTGGTCCACAACCCGTCACGTAACGTTTCCCACAGAGGTGAAAAGTGGATCGCTTGAAGTGATCTCTGCCTACCCCACTGGGAAAAAAGCGTGATTTTATGTATGTATGTATTAGTTCATAGGCGTGGCCATTTTTTTTTTGTATTTCACGGTTCCGAATGAAATTGGTCGTTGTTGCATTTCACGTGCCTTGTATGGATTTGTGAGCTGTTAAACTGCCAGGACTTCAGACGCCTTGCCTCTAATAAGCAACTTAACCCTTTAATGCATGAATTAACCATAATTATTTCATTGGTTTTAATCTTATTACAATGGGTTAGAGTTTAAAGTATGTATGTTAACATTTGGCAACAGCATGCATTTAAGGGTTAAATAATACTGCTTTATTTGCCTTATATTGACCTATTTATTGCGTTAATGTATCATACAGCACAGACACTACATTACACAGGGATTAAATATATTTTTAGATTACCTACCAAATATTTAAGAACAAAATTTTTCTCTTCTTATATGTTGGGATGGATTTCTCTTATATTCCCCTTAGTTTTTTAGATTACAGACGAACAAAATAATTTTTTTTTTCTATTTAGGCAACGCATCAGTCTTATTAAACACCACACCACTTTTTCACCACCACTTATATAAAAAAACTTTGTGTTAAGTGTCTTATTTTGATCTAATAATTATTATTACTCGATGTTAAAGGTACTGTAGAAACTTTTATTACAGAGTTTTCTCGGTGATGTGAGAGTATTTAAATATAATTAGAAAGAGGAGCTCCTAGTTAGCCGAGTAATAATAACATAACATTTTCGCACTGATAGCAATAGATAATATACCTAGACAATAGGCAAGTGTTTTGACTAAGTTAAAAATGTTTTGGATTTGAAATATAATATTTTAGAACCACTGTTAATATAATTATACATGCAATATCTCAACCGGATACGAACCTACTTAATAAATACTTGCAGCTGAAATAGTAAGTCGTTTAATTTCGGTGGTGTTAGACGTTGGACCATTTGAATACAATGATTATTTTATTACATATTTGGCCACTCATTATAATGTTAATCGCAAGTGTCGGAGCAACCAACAACAACAATAACCACAACTATTGTCAAAATCAAGACATGAGATCTTCTGACACCGTTGAGGGTGTATTCGAATCTTTCAAAAAGTTTCGAAAGGAGGTATCATCATTTTTCAAACTGAATTTCAATAAATTGGAAAGTAGAAGGAGAAAAATCAAGAGTGCCTTTTATCAATTCATAGAAGCAGCTTTTAATGACGATCAACCTGAGAATAGCACTGATAAAGATTCAAACGAAACCATGAGGTTAGCAAGCGATCAGAGTAACAGTGAAGAAGTAGAAAACGATATGAAAAATTTAGTAAAGTTACACGGCTACGTTGCAGAAAGTCACGTTGTCTTTACTACCGATGGCTATGTTTTGAATATATACCGAATTTCGTCCTCTTCACAAAATGCATCACTGAGTAAAACTAAGGCTGTTTTGTTTCATCATGGCATTTTCGGCAGTTCAGAAGACTGGATATTGCTTGGCCCCAAGAAAGCTTTGCCATACATTCTGCTAAACGCGGGATATGATGTTTGGCTCACTAACGCTAGAGGAAATAAATATTCGAGGGAACATGACAGTCCAACTATCAGTTATGACGAATATTGGAATTTCTCCTGGCATGAAATGGGCCAATATGATTTGCCAGCAGTGATTAGCTACATCAAAAATAAATACCAAAAGAACGTGAATTTGCATTTTATTGGGCATTCAATGGGATCGACTGCATTATTAGTACTTTTGTCAGTCTATCCACAATTTAATCACTTGCTGAAATCAGCAGTATTGTTAGCCCCAATGGCATATATGTACAAAATTAAAGGACCACTACGACTTCTAGCTGAGTTTTACGCTAAAAATGAATTATTCCGTGCCACAGAATCGTTAAATTTTCTGAAACCCCATAAATCTGCATCTTTTGACTCTCTCCCGTGGGATATTGTGGCTAAGTATTGCTATGGTGACAAAATATTGTGCATGAATCCTTTATTGCTAATAGCAAATGGAGGTCAAGAGATACCAAATGCAAAACTAAGAGAGACGGTACAATTGCACACACCAGCTGGAATATCTGTGAAAACCATCATTCATTACATACAACTGGTAAAAAGTGGAAATTTCCAAATGTACAATTTGGGTCAATTGAGAAATTTGAAAAAATACGGTACAGATTACCCCCCATCCTATAAATTGAACGACGTGATATTACCAATCGCTATATTCAGTTCTTCGGATGACTGGCTCGCAACAATACCAGATATTAAAAGCCTGGTACCTAATTTACAAAATTTAATGACTCATCACATTGTAAGAAGAGACGAATTTAGTCACACTGATTTCGTCTGGGGCGAAGATGCAGATGTGTTAGTATATTATCTTATTTTAGATTTACTAAATAACTCATCAAGGAAAACGTGATCATAATATAAAACCAGTTAATAATAATCATTATGATTTGATGTCAGTGAAAATAACTACGAGAAACTGCGCTCAAAGTAGATTTTGTATTCAATTATTTCAACGATGTTGTAAAACAGAATTTCAAACAGTGTTAATCAAACAAGCTTGTGAAAGAAATCCAGACTCTACATCCAATTCGAAAGCAGAAGTAGCTTTTCGAACGTAATTCCATCCGATACATTTATTGGTTGAAATACTGTTAGAAAAGTTCTGTAATCACTTAACAGACCGAGTCAAGGAGCGATACAAAGATAAATATTTAACTAGCACTCTGTAAGCCGAGACTTTCCGTGCCCCTCGTGTTGGTCGACGGCAGGTTTTTACAACTTCGTTAACGTATTACAGTCCTCCGTTAATATTACTAATAGTTGTTAATGTTCGTGTTTTATTGTATATTTTAAATGATAATAATTATTAATTCATTAACGACTGGTGTTTCATGTTTTCACTTTTGTTATAACATATGATATGTACGAGTGCTGATTGGAAAAAGAAATATCTGAGTTTAAGCGACACTTGATTATGTTTGTCTAATCGACGCTCATGCCGTTTCAGTAATCGACCGAAAGTATCTTTCTGCAGCAATTGATAAATCAATACCGCAACCTTAATTTAGTTTTAGAAGAATAATATTGATTAACATAACAATTATACATTATTACCGGTTTATCTTTTAAATAAATAACTTTCTCATTTTTTAATACTGACATTAAAGTCCTTATTTACAAATACATTTCTTACTAACTCACAAAGATAAATAGCAGAGCATTAGAAAATAAAGTTTAGTAAATTTGAATAGAATATTCCAGGTGTCCACTAAATTGATCTAAATAGTTTAAGGGCTCAATTTGGGTGCACTAATAAAATCATCTACGGCTCGGCTGGGACTGCGGCGGTTTTTCACCGCGACCGCGCCAGAGCCGGACAACTTGTTAATTTCCCGAGCGGCCTATTTGCAGGTACCAGACCGGTGGATACAGTTAGCGCGACAAGGCAACCTCACAACCGCATATTTGAAACGCGAATTCCGGTATCCGTTCGACTGTACTTTTACCTTTTGGCGCTAGCTATCAATAAGTTTGGTACTTATGGATCGTGAGCGCCAAAAGGTAATGAAGGTGTTTCATATCTAACCTTACACCAGATGTGGCTTACGTAGGGACGCTTACGCCCACATCTCTGGTGGTCTGGTTATTCGGTTTATGATTCATTTTGATGCCCATGATAATATATTATCAATTTTTGTCAAAATTAATCAAGCTTGTATTTCTTTCGCTCTAAATTAACTTTATGAACAAGAAAGTCGAAATCGAATGAGTTTACATGCTAAGAGCATGCGCTCAGGCAATAGTAACGCGTAAGAATACCGACGTTAGTTTTTTCATTCTTCGATATGTTATGAATGAGTGGGTGGTGGATTCCCAAAACATTTCAAAAAGGATTCGAATTCATAAACAATTTTGTTTTCCTTTCTCTACCTAATGAATGAACAGTGGCAAGACTTTCCGAATTCGTCAATGGATTGCTCCATCAAAGAAATAAACACAATAGTGCAGATCGACACACACGAGCGTACAAAAATAAACGTGATGCAATATTAACAGCATCGTTCCTGCCACATTACCACAGTTAATTGAAACAAAACTTTTCCACAAACAATTTTGCAGTCGTAAATTGAATGTATTGAAACCAATATAATAATTATTTTTAAATGTGTTATTGTTCATTTTGTGGCGTATCCATGTATGCTGGTATAATTACGCTGCAAACCTGCTGAAGGCAGTATAATTAAAGTAAGCCTTGCTTGTGTTTTTTTTGTATGATCTGTTATTTTTTTATTATCAGAACGAACATTTATTATTCAGATTCGTAATTTATAGCTATTAAGTATTCAAAAGTGTTATTGATAAACAACTATCATAATACATGCTCTTTATCAGTAAATCCTTCGTCTAACATAACAATGATTGTAGGAGAACAAAACCTCGGGTGTGCTTCAGGTCGGCTATTGGCCGCGTATATTCTGATACACGAGTGTTACCACCCAGCACTTACTTCTATTTCTGATCATAACCTACTACATAGTCATTGTAAAGTAGATACTAAACTAAATGGTGTACACTGCGGACTTAAATACCAATCTAAATAAATAAAAGGAGAAACTGACTGACTGACTTACATAATCAACGCTCAGCCTAAACGGCTTAATAAAGGCACTTGAAATTTGGAAGGGACGTAGCATAGAAACCGTAGAGGTGCACTAAGAAAGGAATTCCTAAAATTACCGAAGAAACGGAAATTAACGGGAAAATCCATTTGTATCAATCATCTAAACCGCTTCAAGTAGACGCTTGAAATTTGGCATGCAGACTAACATAAAGCTTACTTGCAACGCGATATTCCAAAAATCTCGCAGGAACGGGAGTTATCGGGAAAAAAACTTTTGTATATAAAATCCTGTAGTCCACGCACGAAGGGGCACAGCTAGTAATAATATAAAATAATAGCATTGGTACATACTATACCTTATTAAGAGTTGTAGTGAGGGTTGTCCCGAATCGTCTGTGCGGTCACACCAACATTCATTCGATCACATACGATCCCGCACCGCAGATGGACTCGCGAAATGGAATCAATTTTGAAAACTCTGTTATATTGGAAAAGCCTTCCCTGGCCATTTCAATAACGGTTTTCTTTATTTGGTATGTAGGTATATACAAAATAAAAGTTGTATTCAGACTTTTTTTGGTGAAACAATAAATCCGGATCGGTGTTCAATAGTATGTAGTAGAAGCACCAACTCTATATACAGTGTCAATATTTGACAACAAGATATCTAGCCGAAAATTTAGTCTTCTCGATAATTTTGATTATGTATTACGAAACACAGTTTTTACACAACATTGAACTTACCTACTGATTAAGAAGAAAAAAGGTTTTAGCAAAAATGCCAAAATTTGTATAATATATAGTTATGATTTCTATTTCAATCAATACAAAGTCAAAGTCAAATTGGTAAGACTAAAAAACAGTGTCAAATTCATAACAGCATGGTTGCACAGTTGCACCAGCAAATTTGAATTTGAGCGGCATAAACTGTCAAATATTGAAATTTCTCGGTATTTGGTCGTCAGCGATATGTGATTACGGCATTCCTTCGGTCATACGTCGACCCTGTAATGCACGTAATTATTCAAAAACGTTTAGGCACGCAACCTCAGCTCTGATGAGGCAGAGGCCGTGTTTGCGGTCGGAAGCATTAACGTTGCGGCCACTATTAGGGGATAGGCCGCTCCATGCGACTAACCGAACGGCACAGCCGCTAACCACCCACTGTGTAGCAGGGGTCAACAAGACGACCGCGATTTGATCTTAGCCCGAGATACTAAGTCTGTGGTGAATGCTTGGTTTAGGTTATCATTAGGTAAACAAGCATTATGTAGATACAAAGGGTAAGTGGATTGATAGCATTTTCTTGCATAGGATCGAAATGCACCTTGTTTACTTCTACTTGCCAAAGTTGATGAGATATGGAGATCTATTATATAAAATGTATCATTATTTTTATTACCATATTTCTAAAAAATTAAAATATTACTTAGTTAATTTCGTTTTATTTTGCAACAAAGCGGAATTTACAAGCATTAAGTCATTAAGTGACATCTTAGGAGTAACGACATCTAGCCTAAGTGAACCACATTAGATCACACTTTAATCATTTTCAACCTTATTTTTTTATTATATAGAATATCACGTATATAATCACTTCGACCGGTCTCGCAGTCAGATAGTGGAAACTGTCTTGTGGGGCATAATGTTAAATAGATGTATGTAACATATTCCGCTTTAATAATAATAAATAAATAAATAAATAATAATAATCCTTAATATGGATAAGCTATGGAGCGGAGCATTCTGGGGATAAAAAGAACCGACAGAGTTAGAAATAGCATTATCCGCTCGAAAACAGGTGTAACCGTTGTTGCTGAAAAGTCGGCGAAATTGAAGTGGGGCTGGGCTGGTCATGTTTGTCGAATGAACTCCGAGAGATGGGCAATATTGGTCACCCTATGGCAGCCGAGCGGTCGTCGGCCAAGGGGAAGACCAAAAAAGGGATGGCGAGATGAACTCGACGCCCAACAACCAAACTGGCCATCTCTTGCCACCGTTCGACAAACATGGAGTGAATTGGGGGAGGCCTTTGCCCAGCAGTGGGACATCACGGGCTAGATAAAAAAAAAAAATCCTTAATAAATAGTATTCGAAATTATGATGTCAGTTATTGTCTTTCATTTGTGTTCATTTCGTTAATTTATGTATTGTTACATTTTTTATTTTCTCTATTCCTTTCTTTTAATTGATGAGCTTAAATCAATCAGAGCAACTCTACAATATTCATTGATTTACGTTCTCGATATACGTTCAGAAAACTTACTAATTGCTTGTGCATAAAAGAGGGATATGTAACCCCGGTTATAGTCCGCTTTACATGGGACTGTTTTCGACCAAAAATCTATTCGTAATACCTCGTTTGAGCGCGTAGGCAGGTACGAATCAAAATGAATGCGAAATCCGTTCAAAGGTTTTGAATGCGTTTCCAAACATTGGTGCATTAATGAAAATACACAGCACGATATGGTAGTAATGATGACGGATTACATCCAAACCATCATTTCGGCTCAAAACTAGTAACGTAGCATTTCTGAACGGTATTGAGAATATTGGAAACTCAAATCAATGATAATAATAATGGACGGAATACCGCACAAAGAGGCATATATTCGACGAAATCATTACCTACTAAATGACTGTTACTTTTAGAAATTGGTGTTATTTGAAACAGTTTCCAATAATTTCAGCTCGGATGTAGTGAGAGATTACCTGCAATGGGTGCAACTTGGGCAGTTTTTTTTATTTCACGATTCAAACTAATATAAAAACATTGATAAAGTTTTAAACTAGTTCTAGAACAACTATATCACGACCACTCTATAAATAAGAAAAAACAATACAGAAATTTACACGAATTAGTATTTAAGCTTGCATAGCTCAGAGGTTCTTTTGATACATTTTTGTCGTTAGCCAAAGAAGACCCCGCCGCCGAGGGAGTTATTTTTCTTCCCCGTTCAATCTAAAGAAATAGTTGCCTCCTTAAAGACTGCCATAACTTAAGAAGCGAAGATCAGGTGTTCTCGTTACGTTAGTAGAGCGTACAGTGCGAGGCAGAGGGGAGACGGCGGTAAGCTGTGTTGGGTATAAATTAGAATAGTTTCAAAAGGGAACGCAGTTTAACTCGACTGTCAGATAAGAATCTCATTTCCGATAGCTGCCAGTATAATTTAAACACGTGGAGATATGCTTAGTTGCGTGGGTAGATGATGGAATGTTTATCTGGATGATTTTGAAACCTACAATCGTCGTTGAATGGACTTTGCCGATTTGGAGGAAGCTGAAGTACTCAATGTACTTAGCAAAAATGAATGAGGATTAAAAAAAACAGAAGTATTATTGCTTAGAGATCATCATCATCATCATCAGCCCTTTTAAGTCCCCACTGCTGGGAGCACGCGCCTACCCTAAACATTTGTCATGTGATGGTCAAGTAATCAACTCAAAGTTACAAGTAAAGTTACTATTCGGAAAAAAGTAAAGTTTTAAATTAGTCAGAATCCGCTTGTTCGTACACTAACCGAGCGCCCCTACTCACACGTCCCCGCCGCCCTTTCCCGTCCCGGCGAGGGCCGACAAAGCCGTACATTACCGCATCAAATAATAACACTTAGTGAAAAGAGCTTCCTACCGTACCCAGATACGAGGGCTTATTGATAAACATGATGCATTGGGATTATAAGCACAACGGGCGTATTTATCTTTGCTAATATGAAGAATAAAAAACATTCGACTTTTGAAAGTATCTTTTTAATTAAAATGTACCTGCACAAAGAGATTCATGTGCAATTAGGGAAAGTAGCAAATGACAATAATGACCGGCGTATCGATTGGGTTGCCAACCAATTATGGTTAATTAAGATATGTTATTTATATCAGAAATACAATGCAGATATACAATTTGTAGTACAATTGTATAACATACGTGACCTAAAGATCAAGTAAGCTAGTCGTATTACCGAAAATAAATTTTAAATCAGAAAGTTTAGTCTCGATTTTGAGATAGCTCCAAAAATAATTATTTTATTTTCAAGAAAACAAAGTCATACGTAAGTAACATTTCTTTTTCTTATCATCCTAATATTCGGAAAAGAATACTAAGTAGGTATTTAAGTAAGTACAACAAAATCCAATAAGATGTATTCGAGAATGTATGTTGAATTCTAGTCGGAAAAGTAATCGAAAAACAAACACAGCTATCTAAGACTAGTATAGCCGGTGTAACAATACACCACAGCTGCATACGTCGGTTTTATTGCAAAATAAAACATTAAATAGTATTGCAGAGAGCTTGGGGTGAGCATTCAATGACATGAGCGGGGTTGGCGGAGGGTTCAAGCTATCGGTCAGAGAGATTAAAGGAGAAATAAGTTCCGATCCGTGTATTGTACGATCACAAATAAGGCGGTAGCCACTTTGTTATCCAAATACAAACACATCTCGGAAAACAATCGTGGTCCTCCCTGTTAGAAGTAAGAATAAACTAAGGGAGGGACGCTTTTTAGATTATGATTCTAGAAAAATGTCTTTGTTGTACTAGTCTTTACTTTATTGAGTTGGCCGTGCCGTCTTTGCACTTTTGTTTATTAGTTTCGCACAAATAATGTCTTCTATAGTGTAATGGTGCATTTAATAAGAATGTTCTAAAGTGAGAAATAAAGCAAGACGCTTGTACTGTCTAAAGTAAACTAAAAACTCATGTAAGTATTGAATTGTGAAGTTTGAAATATGAAACTGAAATATTATGATCTCTCCAAAATTGAGCTCGTCCTCTAGTTACAATGATACTCCATGAATGCTGTGTAATTAATGTTTACATATTGTAATAATTTACTACACTATTCAAAATTAACCAAATTATTAAATTCAATTGACAAGTTAAATGTATCCTTCCAATTTATTCCATTCATTAATCATGAATTATGCCCCATATAATTTTGGTAAACTGTTTTCACTCTGAAATTTATAATAAACTTGCGTATTATCAGATTTCATATTAATGAACAGCAAATAAAATGTTTTTTTTTTCGTACCTTGTCGTAAGTATTCATAAGTATTTCGTTCCCATACTAACACGCTCAGCTTATCTATTAATAATTCATCTCGTTATTATGTTAAACATGTATTTAAATATACGGTGAAACGTAATTCAGTAATATAAATCATAAACATAGGCCACAAATCGATAGGTTTAAAATATTAGTGCTTTTCTGTTCAGACGCCAAATTTTTTTCGGTAAAGAAAACAATAGTTTAAAGTACACTAATTAATACCGACAATGCTCAGGATACAAACTGAACGCAAAGTGATGTCAAAATTTCGAATACTTTTCAAACGTACACTATCAAATATGCAATGAGAATACGAATAATAATTGAAATTCATCTACACGTATTTGATAAATGGCGGCCTTGTATGTTGTTATGCGCACCCCAAAGCGATTTTTATTGCCCTCGGCCCGGGCAATATGTTTATCGGGAGATGGAATTATATGGAGGATTAAAGTAGTCAGCTGTGAATCAATAATATTTATTAAGCATGACGCCATTGTACATTTGTACTTATTATTAACCCTCGCAGTTTTGAATTGCGAAGGGGAACGCACGTGTTTCTTTTTTCAATTATTTTTTTGGTCACTACGACAGGTTTTAGCGAATTGGCACTTGCAATCGTATTACATATAGTGAGACATAATTGAATTTGCTAAGCAATACTGTAATAGCGATAGCATTACGTGATTGGCAGGTTTAACTGGTTAGTAATTGAATATCATAACAAAAATGAAGTCTGCACATAAATTTGTGTAAAAAAATTATTTTATTTAGAAAAAAAATTGTGTGAAAATAACCGTTTTATAAGTATAGATTACAATATAAGTATTTGCAAAGTTTCAGTTTACATACATAGTATTTTAACAAACACATGGTATGGTGTTCGTTTGATTGATTCCGCCACTAAATGTTCGCGACCAGGAAATTTGATCAGGAACTACGGGAATATTTAAAAAATATTGGATGCGCCGAACTTGCCGGTTTTATTTTTTATCTAGAAATATCGGACAAGGTATTGGGGATATTTCAATCCAGTTGCCGAATGTATATTTTAGATTACTAGCTATATGTTGGCAGTTGTCAAACTGCACTGCACTTATTGCTTTCAAAACGTGATCCTTTACTTTTGCAGTGTGGTGTATTTTAATGAAAATATATTATAGTTTGGAACATTTTCAATTACCTCAAAAGAATCTAAGGATTCTTGGTAAGTGATGGGGATCGTAATGATTTTTGTGAGTTAAATCAAGCGTAGTAAAATGCGCTGACTCAATGAGTTAAAGCCTAAATAATGTGGCTAGATATATTTTTTAGGTATTTAAGAGAGCAACTATGGCAGATAGTGCTTTTAATCGACTTCACCCATAATAGTGCATGCTTTCATGGTATTTAAAAAATAATGTTTACTTAAGTGAACTATTAGAATACTTACGCCAATACTGCAACCATGATAAAGTATACTCGTTATAACGTAATATCCGGTCGGGGTGGTGTCAAATATTAACCAATAAGAAAATTTAATATTTTAATGAGAGTTTTGAATTTGAGATCTACTTAATTGTCAATTCAGTACTCAAATACATAATTCCTTCAAGTGACATCAAATTTTTGAAAAGTGGAATAATAAATGACAAACACACACACCAGTAAATTAAATTAACTCAATGAGTTACCGCAGGGCACAGTGCCCATCCCTTGAGTGTTCTTCAAACTTTTAAACGTATTTCTATGGGTTTACTCAGGCACTTACAACTAATTGCACAGGAAAAGTTTAGTTCAAGATTGCCATTCACCTGCAATGTATTCACTATACCTAATAAAGTAAAGGCGGACTGGCCAACTCCGACCCACACAGCTCAATACCAATGCGAGACTCCACACCTTATCTCGTTGTTGCCGCAGCAGTGGTCTCCTTTTTCACGGCTTTCAGGGTGAGTGCGACAGGCTCAATATGGTCTATTGTGCCTGTCGACCTCATATTTGGATCTCACTACCGCTTACCATCAGGTGGAGTGAGGTCATCTTGTTAGCCTCTTTATAAAAAAAAAAAAAAAAAGTAGGTAACTCTCAAGAAAATATGCATTTAATATTGCACCGTAAAATGTTTTCGCGATGCCAATCTACCTAGCAGGAAATTAATTTTATCTACTCAAATATAGGAAAGTTGCACATTAAAATTTATTCTGATAAGGTGGCTGTCAGCTACCTACGACGATTTTATTTCGTCTAAGTGAAATGGTAAGGCACACACAGAAAAATATTAAAGGTATCTCCACCCTTTTAATTTTATCTCACGACGAAAATCTATGTACGGTTGTCGATTTCAATTTGGATTGCATCGTTTATAAAACGTTTTATCAAGTTAGATGGTGCGATAAGAAATACACTTGGTGTCTGAGGAAGATTGCAGATAAATGCTTTTAATTATTATTATTCTATATAATAATATGGTACGAGTATGTACAGGATATAAAGTTTTAACAAATAATAGCATTTATTTTCATGACTTTTATTAAAAATGCTATTCTGTGCATTCATTGATGTATACTTCGAGTAGATTAATACAATGAAATAAGATGAATTAGCAGTGAGATGTTTCTATATGACTTTTAAAATTTATCGCAACTATAAATAACATATTATGAGAAAAAATAAAGAATGAAGCGAAATGCTAAAGCCATGTGAATGTATATGTTACAGCTAATATCCGAAGTGCGGCTACACCTAGTTTTAGCCGGTTAGAACTAGGTGTAGCCGATTGTTTTCGGATAAAACTAGGTCTAGCCTTCATCATGCCGGCTACAACTAGGTCCAGCCATTCCCTGTTGGATAAAACTAGGTCTATCCGATACCGTTTCGGCTAAAACTAGGTTCAGAGAATCCCTGTTGGATAAAACTTAGATGTGTGTCCCGCCACTCCTTCCGCCCCGCGTCACACTCAGGCCTCACAGCATCTGCAGCAGCAGCGGGTGTAGCCGTAACATATACAATAAGTACCATAGATTGTTTGAGTCTTCAATTATTAGTGGCTCACAGTTAGCAGGTGTCTGTTTGCTGCTAGATGCTCTATGCATATATTTTCCACGGAATCACTCTCATACAGCGTGTTTTGAACGCAACCTTTGCCTTTAATCATCAATTAAGACAATCTCTGCACAGACAATAATCATTATGACTTGGTACGCTGAGTTACTTACATTTGGGAAGGCCTATGTCCAGCAATGGACAGTGATGGACCGATGATGATGATGATGATGATGATGACGCTGAGACAACTGCTCCAAGAGTCACGGTTTGACAGTGAGCCGATCACTGTACTTAGGCGAGGATTTCATAAATATACTTTACGATAAATAATTACGGTAAAAATCGCGAACAAGTCATCGTCTCGTTGCTGTCAATAAATCCCGCCGCTTGTCGGTATTTAAGGCAAGTTTCCACCCGTAGATGCTTCCCGACCTTAATGCAGCATGTTTGTACGTGAAATTTTTAATATATTAGAAAAGTTCCCGATTCGGGACGGAGCACTGGTGCGCTCGGCGCCGACTTTAAAATTTGTTGCTCTATACCCTGTTTTATTTTTATTTTAATAGGATTAGGAGAGGTTTTAATGCGAGAAATAAACAGTTGCGGCTTAAAAGTTGGTCCGCTACAATCGTTAGGTTAATGTCGGTTATTAACGCGGCGAGCCCGTATCACTGTTTATTCGTTATTTTATTTCTTTATGAATCGGGTTTATCTTTTTTACTCGTGACTGCCTTTTTCAATAAATTTTGAATTAGCTTTAGAAGTTTTTTTTTATTTCTAGCCAATGCATATTGTTCCTGTTCCATTTATCAACTAGTTCAATATTTTTTTTAATAATCAGTGTGTTGCAATACTAGCAAAAACTAATTAACTATCTTAGAAGCGGATTGAAACCAATCCAAACATTAGAATCGTACAACGGGGGAAACATCCAATGAAATAGCTACATCGGTAGCTTTGTAAATTCAATAAGTGAAAGTACACTCGGAGATTTTTTGCGGCACAAACGCGCTAAGGCCCTGCAGAAATATTCCAATACATCACATTGTACACATCTACGGGAACACAATGTTTGACGTAACTGTAGATACCAATAGTACATGCATATAACGAGCATAACAAGGGAAGCGGAGAGGAATAGAATTTATGCATTGATATTGAATCAAAGAATCGGTGTATGAGGTTAGATGACGTTATTGGACGGCTGTAAACACGACTTGCCCTTACAAATCACTTCAAGTGCAACAAATGTTTTAAGAATTGGCTGAAGAATGAAAGGGGAGAGACGAAACTGTTATTGATGGGACTATGTAACTAGAGGGTAAGCTAAATTGGTTGGTCTTGCAGTAGTAGTTAATGTAATCAAATTTATTTTCTACGTAACAGCACTCCAACAGTGCTGAAATCAAACAACATAACATCCATAGGCAAAATTATGTTGGAAACTATTACGTAACTAAATATTTTACGTGCAAATCAGCATTTCTCAACAACGGATAATGTGGATCGCTGTTATTGAACTGACAAAATTTGCAATATTTGCATGCCTCCACGGGGCGGAATGCTCGTACCATAATTCTATTTCCAATTTGCGACTAAGCTTCAAATATCGTGTGGGGCAGTTCAAAGCTATCAGTATAAGATTAAATGTATTCTGTGCTATCGGAGACACGCAAATGCACCGGATGCGGTGCGCTGTAACAATTTACAGGGGCTCATTCATGTGTTTTAATTAGTTTGTAAATGAATGCCTATGGACGTTAGCGGACCACAATGTTTTGATTGATTGAAATAGATTATGGAAGTTCGGAAAACGTACTAATGAGGTTTTTAGGCACTATGGCGATGGAAATGGACGACACGGCAAAGCATTTCACATAGGTTATTAAATTAATGTTTCTGTGTGGTCTCAACATTGAAGTATATTTATTTAAAATGTAAGTAAATCGCTTCAATATTGGTACAAAAACGAAAAAAATACTTCCTTCCACATCAATCCAGCGCACGGATCTGACAACTGTGGCTACCATGAGTTTAAAATTTACGCGCACGATATCACCTACGTAAATATGTCTATGAAAATCTTGTACAGCGCCGCTGGTGGTTACGCGAAGAACTACAATCGGCCATATGAAAAAAACAACTCGATAGGTTTTTAACGTACGTAAGTTTACGATAGCCAACTCATAGTAGGCCCTCTGATAATTAATTTGTTGGGCGATATGGCGTGTAGAACTGTAGAATTTATTTTTAGCCAAGCAGGTGAGGAATGAAAATAATGAGGGTTAACGCGTATGAGAAATTCACTAGATGGCAAAACGTAGGCGTTAGGTCCAACAGCAGTAAGATTAATGAATATTGACATGTCTGTCAATGTCACGTCAAAAATAAACCAATCATGCTGCATTTGGACCTCACGCCTACGTATTGCTATCTAGTGAATTTCACATACGCGTTAACCCTCATTGTTTAACTTTTAATATATTAAAAGCATTTTACTAGGTATAGTATAAAAAATACCCAAACTTTTTTTTTTGAACTATCCGGCTTTTTTTATTGTTTAATATTCTCCGAATAAAAGTTACAATTTGATACCCATGAAATAAACTAAACATAATTTGGTAACCAAACAAAAATCAATTTTTAGTTACCACATTAACTGAGAAATGAAATAGGAACCTTATGACGTAATAACTGAAATAAGTGGAAGGTAGTAATTAACATTGCGGGAACAATAAGGTCTATTTCCCGAAAAAATCTCGCTTCCTAAGACAAAGAAGTGAAAAAAAAATCGACCAAGTCCACATCAGAAATCGCAGACAGGTGCACTGCCGTGGGTATTGTCGGCCATTCCCATTTTAGAGGTGGAGGGAATCAATAGGATAGCAGGAGGATCCTTGTTTGCATCTGAATAAATGAAACTTTTTGCAATCTCTTTGTCTTTTCGTTTTTAGCCCGGAGGTTTATAAAACGGCTGGGAAATTTGCGTGCCTGTTGGCATATCGCGAATTAAAAATAAATATTGAGAACAAAGGGTGAGGGAGTATGGTGATGATTTCACAATACATCCTGATAATTGTCTAGGTTCCGTATAAACTGAATCGCAAAGTCGTATTCCGCGTTAAACAAGTGGATCCGTGCCAAACCTTGTATGGATTTTTGAATTTGTTTTAATAGCCACATTTATTTAAAAGTTCTTTGTTGAATTTGATAGTGTTATTTTGTTTAACATCGTTTTGTTTGAAAAACTGGGTTCAATATCTACTGACATTTCAGGAAATAAGTAAACTTACAGTGTAATTAGAATAAATATATTAAATATGTAATCTACAGTGAATAAGATACAAAAATGATATTCAAAAGAAATTGAAAAAATGTTAAATGCTTCAAAATATTAAACTCTACATTATATAATGTGGAAGCTTTGACTTTAACATGGACAAAATTAGAAGTTCTAGCAAACCCAGCTCAAAGAGACATAAAAATAAAACATCGTAAACGTATAAAAATAGCACAGTTGGTAAATTAACTCGGAACGAAACTATAACTCTCGGATATAGGAAGGTTATAACAAGAAACTTTTTAATTACAACAGTTCTTGCAATTTACGAGAGCTCGTGAGCCCTCCTTACTTGTGGTTAAGTGAGGTCTTAATGCTTATGTATGTGTGCCCTCTATGGTGCCCTCCCTGCGGTAAAGGTTCCCGAGTGAGGGCGAAAGGGCAGGCCTTTTGAAGCCCGATCTGGTCACTGCTGAGTTCAGGGAATGAAAGCTTCCGTCCGCAACTCTCATCGAAGTTTGAGATGAAGTTGCATTTGAAAAGGTTTAGAAACCGTGGTCTTTTTTACTTTATTGTGTCATCATTTTTATTTTGGATTTGAATGGATTTGATTTTGCTCAAAATGACTTGAAAAATAATCTTAAAATGACAATATAAGGACATTTCCAAAATATGGACGAGGTGTTGTCTAAGAATGAATTGTACGTACACATACATGTACATATTGTATGAATGTGTAGAATTTTTTCCAACTATCAATCCTAGTGTATGTGATTGCAGCATTTATACAAATATTATTATTTTACTTGATAGCAAATTGAAATTTGACGAAAGAAATTATTTTATTCTAGTTGGTGTCATATTTGGAGAATAAATTAGGGGGGTTGTGATAGTAAGTGGGGGTGCTGAGAAGTCGGCGAAGTTGAAGTTGGGCTGGGCTGGTCATGTTTGTCGAATGAACTCCGAGGGATGGGCAAAATTGGTCACCCAGTGGCAGCCGAGCGGTCGTCGGCCAAGGGGAAGACCAAAAAAGAGATGGCGAGATGAACTCGACGCCCAACAACCAAACTGGCCATCTCTTGCTACCGTTCGACAAACCTGGAGTGAATTGGGGGAGGAATTTGATAAGAAGATAGTAAAATAAGAAAGTTGTTGTTGATTTTTCGAGGCAAGAGCATTTGCCGGTTGTCGCATTTCATGTGGCGATTGTGATTTTTAAGGTGCTCTAAGCGCTAGGACGCCATTATATCTTCTATATCCTATTGCTTGAGGTAAAATTATAATCGATGATGATGCTGATGGTAATTACATCATGAACACCTAAAATACTGCTACTTGATTTGTAATTGTATTGATTTAATTTATTAAATTAATGTAAACAGAATGAATGTTATAAAAATTCCGTAGTAAGCTAAATATTTTAGAAAAAAAAATCTTGTCTTCCGGAATGGATATTGATTCGATTTCGTTTGGATTACTATTAGTTTGAGGAACAAAATGAACGAAGGTTTCACTCGTGGCAGCTATCGGTCGAACTTCCATACAAATATGGGTAATGTCCCATTATTTTGGTCATTTCGGTAACAGTCGATACTATTAGCTTTATGAAAGTTATCTCTGAGAGATATATTTCAATTTTAAATTATCGATATAAAGACGGAAATAAAGAGTATGACCTAAACAGTCACCGTCAAAATTGCATTAGTTCAAATAGAACCGTTCAACTAGCGGTAACTGCCATATTAATAGCAGCAAATCGGTCCGAATAAACTCGCCATAATATTTGGTAAACAATATAATAATAGCTAAATGCTTCTACTTAAATTGAGGCACTAATTTAAGTAAAAGCAAATGTATGATCCGTACTTAATCCCATAAAAAAATCTTAAGGATCAAGTGACAAATGAGTTTTTAAAGCAATCTAGAAACTATTGAGAATTTCTTTCGTGGATGTAATTTTCAGTAACTGCAGTGAAAGACATGAGTATTCGCCAAGTCCACCCTGTAAAGATTTTTACCACACACATTTTTGATACGCGTTTTACTTTTATTACACACGTTTTTCAGTTTATGATTTTACACCGCTTCGAAAAAAAATCTATCAAACCTAACCATAACACCATTACGGTCGAGCTGCTAGCAATATTTTTAGTGAAATTTAGTTTGCAGGCTAATTTTATTTTGATCGGCTAATCGAAAATTCCAATTATTTTATCACCTTACTGTATATTCATATTTTCAGTATTCTGTTTTAGCACTTTGCTTAAAAACAAAATAAAAAACATTTTAGCTATTAAATTGTGGAGACTGCCTATGGTATATCAAATAACAAAATTAAAGTACTATCACAAATTACATGTTCGAATTCGTCTAACGATAAAATACTTATCAAACTTCTCGGTAGATACTAACTCCGTCCGAAACCCATTAATTGAGAATAGTATATTCAGATATTCACACATCTCGGGCTATATTACATTATCACGTTATTACGATACAACTTTCGGGATCTGAGGAGCCGTCCGGCAAATATCTTAATTAAGAGGGATCTTTCGTCTGGTATCGGACAAGAAGCCGCGGGGAGGTTTTCCACCGCCCACCGCGACACTGTGGCCGAACTTATTACAGCGGCCAACTTAAACATAAGTTTTTTGATAAGTCAGTGTTTAAACGATAGGGGGGTGGGCCGTTACAGGTGGCTAGGGGGTGAGAGGAGGTCCCGAGTAGTGAGGGGACGACGCCCAAATGTCGATTGGTGCTAATCATTTAATTTTTTTAACGCTTTTGAGCAGTAATGTTCTGTTGTCAATCTAATACAAAGTTAGTAGTCCATGCATGACATAATCCGTACAAACAATAATGTAACTATTGTGAAAATCGATAAAATATGATTGATAGATCGTGGACATGTTTGCACTATTTATCGATTTAACTACACTTATAAATACTTAAATTTGATTACTTGGGTTGTAGAAAATGCATAAGAAATTATTATTTTTTATTCAAAAATCTTTAAAAATCTAAAAGCGTTACAACAAGAGAAATGGTCCTAATAAAATATTAACGAAAAGAAAAAATGATTGCAAGAAATTATCGAGATTTTTCATTGTTTCCTCTTTATTAAAATAACAAAACCGTTATCAATCTCACTAACTCTTCTTAAAAGTTAAAACTATCACGATGTTTTGTCAAAATCTGCCTTATTGAGGGGTTTGAAAAAATGGTCAAAAAAAATAAATTAAATGTCATAGATAGGTCATCGACTTTTGACATCACTGTGAAGCAACAGGGTGCCGGACGCGTGCGCGTTGCCACCCCAGCAGGCCATAAATGGGCCGACGGGACTGTTTGGCCCTCAGACCTGAGGCAGAAGTCGACACAGCCAGAGGCTCCTTCTAGCCTCCCGCGCGAGACCTCTTCGTAGTAATGTGCAACTTCACTCTATAGTTGGGCACACCTGGAACTAAGTGCAGTGGTTAACAATCTCTTTGGTGATCATGACGATATAAGTGACAATGACATTTTGGTGCTGTGGTTGTGTGAGGAACGAATTTTAAGGTAAGTTTTTTTTTATAATTTAAACGCCGAGTTGCTACGAGCTACGAGATGAGGCGGCGAGTACTACGACTACGGTATTTTGTAAATAGTAATTTCGCAGGTATTTGGGTACGCGCTGTATTTTTTTTCGTGTGGCGTTTGCGGATTTTGCGAGCTGAATTTTAATTGTGATTTTCTAAAAGTTGTTATATGTTTTAAAAATGTTTGCTGAAGAGTTCTTGGCCTGTAAATCGTTTTCATGGGAAACTGGAACGCTTTTGAATGTTGAAATAACAATTAATTAATTGGGAATATTTTTTGCTAAGTTGTAAAATAACTTTTATCGCTGTTTTGCTATTATTGCAAACAAATAGTTATTGTTATATTATTTCTATGACTTTTACCTGGTTTAATTAACAAAAACCTATTCATACACTTGCGAATTACAACTTTTCAGTGAATATTTTAAATCATATAATTATTTTCCTTATTAAATGTTGTCGTTGTGTTGGATTTTAATGTTACATTTGAAACATTTCACTTTGTTTTTCATGCGAATGAATTTCGTTTAATGCAAATATTATTTAACTAACATTATCGTAACACAAGTGTTACGATTGCTACTTATTTTATTTGCTATTACGTGTTGCCATTTGAAAAACAAAAATAATGTTTCAAATAACTTTTAAACTTTCGTTTGAATAAATCCCCACGCTATGTGTGTATGACGATTATATCATTGACGTGGATGTTATGGAAAGTACAAGATGACTTACTAAACTTTTAACTTTAAGGTCTATCTATATATTCTAATAAGTTTGAAGTCGTTACCTTCATTTGATGTGCTACATTTTATTTAAATGTTTCATTTGTGAATATTGAAATTGAAATATAACAGAGACAGTTTTAAAATTGAATTAAGTTTGGGACTGCCTGATAGAGGCTTCAGCGTGTGTTAAGCCATTACTATTAAGAGTTAAGAATTACACGGGAGACGTGGTGTACGGGCTTTTCCATAGAAAAAGATATTTTTCGAAAATCGACTTTGCATAAACAACCAAAATTGAACTTAACTTATCGGATTTAGTTCGTTATCGAATTTCTAAAAAGAAGATCAATTTGTATTATGTAGGCTAATGTCTAAAATATATTAATTTCAACAAATTCCAAGTGTTTGATTGCAATTTTGTGTCGTTTCATTTACGATTTTTTAGTTGTTCACAAAGCAAAAACTTCTGCAAATTCTGCAATGTTGCTAAAAATATGATGATGATATCAAATTGCAAGTACGGGCATCCTCTCAGAGGAAGTCGGCGTATAAAATCATGAGTAGCCCGACCATACCTCTACGCCACGAATCGTTTCATAACTTCAGACATATTTGACGTAGACGAGAATTCAAGTAAACTGAGGTTTTGCCACAAGCTAAGTTTAACTGCACCAAAGTCTAACACCAAAACTGTTGAATCTGTTGGCAAGTCCAAGATTTATTTTGACTGAATATCAAACGGGAAATTAAGCTGACTACTTGAACGGGATTAAAAATTGGTTCTATATGTTAGTTAGTTGTAAGTGCTGGCAGAGTCCAGGGAACAATAGAAATGAGTTACCTATTAGCAAAGGGACCTTCTTGTCTTCCTCTTATCGTGTGGTTGATGATCAACCTTGTGTCAGAGTTTAAGCCGTCCCTAGGCCTCTGACATGGTTACACACACCGTAGAAAAATCTCTCAGGTGTGCTGGTTTCCTCACGATGTTTTCCTTCACCGTTAAAGCGTCGAATGATGGTACAAATGAATTTCAAATTTGTAAAACACATTGGTACCTGGCGGGGTTTGAACTGGCGACCTCACGCATGGCAAGCAACGACCTTAACCACTCGGCCATCGACGATAAGGGACCTAAAAACCGTTTTCTAAAAAAAATAACATGATGACCCCAACTACGGAGTAGAAGTTCTATTAGGACGAATTAATAATAATCATTTTGCATTATTCTGTATGACGTTCACTGAATGATCCGGTAAGAACTTATTAGAACACAAACTGAGTTGGGTCTAAGTCTTATAGAAAGTTTAATTCGTTTGTCGACTTTTATCATATTCTACCTTATCTGGTTTGCATTCCTTCACCAACTCAAAGTTGACACTGATCAGATATCACTTTTGCATTTACTAATTAAAGAACAAGTATTATAACTGATTATTATCTATAAGTAACTGTTGTACACTTTTGGACTGGACTTCTGTTGAGTTGCTTATTCTCTTTGAAACACAGCAACTAGGAAATTTAACTTAATTAATAACTTAGGATGAAAAAGTAGTAGGCAAGATTTATTTCGAGTAATATTATATGTTAACTTAAAAAAAAGAAATTATTGTCTCCAAAATCTTATACAAAATATGGCTTAAACTGAATAAAACTGGACAAAGAATACATTTGACCGATATTACAATATGTATGTTTATTCTTATACTTAACCTAACCTTACCTAACGAGATGAAAAGAGCATAAGAAGTTGGCCTCGCATCGGCGGTCTCGTAAATTTTGATACACAAGTACACATTGCATTGTTAACATTTTCTCTCGTCTCGTTAAATTTTGTAAACTTTCCATGCGGCATGGAGACTGAATGTCGACACTGCACGAACACATAGAATATGTTAGCTGCAGAGTTCTTTGTCACAAAATACCAGTTTTATTCTCTTTTAAAATACAACGGTAATTTTGTCAGCCTATTTTGCAACACAAAAACTTTATTTACGCTGAGATTCGTTAAAATAATTCCGCTCAAGTATTTAAACTATCACCACACCACTGGCTTGTTAAACATTGTTAATACAATTCAACCACTGATTAGGAAAAGTAAAATATTCTCCAATGTCAAAGCGATCCCCAATATAATTGGAGGACAAAAACTTTTTTCATTTTTCTTCGAAACGTTCTTTTTCGGCGACCTTAAAAAAAATCAACGAAAATTGAAACAAACAATTCGCAGTTTGAAATTTGAGGGAAACAAAAATAAAAAGATTTTATACGCGTTATTTTATGGACCCGTCATTTGCAACCACTTTACTTTATCTTTTCAAAGATATGCTTAACACAATTTACACATCTCAAAAACCGCTCAAGTAGTTCTTAACCCGGCGTCTGCTAGGTTAGGGTCATTATGACCAGTGTTGTTTTTAAAGGAAGGTATTTTAGAAAATATAAGTGTAAAGTTATCACTCTTCTCAAGATGTAGCTATTGATTATTTAATTTTTTTATTTGTACTGTCATTGCGCATTTTATTATATTTTGTTATTTTTAATAAAAAATAAAGAAGAACTCGAAAGGCGGTGAATGCTGTCAATATTAGAAGATAAATAATCAAAAATTGGGAGAAATAGATTATTAGATAAGCACAAAATATTAGAGGAGCCCCCTGTTAAGGTTCGTGGTATTTGTGAACGATGCCAAATATGTCCCGCTATAAATTATAGGAAAACTACCCATATCTGTCAAAGACAAAATAAATTCATCTGACCTGAACTCATAATTTCCTTCTGTGGCGGCGCCAGAGTGACGGTGACAGTATTCATTAACACTATGATTATATATTTTTTACATTTATATTATAATCTTAGTGTAAATGCATTCTTAAAGATCTAACATAATGTTATTCCAAAAAGTTAAAGTTGAATTAGTAATTTTAAATTTTTTTCCTAGTACGTTTCTAGAAGGCCAATTTTTGGTTGTAAATTATATACTGATTTATTAAATACAAAATGAGATCAATATAAATATAACATATAATTGTATCTCCAAAATATTATAATTTGAGAACTTTTTTCCAGTTAAACACAAATTTCCACTTAATCTCACAGAAATGGTAAAAATCAACTCCTGTTTAATATCTGGTACTCCTGTATAATACTGACCCACCATGCAGTTATTGTACCCATGTTCTACCATGCTAACGCCGGGTTAAAAGTTCTTATTGTACTTCTGTAAAGTAAATAACCACCAGTGACTCAGTGACTGATTGTCCGTAAACAGAGTGCACTTTGCCAACAGCGCATTTTCCACCTAATTAATTCGCGGGCCGTGAAAAACTTTTTCCAGTTATCAATTTCACCCGCCTTCTTCGTCTCGGCAGAGCCCAGAGCGACGAAATGTGAAATTTCAATTCCACAGTAAGATTTTTATTAAAGTATCGAGGCTTGGGAACCGTTCGACTATAGTTTGGAAACAAATAAACGACTTTCCTCACTCTTTCTCCTTTTTTATACATAAAAGCGTCGAGTTGATTTATCGTCGGGGCGGCGGGCGACCGCGTCCCCGGCTCTGCCACGAATCTTGATCGACGAAGCATTTCAATTTATTTTATGAGTCGGCACCTTTAGAGAGCTAGCCCTTAAAGGACCCTATTTGGTCAAGCTGTCATTTATTCAGCACCTTAACTAATTCATCTAACGTTAGTTCGCTGGCAACATTCAAATGCGGGTAACTTTTATCGTTCAAATTCCGTTCAGAGCAACGATTTTCACCACGTCCGCGTGAAGATGAAAAATTAAAAAGTAGTTTTGACTGGCGTAAACTGACAATCGTCAGCAAAAAACTGACGCACTCGGATTCGGCCGGCGAAAAGCTTTGAATTGGTGGTGCCTAAATGCAGGGTGCAATTGTTCCACTGTCATGCAATCAAGACTTCATTATGGAAGAAAAAGTTAAAATTATGAAAACGAAAATGCAGACATAAAAAAATGTCAGGCCTACTCTAGGCTTTAATTGAAACTATGAATCCGGTTAGCAAAGACGTTTTGCTATTAATACAAAAACAACTTAATTGAAATTAGTACTAAATAAAACTTTATAACAAGCGGTTTAACTAGGCAAAGAAAGGATCAAATCAAACTGAAATATATTTAATAAAATTATTTTAATTCACATCTAATGACGTTGAAAACTAAACTTCAACGGAAGCAAACACGGTTTAAACGCCGCATTTCAATATTCCCTACTATTAAACTCTTTTAGTCGTTCAGTCTACGCTATAGTTGAAGCGTTGAGCGCTTTCAAAATATTTCCAGAGCAGTCACGACGAAGAAGTCTGACAGTGTGGAACATTTATTTCGGTTTCACTTAGCGCTCTGTGGCTGATAGATGGTTAAGCACACAACGCTGACTTTATAAGAAAGCACTGTGTACTATCAACGACAAACAAAGCCACGAAAAGATGAAGATCTCAAACGAAATATTTACTAGAACCTGGTTTGATTATTTATCATGTAAACTTATGAAAATCTTAGGCGTACCGGTAGATGTAGGTATATATTTTACAAAATCATGTAATTAAAGAAATGAACTCGGTTAGTTATAGATTCCTTTTTAGTCTTTCAATGCCAGGATTAGTTTTCTTGCTGATTAGTAGAGATTTCCGTTGTCTTTATTGAAAAAAGCAAATATAAATCAAATCATATATAGCCATTTAAAAATACATCATTGAAAGTTATCCGTGTAACGAAAAGTAAAACTTCATCATTGAACTCTTCTTTTACTAGCCTTCTCTACCTGCGCTGGGGCTAAAAGGAAATTATCCACCACTCCTACATTAGCTTCCCTGGTGAAGTAATGCTTTACAAAGCTTTGTAACAAGATAACAGCCGATCAAGGCGCGGAAGCTTATTAGTTGTCAAGTTTTATCACCGTGAAATTTCCTATCGCGCTGAAATAACGGAATTTTGACGCGAAATCGTTGCGCGCACGCTCTCCGTCAGCGCTGAAAGAAAGCAAAAAGCGCAAACCGGTCGCTGTGTAAACAAGTTAGCGCTTTTGAGAGCAACGTGAATTTTAAACGGCCCTCCGACGGAATTCCGGGCGGCGTTACGCGCCAACCGAAAAGGTAAATGGGTCATAAAGGCGTATCAATATTGACCGCGCAACTCCCATCCAGCGTACATCATGCCCGTTATATTGGCCATATCTCACGTTATGCGGGGAATCCATTTTTTCCGACACTAATTTATGTCTGCGTCGCTTTTTTTTATTTTTAAACGGTTGCCGCGTTTTTTTTAACGGTTTGCCGGGTTAAAACCAATTGGGGACGCGCGGTGGTTTCAGCATCGACAATGAAATGCGGCCGAGTAAAACAAACTATTGCACAATAAAATGTTTCTCTGGTAGGTCGGAATGTTCCCAAACTTGTCCGGTACCGGGCATCAGAAGGTAAATAAAGCACTACAGCGAACGTGTCTGCGATAGGAGTCTGTATAAAACCAGGACGAAACTTTATCTGGCTTCATGCCACCCTTTTTAATATTAATATACTTTTCTGTAGTTCAGTACGAAAGCGTCAACGATACCAAGTTACCTCTAACGATAATACTCATTGGAAATTTGCATTCCGAGAACGCTGTGTACGCACGAATGTTACTAACAAACAGTCCTGTGGGACTGTGGGAGAGGAAGTGTTCGTGCGTGTGTGCATGTGTCAGGACAAACTTCTAGGCGTCTTTCTGATCTCTATGTAATGCATTATACTATTACATCTTTATGTCATTTAATCAAGAACCACTAAGATTGTAGGGTGTATATCCATACCAACATGGTTTACATGGTACTGAAATTACATAAAGGGTGGTTACTCAAAGAATCCTTCAACATTACCCCACAATTACAACAACAATAAGCCAACAAAAGGTTTTCGTTAGAAGCGCGTCTTGATTAAATTTCAAACAAGGTTAATTACTATTTTCGTTAACAGTTTTAATTATAATCCGCAACGAGGAAACCTTTTTATTAGCGGATGGGTTGGTCCAAACGAAAATATCATATTTCGTTGAACTACACTTGTAAGGTTGTCCATTTGGACATTACTCACGGTGGTTAATTCATTTCAGTGAAATCCATTGAATTCGGACCCTGGTAGCTCATTTTCTAGTTCATCATCATCATCATCATTCCCATTCCTGTCCACTGCTGGACATAGGCCTCTCCAAATGCACGCCACTTCTCTTTATCCTCGGCCACTCGCATTCAGCTCCTACCAGCCGTCCTGCGCAGATAAATAAATAAATAAATAGATCGTCACTCCACCTGAGTTGTTTTTTTCATACGGCCGATTATAGTTCTTCGCGTAACCAACAGCGGCGCTGTACAAGTTTTTCATAGATTTATATTTACGTAGGCGATATCGAGTGCGTCAAGTTTTAAACTCATGGTATGGCCCTACTGTTTCACCGAGCCAGTCAAATGTGCAGGTGATACTTTCTCCTTTATGTATCACGAATTTCTCCCTCCACCTAATAAAGTATTCAGTCTCACTAAAACACTGGCAACACAATATATTATTTAGTATACTTCGTTGCATGCATGTTCCACGCTAAAAGCTACGTGGTTGAATTTGATTTAGAAATGTAAAACGAATTAAAAATGTAGTCATCAGTAACAATAGTAAATCTAAAATTAAATTTTATTTAAATAAATAAAATATTTTTTTAAATTTATTTAATTCGAGATATTTACAATAGCATTATACTTATACGCAGGTTTTAATAAGTATAGTGCTGTCAATAATTTGCTGGCACCAAAAAATATCTACCTAAAATACTTTCAGGTATTGTTAAAATTATTAAAATACTGAATTTAATATAAAGGTTAAACTTGGTCAGCGATCATAAAAGATCATAAATTGCTTACATTTTGTTTCTTTGTTTTCTTTTTAATCTGTGTTTTGTTACAAAAAATACAATAGTATTTGTATTTTTTTTAAAGCAGCAATCATATTTGAATTTGCTAAATCACTTTATTTATAGAGAATTAAACGTAGTACAGACGTAAAATCCAGTACAGCGTTGGTAATAATTTGTAAAACTGCTATGATTTCATAACATACATGAAATAATTAACAATAACAATCATCGCTTTGTTCAGGCTTCAAAATATGCAAATATTTCGTGATTAGGTAAGCGCTGATAGCAATCAGCTTACACTATAATTGTCCGGAAATCCAATATGGCCAATGAAATACACTAACCCAACAATTAGGTTAATGAAAGTCTACATCGCATGATAGTAGCACGATTAGACTTGCTTTGAACACATCAGCCAATCAATTGGCGGGTCTAGATATTATCTTGGTATTATCTGGATCTATGGTACTTGACGTCAATTGCAAGATATCTTGAGAAACGTTTTATTTTGTTGTTATTTTATTAGTATAGCTCTATCATATGATAATAGAAAAAATGTAGATTTTTAAAATTATTATGACTATAACATTAATTTGTTGTATGAGTGAACTACTTACTACTTCTTCTAGTAAATTTTATTATTAAACTTTAGTTTAAGACATAATAAATAAATAAATATTGTTATTATTTTTATTATATCACAGCCGTAACTTAATTAATTAAAAGGTACCACATACATCATTCATTCATATTATGTCCGCACAGGCTCACAAATAAGTTAAGCTAAATTAGTCTAAGTACGTAGAACTATATTGAATAAACTACTCAGCACAGATAGCACGGATTCATCTGTTTTTGTTTCACATTTACCTATTTGATGGCGAACCGCCTTTGGCCATAGCCATAATATAAAATGAAAACCTGTTTAAGAGGATTCGACTATAGAGTTAAAGAGACCCCTTTATATTATACGGTGTACAGCCGGGGTCCCGGTAGGCGATGGGGTGAACAAAATAATTGTTTAAATTTGATAGTGTCGAAATATGAGTTCGGAAAAGGTCCCTTCCATAAGCATTTGGGAGGGTTTGCTTCAAATACGTATTTACGTATACTTGAAGTAATAAGAATTGATAAAAAAGCTGTTAATTTGTAACTCACGTGTGTTCATTTTTTTATACGTTAAACGTTTGGTGATTTCGATGTGTCTAAAATAAATTAGGTAGGCAGATATTGAAATCACGACAAATGTCTCTAAGCTTTGATCTATGTCGTTTTTTCTTTACGTAAAAACTTATTAACTTAAAACGACATTCATTTACTACTTCACGAGTACTATTCTAAATGGTAGACTCGACGTATCGAGCTCTCTAAGACTTTAAATATGTAGGATTCGCGCAAATAGTGGACATTCAATACTTACCTACTACTTTTAATCAAGGTCCGTAATATGCGCACTTGTGTCATCGCTCTCGCCCAAGCCCCGTCCTATAGGGTGGAACTGATAACGCTTTATGTTCACGAGCAGTTGTTTTAGGGCCTACTTTACATAATGTTGCCGGTATAAAACACAAATTCGGGATTATAAGTCTTTATACGTACGTTGAGTTAGCATTTTTAAGTGAAAATTATGGGTGATATCGGTGATATTATTAACATTTTGTACCGTTTTAAAAAGTATTTTGTGATTTAGATACATAACTCATAACTCCACCATAGCAATAAGGGATTACAAATTATATAGATTTTGTTTAAATTTTAAAATACAGCTTTTTCAATATCAATGGAAAATAAAATATCTGTACAATAATTCCTTTTTCTATACGGCAATAACACTCTCATAACTTGAGTTTACAGACAAAATTATATAAATAGGGGTTTCCTTTATACATATTTACGATCTAGATCGTGACTTATCATGTTTGTATTAATCTGTTCTAAGAAGAATGTATGCCCATAAAAGCTTCAAATAAACGACTGATAGGTATTAAAATTTCCATAGTGTCTTTAATCCATCTAAACCGGCTTCAGTGTTACTTAAATCCATCTTTATTATATTTACATTTGGCAGTCGGTTTGCAAAGATTATCCGTGGAAATAAACGAGTGAGGCGCGTGTTGGGTCTGCCATCCATAGATAACACGGGACGTGCGAGGGAATATTTTACCGCTATGATCATTTTTAGCTGACCTAGACTTGTCTTTGGTAGAGGCAACGTAGAATAATCCGCGTTTAAACATTGTTAAACCGTACGTTGTGCCGCTTTCGCGCTGCATAGTTAGAAATAGTTCAAAAAGAAATGGCGCAGTTTGATGATTTTTGCTGGAGACAAAGGTTGAGTTATGAAAAAATATCTGTGGTCGCTTTTTTTTTTAACGGAGTGACACAGACGTCGATTTTAATGGTAGGCTTGGGAAGCTTCTATATTAAGCTTAAGCATCCAAAAATGGCGCTAAGTTAGCGGTAACTTCGGAACCACGTAAAGCACTAAAACGGCTTTTCAAAAATTAAACGAAAATTCCCATACAAGTAACTGATGAACAAGTTCAAACAAGCACTGTCTAATTTCGCAGAAGCTTATTTAGGATCCACTAAACAGTTTCGTGTTCCTACCAAATTACAGGAGGTGCTTGATAAAAGAGACGCCCCGTTTTGTTTAATCCTTTGTTTCGGCCGGTCCTGTGCTATTTTTCTTTGATGTTTTTCTTTTGCGGACAATTTCAAGACAAGCCGAGGCTGTGACTGACATGGGCAGGGAGCTTTCGGCTCGCTTACCTGCTCAGAATTGTGTGGTTATAATATTATTGTAGGCAGCTCACTGGCTGCCAAAACAAGGACTGTTAGTCTGTTACGATACTTTTTCATATTTTCATAATTCTAAAGTCTATCCCCAAATTATTTTTTTGAAATTTCAGCGACGCCAACTTGAGACGATTTTTACAGTTTATTATAAAATGTTTATTTGTAATCGTCAAATACGAGACGAAGTGTTCATTTTATATTACGGTTCATTTAATATTTAAAAGGAGGAGGTACGTTCTTTTTTCTTGGAATATCAATAGGTACCCTTATTTACATGGGTATAAGTTCAAAAGATATGAAACACTTTATATTACTCCACAATTCTCGTTTCTTGAATTATTTAGCTCGTTCCCTAATTGGGGTGCGAATAAACTCTTTGAAGTGTGGAGGTGTAGATAACGATATTTTTAAAGAGGTGCATGATCCTCAAAGGACCTTTGCAATCCTACGTTTGGGCGTGATGCACCCTTATCTCGCAGCCGAAATGCATGGCTATTACGCAAATCATTCCGAGCAGAAAGAAATTCATGCTCGCTTAAAATTTTCCTCGCAATCGGAGATATTTAGATTGGCCGCCGTATCATGAGGTCGAAATCAAGTTAAGATTTTGCTTTTCAATCATAACTTTCTGCTTTGGTCTAGAAAGTCGCTACTATGAACGATTACCTTTATTTTTATTTTGATAATGCAGAAAATATTGTTTTTCCTGTAAAAATTTCAATTGTAATACTAACGAGTATGCAACCTTTTAGTTTCTATTAACAACTTTTAAATCAGTTTAAGTATTCAATCAACATTCTGATCTGTATGATACTTGCAGCTATTCAAATTGATATAGGTATACCAAATTTGAAAAATTCATATCTCACGCGCTCAAAGGTAATCTTTGACCTTTTCATTGCCTTATCGATTGTGGTTGCGCAAATAGCATATCAATACAAACATGCAAAAAATTATGATGTTCTCAGCATCGGTCCTGCAGCCGGCTAAAGGTTACAAAGGAGCAATCTAACTTTTACTAGGTGCGGCGATGTCTGCACATGAAGTCTGTTTAACGAGGGTACGCGTACCAATCTGACCTTTGTAGGCACGTTTAGGCTCAATAATAGCGCCCTGTTTCTTTTAATTTTCGCCCTTATCCCCCCTGAGATAAGAACAAAGGAGACTTGATGCCGAGGTTTAATCGTTTTAGTGTGATCGTAATTTTGATATTGTACTGTGTTAGGAGTGGTAAAGAGATTTGCCGCATTCATTGTTAAACGCTGGATGATCGAATGTTTAACCTTTTTTCGGTAGTTAACATCGGATATAAAGTTGTAGATAAATAATAAGGGTCGCTTGTTTAATTTTGCTTACTAACAGTGGACAGTAATAGTTATTCATGATAATTGAGTTGCTAACGAATATTAAATTGAATTTCCAACGCATCCCTAATTTTATTTCCTATATAAAACATACTAACTTTACTTACCACATAAGAATTGGAAAGCTATGTACACAATATCTAATCATTGTGTGGCAACACACTCGTATATTATGCGGCTAATAAAGACTGATGACCACGGGGAAAATTAAGCCACTCTTATCCCGGCCTCTTATTTACGAAATAAGTTTTCCCCCATTAGTACTAATGAATAAATAATTGATCCATCGCATAGCTAAATCTGTGTGCACCCGGTGGTTACACCTTTTAAACAACATTTTCGAACGTCCATTAAAGGATTTGCAGGATTAAAGAGTCCCCTCTACAGCTCTCGTCCGTGCCAGCACTCAAAATGTATTTACAGTTTTTTAATCACCCTATTTTGTACGCAGGTAAGCAATTTGTGTTTCCACGGGATCGGCTCGGTAACAACGTAATCCGTAGGTAAGTAAGCTCGGCATGTAAGACATGTTCAGTGCAGGGGCGTAAGCGGAAAAGCACTGATTGAAAAATCATTTTATCGAAGGGTGAATGAAAATTTAAATGGGTTATTGAAAATCGAACCCTCTATCGATCACTTTCTTAATTTTGAAGTGGTAAGCACCGTACTCACAAAGACATTTAGAGCTAATTGTTCTAACTATCGGAGTGTGCGAGTGAAGGAATCATGTTTTAGTTCCCAGCAACTTATCTTTGGACGATGAACTTTATGATGATTAAATCAAGTTCAGATAACTTGATTCATAAACTAGAAAAATCTATAACATAGAGGTACCTACATAAAGTTGGATCTATAAATAAAGCATAAAGCTGGATCACCTCCATAACAAAATTACTTGGGGTGAGATCAATATCCGAATTCAATTTAATATAAGTATTTTGGACGGTTCAACAAATAGGTAAAATTGTTTGATAACAAACACCATATCAAGATTATACAGATTAAATTGAAAAGCGTCGAGGAGAAAAAATATGCAGACGCACGCGCGCTCTCGCCTTATCATAACCTCATTGCCAATCTACCACTGAACCGCTACAGAATAATATTCCCTTGGAAAAACTTCAGATTCCCCTTAAAAAGTTATGAGAAAAGGGAGGAATCCGCTAAGATGTACTTTTGAGGAATCTTTGCATAATCTACGAGTATATTGATGGTAACCAACGCTAATCAAGTGAAAATATTGTTTCGCACGCGAACGGGACGTTTACGATCAAATGTTTGAAAATGTCGTAGGAAATCGGTTAGTAAATTCCTATGCAGAATATATAACTAAGGTGTATGGCCGATTTTCGCTACGGGAACTGATCACAATAGAGATAAGCTAACTGCATAGTACATAATTATAGTGCAGAAATGTGCAGGCAAATACAAGTTCGCTTACTCTTACAGTTCGGTGAGAAGGCAATTCGACATAACCGATGAGATCAGAATAAAAACATAACAAGTAATGATCTAAGTAGCAGCTTTCTTAGATTGGCTTTAAAAAAAAGGTGACTTCTTAAACAATGAGGACTATCGTTTTTGCGATCACAAGATGGCGCCACTGTTGAATGAGGTCCAAAAATACGACTGTAAAAACTTGCTACGGGAGCCAAAATAGAAATGTACAATTTAATCATATTTCATACATTGAAACGTAAACCTATTGGCCAAACAACAGTTCTCAGTACCACTTTGTTCAAAAAACAGAGAGAACGCAAGTATTTTCCTGAGCTTTGCTTTTTCAAACATTCACATTCATTGATAATTGTCATATTGACATAGATATCGTTCAAGTATTATTCTTAATACACAAACAGTGGCATTTAAGAGGACCTGACTCCGCTAGCGACCAATTTACACGTGATAGCACCCATTCGACATGACTGATGAGATCAAAATAAAAACATGACAAGTAAATGCTCTTAGTAGTAACTTTCTTTGTTTATATTTAAAAAAGAAAGGTGACCTCTTAAACAATTAAATTAATAGGAAACATTTTATGGAAATGATCACGGGAAAATATTTATATTTAGTTGTTGTTTCTTTACCTGGCTATCATTGGCTATGCAAATCGTTATTGTAATTAACGAAGTAAGATGAGGAAGATGAAACTGTCGCGGGAGGCGATGGATGGGAATTCATTAATATTAATAGAGATCTCATCTGAGACAGATCTTTGACAAGCCGCTTGAGTAGTCCATTTTATAAACCGTGTTTTTGGGCACTGGAGTTGATATTTTGTGATTCGTATCGGTAAAGTACACAAACAATTTTTGGCTTTAAACGGTATTGTTATTATGCCCTTTTATTACAAGCATGATTGGATAGTATCACTTAAAGTAAATCGTTCTGCTACGAGGAAACAACCACTAAAATTTCACGATGTATACAAGCATGTTATAGTAAAGGAAAATATGTCAAAATTTCTAAGTAAACCTGCAGGGAAAGTTCTTTTTTAAGCTATACCATTGTGAAATCGTCACACTAGCCGAGAGGTGAGGGAAAATGATGAAGCTATGTAAATTAATGATGTTCTGGCCGTATGCCAAGAATATTTTTTGTAGGGAACTGCACGCAAAAAATATATGAGCATCCATATTTTCTTGGTAACAGCTCACCTGATCCGAGCGTGTGGAAAAGTAAATGCTTGGTCTACGTGCCTAAGTCAACGGTACATACATGGTTCTCAGACAGATTCTAAAACTTAAGGCACTTTAATGTATAATTGTTAATGCTTTATATATTAGTATCGATTATATTCGAAAAAGATTTCTTTTACTCAGCACTGTTCCGCGTGTAATACAAGAAATACTTATGTTGTATCTACGGTATTGTTGGCGCATTGGATGTCCAATGACTCTTGCGCCAAGAATTGTGGGTTCGATTCTCACTTCGGATAAATAGTTTTGTGATGTACAACGCTATTTTTTCAATATGTGTGTGGTTAAGATTCTTATTTCGGAATCAAAATAATGTAGGTATGTGATGTTTTATGACATATGCAATATAAAATGTTAATTGATGTCAAAGCTCCGCCACCTAGTTGGAAAACTCTGACTGTGAAGATTTCCTCAGGGCGCTTTCCTTCACCCAAAATATCTAAATATTAATTTATGTTTCAAAGAAGTGTTAATAACAACATTGCAAAATTATATGAAAGCTTGTCATGATTTTACGATGTCGGAAAGTTCAACGTCAAAAACTTCATAGTTCAAAGAATAAATAAGTACAAAGAATTTCCCACTAAGCTCTTCCGTCCTGAGTAACTTCATAGAATACAGTATTTCACAAAACAGACTAAGTAGTAAGTATACTATTATTCAACGTTGAATTTTTCACCAATAAAATGCGGTAACAGCTATTAGAAGTGCAACATTCAGGTGTTATGTACAATGTGCAGGTAGGTGCAATTTTTCGTATTACATTACGGTGAATGCCGGGCCCGATTCGATTGCATCGATTCAGGGCATGCGGGTAGCACAAAGGAGCCTGACCGCATCACTATAATGCGGCGTAGTGTTCCGCCCAAACTGAAAATAAGCGGGGAAATATTTTATGTCGGTGATACAGAGCATTGTGGTCCGAGGTGTTGGCGTTGCGAGGCAGACCTGATGTTATGTACTTATATGTACTGTCAGTGTATTACATAAAGCGTTGTTGCCTTTTGCGAGTTTGTTTTCAAGTTGCAACAAAATCTTCTGTGTTTATTTCGCATCTTACTCAACATCACATACATTGATCTGATCCCGTGGTAAGTAGCTTTAGCACTTGTGTTACAGATATCAGAATCAACAGTGGATACACAAATATACTTAAATATACCTAATACACACCCAGACACGGAACAAACACCGATGTTCGTCACACAAATATTTGTCCCGAGTGGGAATCGAACCCACGACTCTTGGAACTGTAGGTAATGATCCTGGGTCACTAACCATTGTTCCACCGAGCCAGTCATTGATGGTAAGGAAGATATATTGATGGTATTAGAAAATTTTAATCTTTTTAGACTTCTGATTCTCCTTGGATATTAATAATAGCTGTAAGCCCGCGACTCCGTCCTTGTAAAGTAGTTGATATATGGAAAATATCATCGATTTATATATTACCGATTGAGATGAAACAAATAGTACATTTTGAGCTAACCGCATCGCATTAGCATGCAAAACCACATATTCAAATTTTGTCACTATCGTGCACAAACGAACAAACAGACAGCACTACTTACTATACTTAACAAAATTGTAATCGTTTTTCTTATACGTTTTTAATGCAGACAGAAATAATAACTGATTAATCAGATTATGTTTTGACAATATTATACTTTGATGCGATAAAAACTCATAAAAAGGTGTAAGCTCCTTCACGGATTCAGGTTCATGTTCTAACATATCCAATATATGTTTTTAGTATTGTGACTGTTCTCTTATTCGAACGCCATTTTAAGTAAACAAAAATGTTTAACTTAAATATTAACTTAAAGTATAATAATAATGATAAGGTCAAAATAGTTTCTTTAAAATAAACCACGAGATAAACCGGCGGGGAAAGGTCACACAGCTCATTGTTCTCTCCATAAGCAAGTTTTATTTTACAAATAACGTTGTAGAAATTATTACGGCAACGTGCATCAAATTCTGGGCATACGGGCAGGACAAAAGCACCAGGTGCATCAAAATAACGCAACGTTGTAACGTACGACGTTTGAGATAAATTCGAAATGAGCGAGAAATTGTTCTGTGCCCTGGTACTGGAGCTTTTAACTTGAGGGAGTTCGGTAAAGACAGTTTTGGCAACGCTACAAATACGTCCACGTTCGAATTTTTCAGATGACTCGATAGATCTCAAATACTTAATCTCCATCTTCGCTTGAGTCGCTACACAGTTGAAATAAATGTGAGACAGAAACAGATGGCTGGGAGATAAAATATGATTTTTATTCTTTTTGAGAAGGTTCGTTATTCTGCTTACGAAAAGAGGTTGATGGTCTACCAGTAAGAACACAAGATCTGTGTTCCTAGTTCTTATAGTTAACTTCTGGCAATCCTACTAAATATTAGGAAACCGTGCACATTATGTATTACATTGTTTGGAATCTAAGATAAATGGCTCTACTAAAGAAGGGGGATAAACCGATATAAATTCAATGCTTATCGAGTTTCATTATCTCACTAGCCCTAATAGTAACCTATCGTTTAATCACAGGCACAAAATTAAAATACCTGAAAACATTTACTTATTTTACTTACTTCAATTTAATTGTTATGCAGATCATGAAATAAAAAAAAAAACATAGTTGGAAAGTTCTAAACATTATTAATTATAAATTTCTTATAAGTTATTCCATAATTATTTATTTCAAACCCAAGATTAAACTTTCAAGTGCCGACTGCAAGCGAGCAGCTATAGTTTTTGCATTCCTCCCCAACTATTACACTTCTTTATACATATACCTATGCTGCTGAGTGAAATCAAACTATTCCTCGCTTGTCACCCTTTGTTATGACATTAATGGGTAGCACTTACTCTCTGATATGCATACTGAATATTTCAACATATTCTTAAGTTCGGTAGTAATGAAATAAAATTGAATTTATGGAGGGTGCAAGATACATCAGAGTGCGAGATAAATGCACCCCACACTCGCTTTGATCTCAAAATCCCCGGACAGCCGTCTCCGCCGTTAGCAGCTCTCACCTCGCGTAACTTACTCTGTGCAACGATGTAAATAAATACACAATCTTCTTTGAAGATTCACATTCATGTTGCATTGCTTTAAAAGATATCATATATGATAAAAACATTCGAATACAATTTATGAATAAAAGACTAAAAGAAAGAGGGTAGGCCGATAATGTCTGCTCTTAGGTTTACCTCTCGCAGTTCTACATTTGACCCGAATCATGGCGCCTTCGACAGCGCCGAAATATAGCGAAATAGTAAATATCCCGGAAATATTCAGTTTCATAACAGTTAACGAGTGTTTATGATTTTAATTTAGTATTATCAATCATCATGAACTGTAATAAATCAGCCTTGAATTGTTTTAATACTTCCGAATACTGGGTGTGAGAAACCAGATGATGTCCACATTGAATTACCTTTATAAAAGCTCTTTTCACAATGTTAAACACATCCATAGTATATTTTCATAGCATTTACACTTATTTTTATATATGTACTACAATAATTCAATGAATGAGATAGGAAAAGTAATATTCATCCTGAATCGTTTCACTCTAATGGTTTCTTAAGTCACACGGAGCCGTCGTTTATTCGCGCATTAATTCGGCGGGATCCGTGGAAACCGCGCATCCTTTATCTGCCCTATCTGACTAGCGCCTCGCCCCGACTCCGCTCGGTTGAACATTTGTTTTTTTATATATAATTCTAAACTTTCAAGGTTACACACATTAGAAAACTGAAACTGTCCGGGATATTTACTATGTTGTTTTGTTTAAATACCCCGGACAGTTTCAGTTTTCTAATTTGTTTTTTTAAACATTTTGAGACTATTGTAGAATGCAATGATAGTATGTATGGCAGAGTTGTGTTTATTTTTGAAACATTATCTATTCATTAATCCTGTTTATAATTTTTTTCATATTTTATTGGATTCCTTTTCAGCTTTTTTTTATTTAATAAACTGTAAGGTACCATAACCCTTTGCTTATAGAACCTACTGTAAAAGAAGTATATGTGCGATTTTGGTCGGAAAACGCGGCATCGGTCGTTCCTTTTAAATTATACATGCGATTTTAAGTAACCAGCCGTCGATGCGATCCCCAACCCTCAATTCCGCTTATCTGCGTGATTCCGACTCGATATCCTTTCGGGGTAAATTGATTGCATAATGTTTTGATTCGCGAGATTTTTGCGTTTTCGTTCGATTACCCGGGTTTAGGGTTGTAAATTAAATGTAACAGGTTTCCAACTCAATTATCTTTTGGTCAACGTTTTTGTTAAAAAGTATAATTTATTGAACACTTTATAAAGGGTAGGTCTACATTGTGTAACGTCTTTAATAATTATTTTTTGACTGGCTCGGTGGAACATTGGTTAGTGACTCAGGTTCATAACCTACGGTTCCAAGAGTCGTGGGTTCGATTCCCACTCGGGACAAATATTTGTGTGACGAACATCGGTGTTTGTTCCGTGTCTGGGTGTATTATTAAATATATTTAAGTTTATTTGTGTATCCACTGTTGATTCTGATTTCCGTAACACAAGTGCTTAAGCTACTTACCACGGGATAAGATCAATGTATGTGATGTTGAGATGTTGAGTAATTTTTATAAAACACAAAATTGAAAAAGTTTTAAAATCATAAAAATCAAAATTAAATTTTAGTCGAGACTAAAGAAGATGACGGCAAACACTGAATAAAAAGTGCTAAGTGAAAAATTTTCAGAAAGAAAAATTCACAGAAATGGAATAGCGACGAACTAATATTAACTCCGAGTTAAGAATTAGGAGCGTCGCCGCCAGTTTGTGCGAGTAGAAATCATATAAAAGTTTCGAACGAGACGAGATCGAACTTGCGGTGGAATCAACGCATCATGGAAATCGGCGTTCGAAATGTTATAACAAACTAGCTTCGGCCCGTGGTTGCACCCGCGTTATTTCCCACGCCAACAGTTTTTTTCTTTCATGCGATATAAAATAGACTGTAGTGTCTAGCGTCATCTATAAGCAAATAACCGGTTTCTGCATGTCTCGTATTGTTTTTATAGATAAACTAGTGACCCGCCCTCGCTTAGCTTCGGGTAAATTTTACATACAAACCTTCCTTAAGAATCACTCTAACTATTTAAAAAAACCGCATCAAAATCCGTTGCGTAGTTTTAAAGATCTAAGCATACATACGGACATACAGCGAATGCGACTTTGTCTTATACTATGTATTGATGGTACCCTATGTCTTTCTTCATACTCGTTACTGTATAATATACACGAATAAATACGAATTCCAAGACGATTTTTTGAGAAAGAAATGCGTGAAGAGGTTGAAAACAAACACACATATAGATGTATCTAATATTATAGAATATTAGTAAGGATGGAAGACGAGCGATGTCAGACAGACGAATCGGGCCGCGGCGACATTGTATCGGCCAATAACTACGCAAGGAGAGCCTCCAATTTCTGTAAGGCGATCTTCGTACGAACTTGTGAATAATATTTTAGTATCTTTTTGTGAAAAACTGATTTATTGGTAGATTCTTCTTCTGCACACCATTATAAATCAAACTATTTTCAAACTTCAATACGTGTCACATGTATTATAAATGAACAGTCAGAGGTCTATTTGGAGTTGTACAATAAAATTGACGTGACATACATAAACGATATTCTTGTAAACAATAGTTTAATTGGTACAAATGAAGTTAATATATAACTTAAGAGCCTGTTAAATAGTGCCGACTGCCGAATAAATCCCGACTCAGCTATTTTCCTGACACGTCGTTCTTTGAACTTTATTTCTCTATAAGAACGATCGTAGACATGGGCACATAGAAGGAGCATCGATATATTCTATCGAAAATACCAACAGATGCATCACAAAAGGGCAGGGCAGCCTTCCCGCTCTTAGGTCGATTCGCTCTGGATATTGCTTCGAGTCAGTACATTAAAATTGCTCGCAGAGAGGTCCATTCATACGATTCTTGCATAAGAGCTTCGACATGACGATCGGCTCAATTCAAACCGGCATGGGTTATTCAACTTATATTTACTACGTGCAAAAGTTATGAGATCGCGACTTGAACAAGGCACTATGGGAGGAGAGCAATACAATAGAGTATGTTAAAGGCATTTAAATACTACATAAAATTCACATGAGCTTTATGAATGTGAAAAATGATAAAAGAAGCAAGTTGTTCCTCTAGGGCTCTCATAGAGCTAACGTTACGCACATTTAAATCAGAGTAGGGAAGCTTGACACTCACATAACTTGAAAAATAAAGGTGGGGCCACACAAGACCGTTCACGTCAGACCCGGCGTATATAAGCCTCTTTCTTTAATGTATCTACATAAATCCGAATTAAAACCTAAAGAGGCCCCGGGAATAAATAATGTCGGCTCGTTTTTCAGAGGTCTTAAGTCCGCCATCCCACTTTATGCGTCCATGTTTTTATTTTTCGTATTTAAAAACTCTGGTAATTATGACTAAGCAGATTTTCCGGGAGAAAGGTGCCTGAACATTTTTGAATATAACATTTTTCGAGCCTAAAAAATAAAGGGTCATTCAAAGGGATGAATGTGCAATTAAGCTTTGTTTCAACATCATAGATGGCGATGTAAACAGGAGAGTTTGATTTGAAGCTAGCTTTCGGTTAATGAGAATGCGAACATAACGTTTTATGACGTCATAAGCTCCGTATACCCAACTTATAAAGGCAGAGATGCATCAATAAATTAATCTCAACCGAAGCAATAATGTTTGACGCGTCTTGAGGCGGCTTAATCAGCTTAGTGAGAGAAATTTCGAGAATCCTTGTTGCTAACTGATGCTTGAATGAATTAACACGGCCTCACCGCTTTCATAACTTGTAATGAGAATTGATCTAGAATAAAAATCAGCTCTATTTTTGACACTATCGTTAAAAATACACATCGTTATAAATAAAAATTAAACGTTATTTGAAAATATCTTCTGCTCGCCTATTTCTTTATGCATACATTCGCAAGAGTTTAACATTGCTCATTCACAGTCCTGAAATAGTTTAAAAAACTAGACATCGGCTGCCAAAAAACATAAAATTAAAATTATGCGAAATTTATCCGAGGTGAGGATAATCATCATTAATTTTGACACAGATGACAAAGCAAGTGAAGTCAAGAACTAGAAACATTAAGACTGAAATTATAATTTACTGAAACAATGAAATTCTGTGAAACAATACAGAAATATTATCGTGTGTTTCGCAAACATAAATTCGTTCTTTCGCCGTTGGCGCCGTTAGTCACAATTTAATGGAATGAAATGATCGTGACAGTAAACAATTTTAATAATAACCCCCAGCCAACCAGTAATTGTGATTGCGTGAATATTTCTCGTAGACCTAGTGGCGTATCGAAAACGATATTTCACCGCAGCAGTCCGTAATAACAGTAGCTTGCAGGTAATAATATACCACGATATACCTACGTACGTACATACGTGTCGACTATAGCGTCAACAAAGAGGTAAACAAACTTTTCTTCTTTATTACACACATTACGTGAGATGAAGTTATCGGGCGGAGGTTCGGTGAGTGCCCTTTGTCTGACATCTATTTATCTAAGCTTTCGCTAGAACAATAAAAAACGATCATATTTTTGACCTGGACTTTCTTAAACTAATAAATCGTTTTTATTCTTATAAACTGGGGAAGTCCCAGAGGGCTCGCGACAGAACATAGGTATTTGTGTCAAAATGATGTATTCAAACACCATTATTATAAGGAATTGGCAACTATTAATTTTCATAGGGATTTCCAATTTCCGAGTTTAGCCTACACGCTGCAAGAGCCTCTTTTGTTACATTGCCTAATCTTGCCAGATTGCCTCCCAGTTGTAGTTATATTATTTTCTATCCAAAAACAAATGCATGCGGTGTACGTCTTTCGGCTATGATGATCTGAAATAACAGTGCGACTATTGGAACAATTGAATACAGGCTGGACCGTATTATTTACGTTTGCTTTGTGTCTGACTGATTCGAATAATGCGTCTAAACAGAGAGCGATGTTAACGGCCAACGGGATATTCATCTCGTCCCCTATAATAGTAGTAATTGCGAACATTTCAGCGCGCAATAGGATAATTGATAGTGCGATTCGGACAGTGCACATTCCGTTCGGTTGCGGTGACATGATAGTGGCGTGAGAGCCATGTTTATCACACGGAATCGTTGGGTTTACGAACCAATTTAAACTGCTTGTCTGAGCAAATTGGGGGTCGCGTCCGATAATTCAACATGCGCGTTGCTTGTACGGAATATTAGAAACCGATGTAGTACCCATTTGAATAGCTACGATGATCCACCACTACTACGTTCTGTTGCCTTAGCTGTCCGCCTTAATGGTTAGTACTAAGAAAACTAAGGTAGGTTTACTGAATAGAAGGCAGATGGATAACATTTATAAAAACAAATTGCGTTAATACTTTTATTTAAGGTATATAAAAGTAAACTATCATTCTTGAACTCATAGTAGTAAAAATCCATATGCGTTCAAGAAGTAGAGTTCCTGAAATTTGCAGCTTACAAAGTGATTTCCCAAACTGAAATAATATAGCCGATAAATTAGGTATTATCAATAAAACGCTTCCCTCATTTGAATTCTCACAATGTGCCTGCATAATTTAAAATCATGGTTTTTACAAGCAACGTATGAATGTGCAGACGCGGATTAATCGTGATCCGCATATCAAGTTGCCATCAAGCCCCATTGTTTGTTTAAAAATACTTTTTGAACAACCCTTTTGGCGTCCAGCCCAGGCCCGCCGGTTGCGGTGTGTCTGCCATCATCTACATATTGTGTTCTGTCCGCGTTACCCTTAGCGTACGTAATTCCTATTGAGATGAAATTAGTGTGCTGGAAAATCAACAGCTATCAAAATAATTTTGCAACCGCTTTTCGTTTACCAAGTTTAAAAAAAAAAATCCTGCCGATTTTTTCAATGTTCATAAGATCGCTGTCTTTTATGTATTTATTTGGTCTTTTCTTTTATTTTGTTCACCTTTCAAACAATAAAAAGTAAAAGCTAATAACCAACGGTATATCAAAGTAATTAAATAAATTAACATGAATCGTTATATAATTTGATTACTTCTAGCAGCCCATCTACGCCACCTGAAATATATATCTTAAAAGCAATAAATACATCACTGAGTAATTTCCCGGTATCAATGTTATATTTCGAATTTCCAAAATGATAAATTGTTCAGTGATCTCTTTAATATTCCAAAGATGATTCATTTTAACAACCCTCTCTCTATTACATTTGACAATTTCCGAATAATTACCGGATGTTTTCGTAAAGCGGAAATGACGTACCGAATTGACAATAATCCTACTGAGACAATGTAGCTTTCGTGGCGTAATTTCCGGGACATGGATGGAGGAGCTTCGTTGAAGACGGCGTAGTAAAAATTTTTAATAGATATCAGTTTAATGTCTGGGCTTAAAGCGTACTTAACATCTCGTCACTTGTACTTCGTTTAAGGTTTAGTCACAATATTTGTTTAGTGGCTATGTCAACTAATGACGTGTACTTACTAAACTGGTACCTTCCGAATAAGATTGTAGCAGGGTTTGTTCTGTACAAACGGTACTGTAAAAGATGGAGCAATGGTCATCTTGCTGCGTAAAAAAATATTTTAAGGCCATAGGCACTTGTAGGGTCTAAGCAGGTGATTAAATAAATTATGTCCAATTCTTTTCCTAATAACTGGGTGGCAAATCAATTTTCAATGTGAATTCGCGGCTATATTTTTTTTTCCTTGATTCATAATTTTTTTTAGAACAGCACAGTTTTTTATTTTAGCAGAAAAATGTACGTTATCAAACAAACGTGTGATCTCTGTTCCTACGGTAGTGTGTCAGGCCCAGGGCTAACAGCTTAACGACCAGTCTATGACACGTAAATCGTCAACTTAAGGATGGAATTTAAAAATAAAATCTATACATATTTTATTATCTACCGTGATTCCTGGGAAACTAAGTCCTTTCGATTTTCAGAAGACACACTCCCTCAAACGTGCTTTTAATTAAATTCATTGAGTCAATGATAACGCCGCGCCGCGGTAAATATCAAAGTAACTTTGGTCTTAAGCGTATTTAAATTATGTGATTAAGTACACTTGATCAAACATTTTCAATGCGCTACTTGTTTATCCAAGGATCCGAGGTTTATTCTACGCCAAATAATATTTTCTTTAAATTCCCCAATATTCCCGCATTATCGCTAAATTTGATGTCTTTTTATTGTTTGATATGTCAAGAGGTCGTTTGAGTCAACATAAGATGAAAGCAATCAGGAAATGGACGGGATTCCTTTGGCTTTGAACCTTAAGAATTTAGGAGCGATTCCGTGATGTTATTGAATGACTCGGCTGAAACACACTTACCGAACGACAAAGCTGCGGCATCACAGAATGGGTACAAAGCGTGCATTTTGACTCTCAAGAAATTACTCTAAAAGGGTTCTGGTGCACCATATTTTGTATTCTTCCTGATTTCATAAGTTTATTTCACAAATAGCTTACGAAGACTTAAATTTGAAATATTACTGCAAGAGGAACAGTTCTCTAAAATATGACATGTAAATGGATTAAATTCTAGATAGTCATCTACGTTGAAGGTTTACCAACTATGAAGGTACACATATCTTACTTGCTATACGTTCACTTTCATTTCAGTAACATTTTCAACAACAGAAATTCTTCTACTCAACCAACTAAAAGCCATATTTTATGATACTCCCCGCACTTTACACGTAGCCGTGAACTAACTAGTTCCCAGTTGACTTTCGTAGTTCCGTCTAATAGGTACCAGCTTATGCTTTTAGTAGGCGGCGCCTGTCCGGGACAGCTGTAGCTTCCGACACCTCTCCTCTAAATTAGTCTGATTCAACGGTTTTCGAGTCGGGGATAATAGTCGAAGCAAACTAAATTAAAGCGCGGTGTTTGCATTACGAACAATTAGACTCCCGCGGGCGGCTACGAGCCAAACGTCCATGCGTTCGCTTGGAAATTAGTAGAGCCCTGGTCTGCTCAGTTAGTACAACTCTGAAAGCGGTTTCAATGGAACTTGATATATGTCTACATACATGCTATGATTTCTTTTTTCTTTTCGTGGCAATAGCAATCATTTAGTACGATTTCTGCCATACAGACCAAGTATATGCTATAAAAGTTGTATTATTTATTAAAGAAAACAATGTCTAAGTACATCACGATGAAATTAATATAGTTTAAGTAATTGTGGAGATGCTTATTTGTTAAAAGACACTGTTATAGACTTAATTTAATACTTAAATTGCCAATTATTACTAACACCCAATTATATCAGTAAATTGGAAGTTAAAGTTTATTTCAAGATGGCGTAAAAGTTAAAATAGAAGAGTCTTTACAAATTGACGCACAATTTACTCCTAATTGCTTTCCTAGTTTCAAGAAATAAATATCACTAAGAAGCTAAGCAGCTTTAAAGAGCAAAGTAGTTTGAAGGTATTGAGACTTTCTACTATTTATTTCCCGAGAATACTCACCAGAATTTTCTTTAAAATTGCTCCATTTATTGAAGTAAGGGAAAACAGTAAATTTCTGTAAGTGGGTCTGTCAATTAGCGAGGTATCAGAAAGGTTTAGTTCGTATTAAAGCGTCGATACCAAGACTTAAGATAACGCTTTAGTTTCAGAGCCCTGGATTTTCTTTGCATTATCACAATCTTTGTTGAAAATCAATTGCGAACTTTTCTCATCTTAACATTTTAATTTTTATAACTTTTATGAGTTTTTTACGCAAACCTGCAGTGAAGTGACCTCGAGTGCAATGGAGCCTGAAGATTGGTGAATTAACGATAATTATGACATGTTTAAATCTAAAGCCGTTTGAACTGGACCCACGCTTTTGCGGGTCGCATTCCATTACCGATTGCATTCTCCCCAAAGGCATTATAGCTAATTCAAATCGGGAATCCAAGCGTTGGTGATTTTGAAGCATCCGCAAATTGGACACATGATGCGTACAACATTTTGGGAAGCCTGGTCTCGTCCCGATCCGGTATTTCATGATGCATAGCTAGGGTTGTGCAGTTTTAATGTGTCGATAAAACGTATTTTTAATTTGTCTGCCAGTAAAAAAATCAGCTGATCAACTTTTGTAGTAACTTTTACTTAAGAAGAAAGAGTTATCTTGTGTTTAAACTAAAATGTTACAATGAATCAGTTCGATTTCTATTAGAATTTAATAGAATATACAAATCTGTTAAGTCGCTTACCGATTTAACAGTGTTAAAGAAAAAACAACTTTCTCTATCTCTACGTTATTGAAAAAGTGCTTTTATTAGAGAACAATTGTGCTGTCACAGTTGATAAACTTTAGCACCTAGACTATCCTGTATCGATTCACAATCAGAAGTACATCACTATCAACTGCTTAATCCCGTGACATGCCCGTGGTAAACATTCCGCGCCTGTGAACCCTAAACGGACTCAAGTGATTTATGCACAAACTGCGTCACACGTGGCGATGATTAAACCCTGCAAACACTTGCAGAGCGTCTCTTGTCAGTAGTTCTGTGTTAGCCCTTTCAAATACTGTGTCCTTGAAAGGCGAATAAGTCATTTTGGTTCATTAGGATTTTGTTTATAGCCAAAAGTTCACGTGTAAACTTATTAGTTATTAAAAGTATAATTTATTAAAGCAACGGTTCTGGGTTATCATTCTTTCTGGGAGTACTGTGAATAAACCTGTAAACGGTTCAACGTACTTTACAGCACATTGATTCCTAATCTGAACCAATAAGGAACAAATTTGAAATATATTATAATATATAGGTTGTACATAACGTAAGTATTCGAGTTATTTTATATCGCGGGCTGTCAAGCGGAGACATAATACGCGCGATCCCGCCATCACGCATCTCCGCGGGAGTGGCGTTTTGACGTGACATGACATCTGCGGGCTAGAACGTGAATTGGAGTCAATGTCTGAATTACACGCAATCCGATTCCATTTAACGGATCCCGTGACGTTTTGCGATTTGAATTTTGTGATTTTGTATTGCGTGTTCGCGTGATACGCTTCCGTACTGATATTCGATTATTGATAAGGTATTTTGTGCTGTTTTAGAGTCAAGTACTATTAGTTGGTATGCGTCGTCCGTCTTATTGTTTACCTACTTATTTCTTTACGCTGCATGGCGTTAATATTTACATTTGAACAAATAAACAACATACATATAAATATTATACAACATCACATGCATTTGATCCAGTAGAAAGAGGTTAAGCATTTGTACTACGGATAACAAAAACGACAGGGGTAAACAAAAATAATTTAATTTATACTAATATTCTCAAACAAGATTAGTTTCTGGGAATCGAATCCACGACTCTTGACGCTTACTCAAAGCGAACAAGACAGGATAACTATTAAACGTGAGATGTATCCAGTCACTACCATCTCGTAATAATATTTTCAAACAAAATTTAGCGGTGACGGGATTAACATTAACGCAACCAACGAACGACAAAGTTATTTGAACGGAACTAATCTAATTACGACTACTATTGCAAAGCTACACCAAAACACTATTTCAATCTTCATAACTTTGATTTTCATAATATCCTCAAGCAAATTACTTACACTCCGTCCGTCTAACATTCAAATTGTTTCATTAGTTATGGACATTCTACAGTTAAACTTTCGCCAACAATTAGTTACCAGTGACTCTGGAAATTAATAGCCTTATAATAACACTTAGTACATAGTCTGTAAATATATGCTTCATCTTTAGTGCCATGTGAACGTTGATGAGTTTAGTTCAGAATAATGATAATTAAATTTAACAATAGAGCTCTCTTTGCTCTCCAAATACCTTTTAAATAGGATTACAATGGCGTAGCTTCCATTATTTAATTACCGAGTTCAAAACTATTATTCAATTAGTTAATTCAAATATATCTAGTTAATTATGGTTTATATTAAAATAACGCGTTCTGATTTTACCATGGTGAAGTTTGGTAATTCAAAATATTATTATTGAAAATAGCGCTGCGAAATTCAAATTTGAATTGTAGTTGTTTGCTGCGGTGTGGTGCCCTTACGTTATGCTTTATCCGAAATTAAAACGATAATAATATGCGTTAGGTAAACACGTTCCATTATGTGGTTTAATTTTTTAAAAAGAGAACATCGACGCGAATATTAGTATGTCCAAATTACTGTCATTAAGTTTAGACCCTTTGCGGAGAGTGCCCGAGCATTTTGTAAATAATATTAACATGCAACACAAACCGAGCGTCAGGTGTGTGCTAATTAATTGTCTGGAGTATTAGCGCGGGCCCGAGTTTTGGAAAAACAACGAACTTTTGACTTTACCTGCCTTTCGCCATTTTTAGACTCATTTACATGCTTTCACATCAGGGCGAACCTAAATAATAATTAAACAGCTATTCTATCTTCATTTTCATTTTAAGGAAATATTTTTTTTCTATTATTACTAACCTATATTAAGACTTAAATTAACTCTAGCGGAAACAATTTATGTTTTTAAGCTATTGCATAGCTTTTATCGCGGGCTTTGAGCGCGGCGACCGAACCAAGAAATTCCGTAACGAAAAAAACCTCACAATCGTCTAACGTCGTTTCGGTAGACTTCGGCACGGTGTTTGTGTGCGTGCGGTTAGACGTTTTGAACGACTCTACGAAATTCGCACGAATCGAGACGAGCTGCTCCGAAATCGGACGATGCTATGCAATAGCTTTACCGCGGCAGTCCCCGAGTGCCACACGTCTTTTTTCATAAAGACATCATCATCATGAACCCATATACATCTCCACTGCTGGGGCACAGACCTTAGTCAACCACGCTGGCCAAGTGCGGGTCGTTCGACTACACACACAACCTTAGAATTTATTCGTAGATGTGCGTGCATATTTTCTGACGATTTTTTTTTTCACCGTTAAAGCATCGAATCATACATATGAATTCCAAATTTTAAAACACAGTGTTACGTGGCGGGGTTTGAACTGGCGACCTTTCGCATGGCAAGCAATGACCTTAACTACTCGGCCATTGACGCTTTTATAAGTAAGTACATACATCGTCATTTATGATAACATTTTAACTGGTTGCTGTATGCTTATTTTATACCATGATAATATTATTTTTTATGTTCCCTTTATACGGTTGTACCTGCAATCATTTTTATGATCAAATCCTTCTTAATATTACTATACAACTACTACAACATGTAACATAAAAACCTAACAATATTATTTTCAACATGGTGAATTTTACATTAAAAACTTACACCTTCCTCTTAAATCCTTCTATACTATAAAAACCGCATTAAAATCCGTTGCGTACTTTTAAAGATTTAAGCAAACAAAGTAATATAGGAACATAGAAAACTGCTTTGTTTTTTACTATGTAGTGAAGTTGACTTGGTTCGGTGTTCTGAGTAGGCAGTGTGTTTCGACTGATACAATATTATCCCTTAGTGGAAATGAACGAACACCCCAAATTGAAGCACCTTTCATTACATTTCCTCTTGAGCAGGAAACGTTAGGTATTACTTTTGACTACTCAAAAATAAGGGCGAAGTTATTGTAAATCTTAACAGGTATTTCAATATTGCTTGAATAATTCAAAGGCTTGTTAGCTTATTAATCAAATTTTAATTAAAATTGTACGTGCCTCTGGAATGATAGTCTTGACGTTTATTTGTTTCCTGCCGTCCTCCGGCAAGGTGAATGGAGCCTTAGGAGGGTCCGATGGCATTTCAAATGAATAACGAGGAGGAGATTTGACGTAAGGTATTTTTATTGCCCGTATGAACGATATTCGAATTCTGTGGGCCACGCGCCACCAAATTTTTAGATTAAAATCTTTATTGAACATTTACATGTTGATTCTATAAATAAAATATTACCGACTGACTTGGTCCGGGTGATTAATGGAATGGTGACCGAAAATTTTTAGGGCCTTTGTAGATCGATCGCTAGCAGTGTTTGCTTGTTTGTGGTTGCTTAGCAACCGACATTATGAAAGGAATGCGAAAGGATCATTCAAGTAGAAGGTTTATTATACGTCAGAAAGTACAATTAACTTACGTTTGCACTTTGTTATACCTAGAAAAAGAAAGTATCGAAGATTATTACAATACAATACTACACGGCGTATTCATTTTCACGATTTTGTTTATCTGATGAAGATTGAGATAAAAGTTTTCATCAGACATCTTTAAAGATATTATGTTTTATTCTCGCTATAAACAGTTTTTAACTAGGAAGATAAATGTAAAAATCAAATTGGTAGGTACTCCAGCACGAGCTGGATATGCTATTATATGTCTTTAAAAACATACCTGGAGTTAAAAATAAAACACACAGAAAGGGCGGTTTGTATCTTAAGTTGTGTGTAGGTGGAAAATCGAAGCGCGCCGAAAATTACGGAGTTACGCTGAAACGTAGGAAATTGAACATATTTCAATAACATTATTTTGAAAGATCGGAAGTATGATTAAAATGACAAAGGTTCGACAGGGACTCCTATTTGAGAGGCGGTATCCAAACGAATTTAGACTCTAATGTCGTCGGTTTTAACCACTTTCTCCATAAATTTCCGAAGACGAACGCATTTACAAGTTTATTAACATATCTATCTCGCTCCTCCACGTACACTTCCCTATAGCTTGATATAAACTTGGTTTATGTCTCCTAATGTTTCCTTTACTGCAATAGGTTTAAACTTCTACATAATTCAGATCTCGACGTTTACTCATTTCGGTATAATTATTGTTCTATTGTAAAACAGGGTTTCAGCTTTAAATGGGCGGCTTAAGTCCTTTCATGTTGTCATGCCTACGGAAAATTCGTCCACCATTAATAAACCTCGAAATAATTAACTACAAGCTGTCAACCTTTTGTTTACTAAACGGTGACACTCTCGAAATTATGTATTAGTTCAGCTAAGTGCTCGGCGTCTCTTGATAATGTTGAGGCGTTAGTTCTCATAAATTATTCGCACACAGCAGTTACACACGCATTATCTAGTTATGTGCGCAGGTAGCACGTATGTATGTTCGTGTTTATCTTCTATTGACATCTATTTCAGCCCAGTGAGTCGTGAATGCCTTTCAGTTTGATATTTCGTTTCACAAAACAGCCATTTACACATTCATAGCTCAGGCTAGTACTACTCCCGTCGAATTACTACGGAAAACGAAACGCGATTTCAATTTTCCCTACATTTATCATAAGGGGGCGTGAGGAGACGGGGACAATTTGAACCACTTGACGCGGATTTGACGCGAAGTGCTTTCACATTGCCGGCTAAGCTAGTGGCTTACTGAATCACCCGTCATTTGCCTTTGATGAGCCCAAATTCACATTATTGAAGATGTTTGGAGTATCTGATTGTTCGGTTGTCTTATTTTGCGCTTCCACTCATCTGTCAAGAAAATGACGGTGCTGTGTTGTTTCACATTATGACGTTACTAAGGTACTATAAACAAAATATCATATATTAATAAAAGTTTAAATAACAAATAGCGTTGAATACTGTATAGTGCCTTAATTAAAACTATTGCTTTGCATGGAACTAGGAACAAATGTTACCGGAGGCAAGTTAACGGCGTTGAAATAAAGTTTTATGATCGAACTTCCTGTGCGGAACAATAAGTGAACAATGTGTAACTAGTGCGATTGTTTGTGTTGCATCGAGTTCCCAGTGTAGCAGGCTTGCTTTATTGGTAAATATCTTGTCTGTTTAAACGCAACTTCCGACATAATAGATATTTGTTGTAAGAGAATTCTATTCTATTTTTGCGCAGTGACGAAAATTACCAGGGACGAGCGAGATTATAGGAGACCTTTACTCATCAACACAATAGTACCCAGAATAATGTTTTTTGGAATTATTGTGTTTGTTTGTTTCATGCCAATGAGATCGAAAATAAAAAAAGTTGATTTCTAGAATCACATCAATATTGCTGGGCTTTTGTAGGCGCCGCTTCAACTAATTTACGCGGGCGGAAAACTATTATCCAATAAAAGATTGCACGTAAATAAAAACATTGCAAATAGGATTTGAAATACATTATCAGATTGACTGAACACAGTTTTCTTGGTACAAACAAACATGCAGTTTTCCTCTTCCTTCCGAATCCCTTTGTGCGCGATTGTTTTAATACAGCACCTTTATGAAATTCAAATGAGCCCTCCAGGGTAAGGGTCCTGGCCGTTCCGTTTATATTTATTTATTTCCCAAACAAGAATCGCAATGCTAACTTGTGTGATTTATGGGCAAGTCCGAACGCTCGTTTGTATTGCAATATTGTCCGCGAAGTTTCGGGGCCAGTTTTGCCCCGCGCGCCCCGAACAAGGCAGATATTCGTTCTGTTTCGCGACAATGCCAGCTTAGTTGAGTGGTTTCGAACGTGTTAATTACCGATATGTCACGTTCTTACTCGTACGGGATACCCGATGAGCTGGAGAGGTTAGCTTTTTATTGGAAATTGAAGCTCCGATTGAATGAGAAGATTGAAAATTATTTCGTATACCTATTTACTTCATCAGAATATTTTTATTGTTCAATGTTGAGACGGTATTTTTAACTATTATCGGCGTTTAATAGATTATCGGCAAAATCTTAACTTTCTAAATGTAGTATTCACCGTTACAATATTTTTTCGACTTACAGTCCAAGCTAACTAACGGAGTAATCGTGTAAAGCCTGCTGGCCGACTTTTTGCTGTGATCGAGAACTCGATGATTCGATCAACAGTGGCATTGATTGCGTTATGCAACGATGGATAGTGGCCGATTGAGTCCATTAAAGCGATTATTCCGCCCGATCTATCGCTCAAATTAAGTAAATTACGGAATCGGAAACGGGCAGGAAAACAAGCGTGGGAATTCCAACGTTTGTCTACATTTTTATTTCGCCCCAATTTCCAAATGTTTCGTGAGTACTTGCAATGTAATTATGTAGATGTTCTGGACTGTTTCACGGAAACATTGTTTGATTTTATTTTCTGTCTATTACTTAATGTTTTTGTGCTGATCTCTGCAGCCATTTTGCGATTCGTCTACTGTGATTATATTACATTGTTACCAGAATTAAATCCGGGCATACGTGTTGCAGTAGCAGGAACGTAGTGAGTTTCGGTTAGGGTATTTCGATAAATAGATACTGACAAGTTCACATTTATTTTGTAAATAAACCTTTTTATAAGTAATAAGGTTTGTATTTAAAAATAAATTTCTAGCAGCAACATCAATAATAGGCATTAATATATTATTCCAAGAATGAAGCCATTATTAAAATGTAATAATAAAACATGATAACATTAAGGCAACTCCAAAATTAACTCGCAACCTGAAAACGTAATGCAAACTAAAGCTTTACATTAATATAACTCAGCTGATTATAATTATCACTATCAGTAAACTAATCTGCTCAGATATAAGATTTCCATTAAAACGATCAACAAAACTCACAATACAATAATTCCGAGCAGAGTTCATCCATTCAAATCCAATATTCAAAATGGAAGTAGTGTATTTCATAATTTACTGCTTTATTAGCTCCAGGCAAATAATTTATGGACGTACATTAGATCGTCAAATAAACAAGCTCAATATTAAAATCTTTTAAATATTCTAGCGGGCCGGACTCGGTGAGCGGGGCGAAACACGTTGGTCGTTGTAGGGTTGTCACCGTATTCAATTTTCACTTGTGTATACTTATTGGCTGGCTGACTGGCTCGGTGGAACAGTGGCTAGTGACCCAGGTTTACTACCTACGGTTCCAAGAGTCGTGGGTTCGATTCCCACTCGGGACAAATATTTGTGTGACGAACATCGGTGTTTGTTCCGTGTCTGGGTGTATTATTAAATATATTTACGTATATTTGTGTATCCACTGTTGATTCTGATACCCGTAACACAAGTGCTTAAGCTACTTACCACGGAATCAGATCAATGTATGTGATGTTGTGAAATATTTATTATTATTATTATTTATTATTTGCACTACATTTGGTAGCTGCTAGCAAAGACATATGTAGTATTGGTTTCGATTATCCCTAATAATTCCAGGTAAGTATGGAGCTAGTTTACCTTTTTTTAATAAAAGGCAAACAAGATGATCTCACTCCACCTGATGTTAAGCGGTAGTAAATTCAAGTTAGTTTATCTTAAAATCAAAATAAGACAACTTATTTGTGCTCAAAGTTCTGTTGCTCAAAGTATTGGCATAATTCAACATTTATACGTTTTTTTAGGGACTAGTCAAAAAGCCTTTTCCTTCTTCAAGATCATTCATGAAAGCTTACGTTAAATGTTAATAATCATCAATTATTTTAACTCATTAAAACGTATACAACGTAATAGTGGCAAAGAATATTGTGTAGAACTAGCTTTCTCACCATTAACTTGCAGCTAGTACAAGTCTAAGGTTTTGTTACGTTCTGAATTTTTAATTGATCGCCACAATAGCGGCCAGCGCTTCACAAAACGTGAACACCTTCCATCTAACATTAAACCTTCTTGGCAAGCGATAAAGTTGGAATTTGACTTACACACGTGTTCCGTACCTGTTCTGAACCGACGCCGTCCGAATTGTTCTCTCCTAAATAAGCGACCACAGAGACTGGGATGCAGCGTATGTTGCGGGAGTTTTAAATTATTAATTTACTGTTATTTACATTGCTGTGGCAACCTTAGTCACGGGAGGGCGGGTGGAGGGGGGCAGACACCTTTACGAGTGGAGCACTTGCGCGGTTCGGCAGTAATTTTTAATAAAATTAAATTACACTACTTCGGAGCACTCGTAGGAAGAAACTTTAGCATTGTTTTGTAACAAGTCAACTATGTTATGCTGCCAACATATGAAAATACTTAGCGCGCCGAGTTATTGATACGCTACATATGAATTCAGTTGGTGTTTCAGAAGGTTTGATACGTTTAAGTATATAGTTATGAATCCACCTCTTTTTTAATAACAGAAATTATGGTGGTACTTGAAGCATAGAAATAGAATGACTTTATAATATGTACTATTGTGATTGAGAACATTTTTCACTAGTTATTTTTTTATTACCAAATTTCTGTGATGATATTTAATTTTATCTAGCTTAAAATCTAGTAGAATCTTAAAATTCAAACTCATCAATGGTACATAATAGTCTTTTTTGAGTAAGATTTTTCTATTTATGAAAAAAAGAACCTTCTTTATTTTTCCATTACCTAATTACATCTGTGATCCTTACAACCAAGTTATTTTTAAATCTCTTCGACGCAAAAGGGCTTACGTCTAAGCCCCGTAAAGTTCACACTTAACACTTACCGAAGCTCGAATAACAACAACGTCCGTTTTATTGCTAGTCATCACTTTTAATTCCCTACGTGAGGAATGTTAGTAAACAGGCTACAAAGCAAATCACTTGCAAATTCGTTCACTGCGCGCGCAGCAGTATGGGCGAATACTAATTTACTTATGCGCGTTTTAGCCAGGCCACTTCGACTATTTACATTAATTTATTGCACTGAATTTGAAATAACCCTTTGATCTCTCGAAATGTTAGCTCTGTTGATGAACCGTGAGTGCTCGGGAGTAACTGGGGTGTTTTGTGACGACAGATGGTTCCGAGTCGAATGGCGACTAAGAAGCCGAACTCCGAGTCGCGCGTTGATTAAAACTAGTCATAATTATCATCTCCATTAGTTTGATAAGTTTTGAAGTAAGTGGGAATCCTGTTTAGGCTATGTTTAATTGTTACAACCTACCTTTTGCTGTAATGACAGTAATCTGTTTGTGTACCATAATACATAACTAAATAACAGTTTTACCAGTACTGTAATATTAGGTTCCCAAAACACTTTCACAATCAAAGTAGGTACCCTGATTAAATTCCATTGTAAACTGTACTGTGACGTGCTAATTTATTAAACAGGGAAAACACTACAATAGCATGTTAGGCCAAATAAAACAGAGGTAGGAGAAAATAGAAATAAACAGACGATTTCCTTTTACAAAACGAACGAAAGATCTTTCCCATTAGAGGCCCTTCCAAAGCAAAGGGTCGGCCCTCAAGCCAAGTCTAATAATTAAAATATACAGAGAACAATGATACGTCTCGCTTTGCTCAATGTTTATCGACGGTCTACGCCCCAGTACCCTTGCGATTTCAATTTGCAAAGGGCCTTAACCATCCCGCGAGGTATCCACGCGTGAGAGAGACGGAAATAACCGAATCCAAACGCACGAAAGAGATAACTAATAAGTTTGGTTATGGTTAAAGCGAGTTCTGTTTTGAAAGTACTATTAGAATAAGTTTCATGGATGTCATTTTATTGGGTTGCGAAGAAACTGACTTATGGGACGTTTGCCGTTTTCAATCGAACCGTATTGGGGCGAAATAGAGTGACTGTATTGTAACGAAATGAAAATATTATTGAGTTTGAATGAAATTGTTTTGGTGTTGTTCTTTTAAAGTTTTACGGTCTGCAGCGTTGGTCAGTGTTTTATATGAAAACATAATATAGCGAAGGTGTTTTATTTCAATATTTTGAATACATATTAGAAATATTAAGCGAATAATAACAAATCTTTTATTCTGTTAGCAAATTATGTTGCTTATTACTACGTCTTTTAGCAATAAGTTCGTTAGAAAGCTAACTTTTGAGTAAGTACTACTTACCTTAGAACACCGGAAGTAACAATTTAAAAAGGTTTACTTAAAATCCATAGTCGTAGAAGAATACGACGTCGTTACTAAAACTTACGAGTGAAGTGCACGAATAAACATTGGGTGCCGGACTCTTTATAATAAACATAGACCGAAATTATCACTTTTTATAAATCCGTACAACGTAACCCTCTAACAACCCATTTGATGCAGATATCGAATAACGGTTGCGATGAAGGTCAAAAACAATCAGTGACTTTGTTTGTTCATTTAGATCTATCTACATAGTTTTAAAATACAAAAGGGCTAAGAGTAGACAATCGTCTAACACACATACAAAAGAAACGTCAAATTATAAACAAAACAAGTGAAAGTTTCATTTAGATAAGCTCGTGTCGAAAAGTCAGAATATAAAGACGTATTTTAGATCCAAAGTAACGTAATCATTGAACATTAATAGGGTCAAAATTCATGATGTACTCTGGCGTCACGTCCCTGAATTCCAAGTTGTACATTATTTACTCAATGTCGACTCGACTCGAGACTTCGTAGGTAAATGCACGTCAAGTTAGTTGGCACGGCAGGGTTGAACAATAGACAGATTGTAAACACACAATTAACTGACATCATGCCTGATTGCCTGTTTGCAGAGATATTGCATCTGTGTATGTTACCGTTTTGCGACGCCCCTGTGTTTGGGAGCCTTGTGACACTGCTGTCTTTCTTAGGTTATATGTGGGTGAATAAAGGGATAATTCCAGTATTTTATGATATTGTTATGGATCTACACTATTCTTATTGCGAGATCAGTAGCTTAAGCTCTTTTGTTCTTGACATTAAGGAATGGTTTGTCAATAAGAAATTATCAGATTTATACTTAAGCCCCCTTATAAACGGTGATGATTACATTTATATAAGTAGTGTGTATTTATCGGACAGTTAGGACTCTATCAGTAACAGAAAGTTTTTTTTTTTAATTCAAAACCATATGAACATTACACATAAACATGTTCAATATCGTCGATACAGAAAAGTATGATAGTACCTACCAACTTTTTCGAAACACCGACTCTACCAAAAAACCTTTTTTTAGATCGTAGGTAGTTATTGACGAGTAAAATTATGATAATCTAAAATATAGTAAACTTTTTTTATCATTATTACTGTTCATTCATTCATACATACATACATACATACATAAAATCACGCCTTTTTCCCAGAGGGGTAGGCAGAGATCACTTCCAGCGATCCACTTTTCACCTGTGTGGGAAACGTGACGTGACGGGTTGTGGACCACGTCGCCGCCATTCTGCCTTGTGCATTGTTTTAACAAGGTCATTGCGTTCCCACGAGTAGCAAGGATATATGACGAGGGAAGGAAAAGGGGAGGAAGGATACTATCGCCTCGGATGATTTGGGCTGAGTCGATTCATTCATTATTTCTTATTTTAATTAATAGACTCATTTTTTATATAATATAAAAAAGAAAAATAACACATTTAACATCAATGCACGAAAGAGTGTACTGGTAATAGGAGATACTAAAAAATCCCCCACAAAGTATGATTCAGTTTTCACAAAACCCCGCGCGTCCCACAAAAATTTTTCTTTCAAAGGGTTTCGAGGCGCGTTTTTTTCATTCATCGCGTTGAATTTCGACACCCCTCCATTCTGTCCCGTCGGCTCTCTTATAAGGCCGCGCGTACACTGCGCTCGCTGTATACATTTGTGTATTGTACCTGGTATAAACAAAAGTTATGCCCGCTAATTATATTAAAAACCCAGCGGAGTGACGTGTACCAGGACAAGGGTGCGCATTAATCATTCCCAGGCCACGCTATCTCGTGTACAGTCGACAAAACAGTTGCTTACAACTTCAGACATGTTCTGCCCTTACTTTTGGCATTAAGTTCGGCTTTTATACGTGTAACAGTGTTGCCTGAGGTAATAAGCTTTTACTCCAGTTTGCGGAATAACTTTATAGCGAAAATGATAAAAGAAATCGTGAATAAAATTTTTGCAGCCCAACAATTAGCCGCAAACTTGTATTTTAAATGCTGGCGCAATATTTTCTTCGTTTAATAACAACGGGGAAAAGCTTGTGATCCAAATACTGCTTGAACATGAAGCCCGTATCTCCGGGTTTTTAAAAATGAATTTTAAAAATGATAATGCTCATTTCCGAAGAGAATTCACTACGTACCACGTCCACTTTTGCAACGTGATGGTAACGGATAAATTACCAAAAAATCAGCCAGCATTAATTTATTCAGAAAATGAAGGGACAAGGCAAGATCTCGGACACTTTTACTTATGGACTACTTATTTTACTGACGTAGTGTGAAGTAATGGTTTAAAATTTCTACAGAAAGATAAATGTAGCCTACACCCTCTAATTAACCCGTTACTGTCTCTACAAAATGGTACACAAAACTTTCTCAACTTTTTAGGCTTTGAGGAGGAACTTTTTTTAGTTAATAAAAAAACGCTGCATACAAGAAAAACCGGCAAGTGACGTCTTATCCAGTAGACGTTCGTATGTAGCGTCTTTGAGCTTATCAAAAATGTGCTATTAAAACTGTAATAACTCGGCGAGTTTTCTACACATGCAAGCAATTCTAAAAAAAAAACACTCACCTACCCCATAGCGGCGAACAATAAATCAGAACAAAACATAACTACACTTGTAGGAAATGTTGTGAATTCGAATATGAAGGCATACTTCAGTCGTCTGTCTCGCGTACGAAATATTTACAGCAACACAACTCTTAGGAGCCCTCCGCGAACTACGCTTGGGGCGTGTGCATTCAAGTGCTTATAAATGGAAGAGCTCATCTTGAAAATGTTGGGATTCGTTTGTCAATTAAGATAAAATAAAACCGTACGATTTTTGACTTTCGCGCTCCGTTACATGGTCACTACCATGATTGGTGTAACCCAGTCAAAACGTCAGGCTGTAAGTAGCTATGTATTTGCTACTTCTTTTATCGCGTGTAGACTTCAATTTATTAGTTTTTATAATAAAAACGGTAGCATACAGCAAGCAATATCAATATATTTGAGTCACAAGTACCTTCTATAATCCACGTCTTGTTGAGCTCATTTACGTTTTTTATTTAAACATGCGGATGATGACAATCTTGTGATATCACAATTAGCTTATTCTATGAAATCATTAAGTTAGAATCCATTTCGAACTCAAGTTTACTAAAGTAGTTTAGCTAAACCGTAAACAGTTTGTCAAGTATCAACAAAATTTTCCATTGAACGAAATCTATGGCTTGTATTGTTTAGTTCTGGAGTAAGTTTGCACGATGACAAATTACTGGTTTCTTGAAGTATGTAGTTTATCATGTGTCAATAATACTCGCTCTTTTGACGTCGGGTTAAAAGTAGCGATCATTATTAGACGTATAAAATACAAATCTGTTCATATTATTTGTATGAATGAGTAACAGGATCGATCAATCCGTACAAAATCTCACATTTTTGATAGATTTCAGATGGATTTCTTTCACGCTGAATAGAACACACGCTTTACTTTCAAAAGTAAGCACTCGGAGTGGCATTACGCTCATCCTTTCCTATTTCGCCTGTCACTCGCCTCCCAATTCGTCATTCGTTTATTCGTGACTAGAATACAAAATGCGAATCTGTTGTCTTGACTCGAATCTCACCAGTGATTCAGTTCAAATAAATGAGATACCGAAGCTTCGGTATCTCGAATATGCAATGCAAATGACTTTTTCGAATAAGCGATATCCGAAAGCCCTCAGAATAGCTTTTTATTCGCGCTCCCATTCGATGCGCTGAAGTCGTGAGAATAGTTATTTTCAATGTTATGTGAATACGAGTAGGATAATGATTTATTATTTATTTACCTGGGTAATTATTTGTTTACTTTTTCTATTATATTGGTGAACAAACTGCCACAATGATAGAATCGACATTAGAAATACGTTTTTAAATGTTTTATTTTTTTATTCTTACTTTTAATTTTGAAAAAACGTACCGTAGTCGTAATTAAAAATAAACAAGCTGACAAGTGGTTAAACTTGAATATTGATAAAGCGAGCTAGGTCAGGTCGGATATATTCAGCAATAAAAACGTATTTTTTTTTTTTTTTTTTTTTTTTTTTTTTTTTTTATACAGAGGCTAACAAGATGACCTCACTCCACCTGATGGTAAGCGGTAGTGAGATCCAAATATGAGGTCGACAGGCACAATAGACCATATTGAGCCTGTCGCACTCACCCTGAAAGCCGTGAAAAAGGAGACCACTGCTGCGGCAACAACGAGACAAGGCGTGGAGTCTCGCATTGGTATTGAGCTGTGCGGGTCGGAGTTGGCCAGTCCGCCGGACGGAAGGGCCCCCGTTTCTACGGGTCTCCCAGGCCGGCGCTGACCCGCTCCGCCCGCACAATACCGCCGCTAAGACTCCACTGGTCCGGCGCTTGCCGCAACAATGGTCCCCCCTGGCTCCGGTTCGTACAGTGCTGATCCCGGAACGCGACCTGACCAAGAGAGGCCAGAGTCACTTGGCGGGTTTTACACAACTGTATGGTGGTAACAGCAACCGGACGTACGTGTCATTTGGGTTAAAGTGGTGCTAGTGGACCGAGACCAATCAATCAATCAAGCGGGCACCGGTTATCCCACACTGATCCAGGACTACGTTCCTCGGACAAATTCAACCCAAGTCACCGACTGAAAATATTAGTTCGCTGAAAAACATTGTCATATTGCTACGGTAAAGTGACAGCTAATTTTTCATTTTACCCTCTTAATTGTGCTAACTCGCTCAGTTTTCTGAGCGCTTTTGCATGTAACTGTATCTAGGTTAACCCTTTAATGTCACTATTAGTATTATGTAGCGTGTGGCTTGTATATGGGATTAAATGAATACAACGAAGGCTACATAGAATGAGATTATTACAAACAAAATAGTCCAGCAGTAAACTGCAATGTGTTTGCTGCAATTCATCACTAACACATTAACTCTAGTTTATATTTTATTTAGCTACAATTAACTAAAATTTAAAGGTATTAATAAAAGTTTTTTGTTTATTATTTCAGATTTCTATCCTCAAACGTAACTTATACTAAACCAATCAGATCAATTCTGATTTAGAAAGAAGAGGTCATAATATCAAATTGACATGATTTACTTCAGAGATTTGTCAAAATAATTATTTTATATGTAATATAATTTATATTATACAAAAGATGGTTATCTTTATCCAACTCAAACTGCATCTGCATTATGCCAGCAATGTTTGGGGCGGCGTGCACGTCATGAGTTGAAATCGATAAATGCATGTGATAACGAGCCGTCTCATGTAGCAGGTATCAGTCAGCTTGTACGGCCATCGCTCACCCTTGACGGCCGTACTATTATACGTATAGGCACTCTAGGGCGGACGAATTAAATGTTCAGTGAATTCGATGGCGATAGCAACAATGGGTTAGATTCTCAACCAGAACAAATATTATCTTTATAACCATAATATTAAACATATGACTGTAAATCCAATGTGGTTTGTAGTATTCCTAACTCAAGTAAAAAAATGTCTTGACTAAGTCAATCATATGTAAATAATAGGTACAGGTAATAAATTAATTGCTACGTGTTCAAATTTTTCTTCTGATGTATTTCAAATGCAAAGAAATACAATGAAATATAGTCAAAACTCTAGAGATAAGATTTTTCAGGAGTTCCAGAAAATATGTTTAACGAAATTATTTTAAAAGTCTTTAAGTTAGTAAAGAAGGGAAACCTATAACGATTCTTGAAGTTGCATGTACCTAGTCGTATTAAATTACCCAATATATACGAAAAAAACCAACACGAGGAATGAATAAAATATCAGCTTTCACCGTAAATCGAATTAAAAACATAACGCAATGCTTCCCTGGAAATGCTTAGTTTCTAGCCACGTTAGGATTTCCGAGAAAGCACTTTCCATTGTTCAACTTCTGAAACTGTACTCCAAACAAAACAAATGTCATTCCGACGCATCGCGTGTGGTTGCCATTTCGTAGACCGATGCCAAAACAGTAACAATAATAATTTACAACGAGTGTCATCTTGCAAACTCTATAGTTATTGTAGTACCTCTAACCGCCTCGTGCAACTTCGCCCGCGCAGAATTACGGGTAACAACTGGCGTCGCTTCAAAGATAACCCCTTCCTCTCTCCGAAATGTAGCCTAAGTATATTATGAAGTCTTCTTGGGTGAAGAGAGATCATTGCATCCAATCTTGATTTTGGAACAGAGAATATTCAAATTAGGGTATAGAGATTTTATTGAAATCTGCACAAGCCGTAAAATTAATTACACTATTAATCTCAATAAAAAAACTGCTTGCGTTCACTTAGAAAAACAATAAAATCTATCCGCGAGAAAGCAAGTAAACATGTGTAAAGGGCCTATTCCAAAAGTGATATATAACAAAACTAAGATTGACCGAGTTACATTCGCACTTTGTCTGTACAAAAAGAACATTTCCATACCCCATGCGCGAAAAATGAATCTAAAATTGTATGCGGAAAATATGAAACAATACTGATGCACCTACATGCTGTGTAAGGAAAATTTAATAGGGCCATAATTCTCGCTGAGAACGCTATGAAGAATGTATGGGGGTAGGAAAACGAAAGCAGCGCTGGTATTACAAGACAGGAGCGAATTAAATATACATGTAATCTGTTTACTTCACATCCCACTGCTGGGAACGCTTGCATGATTCATGGCCGGCTGCGGCTTGAAAACTATACGAGGCACCTTGAGACGTAGCAATCAAGTGTCTGCGAAAATTTTATCCGGTGTGGTTTATTCATCATAATAAGGAAAATTGCTTACAACAAGTTAATATTTTAGTAGGATAAAGACGTGAAATAGGAGCAGTTTATCTTATCCGAACAAGGGGTTCATACGGAATGGTTAATAACTTTGATTTTCTAGCAATATTATACATACCTACTTATCATTGGTATCAAGTCTACTGATAATGCTATTTAGAAAACATATTTAACCTGTTTTGACAAATACAGAAACGTACCGTACCGTGACAACGTTAACATATTTTTCCTTTTTGCTATCTATATATCAAAGGGACATCAAAACTATTTACATCCAATATTGTAATACAAGAGCCAATCTTTTCATTGAACCCACTTGTGATTGGCAAGTCATATTCCGTTCGCGCCGAACGCTTCGAATATTAGTTCCATCGGAACATATCGGGGCGAATCAATAGCGCTAAATCGAAGTTTCAATTCGGATGTTCTCGAAAAATTACGCAGAAAGACAATCTTTATAAATTTTTTAGAACTATTTTGGCACATTTTTGTACCCTATCCACCCACATGCTTCTAAATTTAAGTACTGAAATATAATTACATACTTTGTTTCGTACTTGAAGTGTACCTTTTCAGAAGACATAACTTCTGTTGATCACTCATCATCATCTCAGCATTTTCCCGGTTGCATCCTTGCGGAGCCCGTGGTCCGCTTTCCTACTCCTATCTCTCCACTTCGCACAGTCTTCGGCATCCTTCACGGAGAGTTTGTTGGCACGCATGTCATCCACTACGATCTTCTGTTGATCACGATTTCGTTAAATATAATATGATCTGAAAACATAAGTAAAAAGGGATTGATCCCGGCCTAGTACTGCAATTAAATACAGACATTGGTTGTGACAAAATGACATCTCGAACGGTACGTTTCTCTCACTATACTCGTACATACATAATATACCTACCCACGGAGTATGCACTATTTTGATGTTACCATTCGTCAACAAGACTTAAAAACTAATCAATCTCTAAGTAAACCGCGAGTGCCAATATAAGATCAGGCTCTAGGTTAAAAGTACTAAGCACTGTAGCAAATCCAAGTCGCTACAGCTTCCGAAGTCACTATTCAGTAATAGGATTCTGCTTCGTTTGAAACAGTACTCGCTGCTTTATTATTTCCTTCGCCCGTAAGAATAGTCTTCCTTTGGTAAAACCTGGTCGTTATCCGCGCAATTTGCTCTGTCACAGAGATAGACATCAATGGATATAAATAAATAAATAACACACAACATTACTTATGTTCTTTTGATTTCCAGATAAATGCATAAATAAGCAAGTACAAAGATTTAAACGAAATATTTATTTAGACTTATTTGTAAATAAATTAAATAATTAAAACATTAGCCGCATTGGTACATAACAAAAGGCCGATGATTGTAATGACGAAGTTAACATTTTTCAAAAATAACATCGAGGAAAGTATAAAATAAAATTGTTCCTCACAGAGGATTGTAAATATGTAAAAAAAACTTTTATAAACGTATCACTGTGTAGCATAGATAGCGTACAAACTTCATACGCAATGCATACGAAATACCGTGTCCTCGTATTTTCATAACCATTTGTAAGAAGCGTTCTTAGAAAATTTCTAAATTCGTGCTTTTCCAAATTGGGTAAAGGGATTGGCTGCCGAGTTTTCATACTTACAAACAACAGCGTAAGGCTACATTCTAACATTTTGCTGAAAATAATTATTTCGCTACTAACTGCTAAAAAGACCATTTAGCCAGATTATACCTTTCAATTGCCTTACATACCGCAAAGTACCCCATATTTCTCAAGATTGTATAACTGTAAGAATTGCCGTTTGTCACGTCAGCTCTATAAATCTCAATGGTATTATCAGATATTTTTATTACTGGTACTACCCGTGAAAGCAATAAACTCAGTGTAAATGTAGTACAGTCAACGTCAATATAGCTAGGTACTGAATGGGTCAATAACTATCAAAAGCTTACATTGCCTTTTACAGCATACTACACTGTTGGGCTGTACTACATTTTAAGTATTCTCTTATTTTAATTCAATGTAAGAATTAGAAGTTAACCACTAAATAAACCATGCAAAATTTGTAACGGCCTGTTCCCACATTAGTTACGTGTTAAATTGTTACCTAACATTAAAACTACTACAGAATTCAGGGGTGACGCACTGGCCACAAAACACGCATTTGCGACAGATAAACAAAGCAATGAAGAGCTTAATGATCACCATTAACTACTAGAAGCGGCAATAAAAATATTTTACCTCCCCTATGTACAGAAAACATACTCGACACGCGATACAATGAGGACTTGGGCATTCATTCTTGTTCCCTGGCTATTCCCAGTCGGAACGTTGCATTTTTGCGACGTCTTATTTCTTTATTATTGGATTGACCGGTCTGAGTAATAGCTTAAGGTTAAGACGGAAGGCATCTTCTTGAAAGGAGTTCGACTTAGACATTGTACGTACATTTAACAATTAAAAGGTACTAATGTTATTTATATTGTAACTTTTTCAAAATTTCTAGCCTATGCTTTTGCTGAGTAGTTATTGTGTTGAGTCATACATGACACATAATACACACATATATTATGTGCTATGTCAAATATTCAGGAATGTTTTGTAGTACAGATCAAAGAAATGACTCACTATTGCCTTCTAGAATCTGGTTGCAGCCTCTTAACGCGTTAAGTTTCGAAGTTAGTTCCACCAGTCGACGGAGGAAAGAAATTAAATCAATTCGTTCGTCGGGGTCCGTTGTGAAATGTGACAGGTGACGGCTGTTTGCTCACAATGGATCCGCCATTCTTATCGCCAAGAGGAAAATAAATGAGACGACTACCTCCTTCTTTACGAGCTTCACCGTGTTTTGTTTCATTTGGGCGAAAAAATATGAAGGTGTATTTTTAACGTACCTACATCTTTATTTATGTGGAAAATGCGGGCCCATATTTTTAAATACACATGTTTTGTTGAGAGAACCTCATTTTAGATAAGGTTGCTTTTGTTATGGACGGACTTTAAAGATATTAAGGGCTCCTAAAAATATTAAATCTGTTGCCACCAATTACTGATAACTTTGTGAGCCCCAGTGTTTTGAAACCTACTGTAATATTTGCTTCTTTGGTTTTAAAAGATATGAGCCATTTTAAAAATCGGGAAAGGAAATCAAAAGGACACTCTCAATACATCACATTTTGCTTCTTGTGTGCTCCGATGACATTTTTTCATTAGTAATGTAATTTAATACAACTTTTTGCATTACAATGTTGTTTCTACATTTCCAATGCGTAAATTAAAGGTAAGTACAATATATACTAAAGTATTTTATTTTTCACCTTTTCCCACATTTCTTAACCACTGCTTGCTTTTAATGCCCAGTGCAAAGAAACTACTTCAATAGTTCCAACTAGAAAGCATTGTTACTTCCGGTGTATCCAAAGTGAAACTAAATTACATTTTCCTAGAAGCTTTGATTTAACTCTCTATGGTTACTGTTTTAAAAAATGTTGTAAAAAATAAAGACCTTTTTTAATATAATGGTATATCTAAGGAGTGTAAATAAAATAAAATGTCGATTTTTTATGACTTAGATTTCACAGGAAAAAATAAAATAAGATTTAACGTAATAATCACATCTTTTTCCAAAGATTCTGCAGGTTGTGTTGTGGTAGACATTTACCATTTTATACTACAATAATCAGTCAGTTATTAGTTTCATTAATTACACACAACTTCTTTTACCTAGACCGACTTAATAATAATATGTTTAAGCGGGACACAAATGATAAAGGTAAATTTTTCTCCATCCTTGACTAAACATCTTATTCGTCATGCAATATCGCGATGTTCGATAAAAGCAATATTGGAATTCTTACAATTCCATACACTTAATTTATGTTCCTGCATCGATATTACGATTTATGGGCAATATGGCGACGGTAAGATAGAGTCTTGCCTTGTTTATAGTTCGTTTTAAATGTTTGAGAATATGTCTTACAATACGATATTAGCTTTCAAACTGCATACAAAAATTTATTGGACTTAAAATTTATGAATTCTCTTTGCTATTCTTAACTATTTTATTTAGTAATAGAGACTGAAGAACAATAATATCTTAAACCTCTGTATTTATCAAAGAATAAATTCACAATATATGAAACCGGTTTACCAAATTATTACATAGTAAAATATTTTATTTTAGTACGCAGCGGGTCAAAACTAACTACATGATTGAACGTAGCAATATTCGTAGGAGTGCTACAATACTACGATGGCTACGAAATGCTACGACTGCTACGAGTGCAGCTACTTAGTGAGTTTCATTACTTCTCGTACCTTTTGATTAATTACGGCCACTGGCTAGTCAAATAAATCAAGTCCTTTGTAATTTTCAAATATGTATGACACAAAATTAAATGTCAGGTTTAGTTTGTGCTTTTTCCTTATTAATAACTAGAAGTTTTATTATACAAAAGGTATATGAAGTAATTAGGATTTATTATTTTTCACGTTGTTCAAATAATAATATGAAGAACTATCGCAATGAATAGTTAATGTTGTTTACAAATCTTTACAGTGAATATTTATCGGCTCGGTTTTCTTCAAATTCAATGTACGAAATTCAAATCAAATCAATCTGACTGAGCTGAGATGTTCCCTAAGGTCATGAACTTGCATATGCAAACATTCGTTAGAGCTTTTACTTTTAACATTTTGCTTAAAAGTTTACGTTTTTAAAAACTTTTTCACATTTATTTAGATTATACTTCTGTTGATTTGAGTGAGTTCTCTAAATAATAAATATATTATTTTGTGTGTTATTCAAAGATAAAGATCTATATACATACTTGTTTCAAAATATACCCGTCCCCTTCCCTTGGGATAATTAGGGCTTGGAATATATCTACGCACAAGCCAAGACTTTAATGTTTGGCGCCAACGCTCAATATTGGAGTATTTTATATGACTGTTCTAAATAAAAATACCCATAAATATATTTAAGAGTCTACAAAAATGTTAGCCGTAAGAATAATAATAAGAAACTTAACTTGTCGCCTATATATAGTTCATATATTATACTGATATATGCCTAACACTTTACAACATAACATTGACCAAACTTATTCAAACGTAAATAGCCGTTAATGCATTCTTATAAGGTGCAAAGTATTAACATCCCGTTAGACATTTCGAACTTGTACAGTCGCCATCAGATATATCGTAGCAGACAAGGTGACCAAATACATCTGAACAGTTCAAAATGTCAATAACTTCGATACACTACAAGTGACCATAAATATCTGAACATTCAGTACTTCATTAAGATTTGAGCAGATGCTTGTCATTAACTTCTAAACATACAACTTTCCAATAATATCTGAACACTCATCACGTCAAGTGTATCTATGCAGATAAACTCATTGCTTTTTAAATCATTCTGTCAAATCACTGACTTGGAAGTACCAATGCGAGATTGCCAATCGTTTGAGAAATCAATTTAATAAAGTTTAGCATCTGTAATAATTTATAATGATTTTTGTCTCAGAAGAATGGTTTTCGCATTGGAATAACTATTAGGGTCACCGCAGACTATATAATGTATTTGTAAAAAAATATTAGGTCCGTTTAAAAATAAAATATCCATATCTTTAGATCATCATATCCATAAGAAATTATTAATTATTTTGCTAAACACTTTTTTCTGAAGTGAAAAGAAAAAAAGTGTTTAGTAAACTAAACAGTTAGCCTTATATTTAAAAATTATTAAGTTATTACGATATTTCTTTAACAAATAACTTAATAATATCTGACAACATCATATACAATGATCTTACTCTGCCAGAATATCAGCGCTGTAGCGTCCTAGCAGCCGCTGCAGCACATGCTGAGGCAGAACCTATTGATCAGATCACTGTATGTGTTTTTGTAAAACAATGTAAATGTATGTGACTAATAAATGTTTTTCTTTGTTTCTAACTCCGTGGTAAGTAGCTAAAGCACTTGTGTTACGGATATCAGAATCAACAGTGGTATCACAAATATATTCTTTAATATTTACACCCAGACACAGAACAAACACAAATGTTCATCACATAAATGTTTGTCCTGGGTGGGGATTGAACCCACATCTGTTGGCGCATAGGATAGGGTCACTACCAAATGCGCCATCGAGCCAGTCGACCAATCGACTTCGTTCGAAATAATCGATATGGGTGTTGTTAATTAGGTTTTTGGGGGCCAAGAGGGCGGAAGTTACTATTTGAAAAGAAAACAGATTTTAGTTATTATAGTATTAAAAAATTTTACTATATATTTTTTTAAAAACATCATAAATCAAATAGGTTTAGTATTTTGTGTAACCTCCTTCTGCATTTAATATGTTCTGTAATCGTCTCCACATAGAACCAACAATCTTCTCACAGAGGTTGCGTCCTCTGAAGGATTCCCAGACACTATTTGCATGTCTTCTTAATACTTCTTCTGATCGACATTGATTCCCATTCCACTCTTGCACCATTTTAACCCACAAGTTCTCGATAGGATTGAGGTCTGGACTTTTTGGCGGTATTTTGATTAAAGTACCTAAGCTCTCTTTGTTCATTAATGTTTGTTTGAACAGTAGGTACGAGCGTTAGGCACTGTATTATCTTGATTATCTTGAACGAACGTAATGTGTTCATCTGGATATATAAAATACTTTTGCAGTTGAAAGGAAAGTATCTTCAAGAAGTTCCTTAAATTTTGTTGAATTCATTCGTCGATTTATTGCAGGATTTGCATTGACACACTTCAGATTACTGTGATGACAGTAGTAGTAAATAACGGTTTAACGGCTTTGATTAATAAAAATCATACGGCCAAATCTTAAAAATGAGTTTTACTAATTTTAACTAGCACACACACATGCACACAATTTACACACCCACCCAGATTCACACTCGACTGTGATTACAATAGACATTTCAAAACTGTCAGAGTAATTTTATTTCATAAATTATCAAAGAGTTCCTATTTAAATATGTAGTATTTATAGTAAAGGCACTTCCAAGTTCCAACTGCAATGTTTACTCAAGTGCTCAGATTGACACTTGACGTGATAAGTGTTCAGATATTATTGGCAAGTTGTATGTTTAGAAGTTAATGACAAGCATCTGCTCAGATCTTAATGAAGTACTGAATGTTCAGATATTTATGGTCACTTGTAGTGTATCGAAGTTATTGACATTTTAAACTGTTCAGATGTATTTGGTCACCTTGTCTGCTACGATATATCTGATGGCGACTGTACGTACTGGTGCTAACAAAATATGTTGGGAAATATACTTGTTTATTATTTTACGGCGTGAGGGTCATTAACGGGTGCGTTTATAACCACGGCCTGAGTGCGTTAATGGAAGGACGCATCTGTTTTTCGACTTATGTGGCCGACATTACCGAATTTGTAACAGAAAGTACTTCCTTGAAGGTCACAAGTTCCGGATTTTATTACGGCTTGGTTTGTGTGCACAACGGTACTTCCGTTATGCTTATGGGTTTTGTTTTAATAGAATCTCTATAAGGTACAACACTAGATCGGATCATTATTGGGGTGGGAAAGATAGGTACTTATGTAGTTTATATGTTGGTATTAAAAAAATCTGCATATACAAAACATAATTTAAAAACATTTCGATCGCATTAAAACATTATACTTACTCGTGCCATTAAATTCAATGAAAGCCAGCTACTTTATTGCAGACACACATAAATAAATTCAAATTAAAATTTGTTTCCATCGAAATAACGAATGAACACTCATTTTAATCTGATGCATTCATTCGCTGTGAAAATTATTTTATCTCGAATATGAGATGATCGATGATTACCTACTTCACGAAATAAACTACCAATCAATAGTGACCGATGGACGCACTCATGTTAATAGTGATTCATTTTAAAGACGTACGTAACTTGGAACCGGTTGTAGGTAGTATAATATAGTGTTCCCAACATTGATGCCAATTTTCAGCTGTGTGCGAATTAATGTAAAAATGACTGGACTATATGTGTGTTATGTCAATACTCCATAGAAGCTAAAACTATATATCGAGCCTTTTTAGGAAGAAGATCGTAAGCACCGAAAACAGCACAAAAATGTTTTAATAATAATCGCTAGATAAACTAATTTTTTATCTTATAGCACCCCTCCTGTAAAATATGCAAAATGGCAGTTACAATCTTCTTCCTGAAAAGCCACGATGTAATTTTGTCCAGTTTTATTACAAATTGTGCGTAATTATAAGTGTACATAATTTATGTTTATTAAAAACTGTACATCTACTAGGTTTAATCATCATAAGACTGAAATAAATTTTCAGACCTTTACCTTTACAACTATCTGCTTTTTATGGGTAAGATCTATTTATCATCATGATGTACTTGACTCTTATTTTACTACCATCATCATAAGCAATAAATGATTTGAATTTGAATTTTATGAACTTCAATGACGCTCACAAATTGTTTTATGAGGAAAAATAATGTTTATACTGTAAAACAAAATTAAATCCGGAAAGCACTGTTTAATACAAATACAACGTGCAATAGTGACGTCATTTTGATTTACATTACTATGTCCAGTGTCAACAATGGTCACGCTCTGTTGCATTTATGTTTCCCTTTTTGCGGGAAGTGAGATCAGATGAAATAGATATTTGCAAATTATCAAAACATTTGCCGACGGTACAAAATATTTTCCAACATTTTTGTTTACTACGTATCACATTTCTAGCCTACGGCCTGTTATTGATTTCCGTTTATAACGCGATCATGGCCTTTTAACAATTGTTACAGTAAGCACAATTAAGTCTGATTCAATAGCTGTTACGATACCTGTCTGTGGTTGTGGTTGATATTTGAAGTATACAAAAGTATTAAAAATCTGATTCGATCTGCCCATAACCACGAGCCCTGTAAGGAGTTCAAAAGGTCGGGTTACTAAATAATAATTTCATATTATATGCGAATTTGATCCGTGAATTTGTTCTATCACAAATCACATAACATACCTAATTCATTTGCGCAAAAACAGAAATGATTAATTGTATCAGATGTAATACCGACTACTCGAAAAACACCAAAACAACCTTCATAAGTTATTGATAAATTCGAAAAATATGTTCATGGTTTCTAGATATTATTCAGGGCGATAAATCAAACGTAACATATCTAGGCCAGGATAAAGCCACCAAAGTCAGACTGCGTGCACTTAAAAACAAATATTGCTAGTTTATGAACATTTTATTACTCGTTAACTATGATATAATGTATCTATAGCGATGCACCATTTACTAACTAAAATAATTGCTAGATTCGTTGCCAAGAACTTAATTTTTATTGCGTTCAGAGTAAACATTTATTTTTTGAGTATGGCGCAGTAAACATGAATTTAATTTAACAATCGTTATCATTTGTAACATCTAGGTTTTTATTATTTATCACGAATCCTGATACAAAATAGATAGGATAATATAATGCTCCTCTGAATTGCAAATCAGGAAATTACAATTGCACTGAAATAGACACGTAGTCTTAAATAAATAAATAGTTAAAAAAAAGTAAGACAAAAAAACGTTCATGACATTAATGTTACTTCTGGATCTTTGATCTGTTTCATCTAATATTAATAGCTTTATTCAATAAACCATTCGCTGAAAACAAACAATTAAGTTTTCCCGGCCAGGCTGGCGTTCAGAAGAAAACATAGCAAGTCAGGAACATAATTAAATGTCTCAGCAGGTAATCCCTCCCTTCCAATACCCGTGCTCTCAAACACTTCACATTTCTTTGTGCACGCCGAGTCCCGGCGGCTGCGAGACCAAATCCTATAAACACACTTAAAAAGCCACAAAGGTACGCAATAACGTAATGTTACCTTACGGTAAACCGAAAACAATTCATTTCTGCAATTCCCCCCCACCACTCCCCCCTCTCGGAGAAACTGGGGAATGTTAGCCGATCCGTAAAAAGCAATTCTTCCCGGGCCGTTTGCCTTTTTCACCGTACATTTAATGCGAACCAATGTTATAGTTTATTTTTAGATTCCTTCAAAGATATCTGGCATTAAATGTTAACCGCTTTTTTCATAGATCAAATTGGAAGTAATAAAATCACATGATCAACGGAGTGTGACCGAGTGCGATTTGTGGAGATTTATTGAAGCCGTGTGGCGTTTGGCTTTTGACCCACTTGTGGTTTCTAAGCCGCTCCGCACATGGTGCGCCGTGTATTAGTATCGTAGTCGTTACGTTGGACGATAGCAAAACGAGCTCGTACTATCTTCTTGGCGGACTTGTTTCATAATATAGAATCGCTTTAGGCTTAAGACTGTCTTCTGGACAAAAAAACGTTTACTAATAGACAACGTGGCACATTTTTTTACAAAAGATAAGTTAAATTAACTATCATTCTGCAAATGTGCAAAAATATCAATTTCCACGGTACACTTGTCTCCTAGACTACAACAGCACACAAACTACACGATCCGCACGAAAGTGCAAAAGGCGATGCAGCCAAACCAATTCCCGGCCAGCCTACCTGGCGAGGCGGACACAATAATTTAATTTCGCTCGTTACACGGAGGAATTATTTGGAAAAAGTGGAGGAAAACTCATAAAGCTATTACTCCGCTTGGAAACGCCTGACGTGGCCTTCATAGCCTCGAGACCGTGCTCAAAATTAATTTCTGGGGCCGCCTTCAAATTTTCAAATTTAGAAATCATCCGAGTTCCTAAAGGGAGCAATAAAATCTTAATTAAAAGGGCTCATAATGTAATTCAATGAATCGTATTAATATTTCGTGGAAACAATGGCAATCTAAGATAAGATGAGGTATCTCGTCCTTATGAAACCGCGGTGAGCAGATAATATTTTAATAGATGCTGTGATGACTTCTAACCTGGATTAAACATGATGATATCGAGCTTTTACATGCATTTAAGAGATGTTTAGCAATTTCATTATCGTCGTAAAGTTTTAAAAATAACTGGTTCTACATACATACAAAAAATACCTCTTCTTCTTACTTTTACCTCAGAACCTAATGCTTAATGTACAAAATATTTATCATTTTTGTACCCAAAATTAGTGCAAGGTAGAGAAACCATACATAATTAATAGTAATATTACTAGAGTACTACTACTACGAACAAGTGAACGTATACATTGTAGGGAAGGGTACGACATACCTCTGTGCATCTTATACCTATTGTTCACAGTAAATGATCGTGAAACGGAGAAACATACTCGTAATAAGACGGGCTTGTACCCCCCGGGCCACGGCAGCGCTAACTTGACCCGGAACAGTCCAATTAGCGGTTTAAATAATATTATTTTGTGCAAAACATTTTGCCTGCTATATATATATATATATACCTCTATAGGTGTTTATATTTACTTTTCACCTGTGCTTACGTTGATTTTGGATTCGGAACGTTTGATTTCCAAAGGTGGTGCTTTTTTATTTGTCAATGTACAACTTTCATAACTCACGGTTTAAAAATATTTTTTAATTTACCTAATATATATTTCATTACTAATTGTATATTATGCTTATAAAACGTCGAATCAGTACTGACAAGTAGAATTAGAGTGTTTTTCTTACAATTAACTTAATTTAATGTAAGTTATTTTTTCTTTATTTCAGGTACTTAACTTCTGTTTAAGAAAGAAAAGTTTATGACTACATCTCTATAGAAACTGACATCAAATATAAAGGTAAGTGAAGTCGGAGTGTACAAAAAGAAGCAAGGAACCTCACCCGAAGGAAACCTTATCCCACATGCATTGATCTACTTCGCCAAAAATATCTGAGCACTTGAATGAGCCAAGCTAAAAAATATTTAAACCACTATTAGTAAACAGAACATAGCTAAACATCATATTCTTACCCGAAACAAACCCATGCTCATACACAAAGCTTGATCCGATTGAGTATGAACCCACTACCTTCAGCGAAAGAGGTACAGCATCGCCAAAGCGCCACCGAGCCAGCCAATTAGTATATCACTTTGCCATTATTCCGCGGGCCGGATCCAGATGTGACCTGCGTCCCGCGCATGCGTAGAACTCCCACTAATACGAACTTGAACACTGGAGTATAATAAGAACAAAGTGTTTTCAAAATAAGCTGCGATCTCAGTAAAGCTCAAGTAAAAAGCACTCAGCGTGTAAGTAGATGCGAAAACAAGATTTACCCCTTTCATTTTCCCTTTGCATGTTATTGCTTTAGAGCTGAACGAATTAACGTTCACGAATATATAGGTACGACAGTTATTAGTTACATACTTGAATATGAAAGATTTCATTGGTTTATCATTAAACAAAAAGTGTCACCTTTGAGATCGGCTGAGAGGATAAGGTCGTTGCTTGCCATGCGAGAGGTCGCCATTTCAAACCCCGCCACGTACGACTTTGTTTTCAAATTTAATATTTGTTTAAAGAAAAACATCTTAGGGTAACCTGCACACCTATGAAGAAATCCTAAGGTTGTGCAGTCGACCACCCCGCACTTAGCTAGCATGGTTGACTAAGGCTTTATCGCCCTAGTTTAGTGTAAACCCGTGACCCAGCAGTGGGGACTTAAATGGACTGATAATGATGATCATGAAACAAGAAATGCAATAAATAATTACATGTGACTGTTTATGCCTTAGCTACAATGTGCAACAAAACGCTGATCTTAAGGTAGAACATCAAATTGACGTTAAACACCAATATTGAACCAAACAAAGGGAAAACGAAAGTTACAGAGTTGAATCAGGAAATTTACCAAGAAAATGATTGTTACGAGTTTCGCCGTTACTTTGATTCGAAATCGGCCAAGACCATGCTAAAATGGTCAAATTGAACAATAAACTGCGATACACCCCCAACAAAAGTATAAAAAGGAATCTTATCTTTCTCAAAAACAGTTACGACGCATATAAAAAGGTAATCAAGCTATTTTATTATTATTTTAACGCGTCAGCTATTCCGAGGGCAGTAAACGAGAAGGTACATATACCTTCAACTACTTAACAGCCAAATAAAGTTTTTGTTAGCATAAAAAAGGTGAGACGAATAAGAATACATAGGATATTTTATTGAAAAACATTTTGTATGCATGTTGCTACTGTTAATACTTATACTACTAATATACAGTAATAAATAAATAAATATTACACAAGGTCATGTACATTGAAGTAATATGGTAAGTAGCCAAAGCACTTGGGTTACGGAAATCAGAATTAACAGTGGACACACAAATATAATACATAAATATATTTAATAACACATCCAGACACGGAACCAACATGAGTATGTTCGTCACATAACTATTTATCCCGGGCGGAAATCAAACCAGCGACTCTTGAAACCGTAGATAGTGAACCTGGGTCGTTTACTACTGTTCCACCGAGCCAGTCAAATAACAAAATGCCTGAAAGTCAAACTCAACTGAAGCCAAAAGGTTAATTTACAAATCTCAAACATCCAAATCACTGAATAATTCATCGAGATATTTTGACAAACTTTATTGACGTCCCAGGTAGACCGCAGGCTTTAACTACTTAAATTCAATCAAAGTGAAACTCGAAATAACGTACACCTTAAGTCGCCTGTAGAACAATAGGTTTGGCCTCAAAGTACTTAACTTAATCCCTAAGTAACTTTAAGTAATGACTAACTCTGATAGATACGGGAGTGCGGGGACGCGCCTAACTTTAATTAATCTGGAACCGGTGCTAATTAGAATGAACGATACTAAAACGATATTATGAAGTTGTGCTTACAGTGCGGTTGCGCTCAGGGTTGCACCAAAATTAGTTAATCAGTTCAGCTCAAATCACACAAGCGCATATCATATCAGTGACATCACTGTTTCCATATGTTTTGAATGGAATATTAATAGTCATATACTAAGATTTCAATTAAATGTTACCACTCTCAATTCGAATGATTGTTACAAACGTTTTTCAAAAATGTAGGAAATATATTTTTTATTTTTTTATTAAAAATTAACTCCTAACTTCTATTATATAGCTATCAATAAGAAAAAAAAAGATTTAACAAAAAAACCATGACACTACCACTATCAGTATACTATGATCGACACTTGACTTCTCTCCATAATATGTATAATATCGTTATATTGGTGTGTCAAATTTAAACAAAAAAAAACATGAAGAAACCAAACTTACCACTATTTACGTTTACTGTATTAAACATTTAACCTGAAACCGTTTCATTCTCGAAGCGCGCGCCACTTCACGACACAGCAATATCTAAATAGCTTGAGTGCATCTCAATGCAAGTAGCTTCCAATAAGCGCACTATGCACCGCTTATCTTGTAACACCACAAACTAATTAAGCTTACCGATGACGCGGCATTAAATTGAGCACTGAGTCTATTTCTTATTAAGCCGTTTAAGCTGCGGAACCAAAAAGGCTTCTTTATTAAAACTCAGTAGGCATGTATGAAATGGCGTAGGCAAAATTATGTCCCGTTGGGGACAACGTCATATCCAATTTGCTGCCGTTTTAATTCCTTTATCGGAAATTTTTCGCTTGCCAGGCCGGATCGTAACCGGCGATGAAGGCTAAGGGGTGGATGGTTTAAGATTCTGTATTTGAATATGACATTATTTTTATGTTTTACAAACGTCAATTTGACACGGCCTTTTTAGTAAATAATCTTAGAAAACCTCACATCTTGAAATAATGGAGGTTAGTGCATATGGGAAATCCACTAGATGGCAATACGTAGTTGTAAGGTCCAACTGCAGCATGATTGGTGTATATTGACATGTCTGTCAATCATCAGCATCATCATATCAGCCCACTTTCGCCCACTGCTGAACATAGTCATTAGTCACGTCATAAATAACACCGACAGCCCCCTTCCTTGATTGTTATTATTAGATACTGTCTTAAAATATTATCTGTCAGTTGTGAAGAGTCTTAAGAAATTTCTTTATGTGGTCACATACTCATGAAAGGCTATCATGGAGAGTACAAATTTAAAAAAATACACAAGGCAACTGAAGTAAAATAATCATTTTATCTTACTATAGTTAAGCAGTGATAACACAAATTGAACTGTATCTATATCTAGAAATGAAGCGTTAAATAACTTTCTTTTTTGTTTCGTACACACAGAGCACTCGTCAAAGGGTTATAATTAAATAACCCTGCAAACGCTTGCATCAATCAAGGGAAAAACAAATAAATCCGAATACGCCGTTCGGACACCAATATAATTACCGCGCGACTTTTAAACTTTACTTCACAATGCATGGCTGATTGTAACTGATTAAATTGCATTGTCTACTGGAAGGGGAATAACACACTTTGCATGTATTTCACTTCACACGCAAAATGTGATATTTTATTTTGTGTCAAAATACGGAAACTACAATGTTCAGCGCTGGCAGAAATATTGTAAACAAATTAAACTCGCCGCGAGGATGGAACAATGTCTCGTTTTCAAGCCACAATCGGGTGATTTATACGGGTTCTAAAATATTTGAACGTGGATTTTTCTGAGATACAACAAAAATTAAAATCACCTTAAAATGCTTTTGGTATAGTGTTTAGTGTTACCATTCAACAAATGCTACGAGTCTACCAACTGATTTGAAATTACCAATTTATTACCCACACTGTATTCGATTTGTACAACAAAATTTTAAAATTTAACTCACAGCGGCCAATTAAATATATTTATTTTAATTATTCAATAAGTACATACGTTACGTACGTACACGCCCTAATAAAAATATTACCAACAACCAAACATACTATTATCCTATTGCTTCCGCTTAGCCTATTAGTTAACATCGCGTCTTATTAAGCAACACGCTCAATGTTTGTGTAACTTATAACATAGCAAGTAACGTTACGAGCACAATGCAGAAATAACAAGTACTGCATCCCAGTCTAACACTGTTTGTTTGCTTCGCGAGCGGGGCCGGGGGCAAGTCATATATAAATCTCTAGTAAGCACGTCAGTATTTCGTATATGGGGTGTTCGCTGATGTGGACTCTGAGCAAGTATGCTCAATATGCGAGATAGTTTGTGAGCTAACCCGTGCCACTGAGCTTTAGTCGGTGGTTCAAATATTCAGAATATCAAGTTTCAGCAAGTAATCTTAAGCTAATCTCAGTCGTTGTTCTAGCTATTAATGCTACATATAAAAAGGGTACCTAATAATGTATTTGTAATTTTGAATATTTAAGTAAAAGCTTTTTTAAATTATTTTATGTCCAATTTGCTTCACATAATGATTGATTGCGTCCCCTGAAGACACGGGAATGACCTAGGACTTTTTTCAATATTTACGACTTTACGTCAATACACACACACATAAAAAAACGTAATTGCTTTCATCGCAAACACCCAAGTCGGATTACTTTTTACGGGCGACGTTAACGGTGGATCTCTTAATGTTCGCCCCAATAACTTTTCTTATGTATTTAACTTGGTAAACAAATTCACACGCTGTATACGCGCTCGAAAGTCTCCTAATCTTATGAAGCTTATTTTGCCTCGTCCCCAAGGGTTCGGCATTATGGCGACGACCACAGAGTCAGGTAACAAGTGAAAATCGGGGGAGCCGTGCGCACAACACACGGTGTTTTATTTAGTTTTTTGTTTACCTTCTATTAGCGGGCCTGTATCGGACCGGATCGATGTTTGCTAAACAATTACAGATGGTTTCGCAAAAGTTTAGTTTAAACAACAGTTTAAAAATAAATTGGTTTGGGAGGGTTTTGCGGATCGGAAATCGGTTGAGTGTACACATTGCGCTCATGGCTCAGTGACAAATACCCAACTATTAGTTACAGTATTATTGATTGATTATATAACTATAAACTTAATACATATAAGGATTCCAAAATACATTAAACAATAACAAAGCTTCATTACTTACCTTAAGTACTGATTTGATGGCCCTCTTTATGCCCTAGGGATCCCAATATCAACTCGGGACAAATATTTGTATGATGATTAGTAGGTATATTTCGTTCTAATATCTAATAAATACCAGCTTATAGAAAATATCGTGTGAAACCAGCAAACGTGTTCAAGTAATTCTAATGTTGTGTGTAGTGGCTAAGGACTTATCGACCTAGGTTTAGGTCTTATCGGGTAGGATAGGCTCAACGTCCCTCAGCTTAAGTCACTTTTGTTCTTATATCCATAACATGAATGCTGTAGATTATTTCGGAATAAGATCAATGCGTAATGCTGTGTGATTAAATATCTTTATTGCATCTAAATGTTTTTTTAAATAAATTTATTCTGCCTATTTTAAACAGATGAAACCTGATATAATTGAAAGGCGTGTAAAGTAGTCATGTTAAACCCAACCGCATCCCGCCATCTAACATCGAATAAGACGTTACCTATGTTATAGAACCATTCTGGCATAACAACGCTCCTTTAGCATTAGTTCCCCGAATGTATGTTTTGCTTCGTGTAAAGTTGTTCCCTGTAATCTTCTTATGTTACTCTCGTGTGTAACTGGATTTGGAGTTCTACATACACACCTGTGCGATCCCCGATACCGTCAAGAATATGATTCATATTAGGCAAGTCTTGCCAATTGTATGCCGTGCGAGATTCTGAACGATTCAGCTTCGTGGGAACTTGTACAGGACATAGTGATCTATTTACTAAGATAACGGTAACGTTAAAACGAGTATTTTTTACACATACTATAGTGGATGAAACTACATCTTTGCTTCAGTTATTACAAAAATTCCTGTGAATTAAATACCCTTCCTTAAACTGATAAAAATAAATTTCGTTTCGAATCAAGAGTGTCGACCGAAAAGAAGCAAAATTTACTCATAAATTTGAACAACTTTTGTAGTCAGGCAGGTAGAAGTGAACAAAATAACGTACAATATTTATCATTTATAAAAGTGTGATAAAACCCGAAAATCCTTGATTTTCGTAGTGAGTGTGGCATTTCCAATAAACTGCTGATCCTTATTTAGTAGCGAGGGGACGCAGGGCTGTGATCACGATAGACATCACACTACACTACTCAATTCTATCATCACCATACATGAGGGAGACGCATTTGTTTCATGGCTACCTGATGATGAGCTAGCTGTGGTGCAGGTTATACGTCAGTTATGTTACCAACGGTATAAATAGGTGGAGAGAATTGCTATATACTGCCAGCATCAAAAGAGAATTATAGATAATTTGAAAAATGTTTTAGGAATAGGTCTAAACTGGCGTCTCATGGACTAGTTGTATTCCTAAAGGCATTCGCTGTTAAGAATTCAAAGCTAACACTCAAGATATTTTAAGTGTAAACAAAAAAGTAAATAACGTCTAATCTTATACTTACTTGGAAAAAAATCCAATGATTAAGTGGTACATCCACTGTTTCATTTGGTAAGAATTCAACAAAGCCTTTTCTCTGAAACGAAGCTTTTTAAAGAGACCCTAAGCTTTTCAAAGAAAGCCACTAACATTTTCTCCTTTCGAAATAACAAAAATAAAAGAATTTTAAACAATTTAAATATTCTACCGTCGAAGTGAACCCGATGCCTTGGGTGTTGTAAATCTGTCGGGCTGCGGATAAGTTGGGGGTTTGACATCTACGGCGCCCGCTTGAGTTTATAATCTATGGGGTTACTCTCTTAATACCATTAATGTTACCTATCGAGTTATGTGCGGGGTAATACCTACATATGTTCTCTCTTGTCGAGGGACATATTGCACTTAGTTTGCGGTATTTTACAACGACTTAATAGTAGACTTAATTATATCAAAGAGTCGAGAATAAGATTATTTTTTTTTTAATTTAATCTAATGATTGTAAGTTGCGACCATGGTAGGTATTAAAATCATACAAAACTATTCATAACTAATATTCTTATGTCACTAATAAGAAATTTCACTAAGCTTTAGCTCAATATATCTACATATCAAAAGCAGATAGTCTACTCCAATAACGATTATGGATGGCAATATAAAAGCAATCGCGGTGCGTGTACACTGGGCAATCAGTTGCATATTTGCGGAACAAACTGTAAATAAAACCGATCTCATTGCAATCAGGGAAGTTGGTGTATTACAAAACACAAACAGCGAACAAACAGCTAGTGTTCACAATTTACACCGATCAATACTTTATACGGTCACTGCAGTAGCCAGGGCAAATCGGGAATTATGATGCTGGACTCTCCCGTGCCGGCCAGTGAGGTCTGAGAAATTTCACTGCAGATTTACCTCGTGTTTGCAGATTGGGAGGCCACCGCCAGCCAGTAGCAGTACGTAGTAGACCAACTTAATTAATCCATCAAAGTCGAATATCGGCCATAAAAGAGCAGTGGCGGACTATTTGACCAATCAGCAGTAAAATCGTCATAAGCTCTCTACTCCCAAAACGTTTTTAATACTGCATCAAAACAGTAAGCGAAATAGTTTAGCTCGTTTTCAAACAAGCATTTAGAGTGGACCGTATTTTGTTAGATAATTGCTGAAATTAACGGTAGATATTTAATGCAAAATGTTCCGAACTCGCCGCTCATAATGATTGATGAAAGTTGATCCGTTCATTAACGCAATCGACACGGTGGGGTAAATTTAACAACTCTTCGGCTCGGCGTTGCAATGTGACGTCACAAAACGTTGATTCTGAGCCATGTTAGATAAAATGGTTGAGCGGGTTTGCAGGACGATGCAGTCTTTGTGCACTGCAATAGCGCTGACGTACGCAAATACGGGCGATATGGTCGCATATGTAATGAAAATTTAAATGTAAATTGTAAACTGAATAGGTGTGCGCCGTAAATGCAGTTGAAATCAACTCTCGCTAACTGACATTTGACTTTATCATTATTGAATAATTGAAATATAGAATCAATCGTTTAACCATTTCAGTGTTAAAGTATTCGCTTATCTCAAACGAATGTTTCCATTTTAATGGTGCTATGAATGAAATCGCAATTCTTTTTCCGTTTACCCGGCTCGAAGCCGGTGCGCTCAATGTAGCATAAGGCATAAGCAACAACAATCAATTCAAATAAACGATAAGAATTGTTCCATTGCCTTTCTCACCTTCCTACGTGAATCTTTTAAGTCACACCATCCATCAAATATTCAGAAAACCTCTTACAAATAATAAAAGCAAAAGACGAATCTCCGATAACGGGGTGGTTTTTTCATTCGGTAGGATGGGTCCCTTCGGGGCGGGAAATATCACCATGTCATTTGTTTATATTGCGAAATTAATCCCCGGTCGGGGTGACTGATGAGGCGAGTCAACCGTTGCTTGCCAAACAAAGAAACAGCGAGGTGTATACTATAATCGATGTTCACTTAAACGACAGATGCTACAAACGGGTACCATCAATCTATCCCCCACCTCCGAATCGTACCCCCCGAGGGCCGAATTGTTATTCACGTTCCATTACCTCAATTTTTTAGAGCCGAGGTACCTGAAAAGAAACCCTTTCACTTATTGTGTCTCATTCCTGAATAGGTGGAGGGCCATCGTGAAATTAAATTTCTTTAGATTATTCATTTTTTCTCTGTCTTTTTTCGTTCACTGAATGTTTATTTGGGAGTTTACCGCCACAGATGTTTGAAGTTACACGCCGCCTTTTCATAGAAGGCACCTCAGGGTGTTTGATATAAATTAGTTCCTTTATCACGGCAGGAATTATGAGGGTCATTTTTTTAAATAAACAACCGCGGCCACATTCCGGGAAAGCTTAAATTGTGTACATTTGTAAGGGGCATTGGCTGAGGACAAGAGTCATTCAAGAATCGATTATAGTGCGCCGAACACGTACAAAATCGAGCAAACATCGAGAACTCGATGGCCCGATCACGGGACTCGCTCAGTCACGTACGAACGAGCTATAATTCAATAAGACACGATCCAAACGCTACGCGCCAAGCTGAATCGTTCAATCCACTTGCATTGATGTCATTAAAGAAATTAACTTGCTTTTCTTTCATTTCATACGTTTCCGTGAGTTATTTTCCTGCGCTTACAATACTAATTCATTTTCTACTGACGTTGCAAGCTCTTTTATTACCTCTTTTTATGAGATCTTTCTAGATTGTTGCCGCAATTTATAAGGTACAATACAAAGCTCGATCTAAGATATTACAATAATTACAAAGGATTTTTCAAGCGCAGGTAGAACGTTTTATATGAGTAATGCTGGCTGACATCGGCTCAGCCGCAGGGCGAGCTCTGAGAATACTTTGGAATTAATTATAAAACATTGCGAGTTGGTCGTTTATTTACTGTCACGTAATATAAAGGCGAGTGCTCACGCAGCGCGTGATGCGGGCACTGCGGCCTCAGTACTGCGTGTAATCGTGAAATAATTGGCCCACTCCAACGTTATTTTTGTGTATTCACAACTTTCTTTAGGGAACTTTTTGAATTTGTGATTTGGAATACCGATTTGTTCATGCCGATGGCCGGGGGCACTGAAAGTTTTTGTGAATGGTGTAATGATCATTATTTTCACCTGTTTGTCAACCAACATTAGATGTAGACATTTGAATTTTTTAATTTATTTTGCTCAAAAAAATAATATCACATTTTGTTTATTCAAACATTTAGTTTTTTGCGTGATTTACGTTTTGTGTATGTAAACGCGGATAATCCTTTACTTTAACTACGGCAAATGTTAGCCCAAGAATATTTCATATTTAATACTGACGTAACACAGAAAAAAATCCACAGGAACACAAACACTGTCTAATTTAAACAGATACCACCGCACGCCAGCACTAGGCACATTTCGGCACAAATGATACCGAGGTAAAACATCCGTAATATAATGTGCCTCAGAGTCGTTGCACACGGCAATAATTTCGAAAACTGGAAACGTGCATTAGCATGCGGACACCTGCGAGAAGAGTAATGTTGCCTAAGTTAAAAATCGTGTACCACTCCCATGCGGCAGGGGAGGCAGTGGGAAATAAGGAAAACCTTCTTTTGTGTAACCAAATGCATCGGATGCATGCTCAGTGAGCGTGCTATCTCGATCACACCTCTTGGGTTACGATTCGTGTTTAAAAAACCTGTTGGAAACAGCCTTGGGCCGTGAACGTTCGCGCTACGCCGCTCTTCAAAGCAGAGGGGTGTATTTTTAAATGCACTGTCAATCTTTCGAGTCCGCTCGGATGTTAATAATTCTACTGTTTCCACATTTGCAGCTTCAGCGCATAACAAATGCGCCTCGTTTAAACACTTGTATTCCTTTTATATGATATTTTAATGGCCATATTTGAAAATTTTAATAACGCGTTTATGTGTATAATTTTGGTCATAAAATGTTGCTTCTGTTGTTAATCCATCCTATGCGGGGTGAAGTCACATTTAAAAAACATACTCATCATCATCATCAGGATCTTAGAAAATTTTATAAAGGATAACTGTCAAATGAACACACCTTAATTTATTCATCGTCGCAGGGTTACATGGGCTGTGCATACGGGTGTTAAAAGGATAAAATCAAACTTAGAATTACACGTAGGTTGTTCGGTAGTTTTTCGGTAAAGCCCAAAACACGGCCGGTCCAGCAAATCGTTTCTTGTTTATAAAGAGTTCCGAGTGCTTTTTATCCGACCAAACTGTGCGAGTTCGTTCGGAAAACTAACGAAACTCGCCTAAACCGTTGTGCAATTAACATCGAATGCAGTTGAAACTGCATTTGTTCAATACGCTTCAAACTAGCGCCGGGCGGTGGCAGATATACCCTTTTTTGTTTTCCATTTCGGTACTTAACTGTTGTATACGATTTTTGATTTGGTAGAGTCAGATTTAGTAGATGGCGTACGCTTCTATCGATGAGAGATATGAAAATTTGTGTATAAGGGGTGCAGATGTGCGTCAGTGCTTGTATTAGAAGTCATATTGCTTGTTTCTTCTCATAACATATTTATGTAACAACAAATTCGTATTAAATTGTACAATAAAATATATCATTTGAGCTTTAACGATCTTAAATGAAATATGTAATATGTTCGAATGCCTTGTCGGTTGATTGGTGGCAAGTTACACGTAATATCCTGATTTCATGTTATCACTACATAGTATAAACCAAAGTCAATTTCCGCGTCTGTCTGTGCCTATGTATGCTTAAATCTTTAAAATTTCACAACGGATTTGATGCAGTTTTTTTAATAGATATAGGGATTAAAGAGGAAGGACACTAGTTGATAATAGTTTAATAAATATGTCATATTTTAATTAATAATGCTAGCAACTACTTCCATGGGTTATCTATTGTTTGCCCGAAAGATATATGCCATAATATTCATATGCCCGAATTTCATTTGCCATAATTTCATTTGCCCGAATGTTATGTTTGCCATAAAATACAAATGACATAATTTTAATTGCCCGAAAATCAGATTCCATAATGATTCGAATGCCATACGTATTGTTATCCATATTTTTAATTGCAATAATATTATGCAACAGAATTTTTAAGCGCCATACTCCTAACGCCAAATATTTGTCCTAAAAAGCGATTGGCTTTCTGGCACTTCGCCGGCCGCTGCCGCGGCACGCTCGCTTCGCTCGCTCGGCTCGTGCGTTGTCTTTCATGTTTCTAACCTAACCTAACCTATTTTTTTATCATTCTTTTAACCTATTTTACAAGCTTTTTCGGTGGGAAATGATGTAATGGCACGGAAACAACGTTTCTAACACGTAACTAATAAAGTAAACAATGAGTATGACATATATGGCGTTTGAAAATTCTGTTGCATAAATTATTGCAATTAAAATATGGATAACAATACGTATGGCATTCGAATCATTATGGAATCTGATGTTCGGGCAGTTAAAATTATGTCACTTGTATTTTATGGCAAACATAACATTCGGGCAAATGAAATTATGGCAAATGAAATTCGGGCATTTGAATATTATGGCAAATGAAATTCGGGCAACTGAAATTATGGCAAGTGGGGGTATACCACTTCCATGACCTTTGTGAATTCCCGGTTCAGTCTATTCCATAGTTTATCAACTCATTTATTTTGTACCGCCGTCAGTAGAGAGAGCGACTAATTTTTAACCGACTTCAAAAAAAGGAGGAGGTTCTCAATTCGTCTGTATGTATAATATTTTTTTTTTTTTTTTTTTTTTTTTTTATGTATGTTCACCGATAGTTTCGTCAATTATAGACGGATTTCAAAATTTTTTTTTTGGTTGGATAGAGTTCACTTTCGAGGTGGTCCCATTTTCACCAGTCTCGGATCTGATGATGGGATCCTGGAGAAATCGAGGGCAACCCTCAAATTTTATAGGGACATGTACCGCGTTTTGCATATTATCTGAAGTCATATTGGCATTTGCTTCTGGCTATCATAATCTTATGATGCTGAGCTGATGATGGAAGGTCAACTCCTTAATAGTTATGAGTAAAAGAATAATTATTTCAATACTGTATACATATTAAGACTACTAGTTATAATATCAGTAGCATTACAGGTGAGCTAAACTATTAGGTTGACCAGTCTAGGATCTGATGATGAGATCCAGGAGAAATCGAGGGCAACCCTCAAATTTTATAGGCACATGTACCGTGTTTTACATATTTTCTGAAGTTATATTGGCATTTGCTTCTGTCAATCATAATGTTATGATGCTGAGCTGATGATGGAAGGTCAACTCCTTAATAGTTTGGAGTAAAGGGATAATTCTTTCAAATCTGTGTACATATTGATACTACTAGTTATAATATCAGTAGAATTATAGGTGAGCTGAACTAATAGGGTGTAAAAAATGTAACACTAAAAAGGATGAAAAAAAATTGTAAACAAAAAAAAAACCGCCTTCAAAAACCCGACTCACTAAAAATTACAAAATAATATAATAAGAACATTAATCTGGGTATGAATTTGATATGTTGTTGAAGGCGGTGCCAATTAAATTTTTGACGAAATCTGCATGAAATATATACGGCACCGCCTTCAACAACATATCAAATTCATACCCAGATTAATGTTCTTATTATATTATTTTGTAATTTTTAGTGAGTCGGGTTTTTGAAGGCGGTTTTTTTTTTGTTTACAATTTTTTGTACCTGCAACCATAGCCAGTGTCTCAAGTCGGTATCTTGAGTCTTATTTGTATAGGCTTAAGAGTCAAAAGCTGTTAAAGCGTGCATCTACTTTTGCCGCTGACCGTACCTTTGCTTTCAAGTTAAGTGCAACTCAGTTTGTACTGCAATCAGTTTTAAGTGTCTGGTAACGCTCTTAAAATAGGCCAAGAGACATGGATATAATATTCTATATTCTCCCTTCAGTGAACAGATTATTTAATTGAATATTGATAATCTAATAAATCGTATCACAACAAGATTTTGGTATTATAGATGGACTGAGAATGAACTGTTGATGACGTAGGTATTAAGTTGTTTATTTATTAATGTCATGTTGATACTATCACAAGCGCTTCGACATAATATGAGTTCATTGCAGTGTATTATTCATACATTTAATAAATATAAAGGACTTTTACACCAAAAAAGAAACTAATTAACAGGCAAATTCATTAAAATAAACATGTTGCTAAAATGGACTTCGCGTAAAATTAAATCCTGGCTCTCAGTCTAGAAAACGACGAGAACCTGCATAATTCGATAAAGCAATTTTAAAACGTCGAAATTGCGTTAAAGTCGAATAGACCCTACCTTTGTCAGGAAGTGCTGTATTTTATTACATTTTTATATGGTTACAGGACCAACATTTTATTGTATGTGTAGTGTAACTTAGTAGTTACCACAGTGGTAAGTAGTATTTAAATTCCCTTGCACATTTTTGGCTCCTTTCGAGGGTAATTTGAATAAACTCTTTTGTGTTTTCAAAGAAAAGTGTTTCAAAGCATTGTTTGAATAAAATATCCAGTCACTCTCACTGTATAAGTGTTATGCTAGAATTTGAGCAAAGCAAAATAACCCTCTTTCTTCTCACAGCTCATACGCTTTTGTCCGGGTCTAAAGTTTATACTAAAACTCAGATTATAACTTGACATAAAGGAAATATAAATTTTTTGAAAGACTCACACGACAAAAATAAAACAAACATTCATACCATTCGAAAACAATTTTAATGCATCACAGCAAGTACTCACAGTGATACAGCTGAAGTAAAAACAAATACCTACAGAAAAGTTCTCGGCGAAATAAATTACGAGCATTCGTGACATCCCGCACTTAAAAATTAATATCACATTTCTTGGAGAAACGGAGGGGTCGCTGCAAATGTTTGTTATGTCTCTGAATAATATCTTATTCAGGTATTGCCCATTTTTATCAGTTAAGAAAAGGGAAGTAATTTGAAATACTGCAGGAAAAAGACAACACTCCACATATCGTTTAGGTTGACACTGTAATAGGCCCCGGACGTCCACGCGACGTGACAGGTATCCAATTCGCCTCGTACCTTCACATTACACAAACCCATTTTCTCTGAAGCATGGTTTTGTAAGAATACCGTTTTGTATGGAAAAAATATGAACGCGGAAGTGACAATTCCTTAACTGTTTAATGAAATCCGTGTCGTGCGTCTGTTTAATTTGGTTTCACATTTCAACTCGGTATTCATTTTTATTTGTTGTTTTATTGTTATTTTCAGCTCTAATGTAAATTTATACTTAGAAAAAAATCACATTCATGACACCGCCTCAACGGGGACATGAACCACCGGTCTTCAGATATCGCGAATTTTTTAATTACAAATTTACGTTATTTGTATAAGACTCAAACTAAAATACAAAATAATAATACTTTGCATGGACCGGTGAATCCGACATCATTAAAATTAAGATAATTTTGTCATAAGGAGTAAAATCTAAGTCTTCGTCTTTACCATTGCGCTATTTTCAGCCAATTCACAATGTAATTAAGCAGAAGACTCATAATACGATCGCTTACAAGAATACATTGGCATAAAGGCTAACAGCTTAGCTTTAACTTAGTGGAGCGTACAATTTCCCCTATCAGAGTACAATGGGCCCCACCGCTCGGTTACCAAAACAAAGGTTCATTATACGTTTAGCTCATTAAGTAAATTAATGAAAGGATATTTAGCGCTCGACGCTTTGACTAGACTCATCACTCTGATGGTGTGTCTATGGTAATGGTTTTTGGGTATCTTTTATGAAACCAGCATGCTTAGTACTATGCTAATGGACCGTTGGAGTTGTATGGGCTAACATGAAACTTACAGTTCGTAAAAATAGGGTGCACAGTTTCGGAGATCTTGTTTCTATATTAGAGTCGTAAGCTTTTAACTATTAAATGCATCCTAATAATGGGTGCCTCCTGTCCTCTTCCTCGACCCTAATAATCCTAACAATAAGTCAAAGGGTTTTTTCCAAAAATCATCTACGCATTCAATAGTTTTGTGAATTTATATTTTCATACATAAATCTCCTTTACGAATTAGTTATTTTCAAACTTGTTAATTTAGCTTGCTCTGTCATTTGTTGAGAGGGGCGAAATTCGGTTATTTATTTTTTTATAAAATCAAGTCCTTTTGTTTTACAATAATAATAAAATTTTTTTGTAATGTAATTCCACATTTATTGAAGTGACTTTTCATTCGATTAAAGATTATTTATTTACGAAGTAGCTCCTTAGGGGCTTATTCCCAAACTAGTTTACAAGTAAATCGGCAACTTCAGCCCGACATCGAAAGTTACTTGATTCTTCTGAGAACGTTTTGGTCCATGCCCAATTTTACGTCCATTACTTTTGAATGTCTTCGGCAAACTTGGTTTTAAAGATTTTTCCAAAACAAGCTTTAGGTTTATAGTTTAAGAATCAAAACGATTTTATAACAAAGGTTGCACTGTGGATCTCTATCAGCAAGAAAGCAATAAACATTAAATACAACAAAAGTTACAGCACCTACTTGTTCGTACACATCGATAAGACTATCTTCTAGAAGCTCGTAGTGTCACAAAATAAATTTAGCCTAGCAGTGCTCTCTCTAATATTTTAATACGTCGATATCCGGTGCCCGGATAGCATGACATATTCCAATTAGCTGGCACTAAATTACCAGCCCAGGGAAACGCAAACAAATAGGAAATTCATAATTATGTACCGTGCATCGTGTAGTGCAAGAGGTGCCCGACTAATATGGCAGCCATCAGTAGAGACGGGGACTCTGCGCTGCAACAACTCGTTAAGTTAACTGTTTTTAACATGGGACAATTTTACGCGGCTATTGAATAGCCGGTAAAACTGAGTCTGATCAACAATATCTTTGATTTAGTACTATACAATCATGAAACAATAATGTTAGAGCAGTCACTTAAGAAGAAGCCTATTTACTTGTTTTGCTCAATCACGCTGCCACCTAACCTAAATCAATCAGTCTTGTAGTTTCAAAGCCTTTTTGATAAGAAAATTCAAACACACATTTATTTTATTTTGTTAAACACATTGTAACGTTAACTGAACAGTTAGAAGTTCTAAAAGAGAAACATGACGCCAATCAGAGTATATCAATTGACTCTGCGCAATATGTTATTACGAGAAAAACCTCTGCGCTTCCCGTCTCTAGCCATCAGGAGCCCAAGTGAAGCATGTTATCGGATGATCACGCCAGATTGTTGGTTATCCCAACACCACATTTTCTATTTCCCCGAATCTAATCGCTCTTGCGCCACGTCGATCCGACGATCCGAAAATTAGGTTACCCCACCCGTTCCCCCTGAGATCTTTCTAAAACTCCGAGATCTCACACCATTCCGGCGATAATTTCTGAAGAGACGACGTGGAATTGACAACTCGCGTCTAAAAATTCCAAGTCTACAACCCCAGGAATATAATAGTTGCTGACGCTAAGTTTGCCCTTAAAAGAATTCCTATCTCAACGTATTTTCTTGTTCGGTATCAGAGTTAATTTAACTTCGTACCGATCCCAGTTTATTTTCATTTGCGAAAAGTTGTTTAATTCGTTTCGTTAGAGTAAACAGAGTTTGTGTTTAGGGTTGGCCTTGAAAGAATTTCGAGTTTCATTTTGTAAAAAGAGAGGATAATTTACAGTTCCATACACAGTATGACACTCTGACACAACGCTCACATATTGTGACTAATTAAATTTACCTTCTAATTCGTTTAAGTTATTATAATAAAAGTTTCTATACCTATTTAAGTCAACGCGGCTTCAAAAATGTATTTGAACCACGGTCCACTCGTCGCCCATATACTAAAATGGCAATTTACATTTAGAATACCCTACTTTATGTATGTTTAATGAAATAAATTCATCAGGTCGCTTCACAGCCGCTTTTGCCTAAATCAATTGCTTTGTTGTGTCTCAGAATATATTAGGAGCACAAAGTTGGTCTTGCCTGGCTCTGGTCGGCTCCAATAGTTGATGAATAAATTCCGCCGTACCCAATAAGGCCAATAAATACATTAACATTCTATGAATCCGCGTGTATTCGGAGAACCTATTATATTTTAATAACATGAATAACAAGGTTCTCGTATTACAATATTATATTTTAAATCAATTACCTTCCCTTAACATTGCCAAAGTACTTTTGTGCCTACGATGTTTTGATGGGAAATTATTTTGTGTACTAATTTGTTATAATATATCTACCTACGCTTGTTTTACCTGTTCACCATTACTTGATAATAATTTGGATGGTACTACAAAAATCTCATCATCATAATTGTTGGCAATGCAATTATTACCAAGTTAAATAACCGTAGTTGCAGAAGAAATTCAGCGATTACTTGGGCAGTCTAGCGCGAGAGAAATTATGAAAGCAATCTTAGCCGAGTTAAATCAATATGGTGCGAGCAGTCTTTATTCAAGCAGGAGTGCCCAAGTACCCCTTCAGTTCGGCTACTTGCTTCCAGAATGTTAACTAAGTTTCATTTGTAGTCGACTCTGAAATATGTACACAATTGTGAACCTTAGCGACCCGCAATAAAGTGCAACTGCATACTTATGTTTAGATCTTCCAATGAACGCCTGAGCATGATTCTTCGGGATGGACTCTCAAGAAAATAATGTTCACTACAAAAACATTGTAAGCACTTTGCTAAGTAGAGTAACTGTTGAATGTTTTGTTTGAAACTTGTAAATATAACAATTTTCTGCTTCTCTTCAATATAAGCTGTATTTATTACTTATTTTCTCATTACATACCAAATGAAACTTTGGTGAAAACTTTTTACGGCAAAGTGTCGTTGTGATTGAATTGATCAGAGACGCATGACAGAATGCTTTTACTGCACTTTCCCGGTTGTTATCAATCATGAAAATAAAAGTACAAAAATATTAATGGATCGGTGGTTTTACTTCACACAAAAGAACGAGCGAGCTCTATCATAGTTTATGTTTGTTACCTCAAGGTTACAACAATAATTGTTGGTGTAAGTGTCAAATTGTAAACTGTTTTAGTGTACGGTAACAATTCATACCGACGGAAACTTTCTGATGTTCTTTGCCCTAAAAAGGCCGACCCTCTATGTAATTAAGGTCCCGATGCGTCAACTTTGTTGATGTGGGTTCAAAAGCAATGCAAACCGAGTATACCTAAGTACACTTTAACTCAGAACAAAACCAGTGTCCCCAAAAATTTCACTGTTACCTGAATGAGAATTAATTTGATGTTTAAAGCTCGGGGGAGTCGAGTTTTGAGCGAGAGCCGTAGACAGAGTTGCCCTTTTTACTTACGACTTGACGCTTTTTCTACCGTTGTCTAGGTATATTCATGATCTATGCTGAAATTGTCATTAATAATTTTTAAATAGCTACACTCCTTTGATACATAATTATATTGTAGTGCTCATGCTGGAAATAACATTTAAAAAAAAGATAATTTCTTTCAAAACTAGATCCCACCTTTCACGGAATACGGGTTCTAGATACGGAAGCATGTACTAATTTATTTCCTACTTAAATTTAATATTTTCCAACTCATTACTCACATTCAAGCTCATACATTGTATTTGCGCAGAAACTTATTTATTCTGTACTTCATTCGTATACCTGCAACCTGTTTTAGCCGTTGTGAACTTTTTAAATAAGCTTCTGTGTTTACATGGCTTAATTTAAAATGTTGAACACTACTAAAACTTTCATTGGCTAGCGGCTCGTTTCGACACATAGCACTGAATTATCGTAAAGGTGAAGAAGCTGGCAATTCTAAATCCATTATGGCGCGTACTACCCGACCCGGGTCGTATCGTGATACTGGCGTGACAGACCGACTGACAACTGACTGACGTTACACGCGAGTATTTTGCTCCTGTCCTTCTAAGAAACGGACGTTTTTTGGGTCCCTTCTACATAATACTTTAACTTTATTTTGCATTCGGCTAGACAGACATTCGTGATGGACATTTGTTGTTCAATGTTTTAGATGTTTGATACCTACGTGAAAAGTAATAATAATGAAAAATGTTCTTGGAAGCTTTTGCATCCACAATTATTACAACCTGAAGGATGTGATACTTTTGAGTGAAGTAAAATTAATAGCAACGAGACTTGAATTATAAAAGAAAACATATCGTTTGTGTAAGTCAAAAAAACAGAAAGAGAAAGACTATTTCAGTATCTCACTACAAAAACAAAAATTGCTAGACATTACGTCTCGTCATCCAGGTACATACATAGTCTTCCTTTAAACAATTCTACTTCAACTAAAATTACATTCAGCCCCGCTAAATATGAGGGAGAACTCTAGTCCCCAGAGTAATATTTATAAAACGGAAATAAAAAGGTATTTTTGCTTCTGTTTTTTTAGCGGACAAGCGGCAGGCAAATGCAATTAGGCCGGGACACACGAGCGTCCATGCGACAAACAAAATTCTGCACCACGACTGTTATTTGTAACTTGAGTTTGCGTAAACACCTTTGCGTGTTTGTTGACGTACGTGAATGCATTCGCCTTGCAGTGTTTATGGGGCGAATAAAAATAATGATGAGCCTTATGTAAATCATGTGGCTGTTAACAGAACTGGAATATCTTAACAAATGTAGAGAAAGATCAATTGAAACAAGAAATGATACTGACTTGTTTCAAAAATCGATAGCTATCGAGAAAAATTGTATACACAAAAACTTCACAATAACGAATGCATCACAGCTGATCATTACTGTGATAAGAAATTATAATTTGATATTTAATCTTGATAACAATTACAATATTAATTTAGAATTCAATGATAAAAGATTCCATATCGCAATCAAACACGAAATTCGACCCAGTCCCGGAGCAGCTACTTTTCAAATATAACTTATTATTTTTAATCATTCAAAACATTGTTGATTATAATGGGAGACGTCTTTCTTATTCCACACAGAATGAGCTTTGAAGTTGGCTTTCAGTTAATTACCTACGCAGTACGCCATTGAGTATCTGTAAGAACATTTTTACTTGCCCCAGGGAGTTTATCGATCAACTAAAATATACCTCAAGTACTTACCCGGGAAGAGCCTTCATCGTACTTTGAGCTAATTACAACTTCGGATAATAAATTGCCAGCCAATAGGCAAACGGTATAATAAATTCTAGGTGGCGGAAGTCCTATAGTTAATTAGAAGACCACCTTGAATATCATTGCTATTATTTATTATGCAGTGATGGAAATGCAATTTAGTAAATATGACAAATTTACTTTCACATTATTAACTTTGCTCAAAAATGTCAAAGATAGAGTTTCAGAGAGTCAAAGTCTGTTTAGGATTTTTGTTTAAAGATGCTTTAAATCTGCACTTCAGACATCTATGAAATTAATTATCGATATAACTTATTAGAAGTATTTTTGCTTACAACACTTTATGTACAAATGTACTTTCGTAATATTGTATTTGAACCAAAAATCTCGAGTGTCAGTTTGTTACTCGATCTTAAATGCGAAGCACCTCACTATTTAGTCCTGATGGTACGATGTCGCAATAACATAAAGCAATGCCAGAAAAAGTTTAAGACCGCAAAATCTCCCTTTTGTCGGTTTAAATGTTTGTGGCTGCCTTTTTCTTTTTACTGAGAATATTTCTCACTTCTGTAGTTAGTGTAGTTGAAAACTAAGTAGTCTTCAAAGGAAAAGTTGAAGCGCGAAATCCGACAATTTTCTTTTAAAAATGTTTTGCGCGAAAAGCTACACAGCCTATAGCTTAGTATCGAATACTAAGGCTGCTTAACCTGGAATCAGGTTACAGGTCAAGTCATCAAGATCCACAGGTAAGCTCAGCCAATGCAAGAACGATTTGTGAACTTTACTATAAACCGCTTAAAGTTCAATTTTTGCTAACCTAACTCTAATAGGAAATGACATGTTTGTTCTTATTAATATACTGCCATAGTGTATTTGAAATGATAACTGACGAACATACGAAAGGCTTCCGTTCAAAAACACCATTAAAGCCCTTTGAAAATAAACTGCGGTAAAAGAGACCAAAAAGCATTTCTAAGACTAAATCATTAGTAACGACAGTTAGATTCATTCAGTAAAACTTTTTGCTGCCTATCGCAATATAATCAAAAAATTTTCAGCTGAGCATCTCATGAATATTTATGTAGTTAAGACGATCTTTGAATTCAAGAAATATTTTTATGTAATAGGTTTTTAGAGATAACAGATTTGATGACAGATAAAAGTAGCTTTATGCAATGATGAAAAACTGTAATTTATACCGTGTATAGTTTAGTGACATAGGTAAATCAGTTCAGATCGCACTTTTGGTTTCAATGGATTAAATTGTTAATATCATAAAGATGATTACAAAATAAGTCATTTAATACAATTTAAAATATACAGATCTATCAGTAATTAACACAAATTAATATTAATCATCTCCTTTCTGCAAATACAAAGATGCTCAAGAAATGGTTTGAATTTTCAATAAGTTTCTATAAAGATATAATATCTTTTGTCAAATATTCACGGGCTGGATCTGAAATCATATCGGAATGTCAGCTCCGGTCCATTAGTCCAACACTCAGCCGAGTTGTAAATGGCTTTTAAGTCTGGCTATAGGTAAGACCGGCTAGTCAATCCTATACATCTGCTGCTGAAGCACCCATAGTTACAGCACTATGTGATGACGATGTCTAATACAAATCACTTGAGGCTAATGGACCGACACAATATAGTTCCTATTAGTTGCTATGGCTCTTAGGAGACAATAGCAATTGGTGATTGTGTCGTGAGCATACGAAAACAGTTGGATAGGTTTAACTATTGCAAGTGTTTGAACTGTATAACCAGCTTAAGAGGCTCTCGATGACAATTTCGGCTATATAGCCTACGCTTGATGAATATCTCTGAGAGACAAAGAAACATTTACACCTCTTTACAAAAAAGGAAATTTTGAGATAATGTTATCGTATTTTATGTGTTCAGTGTTTGATATTTTACGTAAATGAGTATATTTTATTATTTTTGAAAAGTCTGCTATTTATTTTTTCATTGATTCTCAGTAAGAAAGCGGCTCTAATGGAAAAAAAAATATCTTTACACAGATCGTATTCTCCATAAACACCTACGTGCAAAATAAAATATGCAGATTTACGCAACGCCACACCAACAGGAAGGTATCGTGGCAAACACTGGGAACTTTCAAAGGCGAAGCACGGAGCTGCATACAAATAGTTCAATATTATATGGACAAGCAGAATCAAGAAACCATATTTAGGTACATTTACATATTTAAATTCCGAAATGAGAATACTGGAATATGATCGGTAAAATATGATAAAGCGTTTATTGTCCTAGAGAATGTACTTCAATAGAATATAATGGAATAGAATAATTGCTTTTTTTACATTAGGCACAGGATATTACATTTCTCTAAGCTGTTTGCACCTGCATGCTGACAGTGAGACTAAATTTTTCATTAAAATAATTCCGTTATAATTAATTAGATAGGATACTTTAACTTTTTATACAAGAATTATGTAACTTAAGATATATGTACAATTGTACATATTATTATTATTTACCTGTAATTTGACATGCGTAATAATTTCATGAAATATTCTTGCAAAATAAATTATTTCATTTCATTTATGGAATAAATTGAGGTTGATTTTCATAATATTAACGTTAGGTTAACATTATCCGTAATTTAGCAAGTCTTATAATTAGAGATAGTTCTAGACAGTGTATCATTAACACGGGCGTGTATACGTAGCAACATAAATCAATGCGTAGTTGCCGCAAAAACAGCTAAATGCTATCAAATGCTAAGGTTGGACGCGATCAATCATACCAGTGGTTCTGTGCGAAGGCATCCAGACTGTTACAGATTGTTTTTGCTCGCCCTCTATCTTATACAATCATCTATATACATGCAAGTTATAACATTATCCATATTTGATAAATCCAGATGCCTATTTATATTTACGTGTGTAGATATAATAATTGTTGAAATTTTGTCTTTGAAAAATATCATTATTTTTAATATTAATATTCCACTTTTAAGGTACCCACCCGGCAAACCTAAAACTTATAAGAATCTTAAGATAATAATGTAGTTGTGTATTAAATTTTCAAATGCACCCGAAACACGAATTTAACAAATGCTTTTATAAAAGAAAAGTATTGACAAACACCAATAGCATTTTACATGTTCATAGACTGTAAATTGAATGTATCTGATAACTCGTTCGCAATAAAAGCGAACGATAAAATATTTTTAACTCCGAAAAATTGTTGTGCAAAATGTGAAAATGATCAAGTGTGAATCTCACACACGGTTTTTGAATAATAACATACACAACAAGCGTGCTTTAAAATTCTGCTTTATTATTTTAAAGTGAATTTTTTATTCGATATCAATTTGACTTCGCTTTAAAGAATATAAGACTATCGTAGGAATAGACGTACTTAGCATCTACGAGTATTTATTTATACTTTACAACAAGATTAGAATCACTTATTTTTGTATTGTTATTACCTATTACCTACTGTCATAACAATTAATCCTTTACCTGCAACAAGCCTTTCAGCTTATTTTTACCTAAATATCTTATTTAGTCACCCTAAACCCTACCCATTAGGTAATAAACTAAAAAAGTGCCTGCAAAACATACTATTTCCAAAACAATCCAGTTTCAATTCGCTGTCAGCCGTTAACACATTCAGTTGTCTACCTGTAACCGAAGATTGACTCCGACTATTCGACACACGTCTATTATGACCGCAACATGACTTGATTGTGCATACCCGGCGCCTGTCAACACAGACAGACGGTCAAACAGGCCCCAGACAGGCGGGGATCAGCGATTGAGGCGATCGGTAACCACAGGATGACTGGGTATAGTCCTGTCAGTTGCAGCGCGTGTCAACTGTTGAAATCCACACCTGCACATGTCAGTTACTCTGCAAGATAATACGGGAAGTAGGTTACACGTTCGACATTATTTCCTTCAATGTTCTGATATTTGTTAATGATAATTTGTTAAGATAAGAGAATAAGATTGTTCTTTTACCAATGAAAGCAAATTGAACAAAAAACAATAGAAGATTCAAAAAAATCTCTTAAAATGAAATATCTCTTGAAATCTATGCAGGCCTTTTCGCATTTACTCTTTTGATAATAGGTACATCAAACCACACACAAGTTCAAGAACTGAAAAACATATGGTTTACCTGTATTAGTCATTTTTTTCTTTAATACATAGCCTAGAATAAAATGACTAATAATTTATCCCTTTCTAAACTTTAATGGGGTATCGTAAAAGTTACCGCCTTAAAGCTAATATTTCGGACAAATGTCTCGATAAATCAGCTATTTTTTATACTTTACAGTCTAGCGCTAGGATACTTTCACGCGAATATAATATAGTCAATATGGAGTATTTTTTTTTAAATAATCCGCTTCGCGCAAAACGTCTCTGATGTTTTTTTCTTGGAAACATCTCTCATAGTGGTAGTTTTGATCGGTTAAAGCGTACCCATGCTCACATCTGCCTATCTTCATATTTTAACAAATTCTATTGTGCTTTTCTGCTGATAATACGATTGAGAAAGATAGGTTTCTTAAAACAGATCAAACTGTTTTGAACATATAATATTGTCTGCATATTTTCTATGCTTGGAAAGATTTATATTGCCTCTAGACTGAAAGCCGTCATGCAGGGTGAGTCAGTAGTATTTAAAGAGAATCCAAAATTGGCGCGATTATCAAACTTAACAGGATAACATTAAGAGCTTCATAAAAGGAAGACAGCATTTAAAAATTCCTCAATCACAAAGCGTCCGTCGCCATCTGTCCAATATTGACAATAATTTGAAATTCATTGTTGCGGTGCCTCTCCTAGCCTAGGTCCCCGTTCCCGCGTAACGCCGAGCGTCACCAATGTTACCATTTGCATTTTATTGCCGAAGTTTCTGGCCGCAGACGCCTATTTTTATGATAAACTTATTCAAATGCACGCCGACGTCATAAATCGGGTAAAGGGGTAGGCTGGCACGGCAGGCACCGAAAAACTTATGGAGTAGGGATGTCACACTGCGAATACCGTCGTGGCATGACATGGAATGGTAGTATTTTATTAGCCTCGCATATTGGCTTCCTGTCATCATAAAGTAACCCAAAAGAAAGCTCCAAGGTAACTAACTAAATAGCAAAGTCGATTTGATGTTAACAAAGTTATTTATATAAGACTTAAGAGTAAAAATGATTATTGTTTGCCTGTCAATCGATTGGAAACGCTATCGTCAAAAGGCTCCATTTCGATTTGACTGCTTATTTGAAAAAGTATTTAAATGGAACAAATCTCATCGTATGTTTCTATAACAATTTGTAAGTTAACTTCTGTTTTTTTTAGTCTAATGTTATACGTCTCGACGATATCACAAGAACATTTAGTATGATAAACGAGGGTCGGAACGATGTTTCCACTTTGTCATTTTCCATGCAAAGGCAGCCCTATTATCGGCGAACGATGGTCGCCATATTTGCTATTACAGTTTTGATGTCTCGATTTCGCAGTGGGACGGGATGTGTCACCAAGTTTTTCGACCAACTGTGTACTAATGACCGTCTGCCATCAGAAAGAGGGTACAAAATGACCTCGTAAAGTCCGCTGTTATAATTAAACACAATTTATCTTGCTACATTTTTAGTCTGTATGCCGCTAGAATTTTGTACGTGCATTTTTCTTCATTACTGTTAATGTGTTCATTAGAAAAACACATCTTAAATATTCATTTAAGATTGGATTATTTCTCCTGAGTATTTTTAAGACATAACTTACATTATATGTAACGATAAGAAAAATATAAAATTATTAGAATGTTGGAATGCTGTGACACTATTTAAACGAGCAAATTCAACGTGTTAAAGTAACACAAGGTAAGCAAGGACGTCATAAAAATACAGCAACATCCCACGAGCTAAATCTTATAAACATAAATCACAAATACATAATGTCGGAAAAGCCACCAATGTTCTTGGCTGAATGGAAATCAATTTCCTCAAGTTGAGGAATGGGAAAAATTCATTTATCGACCACCTGCGCACGGTGCTCCATCAACCGGAGGCAATACAATGGAGCCACACTCTAATCTTAGAGGAGCCTTTAAAACGACTTATCACGGATTGTATACGTCCTTTTAGATCCTACATCTTGAAAGGAACGCGTGGCCAAGGCCAAACTCTTTGTTGATAGACCTCAACGGGAAGTAGTGATAACAAAACACATTTTGCAACCACGCGAGCGTAACACATTAGGGGAATTGAGATGTTCAACTGTCATTTACTGTGCTGTGATGTATTCACGACATCACTCGTGTTCTTAAATTTAATAAATACAGTAATTGTAAGTTACGTGTAAACGTACCCTATACGTAAGTGTTAATACTTCATACTTTTCATTGAATCACCACATTTTTTTCATATAAGTTAGAACAAGTTAGAAATGCTACAAAATAAATAAATAAATAAATATCACATACATTGATCTGATCCCGTGGTAAGTAGCTTAAGCACTTGTGTTACGGATATCAGAATCAACAGTGGATACACAAATAAACTTAAATATATTTAATAATGATGAACAAACACCGATGTTCGTCACACAAATATTTGTCCCGAGTGGGAATCGAACCCACGACTCTTGGAACCGTAGGTTATGATCCTGAGTCACTAGCCACTGTTCCACCGAGCCAGTCAAATCACTTACAATAATCAGGATATTTTAAAAAATAAACGTTTCCCAAACTTCACAAGCCACTTGAATAAAGTGAAGTGTCGTGAACATAAATAATTACACGGGAAAGGTAATAAGGAACTCCGGACACATGTGAAACATTTCTTTTACGTGTTATGACATGGTTGTTTACGGCTAAACGGACCCGGTATTTTGCGGAGTGTCGCCGCCTTGGTACCTACAGCTGTAGCCTTATCGCTATTACACTAAGTGCTCATAAATTTCCCTTTGCTAGTTGGCATTTAGTATCGTCCGTAGCTTTATAATACCTATTCGATTGATGACGTTCTCCGAGGGTCTATCGGAATATCGGCAGCATGTTTTGTTTACCCAAGTTTTGCCGTTAAACCAACTAAATGAACATTAATTTTGTCCGTTTGAACTTTTAATTAACGGAATGTCGCATTGCACTCTCGTTTAATGGAGCTATTCGTTTTATAGACTGCATAAAGAATATTTTAAAGATATTTCTTCTACAAAGTCGATCGCGTGTTTTCTTTTCGTGTTCTTTTGTTTTTAGTTGCCCTTTAACTGTTCAAATAAGTTATGTAATGTAAATGCACAAACTATGAAATGAGGATAACAACCACTGTCGATGGTGTATTTTATGTCTGCACAGCAGTGCACTAGAAAAATCTTTCTAATGTATTCACTACTGCAGCATAAATGATGAAGTTAAATAGCACAAAATCCAAAATATAGCAAAACAAAAACACACACAAAAGACTTCACATTCACGTACACTTCCCTCAACAATACGTACTGAAAGACGCTCGGTCTGAAGCAAATGAAGAAACTAAATGGAACATCGTACCTTGAGTAGGCATAACGAAACCGAGAGTGGCGAGGCTAAATCGGCAAATTGCTCCAACTGTCAAAAGTAAATAACAGCACAGCATAATTGAACCAGCGATGTATAGCGACTAGATTTCCAAGTGTCAAAGTTTCGTTTTCACGAAATGCTTCGTCGAACGAACACCGACGCTGAGGTTAAAACTTGTCAAAGTTATTATTGCCGCGTTTCCGTTACAAAACGGGCGGTCGCCATCTAGCTGAACTAAGTTTATTCAATGACAAAACGAATTTAATTAAAGTTGCCTCGACATTGATCTTACGAACGGGGCCCAATAGAAAATAGCATTGCTAATTGAAGAAGTTTACGTAACCAAAATACGTCAGTGTTTACATGGAGAACTTAAGTTGTTTTGCTCTTATACTAAGTGAGTTGTATATTATGAACGTTTGATATTGTAAGCGTGAGCGTACTTTCTATGGCCAGGCATTTTTTTAATTACCAATCCAGTTTATTTCTGGTGCGGGCCTTCGCACTGAACTGAAACCATAATATTATTAACGTTAAATCCAAAATTACCTACTTACTTAAATTCGAATTCTATCGCGTTTCAAAATTACTGGATCCACGGAAAATATGTATTAAACGCTACGGGTGGCTACATAGACGTAGCTAATTGGATCATCTTCCAAAAATGATTACAATTTTGAAATGAAATGCTAGTACGTTAGATGAAACAATAACAAAAAAAATAAGATAATTTCTAAGTAAAAAGGTGCTATTTACCTATTCCGTGTAATGTTTGTCGAAAGAAAAGTTGCAAATTAATTTCCGAACGCGTGGAACGTTGCTTCCCGGTCCATCCATCTGTAACTTTTTAAAAGGCAAAAATAAGGCTGGGAGGGGCTTTGAAACATTATCGGGAGGATCGGAACTAAGAAGGCTTTCAGTCGGTTCCCGGGGGAATCCGGTGAATGCAGAGTTTCTGGAGGTGTCAGCTTGGAGAGTACGGTTATCCTGGGTGAAAAACAAATGGCGCGCGGGGTGTTGATAGTTTTGTGCACATTAATATTGTTATGCATTCTGTTGTTAGAAACTGATCTTTTAAACACATAGAGCCACGATGTTTGTAATTTTGTAACGATTTTAGATTTTACTTTCTATTATGATAAAATCTATATATTACGGATGTATTTATTTATTTAATACATAAATTATATTTATTTGAACAACCAATCAATCTGTTATAATAATGTTATGACAATGGGTGATACATAAATATTATACAAAACCTAAATGCAACAGACTATTACTGCTTAGCTCTACATGTTTTAATTTAATATTAAGGTTATTTCCAAATAAAAACAATAAATACAACTACCGACCTACCGAGTACCTATTTATTATTGTTATAAATTTGTACAGTAGTGGGGTGACATTAATTTAGGCATATTTTTGCTTTGAGTGATTAAGAACAGTTTTTAAAACTTTACATATGTGTCAAAATGAAAATCAACCAGATGACTATACATGAGCTAAAAGCTTTGCATAACCTCGCATACCCATGCGAGGTCTACCCAGACATAGCGGAGTTATAATATTATATTATAATATTAAATTGTTTTTCTGAAAATGAAAACGGAACATACAATGCTAATAAAAACGTAGATACACTATTTCATCTGTAGCCTGTTCGTATATTCAGTATGCGTGAACACATTTCGACCAGTGGCAAGCGTCTACTTACATCAAAATTCCATTTGGAATCCGCCCTCGTGGACCAAGCCGAAGATATATTTATACCTTTGCCCTACGTACACATATGGGTTGAAATGTTGACGTGCGATACGACATGTGATTAGTACTACAGGCAAGATTTATTATTGAAAGGGACCTTATTGGCTTCATAAGACATTAATACTCGTATATTTTATTTATTTCATTGGAACCTTTTTTTATTTCTGTAAGTTTGTTTCATAAGTGAATATTGTTATTTCTTCAACTTGACTCCACGAGTCCGTTAGAATTTTAAGATAGTGCCGATAAATGTTAACAAATCCGTACTTCCATCTCAAAATTATTTAAAAGGAACACCCAAAATACACTGTTAGTAAATAAACGCTCCAATATATCTTCATTTTCTATTTAAAAGTACATACCCAAGTTCTTGGACATCCAAGAGAAAGCCGAAAGGCCATTCTGTTTTACCTTCACATCATAAAACGGTGGAATAACACAGCGACAGGGTGTAACAATCAGGGTTGATTGTGATACAGACCCTTTTTGGTAGAGACACTTTTATTAGACGAACCAAATGTAGGAGTACTTACGTAAAAAACTACTACATAGACGAATATTTTTGGAATAACGTGTAGATTTCCTAACTTGAATAATACAAACTAATACCTCTTAAATAACTACGCAAGTAATGTCCTATTACATAATGTACAAACGTAGGCCTCAGGGCCTATCAGTCATGTTGCATGTAAATTACAACTGAAAAAATTTTATTAATTTTATATTTAGTTTGTTGAGAGATTGTTGTATAAATAAAGCCCCGGGTGTTCCCGGAAAGAACAAAGTAAAAAAGATAAACCTTTTACACAAATCTAATTTATATATAAACTGTTTGATTTGTGTTTGAGCGCCAAAAAGAGTCATAAGCTACAATTTCGTGTGGTTTTTGTAAGCTTAAATTGAGTTATGCTAAATCAAAGGTATTGCGCTTTATGATGAACTATAGGAACTTCGTACCAGTAGAGTTAGTTATTAGGACTTTCATGCAAACTTCCGACCTCCTTAGGGATGAAGTTTCGTAAAATCCGTTCTTAGAGGATGTCTACACGCTGTAAGGAACCCGCTAAATTTCAAGTATATAGGTGTTACTCACACACAAAGCACTCGGAGTAGTCTTTAGCAGAAGCTTGCGTTTCATTTTTATTGGTTGGCTGTTTCTTGTTACCATGACCCACCACCTTCTCAGAAGGACGTCAGGTTTTTGCATTCACTAAATCTCATAAGTCACAACCAATACTAGTTTAATACTCTTTCTTCGGGTTGCATTGCTTGTTATTCATTGGCTACTAATTGTGCACTTGATACTTCACTTGCCTCCGATCATTCCCACCTTCACCTATACCTACTTGCGTTTACTATTCTATTATACTTGCGTTAGCCTCGAACTTTGGTCTCCTGCCTCTTTGGTCTATTGGTAGCAAGCACTGCGTAAGGACCGAGAGGTCCCCGGTTCGAGTCCAGGGTGGTCCCGCGCCCGATCTCTCATTCGTCATGTTGGATTGCCATCTCACTGAACTATGTGAGTAAGGAAACAGAGAGTGCACTTGTGTTTGCGCGCACACTTCTGCACTATAATATGTCCTGCGCTCTTGGCTGATCTCAATCGACATGGCTAAAATCGGTCGGACGTCTTATATATAGATCGTGTATGGGTTTTTGAAATTAAGGTCTTCTTACGGGCAGTTTACTTTTTCTTCTTTAAAAATCAACTCTACATCTGGTTAGTAACACTTGTTTCTTGTTGGCAGGCATCATGTGGCGGGCAGCGCCACTGGTGATACGGCTGATGGCCGTGTCACTGGTGGCGCTCGCGGCGCTCGCTGCGCTGGCGGCCGCCGAGGCCGGCGCGGACACGGAAGCGGTGACTCAGCCCGCGCGCGCCACCGTCCAACCGCGGCCCACGCCGCCGCCCAGTCGTCGTCAGGTAAAAAACAAGGTCCAGACTTTTATTACTTTTTTTAGTTTTAAGGGTCGGATCTTGAACTGTGGCCAGGACTGTGTGAAAGAATAACTTTGCTTTGCACACATGGCTTTTAATTGTGCGCTTTGCTTAAGATCATATTGGATTGTCGCTCACCAGAATTATTATGTACTTTGATAGACTATATTGAGCTTGTGTTCGGTTAGGAAATGATTAGTAACATTCCACAACGCTTTTTGAAGGTATGTGGGAGCGGCACACTCTTTGAAAAGCTTGTCAGGCTTTAGAGCTAGTTTTGAATAAAAGATACATTTCTTCATTCAGTTTTCAGTAAGATTCAGTCGGCTTAGTAAGCCCATTGGCTCTGGTAATTAACCATATTTCTCTATCGACAGGAGCGTAAGCAGCGCAATCGGCGGCGAACGACCACTACTACGACCACGATAGACCCAGAAGAAGAAGATGAAGTCGATCTCACCACGCCCATCACCACTACCACGGTGGATCCTCGCACCTTCGACCACAGTAAGTTCTTAAGAAAATATTAAATACACAAATCAATTGATCTGATCCCGTGGTTAGTAGCTTAAGCACTTGTGATACGGATATCAGAAAAAATTGTAAAAATATGTAAATAACACACCCATACACGAAACAGACACCTATGTTCATCACATAAAAATTAGTCCCGCGTGGAAATCGAAGCCACATCTTTAGGAGCAAGAGGGGCACTATCCAATGATCCAGTCTAAGTTCACTTTTCTTTTCAAAGTCAGGAGCCGGAAATTGAATAGTATATTAAATTAACAGTTCCATATTATACCGCTATAACTAAATAAACATTTGATCACGTAATACTGTTCAAACTATTGTTTAAAATTCATAACACCTTTGCTTAAAGTTAATCTTTTTACTATACATTTTGTTAATTTATATTATCTGGGCTTGTATTTACTTCATAACTTGAAAAAATATGAGATTCGCTTGTAATAGTACTTTGCGTGAAGTGAAAGATGATTTAGTTTCTAGTCTCGTGAAAATATTATCTACTTAAAGTGAAAACTTAGTTATCTGTCAAAAGTTGAATATTTTATTCACACACCGGCGCCCGCTCGAGTTTCCTGGTTGGGTGGTCTGGTTTGCGTTGGATTTAGACAACGACAAGGGAACTTCACCAACCCTTTGTAAAGCAAGCTAATTGAGTACTAGGTCGCTAATTAAACGCCGAACTTAACAGGCAACATCCTTGTATTCAATTACACATTCATTTGGTTAGAACACATAGGTACTGGGCTTACGTAGAGCTTTTTTGAATCACGTATCAGTTAATTAGAAAAATATCATTAGACCCGTGAAGAGATTATATGTAATACACTACAAAAAATAACATACATTGTTTCACTGTTTCTTATTTTGAAGTAAAATTAAAATAAGTTTCTCATTTTTATCTTCAGTTGAAAATACACTATATTAGTACAGTCACTATTAGTAATTCAAAGCATTAAGGTAAACTTTAATCGCCCCACGGGTTTTACTACCTGATCACACTTGAATTGTACAAATTATGGTATAATTAACTGCTCGTTAGCCAGCGCGTGGCCGCCTCATTATCTGATTAGGACCAGTTTTACTCAGAAAAAACCCACTAATTTCCCGCCGGGGCCCGGGGCATGTTGCACGTACCTAACTTTACAGCCTTAAGCCTTTAGGTGATCCCTGTCTTAGTATCTAAGAGACTACTAATAGAATTCATGGAAAGAGAGAAAATAGGAAGATTGTTCGATTTAATTCCCTTAATACAAAATTTATTATCAAAGAAAACTAGTTACTTAGATACAATTATCAAAAAGTTATTAATTAGAAATGTATCAAAAGCATTTAACCATAATTTAGGCCATAAAAATAGTGTAGTCGTAAAAATCATAACGCATACCTAGCGCTTTTAAGATTCGCTTTCTAGTTGAATGGCCTTACAACTATTTTACTACCCAGAAAATAAAGACCGCACATTGAGACTTAGAAATGTACTTTTATTTTCTTTAGCGACACAACAATACATTTTCTGAATAGGATAAGCAATTCCAGAAATCGTTCTGCACAAACATTCTTATATCAACAATTTTGTTTGTTTCTAACGTCAATCAAATGAAATTGCCTTTCATTCCGGGGTCAGACCTCTGTTGTCTCAAGGATATCTTGTCAAGTGCATTCTCGACCAACGACCGCAGAATATACCGCAGGGAGTTGACTAAAGCCTCATCATATCGAATGATGACACCTCATGTCATTTGAAGACTTAGTATGTGTACATGAAAGCATATGCTGTCGCTCCGGTAATCCCCTAAAGAATAGGCGAAGTCTATGCAGGATTAACAGCATTGCAATACTTAGTCTTCTTAATCATTTGCTTAGATAAAAATAATATCGAAAAGTAACTCGTAAAGTCTTTTACCTTATTATTAAATAATATTCGATTACAATTAAAAATATGAATGTTTGGCAAATAGTGTTAACATTAGCGCGCTCAAGAAGCAGAGAGTAAAATGGAATTCCATTAATATAAGATTTATTCATAATAAGAAGTATCAATAACAAGACTTATTTCACAGGGCCCATTACACTCAACACCCACCGTAATCTCATAACTGTTGATTTATACTTCACAAGATATGGTATCTAAATGAATGAAAATTAAAAAGATTTTCCTTAACTTTGATCAAATATTCATTTACAAGATCAAAGTCCGCCATGCATTTCAAATTCTATGTCCATATAAACATATTAAAAAGCCGTTTATTTATATAAGCGTAATTGCCATCAAAACCAGGCTGTAATAAAATCTTCGTAACTTTGAAACACTCAGAAACAAACCGCAAGTTTCAATGTTGCTTTTGTACGTCCGAAATCCAATTCCGATCAGTACATTCACAATAAACGCCTTTACAAATCCGCTGCCGAAATTTATTCCGCAGCGATATCAAATCAAAATTCCGGTCAGGCTAAAAATTTTAACCGTATACAAAACAAGTAAAAAAGCCCGCCACAATTTTCCGAGGAGAGAGCCGAACTGTTTGCAGGTCGTGCGTGAGATATCATGGCGGTGTCGCATTGCTGTGCCGTTTTCATTTTAAGTCACATAGTTTTCCAAGGGGCCCCTTAAGGAATGCTCTTGCGTCCTACGTGAGGGCATTCAAATTGTTTGTCGCCAGGCAACCGGCGGTATAATTTGAGATAGTAACTCTCCGGCCATCGGCGGAATGCGCTGACTGGGCAAAGAATGCGAGCGCTCCGGGGACCGCCTTCATTTGGAAAAATCGAACAGTTTTCATTCGGGTGGAGAAAATAGATATTTTAAAGCAATAGTTGCGGTTGACCTACATTTTGTTCGAGTAGTGACTTGATGGTTTTCTGGTCATTATTGAACTTTGTCTACAATCTAGGATATCATGGATAGATAATGAAGTTCGTTCAAGATGTTCATTCTATAGTATTCGTGTCTCACACAAAATGCTTATCTCGCCTACTTTGTTCAGAGCGAAAATGCTCCGTGCGCTCGGCTTAAAAACAGGCCTGCAAAACTGATAACAACTTTCTCACTTGTGTTGTTTGCAAGTTAAAATTATTCACAAATCTGAGAGATAAAATGTAAAGACAAAAAAAGTCGCCTTCTCACGCCAGCCCATCTATCTAATAAACCTAATATTGGTTCGATACGAGCTCAAGAGGCGTGAAATGACGCCCCACGGCCGCCCGGCGGGGGCGAGCCTCACCAGATAACTTTGAATCGTGGCGTTTTTATTTTCCTCTAGGAAAGCACGGGCTAGGCTGCTCCACCGAGCGATGTCCAGAGCTCTCGAAAAATGGTCACGTGACAATGCACCGTATCTTGTGGTATGCAATTAAGACTGATAAGGTGGGAAGTGGATCTGTGCACGTTATTAGAATTATGCGTGTTAAATAGCAGCAGTTGCGAAATAATAATAATTACTAATACTAATATTTGAAAAGAAACGAAATATATATTTCATATTCCACTTTCGATCAGAAAAGTAAAAAGATATCTAAATTGTATTTCTCTTTTACGAGCACACAAAATCCGTTCTGTACATGACAGCAATGAAACGTAATGGCACTTGAAATTCCGCCAGTCGTAATAAAACATCGATTAAATAAATTCCCAAAACGATGATACTTTTGTGTTGGCTACCTACTAATGTAGCGTTATGACCCGTAATACAGACAGGACATTGTAGGTATCGTTTCTTTGTACTAAAACTCTGTTTAAAACTTAACGGTAGTTGTTAGTAGTATAAAACGGTAGTATGAAATACTCACTTTGTATTTACCCACATTCCAGTTCTCACATTGATCGATTTTATTTTAGTTTAGCTACTAGTAAGTTTGCGCCGTTCATTAGCTTTAGAAAGGTTTAATTTGATTCACTTATGCATTTCTTTTCTTATAATGTGGTTAATATTTAATTTAGAATCAAATAATCTTGATCGTGGTTGCACCAGTCTGTAAAGCACTCACAAAAGCACATGTTAACAAATTTTAACAAAATCCTTATCCCTACTTCCTTATTATTATTCCTTCCTGGACCGATTTAAATGAAATTTGGTACAGATATAGTCCAGAGCCTAGGAAAGGTTATAGGCCACTTTTTAACCGACTGCGCTATAAGGAAGTAATGTTTTACCCGTTTAACGTCTCTACGCGGACGAAGTCGCGGGCGGAAAGCTAGTAATATATAAATGTTTTGTAAAACAGCAGCAAATTCATGTGGAATAAAATATTTGAAGTGCTTAACAAACCGCTGGCTGGGTGTAGACACTTGAAATTTTGCATACAATTCCCTGATATAATGCAGGCATTCACCAGCAAGGAATTTTTCGGAATTCCCACAGGAGCGGTATCTGGGAGGAGCCGCAACCACCCGCCGGTATATTTCAAACAGAACATAGTTTGTCAAATGTATAGAGAACAGCTGAAATCTCGAAAGTATGTTAATAGGAATGCTTGGTTTATATTTTTGCATCGTATACTTAATATTCAATGATTACGTAAAGTTTGTAAATTTACTGTACTTATTATGATTGCATTCTAACAAATTATTTTCATGCAATCAGGGTACTCTAAATAATAAACATAAACATTCACATCCATGCCAGTATAAGCTAAAATGCCTATTTGTTTCCAAACCGCAACTAAGTTTCGGACGATAATCCTAACTTCCCACTTAATCTCCCAAATAACCGTAGATGTTGTGAGTATCGCAATAAAATGATATTATTCGGATAGTCTTGCCAAGCACAGGCGACACGTACCCACCACTCCACTTGGAAATAACGTTCAGTGCATGTGCCACTGTGCCCTAATGGCACACTGCCAGGTTCAAATCTATACTAATAAATACGGTTCTCACGTTAATTTTGAGATGCAGTTTAATTAATTGTTTTTTCAGTGGAAGATTGTTATCTGTAACTGTATTCGTACGGTCAGGATGTTAATCTAACTCTGACTGGCCCTGTAGAGAATTCGTTACTGCCTCTATTAGTTGCGCAAGATGTGTGTTCATGACATTTTTGTATATATTCATTCCGGCCCGTGTGTTAAAACTTATTGATTAATTGAAAGTCAATATACAACATTCAACAATGCGATCGTGATCACAAGACTAAAGACGTCGAAAGTGTCTTAAGAAGTTCCAACCGTAAAAACATCTATATCATATTTGATAACAGATTCTTAAAGACGTAAATAAGTAATCTTATCAAGCTCTTGTAAACAAGTCGACCCAAGCTCAAATGTAATTGGGATTCGATAAATAAATACGGTCCGCTTGGAGGGCGCGGGTAGTGGGTGCTTTTTTTTCATATATAAATTTTGTACGGGTTTGTGTGGTATTCCATAGGATGGGCAGCCGGCGTGAAATAAGGGCTGGGCTCTTTTATGCTTCCTGACCCTATTTCCTTACAAGTATGTAACCCTTGCGTGTGGTTAAACGCTTCAAATGACATTGTGCTATTATTTTATTATAGCCAAATAACTTTTATCTCGGTGTTATTAGGCAGTTGTTTGTACATTGTTGGTCTATTGGTATGTGACGCGTAAGAGGGGAAGCCGAGGGATCCCGGTTTGAGACCCCACATCGGGCCAAATCTGTGTGAGTCTTTTTTTTATGATAGTCTGTCAAATGGATGATAGAAACTAGAAGATCACGTCAATCCGGATCTTTCATATCCCAGATAGTGCACCTTTTTTGTGAACAACAATCAGTTGGCGGATCTCCATTTAGACATACCGTTATGACCGAAGTCAGTCAGACACCTCAGTAGTTTATGCACAGAAATATCGTATTGCTCAAAGCTTTAGGATAATGTAACTGGCATGCAATTACATGCGTTATCTAGATATTACGTATCACGTACGTACACAGTGGCTGTGACTATTGTAATCACGTTAGTGTGACGTGTCTTGTTGGTTAATTGGGAATCTGCTTCAGGCAATACTGTAACATGTCTCGGCGCTCAAACGAAAATATAAACATTACCCCAGTAACTAGAAATAAGATCCTAATATTGTTTACCGTTATGATAGTGAGTTTAGGTCACTTGCAGCTCTGAATTGCTAATTAAGTAGGACAACTACTTAAAATGTGTTACGTTGTATGACGTTCAAATACACCTACTCAGAAATGATTTTCACTGCAATCAAACATCTCAAAAAGAGCTAAAAAAAATCTATTATAACAACTGAATTAGAACGTAATGAAAATCTAGATTAACCTAAAGCCTAAGTAGGTGGCGCTAACAGTCATCTTTCGCGGGAGACTTCAACTTATATATTATAAATCTCGCAGCTTTAAGGTCCCCCATTTAATTAAGCTCCCCCCTACTTTCTTAAGCCCGTTCTCATTATGATAGCGCGAAAAATTAGTCTCCCTTCCTCAATCGCTCCGTTGTAATATTACAACTCAAACTTGAAACATTTCAGTACGATTTAGAGTCAGGCTATGTCCGTATAAATACTCTTATTCATTTATTTACTAACTAGTTAGTGACCCGCCCTCAATTCGCTTTGGGTACATTATACATAAAAACATTCCTCTTAAGTCCCTCAATCCATTAAAAAACATGCATCAAAATCCGTTATGTTTTAAAGAGTTAAGAATACATAGAGACAGACAGACGCGCGCAGCGACTTTGCTTTATACTATGTAGTGAAGTCCAAACAAACGTCATCGAACATCATCTCTATTCAGTATTTGTGTTGTTTTAGCCTTGAATAATATCAAGTTTAAGATAATATTATTAAATGTTCGGCTCGAGTAGATACTAAACAGCAAAACATAACTATTCGATAAGGTAAATTTTCTAACACAAACGCGGAAATCCAACTAGAGGAAAAAGTTAACCAGTGTTAGTCGGTTACAAGCACTTCAAACCGGTTCTACAAAGAGCTGAAATTAAATTTACGTGGCGCAAAGAAAAAACTAGTTACAAGGGGAAATTGGCGGAGACAGTGACAAATTGTTCCCGCAAGAGGTGATGTTTCTAACCTGCTCTAACACGCAGTTGGGTGTATCTTTTGTCTCGATCCAGCGGTTGGAGCACGCGACCATAACATTGAATGTGCTCAAATATAATTGCCGCTGAAAGTTTTTGATAACATTTGCAAATATGAACGGCAATATAATTTCGTGTGAATATCAATAACACTTGCATCTACACTTTTACACTATGCTTTTACAAGTATACGTAAAAATGCTGTAAAATTTATCTGAACTCTACCTACATACGTTATGTGCTAAGATTTTTACCACATGCACTGCACTCTACATACAATAGATGCAACAGATCCACATATTATGAGCCTTGGAAAGAATAAGCGGTCAGATCGAATAAATCACGAAAACTACGCAAATTCACAAATAGAGAGCGAAGTTTGTAAACTACATCTTATTATTATTTGATTTTGATTTTGGGTTATACAGGAAACCTCCAGAGAAAACTTACTTGTAAAAGAAATCTAACTTGAGCCACTACTTAGTTTGTTCTTTAGCAAATCGTTCTGGTAGCTCCGAAGGACCCTTACTGAAATAATCATGAAAAACTTTAAATGGCCTATCAACATGGTGTTTTACTGCTTAAAAATCTTTTGATTTCTTAGAATTAAAATGATCACATTAATAAGATTGGGTATTGTTTTTCGTTATAATAAATAAAGTGTTCTATAGATGAGAACAGCATAGCATGGGGCAGCTATCAGCTGAAACAATTCAACTTCCCGATACTTAATACCGTTTGTTCAAGTAGAACAAATTAAAACGCAAATCGTGATCGCTCCTCAAACACAACGAAGCAACTGAGTTGTCAATTTAATTAAGTTTTCAATTTAAAGTTCGTCTAATTATGTTTATCGAAACAACATTATGGAATCTGTTTTGCGCTAATTGAGTAAAGGGAGACTTAATTAATCACTTACTAGGAATTTAGTTTATGAGTTACATAATTTCTCGCTTAAGCATAATATTCTCTTCATAATCGAAGCACGTGAAATATGTCTCTACTCTTTGAAGTGTACTTGTATTTATATGATAATAGTGACAAAGTACATTACTTTGAGTATTGGGAAATGAGCTCGGGCAGGCTTAAAAATAGCACATAAAATATTAAACTGATATATTTTTTTGCAATCTAGACATTATTATTATGTAACCGACTAATATAGAAATCAAATAACTAATCAATGCAAATTAAAGGCAATCTTAACATTTTAAAATAAAAGTAAAAACTATGTGAAAACCTTATTTAAAAAATTTAATTTATTACTATAATTGATTTCTTTTAACTAACCATTAAGTTATCAAAATGATGGTACAATAGTTAAAAATAACTCTGTTTGTTTTGTTTATTAATATACTTTCCAATCTTGTTGCTTGCTTGTAACATCCACACACACGCCATTTCCTCGGCCAGTTCTGTTCACACCCTCTTAATTATTAGGTTTAATTTCACCCCGTCAACTCAAACAGTCTCGAACAATGTGCGTGGAACACGTAAACAGAACAATTACAATCCTAGAGTGGCAGTTACTATTCCCCTTCAAAAGTTTCTTCCTTCTGTCCTTAAGTAATGTGACTCTTTAACAATAAATTACCGAGAAGTTTGCACAGCTACGGGCGTCGGCTTAGTATTGGCCAAATAGAGGATTAAATGAGGAAATTGAAAAGTATGACAAATTCACGTAGAACATTAGCTTGCAAGAACTCATCATGTACTGTAAAAATGACAAAAGCAATCTTGTAAATGGATAAGTTTCATAATCTGACAGATCGTCATAAGTCCCCATCGTAATCAATGCTCTGAAAGTCATTTAAAAACTAACGCCATTAACCAAACAGTCGTTTGGGACATCCAAATTGCATTTCACTTCAAGATACCCTCAATATATGTTCACATCATAAAACATTTTCTGTTTTTACACAAACTCGTAGTTAAGTTACGACCGGCCCGGCACATAAATCCGCACTGCACTGGTCATTCCGCATTGCGAAATGACACACTATTTTATGCGAAGCGGTTATTTGAGAGAGTAACCAGCCTTCGGGAAATTATTATTGTATCCTGTTACATGCATTTGGAAAGCCATCTTCGAGAGATATGGGAAGTGGATAGTTTTAATCAGGAATATTGTTTCAGGTCCTGAAATAAGAACGACACATTGACTTGCCGATTAGCATTAAAAGAAGCAGTCGATACTTACGCGATTATTATTCCACAGTCTTCATTTTTTCTTAAAGTTTGGTTCAAAAATTCACAGGCGTGTAGCTAAGGTAGATATTAAATTAAGCTAACTAATTAACATTGGACATTTTTGAAAAAAATATTTTTTTTATAATAACTAGGCCCGGAAGTAAGTTTTTCAGTGGCGCGGTCTTTTTTTTAATCGCCATCGCTACAGTAAACGCTGCGCCCCGTACCCAATCCTGGCTGCCCTCTATTTGGCAAGACGGGGTAATGAACCTAGCTAGAGGTCTGTCAGAGTCGCAGCGCTCGGTGCCACATCATTAATTTCTACCTAATGTCTGAAACGGGCGGTGCGACGTTACCAACCACATTTTGTGTTCACATACATGGCAACATAGCTCACTAGATGTATCATATTTTGCGGCCTACTTTGGTTCTTCTAATCATTATAAATTCTAATGAAGGCAAAACTGTAACGATGTTTTGCCGTAGGGGAGTTATGGCATCGCTCTTGCTTGATACGAGTACATGTGGAAAACTTTTTACGAGTTATTAGTGTACATGCGATCGGGGTCTGGCATCTGCTGAATTTATTGCTTTTGTTCAGGGAATGCTAGTTGTGAAATATTTGAAAACGAATTTACTAACTGGATTTAAATTCGATTTCTATAACAAAAAAATGCAACGAAACTTGAATTAATAAAAAATGCTTGCCTACATGTTGAATAAGTTTAATAATATAGTTAAAGATAGTTTCTCATCTAGTCTTTAAATATACTTAATTACAAGCATGATAATTTCTTTACCATCACTTCAAAAACCAGCCAAGATAAGCTACCACGCAATGTGTTGTTACAGTATTATAATAATTTAATTTAATACTTTATTTGTGAAGCAAATGATACGACCAAATATTCGGAACTAACAAATGGAAACAAAAACTAACAGCCAAAAAAAACAAAAGTAGCGAAGGCCACGTTTAAACGTAACGTAGCAATATTCGTAGATGCGATACTATACTACTGGTCCAAGATCCCAGAGCTGCCAGACATCACTTATTTTCTAATGGACCAAATATATACGATTGAGTAGTGTTGGGGTGTACTATCATCATATGACTAGTTGCTACCTTGACCAGACGGCCATTTTTCAGATATCAACCAATCAAGGTACATGGAAAAACTGCTCACCTCACATAAATTCTGATGGCTGATTTTAACATATATTTCACACAATATCATTAAAAATCAGGATTCATTACTCCCAGACACATGCGGTCGGCGGTTTTACCTTACAGACGCTTTAAAGCTATGAAAAAAATTTTACTTTTACTTATTTTCTGATGCTCGATTTTTATATAATGTTATTCAAACAACTAAAAAGTGCTCATCTGACCGCAATAGTTATAGAATTGTACCTTACAAACTATTTTATTAGAAAAACTTAACTAAATTCAATTTAAAAAAAAAATCTAAAACAGTTGGGTCTGGTGAATGTTTGGCCCCTTAGATCGGTCTGTCCGTTTGCAAAACGTTTTAAAATAGTTGTTTGAATAACATATATAAAAATCAAGCATCACAAAATAAGTAAAATTAAGTAAAAGTAAAATTTTTTTCATAGCTTTAAAGCGTCTGTAAGGTAAAACCGCCGACCGCATGTGTCTGGGAGTAATGAAACCTGATTTTTAATGATATTGTGTGAAATATATGTTAAAATCAGCCATCAGAATTTAAGTGAGATGAGCAGTGTTTCTATGTACCTTGATTGGTTGATATCTGAAAAATGGCCGTCTGGTCAAGGTAGCAACTAGTCATATGATGATAGTACACCCCACCACTACTCAATCGTATATATTTTGTCCATTAGAAAATAAGTGATGTCTGGCGGCTCTGGGATCTTCCTCTATACGGTTGCTACGAAATTCTACCACTGCTACGAGTGCTGATAGTAAGTTTTTTGTGTATTAGGGTTCATGGAATTCAATTATTTTTTCTTAATCCAACGAAGTTTTCTGTGAATATTTTAAGCGTATTATCTAAAATAATACGTAACGTTGTAAGCAAATATTTAATTATTCATCACATAAGCAAACAGACATACCGAAGAGTTGTATTAAGGAGATCTCAGGTACACATTCTGAAAGAAAAAAAATAAAATATTTATTAAGTGTCATAGAGAACATTACCATTACGAAATAATTAGATCAATCAAAATACTTTTGGGTACGGGGCCCTAAAAGCTAGACACCAAACATCACTTCCCTTGAATTTATATCTTTGAAGAGAAAGCTAGCGTATCCCCCGTTGTTTCACACGTTGAACAGCTAACCGCATTTAGGGAACGCCGAGCCTCCAACATTTTGCTAATAATATGTACCTGTAACACGATATACTATCAAATTTGTAGCCTTATTAGAACTAGATTAATATTATCAAAATACCCTTACTAAATTCAAGATTTTGTTCCCCTGAAAAATATAATGTTCTTGTAATAATAAATATTGCACAACATCACATACATTGATCTGATGATGATGATGATGACCCAAACACGGAACAAATACCGATGTTCGTCACACAAATATTTGTCCCGAGTGGGAATCGAACCCACAACTCTTGGAACCGTAGGTAGTGAACCTGGGTCACTAACCACTGTTCCACCGAGCCAGTCATATTAAACATATAAGGGTTCCGTTTTGGAAAATAAAAATCAAAAATCTTTTAGTTTTTCGACAATTAGGTTAAAAGGTTATCAAAGCTTAAAAAGATGCAGAAATCAGCGCTTATATAACGTCACCATTGCATAGTGTACCTAATATTGGTTCCGTCGAGTTTAAACTACAGTAGTTGTGAGTCAACTCGGGTCAAATATTGATAGAAGCTGTAGCTGTAGCAAATTGGTTGTGCTACGTGTAAGGCTTAAAAACCCAGCAACGTGTAACAATTTTTGGCCTAGTTCACACATAGACTACAGAACCAGTTTAATGTTACTTCGAAAACGTATCACGATAAGAAAAATAAGAAAATTTGTAATATAAATAAAATTATTTTATCACTGTTTTTTTTTTTTGCGTAAAGCTACATAATTAATGATTATTTAATTAGCTTGCATTTGCAACGGTGGTTTGTTGTTCCATTTTCACAGTGGTTATTTTATTTCTCCTTACGATTCATATACCTACCTGGAAAACATTAACGAGTGATATTCTTTTATGTTTTACTCCATATACAAAATAAATAAATATAACATGATATAATAGAACTTTATGATTCTATGTTCTGTGATATATTCTATGATCTTTACGATTTAATTTTCGATTCGATAATAAAGACGAAAAGTGAACTACGATTGTTGAGGAATGTATTGTGATTTTACATGCCATCCAATCTTAGTTTATAGAACGCTACTATACAACTACTAAAATAAAGCACGTATACGTATGCAACAAAGTGTTATGTGGGAATTTTACATCTAATCAATGATGAAGATATGACATCTTGTCATATTCATTTGCAACTACGTATTTCATCGTACCTACAAACAAGCGGACAGTTTGCTAATAAACTGGGCAGATGTAGTATTCAATTGACTCTCAAACTTTGTTTCCAATTCGATAGTGAAGACGCTTATTCTGGCCCAAAGTTCGGAAGCAATACGCCAAAGCCGAAAGGCGGTATCGGTGTAATTAATCTGTATGCGGCGTAGACCCGGTGAGCACTGAGCATTGGTGCCCTACGCTTCGGAAACACAACACAGTCCTAGGGTAAATTAGTCCTGCAACTGAGACAGTTGCCGTATCATGTCGCAATGAAATTCCCTCGCCTGCGAAGCGTGGTGAGATGTTTCCTTTGATGTGTTGGCATCAGCCGGCCAATGTTCTTGCGCTTGTAAACTGTGAACGTTGCCTTTGCGGTACGTTTCGCCCGGCACTGGCTAACGCCGATCGTGCATGCAAGGTTGGTCAGTACGGACCGTTTAAGACTGAATATTATTAGCTAATCTATCATGTACTCTGATGAAAGAAAAAGTAGTAACCGTGGAATATTGAAGCTAAATTTAGCGCTAGGTATATAGTTGATAAAGTGGCTTCAAGATACCAAACAAAAACTACTATACAAGTTATATTTCATAGATATTAAGTGCCGTTAAAACTTTTTAACCGTCTTTTCTTCTTCTTGTTTAACTATCGTTTTAAGTATTTCATAATAAGTTAGATAGTGTAAGTGTTTTATAATAGGTTAGATCTGCGACCTTGTATCAATAAGCAGTTTGGCTATCATGTAGCCAAATTGTTCCTATTCATACAAGAGCAAACTTCTCAGTAACTTAGGACTCCCTCTATAACAGGATCCCTAGCCTCCATTAAGGAAAACTGAAAAAAACTGTTACGTGTGCGGACGCTCGCGCTCGTTGCCGTTCGCCGTTGAACTTTTAACTTTAGCCAATGTCATATTGAATGTCAATTTAGCGTTTAATCTTTTCAGTGTGGCTACTTTTTGTGTAGTCTGAAGTTATAGAGGTGATAACATCGCTTATTACTCGTCTGGAGACGATTTCTTATGTGTCTTACTTACCTTCAAGCACCTTGATAGACAAAAACAAAAAGACATTATATTCAGGAGTTCTCTCGAAATTATTTATGTTTGATGTGGCAATTTGCGTCTAAATCTCCATGTTCAGTATTGTGTACCACAATATTTCTATCCACTTGAAGTCTACCTTCAATAACATTAATGAATATTGCATTTTTTGCTCGTGTATCTGAACGATTAACTTTTGAACCAATAAAAATAACTGTTCCGCTTATCGAACAATGTTTGATCGTTTCCTTGAAGTAATACTTTGCAAATAGATGAAACATTTTTTTCAGTGAAAAAATATTCTCGGTTCGCAGAAAATTGCACCGAAGCATACAATAAATAAGTGGATTGTTTGGATTTCAAACCACATTAATCAAAATAGAAAAGATTGGTCTATTTTAATTTTATATCATTATTGTATTATCAGAAAACAGACTGAGTTACAGGATATTATTTGGACTTACTTTTATAGGTTTTTTTAAATTTAATCAAATTACTGTTTATCGTAATTGGTGATGTAAATACATATGCATGTATGTATACTGTCGAACATTTACTTTAAATTAACATTGTTCAATGCATATATATTTTTTAATTAGTGATAACTTTCTCAAGACAGCTTCAGGTCATAGTCATATATTTCAATTAAATAGTACGACTAGCCCGCCCACATCAAAGTGCAATGAGGTCTCATAACACGCTGTCTAATACAGAACATAATGACCCAATAGCGAAGCGCTTTGATCATTGAGGCCACGATTTGTCGTATCATCAGCATGCAGTCAAAGAGATTAGTTAGTAAGGATTGAATTGAATAGAGCTTTAGATAGAAGACAATCTGCCTGCCACACACCTACTTGATATAGGGTTGTCGGTATTAGCCCCGAGTCTAAAGCGGTGACTGCGACCACACGATTTCGGACGTCTCATCCAACTATTTCAGATAGCTTTAGTTTATTTTTAGACTCGCATTTGGCTCAATTGCATCTTATAAGTGACGCTGAAGTCGATAATTGACCATGCTTTATCTTAATAAACATATCTACTTGTTTCATAAAAATCTTGGGTATAAATAGAAAGAGATATACTACTTTGTCTCCAAAATCAGTGTTTTAATGCATTGTTTTCGTTTGTATTTATAAGTACTTAGTTTTCATTTATCTGTTAGGATATTATTATATTATCTTATAGGTAGCAGACAGCCCTGGGACATAGTGCGTCCCCTTCCACTATAAGGACCCCTAATTGCGTCGTTTGTGAGTAATGCTCAAGGTTCCCATGTCGCAGAAACACATCGCATCTACGTGAAGACACAAGTGTAATGTATAGAAAATGTAGGACAACCTTACATGGGGCTTGCTCGGTAAACGCTCTCGGTTTCTGTAGTAACACAAGTATCATTTCCACCCTGCCTTCCTTGTTTTTGACTGTTTTCTTAGGTTAAAATCGTATGTTTCACTTTTTTTTGTTAACAAAATTTTCTGACAGAACTAAATTGTTTATGGCTAGATTCGATATAGTCTAGTAATTAATACAAGGTTAAGTATTATGAGAGGCATAGAATCAGATTATTTACAGTTATAAGTATGTGAAAGAAGTACTCATCACAATATATAAAAACAATGACATCTTTTGCTTGTCTATCATCTTAAATAGTCCTTCCAAACTAAAATATCATTATCGAACATTGCTTAGCAGCAATATAATAATGGAAGTAATTTATAACAAAAGCCGATTTTCCAAATTAAAGCCTAAACGAAAAAATAAGAAGCCCCGCAATGTCCAGAGTAATTTGATAAAATCCTATTGCAAACATTTTCATTAAACTCTCTCGTTAGAGAGGAAACTCGGGTAAATTCTTTAATTCCGACATGAATTATTTATCTAGATCCACATTTTATACTTTCTTCTGCTACGAATACCTATTCGTAGCTAGGCACGAATATTAATAGTTCCACTTCACTTTGCACTTTGCTAATTTAAACTTTGAATCCCTAGGGTGCATCGGAGTCTTGTCTTTGTTTCTTCGAGAAAGCATATTGATTTCGCCGCAAAAGTCAAACTTGTCTGATGAGTTAATGTTTGTTAACAAATAATATTGTGTTACAGAAATGTTAGTTAGAAAACTGATCAGGTATCAAAATATTATGTTGCTGTTTTCATCTTAATACAATATAAACATTATTTTAACAGAACCACCGAGTAAGAAATCCAAATTTGACCGTGTTTGAAAATAGAAAAATGTCATTTAAATCTTGATTTGAACGGTAGCTTTGCTTCAGCACTGAGCGTTACAACTGTTGCTTTCGATTAACTTAAACTTAGCTGAGAATGTTATGATTGGATTTTTAGTTAAATATATGAACTGGTTGCGATGACGTGTCGTCCAGGTTTTTTCAAAGCGGAACGTATTTTGAACACGGTGTACTTTCAACATTTTATTTGGCAGCGCAACACGTACGTGGTACGGAGGTCGTTCTAGCTACTGCGGTTCCGATGCGGTACCGGCGGAAAATTTATGTACCACTGAGCGTGCAAGTCTATCCCCCACCTCGGAGGCCGGTTTGCAACTCGCCGACGCAAAAATTACGCTAGTCACGCCGTCCATTGCGGCCTGCAACAGACGCTCCCGCCCGCCCTACCCACTCCAGCCCGCCTTTGTAACCAAAATAACTGCGAATTATAGAAATCCGATGCTTTCGGGTAGGCATACAATCCTTGGGGGGCCTGTCCCGCTCAAATATTAAGTTTCGTAAGAATTTTAAATTAGAGCATTAGACATTGCGTCTCAGCAGAATTAAATATTAATAATGCTATCCCAGCGAACTTGGTGGAACAGTGGAAACAATGAATTTTTAATAGTTATTCCTTTGCGTCTGCCAATTAATGTAATGAGGTAACAAGTTTAGCTGGCCTCCGGGGACGACTGCAAATTAGAGTAGATTTCCTTTTGATTGCTGTGTTTAAACGGTATAACAATTTGGATTATTTTCACGAGTAATTTCCGCTAAGACGGGGTGTAAATACTGCCGGTTCGTAGAACAATGTTATAGAACAAGGAGTCGCAATTTGCTGGCACTATACAAGAACCATATTAAAATACAGACTTATGCAAATCCCATTTGAATTATGTTTTGCTTTTAATGATAATGTGTTTATGGAGGCAAACATTTGAAAGGCGACGCGTTCGTGGCTCTTGTTGGCTCTTGAATGCGATTCTGTCATGTGGAAACTTCTATGATCATTGACCGTGTCCTACACATGAGCGCCCTCTGGCGTATTGCATGCAGGGGTGACAACGCGGCGCAGGCAGTGACCGGCACTTTCAATATACCAAACATCATAAAACGTCATATTTATTCATCCGATTTATTTTGGCTGATACAGGACTTTAGTATTTTAGAAGAAGTCTAAGAAGTGGCAGAGTAATAGTGAGTGGATAGATTGATTGTATTTAGAGAAGAGTACGCGCAAGACCAAAGCTTGTTATTATATAATATAACATGAACATTGAGCTCTCTAGAAGCAACATAATCATAAACTACAGCGACACACACTATTAATCGCAAGTTTGTACAAATTTCGCATTAAAAAGGCTGACATGCAAAAAGTTCCGTAGCCTTGTGTTTGGTTTCCCATGCATTGTGTTAGTAAATGTTCAGCTCCCAAGCGGGCATGAAGAGTAACTCCCGAGTTTGAAACAAAGCAAGTTTTATCACGTACACATATTTTTAGGATTCCCCATTACACGGTCCCCTTTACAGAGCGTACAAGTTATAATTGCGTTATAATCCTACGTTATATAAAATTCAACGTACATATCCGCTCAAATGTAATTTCGTGTACAAGAACTTCTTTGTTTCTTGAACATATTTACTTAGGACGTGTTGTTTAAATTAATTACTTGTTTATTTTAAAGAGAGTTATATACCTATTAAAGAAGGTATTTTCGAGTAACTTGTACACACTCGTACACATTGCACTCAAACACCTGTGATTGCCATTAACGTGGACTCTTAGGTAACACGTCATTATACATCCTTTACCGCATACTTTCTAAAAATAGCTATTATGTCGCGTCAGGGGAGGCCGGCGGCGACATCATAGGGTCATTGCTATCGTTAGGTTCGCTACTCTTCATTCTGTGGGCTGCGTAGGGTCTTCAGGCAACGAATAACACCACATACAATAGTTACAGTTTTATTCTTGTTCAGCGATCGTAAGTTAACATCAACGAAATAACATTATGGTCGATATAATCACGATAACCAATACTGCCCGGTCACCAGACAAGTCCCGGAGACGACCTATCGAATCTCAATCCAAATCGTAACCGTCCTCTCAACTCCATTATTTCATGAGGTCAAACAGAATCAAAATCGTAAAACAAAATACGTCGGGCCATGTCCAAACGAATTCGACTGTCACATTTGACAGTCGCGTTTGAGTGACCGGCCAGTATTATTCGAATGCAACAAACAGTGTTTCATAAATCAAGCTAAGCTAAACTCCTTGTTACATAGCACCGTATAGTGAACTTCACTCGCTCGCTCGGGCTCCCGCTATCCTACACGGCCATTCTGACGTTTCACCCGTCCTCGGGTGTTGTAACTGAGAACAAAATGAAACCAAAAGAGTAAACCGTTCGGCCATTCCGGCTAAAACTTATTCAAGAGCTTCTGCTTACAAAATTTCACTTTACTTAACATTGAAATGTTTGACCGACAAGTTCCCAAGTTCAAATCTGCAACTAAGGCATTACTCAGCATATCCAATTTATTAATAACACAAGTCTAGACACACACCACCCCTGACGATTGCAATACTCTATTCCATGTCTCAATCTCATATCTCTCTATTCAAAGTCCGGACAAATGTTTTAGTTCGATCAGCATGCAGTGATCAATTAAGACCAGCTTACTGCATCGAGCAACACCGTCCCTCCCACTTTGAAATAAGTCACATAGATTCCAACCAAGTGTGTCCCTTCGATCAGGCTAGACCGGAGTACAAGAGTGCGTTCCTTCGACCAGACTGGACCGGACGACATCTGTGTCCCTTCGACCAAACTGGACCGGACGACATCTGTGTCCCTTCGACCAGACTGGACCGGACAACGTCTCTGCGTCCCTTCGGCCAAACCGGACCGGACAACACATAGACAACTACTATCCAGTCCGTCGGATACCCGGACCATCAACATGTGTCATTAAATAAACCAACAATCATTATCATCGTCAAAGTCATTATCATTAGCATTGTCCAATTCTTTGGGAACTTATCGTGCTACTAAAATTCAAAGATTTTAAAAAGCATCTATCGCATTTGCATAGGGAAAACCAAAACCAAAACCTCAATTACTTTAAGAAGGGCCTTTAAACTTAGGGTCCAACTCTGTCTGATTCCTTTCCTCGTCATGAAGGACAGCAGTTTAGTGACCACTACATACTGTGCCTTAACATCACACTTCCTTGGTGAATCGACCTCAAAGGATGTCTGAAGTCTAAACATAAAAACAATGCACCTGAAGTAAGATATCCTCTTAGCATCTGTCTTGCGTTCATGGTGTAAGGAGTTTGTTGCCCCTGTTCTCCTCCAGCTGGCGGCTGCTCCAGTAGACGCCTGTTGCGCCGCAGCTCAGTATCCAAGCAGAGTCCACAGATGTCTTGAATACAAGGCATGGCATCTAAAACAAAGATTTCTCACAGTAGACAACTGACTGGTAAAGCGTTCAGAATCACCGTTCAATTACCTATCTTAATTGAAGTGAAACCAACAATTAATCTACTTGCTTGTTTGAGAGACTAAAATTATTTGCTTTCTAATGTCAAGCGAGATTTTCATTGAATTGAAAATGACAGGTTTTTCCTCTTTTTCTAAACTGCCGGTAGCAACCACAAATTGCTGTAGGTCTAATAACTTTAATCAGGCACTTCATAGGTCGCATAATCTTTCATGTGATTTGTGGCTACTTGTAATTAACCAAAACACTATTTTGACCGTTACTATTATGAGAGATATCTGCATTGAAACCGACTATATTGACTTCTCAATAAAATCGCAACAGTATGAAAAAGACTCACAATTATTCAGCAAATGATCTCATGGTTTGCTTACAAAGCAATATCCACTCGACGCTGGCTGAGTACGTTGGTTGAGGCACCGTTGCTTGACGATCCCTGGCCGCCGTTGCACGACGACACCTTAATGCGTAGTGGCCCTTGCCACCACATTTGAAGCATGTAACATCTTGCTTTTCACGTACGGTTTAGCGGCGCGCGTAGTTGCAGCTCCGCCGAGGGGCCGCGGTTGGTCCGCTTCTTATCAGGTCGCTTGCCAATTTGCCGATAGTGAAGTCATCAGACAGGAAGCATAAACAGCGAAGCATTCGCCCTCCTTAGCAGCTGGCGTCTCAATGCAGCGATACAGAGGTAAACGGTGTCATAGCAAGCACGCAGGTCGTTGTTAGACTTGTCCGGGTCAAATTCGGGCAGTGAAATCTCATCAGCCGATGCAGTAGGCTTGATTGCATCGATCAGGCTCATCATATTGTGGTTCTGCAACTCCAAGTACACGCAGGAGAGATTCATCTAATCCGGGTACACTCGTGGTATTTCTTCGAGCCCGAAGTGAATCCCACTTCTGATGTCGCGTCAGGGGAGGCCGGCGGCGACATCATAGGGTCATTGCTATCGTTAGGTTCGCTACTCTTCATTCTGTGGGCTGCGTAGGGTCTTCAGGCAACGAATAACACCACATACAATAGTTACAGTTTTATTCTTGTTCAGCGATCGTAAGTTAACATCAACGAAATAACATTATGGTCGATATAATCACGATAACCAATACTGCCCGGTCACCAGACAAGTCCCGGAGACGACCTATCGAATCTCAATCCAAATCGTAACCGTCCTCTCAACTCCATTATTTCATGAGGTCAAACAGAATCAAAATCGTAAAACAAAATACGTCGGGCCATGTCCAAACGAATTCGACTGTCACATTTGACAGTCGCGTTTGAGTGACCGGCCAGTATTATTCGAATGCAACAAACAGTGTTTCATAAATCAAGCTAAGCTAAACTCCTTGTTACATAGCACCGTATAGTGAACTTCACTCGCTCGCTCGGGCTCCCGCTATCCTACACGTACCAACGTTAAAAGAAACAAATGCCTCCATTTCACACATCAATTACTCGTATACGTCACACGCGACGTAATACGACGTCAGTGCCTAATTGTCTTCTTAACAAATCGTCCTGAACACAACAGTGATAACATGCCAGTTCACCTCCAAAGACGCTTCCATATTCCACAGGTGACACGGGCCGTCAGGGCGCGTCCCGAGTATTACCATGTTATAATTAAAACCACGGCACGACATCGGTCGCTGGCTAATTTGTCTTCTTAATAAATTGTTTGTTTTTCGCGTCTCTCTCACGTAATTTGTTCTCTCGTAATTTATCACACGTCACGCGCGGTGCTGTGTATTAGGCTCGCATCCCTCACGCTGCAAGATTAGGGATGAGCTGAATTAGGACGTATGGATGTAAACGGCTGTTCAAAATGATTCATAACCCTAAACATCCATTGTCGCGAGGTAAAAAGGATGTATCAGGATACCGGGCGGAATTCTATTTGAGTTAACGTCACGCTGCGTTGATGCGGGGCGGTGTGGATAAATTGGAGAGGAAAACCTCGTTGTGCCTAATGAAAATGATACTTAATTGCTTTGATTTAAGGATCTGTGTTCTTTGGTTTACCTGAGACAAAGACTGGTGATAATGAATTAGAATATTAGAGTACTGGCCCCAAACTTGCAAAAGTTCTTTTATTTTAAAAGATGTACCAAAGAATTACTTTTGTCGATTTTGTGCATCAACTACTTTAGCTTAGCTAGCTACTTTAGCGATTAACAAAATCACTTTTGATTCGATAGTATTCCAAGTCTTCAAACGGTATAAAGCCAATCCGGCACAAATAATAATAAACATCAAACGGGCCAACATATTTTAAGGGACCGGCCGAACATGCTCGCAGAGCAAATAATGTAGATAAATAACATTTTTACCTTTACGCAAGAATCTCGAAATACGATTACACACAAAAGGAGGCGTAGGCAACGTAAAAAAAATAAACGTACATATGTTAAAATAATACCGCTCGCAAAACCGAATTTGAATTTTTCCCTTTGTACCTCACCGACATCGTGTATTGTATTTTCGTTTTATTAAAAGCAGCAAAATAAACAATAATTTGGGGCTCTTGTCCTCTTTGCCCCGCGTTCCCCTCGCGCCGACGCCCCTCTCCGCCGCGAACCAAATGGAGTCTCGGTTTGTACCTTCGCCACGGGCAAACTCGTACATAGGGGCTGAATTACATAATATGAGACTTAAAAGAAAATTAAAATTTTGTATATTCTTGCCTCGCTTATTTAATGCTGTTGCTAATGAAATTATTTTCAGCAGGACGCGGTTTATTCTCTTGTCTTTTATCGAACGATCAAAGGTGAGCAGTAAATTTGCCGAACGGTAAACAATTTCGTTTAAATTCTTTTTAACGGACGAGAAATGGCCGTGGTTATAATATCAAACTCGAGATTTTAAAATCTTACGTAGTTACTAAACAAGTAATTGAATTTTATATAGTACAAAAATTATCATTCTTAATTTAATTTAGAATTGAAAATACGTTAGTCGTCAGAAACACACGCTTGCTTTACAAACACGATAAATAAGAAAAGCTCCAAAAAGACATAATCTTAATAAAGCATAAATCTATTAGAAGCAAAAATAAAAAGTATACTCGGCATTAAGACCCTTACATCCCAGGAAATTGCATTATACTTAAGGGGCTTTTGGACCCCTAAGGATAGGATTTGGATCAAGGCGTATGACAACACAATATTTCTTGCATCAAGCCGAGATACCAAATAAGTGGAACTCCAGCCAGGAACAATGTGATAACAAGAACAATTTATACACTTCATTGTATTCAAGAAAAGAACACTACAACTTATCTATGGGTCGGCGCTATTATCTATCTAGCAGAGAATACACCGAGCATTCTCGTTTTAATGCTTTTATGTGCAAGATAATGTTAAAAACTACGTATTATCGATATGAACACAAAAAGTTTGTTATTGCCCCCAGTGCCGTTTAGAAGACGTCTGATTTCAAGCCTTTATATTGAAGGTGGCACTTATCTTCATACTAGTATACAGGGACATTAGCTTTCTTGGCAAGACTAACCTAATTTTCGGTTGCATCGTAACAACTGCTTATATACATACGCCCTGCCTTGTGCTTACTAACACTTTTCTTCTGAAACAATTATTCTTGTTACACCGTAACGGTCACTTATAAATCAAAAATCAATTTCAACTCCAATAACTAACTAAAATAAGAATAAAGGTCAATACCATTCAAACAAAAAATTACAGAACACTTCGTATTATATTTCAGATAAAATATCTCTTGTCGTTTGTGCTCGACATAATTTCGCTATAATACAAAACACAGCTAAACAAATGCGCAGCTATAACCGCCCCCGCTCTGTCATAAGATTAGTCGCAAAAGTGTAATGAGCCCAATTAGCCCCTAACTAAAACAAAAGGAGCAACCGTGGAGAAGCGCGATCGAGGAAGGGCACGTACGGCCGACCTCTAATGAAACACCAAAACACACATTACCACAGGAATGTTTACTATCCGCGCCGGGTAGGGATGCCCGCGGTAGGAGCGCCCGTCCCGGCCCGGTAGGGAGCCTAGGGCGGCAAATATGAAAGGGCGACAAAAACGGGATAAAAAATTTAAAAATAAAAAGCTTTATATTTTTTTTTTTGGGTTCATTTTGCCACAAACAATCATTATCTTATTATTTTGAGCTCTTTTAATATGGAATGACACCATCGCTGAAACTAACCCAAAAAAACTTTTTTTTTAATGACATGTAATTACCTATTTGAAATTAAATGAAATGAAATAATTTATTCTGCAAATAGATATCATGAAATTCTTTCGCATGTCAAATGACAGATGAGCTTTTTATATTAGCAATTATTGCATTATGCAAAAATACCCCGGTCAAACGTGTGTCCCAAATAATAACTGGTGCTGGTACCAATGGCGATAAAATAGAATATAGTCCAACTGTCCCACTGGGACCGGCCGTAAGACGACACGTCGAGTTTTACTAGTTCGATCGTGAGACACTAAAATTTCATGCGCGAGACCTGTTCTCCAGTATCTCGTAATCTTGTGGCGAGAAGTACATAGTGTTACGTCATCTGCACGAGCCCTTACTTGAACATGTAGTTGTTCACATCCCGGGATTTGTGTTCTAGGTATTAATAATCACGTCTCTGTAATCGTACAGGTGATGGGTAGATTGATCAGTTTCACTGTTACCTTAACATATCATTAACATATTCTTGAAAGAAAATGCATAACATAATAATGTTCTAGTCTTACTCTCAGACAATCTTTGAAAAAAAGTACATAAATATTATAAGTCGTCCCCGCTTTTCCCAGCCCTAGCTTAGTTTTTGCCGGCCACTCACTGGCCTGGGGAAATCGACACATTCACTAATTAAAGGAAAACAATAAGACTGGATGGAATTCTCGCAAAGCGGCGGGGAATAAAATTGAGAGCACCTTACTCATTACGTTAATTAGATAAAAGGTAGGAAGCAAAATAATTTTTGCCTTTGTTCGAAACTCACTTTTACTTAACCGTTACTTCTGAATCCTACGTGGGAGTGCCTACGTTTAAGCCGAGTTCAGGGATCATAAAAAGCTTTGTTGAAATCCTTACATTAAGTACTTCAGTAAAATAGACCTTTCAAGCATTAACTCGATAACATACGATGATGGCTTGAAGTAGCGTCGTCATCATCACCGGACGCGGATGGCTCTCAACCCTAAATAACTCAGCTGTATCAACATTACGTATAGTTAATATTATTCCTATATATATTATGACTATGTATATGAGCGATGCACGAGGAATGATATTATAAACATCGAAGCCTATTAAGAACATATGAATGGTCTGAAAAACCTCTTGATGCTATAAAGCGCAGTTTGATTCATGGGTCATTTAGAGCAGTCCATTTCGCAATGGCGGTTTCCACGATTGATACTTTTTTACAACGATTGACGCAGGACGTTCAATCTCGATAGTATATCGAAACGAATTTAATCATTTAAATCTATTGTGTAGTTGAGACACAAGAAAACATTAAAAACAGTAGAAATTTTTCGATGAGTAATTAAGTTTTTACAGCCTTATGCTGTATTTACGATATGTTGTACATACATACATATGTGTAATATTTATTTAGATCCTTTAGGGCAATTTAATTTGCTGTTATTATACATATAGTTTAGGGGTGAGAGCCATACGCTCCCCCGCAAGTTCGGTGATGAAAGCGAGGCCATCCTCGTATATCAGTTAAGGTTTTTTTTTTAGGCTTTTTTTTTATTAAATGTTCTTTTCTTTGTGCACAGCTGACGTGGGAAGCTGCGAGGTCCCGCTGGGCATGGAGAACGGGATGATCTCCAATGAATCGCTCTCATCTAGCTCAAGCTACGATCAAAGTGTGTCACCGCTTAGCTCTAGGTAAGTACTATTTGACTGAATCCTACCCACCTAGCATTCGTTACTGACTGGAAAGCCAGGCATATCAACGAGCTGATTTTTTTTCCGTTGATTCTAAGTAAGGATTGTAACATTGATCTCTACAGAGTATCAGATATGTCTAACCCTTACATTTTTTTAAGCTATTGCATAGCTTTTATAGCGGGCTTTGAGCGCGGCGACCGAACCAAGAAATTCCGTAACGAAAAAAACCTCACAATCGTCTTACGTCGTTTCAGTTCGGTAGACTTCGGCACGGTGTTTGTGTGCGTGCGATTACTGCGATTAGATGTATTGTACGACTCTACGAAACTCCCACGAATCGAGACGAGCTGCTCCGAAATCGGACGATGCTATGCAATAGCTTTACCGCGGCAGTCTTCGAGTGCCACACGTCTTTTTTTTGTAGTTGTGGTATCTAACGTGTTTGGGTCACAATTATAACACCGTCATGTAACCGATATTTTTTTAGATTATTTCAAGAACATGAAACGAAAATGTAATTATATGCAAAACACATATTCTTATCTCTAGGCAAGTTCTAGTTCTTCCACTGCAGTAAGTAGGTATGTAATGTAATAAAATGCACCTGGGTATAAATGTTTTGGGTTTGAAACTAGAACTCCCCACGCGCTTGTGTATAATTTCGTCGCGTTCTAGCAAAATTGAAACGATATCAGAGAGTTGAGACAACTGTACCAGCATTTCTGATTGAAGTAATTTAGGAACATGCCGTATCTGCCCGTCTTTGTTTTAATCTGAAATCGATTGTCAATTGTCATTGGCGACGTAACACCGTCGCGGAGTGAAAGACAAACTTGGGGTGTGCTACCACCTCTCCTGGTGAATTGGATAGCAACCGTTTTAGACAGTGAACGGCTAGTAGTAAACTAGGACGGACAATCATGGCGATCAATTAACTACACTTGACACTTTATTGTGTGTTTGTAGCCTAGATCGCGTTTAGGACAAACGAAAGATACCGATATGTTATTTGTTGCCGCGAAATTCAAAGTAAAAACGGCATGCAAGTCTTTATTTAGCACATAGAGAATCAGAAAAATGCTATTTATGTCATTTGCTACTTGTGCATTATTAATTGTATGCTCTGCGCAATGGGCTTACGCATAAGCATTTAACGCTAAAAACTGTCCGCAACGTGTTAACTTAGTACATTCGTACGTGAACAGGTAGTTGTAACCCCCCACTTCCCCCCTTAAAAAGCAGGAGCCGCAAACAATTTTATTTTACTCGTTGTTATTATAAATCGCGGCGAAACTTCCGCATTGTTGTTTTCTTCACTCAAATTATACTCATGTTACCGAGGCTTAAAATAACAACGTAATAACCTTTTAAAGTGGGTACCTTTTCACTCTAGTCAAGAAGACAATATGTTATGATACAAATGATGACTCATTTGTTTGTTTTTAGCTAGGCATTAACTCACTGTTGTGTGTGTGTGTGAAGACACACATACACGCACACTTGTGTGCGTCGTATAGGGCAAAAAACCGGTACATATAAAAATAAGGAATCCAACAATGTCTAAAATACGGGGGGCTAAGTGCTTTCTGCATGTCGGCTGAGGCTCAGTCTAAGGTATCGCTGATAGTGTAAGTACGAGTATATATGTATTAACATAAACCACTCATTAAAGAGTAAAGTCAAGTCAGAAATGCATCGACATAAAGGCAGCTACATTACCCCCCGGCCTTAAGCTCACACCCTTTCCTTGGAACATAAAACCGCATTCCATCTTACTTCATTTATTCATGCGCGTAAAATTTATACGTTGCGTTATACGTTACTTTGCACTTACTCCAACAAAGTTGCTTTCTCATGATAAAATTCAAAGTAGAGCATAACATTGTGTTATATCTTAGTTGGTGCATTAGGCTTCGTGCAAGGTTACAAGCTACCGCCAGATTAGTTCCATTCTATATACCAAAAATGTATTTTTCTCATGCCTCTTTTAAGACACACGGAGGGGTCGTCCTCTGTGTAAAATACATCAAAATCAAGCTTCAGTCTTAAACACAATAGAAAACTTTCGTTTATCCAAAGACTTAAAAAAGCACTTAGAACTTGAAAGCAAAATTAGCTAAAGTTTAATCCATAACAGGTCCCATTGAAGTCAAATACTATACTTACGAACTTAATACACTCGCAAGGCCAGGTAATAGGGGGTTTGAATAACAATATCTACGTAAAATTGCTTAATATTCGTAGAACATATTAATTAAAACTAATTATGAATATAGATTCATGCAATAGTTCCAAGTATCTGTGTCAAGTAACTCAAATTCCTAACGTTTATTTGAGTTTGTATAATGGCTCGTTATTCAACATGGATATAGCAGCACCATTCCACCACTTTTAGAGCACAAAACACGTGACAGCAATTTTATGTGTGAAAATATTTACGCTCCTAAAGTTCATTATACAATTAGTGTTGGTCGCCACCATTTGCGCGCGGCAAAACAACAACAGACACTCGCAAATAAATCATCACAAACAAATAGACCGGCTGCGAAACCGATACACAGTATTGTGCCGCCTCAGCCATTGTTAAACAATATAAACTGCCATGATACGGCCAAGTTGTTACAATAATTGCGAATCACAGACCCGCAAAATGCTTATACTTAGCTCAAACAATTAACAGACGTTCTCACATTCGGCCGTAAGCCCGCATAAGCTTACAGAGAGACAATAGCGCGAAAACTCCACTCCCGTTTGAGAAATTCACTAACAGAAAATTAAATTTTCATATGAATTCGGAGCCGTGATCCTACAAAAGCCTTTCGGGGCTTGACTCCCAAAAGATAACAAGATGTAAGTACGGATGGATGTGCCACCGTTATCATCTCATCCACTTTACATAGGGCCAGAGGCGATTTAGCAAATGCCACGTTAATTCAGCGTTTAGCGCTCTTTGTTCCCGTAGCTAGCGATGAGATCGCTCAGGAGATATTCAAATGAAACGGCCGCCGCCAGACAGACCTACCTCGTTGACAAACGAAGCACCGAAATGTCAGGCGGCTACAACAAAGTAATATACAGCAAAGTAAGATCAGATCGTGCTAGGTACCCAGCAAATAGTGGACCGAGCAAACGACGGTAGCTGCTTTGAGCAGGACAGGTCAAGTGATACATTTTAATGTACTTAATATGTTTACGATTACATTACATTTCATTGTAAAGTCGGTTTTAAAAGTAACTATCATATGATCGAGTCTTGTTGGGTCTGACATTACAGTCACAAGAGTGCATAGACCTACTTTTATATAAGTTTTTATCATCAGAATCCTGGGTTATCTGTAATTTTTTTTCTATTCAAATGTACTGTGATTTCTACTAAACTTTTTACCCCTGCGCTACAGCAATTAGTGTTCAAGAAATACAAAATACGAAACTACTTAAATGAAGCGTATTTGGAACCGTCTCACGACCGCCGGCGACCGATTAGAACCGCTACAGATTCGGAATTTCCGATAAAAACCTTTGAGCACTCATGAACGAAGCGACAATCTCGCAAACTGGGGCCAATAAAATAGTACATTTAGTACCGGCGCGTTGCAAATCGAATGTACAGGTCAAATTCTATTATTATCAAACATTTGATACTGTAATAAACCTGTTGCGAAAAATCGTAACATAGTACTTTTAGCATCGTATGAGCAGAAGCTATAATTAAAATTAAACGTACCTAATTTTGGAATTTAGTTAATCTACAGTATCCACACGCCACTGCAATAAGGCCAGGGACAGCCATCTTTTAGCCCCTTAATCCAGTACTGGCGTTATGGCTAATTTTATTTGGTTATGCACAAACGTGCCTACGCCTAGCGCCGTATGCAAAGATGTGACATTTGTTAGCGACACCAGTTTCAGTTTTATTTGCGTTTAGGCATTTTTATGAATATTAAAATTTACCCAACTTAAAAATATAATATGGAAATAATAATAATTGCGGCCGGTGGAAATAAGAAAAGAAAATAAGTTAGATCTGTATTGGAATGTATCTATTAGTGTTAAGAATAAATCTGTGTCCATGAAGAGTAGATATGTAATATAACTTATCTGGATATTTGTTAAAATAAAAAATACTGAAAATGATTAATTTGGACAAGATTTGACTGTCTTACCCGGCCAGCAACCTTCAGACAAATCTTTGTATGAAATAAAATAATTATACGGACATTACTCGTGTACAATGAGATGTCTAACAAAACTATTTAGAGAACCCAACGGCTCCTTTGGATATAAAAGACACTACTAATTCTACAACAACAACAATTCGTTTACTTTAGTACTCAGAGCTTAAGTCACCAAATAATCTCTAATACTAGCTTACGAAAGAAGACTATCACTCTAGCTAGCGAACAGTTGAAAAATCAGCTCTTAGTGCGCCTACCGTTTCCAAATAGGAAATTCCAACCCTTCCTAAGAGCGGGCTAACACCTCATTTCTTTTCAGGATTAGGACAGAAATCCGGGGCGGCGCGTGGTGTCCCAATGGACTCATATCTCCTCGGAGTCGCCAGTACCTCGAGATAGACCTTCGTGACGAGTACCTCATCACAGCCACGGAGTCCCAGGGCCGGTTCGCCAACTCCGTAGGTGTGGAGTTTGTGGAGAGCTACCTCGTCGAGTATTGGAGGTCGGCGCTCAATCGATGGATCAAATATAAAGACTTCAACGGGAGTAGGGTAAGTTACTTAAGTTTTTTTTTTCAAATGATAAAGTATAATCTAAGAAAAATGCAAAATTTTAGACTTACAAACTTACAATCCGATTACATGCGATTAAGAGCTTTGAGATCCGAAAACAGAGAATGATTGTTTTACTTTCCCGAGTACGAAAGAAGAACAGTTATATTTCCTTCTGCCATTCAATGTTTTGACTAGTATTGCTCGTGTGACTCTAGAAACTTCTAAAAATCGAACCCAAGACCGCTCACGTACTGCGGGAAACAGGCCTTCAGAGACGTTTTGGCTCCCGTCAGAAATTATTGTTTAAGTAGCTGCGCGCTGCGATAAGCCTGCCTCGAGGCACCAGAGCGTCTAATGCGGTTGGAACTATTTATTTATTTATTCACTAAAAGACACACCAACAGAACATTACATGTGTAAGCACTTACTAAGCAGCTTATATTGCGAGCAGTTTTGCAAACAGTGAAAACCTTCTCAAAATAAACAAGAGACAGCTCTCATGTTCTTTTGTGTAATACTAAATTTAGCGCTAGCGTTTCTTTAAAGTGTTAAAGTGAAACACATGAAAAGGGTCACATTCTCAACTTTGTGCACGAACTTCAATACTATTATAATCTAATCAGGCACTTTGAATTCAAGACACGTCAATTCTTAATATATAAAAGCCAAGATTATTGGTTTCCCACTCCGTGCGTAAAAGTAATTCAATCAGGATAAAACTGGTTTGAAAACTCATTATTAGACGACGCCAGCATCATATTAAAAGCTAGGCGGCCGCAAAATTATACTTCCTTTGCGCTGGAAAAGAAAAGAAAATACCCACCTCAATTTCCTATTCAGCCTGAGGTTTTAACGCCTAATTAATTTTCATGTACGTGCGTGTATGAAATTAGATTGGGAAATTAAACGAAATCAAGGGTTTTTCGAGTTGTAATTTCGTTGGTAGGGTAAGTATTGACTAAAGGTGTCAAGTTTCCTTCCGCTAAGGGACTAATTTGGTGTAAAAGTAGACTGCAATCGGAGCCCAACTCGGCTCTGATCTACGTACGCAACGGAAAAGTTTGTTGCTACAAACTCGTTCAGTCTTAATTACTGATTGAATTAGCGCGTTTAAAGTAATAGTTCGAATTCGGCACCAAGTTTCCCCTCAGATGAAGTTGCGACATTCAGCTCCGTGATACTTTAATGTGCATTTCTGTCTGTACGGCTTCCGCAATTTAATAAGGAGGAATAAGGAGTAGTTAGCGAGCGATCGAGCTGAACTAAGACTGACTTTAATCTGTTTTTAAGTTCATTGACATGGCAGTAATCTGTTAAAAATAGTTGAATTTCAACTATCATGTTCTTTTATATCTCAATTGTTATCAAGTCGGGTTATAATTTAAATAGAAAAGACACCTTATTTTACGAACAGCATTTGAATAGGTATCGGTTAAAACCTTTGCAGGATTCATAATCTAAGGGGATAAAAAAAAAGATGTTAGATCAATTCCGGCCATGGCGGCAGATCTCGATGGATCTCCATTTAACCAACCAAATTAACTGTATATTTCACAAGAATACGCATATTGTCGCGAACTATAACAATTAATTTGGGTAAAATACACAAATACTCTCACTGTTTCACTCACATTAGTGAGTATCTCTATAGGTGTACAAGGTGATATTTATTTGCGACAGTCATAAATATTTTATAGGCAATGGATATCAAGTTATTTTTTGTTGCAGCTGATACCAGGCAACGTGAACACGTACACGGCTAAGAAGACCACACTGGAAGCACCCTTCATAGCGTCCAAAGTGCGGTTCTTCCCGTACGCCGCGCACCCCCGCACCGCTTGCATGCGCGTCGAGCTCTACGGTTGCCGATGGAAACGTACGTGTCCTTACAATACACTGCTCGCGTAGTCCCGGGGCATCTGCTAAGCGACCGTTGCTAGCGACACTTGTAAACTGTGCTATGCGATTTTCCCGCCGTTGGCGGTGTATCTACATCATCAGTATTTCCACAGAGGCCTTAGTCGCATACTCGGCGCCGCGCGGCGGGGACATGCAGGCTATGACCGCAGGCGCCAAGTTCGAAGATCTCCCGTACGACGGTGTACTACGAGATGGGAAACTGTTCGACGGCTTGGGACAAATGTCTGACTCCCTCCTGGGACCCAACGACTTTGAGCTACCTGATCCTTTAGATACTAGAGGTACGGACACGTTAATCACAAATTAAGAGCAATCACATTAATTTGGCCGTAAATTCAATGCTCATTTTGGTGAAGTCAGTTTTCGGAAAGTTTAATTTGCATTCAATATTTTAAACGCCTGAACATAACCCTTGATACACTTTATTAATTACCTGAACGTTTCAATTAGCATGTTTAACAGGGTTGGCATTGTGTTGACAAAAGTGTTAATGATTGTAACACTACCTATTTATTTACGAATTTTATTAACGAATTTCTGAAGTCACTTCAACAAAATGTGATCAATCAACAAATCAAAAGATTCAACTTAAGTCGTTCTATTTAATAGACTATTTCAAAACCATACTATCGCGCTACCAGTGGGTATCGTGGATAGCTTTACAAATGGCCTAAATCATCTTCCATGTGTGAGCCTGGCATTCCGTTTATCGTCAGCAATATTCTAGGAACACGTTGGGTTGGCTGGAACAAATCGATGCTGGTGGATGACGAAGTGGAGCTGACGTTCAACTTCACTGGCACGAGACTCTTCCATCACATCAGCATCCACACGAACAATATGTTCACTAAGGATGTTCAGGTAATATTACTCATTATGTAATAACCATTGACTTTTTCTTTCGTTTATCTGCATTTACATTAAATTTAGGTTATTTTTTTATTTTGCACTAGCTGACTTAGCAAAATGTATTCCACCTTACTGTTTCCCATCCAACTACCAAATCTGTTTTAAACAAATCTTGTTCTAAAAATTAGAAACTCAAAAACACATGCGTTTTTTCCTAATTGACAAACGGTGATAGCTTAGAATAGCCTCGTCATCATCACCAGACTTGTGGGGGAGCGGATGGCTTTGACTCCTAAAATAATCATCCGATTAGGTAGTTTGGCAGTAGTTCGGAAGAACGTACCTAAATTTTGGCGATCCATTTTAATTTATACATAAAAGTCACTCATATCTAATGAGTGACTTTTAGGATTTTTTTTAGATTATTTACCCCTAAGGCAAAAAGAAAACATCCGTGATTAAAGATACGAAACTTTCCCTTTTTAAGATAGAGTTAGATTAGGTAGATTGGAGCGGAACACTTTTTACTCTTAAGTTGCAAATGGCACCCCAATTTATTTTTTGTCCTTCCGTTGTTCACAAACTTGTACATCTATCAAAATATATGCCCTTTAAATCTGTTTTGTATAATGGGAAATACTCGGAATATTTATGTTTTCACACCGAAGGGTAGATTATATTTTTATGAGATAATGTTGCAAGTTCGAAAATGTTTGATAAAAGTTTGGCAGAATTATGCCCCAGACATAAATCTGGCATAAATCTTAGTAACTGTAAAGTTTTGAAACAAGTCTCATTTGGATATTGTAAATGTTGTATAACAAGCTAACTAGTAGTATAAACACAAAATAATATCACTGACTAACTGTGCCATCGACTTAGTCCGCGTTTTACACGTTTCCTACTAATCTTTGCTCTTATTGGTCGCAGCGTGATGTTTTATAGCCTAAAGCACTTCTCGATTAATGGTCTATCCAACACAAAAAGGTTTTTTTTTAAATTCAGACCAGTAGTTTCTGATATTAACAAACAAACAAACTCTATAGCTTTATAATATTTGCACAGCTGAATAAATTTAGACTCTTAAAAATGTATCATGGCTTTTTTAAAAGTAGTTTGATTTGCATGTAGGTATTTTTTATGGGAGAGATCATTAGACCGATGGACATATGTGTGTGTTGCGGCAGTACTAGTCAACCATACCAGCATCGGTCATTGTCAGTCCCGTAGCGGCACTCAGGACTTGAATTAAACAGAGTGCCTATCGATGATTTATGACTAAGATTCGAAAACTGAAAGCTACACTTTTTTGTTCATGTTTTTATGTATCAAAAACAAAATAATAAGCTTATGAAATAATTCAACTAACACTGGATAAAATCTTCTTTACCCTATAATTATTAAAATTATAACTTTAATCATCATGCTTGTGAAAGTAAAGGAATTTTTGGAATATTAATTTGTCTCAAACTTTAATTACATAAAACTAATTAATGGTAGGATTTAATATTTTAAAATACAATTTTACATCAGACGGTCTCATAACGAACTTTCTCATAATTATAGGTAATAAGCCTTTCATTTTACAAACACGGCTTTCAGTTTGTGGCTAGATAAGATCATTAATTTTATTTAAATTAATTCATACTTCAAGCCATGTAATTTTCGTACTTGAATATAAAGTATATTGTAGAATACTTCAGTAGTGCAAAAACGTAATTTGATTGATTGTTTCAGCTGTTCAAAGAAGCTGAAGTGTATTTCTCGTTGGAAGGGGAGAGATGGCAGGAGGATTATATATCTTACGAGCCGAAGCAAGACCGGGTTTCGGAGCACGCGAGGCTGATTCGCATCGACCTGCAAAACAGGACAGCCAAACACATCCTGATGAAGCTAAAGTTCCAGCACGAATGGATCCTGATCAGCGAGATCACCTTCCATACCAGTAAGTCATTAAATCTTAGAGCCACGCACATGGCGTTTTTTAAACGCGCAGTCGTCGCGTGTTTTATTAACGAGCGTTATCGGCGCCGTAAAACTGATTGTTGTGTTGGCATTGATGATACAAGCCCGTTCTACAGCTCGTATACGCGCTTAGAACACACGTTCAAAAAACGCCGTGTGCTATTGTTCTTACCCAATATGTGATCACGGTTAGTGTAGCCCGGTCGCAACGTCGGGCTATGTATTTGCTTCTGTTTTCTCGCGCGTAGATCCATAATACAGTTTTTCAATATAACACAACATCGTATACAAATTTGATATAGTCGCGTTGTAAGTAGCTTAAGCACTCGTGTTGCGGATTAAAAATTGTGAACACACTACAAAAAAACAAAAAACACTGCCAGACAAACAACGATGTTCATCACATAAATATTTGACCCGTGTGGGAATTGAACCCACCACTCTTGTGTAAGAGACAGGGGTAATAACAGTCAAATTTTAATATAATATGTCCTTTTTTACAGGCATTTGCGTGGTTAGTCCACAATTTACATAATACAAAACATAACTGTATTAAACAATACTAAACCGTGGTTCAAACTCTTAAATATACATGTATTTTTTTTGTATTATTATGAATTTATTAACCTACTTTTCGATTAATCATCAAATTTAATTCAGCTAAGAAAATAAGTGCTCATATTTTGTTATAGTAATGGGGCGAGTAAATCAACATTATTATTCAATTTACCCTTCACATAAGATAAATATTATATCAGTCTATTTACAGATTATGATAAAGTGTAAATAGTACGAAATAAATTAAATTAATATTTTTTGTATTAGCCACATTGAATATAGTATTTTTATTATTTGCGCGAACACTACTCATTTGACAAGTGGTTTTGCTGTAAAGAACTCAAAAACGTCGGCTCTCTAAATAATAATATATTTAGAATAACAATAAACGCGAAAATCCGTAAAATTATATTTTTTTAACATCGAATATAACTAAACTACGAGGAAACTATAATACATTTAACTTTAACTGTTTTCACTCTTTCCAAAAACAAATCAATGTTCGATAACGTTTAAACTCCGAGAAATTAACGAAAATGTTCGTACAAAAATATTTTTATATTTTTCACTTCACGCCAACACGGTAAAATTTTATTAACTTGCAAAATAAATACCATTACATTGTCCATATCGTTGAGCTGTATTCGCGCGGGTATAACGAATATAAGCGCCGTGAAAACACGTAGCAATAAACTGAAAATTATTTACACAATTATCACGTGGGCCTTAATGCGTCCTTTAAAAATAAATAAATCAAACCAATTGGGAGATAATTTACCGCGAATTCCTTCGAAACTCGATCGGGCCTCGTTTCTCGAAATAAACATTCCAAGATCCGCAGATGAGAATTCGGAGCAGTTTATCGAATCAAATGTTTTGTACAAACAAATTATTTAAGGGCGAAAAAGTGAACAGGAAAGATTCATAAGCGCGATTGGGTGATTTTTCGCGTGAACAAAAAGGGGCTTGGAGGCACGGGGTTCCTGCTAATAGATCCATTACTCCTCATCGGCCATCCCTTATCTGTTCAGAGCACTCGTAAGCCTCGGGCTATTTCACAAATTTTATCTTTCTCTAATTAATCCACAGCTCTTTTGAGGAAATCGCCTCTTAAGTGATAAATCGCCGCCCGCTAAATGAAGAACTTGTAATTAAAGAAAAATCTTTGATCTGGATTATTTCGTTCCTTCAATTATATTAAGGGCGAAACGCGACGCGTTGCGCGGTTGGATATTATCTGATTTTCAACTCCAAATAGTATTAGCGCCTCTTTGAAAATTCCCTTAGGCATTCTAACTAAAGACAATACTGTTTATGTCTCAAATTTCCCTGATAATACCTAGATTAATTAGGATTTGACAACTCATTTAATTTTGAATATTATGATAAATAGTTAGGCTTCAAGTTTGAAACCTAATTTCAAAGTTTCGAAACTTAAGCCACGGTCCTTCAACAGGTCATTATGAATTATTATGATTAATCCATTCCTAAAACTCAAGCTAGCTGAAATGTGTGATATTAAATTTTGTAAGAATTTATTGAATTAATATAACTAGAAGAGTAATGAACGTGAGGTACTAAAAATTGTAACAACAGATATTAGATTTTAGACTTTCGCGTCCCATTACACCAATTTATGTACACACTATGAGTATTTATGGATCTATACGCGGTATTAGGAGTAGCAAATACATAGCTTCTACACTCGCGACCATGATTGGTGTAACCTAGTCGAAACGTCGGGCAATAAGTAACGTTGCTACTCCTAATAGCACGTGTAGACCAATAAAGGCCAATATTAAGAACCGATATGATCTAAAGTAAACTTTATGAACGTTGATTAATTTGAATTACATAAAGACGCTTTCAAAAATGTCAAAGTATTCATGTATGCCGCACATATCAGTGCAGCATTACAAGTTCACATTTGTATCAACATCAGAACATGAAAGTGGCCTCCACAGCTCCAGCAATATCTCGGGCTCGGCGGAACGTAACTGTGTCCCGCGCCGGAACGGAATATATTAGAATCTGCAGCTGGATGCAAGCGCTGCACTCGTTACTCAACCGAGCGGCGTCTGTTGACCCAAGACACAGCATATTACCGACACTACAATTAGGAATTAGCTCTGAATTAACTGACTCTTGGCACATACTCACTATTACACTGGCACTACGCCATTCTCACTCACCTCAGTTTAAGTTTAGACCTAGTTTGTTAAACTACTCGACCTATTTCGGGACCCGTGCAGTTTTCATCTGAAAACTTTTGAATGCTGAACTGACGCTATTGTTCGACCTGACTGCCTTCGTGATTATTCAGAGTGGGACGTATACGTTTGCAGAAGTAGCCTATAGAATTCATTTTCTGAAACTTAATAGTTTCGCAAGTATTGTTGAGCGCGGGAGTAATTAGTGTCCTGTGTCCTTTATAAAATTGTGTCAACAGCGTTGGTTGCGGGCGATTTATTCAGAAAGCGTCCTCATTAAGCGGTTGTTGTTGTAAAGGCATCTCGGCGTACGCGCTCGTATCAACCATCAAGATAAACATAACACAATAAGTCAGGGCGGGCGTCGCTCCGGTCTCATTGAGATACAAAACGCTCGTCTCGGGATCTAGCTAAGTTTCACGCCATTGTGGGCCAACAATTAGTTCTGCACTCGACACCTATTCATTTCCCTGTATTGTCTTACACTGTGCCGCTGTTTTCCTCGCTGAATGGCGGCTAGCACATCAGGCGTCTCTCCTAAAAATAAACGCGTTAACTCCGATATTAGTTCGTGAAGTTGTTACGGTTAGTAAAAATTGAATAATGCGCTTAAAATTCCTCGTGGCAAACTTGGTTTTATTATCCAACCTGTTTCCTCATATCAACCCCTACTTCGTTTAACGTGTTTGCTTTAAAGTTTAAAATTATACCGGGTATATTCAGTTTTAAAGTTTCATAAGTGCAGTTCAGATACCTACCTATTAACATTTTAATCCATAACATATAAATTGTTTTGCGTGTTTAGAGGTGACTTTAAGTAAATTTAGCGTTGAATAAAAAACTGAATAGGAGTTTGTCTGTACTGTTCAAGTACTTTTCATTAATATTTTAAATTTTCATTTTATCTGTTATTATATTAAAATATTTCATCAAGGAGCTTACAGCTTCATAGCCTGCCCACTTGAGAAGAAGATTACGGACGTAACTGTGTGTAGGCGTAATATACTCTAATAAAAAGTATAAGTAGACATTTACAACAATTTCGTCTTTGCCAACAGCTCCCACTACAGTGAACGCGTCTGTGGAATTCCTGGAAGAGTATTACAGAACAGACATACCACCGTCATCGAGGAAGAAACGCAATTCATCTATGCGCGTCTCCGTGGGGCTGGCTTGCGGAGCAGTCGTGGGCGGCGGCGCCTTCATAGCCGCGACTGCGGTGATCCTCACGAAGCGCACCCGACGCAGAATCCCCAACATGCTCAAGAAACCCTTCTGCCCTTCACTAAGGAACGGCAACTCCAACTCGAGGAACAATCGCAGGGCTCCGCGACTCGCGTTGGCGTTGGCGAACTGCCCGCCCATCCACATGTTGCGGTAAGTTATTGCCATTATGACATACCGCTCTTACTCTAAGTCTCAAGTAGATCTTCTTTACATTTTTAAGGTTTACATTTGCGCTGCTAACACAGACAGCGTCTAGATTAGATTAGGAAAGAAAATACACAAATTTTCGTTATCCCGCTAAAATGTTGTGGAACGCCGAATTTCAAGCAGCGCGACCAAATGGGACGAAAATGTTTTAACGTAAAATACTGACACAATTCTAAAATCCATCGCGGCATCAACAAACATTTGGAATGGCGCTGTATTTTACTACACGTATACGTTTTAAAATTGTGCCCCGAAAAAAGACGGGGGCGTGCGTGTTTTAATTGAATTAGCACGCTTTAAAAAGGAAAGCCTGTTAATAGGTTTTTTGTGTTAGGTGGAATAAAAATATCTTTGTTTTCAGCCCTGCGGTTGTTGACGAGGATTACCGAGAGCCCTACAATATTTGGAGGGAGACCCTCGGTCGCCGCGAGAAGCGCGAAACGCATGACCAGAACGAATACAATGGTAAGTCGCGAATATTATATCTTTAACTAGTGACCTGCCCTCGTTTCTCTTCGGATATAGCATACATAAAAACCTTCCTCTTAAATCCCTATATCTATTAAAACCGCATCACAATCCGTTGTGTAGTTTTAGAGATTAAAGCATACATAGGGACGGACGCTGGATATTATTCTATGTATTAAAGTCAATTTAGAAACGAATAACACTTTAGCACAATTTTGGCAATTCGAGAATACATTTTTTTGTCATGTAGGTCGAGACTTAAAATAAATAGTATTTCAGTAATTCACAGTTGTTCGTAAACAATGAAAAAATACCTACTATTTTCAACATTATAACACGCGCATGGGGCCCAAACAATTAACATTAATTAATCCGATAGTTTCAATGTTGTACATTAGTGTGAAAAACATTTGCTAGGTACTAATAACTAATTCGAAGTAGTCAGTAAATAGTACTCTAATAATTAATGCAATGTCATCTCATGCCAGTACGTAGAAAAATAATCATTTAACTTAAGCGAAACCCACACAAGGATAATATTAAAAGGGCAAAATGGCTATTACAAAAACAAATAAAACCAAAACACAAACACGTGGTGAATTATGAAAGCAACACAATGATACTGAATGCTACCGCTTGTTTTTATCGATACAGCGATCTGCAAACGAATCGTTTTCGACATCGAAACCACGAAAGTGGAAACGTCCACCTATATTTGTTTGCATATGGGGCGTCCATTACAGTATTTATTTGAACAACACTGGCTCAGTGGAACAGTGGTTAGTAACCCAGGATCACTACCTACGGTTCCAAGAGTCGATTCCCAACCGGGACAAATATTTGTGTGACCAACATCGCTGATTGTTCCGAGCCTGGTTGTGTTGTTATTAAATATACACCGTGAAATTTTAGTGGTTGTTTTCCCACAGTAAAATGATTCTATCTTAGTAGTACAATAGATTTGTGCAGTTCTTTTTTGTTAAAATCAATAAATGCCGGTTTTACGAAAGATTTAGCCGAAACTCGAAAGCACGTTCGAACCGCTTTATGACTTAGGGTGTCGAGCTTCTTCAGCTTTAAGCATCGATTTCATGCGGCAAGCAGTACCTGATTACGTCACATCTTATAAAATAACGATAGCTTCTTTCGTTTTCGAGTTGGAAAATTATTATTTTGAAAATTTGAAAACACAATTTTTTTTTGAGGAATTATTTGCATGATTCGATAGTATTACTAAAGGCAAATCGTTCTGCCACGGGAAAACAACCACTAAAATTTCACGGTGTTTCACGGTGGTAAGTATATTTGTGTATCCACTGCTGATTATGATATCCGTAATACAAGTGCTTAAGCTACTTACCACGAGATCAGATCAATGTATGTGATGTTGTGTAATATTGATGTGTAGTTTTGACGAAAACGCAGCGGCTGTTGCTTTGAATGCGGGTGGATGAAACGTCGACAAACTTAAAAGATGAAAAGTGTAATAAAGTCAGAAGCACTTAAGCCACCCTAAATTGTAAACACTACCTACTGCGACAAATGAACAAACTACTGGACTGTTTTCTTTGTTTCACAAACTTGGCATTTCCGTACCTTCGTAGGGCGTTAGGGCACCGGATATTAAATGAAAATATGAACGATTTCAGATAAAATGGGAAAGTGAAGATATAAAAGAAACGGAAATAAAATTACCTATTATGATTGCCATTTGTAAATTGATTGAATCATACGATATGCAAGATATATTTGGTATTGAATTTTCATGGAAGCTATTTTTGATATAATATTTGAGTTAGTTGAATGAAGTTTTCATTCTGCTTGAGTTGGTCTTTAGAACCTTAAGCTTATTATCTTTGCCGATACGCATTTCATTACTTAATTTTACTTTTATATAGTTCAAAATTGAATACTCGTGAGTAGTTATATACAATTCCATCGCGTATCCGAAATGCGTAACTTGCTGTGTCCATTGAGCGCAATCGGGACTTGAAGGCCCTTTAGCTAACTAGCGCGGCAGTTACGTAATTCGAGGAGAATGAGGCAAGTACCTAGCCCAGCTGTAATTCTTTGGGCGCCGCGAACGCGCCGTGTTTTCCCACTGGCGCTAGTTAGCTTGGCCGCACTCCACTTGCCCCCAGACTGCACTCGTTTCTTTTCAAGTGCACTCGCCTCTGGATTGTTACTTCCCCCGGCACTCGCTCTTGCTCGAATGGCTGGAAACGAAACGGCCTAATGATTCCCCTAACGAGACTTTTAAAAACCATTTCATATTTCGATTAAACACACTCAATGTTGTCCTAAAAACCAACGAACCTCATTACGATGACTCGTTGATTTAGGAATTTGAAATTCGATTTAAACTCTAAAGAATAAAACGTTTTAAACTACAACTCCAATATAGGCTTTCGGCTCCATTGAAAAGAAAACTCTAAGATAGGGGGCATGCTCGTTACGCCGGCCGGACGTCCGGTCGGAAGGGCAGCCATTGTTCAGACGCCATATTGAAAAGATGATGCCCCTGAGTACAGGATAATGGGCCCCGGGCTTCGGCATCTGACAACCAAGAACGTCGCAGAAAATAGCGGACCTATGTTGTAGGAATTTAGAATTCCTTGTGCATTTACCTCTTTGTAGTCGAGTGGCTAATAGGATTTCTTCTTTGATTTCAAAGGGAGGCAATTTCATTCTTTGTTCAGCCGTTTAATTTGCAGCTTCGACGTTTCCATCGTTTTGATATTAACAAGCATTAATTAGTCTTCAGTGTTACTTTGTATTGAATATAGAGTTTATAGCTTTTACGCTTAGCTTGAAGTATTAAATGTTACGTAATATCAAATAAGCTCGACGAGCATATATAATTTTAATTATGGAAGTCTCTCAGTCTTAAGTACAAACAGCACAATAGGTGTTCTTACTTGAGTCGTTGTAAACTAGTTTTTTAATTGATTTATTTTGTTCTCAGAAATATGCGAAGATCCCGAGTTTCCACGACCCTACATGATGAAAAGACCGGACCCCCACGAGAGTTTCTATGCTGCTACGGATATCATACATCACGTAAGTACCTAAGCTATCTATGGGATATGTTTATTTTTGACATGTGAAAAACATTTGTTAACATGTGAACGTGAAAGTAGGATAGCGCGCTAAGCGCTATTCTAGTTTTCTAGGTCTTTACTAGGTTATCTACTATTAGTATCTAAATGATGTTTTATCAGCGTGTTTTGCAAAGCATTTTTTTCAGGTTGTCTAATTAATTGGAAGAAATCGTTAAAATGTATGCGTTCAAATCTATCCAGTAAAAATCTCTACCTATTCACTTACGCTGCCCACATGTTTACCGGATTATTGATATTACAATTCTCATACTTACAGTTGACTTAGGTTTCATTTTTATTTAAATATGTTATGTGTATCAGGTGTTCTAATTCTGTTGTATGATAATGATTGTTTTATCACTTTATAAAGAACAAGGTCTAAAAGTCTTGTTTAACGTCTTTTCCCAAGCAAACATTCCAAGTTGTTTTACCTCACCGTTCCAGATGCAAAGTTTAATGAATACCCAATATTTGCCATAAATATTTACGCACGGCAATAATAGCAAACATAAAATTTGGCGCTACGCGATACCAATCCACACCGGATTGGATTGGGTTGGTTTAATTATAATTAGTACAGAATTTCGCATGCAAATCGCCAACGGGATCCCAAAACACAAATGAAAACGGTACGTTACGACGATGATTTGATTGATAATGCTCCACTTCAATTAATTTATCGGATCTGCTGATCAAATAACCAATTTAGAATCTAACACCTCTCGAAACTCGTTTCGGAGGGCTGTTACTGTTTTACGAACTTACGGTGTAGCTAATGGGTGGCCCTCTGTGCTCCCAAGTGCCGACCGCGTGGGCTGTGTGTCAGGAAGGCGTAGGCTTAAATCACTCCGTCATTACAATCGTGCGATTGGACCTTTCGCTATAGGAAACGTCTGTAACGTAAGTAGCCTAATTATGGCAGATTGCCGATATAATTTTTATTCTTAGATTCATTAAAAATATAATAAAGAAGTTAGCTATGAATCCGAAAGCCCAATTAAATTTGTAAAGTAACTTCTTTTATTGTGTGGCATATTTCAATAAAAATTACTTACCTTAACTTTAACTGGTAACAAACCTTACCTTTACTAAAATAGTCTAAGCTTAAAGCTGCCAAAGTGTAAATTAACGAACCCATCACCAGGTGGCCTATGTTGTTAAGAGGAAGTTGAATATCCAATAACACGTGGTAACGATCAACTAGCCTTAAGACAAGGACTGCCAATACTGTCCGCTTTCCGGCACTTTGGAAGCCTGTGCATCGCCGGCTGATAGGATTGGCGGAAGTACCAGATAACTATAATAACAAGCCGTAGCCGCAACTTCCCGCCGAATTGCGACGGCGCCATCATGGCAGACTCGTGTGACGTCACTAATCAGCTTCATTACTTCGAATCACGTTTGTGAGGACCACAACAGACGTCACATTACGATGCTTTCAATCATCAATTGTAGTATCAAAATGTCTGTTATGGAAAATATTTGTTGGTCTTGTTGACTCGGAGATATATTAAAGCAAACGCGTTTGAATTTAAAGCATAGTTTTAACGATTTCTTTTTTATGTTTAAGACTTGTTATATACTTTTATGCTTCTTTATCAATATACCACGCACGCACAGGTTTAGTACACGATAACTATAATTCTACAAAACTTTAACTACATTTATATTAAAAGCTTTAATATAGGTGTGTATAGTGTGATGTAGCATCTTCTTGCGGTTTGAGCCTCCTGAAGTGGCAGGCTTATCTTGGCTTATCAACGGCCATTATGAGCAGAAAAACCGATCGATGCGACTTCGTAGATCCTAGGATTTATAAAGACATTGTGAGAAAAACTGTCAATAACATAATATCCAAACAGGAGACAGTCGGACGGCGCGGGTTTAGGAGCTCGAATAAAGAACTTTGCAGAAAGAGCGCATAATAAGATCTGTCGATTGAGGCCCATTGAAATCAGCTCTGTATTGAGGGTATTCAGCCTCCCCGGTGAAGCCCGACCAGAATACAACAAGGAAAAGCAAAGTTAAAACTCGCAGATATGGAATTTTATTCACGAAAATGTATAATATACGTCTACACCGTGAATGTTTTGGTATGCCCAACAGTTGCATCATTATTCGGACGTTGATGAGTATCACCTAGTGTAATATTAGCATAAATGTGTTTTACGTCAACTATAGATACCGTAAACGAAAAAGAAATTAAATCAATAAATAACTAAATATGGTAAATAAATAATTAAAAAGTACAATATCACATACATCGATCTGATCCCGTGGTAAGTAGCTTAAACACTTGTGTTACGGATAACTGAAACGACAGTGGATACACTAATAAACTTAAATATACATAAATAACACACCCCGATACGGAACCAACACCGATGCTCATCACATAAATATTTGTCCTGAGGGGGAATCAAACTCAAAGTAGTATTCGGAGTAAAAATATTTTATAATTTAACCACCCAGCAGCTTTATTCGCCTCAATATTAACTTTAAACTTCATATGATTAATGATTATTTGCATTAAAAATTAAGTGTGGTCCCCCGAAAAAAACGCCGTGCATAATCAAATTGACAATTATACGTATACACTCCAATGGAATTGAAACGTCCAAATTACCGCAATGATAATAAATGCTAATCCAAAAAAAAACATGATTGTGTCTCGTAACAATAAAGTCTATCTAACAAACGGCCAACATGAAGCAATCGAACGAATATAGTCGTAAAGGTATCTCAAGTATAGGAACGGAACCAAGCCCGGGTCCCCATAAATCTTGGACCCTCCAACCTCGATCAGGCCGCCACGCCTCACCGTATGATCCCTAGTTCATGGGTGCCCATCTCGGAAACGTCACAATAAACACCCGTAACGCAGGCAAGTACATAAAGTGTTGTATAGCACCAGCCTGCCACGGTGATTTCCCGAGAGGGCTTCACCATGCACGGAACACCAATTGATCGTTAATTTATAATGAGCAACATTGCTTCGTCGAACTTGTAATTGAGTTTGTTGCTTATTACTTTTTCTACGACACCATCGCGATAGGTAACTCAACGTCATTAAGGGAGTATGTAAAAGTAAACGTCACTAAGTTTTTTGATGGCATCCACGTCATGTAAGTCATTTAAGTCACACATATATTGAACAAAAGACCCGCGATATTCAGGAAAAAGAAATTAACAACAGAATTTCATGAATTATGGCTACTCAATAAAAAAACTCACACAACGGTTCAGGCCGGGACTCAAACCCGATACTAAACCAATAGACCTACTCGTATAAGACAGCGTTCAACTCTCTCTTTACTTGCTGGAATAACGAACGGATATTGCCAAACGATTAGCATAGATTTTCCAACAAGGCATACTTTCAGGCGCTTGTTTCTTTTGCAAACTCACTTGATTAGTTTTCATTTGTTTTGGAGTTAGAGTTTACGTGATATGGTTTGTAAATTGAAAGCCCGCATTCCACAGTGTAAGCACAAACCTACGATTACGACATGAGAAAAAAAAAATATTGTTATTGTATATCATCAGCGCTAACACCAAATGTTTGAAATAAATCTAATTTTATTATACGGATTAACTCGCTTATAAACCTCAACATAATAATATTAATAACGTCGGATCCCTAAATAATTATGTTTAGATTTAAATTATACACGAGCCTAATCCTCAAAATTAGTTTTATATGTAACGTTATTTTGATATATTTGGATAAGATTGGGCAGATAGTATGAAAACATTTACACACGGTTAGATGTTAATACGTATACTGTTGAAGTTGTAGTCCCCTGTAACTGATGCAATATACAGATACTAAAACATGATGAATATGAGTGATATTGCTTATTATATGCAAGTGTTGTTGGTGTGTCCAACTGTCCAATTTTAATAAATAAACAAATATAGCAACAGATGATACCATACCACATAAACCTACGTCACGCAAATACATTCTCGATTGTACGCAATTGGCTGTCACAATTAGCGGTTACACACGTCGTTAGATTAATTTTCTATGACCGATCTAATGCGGTCAGACCAACTTACCTGATTAAATCGATGATTCCAATTATCACTAACGAAGCACAAATAGCGGGCTATTCAATTGACATATAATCATCACACACTTCTCGCCACTGGCCGGTTAAATGGCTGTGTTTGGGAACCACAGTGCAATCGGATTCGACGCATTGTCACTAGTACTATCCCTCACAGAGACGCTAAGGAATACTCACCAATAAAAATGGTCAGAATTTGGGTTAACTTACTTTTATATTACTGGTTAAGAACTTAAGCAGCTACCCAACTGACTTTCGCCTGTCACATAAAGTAATTTAATTATAAATAAACTCGGTGACATTTTTCAATCAGTGGAAGTAATTTTCAATTTGTGTACCTAGTTACGCGTATGTCCACGAATAACGTACGTACTTAAATACTTTATTAAAAAACCATTGATGTTCGCTTTCGCCTGAGCAAGTTAGATCTTTAAATATTTTAGGAATTGCAGAAAGAATACAAAGATCATATAATAAATAGACTTTCGTGCGAAGCAGGGACAGACAGTCCTTGTAATATAGATATGAGTAACAAATCGTTCAATTGGTTCACAGCATGTTAGCAATTTAAACTTAAATAATAACTATTTCAACTCCAATCGTACTACAATAAAACTTAAATCTCACATCTTGCGGAAATTTAATATTGCCACAGAGTCCCAGTATCACAGAGTCCACATTTCTCGCCGACGCGAGCGCAACCCAAACACGTTGATAGATGCTAAAGCGAATTCTGTGTCCAGCGCATCTATGATCGTTGCTACCCGCCGCAGATGTCACTTCGAGTGATTACATGGCACACTAGGTTATCGATGTATACATAGAAACAATTACGGGATGTCCATCCATCTATCTACTCGGTATCCTATGTATTGGATTGGTATGCCTACCTACAAGACATGCCAATCTGTGCCAACGCGCTGCCTATGCCCGCGTTGTACTCTCACACCAGTGCATTCTTAGCTTAACGTACTTTGTACTACATAGTATCACACATGGAACCTCAAGGGTTTTAGCAAAGTTTATGCATCTAACCAATTTTGATAGTCGTTAATTGAGGCTATTCCTTAGATGTCCATCTACATATTTCTTTAGATGGGTTCCTAAACACGTGTTTTATTCTAGCTAGTAATTAAACGTGATTGGTCAATCAAATAAAAAACAATAAATAAACATACAAACTTGTTAGTATCATACAATTTAAATGCCATCCAATACAACATAGTCGATCGCACAACTTCCGTCAAACAAAAGATCTTAATCAAAACACTCAAATAAATTGCAACAGGAGTAATGGTACACGGCTGTTATATCCAGATTGAAATTCCAGAAGCATTAGCTAATCAGATTAGCTACAGCACATAATTACAACAAGCGTTGATTGAGCAATGGATATCGGCCATCAAAGCCTTTGTTACTATGTATACGAACATGATACCGTATAAGGCGATACCAACAGTTAAGTTATAATAACCAATTTGTTAACCATACGCGATGATCCTTGATAATAACGCAATTCAATTCAAGAATAATAGAATAGGTTGACTTATTTCGCCTATTGATCGAATATTCAATAGACAAAATTTAGTCGTATTTACTGTTTTACTAGATATGGTCATTAGCAAAAGTTTGATTAATCACTGTTCCAATTTTTTATTAAAAATCAGTAGCTTAAAAAAATCTTGAAACATTAAAATCTTTACCAAATATTAAGCTGCACAATGTTAACTATGTAAGTTGTCTTTATTGTCTTACAAAGTACGTAAATGATTACGTTCACAGTCACAAACGACGTTTCGACATTCTAATAGTAACAGTACGTCGTTCACAACATAGTACATAGTGTAGATCGTTCAAAGCCCACTGCAGATAGATGGACCCCACGCGGCAGCCCGCTGGGCGATTGATGTCCTGATATGCAGCAATCATTTCAGCCAGTAATTTGAAACATTGTACGACCCGCATGTTGACGACACGTCGAATATTAGGTCTGACCCCTTGACAAGCCTCCACGCCACATAATCAAGGCGTCAATACATCCGACGTTATTGGTCTGCCGATCCGAGCCATTAGACATTTAATGGACTATAACTTATCGCACAGGTAATTCTCACCCTTCTGTTTGCACACGATGTGATGTAAAAGTATGAAGTTTATATAATCTATTATTTGCACAATTTCCGGTGCAGGTGTTCTGTTTTGTTTCCAGATGATCTGCTTTAAAATAAATCCGGTTACATAAATACAATTACAAATGTGTGTCTTTCGATAGATCGACGGTACTTACCTACTTATCCTATTGGCAAACTGATCAGTATCTTTTAAATTTAAAACTTCCTGGGGTTTTTACGTAACGTTATTAGCTTACTTTGAATACACCCGACACGTTACCGACTTATTATGAATTTTCATTTCGGGGCTTTTATTAAATGGTTAATGACGATACTGTACTAAAATTTGATGTTTAATAACTCAGGTTTAATGCTCCTTTCTCCTCTTTAGACGAAAAATGCTAAATCAACTATTAAGAGTATACTACATTTGTACCAAATATTATCAAATTAGTCAGTCTAGATGTACTGTTAGTTAGTTTGTTTGTTATGATCAGATAAGTGACATAATATATTACGTTAGAGTCGTCATTAGTCACTTCACTGTGGACATATAACATACATGCGTACTTTGCACTGTGGGAACGATCTATGCATTCCTGCATACATACGTAATAACTTAATAATAAGCTAAGATTGATTTTGATTCACAAATCATTGCGTGTTATGGTGATTCCATGGTCAAAGCTTTGGTTTTGTAATCGTGAAATCAGTAATTGAACAGTCGTCAAACGCAACAGATACGTTTCCTCCACGCGCTGTGTTTGAAAGGACTAAATCCACTTTAGCAATCACGTACAATAGAAGTAATACTTTTATTGTGCCTCGTGGACATAAGCCGGACGTGCTCGAAGTTCCCGATCCCTAGAGGACGATACCCACTTCGCGATATACAGGTTTAAATTAATTAACTTTGTCTCGGCGCTCAGACAGTCATCTTTTAGACTGAATGTGTTGGAATTCGGGTTTAGTTCCATTCCGTGCGTCGTCGGTTCAACAATTTTCATTACAAGCTCGTCGTATGCCGCCGTTAGCGTCGGGCGAGCCGCCGCGACAAAGACAAGTCGGCTTGAACTGCGAAGATTGCTCAATTGAGACGCCGGACTGTCTATTGTGTAGCGATTTAGTAACGAGATCCCTGTTGCACCAATTTGCTCGGGCAAATAACGGTTATATCTATTTCAATATTTACACAGGCTTCCAATTCGCATAGTTGCATACCGTTGTGTTTACATTGTAATCTTGCGGCGATTGTTTAAATGAATTGTATACTATAACTCTATAATAACTATGACTTGAAATACACGCTAACAGTTGAGTCATTTTTCTTTGAAGGTAACCCATTTTATTCTAATAGCTAGAATAAAATGTATTCTTAGATTTTTAATGACGTATTAAACAAAACTAACTTTTTTGCGATTCCTTATTATTAAGGTAGGTTTTCTAATGGTAACTTTCCTCTCTTGGTAGTACTATAGAGTGGTATTGTAAGAAAAAAATGAATGCCGACCCATTAAAAACAGAATTTCTAGGCACTATTTCCTATACATACATGTGACAAAACGATATCGGTTGGTTAGTCGCAACACTGAATATATATATTTACTCAGGCACAAAAAGCAATTCAACGTTAGATTTCTCCCCAGACGTTTGAAATAGCCTTGATACTATCATCATCAGCCCATATACGTCCCCAGTGCTGGGGCACGGGCTTACCCTAAACTAAGGCGATCAGGCCAATAATCAAAAAATACCTGTCTAAAATATGTTTATAGACAGGTTTTTAAACTTTTACTTTTAGACAGGAACTTTACTTTAAAGCATTACTTGCTCTCTATATATAAGAAAAAGATTTATTTAATTACGCTCATCGCGATTCATTCGCAAGATTAACTCAAGACTGTCTCAACTCCCAATCGAATAGGCAGATAAGGCTGTAGACTTGTAAACTCATGATTCGTTGGCGACAGATCACAGCTCTCCGTGTTAGCGCCGCGCCATCGGAGTTGGAGTCGGGCTCCAAACTTAGTCCCGACAGTCGGCTTGCGGTCCTAGGGTCAGTCGAGCTTATCGCCCGAGATGAGGCAGCGCTTTGAATCTTCCAAACTTCTGTTTAACACGTACTAGATGTAGGATATCTTGGTCTGTTAATAGATTCATCTTTGTAAAAGCCACGAGTGATCCAGCACGGATATTTTGGCGGAGAAAAGTATTTTTCTGACGCATTTTTGTTAATGGAAATTGTTTTTTTATAAGCCGAAATCGTAGCTCCCTCCCATTCAATTTTTGCCGCCCCGTCGAATTCAAACATCATAAACATCAAGAGATGCATGAGTCTGACAAGCAATTACTTTTTAAACTGTTAACTTTTAAAAAAATTACAGCTTTTTTTCTAAGTGGGAGAGACGTATTTGTACCTGTGTCTAGCCAGCTAATTGTTTGAACTTGCTAGTCAGTACACTCATTAGCAACACAAATCGTAAGTTTGGCTTTTATCTGTTTGTGTAGTTCTAGATTACATTGCAATTAATTAGTCTTCGTTACTAGTGATTGCGTAGCTCGCTGTTGCGTGAGTAAAGACTAATCGCGTATTATTAATTAAATTGATTTCATGTCATTGTAGATCTTTTTTCTTAATAAGCCTTTTATTAAAAATATCTTTATTTATTAGAACTAAAAATGTAATGACGATGACTTATAACAATTTATTACCCATTTTGGCCTATTGGTGGCCTTACCAATGCTTCCTAGTAAAAAGTTAAAATTGATGGTCTTAAAATACAAAAAATATCGAACGAAAATCCCTCACATGATTTCAAAAACAAACGCGGCACCTATTCATTTAGAATCTGTCATTCATAAGTAAAAGCAGATTTTTCATTAAACTTAAATATTCCTATAAATAGTACAGGAGGTGCCGTATAATGTTATACTTGCCGGATCAAAGGGCGACCTTAAAAATCACATTTTCCGAACGCGTGAACGGGCCGCCACCGCGCCCCCGTGGGGGCGCTAGTGACGCGTCGCCAGCCGTAATAGCTCGATTAACCCGCATTCGATTATTCGATTACCAATCGAGCATTCGCCTGCATATCATGTCGAGTGAATATTGTATTTTTTTTTCGTGTAAACTTTATCGTTACTGTTAGTGGCGAGGTTTTAAGTTATGTATTGTAGTTTATGTGCTGTCAAACTGTATTGCTTTCTATTATAATGGATTTAAGCACTTTTACATGTACAGTTATATTGTAACTTACCTTTATTTTCCAAAACACACTTATTCAATTTTATTTACAGCAATTTGCCTAACGCAGTAAACACAAAACTATTTTATTTAAACATTAGGTAAACTGCTTGATATCCACCTAACGTCATAAAATTATTGCATCTAAAACCGTTAATATTTAAGCTAACCACATGTTATATCATGTTTATGGTAATATTCTGTGAAATCTCGGTGGCTTCATCATAATATTATGAGCTAATATTTAAGCGCAAACTAGGCAATTACGGAGACAGGTCATTTAAAACTTACTTTGCGTTTTATGAATCGCTAAAATATTCTACGGAAGCTCGAAGTAGAAAAGAAAATCCTTTTTTTTTATTAGGTTACACCAAATCTTATAACTGAGGATTTAAATACGCGGCAGAGATCATTCCAAGCAAAAACAAAAGAACGAGTTAAAAACTTACATGCTGAATGTAATCAATATGCTAGTTTACAACAGAAAAAAAAAACATTACGTTCTAAAGGGTAGGTATAGATGGATTTGACCTTTAAAAGTCACAAACATAAACGTGGCTCGCTCATCCCTAGCGAATGCATTCTTCAGTCCAAACGAAGCTTCGGTAATCGAAACATATTACGCCATTCTACTTGGCTGGATTCAAAAAGATGTAAAAAGTCCTACACGTGTCGCCCGTGCGGGGCCGGTATCGGAAAACGATAACGTTACGATACAGATATTAAATTATTGTTTAGCACAGAATAGCCATAAGCTTGTCTAAAGATATTCTTTTGAATACAATTCTAGATAGAGTTCAAGTATTATCGTTTTCTCTGGTACACTATAGCAGTCTTTTTTTAATAATGAGGTTTTTTTATTTTAAAATACAGATAACAAAAAAAATTAATTCTTAAATAAAACATTTATCGCAAATGTTTTTTCGAGACAACAGAAAATAATAAGTTTATTTGCCGATCGCGAGAACCGGGAAAGCATTCCTCGATCCGGCTAGGAATATGGCGATCAAGTCTTATTTATTTTACAACATTGGCCAAGAATATGACCAAGTTATGCAACATGTAAGAAATACGTAAGTACTCCTTAACTACCTACACATTTTATTGAGTATCATTGTCACTTACAAATCAAAGGACCATCAAATAATTATCCCAACAGTTGCATACAAAGTCACAAGCATCCTTCCACCTTCCACACAATACAGTCATGTTTATTAGTGTCTGTTCCCCGACCATATCGTTTCGGTGTCGGGACGCAGAATAAGTCGCTTGGCACGGCGTAGGCAGAATTTATAACTCCGGAGCGCGCTCCCACCTACGTTCATTACGCAGACCCCAGCTCTTTAGATACAATTACATACCTACTAGCATCTAAAATCTCATGGATATGTAGGTACGTGTCACCGTTAAATCGTTAATCCCGGCATATTTCTATCTGCCTAGCTATAATTGGATTTGTAGTAAGATAACAAAAACTAACATACTGATAACGCATACTTTTTCCATGCGTTACAAAATAATTTTACAATAAAACTGATTTACAAATAGTAGATAATTTATTGGTTAATTTTAAAAAACAAAGCGATCAGAAGAAGCCAATCAGGAACCATCCAACAACGTAAACAGTTTTCGTGGCTGAATGTTTTCGAAAACGACACATTACAATCTATTCCTGAATTGTAGTAGTTTGAATGCAATGGAACCACATATTCCAATATAGCCAGACATAATTATTATCAAACTCTGCCTATTTCCAGTTTTACCGTGACACAGATACGTATTACACACGATAATAAACTCCATTGCTTACGAGATACACGCTGTGTCAGACAATATTGAATACACGGCCGGGGTAAACTCGGTGCCGAATTAGTCCGTTCCCATTGTAAACTTTTTTGATTGCCCAATGTTTTCCGTTTTGGAAGCCATTGAGAAAAAAAGCAGTTTTAATCGGCTTTCACGGCTGACTGCTCGTCCCGATGCAGAATGAGGAGGCGATAGGGAAACGAAAACCACTCCATTAGTTCTGATTGTCGCCCAATGATCGAATCCCCAGATATTAAGCAAGCGTTAGTCTTAATAAAAGCTCTCGCGTCCGGCACTAATCTTATTCAATGTGAAGGAAGCGCGATTGTCGGACTTCGAATATCGGACTTACTGAAACTATCAGTGAGTTAATTGTTTTAAATGTAGAGGTATTAAACGTTTCCAAATGTACTGGAATTACATTGTTCTTGAGTCTATTTAAACACTAGAGCCAGGAACTTCGTCCGCGAGGAAAAAAGACTTCAGGCAGCATGTGTACCTGCGCATACAAACGCCAAGCATGTTCAATGAGATTCTTTTGATTAGCAGAACTGTTTTAATTTGAACCAATTAACATAAATAAACACTAAAACTTTTCACAATATTTTATTTTAATAACTGAAAAGCACATTAACATCGGATAAGCCGTTTCTGAGATTACCAAGCAAAAACCCACAGAAAAACAGACAAATATTCATAAAGTTATTGTTTAGGGTACTATTACATAAAATTTTTAAGATATGGAATAATTGGTTATTTAGTTCATTGCTCATATCTTCGTATGAAAGCTCGAAAAGATTCAGTATGAAAATAAAGCAGTTTTACTTAGATCAATTATTTTTTTGCATAGTATCCAGCATTTTTAAACTTATTAAGTTTTACCCATTATTATTGTCACACAATACATGCTGAGTAATATGAAACATATTACGTAACATAGTCGTTCTATCAAGTTCTTATTACAGCTACAAACATCCAGATCATAATACCACACACGATAATTAATTCAACTGCCAAATGACACGGAATAAATTAATTCCTACGTATTGTTACACGAGCCCAGTAATGATTGCGCAGATAGTTTATTCATATTGTGAAGATTAATTATTTTGCCCACCGATATGTCTATCAAACTTTAACCGTGCTGTTGTGTTGCCGAATTAATGATAGGAACACAGGAATTACCATTATTAATGACACAATAACGTATTCGGAAACTATTTCGGTTTGGATTGTAACTATTTGTCCGCCAGCGATATTTATGATACGGCAATGATTTGTACTTTTTGTACGTTCAACAACCTTTTTAATGCTGAAAATTAAATATAAGAAAATGGAATAATGACGAGCTTCTGATTAATTTATTTGATCCTGAGATTGTTAGCATAGTATTGTTTTGATTATAGGCTACTGCAATATAAAAGGAATGATCAATTATACCATCAAAAATAAATATTAATATAATCTTATAATATACGTCATCTCATAGCAACCAGTAAGCTTATTTCGCCAACCAACATTAATCAATGTAAATTTGTGATATTCATCCCCTCATTATTCGTAAGACGATCGCCTCCTTAGCATAAATCATCATACGTTGGCATATCGTATAACAGGTTACACATAAACTTATCTCGAGCCGCAGTAGTTGTTCAGTAGCTGCATTATTAACACGGCAATTAAGCAAAACGATCTAATTAATAGGCTATTACCTCCCCACTTACCGCCCACAAACCTAACATAGGAATTATCCCGTCCATGAATTGACTTAATCATAACGGCCCGTCACCAACGATTGCCGCTGAGACAATGTACCAATCTTGTCCCAATATGTCGAGGAGATTACGTCTCCCCGTATATAACGCCTATTGTTTCTGGTAAGCTTTGATCGTGCGTCACGTAATCTCGCCAACTTGGCTTAGGGTAGATTAAAATCTTTTCTGAGAACTGCTCGCAAAGCCGCACTGGCTGGAGACAGACGATCGATCTATTCGATAAAAATAAACAAAAAAGTTATTGTGTTTGCACTTACAAAGTAAGACAAGCTTATAAAAGTGGAGGCAATTTGTGTAAGTGCGCACGGCTTCCGTCGATATCATTTTTAAAAATAAAAAAAGATTTGCGTTACTTTTAATTAAGAGACGTGTTCGCTCATCATTGTAGACAATGTTTGTATGTATTCACAGAACTTACTTTTGTTCTTGTTTTTGTCAATGGAATCTTCTGCGAACACACCTCATCTTCTTAGATTTCTACCTGTCGTGAAATACTTGTACCATGGATATAAAAAATGATTTGATAAAAATCTCGCTGTTTAACCTTTCAAAACGAAAAAGGAATTCAACTTTACACTAAGTACTTTTGTACACGGAGCAGGTAACCTCGTAAAAAGCAGAAAGTGTCTCAAACAAAAAGAAAAAACATAAAACGTAAGTAAACCCTTCTGAGCCAAACTACTAGTATGACAAAGCTCGCGAACTCATCTGGCGCAAGAGGTAATGAGATAAATTTTAAAACCGTCCAGCTCACTATAAATTACACGGCGGATCGCAAGACAAGAAAACTCCGCATACAATTGTTTGAATACGATTTATTGTACAAGTTGACTTAAATATGTTACTTAAGTCTTTGACTGTGATAGTCGTACTTTTTTAAAATGAAAACTCAGGCTCTCCTCCATAAAATTGGTTTAACCAAGACTTTAGACGCCCGCATTCACATAATATGTTTACCTTCTAATGGTGTTCAAAAGTTCGTCCGCCTTGCCCATTTCAATGTTTTACGTTCGTGTTTTAGGTACTAAAAGAAAATCAAAGGCAAAGCGTCCTAGGTACTTTCTAAATGTCCTGTGTCAGTCGATCGTAAACAAAACTGAATGGGCGGAGTGCGCTAAAAGCTATGCGCATGCAGAAACATTAGAGAAACTCTTACCGAAATGAAATTACGCGCAGGTCGTAGCCAGTTATCGAGAAAGTTAAACTAATTTCCTTGTAACTTCCATAAAATACCTTTTCCTAGAGCGTCTGCGTAATAATATTTTGCAGTCTAAGTACTTTCTTGATTTTCATTATTAGTTGCCCCGTCTTTGTTCGCGGCATCTATCACACTTTTATCAATAGCATTTTTTTTCAAAACTTTTAAAAGTTAAAGACTTGATTATTAGTATCATTTTGGGATAAGTAGCTACGCTTTGTTATTAGTTTAACTTATTTTACATGAAATATACTACTCTGAGCTGAAACCTGAACAAGTTGTGTGTTCATCCCATTAATGTTTATTCCCGCTAGAGATCGAACTCGCCGCATCCTCCCACCACAAAAGAGAAGATAATTTTGCTTTTTAGGGACAAAGCTGCATTACACAAACGCGGCTGCGATTTCATACAAAATTGTATGCAACCACGCCCGCATCCACCTTGTAGCACTTGATAATTCATTCTAAATATTACGTCAAAGATAAAACCGTTTAAATTTCACATTGTTGGTATATTTTTTTCTGATTCAATTTTCTTTCATGACGGTGCAGCGTTACAAATTCATCCTTTAAATCGCGGCAAGCGATAAATATAACACAAGTGACTTTCTAGCAAAGAAGAGTAGACAGTTGTTTGTAGGGAGATAGCGGACACAGGTGTACTGCGGCGGTCTCCATTTCTCAAAGTGGATACACGGCACGGCCCGTATTTTATAATGACACTAGGAGTTTGCCCGACGTATGCTGCCCAAGGATTACCTATAAGGTTGCCTTTTGTTGAGGAAAATCTTTCTTCCCGGCCTGATGGGCAAGGTCGTTCACCCATTGTGAAGGCCCGGGATGGTGGCCATCAAAATATCGCTTTGGAACGTGGCAATTACTTGTGTACGTAAAGCTTTGTGTGCAGTCCGAACTAGCGGTAGAAAGGGTGCTTATTTATAAATAAATGTCAGGTGGTATATTTATGAGATATTTCTGCACGCCAGTGGCGGTTAGTTTAAAAATTGCTTCACATAATCTTTTTACTTACGTGAAAGGGTCAGAGAATATGCGGATATTTCTATTCACGGGGCCACTTATATGTTGTAGGTAATTGGATTATTTTTGCAATGAAAGTTGTATATTTTTCATTTCTGAACGTAAGATGATTATGTATGTATTTATAGACTATAGTTATCTGAAAAAAGTTGTTTCTGAAATCTAATAATAAATAAGTAGCTTAAGCTATACAATTATAAAACCCACCTATGAACTAACAATGGGCCTCGCCGGCGATCTAACTTAGTTAATTGGTGCTTCACTCGGCTTGTTGAAGCTTTTTCTCGGATCCTAATTAATGAATTCCGGTGCAGCACACCTGATGCTTTGCGCTTACTTTTGACTAGTTTCCACCCGCGACTTCGCACCAAATACTTATCGTGTGAAACAATAGTATACTTCTGCAGTTTTGCAAAATATCATCGAAATCCACTTTGATTATTTTAGTTCTGTAAAAGAAAATCGAACTAGTTATCTATTCACCTACCATACGATATTTTGTATTTATGATACTGGACACCTTACTGTAGACTGTGGTGGGTCATGAGTTATCAATCAAAACTTAAACGTGTTACCATTATGAAAGCAATTGACGAAGAAATTTAGTTTTGACAGCTCATTTGAAACTGGGTATGCTCTATTCAAAAACGCGTAACCAAACCGTAGAAGTTTCAATCTATCGTAGCACTCGTAGCATTCGTAGAACCAGAATCGGTATTCGTAGCGTTCTTGTCTACGAACAAATTGAATTTTAGAACAAAATGTTGCTTCTTTTTACCTTTCACTCTCTGTGTATCAATCATATTCCTTGTATGAGTGGAAGCCGACGCACCGCGCGCTTGACTTAACTAAGTCCATTAATGGCACTAGACCGCTCGTTGAAGGTTTTTTCCCAGATATTAATTAATGTATTTCGCTGGAGAACACCTGAGGCTGGGCTTCGCTTAGTTTTTAATTACGCTCAAGTGGAACCAGCGTGGGTCGTCAGACTGCTGTGACGTCACAAAGACCGCACCAGGCCACTAATAAACCGCAACATTGACTGCCTAAACATGTACACAAATCTCATTCTAGAGTAAAAAGTGTTGTTCGAAACTTGTTTCATATAAAAATTATGTTTTTTTACTAAACATACGGGTTAAGTACTTTTAGATTTTGACTATATTTTGACTTTTGAACAGTGGTTAGTGACCCAGGTTCCAACGGTTCCAAGAGTCGTGGGTTCGATTCCCACTCGGGACAAATATTTGTGTGACGAACATCGGCGTTTGTTCCGTGTCTGGGTGTGTATTAAGTATATTTGTGTATCCACTGTCGATTCTGATATCCGTAACATAAGTGCTTAAGCTACGCGACTACCACGGGATCTGATCAATGTATATGTTGTTGTGTAATATTTATTTATTTATTTTGATGGATTAATCTAGGGTCCTATTGGAAAAAAGCTATAAAAAGCATAGAAATAAATAACTTTGGTCACAACATGTACTTTCGTCTTCAAAAAAATTCTGAAATGTGTTCTAGCTTTAATAATATTATAAAGATACAAAGTTTTTATATTACACTTAGAGCGGTTGTAGACAAGCATTTTATATGCGCGTATAAGCTCGTTTTAGGAAAAGCGTGTAAGCACATAAAAGCACACCTTTAGCCACACGCTAAACTAGTACACATTTTGCGCTTATACAAGCTCGCACAAGCAAGTCACGAAATACACCTTCCTATGGAGGAACGAGATTGGAGTAAACATGCTGAAATAAAAATAAATCTCTATTTAAAATAACTGGTGACCGTCTGACCGGGAATTTCCCGTTACCACACAGTCGAATTTATAAATAATTATTTTTAAAAACGTATGTTATAAGCAAGTTTTACCCCAAGTGTGAAAGCAAGTTTTACCCTTAAAATTTGTGTGAAATTTTTAAAGTGTAATGTTCGCGCAATTAAGAGATACTTAATACTATTGAGTCTGATTTTGGCGTACATATATATCGTGCGTGTAAACACGTGATAACAGAATCAACCAACCACTCGCAGAAAAAAACGCTACGCTGTAACTACCCTTACGATTGTACCTCTTTAATTATCAAAAATCACATCTAAGACAAAACTTGCAACCTAACCGTGCAACTCGCAAACGTCAAAACAACTTCTTGACATCTCAGTACAAAATGAACATTATATTGTTTTACAGCGTCTTATTAATGTGCTCGGCTGAGTTGGCGGCCTTTGAAGCGAGTTTGGGAAGTCAGGTCAAAGGTAAGCCTAAAAGCGATTCCATCGGAGCCTTTGAGCGGTTTTAACATCACAACTGAGCCCGGTGCGGAAGGGCGAGATGGTCACTATAAAGGGATCCCAGCCTCGGTCATCCACGGCTTTGAATTAACGCAAGAAATTGTAGACTTGTATTATAATTAGACGTTCCCTGACAGATTCACGCATTTGTAACTATCGTAGAGAACAGAACGGTTACGTATCAATAACTAAAGTTGTTTCAACTACTGCTGATTCAATTATGCACGACTCGCCTAATGCTTAACTCATAAATTTTGTTTAAACTAAAATTTATTGCACTTAGGATCAATGAATCTAATGGTTTTTTAATCTAATGCTTTTTTAACTTAGTGCATGTTTCAAATATGTTTGAAATACCTAATCAACAACTCGCCTAGTATTTAACAGATCTTTATTTGCCAGAATGTAATATATACATTTACAGGTGTTAAATACAAAGGTTCGTGCAAGACACACTTACCCTTCAGGGCATGAAAATTTTGATGTCAATTATTATAGTCAAAGTGGCGGATTACATAATTATTAAGACTCATGAACATACAAGCTCAATTACAACTATACTTAAAATAAATACAATACACAACACATGTCAATTTAAAGTAAAATATTCGAAGTATAAAACAGTAGTTACAATAAATATAATATGGGTACAATACATGTCCCGTTCTGGTTGTAGAATTTAAATACTTAGTATAAAATTTTCTTAGTATGACTGAAATGTATTTATTGTGATAAGATGGTCTAGCATTTGCGTACTTTTTATTCAAAAAGGAGAATTGGCTTTATAACCAGCCATCCGTCTATATTTATGTCATTTATTTTTCCATTGTCCATGCCCGCCAAGAAATTATCCAGTTGAGTAGCCACATCTGATATACTGGCAAACCCATTTCGTGACTTGGAAACTTATGGCAAATAAAATCACTTCGAAAGCGTGTCCTAAACCTTTCGTTTAGTTCAATTTATTGCATTTTAGTAATAACAACACAATATACGGGGAACACTGGCCGGTACCATTGCACATCGGCTAAAGAGAATTACATTCGATTTATTTAACTGTAGCTGTTAATGTCGCATTTAGGTAACGATGCACTTTCGCATTCAGTTTATTGGGAAGCTTTGTATAGAAACACACACACTATCAATTCGGAAATGCCCTAGGGTAGGACAGAGTAAATAAATAAAACAAATATCTTTTAAAGCACAATTACATTAACCTGACTCTGTGCTAAGTGGCTCAAACTCGCGTGCTACTGATATCGGAAACCGTAGTATAGCCTAAGATAAATACAAAATTCACCCTATAAATATTTGTCTTAGCTAGGGATCGAACTCTCTACTTCTCCAGCAGAAAACAGGGACATTAATGAATGCGTCATCGCGCCCGAAAAGACAGCATTATTTAGTTCCTTGTACTATTTATGGAGAATTCGTATTGGAAATTGGAAAAAAATATATATAACCAACTTTTGACGCCACCAGCAGTCATATAGGTACACCAGCATTGTTTGTCTTGATGCCACAAAGTTTGAAAACAGATCATTTACCTTCCATCTAGTACCGAGCCATCCTAACTCAATTCCCTCCTTACGCTAATGCCAATTTACAATGGTGTGATGAAAGAAAACAATCAAAGTTAACTAGTATTGCTTTATTGCACCACAGATTCCCATAATATGAATATTAAGTTAAAACTATGGGAACCGTCCACTTAACCGCGGCTAGAGTTCTACAGTGCCGCGTGTAAGCACAAATTTGTTTTCTAAACAAACTTGTTAACTTGTTTACAAAGCCTATTTACTCTCCGTAAACAAAGTTAACGTAGCCGTGTAACATCAATACAACTTGCAAGCGATTTCAATGGCTAAGTAATCTGTGCAACTTTTATTGATACGTTACTAAGCAAACACGGAGGGGATCTTATTGAGGCTTTTCTTGAGAATTAATAATTACCCACACAAACATCGTGCCATTCATGTGGGCATGTTGCGGTAAGTGGATGGTTTCTATTTGATGCTCTTTTTTTTCAATTTGCTCTTTGATTACTTATATTTATGTTATCTGTGTGTTGTAATGACTCATTTTGAAATAAGTAAGCCATAGTTTAAGGACTTATAATATTCATATGCGATTTCCAAGATCTAGAGATGGAAATATAATATGTACCTACATGCGATGAAGTGTAGGACACGCCATATGGTAGATGGATTATTATTGTCAATTGTACTTTTATGTGTGCAATAAATAAATTAATAAACAGACCGCCTTCTGCTAGATAAGGCATCTGTCGCCAACGCTTAAAATTATAATAAAAACTATGAACTAAACTTATACCAGCAACAATTCCTAAGTTGATTAAAATAAACTTGGGGAGGTCTTTAACGGGTTTCATTTCTTGTTCTTCATTTCAACTTACGTTGCGCGTCCTACTTAATATAGTACGAACTAGCATGACCTATTACGCTTCGTCAGACAATTAACTCAGTTGTGTCTGGAATATTAATTATTGTAATACGGTCTCACACTGTGTTTACACAGCATTTACTGACTGTCTGAGGTCTAGGACACGCCATCTGGTGGGTGGTCTAAAAACCCACTCTTACTAATTAAATTTCAGCTAAAACTAGATACTCTTTCCGTTCATTTTAATCCAGCGTTCACCCGTCATCATTCTTTTATGGTCTTTACGGTCAATTGGGTTTTGATCGCAAGATGTAACGGTTGGAGGTTAAAGGAGTTCTTCTCTACCAAAAGGTAAGACTGACCGTTGTCATCCCAGTCAGACCCATTTCAATAACAACTCTATTCCCCGCCATAAAAAGAAACAGCATTCGATGCGGTCACAGGTATTTAGCATTAATTCAACAAATTGCCGGACTGCGGTTGGCTGCGTAATGGTTCTGTCAAAATATTCGCTGATTACCTTCCGCCCCTGAAAGTAGGTGAACTCGTATTTGAGTGTTAGCGAATAGTTTTCTAATTATAGTTTTTGAGTTCGTTTGCATTGCGGTAGCTGACTTTGACGTGTACAATAAATCCTACTTATAATGCGAGGGTTTGTATGTGTGTACCATGGATGTTTGTTATGCTTTCACGTAAAAACTACTGAACGGATTACTGACTGATAAAACTTCATTAACTTCACTTTAAATCTTACTTAACAGGATAACAAATAGGCAACAATTCAAGAGAAATTGTTAACTATTAAAAATATAACGATATCCGTAATATACCTCAATTTTAGTAAAATAAATGCCAAAAATACCTTTTTCACTAGTTATCGTGGCTCTCCTGGCCCTCACGTGGAGTTCAACCTCATCGCAGATTAGCCAACTACGCACGGAATATCACTGAGCACCACTGTGTGAGCAAACACAGGTGCACTTAATCCTATGTGAGGACAAACCAGTGAGGTCACCTGGCCGGAGGGAGATCAGGCACGGGGTCCGACGGTTTGACGAATTTCCGCGGCCACGGATGCTAATAAGAAGAATCAATAAGTTGATAAACTCGCACCCTCATTTAAAATCGAATCGGAACCTGGGACCTCTAGATTTCAATCCAGTTCTGTCACTTCCCACCGATGGTTTTATTCAATTTCTTTCTTTCTTTTATGAACTGCTGCTAATTTTTTTAAATCCTAAAGGTTTGCACGTCACTGGTATCGCGCCGATAGATCAATGAATCATGATTAAATTCTTTGTCTTTCTCTTAGTTCATGGTCCATAGCTTAGTGCAAATTATTATCTGCATAAGTATAAACTTTATGTAAATTTCTCTCTTCCCGCCGTATTTATACTAAAACTTATAACTTACTAATAAGGTACCGGCTATAAAAAGGGCTTTAACAAAGAACAAGTATGATAAAGGGCAAGCAAGCAAAACATTAAACAAACCGCAAAATAATCTTTGTAGCGGGGAATGAATTTTTAAACCGATTAATTAATGTTGGACACGACCCTGCCTTGGGTATTTCCTGGACTTTCCTGGATTACCCGCATTTACAGGAGGGCTACCAACCCTTGTATCTAATTTTCCGTTACCCTAATTTACAATTCACATTACTTAATTCACACTAGGCTGAATAGTTAGGCGAACGATGCTGACAAAATATTAAGCTTGGTTAAGCTCAGATGGAAAATTGCAGCTTAATTTCTTAGCAAGCAAGGCGCTCTGTTATTATCATCCGAAGATTTTAAAATCAGATACCGTTTTTATTAATATCGTTTTCCTAATCGTTTTACTTGCGAAAGTAAACAAAGCTTTCGGCTAAATAAAATATTTATATATACCGGTAACTCAAAATGATTTTAAACACTACCTTATAACTAGAATAGATTCGTTTCTAGAAGGTTTAAATAGTTCCTTAACTACTTTAAAATTCTAATGAAACACTTAATATTATTTCATATTGTGTTGCTGTATAAGTCAAATTACTGCAAAGCATTCCATGTTATTACCATAAAGGACCGTAAAAAGGCGTTTTTAGAAAGCTCTAACTACAAGTTTTCTCCTATTGTAAGGCAAAATAATAACACGGCAACACTTATTTTACGCTACCTGTGTCCCACACAAAATGTCTGCTCCACCACAATAAACCTTATCCCGTTGTGTTAGCAATCCTAATAAATGTTTCCGAGCAGCCGTACCTACATAATATTTTATGCAGGTTTACTGTAGAAGGGAGATTTAGTTATTTAAAAATACATGAAGGCATTTTACATTAGATGTTAGGATTTACCTGAAAGATTACTCCCATCAACAACATTTTTATGCAAATTCGTTCTGTTTGTTTGTTTATTCCTACATAAGTTTGTACAAAGCCGTACGACGGACCTTGCCAGACAGATAATTAGCTTCAAGCTTTTCATTAATGCTATCTAAGTACAAGATAATATTATCTTCTTATTATAACAATGAAATATTATGTATAAATAGATGAAATTTTATATGTTTCTTATTGCTGATTGGCTATGTGGTATTTTATTCAGAATTTAAAAAGAAATAATATTGCGAAATTAACGATTACATTGCATTATTATAACAAATATAAGTAAGCATAAAAACATATAACAGTAACAGCATATAGATTTTTTTCATTGGTTTTCGCCGGTATTACAACTAGATAAGTTTCAAAATCTGGTGGGAACTATTTTCCCTGTGTCTTATTAAGGGTTAATAAGAAAATCTTTTTGACAAATAAACATATGTACTTTGATCTTTTCATTTGCAATATATTCCCTAAATAACATTGAATTGATAATATTGAATTGATCTTTAACATGCTCGGAGAACTTAAAATTTAAACCTAACATAATCTAAACGCCCACATTCTACATGTAATGAATATCATAACTCAAGCCTTCCATCCCGCCACCATAAAATATTCACCGGAGCATACGAACTAAAATTTATTATAAACTATACATTCCCGGTAACTTTTCTCGACAATCCCCTAAGGACCCCGTTATTATGTTCCTTCAACTTACCACGTAACATTATACTGTATTATAAAGTTTCCTCAGATCGTAAGTTCCCTTTTTATCTTTGATAAGGGGAAAACTTGATACTATTTTTAATGATTGTCTTCGTACTCGAATAGCCCTGTTATTAGATTGTGAATTCTTTTCTCTTCCATCGTTATTTATGCAAGATAAAGGCTTTGTTTGCAATCATGATTTCAAATTACGGAAAAAGATAATAAGATTATGAAAGGGTCTATCTTTGCCGTCTGCCAATCGTTGTCGTTGCGTCAGACGATGGCAAAATGAGCCCATAGATCTTTTTAACGCACTTGTTTTAAAATTTATTAATTTTAGGTGCTTTACTTTACTGACTACAAAACGCTTTGTGAATTACGGACTCTCTACAGTTAAAATAACTATTATCTTCATCTCCATAATTGTTACTTACACTCTCGAAATGTAGTGGATTAAGTTTTTAGCATATATCCACGTATATACTACAATATAAGAGGTAAATAGTATACAGAACCCTTATCTATTGTGCCAAATATATCGTTTAACTATTGTAAGCGATATTTTATTGACCAAGAGCGGAAAAATATCAGGTTCAATTCACAGTGGGGCTAATTGACGAAACAAATAGCAGTCGTCATGGAATACCCAGTAGAGTAAAACGTCCAACGCTCAGCTATCAACTATGAGTCGGCAGGTACATTTGTTTTCTCGTTGATTTTAGTGCCCATAGCACAAACACAAGGACAAACCGTGTGTTGGGAGGAAGACTACACAAACATTTGGTAATGGGGCAGGTATATGTGTTTAAATTGTATGTTTGTCTTGTTTCAATTGTTCTCTTTATACAATTTCGTTTTGGGTCATCGTCGACATCAATTTTATTTTAATATCCAGATGACGAAGGATTTGACCTTTGTATTTAAGATGTTTTATAACATTATAAGAAGCCGAGTACACATCAACCCAGATTACATTTACAAGACGTATTATATATTATTCATTCAAATAATGACAAGTACATTCGTAGATAGTAATCCACTAGTCTGGCTTCGAGTTCTGCGGCAATCACAATAAAAGGTCCGCAGCGCTACACACTTACATCAGCAATATTCCAATAGTGCTCCAGTATTAATAGCCGGTCGACTTGACGCATTATACTTCAGAGTAAGTGCCGAAGCCGGATGCCGGCGGCTATGCAAAGCGATCCATTATTTAATTCGGCGGCGCGACACCCCTGCGGGGTGGCACACATGCAGGGCTGCCATTTGTGAAAACGCGAAATCCCCACAAAAAGCTCGGAAGTTACCCCAACTTTTGGGCGTGGACCCGAACACTTCCATTCCACATACACACTTAAACGATCTATTATAAAAAAGAGGCCAAATAAAAGCTGTGGAAGAGGGAATGAGTGCCTAAATGTGATTATATGAAATTTGGTGTGTAATTAATATGAGGGTAATCCGTTTCGGGGTTGGGTCGTTCCGCGCGCCAGCCCTGGGCGTATGACATATTCCCGAGTCGCCTGGGGGTACTTACAGGAGGTAGGCTACATGCCGCCGTGTGTTACAGTAATGGAGTGGCTGCGGAGAGCCGCTGCACGCTGCGAGGGTAAAGCGCAGAACGTGCATTATCGAATGTTTATTTTCAACTTTTTAACGAAGCTCATTCGGATTGCACACCTGTTCCCCACTATGAATCGTTTCTATTCCATTGAACACGAGGACGTGCGACGTTGAAACACTTTCAGTTCAGACGGCAATACCGTACCGTCATATTCCACAGTCAATCAGGTAATGCTTTATCTACCATTGTATTAAAGTTTAGGTATTCAATGTAGCTTACAAATTGTTTTTTTCTTCCTTGTTATTTCTTTCGTTGTTAAAAACGTGAGAAAAATTAACGAGCACCCTGAAAAGTAACCGTTTTAAGGCGAGCTTTGTCATCCAGCGGCCATAGAAACAGATAAAAAATAAGATGCCGAAATGCCGTGGGCGTTACACCATCCAAATTCCAAATTTTCGTTCCACATTAAGTAAAAGATAATATTTCCCCTTGATTCCGTATTCCGAATCGTTTGCAAACAAACCTTTCTGGTCGTCAATTAATTGGATATTTTGTTTTAATCGCGAAGAGCACCGCAGCGTAACTTGTGCTTAGGTAGCCACCTAAGCAAACAACCTCGAACTATCCGCAGCACATCTGTAAAGGGGAGCCCGGAGTTTGTAATATTAATGGTATTGCCTAAGGTATGCTTGGATTTTACTCATTAGGGGTATTATGCGGCCGTTTGCGAAATGATAAATGAGTATAGGATGGCATTATGAGAACACCGACTTGCCCGCCCGCCGTGTTTTGTTAATGCTTTAGTATAGCTTCGTACGGCTTACGAGTAAGCCAGCGGCTTTTCTACTTGTTATTTCTGTCCAAAATTTCGAAGCAAATTGTTATAGATTGCGGGGGAAAAGTGATTCCGTTTTGGAAGTCTAGAAATTACCCGCACGCGCCGGCGACAAATGAACGAAAATTCCCGCGGTCTTGTGAAATATACGTATAATTACTGCGCTGCACACATCAGCGCGCACATGTACAGGTGACCAATAATTCATCGTGTAGTATAATTTATACGAGCACAATCTTGGGAGGGGAATAGCAATTAAGCGGAGAACCTCGGTTATTTACTGGCACATATAAAATGTGCGCTATCGGACATTATTAACGGTGTAATATCGCAGCGCCTAATCGATATCGTCCACAATAACTCTTCAACTGGAGATAATGTCCAGTATTCGTTAGCGTTCCCCGGGGAGGACCAATTGGTTTTTCTCTCATCGTCGACGTACTATTTCCTGTATTGATCAATCAATGTTACAATAAACATTCTGATATAAATACCAAAATGAATGATTGAAATGGTTGGTCGAAAATAGTGCAGTAATAAAGTACAGCACTATTTTTTACAACCTTCAAGCAGCCAGAATAATGTATACGTTCGAAACTTATCACTACTTCAAGCGAAATACATACGAAGTACACACCAAGGAAATTCAACAAAACGCCCTACCTATTGAAATCATAAACCTAATACTTATTCAACTAACGATATGCTAGACATCAATCACAGTTGGTGGTGCATTATCATAAACTTCCAAATGGACATAGCAGGGGAAGGAAGTATGATAGGCATATTGACCCTTAACTCATGAAAAATATAATGGGCATATTTACCCGCAAATCTTTCCAACCCTTGCGGACGCATAAGGAAGCAGAGCCTACTTTAACATTCACTTTACTGTCACGATGACGGACAACTTCTGAACAATTTCACTACTAGCCTCTGCCACCTCCCTAGCGATTCTCTCCAAGGTTTCTCTACATAATTTATCACCATTTGTCTTCGACTAAGGCAAACAAAACAGTCTCTAGCTATCCATTCCGAGAGCGCTGTCTTGTCCACTAGGGGATATCCGTCTCTGCACTAATTCCTTTCTTATAAATTCTTAATTTCACCGTGCTTGAAATAAGTACCTAATTCTAATTACTTTCGCTGATACCTACTAAGATATTTAAGCAAGCCATTTACCTAACCTACTCAGTTATTTAAGTATAGTTGATGGGTATTTTAATTGGTAGGTACGAGTTTAGGCTTAATGAGAGGTTATCTGGAGCGATTCGTTACAAACTAAACCTTGTGCTGAACTACCTGAACGATCCGAATAATGTGAATCTGTAGGCAATTCTGTTCTTAAACTTTTCAGTTTAAAATAAACCTTACCTTTTCATATAACTTAAAACTGATTTCAAGAATGAAGCCTCATAGTCCAGTCAAAATAGACATTTAACCTAGGAAAAATTCGCATAGAGCTGAAAATTGGCATGAATGTTGGGAACACTATTACAAATAATCTGTCAAAAGTCCCCATCGATCCCACGTCTGCAAAAAAAAATAATCAAGGTCAAATGTCACAAATATCAGTTTTATGCACTTTTGAGCGAAACGGTAAGTTTAATCATAAAAGTATGTATGACAAAATTACTTATCAGGTAACTATCTATAAAAAATGTCTAAACACTTTGTTCCTAAGATTCACCATTTCAGAGATATAGCGATGCACAAAGTTGAAAAGTTGTATTTTCAAACGCTTCCAGGCCCCCATGCGATTGTGCTAGACAGTTAAAATTTTAACGAATGATGTATCTCAGTTGCCTCTATATCATCTAATACTAGAAACAACATGAAACCAACGTGTTAAGTGGGTTCTCATACAAAACCTATGTTTTTTTTTCTCACACTTGGGCGGTTTTTAACGTGGTTACCCTAGTGAACCTATTCCAGGTCATATATCGATCAAAAACGATATCAATAGATGAATGCATATTATGTATAATATGAATTTTCTAATGATTAAAACCACGATATCTCGCGAATAGTGAGTCGGAAAAGAAAAAGTGACTGGACCATTTTTGTAGAAAATTGTATGATCTACAACTTTTGTTTGACCTATTTTTACGATAATACTTACTGTTTTCGAGAAAAATGGAAAAATCCTTAATTTTATACTTTTAACCTTGAATAATTTTTTTTGCAGAAGTAGGATTGATGGGGATTTTTGATATTTCCTTTATTATGATGTATTTAACGTCTCTGGCAATTTTCAGCTCTATGCGAATTTTGTCTAAGTTAGCACTTATTTTTGTCTATTTTGACTGGACTATCATAGTATCGACTGATTAAATATCAATAATGTAAACCTTGTGATATTTCTCATCAAGTAAACGTAGGTATATGAATGATTATTAATTTCGAATTTATGGAGGTTTATGTTTTATTTTCATTATAAATGTCCGTCACTCTTCTACGACTGATGGGTCGTGGGTGTGAATCCCGGGTCAAAATCCTATTTTAGATTTTATTTCCAAGAACTGACAAGTGATTTTGTAACTTATTCGGAATTATAACTATTTATGTGATATTTATTTATTACAAATTGTGTTGTCTCCATTAAATTATTTGTCATTTTATCATCTTAAAGTCCAAGACTTGTCAAGGAAATGCTTTCTCAAGGAGTAAAGACTCCTTGAGAAAGCATTTCCTTTCTCGTATTTGACTAAGATGATGTAGACCTTGGAGTAGCCTTGTCATCATCACCGGACTTGCGGGGGAGCGGATACTCGGATAGCACTCTTCCCTAAGCCGCGCGTTTACAATTTGTATTGTCACTACTGTACTAATTTAAGCTTCTTATTCCAGCAGACTTACCCGGAGGAGAGGTCGATAAGGCGCGAGCGCGCCACGCCGGGACTCTTCACCTCCATCAAACTACCAGAGGCCGAGCCCCCAAACGGGGTGGCGCCCCTGCTGGATTTCCCGCGGGGGCGCATGCGACCAGTTACCTTCTTGGGCGAGGGCCCACATGGGAGTGTCAGTACCAGCTTCTTTTTTTTTCTCAGCAGCGCTCTTCTAGTATCTTCTGCACGCATCTCCATCTTCCGGGGGAATTATACCTACTGGGTAAAAAATCTTACCGAGGACCATGAACTTTTATTTCAAACTAGTGGTCCCGGCGAATTTCATACCGCCTATAAGTACTTATGTTTTCTATATTTTTTCACAATTTAAACCATCCCTGAACTACAACGAACATTTTCAAAACCAAAATTAGCTAAATCGGTCCGGGCGTTCTCGAGTTTTAGTCAGACTAACGAACAGCAATTCATTTTTATTTATAAGAAAGAAGAAGATAAAAAATCTAAATTAAATTTATTCCGCCTTTCAGGTAATGAATGATATCACGCGACTGATATTACTTAGAATTACCACAGACGGTGGTCAATCTTATAACTATATTTTGCGACCGGTATTAAAAACAGTCTAAATATGTAGTTTCGCAGGTTCTACAAAACGAAACCAATTATGCATTTCAAAATCCTTAACCCGGTTCTAATGATTATAATGTTATACATATCATCATCATCATCATCAGCCCATATACGTCCCCACTGCTGGGGCACGGGCCTACCCTAAACTAGGGCGATAAGGCCTTAGTCGACCACGCTGGCCAAGTGCGGGTTGGTCGACTACACAACCTAAGAACTTCTTCTTAGGTGTGCAGGTTTCCTCACGATGTTTTCCTTCACCGTTAAAGCGTCGAATGATGGTACATATGAATTTCAAATTTGAAAAACACATTGGTACCTGGCGGGGTTTGAACTGGCGACCTCTCGCATGGCAAGCAACGACCTTAACCACTCGGCCATCGACGCTTTTTAGGTTATACATATAAAAACACATTTTTATTAAGCAAATCTCGATTTAATGTTTGTCCAAATATTTAGTCATAAAATTCAAACTGTTATTATCCGAAGTGAGGTCACATAATTCTAATGCCAATCCAAAATTATGTCAGGAGTAAGTAACGTTTCAATTGAAATCGTCACACAGTTTGAACACATTCTCCTCCCTGCCTAAGGCCTTTAGGTAGTCGTTTTCAGTGCAGGCCTCTGCAGGCTTCTCCTCGTTATCATTGGATTTCTGAAGGGCCCCGATGCCGGATTTGGCAGCATCAATAATCCTCATACTGGTCGAAGTGGACTCGCCTTTATTCTTGGTACTGTTCTCTTCAGCTATCTCGTTAAGCTTGCCAGCCATCTCGTCCACGTCCAGCATGGTATTGGGATCCAGTTTGCTGAGAGTGTTCCTGACGTCTTCTTCTTTTATTGCATTTTCGTCTATCACTTTGGCTGAAAAGAAACTGTATAATGTAAACTCAAATACATTGATCTGATTTTGAAATACTTATTTCTATACTGGCACTGATATACTTGTATGACAGTGAAATTGCGAGTCTATTTATAGTTTCAACACCATTTAACATTTTTGCTTATGACAAGGTAACAATAATATTGCCATCTCACTTTTTACAGGCAATAGCCAAAATGAGTTACGTCTTAGTCTCCTTTCACAGCGTTGCTCTTAACTCTATCATGATGCATATTTATCTACAATAGCAGTGTAAGCAACAACTCGGCAGCAACTTAAGTTTGAAAATAAAGATAGTTATGAAAGCGAATCTCTCATAAAAAAACTGAGTCAACAATGTTTTAAAGAATGAAATTTTTGCTTATCGTTAATAACAGACATTTGAAAAATCCCAAGAGGAGCTCAGCATTGCTAACATCAGTCCTAATATAAACGTAAACGTGGTACTGACTACCTTTGACTACAAGACATAACATAAATAAATACTTTTGTAAAAACATCGTACTTCGAAATCGATATACATAATAGACGTAACGAATTTCCTTACAGTCTTTGTACATGTCGACCAGGTTATCCACGGAGAGTTTCTTTTTGATATTCTTTATAAAGCTATCCATAATTTTTTTATGTTTTTAATTTTATGCAAACATTTTCCGAAATAACTGACAGTTGTCAAATGTCTTTCTCGTTTTCTTTTAATATGTCCATTATGACTTGTTTTGAAAAAGTACTTACTATAATAACACATGATATGTAAAACTAATAATTTACCAAGAGTGCTCAAGTACAAATAATGTTGAGGTCTTTTACTTACTTGTAAAATAGTTAAGTAGTGTTGAAAGTAAACAAGCGGTATATCATTATTTTCAAAGCGTAAGCTACCAAATAGCGCCACGTGTATGTGAATGCGCAATCGTTATCGGAGAGTAGGCAATGAAAATTCTAAAATGAAATTATACATTTATTTGTATACAATGAATCATGGCGGTTTCTAATCGGTCCCCGGTGCGGGCCCGCTCGTTAATTCCAAATGGTTTTAGCTTAATCTGGAGGCCAGCTGTGGCGGTAGTAATTTTGGAATGAAACTAAAATTAACAGGTACGAATTGCAACGAGCCCACACGCTGCACTCAAACACTCGCCAGTCTTTTTTGAACATTCCGAAACGCGGACACTGACACCGTTTCATAATTGCACCGGCCAAGGAAGATTATTTCCACAACTTAGTTACACATTTCGTTCAACGCGATAATGGAAATGGAAATGCGTACGTTTTCAGTTTAAATTCATTTAAAAGTTGTAGTTAACGTTTTACATTATTGCGTATCACCTTTTTATGGAATCATGAAACTAGTTTTGTGACCCATTTACATTACATTTCAGAGTAAGTAAATGTCTAACATGCCTGGTGAAATCCCATGGAAGAACGTTCTGGCTAACTTCACAGAGTTATCGAATACACTCACGAAAACGAACAACAAAAAAAAATAAACAAAACTGAACGTAATTACAGAAAAGATGGAAGTTTCCGCACTTCGTGACATGCAATTTGATACGGAGTTGGCTCAATACAGTCCAGCGTGCGTCCAAATTGAATGCAACGATCGAAATTCGCGTCCGAACAAAACGATACTGGAATGGAACGTTTAGCTCTTATTCGATGATAGCACCACTCGCTCGGACAAACTCCATTCCCCATCACATGATTCCTGGACGCTTGCATTTTCGACCCATTCTGTTTGTTTCTACGGCAGCTTTTTCGGCATTGGTGATGTTGTTCTAGTTCCACTTTTTAACTTGTAACGGTTTATTTGAGCGTTCGGTTTTATCGTTATCAGTGGGGAACCAGGAACACGAATTGATCTAAACAAGCCTCTCTATATCTCAAGTAAGTCCGAAGCAGACCTGCGCGCCATAACTGGCACTTTAATTATTTTTATGCGCCTTTGACTGGCACTTTCATTATTGCTTTTAGCGACTTTAGTTTCTGACTGGAAATAGGATTACATTAGTCCTTGACTTGTTGTACACACTGGGTAATGAAGACAATATAAATCAAAACCGCATTGAATAACGTTACTCCGGTTTCAAATTCACGACATGTCTGTATTAAACATAGACTGAAGAGCACCGTCCCAGATAACCTTAACCCTTAACAACCCACAAGTGTCTCGCGGACACATTTTTGCGTTTAAGTTTTGATAAAAACTAAAGTATTTATTTTTATGAATCGGCCTTTTACCTATTTGGTCTCCAATGTTTTAAGATTCTTAAAGTGCTTTTAAAATATTTATAACATGTAAGATTTATTAGTTATTTTAAATATACAAAAATAGTACTTCATCAACCCACAAGTGTCCAATAGACACAATAACATTTTGTTTGAGAATGTGAACAAAGATTGTTTTTTTATTTATATTAACGTATAATCTTATGATGTCGGGTGGGTCATAACGATTAATATTTTATAGCCATAATAATCTGACACCACTTTTTTGTGTTATAATTGTCGTTTTTTTTTTCGTTTCGCATATCAGTGATTAGACACACAAGACACCACATAATAGTCCTCTTATTCAGTATTATTCACATAAATAGATAAAGGGCAACCAATAAGACGTAAACTTCAACTTGAACATGTTTACAGTAACGATAAAAATAGTTTTGTGCATACTGATTCGAGATTGAAAAAAATGTGACAGAACCAGCAACTGTAAACGGTAATGAAAGAATTATAGTTATAATTATTGGAGTGAGGGATTATGATTCATGAGTGTAGGTATTAGAGTCCAGTATAAAACGAATAGGTACCTAGCAAATTCAAAATATATTTATATAAGATGTTATTATGTAACGTAGTGTAGGACTCCCGCAGGCCAGGTGGAGCGACGATCTGCGCAGGACGGCTGGTAGGAGCTGTATGCGAGTGGCCGAGGAGAGAGAGAAGTGGCGTGCATCTGGTGAGGCCTATGTCCATCAGTGGACAGAAATGGGCTGATGATGTTTATGATGATGATGAGATGTTATTATATGACTGGAACACACGCAAAATAAAAAAAATCCATTTATGCGTGAAATTGCAACAGTATTGGTAACACCTCATACACGGAGACAAAGTAAGAAAAGTCCATCAAATAAGCACTTAGCAGCCATGAACCATGTACAAGCTGACCTACTCAGTAATCTGAATCTGCTGTGAAAAGGATAAAGCGTTGTTAGTTTACTCTTCGATATTAACAGCGTTTCTATCAAGTGCTGTGATAAGTGCAACCATACAATGACTATTACAAATTTTGAAAAAATATACATCTTTAACTACACAAGTGCAAAAATACATTACTGAAGTTCATTCTAATATCTTTTTAATTTAAATAACTTGTTTTTCACTCATCACACCTCATATTTATCAAATGTGTCTGTTGGACACTACTGGTCAGTTACGTTACAAAAGCTTACTGGGTAGTTAAGGGTTAATCAAAATTTACTATTAAATACTACAATGTGTGTTAGGTCGGACGGAATCTTGTTACCGGCGCACGAGGGCGCCTCTTACGTCGATGAATAACTAATCCAAACACGACAATCCGTTTCGGTGCGGTATGCATTATACATTTAACGCGAAATAACTTCAAGTGGGGCCCTCGCATAGTTCGTCGTCAAATTAACAACGTGATATTAAATGCAAATATGATATTAATCTTTCATTCATAGCGCTAAATGAGGCCGTTTCAGAATCACATTCGCTGGGTGGCGTGAGTTTGACAATAGGTGTATTCCTGATGGGGTTTTAGCGTTTGAACTGTTAATGAACAAATCACACGCCAGTTTATTTCCCTTGATCCATCATGCCTTTCAATATGATAACTTAATAATATGACATTAGACAATTAAAAATCAATTCTATATTTGTATACTTACGTCTATTAATCTCTTTTTATGCGATCACGAGAAAACGTGTCTCCCGAACATACAGACAAACGGACAACCAAGTATAAGGGGTACGTTTAACGGAACCCCACATGCCATTGAAATTAATAAATAGGACAATTTGAGTTAATTAAAGATAGTAGTGGTTGTTTTCCCGCAGTAGAATGATTCTATCTTAGTAGCACAATAGATTTGTGCAGTTTTTGTGTGTGCCGAAACTCGAAAGCGCGTTCGAACCGTTTTATCACTTAGGGTGTAGAGCTTCTTTAGCTTTAAGCATCGATTTCATGCGGCAAGCCGTACCTGATTACGTCACATCTTACAAGAGAACGATAGTTTCTCTCGTTTTCGAGTTGGAAAATTGATATTTTGAAAATTTTAAAATACATTTTTTTTTTTCAAGGATTAATTTGCATAATTCAATAGTATTACTAAAGGCAAATTGTTCTGCCACGGGAAAACCACCACTAAAATTTCACGTTGTATAGTGTGTATGTATGTATTCTGCGTTAAACCTAACAGTCACTGAATATCAGTGGTTGGTTTATTTGTCCTTGTGTGTTTGTTTTAGCTAAATCGCAAATAAATGGTGGTGTGGGGTGCGTGTGAAACGCAACACAAACAACGACACTTGTCTCTGTTATTCCATAAACAGCCTGTGTTAGTGCTTTCCCCGTTGACCTGTAGACAGAATGCATTGAATCCAAAAGATAATGATACAAAAAAGATCAGAGTAATTGGCATGAGTGTTAGAAATCGAGAACTCGTAAGATTTGTAGGTAATTTCAATTATTTTTAAAAATATTAATTTACGAAAAACAATACAACAATATGTAATGAATTAATAAAAAAGTCACACTATCCAGTAATAGTAAACCAGTAACGCAGCTTAACAAATCCATAAATTATCATCGAGAATTTTGGTTTTTGCTACCGTAATCATCGCCCGCGTCTTTATCAATTAGGCAAGAGTAATTTGATAAGTGGAGGTTTTAAAAATACTTGTCTAAAGTTTTCCATTCAATTTGTGCAGCTGAAAAATTTAATTGGTCGCATCTGATCCTCTTCGTAATAAGTAATTGTACAAGTGCATTCAGTCGAACAACAAAATTATTGGTAAATTAAAAATAAACAAGCACATGCACATAGAATTGTCTATTATTTTCGCTAGCACTACACATTTGAGATCCGACGTGTGGTCACGGGACGGATCTCTAAATAAAGTTTAGAATAACAATACAACGCCAGTTTGATCCGTAAAATTACGTTTTAAGTTGTATGACAATATCCGTCACAGAAAAAAAATACCTACACTTAAAGCTTTTTCATCCAAACTTTTGTTCATTTTACCTAGCGGTGTAATGTCATTTCACGTGGAAAATGCAGCAGCCAACCCGCAGCCCGAGGCGGCCTACGCCTGCCCAATATTAATTATACCATATTACTCAAATAATTAAACATGATGCATACATGCTCATGAAAATGTATCGGAACTCCATCACAGTGTATTTGCTTTTTAAAAATAAGCACAAATTATTTTAACGGTGGTAGCCGTGTACGTAATTTTGATACAGATATTGGGCAACATTTCGAACCAATTTGTAGGTTTCTATCTATGTACGTACATGGCTAGGGATGCTAATCATACTTAACAGAATACGTAATATTACTATAAGTTATTTTTGTTGTCACTAAATAAACGTTTTCTTTCTTTCTTTCTAATCGTATTCGTAAGTTGCTCTGGTTTCACGATTGGATTTCGGACAAGTTAAAGATTTTACCGAATTTTTTTTTTTTTTTTTTGTGATTTGACAGCATTTTCCTCATAAATAGGTCTACTGTGCTAGCCTGAAGTGCGTGAAGTCGCGCTAGTTGTAAAAAGCAGGGATTATCGCACGGATTGATGCGATTGATGATAAAGCGTGTTAGGGGCATATCAGCAGTCAGTCGGCGGCTGATTCAATCAGAACCATCATAATTGGCCGTCAGCGAGTAATCGGTGCTCGACTCATTAGTGAGGCACTCGATACAGCTATCCATCTATCGATGAACCAACAAACGTTTATCGACAAATTGTGTAGTCAATTACAGTTTTGTTCTTACACACATATTATTTAAGACAAAAGTGGCGTGCATTTGAGGCCTATGTTCAGCAGTGGACAGGACAGTGGATGATGATGATGATGATGATGACACATGTTATTTTGTGCAGTTACAAACATTATTTATCTTGAGACAAAATAAATATTAATTGTATTATTAATATTATTTGTATTTGTAAAATAATAAATTTCACTACCATAATTAATCTAAGGATGTTATAGCACATTTTCTAGTACTGAATAAATTAATAACTGATTACTGTTATTAATAAACTTTCAAAACGGAAAGCATGTATGCATTTTCAAATCCCAAAAACAATTCTTTACAAGGCAAGTACCTATTGAGTATTCAAATTATAAACTTTATAAATTCCGGGTAAACAGTGTAACGCACTATCGACAGTTGGCCATTACCACTACTACTCTATCGGGCCCCGCAGACATGATATCGAGCATTAGTTAGGTACACGAGTCCCATTATTGTGTCTAATAACAAGGTGAAAGATGGCTGAAACGGATTATTAAATTATAATTGCGCTATTCCATCTGATAAACCTTTGATGCTCACTCTATATGTCGGGAATAAACACGAACTTCCGTATAAATTAGCACTGGGAATACCGGAATATAAGCATTGTGTGGCAATATTATACAAGGGCATAAACATTTCATTGTTGCTACCAGGTTTGCTGAATTCAGTTCATTAAATGATGATTGTTCAATGATTTTAAGACCCCGTAGTTGAATAGTACTAAACATACCTACTATCGTAGTTTATTTTTGATTCTGTTACAAGTTCGAAGGGATGATTACTTAGTTAAACACGTATGTTCAATCATACTACGCGTAGGTAGGCACGTACGCTTAATTTAACATTTTTAGTAGTACATTGTGGTCTTAACTAAGTTATAAACTTAGTAAAAGACTCGTGACTCTGTAATTACACATTACGCCCACACTAATCATAAGTAAGAGCGGTGTGGCTGCTATAACACTCGATCCTACATCTAATATTTTTGCTATAGTAGGTACAAATCCCCGTTTACACACAGCAATGTGTTTTCCAATTTCAAATATAGATAGGTGAAATCACTGTAAAACTGTGGTTCTAATGGAATTAAAGCATTGTTTTCTCAGTTGTTCCCCGGGTCGGGCGGACGGCCTTCAGTAAACAGGCCTCGCGAACGCGGTCCCTCTGTAGGCGAATGTTATTGTTTCATCGCCTCTGAAATAACTTCCTACGAATCCTATTAACTTTGCCGTATGATGATTGCTTTATAAATATATCAATTTATATATAAGGAAGGGACATCGTTCGCATAACAACTTGTATTTTCCGTATTTTCGTGGTGCCTATAAACTTTTTACTTACATGCCTAGAGTGTGCGTATGTATATCAGGATCAACTAGTTTGGCCTAGTCTAAACTGGTCTATCCTATCGGGTTTAGGACAAATTAGTTTGGACTAGGTTATACTGGTTAATCCTATTATGTATAGGAGGATTAGTTGAGCCTAGGCAATACTAGTTTACCCTGAAATCGGGTTAGGCCGGTAAAATATACTATCATCACCATCATCATCAGCCCATTCCTGGCCACTGCTGGACAAAGGCCTCTCCAAAATATACTATGTATACCTAAAATTTGCTAGTAATAAAAACGGGACCCTATCTCTAATACTTCGCTGTCCATGCGTCTGTTACCAAACCATATCTCAAGGACCGCTATAGTTGTACAGTTGAAATTTTCACAAATGATGAATCATTTTGGCGGTGTCATAAAACATACTAAAACAATACAAATGAATATTCAAGATGGCTCCGATACAAAAACCGTCTTTTTACAATATGGATACTAAGATTTTAGACTTTCGCGTTTCATTACACTAAAATTAGTCTTTATGGGTCTACACGCGATATTAGGAGTAGCAAATCACATAGCTACTTACTGCCCGACTGGGTTACACCAATCGTGGTCGCGAGCGAACTCGATTGGTGTAACCCAGTCGCGTGTAGACCCATAAAGACAAATTTTAATGGATACTAAGATATGGAAAAACGCGTTTTTTACAATAATGTACGGAGCCTTTCGTCAACTAGTTCTATTCGCACTTGGCCGGTTTTCATTCCCGCTCTTGGTGAAGCCTCGGTGCTACGTCGCAGCTGCAGTCACCATTATTTACCACTGCGGCTAGCCCACTCATTTTTGTTTGGATTTGCACCAGTATTCGTTGAATTTTTATGGAGTCTGCCACCAGTTTTTATGTTAATACAAATAATAAAATGCTAAGCGTCGTAAGAGAAAATACTGGCTGCAACGGTTGTTACACGTGGCTTACGCGAGCTAAGGATTAATAAAAGTCCAGACGAATTTCTATGGATGTAACTGGGCAATATAATATAGCGCGCTCAGAAATTAAACAATGTATTTTATCACTGGTGGCCGCCCGCGACTTCGTCCGCGTGATTTTTTATCCTAACTGACTACGAGATGATGGCTTGGAGTAGCTTTGTCATCATCACCGGACTTGCGGGGGAGCGGATGGCTCTCACCCCTACCGCGTATAATAGTTAATCGCGCCCACAATCGCCCAGCAAGTTAGTCGTGATTCTTTAAATTAGTATAACATTTCATTTATGAACCGATGGACATTAACTATAAATGTCAACAAATGCACAGACAAGCATAGTAAAATTCCAAAAATCATTATTTTGTTCACGACTGCTTTCTAAAGGTCACCTTTAATATTTTTAATCATTTATCCATTTTTATTATACTCATGGACGATCGAACTCGTGTCTATCTAAATGAAATTGATCTTACAAGTAGCCATGGGCTACATGAAAACTATATTACAACTGGGACTAGAGAATAAGTAAAATAATACTGTATTCGTAATAATATTACCATAACAGCCGTAGAAAAAACTCTTTAACAATTCTTACTCCTGGGATTAACCTCATTTCGCAACAAAGGACTTAATTAGTTTAAAACTTTATCGTTTTTAATTTCAAATACTTCATTTGATGTTTTTTTTGTTTTCATTTGTGAATATACCTATTTAAACAGCGTTCATTAAGACGTTAACTCTCAACTCAGTGAAAATCGTTAGATGCGTTATTCGTTAACTAACATACTGGATCGTGCTCAGTATGTTACGATCCTCGAAAGCCTCAATGTTATGAGAACCGAATTGCACCTCAATAAAGGCCTTCGTTCACACGGTCGTGTTTAATATCGCGCCGTTAAGAATGTGGGGGTTCCCGCTTCTTGCCCCCTTTTTTTCAGCGTTCGACAGGGGTGGGGGCTGCCATGATTAAATTTTAAACTAATGAACCGGTGTAATCGTTTATTGTCCATTCACAGGGCGCGGGCAAACCTGCCCCGTTCCCCGGCCCTCAAATTCTTTTAGATGCGATAGCACCCGTAAAACCATTTTATTTTACGTTAACGGCTCTTAGAAATACGGAATGGTGTATAGCGATCGTGTTCGAGTTCGTGTTAAATCGACTAGTTATTTGAATAAAGTAACGTGATTGTTTAAGATTTTCTCCGTTGTCTTTTTCGGTGTTTTTCTTAATTCGTTTACTTAACAACACTGCGTGAAAGAAAACATCTATCTTTAAACATCCAGGTAAAATGTATTAAAAATTAATGAACCGTTTCTTGATTACTAAAATTGCTATTGATTACTTGAACTCTACCAGAAATAAACTGTGCGTACAGCTATCAATTCACACTCAAATTTGTAGCAAGGATATAATTCTCAATATGACAATAATGATCGTGGAACTTCAGGCATTCAAATATAGCACACGTTATTTTAAAATCGAGCAGCGACGTGCAGTTGTAACTGAATTTTATCTGCTAAAATATTCAAAATGAGTCGGACATTTATTATTCATTTCCACATTAAAGCTCAGTGAAATTTTAGCTGATTGAGTAGAGATGCCGCAGGTTACATAAATTGTGGTCACATGCGGCCTAGTGAAACGACGCTAGTTTTAAAAACGAATACTGGTACCTACGTGTTTAGGGAAACTTGTGAAAAAAAGAAGTTTTGAATTGACCCCTTCAGTCCAGTACATACCTCGAAACTCTTCTTAGAAATACCTTACAAGTTTTACGTATTCGAAAACTATTTTGCTGCTTTCGATTGAGCCGCATTACGTTAAGAGAGATGGAACTTACAGAGCTTTAAATGAGATATCTTTTGGTTAGGTTTATAATTAAAAATAATAGCATTTAAAATAATATAATTTATCACATAACTAATTGATTACAAACACTTTAATAGGTCGACTTTTAAAATTCATTTTTTTTAAGGCTTTTTTCAATTACTATTAGAAATTAAAGCATATTTTCTATAAATAAAACCTGTTTATGTCTATTTTTTCCATTGTTAGATTGTGCGTTTTTAAAAACCATCATATTTCATGTCGGAAAAGCGGTGGTTACTTACGGCGGGTTCGATAGTGGATTCCAGTAGTGATTTCAATAACGTCGTTAGGTTACGATATATAACTTTCCTCGGTGCCTTATCGATGTTTCTATTGCATTAAAATGATATAATACGGTAGGGCTGGTAGGCGCGGGCTCGTTACAATTCCGCTCACAGGACGACGGGAAAAGACACTGTTTTAGAAGGGCTTATTGAGAAAAGTGACATAAAGTGCCTAAATGTATTTTGGCTAGGGGATGTTGAATCTTATGTTGTAGGATTTATTTTCATTACAATGAACCTTAACTACGTAGTAATGAGGCATCGTCTTTTATTCATTAAATACAAGTTACCAGTTTTTCAAATATTGAAAAAGTCTTATAATGCTACTTAATATTATTTAACTTTTTTAGATCTTAAGCTAATAAAACAAAATATTTGTGGTTTGTGGTTCTTCATAAACCTTTGAGTACAACAAATATATGTACTAGGAGCACGAGTGGCTGAAGTAACAATTTTTACTTTGAACATCTAAGAATGATTTATTAATAACATTTATAAATAAAATTAAATTCATGGAACTACATAATTGAGTTAGTATTTCCGGTTGTATGTGCATAGGTAGTATTAATTATAATCTAGAATTAGTACTTAACGAGTGCGCATTGCATTTAATTCGTCGTAGCATGCGAACGAAACAGATTCGCTATAACGTTGTTTCACGTCAATTATTTGTAAGTAATGCCGGCCGCACGTGCCAGTACGTCGCTTGCATTTCTATTAGGCGTGCAACCACCCCATAAAAACAAAAACCATATATTCCCAAGAAGCTAAGCGCGACTCTACACGCGCACAAACTTCCTAAGAAAAATGTTGCGTGTTTGGCTAAGTCTGAGTAAGTATGAAAAAAATTATGCTTAGTAACGTCATTTGATTTCCTGATTTTATTTATGATTTAAATTAACCTCAAAGTTGTATGACATTTTGTGAACGTGTTTTCTTTATATTATATCACGATAATGATAGAGTCCTCAATTGAAACAAAAATGTCTCAGTAGGTACAGGTAAACGATGGTACATACATCAAAATCACGACATAACTGACAGCAGTTACTCTGAGTATTGAATACAAACTGTAGGTACACCTAATTTCAATAAACGTTTTTAAAATGAAACAAGTTGTGTTGATTCCTTAAAATCTTACCAACAAAATTTATTCAACGTCTTCTCTTTACCTTCGAAATATTGATGATATAAAAATATTTTCTCCCCATATAGGTACTGTAGCAGCTTGATTAAAATGATATTCTCTCAGACGCGCGCTTTACGCTTCGTCCCGATATTGACATTGGATTTGAGCAAAGGTTGACGACCAAAGCCTTCTTAGTGTTGTAGTGAGCTCACGTGCGAAATATTAGTTTTTCGCTGTTTTATATTTTTAATAACATAACATTATTAACTTTATTATATAAGGCGTCCGACCGATTTCAGCCATGGCGGCCGATCTCAATTGAGATCAGCCAAGTGCGCAGGACATATTATAGTGCACAAGTGTACGCGCAAACACAAGTGCACTCTCTATTCCCTTACTCTCATAATTCGGTGAGACGGCAATCCGACATGACCGATGAGAGATCGGGCGCAGGACCACCGGCATAACGTGCTTTCCGAGGCACGGGCGTTCAACCGCCAACTTCCTAACTCCGGGCTGAGTAATTTCATTACAGAAAAATTCACACAAATTTTGCCCGACCCCGGACTCGAACCGGGGACCTCTCGGTCCTAACGCAGCACTTGCTACCAATAGACCAACGAGGCAGTTGAGTTGGCAGTTGGTGTTTAATAAGACTGATGCGTTTCCTAGATAGAATTTTTTTTTACTGACTGACTGGACTGATCTATTTTTGTTCGTCTGTAATCTAAAAACCTAAGAGGAATATAAGAGATATCCATCCCAAAATATAAGAGAAGATAAACTGAATTTGTATGTGGGAGGGCTAGTTCGAGTAACATAATTTAAAATTTTGAAGAGAAATTCCAAAAATCTGTTCTATCAAAAATATTTAAGAACAGAAAAAAAAACCAACGAACCATTTTTTTTATAATTATTAGGTAGGTATCTGTGTTATTGTGTGTTAATATTGTAACCAATATAATGTGAAAGTCTTAGATCATGTTCATCAACTAAATTACAATAGAAAAAAAATTGGTGCCATACGTACTTATGCGTTATACCGAGATACATTGTAAAATAAAACCCTAATTTTTCGCTTAATGTAGCCTGGTGTTCATTTTTCTATTTCGAAAATTGCTTGATGTCAGACATATAAAGATGTATAATTTATGACAAAATTGGAGACCTAATCATGTAGGCAGGCAGTTAACTTTATGATATAATACCGTTAATGACGATGTTGAAAAAAGAAGCTAGATCTCCGTGTGACAGATATTTTGTCTCTTATTTTCATTGAAATCTGTACTATGAAAGAAACATCTTAAATTGTATTATTTTGTAATATAATATTAGTGGACTGATGTCAATTTAGGAAACCATCACGACCTGGTGCGGATAGTTAGTTGATAAAAAACTGCAAAATAAAAATAACCTTAGTTACCAGCCATTAAACGCTACAACGCCGGGCCAGCGCAAATACCATTGTTATTTACACCGCCACTAATCTCAGTTCACCAAATTGGATCAACACTAGCCTGTGTGCGTCGATACCGCGTGTATATGACCCTAGTTTTACACAGAAGGGGAGGCGGGGCGTTGGTCCACAAAAATGCTCATAAAAATTGATTACTGGCCGTAGCAAGAAAATGCAATCTGCCCCGACCCCGCCGCCCCGCTCGCCGCAAACTCCTTAATAGCTGCGAGCATTTATTTTTCACATTTTTATTATATTTACGATACTCGACGTTCTCGGCGGGTAATGGGAATCGAATATGAATGCGCCTAATCGAAATGTGTCGTTTGTTTTGTATTCGGTTGTTTGCTCAATGGAGCGCGTGAAGGGCGGGCGAGGTTACAGGGTTATTCCGAGACGCTCCTTGTAAATATTTCGCGACATATTCGATTAGATACGAATTCGATTCGCGTACAGTAAATCGGATAAAAGCATATATGTTTGGCGTCTCATGGTTGTTAAAATGTAACTTTACGGTTATGACTCATAGGAAAATAGTGGCATATGTTTCGGACGTACTTTATGCGTGCGTTACACACAATTACAGATATGTAACTGAATCGAATCAATTACAAACTTTCAAGAAAAAGAGGAAAATACGCGTCAATTAAAATAAATGTTTACTGCAATATTCGGGTTTAAGTAATCAAATAGCTCCTCATATTTTCAAACAACGTAGTAACCTTATGTTATCTTAATATTGATAACGTAGCAGGCGACTAAAAGAACTACTCCACAATTATGATGAATACGGAATACAAAAGCCTGAAAGTTGAGGTTAGTCTCGCGTACGAGTACACTCAATCGGAAACATTTCAATTTGCCATGAGGCCACCTTTGTCTGAGCTAGAGTAGGCTTTTTCTCAAGGCCTGCAAATCCGAAGCCATTTTCCACGGTCGGTAAACTTAGAAACTGGGCCAAAGTAGGCTTTTGCAAAATATACCGGGAATTCCCTACCCACCCTCACTATATTACGTGCTTAAGAACTATTTCCTTGGAAAGTTCCCACGTGCCGCGGAATAAAGATGGAGTTCCGAACATCCTTTTTTTATCTATTTTTAAAACACTCCTTATAACGGTCCGGTTAAACGCTTGTTGTGTACTTAAAACTTGATGTAAACTAAGTCACGTTAAGGTTTTGCTTTCAAGAGAATGTGGTTTTTGTTAAAACTTGAAATATTTTTGCCGCTTTGCGTTTTTAATAGTGACGCAGTATTTTAAGCAATGAAAAATAAAAGACTGAAGTTCCTACGCCATTTGAAGGAGCCGTTTTAATGTAAAGGAACAACATACTGTTATTGTGGATTAAACTGTTTACAGTTTGTATACTATGACAATTCATTTCGCACTTAAACTACATTTAAATTGCAAAATGTCGCGTATCTGCGATAAAGCGGCACCTGAGCGTAGCGTGTCGTGTGCAGGGCCGGACCGAGGGGGCGAGGGGCGGACTTTCATTTGGCAGTATGGGGGAATTTTACTCTTTACCTTAAATAAGCTTTTTTATTAGAAGTTAATCTTGATCTTGTTACGATCTAGGTATACTAATATACCGTTCAACAGTAATTTTATTGAATTAACTTTTAGCAGTTTTAGAACCTATCAAAAAAAGTATAGATTATCCCTCTTTCCTTGTAGAGTAAATCATTACCCTTCCTTTTGACTTTGAAGCCGTAGTGGGGTAATAAGATTATTATCCCATCTGGTATATTAAATTGAACCTACGCTATTTTAACCCTGCGAACGGGTCTGGCGAGTAACTTCCAACAAGCGATTACAACGTAGTTCCTAATGTATGAACATTGAAGTAACATCCGACTAATTTGTAGACGGGAAACGAATTTTGCCAAAATGAACACTTGTCTATGATATGGAATATACGGGGGGTCGCTAAAGAGTACGTACTAACAACAATGGCGTAACTGAATAAATCATTTCTTACTTTATTTTTCCGAACTAAAGTTAAATTGGTTACTATCAACATTTTTGATTGTGGTAATAAAAACTAACACTGCTAATTAACGATGCAACGAATAAGTTGGCCATTAGACAATATTCTGAAGTTTTCTATTCAACCACTATTATTGCAAGTTAATGTGGAAACAGTTGCTTATTCTTAAATGAAATCTCATAAAGGGTTTCTCCTCGCCGGTCATAAGCTGACTCAGCTTAATCGAAACATCGGTTAGCAATATTTTCTACTGTGTATTATGGTAGAGCTATAAACACATCTGTGTTTCTTCGCCTAAGTCTCGTAGGTAGGTTTTATTAATGTGGTAAACCTGTGAATTGTTACTATCAGTTACTTATTTGTATTAGACCTTCTCAAACGAAAGTATCTGCATTCAAATGTCTTTACTTTTATCATTTATTTAAAATGGCTTATGACATCACCTAAATATTATGTTTGCTGGATATGTGAAATTAAGTTTTCGGGCAAATTTTTAAGAAAGAAAGCCCACGAACTGGCAAACGAAAAAAAAATTAAGTTAGAATTGTTATTCTAAAGGTAACAGGATCACCGTTTAAATGACTTAGTGCCGACATACACGGACAGCATCAAGCAGTCGGTAGGATTGCTTGAAGCTGTTATGTCGACCCTCAGTCTTTGGCGACGAAAATTCCTTATTATTTTCAAACCAGCCAGTGTATTATTTAAAATACCTAGTCATTGACGGTGATCTTTTTTTTTCTCACAGCTCCAAATATGCGAGACGGACGGTATCGAGGAGCTGAGCGACGAGGAGACCCCGAATGGCGGACAGCGCCGCCTTGTTGTTGTGAAGACCCTGTGGCGCGGATGCCATAACGACGTCAAGTTAGTACCTTGTACTTAGAATAGCGTTCACAGCCTTCGTATTACGCTGTTAGGGACCTTCTGAACTTATGTGACCCTATGAAATATGGTGACAGGAAACCTGTGTACCCGTAGTAATCGTAGTTCATGTGTATCCGAGGTTAGGGCGCTTATTTTGTGCTATCTAACCTCGTAGTACTTATCGAGATAGCCATTCAAAAAGGAAATGGCCAAATAAAAATGTTTGATCGACCAAGATGACAGCTTGGAGTAGCCTTGTCATCATCACCGAACCCCGTAAGGGAGCGCAAGACTCACCCCTTGTCTTGTTAACACTAGAAACGCGTCATCTCGTCACTCATCAGCAGAAGAATAGTCATAGAGCCATTCTAATACCTATCTCCTATCATAGGGCGGCGTTTGCCCGCGAAGCCACGTGGGGCGCCGGTCTGAAGCACCCTCAGCTCGCTCGAGTGCTCGGGCTGAGTCTGCTCGAACCCCCATGCGCGGCCCTCGACCGCGGGAATGCCGTACCTTTGCCTACGATATTGAGACTGGACAGGAAATTGAAGTGAGTATACCTCTGAACTGTCGAAGTCAACATAACGTCGCATGCATTGATCTGATCACGTGGTGAGCGGTTTACGCAAGTGTTGTTCCTGTTAAGCGGTAAAAAGGAATAAGAAATACACAAAATACGAAATGCAATACAACATACACACCCAGATAAATGTGACAAAAACCGACGTTCATCACATTTATATGAGTCCTGAGTGGGGAACGACCCTACGACTATTATCGTCGGAGTCAGTGACCATATCAAATGTGCAAAATCAAAAAAAAAATATGGAAAACAAACAATAAACATTCGATATTAAAATACTCGTCAGGAACAGCATTAGTCAGTGAATATTAACCTCTAATGTGCTCTTAAAAGGCTGTGAAGTGAGTATGCAAAACAAAAGACTGTTACAAAGACTGGAATACGTCACGAGAAGCTAAATTCATTAAAAAACACTTATACCAGAGCCGCTCTAAGTTGGCCGATTTGCTACATGTCAGACTGACTGCACTAGTGAGGGACAACGGTAAAATTTCCGAAGTATATAAGTAACAGTATTTCCACTTTATAACCAAGCAAGGTCCAATTATTACAAATTTTTATTAAAAACATTTATTCACATCCAAAAGATTGAATTTAAGTTCCTTATTTATAAATATATTTATTTTTAAAATACAATACTTATTAAATCCTTCATCCTATTTTTAAAAAATACCTGGTGAGTATTACCCACTACGTCACTATGAAAACGTGTCAAACGGCGTAACCTTGTAAAAGCGTAATACAGAGTGGAAATTTTACGTTTTCTTTTTATAATTCAATTATTTTAGGTAATAAAAGACAAATAATTAGATAATTAGGTGCATTTGACATTTTGAAATAACGTCTTATTTTTAAAAGTTGTTCTTTATGATTCGCTAAATATGTTCCTCTTAACAAGGATAAATGCAAAATATAAAATAAAAAGTGTCAAATCAGTCTTCTAAGAACGGCTCCGGTATAGTTAAACTTACGCGTTCATACAAAAGCAAAGCAGTCAGCCCGCATAAGGCAGATTCTGACATGTTTACATAACTAAATCTTTTTACAAGAAATCAATTAACTGAACTGAAAATTTGCATATGACCATAGAATAATTGCGTTTGAAGCTACAGATTAAGGAATATAAAACTGATTACCACGAGACTTAACTAAAGTAGTTAAAGAGATTTTTCTGTTAACTAACTTAAACAAATGGTTACCGAATTTCATCCAGTAACTAGAAAGTTAGATTTTTAGAAAATTTAGTGTTTAAACTGTATTTGAAAACGGTCTATTTTTTGCAGTTATTCCAGTTTGATTCACATATGCTGTCAAATAGCCGCCGGCATGAAATACCTGGAATCATTCGAGTTAGTGCATCGGGATCTCGCAGCACGGTGAGTAACACAATAAACAACCACTTCCCACCGTTCGTAAATCCTCCAGTGTATTTGCAAATTGAGCAGTTAGTAGGAAGTAGCCTAAACAATGTACAAGTAACTTAATCCATCCTCGATCTAAACCAAATAGCTAACCACGTGATTTTCGTTATATATTCGAACTCGAGTGAATCCTTGTTTGCCTAATAATGGAACTTACCATGGTATTGTCTATATTTGCACGAACTTGTGATATTATACTCAACGCAGCGTACATGCATATATGCAGTCAATCAGTGTCGCTGACATTCCGAGAACGGTGCGTGTAAATTACACTATGTAGATGCAATGACTATGTGTATTATTAGGTACATCACTAAGAAATGCTAATATTATATATCCAGTATTACTGTGATTATTTTAACAGTCAATTAGATTTGCCCCAATCGTTTCACAACGATTAGTCTCCATTCAATCTCATTCAAGGCATCCCCACATTTTTGTATTAACATCGTGCAAAATGCCTTCGAATATTGGGAGTTTTAATGTTACGACATAAGATGACCCCGAATTTAACTCGTGCTGTTTGTTGCAGCAACGTGACTGTGAGTGACGAACTCAATGTTAAAGTCTCCGATTACGCGATGTTCTGTGAAGAGTTCGTTGGAGACTATCACGTAATGGGAGACGGCTCCCGGCTTCCGCTCCGCTGGATGTCCTGGGAGAGCCTGCTGATGGTAAGTAGAATAAGGCGTCCGAACCATTTCAGCTATGGCGGCTGATCCCAACTGAGACCCAGTCAAGTGCGCAGAACATATTATAGTGCAAAAGTGTGCGCGCAAACACAAGTGCACTCTCTATTTCCTTACTCTCATAATTAGGTGAGCCGGCAATCCGACATGACTGATGAGAGATCGGGCGCAGGACTACCGGCTTAACGTGCTCTCCGAGACACGACCGTTCAACCGCCAACGTTCTAGCTCCTGGCTGAGTTATCTCATTACAGAAAAACTCACACAAATTTTGCCCTACCCCGGACACGAACCGGGGGCCTCTCGGTCCTTACGCAGCGCTTGCCACCACTATTGGTAGGAATCGCTGCGTAAGCGTCGTTGGTATATACCAAGGTAGAATAGAATAGAATAAACGTTTATTTGGCACAAATTATAATATTTACATAAAATGATACTATGGAGAAACCTTAAATTAATCTTACGTGCTAAAATGGCCACCACTAAGCATTGTGTCGTGGGGAAGCGACGAAGCAAATCGTATAAGTATAATCATAGCCGTAAATCAATCGGTTCACCTTAAATCCCTATACAATTCGATTGTAGTCGCGTCAGATAATAAAACGATATAATCGGCCATTACACTATGTCCTTAAGGACAGCGGTCGTTTACACCTTAAAAATTGGCACTTACTCAAATATGAATACTCGTTTCAATAATTCAATTTAGTTTCGTATTTGAGAATTAATAGCCATAGTTCGGAGCTGATAATGGCAGGTCTATACGAAAGTGTAACAAACACTGGTAATTCATTCTCTCGTAAAAGTATCATTGAGAATTAGGGGTCATAATATCAATTCGTGGCTGGGGCTTATATCCCTGGCTTATTCTGACAGTGTCTTCTTGTGAAGATCCCTAACTCACACTAAGTTGTCACGCCAAACATTTGTAAAACAGATAACTTGTCTTGTAAAATCCTAATGAGGGTTCAAAATGGAACAGAACAACACAAATGGTACAAATTTCTAAAACAACATCTTAAACCTAATCTTAATATTTCTTAAATCAGAATTTCAATTGCTACACTGTAACAGGTAATATGTGGGAAAAAAACGACGGTAGGTGTAATGGTTTCTCACGTCTGGGCACGATTCCTGGAAGGACGGGTATTCAAATCCCCGGTCATGAGTGGAGCAATTGAAAATGTTCTTTTTTTTTCAAAATATTAAAACAGCTAGAGCAATCTTCATCAAATTTAAAATTTTCATAAACCTAATTTTATCATGGCACCAAATATGAACGCGAGCAGCTATTGTCGTGTCACGGTATGCCACATCTCTTGGGACTCCTCAGCTTTTCATGTGTCCCTTTAGCAGGATGGTAACCAAGTGTGTTAACCCTTCAACCTTGTCCGTAGGGTATGTACTCACCTGCGAGTGACGTCTGGTCGTTCGGAGTCACCGTGTGGGAGGTCCTGACCTATTGCCTGGCGAAGCCGTTCGAGGAGATGAACGATGATCAGGTACTTAACTTTATTCTATGGCTTTTCATAGTCTACCTTTTTTTAAAAATCAATAATGAGTAATGACTGTAGCTGTGTATAGTACTATCATTGCATTCAAGACGAAGTAGAGAAGTTGTTAGCTCTGACTACATGACATAGATATACCAGGATACCTGAATAATTTTGGTGCCTAAAATTAATTTACACATATTTTGTTAGTTATTATACTACATATCCAAAAATCTAAATGTATGTTTTATCAGTTTCTGCTGTCGAGACATGAGTAATTGAAGAGCAAGTCGATTATGTTTTTTCACAAAATTCCCAGCACTTTGCTCCGCAAATGGCCATAAAGATATATTGTAAGCTCCGATGTTCTTTTTCTATGCACATTGAGGTGGGATCGCACCAGCCCATTACTCGACCATAGTGTTCAGTAGGTTTCACACCATTTTATATGGCCATCGCCGTCGATGCATTAGATTGGCCCGGCGATTTACTGAAGCCGGTGGCCGGTGTAAGAATACCCGGAAAACATTCTTGCTTAATAGATGAAAATGTCCTATGAAATGTAACACTTATTTCTATAATTAATTTAGTACCAAATTAAAAATTCAGCTGGCACTGGATCAGCAGTGGAAGGAAACATCTTAGTTTATTTTGTTTGTCCACGATAGCAGTACAAATTCCATTGACGCAGTCTTATGAATTTGGGTCAAAGTAAAATTGCCCTTTCAACCAATTACGTCTTTTTCTTGGATAATTAGGACACACACCTATTGAAGTTCTAGTCGTTGCTTCTAAAGACGACCAAAGAGATTGGACGAGAATTATTTATTTGAAAGTGTGTCATTGTTCCCAGCACATCCACCTTTATAAATAGCGGCTTCTCCAACACTTAGTTTGTGACGATATTATAGACTCAATAAAGGAACAAATTGTATAAAAAGCTCGCCCGCATCTCGACTTAGTGCCTCAATGCAGGTGCTTTTAAGTGCAGGCTGTACATTCTCGATACACGAGAGTGCAGATGGTAGGTCTCGCTCGGCTCGGCCTGTCTCAGTTCCTCGCTAGCTGCGAGTCAGCTTGTTTCGGTCGAAACGTCTTGTGTGAGACACAGAGTGCCATTGCGCGAGGGTTTACAGTCAACATCGAGTCAGGCGTAACACTGACAGTTCGATATTAACGCTTGTTATGTTCACTCTTTTACACGTCACAAAACACGAGTAGCGAACGCGCTGGAGTTTGAGTAACGGAAGTGAGAAGCGGTCCGCGGTGCGGCGTCGCTTTATTTTGGGCATGTTCATATTAATTTCATAGTACTTTTTTATAATGAAAGTTTTGTACTGTATAGAGTCCTAAGTGTTACTTAACGTGCTGTTGAGTGTACCATCACAATAGTTGAGCATTTCGTAACTACCCATCGTCGTAACAGGTGGTGGCCAACGCCAGCGAGTGGCGGTGCGGCGGTCGGAACGCGCGCGTGCCGGCCGCGCCGCCGCCGCGCTGCCGTCGTGAGCTCTACGACCTGATGCATGAGTGCTGGCGGCGCGAACCGGCGCAGCGGCCGCGCTTCCATGACCTGCACCGGTTCTTGGAGCGCATGACCCATGGCTACAAGCCGCCCCACCGCTAGGCCAGGGATCCCCGGACACGCGGCGGACTGAGGCACCGAGGCGAACACACCAGGCGCCTCCAGCCTACTAGCATGTGATAGGTTAAGATCCGGTCCGGCTGGCGTGAGACATCGATACTGTATGTATTATGTACTGTACGAATGTATGTTTTATGTACTGTACTTTAAATCAAAATGTTTTACTAACGCATGAAACTGAAATTTGAATGAGATAGAATGAGTTGTGAAATGTACACGTTAGCCTGATTAAATATCATTCAAATACGCGTTTACGCGCTCGATGCGTTTGCCCGAGTAAAACTCGCACCAAGTACTCAAAAGTGTAGAGGCGGGAATGTCGACAATACCTACTTCAACAACTAGGTACATTCCAGAGAACGGACGCTTAAACGAATAACATGAAAACCGAATACCCCGCCCTACTCCGGGATCCATCACCGTCGGTCTCACGCCGGCATTCCAGGTAGAAGAAAACCAAAAAGTTTTTATGTAGACGAGTGCCGTGAATAAGTGTTTGGGAACCCCTGCGCTTTGCCTAACAAATGCTTTGTCGAACAGCCTTATTGCCAACAAGACAGGGGTTGTTATAAAGAACAGATAATATTGCTGTCTTGTTGATTGAAAGGTTCAGACTATAACCGGCTTAGACGGCTCTGTTCAGTCTGGGTCAAAAAAGGCTATAATGGTGTTAGACTTTTTAACTCAAACGTGTGTATGCAAGCGCAATGGCTGCCTGAACTATGAGTCATTGATATTCATAGTTTCATGTTAACTACGCTCTTTAACTAACAGATATGTTGTGTGATAATAATCTGTTTGAAAAGTTCCCCGCCACATTTTGCCTTTGCATCAACGGCCACTGCACTTGCAACACAGCACGAAGGAGGACTCATAGCGTGTTTTCATTGGCTTTTGAGGCCTCAGCAGAGTTTCAGAGAGCCAATGGGAGCAGGCTATATTGGCACAGGTACATTGTCCGCGCGTACATATCCCTCACGTATCTTGACGCCTGAGAACCTAACTTTTCCTCGTTACACTCTAAATCACGAATAGATTGCATTCGATGTGAATGTGGCATACTTACATATTTCGAATTTATACATATTGGAAACTAATTCATTAGCTGTATGAAAATAAAAGCTAATGTATTTTTAAATCGAAACAGCTTTTTCGAACGGACCGTAAGCTCTTATCTATGTTTCTTTATCAAGTACATTGTGTTTTACTTTACACAAGATTAAAGTAAAGGGCCTTTCTGAAATTGGTCCTGGTTAAGTTTGGAAATTGTTAATTAAATACCTTATTTATACTCGTTTGCATATAATTTTGATTGACATAACATCCATTAAGACTAGAAAGAAAATATAGAGTAGTTCGCTGTAAGTTTAGATAGGTAGAATGTTACACTTGCTTAGAAGCTAACTACGGCTGTATATACTAGTAAGCTTTATCAGTAGTGTTAAGTCTCTTGATATACGTTATTGTTTGATATTTGTTACGTAATATTTTATCTTCCGTCTTCCTCTCTTATTATTTTAAGAATCTTAACGTATACTTGTAGGCCGGCTTCAAACCATTGTATATGAAAGTAGTTTTTCTTTTCCTTGAATGACAACAATTAATCATAAATTGCCTTCCATCAAGTATAATAGGACAACAATAAATCAGAAGACTTCCATTGTAGTGAACAGTAAACCGATTATGTTTACAATACTGCGTTTTGCGTTTTGCATTTGCGTTTCACATATTGGATTGTATTAGTAGTTCTAACTATATACTTGGTTGGATCACATTCAAATTTGTGCAAGCTTAAGATACAAAAATGCAATAATACATTTCGCACCAAAGTTTATGCAAAGGAATTTAGAGACCGGAATCAAATCGTGATAGTTTTTGGGTAACAACAATTATAAAAGGATTTTTATATCCTTCACAGGATTGTGAAATAGTTGAAGATGGTACTTTCAATGAAGCTAGCCATTCTACTACTGCCCACAAGCTGCTTTTTAAGTAGCCAGCACCTATCCTTGATTTTAGTTTTTTAATACCCTCGTTAAAGAACCACGCTGTACACTTGCTGGATACCATACCATAGATTTAAATATAACAACATATATTATGTAGATATAAATAAGTAAATACCGCAAACACCTACCTAATATAAGCAAAATACCGTTAACACCTAAGAAATGACATAATAACATAAATTGCATTAAATTAAACTGTAAATAATATAAATAAATTATCAATTTAGTATTTTAAAAATGACGAAGCACTCAGAAACATCATCAGTAGTCAGATATTTATAATAACAGTAAATAAAATGAGCATGCCAGTTATTATCTAAAGAATATAAACAGAAATTTTGATAAGATAGGTTTAAAATTGTTTAGGATAAACACGGAAATCTTCATAGATTTTTTTTTTGACGAATGTAAAAAATCGCCTATAAATGCAACTCAAACTATCGATTGGGGAAAATATCACTCTTGACCATATCAGGATAATCAAGACTTTAAGGATACTGTTATACTAGAGTACTGTGAGCAATTGTAAAGATGTTTACTCTAAGTGACCCATTGAAATGTTGTAGCAACATAAACGATCTATATAAATTCCGATTCGAAACGATTACAAGGCATTTTACATTCGTTACTTCAAATTCTTTACGACTTCCGAAAAAGAAGTCGTCTCTTTAGACATGATTTTCAAGAATAGCCGCTATGGAAAATTGCATTCCATAATACACATTTTTTCTAACTAACTTGTAACAAAACTGTAACGTCAATTATATTTGGTACAAACAAAGGCTACATTTAATTTAAATTTCATAAATAAGGTTCTCACACGCGTTACAAAACACCCAAAATAATCGAAGGCTTGTCATAAAGTACCTAAAATCGAAGGTGTTTTCCATCATAGAAAAAGGCCTGATTAAATAATTAAAGCCAACAAGATGATGTTGAGACCTTAACGTCGCAGCCACTGCCCCCTCTTTTGACACGCAGATGGGGTCAGTGGTGGGGATGGGGCGGGCAAAATTTTCTTGGTTCAATGGACTTTGTTCTAATTGGCAAATTTAATTTTATGTTGGTTATTAGTATTAGTCAACTTCACAGTTGGGGACGTTTCGAAGCCACTGTAGGTCTAGTCTATGAGACTAGACTTGGGCGGGATTGCACGAACTGACTAGCATATTATCTAGTTACTAGATACTACTCCGGTTCATAAACATCGTGCCCGTGTGATCTGGCCTCTACAGTGGTGGGATAGGGGAGGGCAAAATTTTTATTATTTAACCAATTCGGCTCTTTAAATCTGCTTGAAGCTCATGTAACAGCATCAAGATGCCTAGAAGAAAAACGGAAGAACCGACTTGTCTCTTGCGTATACGATCTTTAACTTACTCCGTTATGCTTCTGGTGCATTTGATAAGGGCTTTAGGCAGACTGCTTGCGCCAGGGCTGAAGTTGAAACAGTCCCAAGACGCAATTGGGACTCTCTCAACTTCAACACTGGCACAAGGCTTTTTTGTTACGTCCTAACTGTGAAGTATATAAGATCACTTTGAATCATATGTTCTACGTGTGATTTTGAGTGGCTTGGCTTTCCCTGCGTGGGAACAGCCCAGGTTGACACAATCATCGTCTTCCACTTATATATTTTCGTTACATTATGAATCGATACCGTTACAGTTCTGTGTTATCAGATACACAGAACTGTAATGGGGGTTATTATAACATCGTTATGTTTGTTTGTTTACTTTATATATTTTCTTATATTTACATTCATTTCAAATAACTTAAGTGTCACTAAAACGGTTCCGCCGTATGCCTTTCAAAACAGCCGTAGTAAGCATCATAAGCAATAATCGCCAGGCTCGGAAACGCTTAGTTTTCCGTTTACTTGCAATTATATATCTTACTTATTTCCATTCTTATACTATACATTCCGTCAAAGTACTTGAATTTTATAATGTTTTGCTTTTAAATAAATTAAGATATTTGTATATGGATTAAATAACATGTTATGAGATTCAATATGATATCTGACACAGGAATGGTTTAGTATAAGAAGTCGATTGCTTTACTTAGTACGTTTTCTATGATTTGGATTACGTGCTGTTCCTTGCCTGGCGCCAGGTCACTCACTGAAGCTCTGCCTTCGTTCATGATTACTGAGCCCGCTCTTCGCCCACTAGTCATGAACGACGTTTGTAAATATTGTAAATAAGGTAGGTAGCTTGTACATATGCTGCGCTCCGTAGATGTGGAGTGGATCATTCATCGCGTATGTACCTCCGAATTATGTCGCAGGCATAGACGCGAACCCAGTTAATTACATATTAATTAACTGACATCGAATGCAATCCTAATATTGCAAGACCTATTCAGATAGGTACGACTATAGCATGTCCATTCTATATTTTTCTAACTGCACCTTTGCATAGGTAATCGAAATACCTATGAAACTTGTTTAATCTTAAGTTGCTTACGCGTGAGGGATACGTCTTCATTCAAGTAGCTCATGCCGATGAACTACGCGCGAGACTTAAAGACTTGGCGCAAAACCATTTAATGTATGAAACTAGCAATTGTAAGACGCACTTTCGTACGTTACAAATGATTCGCAAACATTCGAACTAGCCGAGGCTTTACAGGCATAGAGTTACGACATTTTCATATTGTCCGAGACATTGCAGTGTAAATAATACAACATTCACTCCGGCACTTCGCGATTATCTGGTTCGCTTTGAAGGATTCCGATTGCGCAACAATCGCATGTTGCCAATCAGATGAGGCCACGACCACATGGCGTGCCAAATTGAAGGATATTGAGAATGGACATTACTGGTGTGTTAAATGAAGTGTTATAAATGATCACCAAAATCAGATTTGATGCTTTTGTGAATGTCACTCTCGGACAATTAGCTAAGGTAGCGTAGACTAAGTATCCACTACATTTAAATTTATCAGTATTATAATGAGTATTACTAAGGTTATAATATTGTGACTAGGTATTAAGTCCACGTAAGATTAGTCGACACGACTTAAGTCAAAGAGAACTGTCCGCTTGCAGAATAATTTGAGGTTTAACCGAATTGTGTCGGCAAGTTCACAGAGGAGCACGTATTTATAAACATTTTAAATCATAGAAATTAGTGTAAGAAGTAGATAGATATCGATTGGAATATGATATTTTGTGTCGCAATCGATGTTATTGTAATAAGGAGGGAACATGTTTCTGAATGGCCTCAATTTATTTGCTTGAGCACTTGTATATACATTTTTGCTACTTACGTGCGTCGCTGTTCAGAAATACGTTTTCTAGTCGTTGGGTGTCGCCGCCATCACAGGTCGGGCCGGGCCCGCGCTGTGCTGGCGGAGGCTTCTACGCGTCACGGCTATCCCCAGCGCCCTTCGCTAGCGCTCCCACGATCTTCCACTACACGGCCTTTACGGCAAACCCCTACCTACGAGCCCTACTCGACTACATAAAAGAACGAAACACCACCTCGCGTGAAATTGAATAACTAAACGCCTTTTTACTTCTCTTTGTGTATTCGAGTAGAGGCCTTCTAGCATAGAGGCCGGGCATATGTTGAATCGGTGAAATGTCGGAATATTTCGTTCGTCCGATATCGACGTGCGGATATTCGCTAGCAACTTATTCTCATTAATATGAAATAACAAAACGAATTTAATGTTATACAATAGCTCAAAATTCAAAAACCATTCCTTGAATGTGAATCAAAAATATTACGTCAGATACTTACATACACAGTAAATACTTCAGTTAGGGAATTATGTTGCTTAAACCGGTATCCACATAGGGGCGGCCTCGGTGCTATAGTATATCCAAAGTCTACTCCTATTTTTTTAACCTGTTTTAAATGTTAAGGTTGTATACTTCGGAGGAGGCGCCTCCGGGGCGGTGTTGGCCCCCTGTGCTTCTTGTTTTCTTCAATCAGGCGCTCGATGCCGCGCGTCGAAAGTGTCGATGCTCCGATACAACTGAGAGAGAATATTTTAGTAGAGTTCCGGTCGGTAGCCAACCGCAGAGACGGGCCAATGTATTGAGAAGCGATATTTCTTGGTCGACATCAACACTCTCGGCGCGCGCTCCTCGGCCTAGTAAGGTTGACTAAAGCCGAATTACTCGTGTAACTAACTCTAGTCTTGATCTAGCCTTGTGGCCACATAACGTAATAGTTAAGGATACATTACACAATACGTATATATGGATGTTTAAATATCACAATGTAATTGTTGTCACAGAATTAGATCCCCCAGTGACCCCCGATCATCGACGATTCAACGACGCACAGCACTTAAGAATAATAACTCTCACTCTTCAATCTGGCTGCAAGTCGTTGCACGGCACCTAGACTAAACGCAGAGCTTAAAACAAGAACTCCTTCAATTACTTAGAGCTTGCATTACCTTTACATCACTTTTATAGTAAGTAAATAATGTATTAGTGCCGCCACATCCAAAATAAAATCAATAGACCAGGTTCAATAATTCACATTACTTTAAAATCTAAATCTTAAAATAGATAGTATTCAAAATTTATTTAATTCATACCTACCACTACATAATATATTCTGACATCGGTAATTTACTATTTGGTATTCCATCATTGGCGGCCAAGTACACTTGAATGATAAGTAAATTGGATTAACTTTTAAACCTGTTCAATAGATTTCAATAGTAATTGAACGTAAATTATGAGTAGGTTATAATGGCTGCTACCTTTTTGCACGAATAAATGTAACTGAAGTTTCACACGTAGATACATTAAACGACATTACCATAACGCTCGTCAAATAAACAGAAACAACTCATGAATTAAAAGATCATACTAACATTGTGGAAACGGCGACGGAAACATTTTGTGTTCACGGCCATAATCGAAAATGTATTTCCTGGAATTTACCAGACTTTTTCGCTTGAAACCACCGGCCTACTTTGACGTAACTCGATGAAACGGGGTGCTTACTATTCCTCTATTAACAGGTAAGTTATATATAAAATTGATGTGTCCTTTTGATGTTCCCCGAGCTAGTGCTTGACGACGAGGTGTATATATGAGCTCAGCGGGCCTCTGGCCCCAGGGAGTCAGATCTTTCAACTAAGTCGATGCCATCAATACCTATAAGTCCCCCTCGATGTAGTTCGCACATGTTGTATAACCGCTTTATATGTATATGTTGATAAGTTAATTATAAATTATTTTTTAATTTGTATACTATACGATACGTGCTATTCTCTCACAAAGCAATAAAGCCATTCATAGATTGTGTATAATATATTTTAATGTTTTTTAAACATAATAATTAATGCAGTAATAATTAAATTAAAATATTTTGCAGTCTAAGTAATACGATAAGTAAACGATATATTAATTGGATTAGAGAGTCTATTTAAAATTACGATTGTAACTTATCAATAAATTGAATAAAAACATGTAATAATTGAATGTAATAGATGAACATTTTTACAATTGCTCACTAAATGAAAACATCTATAAAAAGATTGTCGAAATTTAAATTAAATGTCGTTTAAGATTCGCGCGACCCTTTTTCGTCCCCACGCGACGCGAGCCCGTTCGTAGCAGACTGCAAGATATTTGATGAACCCAATTGGACTCTGTACATAAGGTTGCAGTGGAGCGCCGAAGCTCCTGCAATGTCAAAATTTGTATTACTGTATTTTTTGTTGTGTTTACCTAGTTCATTAGCGACAGATTGTAAATGTAAGGGTGGTATCAATATCGAAACACCAGAATATTTTACATGACGTCAAATGTTTAATGTCATCATTAACGATTACAACAACATTCTGGGATCCAAGATTATTTATGCCACCCAAATTATGTTATAAATATAATGTTATAGAGTCAGTAAATAATTATAGTTAAATGACGGATTCTACAGCTTTATTATAGGGAAGATAAATATAATTATTTCGATGTTTACAATAACCAAAGATGTTGTTGCTAGGTAAGTTACTCTTGTTTGTATGAGCTGCAGGGACGATGCTTTGTAACCAGTATTTCGATTTATATTACATTACGATCTTCTTTTAATATATAAATGTCTGCGTTGATATCGCTTCTTATTTGTATTAATTGTAAATGTTACTTGTGTATGTGTAATTACATAATATTATAGTTATTACCTATGCTGTATGCACATTGGGTGTCGTAATTTTAAGCTGATTATATAGTACTACGATGGCAAGGACTAAGTATTGTTATATAAGCTGCATCGACGGTAGTATGCACCTCTCTGTCACCCCTAGCTCCAACCAATCCTCAAGGTATACTTAACTTAATAACTATATAAAAGAAAACAGGTAAGCTAAGGAAATCTTAGAGAGTAAGTAAGTCCTGCAAGAATATATTTCATTTTATAGAGTTAGAATTAACATTAATTATTGTATTTTAACATTATTATACGTCGAACGAAACATTAAATTTTTATTGAGGTTTGTGCACAACGAATGTTTACATGTTATTGGAAGTAATATTTGGTGATTGCATTCGTTTGAGGATCGGCCGGCCGCCGGCCCGGGACGGGGCTCGGAGGCCCGGTTTGGAATGGCAGTGTATGCTAACATAAAATAATATGTGTTTGATGTTTCTTTGATGTATTTACGTACTTCATATTACTCGATTCACTTAAACTTGTATTTTTATTAGTAAGTAAATTTTAAATTATAAAGGCCGCTGACAACAAATTATTGAATCGCAGTGTCACTTACTATGATTATATTAAAACCGGCATTATATTAAGCCAAGACAGCTTTAAATCAAATTGATACTAATTCGATTTAAGAGTTTGTTGTGAGTTCGCTTTGAAGGCTAAATTCAAAGAATATATTGTCTTATGTCTTCGTTTTACTAATTTAAGAGTGGTATCTTTCGTGTTATTAAGATATTGTTAAAGCGTAGTGTAATATTCTGAAGATCTCTTACACCACGTTCGTTCACTCGACTTCGGATCTAGCAATTCATTCCATAGAATAGTTCGAGATGTAAGGCTTTCGTACCATGCCGCTTGCACCCCACGACGACACCTAGGACGCCGGTTGTACATAATCACGCAAAAGTCGAGTAAACATGTTGGTAATTTGATCGTTTTTATCATAATTGTCATATCATCGTGTCATTCTTAAAAACCTCATGTCTAAATTTCGTCTCAATGTATTTTTCATGTAATAGTTATTTACTATATTTATTACTCTACATATTTCTACTGATTTTACCTTGGGCGTGTAAAATAAATGAAAAAAGGGGTATTTTGGTGGGCCCCGTAATTAGTTCGAATTGTTAAGAGTAGGTATCGGTATTTGATTGGTCGTACCGTGCGTTCGCGAGAATGCGCGGGAGGTTGTGTCGGTCGGCCTACGAAATGACCCCTTTAAGTGTTGGGACCAATGTAACACAATCGGATATCGACTCCGCAGGCTCCGCCGCCGCGCTCCTGCCAAGTTCGCGTTTGAAGACAATATTGTTCTATTAGTAGTTTCATTGAACGGCCAAGCCTTTTGAAATTTGAAACCGTCATTCTAAACATTTGCTCATAACGTTGTAATTGCTAACGATGAAATTAAATCAGACGTAAAATTAAAACGCAGCGCGAATGGCCGCATGTGTTCTCGAAAATTTAAATATAAAAAACGATGTTTGGATATCGTGAAAATTATTGAAATGATGTAACTTAGATATTTTCTAAGATGTTATGTAAAAAACGCAGGATAATGTGAAGGATTTTATTGAATACGTCAAACATATCGATTGGTTTATCTATGTCTCTTCCGGCGTGTAATGTAAGCGTGCCGACATCGCTGCGCGCTGGCATGTCGCATGCGACGCCTCGGCCGCCCTGTAACTACCCAACAGTTGTGATGACACGTTTACACTTCACGCTACTATTTTATCACTGATCACTCTATAAATGAAATCAATTCTGTAGGTACATAATAAATAATCAAAGACTTTTAAGGCAAAATGCCTTCTTTTTATGTAATTTTAAATGTTAAAATAAATGTTGATTAACATATCAAATCTCTGTTTTATTTTCGAGCTCTTTTCCTGTAATCATAAGTTGTAGTAGAGAATGGTAGGTATATTAAAATTAATGCTTAGAAAATTTTTCATGAAACATCCCATTTATTAATTCGAATCTTATTACATTTAGAACATCAATATAATAATAATTATACATTCTTTAAAATATTTATACATAAAATAGCGAATTGATTCATAAGATCTACAAATGGACGTCATAAAAATATTGGCGTCTCATTTCATTTTATATTCTTTGCAATTTATTGAGAAATTGTTGTAATGAGGTTTATCTAAAAAATGCCTAATTCTGCAACAAGCAGTAAATATTAAGTTTCAAAAGGAAATTGTTAATAGAAGACAGCATTAGGAAAACATTTTGATCACTAAAATTGTTGACAGTCTTATAGATAACTAATGTTAAATAAAAAGTGTTCAACTTGGACAAAATCATGACAACACAACATTTCTACATTTAGATTTCAGTCTAATCAAAGTAAAAATATCACAACGCAATTGATGAAAACGCTTGTGATAGAGATCCAATCACAATTTCAATGCAGTTTAATCTGCCTGATCACTCTTTGCTATGTAGGTACTGAACAGTCAAAGGGGCAAAACACACTTTAACTTATACTTGTTCATATTTCGTCGCCTTTAATCAGATTGTCACAAAAAAATACGATAGGATCGTACAATATCGGCCCCGGCCGGTAGTAAAATTGTTTCGAACCTGGTCAAAACATTATTAGTTATCCCTAGTGAGGGGGGAAAAGTGTTTTTATTTGTTCCATTCCAAGAATTTGGCGCCCCCATGATATAAATGCCCGGGGCAAGTGCCCTGGTCCTAGATTCCACCTTGCCTTATCATACATCAAGTCAGTTGGCGTAAATGAAACTTGAAACCGTAGTCAATTTATTATAATACAGCGAAATTTGAGAGCAAGCCAACTGAACTCAGTTCATTGTGTAGGTTTGACAGCGAACATACAAGGACTTTATAAACATAAATTATCTTAAATCGATCACAAAAATATACAATTTAATATTGTCCATAGAGTGGTTCCAACGAATCGTCGCCTTCAATACTTACGCACTTATAAATATCTAGTAAAAATCAAAATTGTGCTACATACAAAAATACGAGTATTTAAAATATGTGATGCATATCTGAACTTCCACAACTTCATCAAAATATATTCGATTCTACTTTATGTCTCAGATCTATGAGAGATGCCGCGTATCACGGCTATAAAATATTTATTTTTATACAAAAATATTACTATAATTTACAAATATAACTTGGAACAGCGAAATAAGCTTTCTTCTCAATAATTATAATCTTTGAGATAAATCTTTGTACACAAATGGATCGACTTAAATATCTTCAAAAAATAACATTACTTTACTCGGTTGAGTTTTCGTTCACATTCGATATTATTGTATGCAGTCACAAAGGAGCTTATCGCATTACAACTTACTTACCCACTTGTACTTTCCCTGAGATATAATGGACGCTATCCATTCGATGACCCGCCTTTAACCATGTATACCGGAGCCGTTCTTAGAAGACTGATTTGACACTTTTTATTTTATATTTTGCATTTATCCTTGTTAAGAGGAACATATTTAGCGAATCATAAAGAACAACTTTTAAAAATAAGACGTTATTTCAAAATGTCAAATGCACCTAATTATCTAATTATTTGTCTTTTATTACCTAAAATAATTGAATTATAAAAAGAAAAAGGTAAAATTTCCACGCTGTATTACGCTTTTACAAGGTTACGCCGTTTGACACGTTTTCATAGTGACGTAGTGGGTAATACTACTCACCAGGTATTTTTTTAAATAGGATGAAGGATTTAATAAGTATTGTATTTTAAAAATAAATATATTTATAAATAAGGAACTTAAATTCAATGTTTTGGATGTGAATTAATGTTTTTAATAAAAATTTGTTATAATTAGACCTTGCTTGGTTATAAAGTGGAAATAACTGTTACTTATATACTTCGGCACTTTTACTGTTGTCCCTCACTAGTGCAGTCAGTCTGACATGTAGCAAATCGGCCAACTTAGAGCGGCTCTGGTATAATCAAAGTTCCTAATGTATAACTACGAGCTATAAAATATAATACAACTTCACTGATATATTCCAATCAATAATTGCAACAGATCTATATAATCTAAACACCATTCACCTAAATGGTAACTATAATGTAACAAAAGATGTCCAATGTCCATATTCACTGTAATAAGATAATAGTATTATAGTACTAAGTTTTGATTTGTAGAATATCCTTCCGCAAGACCACGGGCACAAAGTAAAACAGTCCGCTAAATATCTTCAAATCCCTTACAAACGATATTCAAGTGAATAAAAATAAATCATGTCTGGTCACAACCAAATCAACGGTCTTCTTAAAAGCCGAATCATTAATAAATTTAAAAAGATTAATACCCTGATAACATTTTTATAAATGCCTGGGCGGTACAGATAATAACTAATTTTCCATTTTTTTATTTAAATTATTAAAACCCTGCTTAAATATTAATATAAAAATGAGATGAAATACATAAAATCTCCTGCGTAAAAATACTACTGGAGGGCGTAACGTAGATATACTATAAATAAGAGTTAAACCAGGAACTAGCGGGTCGGTTAAAAACGACCCGTAGAAGCTACCCTCTTCAAGCCTAAAATTATTAAGGGCTTGGACATATTGTAATAATAACATATATAAACTTTTATAAATTACAAATACATTACCTAATTGACCTAGATAAAAATAAGTATCAGGTAGTCAAATACTATTCGATAAGATTACTTACGGTCAGACTATGACGATAATTAAATATTTCGACTACTACTTAGACAATTCAAAAATTGCTAGATTATAAATATGTATACTCCAAATAGAAGACAAATATTAAATTATTGTTTCACAATTTGGCCGTTAGTCTTCAGTAAAACTAAACTCTTAGTGTCAGTAAAATAAATATTCCAATTAATATAGTCGCTGACCCACAAACTCGTCTTTAACGGGGTCATAAGAGAAATAAAATGATATATTAATTATAAATCGTACTTTTGATTATGCATAGATGGTTATTTCTGCATAAAAGAGATTCACTTTTGCATAATTGGACAAAATACCATATACAAGCGCAAACAAACATAGAAACTGCTTGAATCACGTATAAAATATTATAAGAACTATAAATCAAATACTAGATACACTTCGATCATTCCCTTACGTTTATCCTTTATCTGAACGAATCCATAAATTGTTTCATTTAAGAAATGGAATGTATAATGTTAAATATAATATACCATCCAATGTCTCTAAGAAGCTTCAATAAAGAAACTATTACTTGTATTATTGTATACTCGAGTGTTTCGTACATTTGAAAACAACTGAAACACGTTATGTGCTTGTCTATCGCTTCATATCAATATAAGTTTCATAGAAATACTGCTGAATTGACTTTTTCCACAATACATAGCATAATACGTGTTTAAAACATAGTGGTCAAAAACAATATTAGTTTGAACCAATGGAAATACATAATATATTCTACAAAGTGATCATATCACAAGTATAATAGCTACCTACCATCAGCTGATCTATGAATATTGTTTACTTAATATGTAATAGCATTCCGATATTTTTTTTTGTTAGAATATGGCAAAAGCGCATTAAATCTGCAGTATTGCAGAATATATAAAGCACATCCTTAACTATAAAACAATCAAAATTTCGATATGGTTACTTGCATTTTTCATAATCTCCTTCCGCTCCATTTTTTTATAATACGGAGCACTTAAGTCTAATGTAAATCGTTATAATTATATCCAATCACCAATAAATTCATATATCTTGAATCAATAAAAGTCCATTTATACCGGTTAATTACTTTTAAACTGCATGTGAACAATGTATGAACGTCAATCGGCATGTTTATTGTTTTGTTATTGCTTTATAATATGGGGGTATTGTATAGTATTATTTATTATCTAATCGGTATATTGGACAATTGTGTAATAATTACGTACGTATATAAAGCGCATTAAATTTATCCACAATCGGTGTCATTAGGAGCTTTGTACAGAAAGGGTGAATTCGTCAGTTAATATTAAGATAGGTTTTTAATTGTTTACTAGTTTAGAATAACAATACACGCGAATTTAATCCGTTAAATTAGTTTTATATCAAATGTGTAGTGCTCGCGCAAATAATAGACAATACTATGTTTTCTAGTCAAGTGGTTTAAATAGTTGGATCTAAAAATTCTAGCTTCGTCTTTAACCATATTCGTAAGCATCGTAGCGATACCGAAATAAATGAAATCATCGTCGTCTCATAGACCAAGTAACATTGTGTAAAACTTTATCTTGCCATTGTTAGGTTGAGAGTAACACAAAAAAGAACACCATAAGCTTCAATCATTCTGAATTTCTAGTAATGACAAAATGTGTTTTTATGGTCTTTTTATGGTTCTATAGTACGCCCTCAAATGCATTCTTGACGAATTCACCCCCTCTGCTACTGCGACTACATTAGCGAGCAACCACAGCTACTGTGTCAGTCAGTGTAGTTATTGTGAAGCACGTGAGTGGCTTCAATCTTTCTTTTTCTAGTATTTTTTTCTAATAGGCTACGATGATGGCTTAGAGTAGCCCTTGCAGGGGCTTGGCTCTCGCTCCAAAATGAATATTGTGTCTCAGTCAGTCTATTCATCGCAGGGCAGGTTTGGGGGTGAGAGCCATCCGCTCCCCCGCAAGTCCGGTGATGATGACAAGGCTACTCCAAGTCTTCTCGTAGTCAGGTAGGTTTAGGGGTGAGAGCCATCCATTCCCCTGCAAGTCCGATGATGATGTCGAGGCTACTCCAAGCCACCATCATAAATATTCACCAGCTAATGTTGCCGCAGCGCTATTGGTCGGTTTGCCGGTCTACGTCCGCACGAAGTCCCACTGATTGGTCGGCTGGCTGTCGCATATCACCATGAGGAGCGGTTCGGCGCGGTACGCCCGCTCTACGCCGAGGCACATGCCCGCAGCGGTGTTGTACACAGGACTGGCGGCCTGGAACCGACAGACAGATTCTCAACCACTCAATGCTGAACCGTAAAATTGTAAATAAATGAATAATAAATAAATATTTCACAACATCACATACATCGATCTGATCCCGTAGTAAGTAGCTTAAGCACTTGTGTTACGGAAATCAGAAACGACAGTGGATACACAAATATACTTAAATATATTTAATATCACACCCAGACACGGAACAAACACCGATGTTCGTCACACAAATATTTGTCCCGAGTGGGAATCGAACCCACGACTCTTGGAACCGTAGGTAGTGAACCTGGGTCACTAACCACTGTTCCACCGAGCCAGTCAATTTACAAAGAGTATTTTTGAACGGTGCAGATGATTACGGGTCACTAGAAAATAAATCATAAAGCAAGTGACGAATTTACAGTGTATTGTTGGATGGACCATTCGAACACAAAGACACTGTTGAAAGTGTCACTTTGATATCTCAATAACAAAAGTATAACCAACTATCTCTGTGCTTTTCGTGGCAACCTGTAATTAAGACAGCACCATGGTTTTGTGAACCTGATGTTATGTACAATTATTACTTTTAAGGTGTATGTTCTTGTTGGTTGCTCAAATAAATATAATACTTACAGAGCCCTTATGTTTCCACTCCTGCGAGCCTCCCATCTCGTGGCACTTGCCCAGCGCTGGGGCCACGTTGTTGGACGCGTCCAGGCACAGCGTGCGCCCCAACACCAACTCGTGCTTGTCCGTCTCGAACCACATCTACAATGAAACATTTGGTTTAAAGCATTTTTAGTATGAACTACTTTAGGCCTTATCGCTATAGTTTAGGGTAGGCCAGTGCCCCAGCAGTGGGGACGTATTATATTTTTTTTTTTTTTTTTTTATAAAGAGGCTAACAAGATGACCTCACTCCACCTGATGGTAAGCGGTAGTGAGATCCAAATATGAGGTCGACAGGCACAATAGACCATATTGAGCCTGTCGCACTCACCCTGAAAGCCGTGAAAAAGGAGACCACTGCTGCGGCAACAACGAGACAAGGCGTGGAGTCTCGCATTGGTATTGAGCTGTGTGGGTCGGAGTTGGCCAGTCCGCCGGACGGAAGGGCCCCCGTTTCTACGGGTCTCCCAGGCCGGCGGGCTGACCCGCTCCGCCCGCACAATACCGCCGCTAAGACTCCACTGGTCCGGCGCTTGCCGCAACAATGGTCCCCCCTGGCTCCGGTTCGTACAGTGCTGATCCCGGAACGCGACCTGACCAAGAGAGGTCAGAGTCACTTGGCGGGTTTTACACAACTGTATGGTGGTAACAGCAACCGGTCGACAAAATGTCTCCCATATGGGCTGATGATGACGATGAGTAATTAACTAGCTTTCCGCCCGCGACTCCTTCTATATAGAAAAGTTTAACGGGTAATACATTACTTCTTTATAGCGCAAGTTAAAAAGTAGGCTATGTCCTTTCTCAGGCTTAGACTACATCTGCACCAAATTTTATTTAAATCGGTTCAGTACTCTATGCGTGATTGCGTATATATGCTAGCCACCAGCGTTCGTTTCGCTTCGGTTCTTTTCACTAATTCCCGTTCCCGTGGGAATTTCGGAAATTCCTTTAGTTCACCTCTACAGTACCTAAGCTACGTCCCATCCAAATTTCAAGTGAATACGTTTAGCCGTGTAGGCTGTGCGATGACATGTCAGTCAGTAAGCTTCTTCTTTTACATATTTAGATGTTCTGCCTTGTGTGGTTTGGTATTAGAGACAATTCCTACTCACTTGGTGTAAAGTCCTTATACAGCTGGCCAGCACAAGCCCGCTGCCCTTGGTCTTGATGTCTTTAGCGCTCTGCACGCAGTATGTGGTGTTTTTCAGACGGAGCTGGTAAGAGTCCGTGTAGTTTCGTTTCCTGTAAAAGTGGAGAATTAGGGTTTTACATAGGGTGATAAAGAAAGTCGCTTAAGGCTTATTATTAAGTATAAAGAGACAAAGTTTATGAGGACCAATATTCTCTGGGTGTACTAAAATAATTTCCAAAATTTTTTTACTAGTTGAATACCACGTCATTTGTGAGCTAGACATCTAGATCAAATGTACGGCGCCACAGAGGTTAATGTTTGTATATAGAGTTTTTAGACAAATACAGATATTATACAGCAAGAGCGAGGCCCCACTTATGCTTTGCGCTGTATTGCGTCGTTTTCCACATATTTTATGAAATTCCCCATTCGGTATGATACACATTGTACGCCGTGCAACGTAACGCATCGGAGCTCACTTACACGGTTATATAGAAAATAACATTAACATTTTATTAACTTTATGACCGTGTTAGTTCGTAAAGTCTTAATTTACAACATACGAACAAGAGATGAAGTGGGCGGAAATTGCTGCGATACAACGATGTCTCAATCCATTGCAAAAGATTATCGTCGACGCACCGCAAACATACAATGCGTTGTTCCGTTAAAACAACACAATGTAACAGTAGGCCTCGCTGTACTCTAATACGTTATCAACTTAAATAGATTACAATGCGTTGTTACGATTTTTTTTTATATTAGGCTAACAATATTACCTCACTCGCAGTGTCGCACTCACCCTGAAGGCCTGCTTAAAAGCCGTTTCACGCCCCGCCTGAAGAGACCGGGATCATAGGAGGGAGGGAAAACATGAGCTGGAAGGGCATTCCATGCCTTGATGGCACGGGGCAGAAATGAGTTGCCACAACACAACGCATAAGTAGGGGTTCGTTGTAAGCCAGTTGCGTTGGAGCGTTACCAGCTTAACTAGGTAACACACCTCGAGTGCCACGGCTGGAACTTGTTCTTGTCGGGGTCGTTGAGCGCCGCCACGCGCCGGTTGGCTGCGGAGTCTTCCCCCGCCTCCAGCTCTGGATACACGTTGTCCAGGTACCACTTGAACGACTTGCAACCGAGGCTGTTCCGGACCGCCCGACGCTCCGATAAGTCTCCCACGTCCATGTGCGCCGCTGACGGGTTCAACTCGAACACTTTTTTCTGAAGACAATTAGCTCGTTGAGTTTTTTTTTCTTTTCATTACTGTATTGCGATGATGGCTTGGAGTAGCCTCGTCATGATCACAGGGGGAGCGGATGGCTCCGAGTATTCGTCTCGATTGTGACCTTTTTCTATAATACGTATTGCCGGACTTATTATTTTCAACTAGATACGCGATTATCACTGTACGCGGGACGTGGTTCGGCTACGGGCACATTGTCTGATGTAATGGTTGCCTGCGTACTATTTACTGGGACTTGAAGTCCGCATCACAGAGAAAGGTCATTAAATGATATTGGAAGCAAGCTTATTTATAACATAAACTAAATTTGAATAAGTAATGAAGCGTAGCAACTTTCGCTAACACACCAGAAGTCATAGCCAATACACGCTGATGTCGAATATTAGATATGTTAATGTAATTATCTGATTTCAGTTAAAGTGTCCACTCTCAATGCACTAGCCAACTATGGACATTATTATAGTACATTGCTAATGTGCGTGAAATGATATTCACTTTACTCTTCCAAGACTCATAAGAGATGTAAGAGTAATGTAGAGGCTCAGGACATGGGAGTAAGTTTTTGCCCAGGGCTGAGTGAATTTTTAAACAAAAACTCAAATCTTTTGGCCTAACAACGTAGTTCGCTCGCGACCACGATTGGTGTAACCCAGTCGAAACGTCGGGCAGTAAGTAGCTATGTATTTGCTACTCCTAATAACGCGTGTAGACCCATAAAGACAAATATTTAGTCTACCAACGTAGGACTGAACACAAGGCATGTCGGTCTTTATGATTTAACAAATCGCTTAAGAACTTAACTAAACAAATTCGCTTTGAAGGATGGGCAACCAACCAATGAGGAATTCAACATTTATACAGATTTTACGTAGGTAAATATGATATTTTTATAATGGGTCTATTTTACATAAGATTACATATGTACAAATATGCGTATGTATGTAGTCTTATGCAATATATGTGAATATTCCGTTGTTACAATTTACAGTACTAAATCAATGTCATAATGTATTTTCTCCGAGGCACGGGAGGTAAAAAATCACAAATTCTTCGCTATGATGCAGAGATGTACAACCTTAAACCAAACGTTTAATCCGACGCAGGGTTCGAACCAGGACTTCTCAGTGTATGTATATGCCTCTCTTGCCACAAATAAATGAGACAATGTGACAGAGTCTACAAATATCTCATGTCAATGACCGCACAGCAAAACTTTTACAATAAATCTATAGCATTCACGTCTATAATGCGTCATACTTGATTTGATGACAGTATGGTTTTTAAATTAACTAATTAGCCACAAACACGCTAGCAAATTAGACAAAAGCACAGCTGCCTATTTTCTATAAATTTGTATAATTTCTTAATTATGTAATTAAAAATAATTTGTTTAGAAAGCGCCATACAACATACAATTAACTAACATTAAACAAGAAGTCATGTGCTTCAATTTTAAAAATAATTAACGACTTGGAGATTCAGACAGCTTTACATAATTTCATGGAGTGCTATCTTCAATGCACATCATTTTTCTAATACCTACAGTTTTGTGTGATACACAAATCTATCTTCCAGGTTGCTAGCAGGTTATGAAATAAATAAGCTTTCTCAATCCCTTTAATTGTGAGCCGGAAAGGGTCACCACAAAAACTACATACGATAGTACTATCATAACAATCCAAATTAAATAGGCAATCTGAGCAAAGTATGAGCTCTTATCAGTTCGCAAAGCTTTTGCAAGAGACCCTACAGTTATTTCGCAAGTTTTAGTATATTTATCTTATGTTATCTATTTTCTTGAGGTAATGGTGATTTCAAAATATTTAGAAATTATATTCGCAAGCCAACATATCATCATTAAAATTCTGTACTATTGTAACCTTCTAACATCCTTCCAAGATCATTCGTAAGCAAATATACTCTCTTCTAATACCTACTATTCTAATCCTCTACAATCCTACCAACATCAATGTAATACAGACCACATAATCGTCCATCCAAACTCGCGCCATCCTCATAGAGTTGTACATCATATGGTCCTGCTTGTCGGATATGCCGTATGGCCTCCGCTTACGGAACACGTGGCCGACCCGGCTACACGGGACCAGCTCCAGACTGCCTCCGCACATCCAGATCTGTAAAACAGAACAAATGGGCATAAATAAACAGAATAACGACTTGATGGTTCAACCTAATTAACAAGCTTGCCAAAATCGAATTAGGTCATCTTCAGCCCATATACGTCCCCACTGCTGGGGCACGGGCCTACCAAAAATTAGGGCGATAAGGCCTTAGTCAACCATCCTGGCCAAGTGCGGGTTAGTTGATTAGGTAATTATACTCAATTAAATCATTTGTTAATTATGTTTCATGGGATTTCAAAGGAATGCTTGTTAATGCAGCGTTTGTTTAATGTTTATACAGAAAACTCCTCCTACAAAGGCTTGACCCTTCGAACCCCGCGTCAGTTAATATGTTACTAGTCACCAACAGACCAACAAAGCAGTTAACTATTAAGTAAGCTATCAAGGTACATACATACAATGAGAAACTACTTTCTTAACTACTATATTAACCAACATGAAATAAAAATAAAAGATAGAATTTTCAATCTGGTCACTGAACCTAAAGGAGGTTACAGGTGCGTAATGGTAAGTACTATAATAGATAAATATTACACAACGTCACATTCATTGATCTGATCCCATGGAAAGTAAGCACCTCAGCTCTTGGGTTACAAATATCAGAATCAATAGTGGATACACAAATATCCTTAAATATATTTTAAACACCCCCAGACACGGAACAAACACCGACTCACGTCACACAAATATTTGTCCGGGTGGGAATCGCTAGATAGAAGGGGAGATCGCTAACCACCACGCCCGCCATGACGTGACTATGAAAATAATAGTAATAAGTGCTTTACCCGGAAAGAAATCTCCAGATTTTCACCGCCCCAAACGTTCATGCCAGGGTCGTATTTGCCAATGTAGTTGAAGTACTCCCGGTATATAGCGAACAGACCTCCGGCCATAGTAGGCGATTTTATTGGGCTCACAAAGTCTTCATCACCTGAAAATATAACAATAATTTTAAAGAACTATGTGTAACTATTATTTACAACAACTAACTTTCACTTATAATAAAAGTAAACGTAACAAAACGTAACAAAACGTAACGTAACAAATTCTTACAAATATTATAAATGTGATACAAGTGTTAAGCAATCAAGCCTAAACTACTAATTCGATATTACAAAAAAAGTCTACTACAGATTCAATTTAAGCAGTGATTTTGCCCCGAAAGGCTCCAAATCTACTTTTTGACCAGATGCAAAATGGAAAATTTTTTTAGCGGTTCGGCTTCAAACCGCAGCTAATCTTTACATCCTATCGCAGAAAAAATGAAAAGCAGCGACACACAACAATACAAAACAAACTAAACACATATTGACATAACACATGCACCTACTTTTCAAAGTCCCCTTCGGCAAATTATCCCATTTGAAGTGGAGTCCCCAATTGAACCCGCCTCGCACCAGCGGGCTCGCGTTGTACTCAAACGTGTCCGCGTTGATAACGTCGATGACTGGCATCACGGCCCGGGGTGAGTACCGTACTCTGACGCCGTCCACATCCTCGGACAACCGGGCCAAGAGCGGAGGCAACCATTCCACGTTCACCTCTATGTGCGAGTCCAGAAAGACCAAAACCTGGAAGCGATATCAATTGTAGCGTTAAATTTAGCAGAAAAAAGGCGATGGCTGAGTGGTAGGTCGGTGCTTGCGAGAAGTCGCCAGTTCATACCCCGCCACGTACCACAGTCTATTTAAATTTTGAAATTCATATGTACGATTATTCGACGCTTAAACAGTGAAGGAAAAAATCGTGAGGAGACCTGCACACCTAGGAAAAAATCTTAGGTTGTGTAGTCAAAAAACCTACACTTGGCTAGCATGGTTAACTAGGGCCTTAACGCCGGAATATAGGGTAGGCTTGTGCCCCAGGAGTGGGGACGTATATGGGCTGATGATGATTAAATTTAACAGTGTGAAACCATTTAAAATTGAGCATTCTTTTTGGAGAGTGGTACGAGTAAATGTAAAAATAGCGAATGCTCGACGTTCTTTTACAAGTAAATGTAGCGTATATATAGTGTATATTCACATTCAAACGCAGTAGCGTTAATTAAGTTTTTAATTGCAATAATAGAAGAAAAGTAAAAGTGCAAGCAAGAAGACTGAAGATCCATGTAATCAAAAGTCTAATGCAACTGTAATACCATCTAACATGTTGCCTAATAATAGTGAAATGGGAAATCAGAAATACTAAATTGAACATACATCACCAACACTGTTATCAGCACCATAAAGCCTGGCGCGAATGAGGCCCTCTCTCTGACGAGTCCTCAGTAGCCTTATATTCATTCCATTCCTAGACATCTTTATGTAATTTTTATCAGTTGTTTTTCTCTCTACATTATTGTCATCATTTATATAGTCAACAACATTCTCATCCACATTATTCGTTTCCAACATTTCTTCTTCTTTCCTCATTTTTCTATTGAGTTCATTCACTGCATTCTGAACATCACTATTCAAGTTCTCTAAGTCACTGAAGTCATCTACCAATATGATTTCTTTAAGATATTTTGCATCTGTTCTATCCAAGATTGAGTGCACAGATCTCATTAATGTCTCAAAGTGTTCATTATAAAAACATATAATTATAGAAGCTCTAGGTAGTTTCGGGGAAAATTTTTGTATTCGACATCTGAAAGAGGAATTGTAATATTTTAAACATAAATAGGATTTCATGCCTTACATAGACACTGGTTAAAAGTCTTACAATTTATTTCTTGTATCTGGCAGCCCACGATGATTACCGATCCGTTGTGAAATTAGAGCATTAAAAGCATGTAGATTATAGCCCTTTTCACGGATTCTGACGTCCTCAGCATTGTGAATGATTCCAAGTTGATTTTCTGATTAAAAAAAATATTTTGATACATATAATATACAAAAGATATAAATTGTAATATTATGACATGTTGTTTTTGTACAGATACATGGAGTCACGATTTTATTCAAGATTAATTTCAATTTGATATAAAGAGTCTTTATGTTTAATGTCTTGAACCCAAGGAAGGGTTTATACAAATGTAATTATAAAATCACTTACCCAAACTTTTGTCCGGTTTTGCAGACATTTTCATTCCCAATTGTTTAGCAAATTTCTCTTTGAGCATCATCTTCCTTTGGTATTCTGAACGGCTGTTAAATGTCTTCCATTTGTTCGCTGAAAATCTATCGTACACTCGAGGGCTATCAAAGAGCAAACTCTTCCCTTCGAGGTCTGCAATAGATTTGTCATTGTTTTTAATCCTATCCTTTTCACCTGTATTCACTAGTCTGTAGTGGATTTTGCTTTCCATGTTACCCATTACAGTATCCCCTAAAACCAACGTTATATAACAATGTAATGTCTCTCAATTTTATTTTTTAAATTGTATGAATACTATTTAAATTTATTTGTGTTATAAAACTATAGTGCTAAGTGATAAAAAGCAATCAATCATACTAATTTCAATAGAGTGTAAATGAGCTTAGTTTAAGTGTGTTATTTTTATTAATTTAGTCTAACAAATAGTTATAATATTGATAGTGTAACACTATCAGAAAAGTGCTAAATCGGTGAATAGTCTGACTGCTAAGATTTTAAATTACCTAATAAGCATGAAGCAAGCTAGAATAAATTAGCGTATTCACAATACTTGCGTAGAGCTAGAAAGTTAGTCGATCTCAAAGAAACTTACCGCTTGAATTTAGCAACCAATACAAATATAGAGATATACTCCATGTTGCGGAGGCGATGAGGATCCCCCACAGGAAGGAATTATTTATTTTACCCATATTCACTACGCGAAAGCTACGACACCTTCGTAATGTTATTCAAAACATTACCTACGCCGGAACAGTGATGTAAGTGCAATTCACTTTAATCTCATACTTTTATGATAGTCCACTTCAATAAATAACATAGGAAATTATGTGTTTTGTAAGAACATGAAACTTATTTTGCTATTGTTATTTCAAATCTATCAAAAAAGTGAAGGAAAGTAGGCTTAGCGACACGACGACATCGAGCGTCGATTCAAGACAGGTCGAGATTATGACAGCCAGAACGATTGACAGATTGATACAACAGATGGACTGATAAAGTTGCCAGTCAATCAAATAAATTACCCTCAGAATTTACAAACATCATTATTTCCTTTTAACTTAAAAACCAAGAAAAGTAGATGGAGGTTTGATGGTTTTTTAACCAAATAGATTTTTGTGGTTGTTGTTTGTATTGGTAAGTATGGTTGGATTTTTGGTATGAGTTACTGTCGAGGGAGGGAATATTCAGACACAAAGCAAAATGCTACATTATAAGTCAGGTACTTTGTAGTATGACTGCTTATCATAAATTGGCGGCTGTACTATATTTTCAATAACTATGAATAATATGCAACTGTAGGAACTCTGGGGAATCCATAAACAGGCAACACACCTAATGGTCCAAGATCCCAGAGCTGCCAGACATCACTTATTTTCTAATGGACAAAATATATACGATTGAGTAGTGTTGGGGTGTACTATCATCATATGACTAGTTGCTACCTTGACCAGACGGCCATTTTTCAGATATCAACCAATCAAGGTACATAGAAACACTGCTTACCTCACTTAAATTCTGATGGCTGATTTTAACATATATTTCACACAATATCATTAAAAATCAGGATTCATTACTCCCAGACACATGCGGTCGGCGGTTTTACCTTACAGACGCTTTAAAGCTATGAAAAAAATTTTACTTTTACTTATTTTCTGATGCTCGATTTTTATATAATGTTATTCAAACAACTAAAAAGTGCTCATCTGACCGCAATAATTATAGAATTGTTCCTTACAAACTATTTTATTAGAAAAACTTAACTAAATTCAATTTGAAAAAAAAAATCAAAAACAGTTGGGTCTGGTGAATGTTTGGCCCCTTAGATCGGTCTGTCCGTTTGCAAAACGTTTTAAAATAGTTGTTTGAATAACATATATAAAAATCAAGCATCGCAAAATAAGTAAAATTAAGTAAAAGTAAAATTTTTTTCATAGCTTTAAAGCGTCTGTAAGGTAAAACCGCCGACCGCATGTGTCTGGGAGTAATGAAACCTGATTTTTAATGATATTGTGTGAAATATATGTTAAAATCAGCCATCAGAATTTAAGTTAGGTGAGCAGTGTTTCTATGTACCTTGATTGGTTGATATCTGAAAAATGGCCGTCTGGTCAAGGTAGCAACTAGTCATATGATGATAGTACACCCCACCACTACTCAATCGTATATATTTTGTCCATTAGAAAATAAGTGATGTCTGGCGGCTCTGGGATCTTCCTCTATAATTTATTGATTTTGTCCGCCAAGTGGCGGGAAGCTTTGAATGAGGGTTTTCGCGTATGAGAAATTCACTAGATGGCAATACGTGGGCGCGAGGTCCAACTGCCGCATGATTGGTTATTTTTGACGTGACATTGACAGACATGTCAATATTCACCAATCATGCTGCAGTTGGACCTCACGCCTACGTATTGCCATCTAGTGAATTTCTCATACGCGAAAACCCTAATTGAAACAATATTCTCTTTGGTCGCGGGGTTCACACGGTAGTTATCTCTGCACAATGTTATTTTGTATGGCACTGTTATATCAATATTTGAATATTAATTCTACACATCGCTATAGTTAAATGTATGTCGCTGATGACATAAAAAGTACCTAGGTATAATACATATGTATTACACTTAGCTAGTTGCCAGTTCTTTTTTGGTTTCTTAACTGACATACGCATACGTTGAAGACTTGACGTAGCCTCGTCATCATCACCGGACTTCCTGGGGAGCGTATGGCTCTCACCGGAGACATCTCTGAATATGTGGCGCCTATTCGCTATGATGAAGTCTTTGACACGTCCACTTCCTATGGCTCCTCTTAAGAACTCTTTCATTAAGAAAAGCCCCTTCCGTTTGAAGAAGTTGACGAGCATAGCCTCTCTGGCCGCGCTACCTCAAATTAAACATCTGAGCTGAGTATTAAACTGTGGTCCGGCCACAGAGTAACACCCCCCGACAACATTGGTCTTGGTAGTGAAGTAAAGGGCCCTTGATATGTCATCGAACATTTTCTCCACTTCATCGTCAGAGCCTGAAAAGGCACGTACACTTCCAGCACTTTGCCTCTTAGCGAGCTTAATGATGACCATGTTCGACACATCAAACATTCTAAATTTACACTTCGTTGTCGGAGATGGACTTATTGACCAGATACCCGACGGCACAGCAGATAGCTCTAGGGTAATATTGTCCTCTCTGGTCACCGTACAAGCCTAGTTATTACACCTCAAGTTGCCCTAGATGCTCGTCAAGCTGTAACCTGGTTCTGTTGTAGGTACGTAGCCAGGGTCACCATCGATACCATGGTCGCATCATGACGATGTTCAGTGGGATTACCATGACGGGGTGCCGTGACATTTTACACTTATGCATATACTTACTTTAAATGGGTTTTGCCTACATTCGCCATAGTGGACTGAGGGTCGGTAAAGTTGGGGTACCTAACGACAAATGCAAGTATTATTTAGCGCCGTGGCAAAAGCATGAAAAACTTTTTATTCATACTTCAAAAATAACAACCAAATGGCAAATTGTTAATTGATAATTAGAGGATATGACTATTTCCTATTAAAGTCTACACTGTCTTCTTTCATTATTAAGACAAAAAAATATATCCTTTTGGTATTAAATATTGGCGCAGGTATCTGCGCAAACGGGGGACTTCACTCCGCGGCGGAACAAAACGTATGCTTATGATATTCAACTCGTTTGCGTTACTCGTTACAGCTGTAAACGTTCTAATGGAGCGGACAAAAATTTAATATTAGCGGATGGACAAAAATTCCTCGTCTGCGCAAACTACAATGAGGGTTTTCGCGTATAAGAACTTCACTAGATGGCAATACGTAGGCGTCAGGTCCAACTGCAGCGTGATTGGTTATTTTTGACGTGACATTGACAGACATGTTAATATTCACCAATCACGAAGCAGTTAGACCTCATATCTGCGTCTTGCCATCTAGTGGATATGTCGCAGTCGTATTGTATAATCCGCTGTATTACATTACGGCTAGTCGTTATAAAAAACAGGGCCGTAATGTATTACGGCGGAACAACGATTAGCCGGATTGTCATTACGATACGTTCTACATTTTGGCGTCTCACAATCAGCCGTATTGCACTTTATTCAATAATTTAGGGTGACTACGTCACGTGATAACAAAATAAAACAGGGTTTAGTTGGAAATCAATTTTAAAGAGAAAAATAAAGGTTATTAACCTACTCGGTATGTAATAGGTTTGTACTTTGTGTTGTGTAGGTGCGAAAGTATAATACATAATATAAAAACAAAAGTTTTTTTTAAGTAATTAAGGATTAGAAACTAAGTAAGTAATACACTTAGTATTTGGGTTTAGTATTTTCGAGTACTTATTTAGAACACAGCATTCAATTTCTTTAAATTTTTGTGAAACATTTTCTGTATTCGAGGCCATTGTTGTTGTTATGACAGCTAGCGCCGCGAGCGCTAGACATAGGAACTAAAAACTGTCAAAGAGGCGGTTAACGACCCGCTCTTTGACATTACGGCTAGCCGCATTAAAGAACGTTTAGCGCCGAATACATCCCGGCGGAATTTCATTCAGCCTTATTCAATCCGGCTAATCGTTGATCCGCCGTAATACATAACGGCCCTGTTTTTGATAACGGCTAGCTGTAATGTAATACGGCGGATTATACAATCCGACTGCGACAGATATCTTATACGCGAACACCCTCATTAAATAGGTACTACGGATACCAATAAGGTCTCACCCAAACGAAACTTCATTGTACCAATAAGTATCTATTTAACTACATTATTAGCTATGAGAATAGACTAGATCCGGTCGAGGATAGATTTTCTCGATGTTTAGATATTTCTAAGCTCTCCACCTACACGGGCAAAATACCGAGAAAGTAAGATTTATAATACCTACTACTCTCGTCTTAGAGCTACTTAGAGCTATAATGTTTTGAAATTGGAAAAAAATACATTCATGTCTGAATGAATGGGGACTTGAACCCACGATCTTGGGCTATTGCTGGCTACGCTCTAAACCAGTAGTTATATAACAATACGATATTTATAATTTCAAATGGTTAATTAGGCAGCAAAATCACGTCTTGACTAATGAACTGCATCTCCTAAACTTTGCAACCCGCCTACCCTCTGTTCCTGCACTAATTATAAATAAATATAAATAAATATCTGGGACATTTCCACACACGGTCATCTGACCCCAAACTAAGCAGAGCTTGTACTATGGGCGTCAGAGACTGATATACATACATATTATATATTTATAAATACATACTTAAATACATAATCACACCCAGACACGGAACAAACACCGATGTTCATCACACAAATATTTGTCCCGAGTGGGAATCGAACCCACGACTCTCGGAACCGCCAGCCAGGGTCACTAACCACTGTTCCACCGAATCAGACAAATTAGTAGGTCAATATAGATACCACTATTGAACAGTATGAAATGAAATGAAATTTATTTTTTGAAAAAAAAAGAAAATAAAACTATAATACACTAGCGTTACAAAACAATTTACAAGAATAATTTTAAACTGTCATGGTTACACACATTAGAAAACAAAATAGGTAACATGGTAAATATCCCGGATTACTATCCGGGTTATTTACGTTATAAAATAAATGAAGAAGAAGAAGAAGAATATGAAGTTATAAAATAAACAGAATCTTAAGTACATCGTGTTATAAGATTTAATACAGGACTTAACGTAGCATCTAAGAAAAGTTGTAGCTTCCGCTCAGATGCAGCTCTACCTACCTAGTGTACGGGCGAGTGTAACGTAGCCTAAGAAGGCACCTGCTGGACACAATTCAATAGGGATCGTGTGCGGTTCGGCGCCCACTTGTATCCAACACTCCCATGCACCACATACAAGTTTAACCCTCATATTACCTTTTAGAATACCTTCTAAGAACTATTATTTCTACCGAGAGTGTGAGTCACACCTTCATTGGTGATCCTCGATAAGTATTAGGTGGTGAGCGCACAAAAATTATAAAAGCCCTTGCGTCATAGTAAACTGCCAAATGTACAATTTGATGACATTATATTTCAATCTGCCGAAGATAAACCATAAAACGCTCTATCTTCCAATCCCTTTGTGCAATGTTTGGTTCTCATATATAATTTCCACACATTCAGCTTTCATCAATCTTCTTCCCCGCACACTAAATAAATCTAGTTATTAAATTCCCATTTCCTTTACCGACGGCAAAACTATTTCAGTGTAATTCCAAGCTTAGATCCTTTGTATTTAGTATGCGCTTCAGATGAAATGGGAGGGTGGGTGGGTGAGTACCTTCATTACTCTCTCATGTTTCTCTAACAAATATCTATTAGAGTAGATTTGAAAATATTGGAGTACTTAAGGTAGGTATTATAGCATAAATTGCGATAGCGAGAATTCTGAATTAGCCTGGGAAATGTTCCAGGAAAAGCCTCTATTAAACCTTTGCTCTCCTTGTGTACCTGTTTGAATGCGAGGATATCATATTCTGGCAGGAAATAGTCTGCCGCTATCAATTCCGACGAATCGGTATTGCGCATACTCCGATGAAAATACATGGTAAATTGTTAAGCTCTTAAAAAATAAAACAGAAACTTAACACTAAGTAAATTTTATTCGCGGATCAATACTACGCACATAAAATGCTAGCCCACAAGTATCAACGTATCACTGACAAATTTGTATGGAGGTACTTCTAAATTCAAGGGCGCAGGTCCTTTCCGCGCTCTGCCCATGTTGTCGTAATGGCTGCCGTGGCAGGGACAGTAGAACCCTCCGGCCCAGTCGCCGGAGTTGGGTATCGGGACGCAGCCCAGGTGCGTGCAGATGCCGATGACCACCAGCCACTCGGGCTTCATGCACCGCTGCTCCTCGGTCTGGGGGTCCCTCAGGGCCGACATGGGGGTCGCTTGCTCCGCGGCGATGTCGGCCTCCGTGCGATTTTTGATGAATAACGGCTTCCCTCTCCATTTGTAAGACACCGTCGCCCCTGGAGCTACCTTGGAAATGTCGACTTCGATCGACGCCAAAGCCAATACGTCTGCTGGCGCTGCCATGTAAGACGCTAGATCATATAAAAAGGTTTTCGCCGCATAACCTCCCATTAGGTAACCAAAGAAGCCGACCACATAAGTGTATCCGGGCTTGCCGTCCCCTGAACCCCACGCGGTCCTCCTAACGTCTACGTAATCATCTTTTCTGTAGCGGTCGAAATTGGGGAATTCCACATCGCGGTGGAGCTTTGGTGGTGGACATTTGAAACGCACTTGTGTGCACAAGAGACCCACTGGCGGTAGAAACTGTAAACAAGGCCCTGGCAGACCCTTTATAGGAGAAGGGTTGCTAGTATCCAATTTCCGTTTTTCCGGGTCTATTTCCACCAATTGCGCCGGTTTAATGGTATTTTTACAACACGGAATAGTCCAAAAGTTTATCCTGCCATAACGAGACAGACAGCCACCATTTAAGAGATTCATAATACGAATTCCTTAGTGTGTAAGTTTTACACCATTCTTATAAAACAGTCATTCACAATATTGAATACATTCATGTAACAAACTTTCCAAAAAAATATTATAATTTTATTATTTTGATCATGACATGACATAACGTGACGCAACGATGTCAAATAATTTATTCTAAATACAAATGTATAGCAACTCTATGGCCATGCCTTATACTTGTTGGGTGGAGCTGCTCATCACTAAACAAATACGTGCGACTGTAATAGTGCGACAAGCATATTTTGGCGTGTGGCAGAATTATCCAAAATATCCTTGTCGCACTATATCTACTACCTGAAAGGTTTTCGCACATTACTTAAAGTTTTTGAGATATTAGGGAAAAAGTCATTTGTTTAATAACTCCCGTGATTCAGATCATTATCAATATCAGATCTTTGTACCTTTATTTTTATCTGGATGTTACTCTTAGATTTTAATAAAGTACACTGACAGGAAATTTTTGTTTGATAGCTTTTGTAAGTTAATATCTTAACAATGAAACGCATTGTTAACGAAGTGTCTGATGCAGACGCCCACGCCTCTTTCTTCTTGCATTCACGTACAAACAACTTACCATCTCTGCTACCTACTCGTAGCTTGCTCGAAATGTTTTTAAGAGCAACGCTTACTTGGCTATTAGAATCGCTGGTCCTATTTGAATAATATTATTTATTATAGTATTTGACTATTTGAGATAAAATCAATAAACTAACCTATGGTGTGATATCCAAATGATAAAACAAACGAAAAAGGCCGTAGACACCCCTTATAATTTAAACCTAAAGGTAGACAAAGATTACCTAAACCTTGTCGATTTGAAATATCTCGAGTTATATGTAGCTTTCAGTATATAAACCTAACATGTGATATCGACCCAAGAACGTGAGAGCTGAGCTAGCTCGAATGGAAGTTCCGATTCCTTCTAAGAATTTATTTTCCCCATGACCCGCGCTCCAGAGCATCCACTCTATTGAACAGACAAGTGTAAGATCCAATACTGTTTTGAGAATTGTATTGTCTCAAGAGTCACCGTGCGGTAGGTAAGATAGTTGTGTTTATTCAACTGTGTAACGTGGTGTATTTAATAAGATTTCACAGTTCAGACCCTGAAAGCATCTTATGTCCTATACCATTATCCGAAAGGTAGTTCAGTAATTAAAATAAAGCTGTAAACATGCTTTGAGACCTAATTAAATATTCATCATGGATGCTAGTTATCTCATACCAAATCGTCCGCACCTTGAATGGAAAGGAATGCAGCGAATGACATGAAGAGCCATTGAGGTAAGTGGTTAGGTTTCACAAAGCATTTCTGAGCAACTAACTAATCTATTAATGCAATATGAATGGCTCAAGTTTCATACGTATTTAGTTGAATATACGTATAATGTACGTACAACATTTACACGATTAGGTTAATTACATTGCTTTAACTAACTATCACCAATCATTACCTGTTACGAGTATTGGGATGTTTCTCGTAACTATCGAGTTTTTTGAGAATCATACCATAGCTGTGATTTACAACTGTATGTAAAATTTATTACAAATAAAGCTTTTTGATTTTTTATTTTCACGGAATACTCATATGCGCTTGACCGCTTACCATTAGGTAGAGTGAGGTCAATCTGAAGCCTTTTGTATTTTTTCATAAAGCGTAGGTTTTTATTTAGTTATTTCATAAGAAACATTGTAGTGTTTATTACAAGTTTAAATCCGATGCCACGTAGTTATTACCTTAATTTGATATATTCATATTATCATAAATGGTATTTAAACCTTTATGGCATCGCGTCAATTGATAAGTAAGGAAAATGTGTAGGTACAATAGGTAGAAATGGATACAAAAACTTGTGTAGAGACCGATCATACATACTTGTGTTATGTATTTGTAAGGAGTTTGTTTAGGTACCAGTATCTAACGTGTAACAATACTAATGTGGATATGATGTCTCGTTTTTTCCAACTCTTAACATCGGGTCATGGCTGATGGTTATTAATATAAGGCCGTAAAGAAAAACCTCGCCTGGGTTAAGAAGCTTTTCCGATATCTCTATGAACTCAACAGCATATCTTTAGGACTTAGTTAATAAAATTATAATTTTTCGGTAAACTTTTCAGGGAAGTTAAAATTGGTGGTAAGGACATACATACTACGTACCTTAAATGGTCGCGAGCGAACATGATTGGTGTAACCCAGTCGAAACGTCGGGCAGTAAGTAGCTATGTATTTGCTACGCGCGTAGTGTAGTGTAGTGTAATGGAACGCGAAACTCTAAAATCATACATGCTATGTACCTGTGTACCGAGCTGGCGTTAAGGTAGGGCGCGGTTGAGCAATCTCCCAAGGCATTATTACTGGATGGGCGCAATGACATAAAATTAGTGACTACTTCAAACAGGGGTAGGGGGGTGGCCGTAGATTATAACTAGCCCTGGGCCCTATGGCAAGTAAAATGTATATTCCCACACAAATAGTAAGAATACACTTTCATTACTCTATTACTTATTAAAACCATTTCTATAAAATCAAATATAAACTACCTGACTGTTATTAGTTATTTATTAGTTAACCAAAATTATCCTCGCATATGAAGTATAATAAAGGTATGGCTAAGATCTTTGAGCTTCTCTGTCATCCAAAATGCATCATCTCAGCTCTTTGACAATATCACCTAAGTGTAAACTCGCGTAACGAACTGTTATTCAATATCAATTATGATGCGCGCTAAGCTCTCTCGCAGTACCCATCATCCGTCTAACAACTTCCTTTGTAGTCTATAACCTGGAATGTTAGGGTTCCCGCTAGTTTTCGTCACAGAAAAAAGGTGGGCGGCTCAACTTACCTAACTTCTTTGAATAATTTAAAAATTACTTAACCATTGATGACACCTTCATAAGTATCATGCATTAACTATCTACTTTAAAAAATAGCAAATGTCCTAATAACTTTTTTAATGTTCAGTTTAACACCTGACCCCACCTGCATTACTACACCGTACATTGATTTAACCTCGGGATAACTCGCTCAAGAACTCGAGTTAAGAATATCAGGATCAACTGAATATACACGGAATCCGAACCTGCCACCGGCCTCAAGAGAGAGCAATACCAGGTCTAAATAAAAACTTTCTAATAAAGTGAAAGTTGATACTTAAACAAGGGATTAAGTAATTAACATAATCATCGTGATCATCATCATCTCAGCCTATTAATGTCCACTGCTGTTATGTCCAGTTTGACCTCTTCCAAAATAATAATGTATGGACAATAATTATAAAGTGTTTATACATTGTAAACGGAAAACTAATAATGATAGGAACCGATTCAAATGCTTTCTGATCACGGATTCTAAATTAACAACATTTCCGTTTTCAATAATCTTTTGCAGTTTGATATCGCAGTACCTAAATTAGGTGCATATAAAGCTTTTACCGCAACACCGTCCTGTTGAAACAATATGGTTATTGAAACGGAAACGTGATCGAAAGCCGTCTATGGATTTTCCATAGAGGCGTGAATTTAATCTGTAGGCAGGTAAAGTAGAATCTAAAAGGCACTAAATACATAGAAGGGGCGGCCTAAACCTTGTGACTGGACAGCCCTGTCCTGTATTAAATAGGTACTTTAAATCTAAACGTATAATAAAATTGTAACAGATCGCTGTCTGTAGATAGATGATAATGACAAAATAATATTTTAGGAAACCTTTATCAAATCAACGCAGTAGATAACTACTAATACCCCAAAATATTTTTAGTTTATCTGTTTACAAAAAAAGCTGTCTAATGCCTCTTTTCTATGTGGATGTCGCTGGAACAAATAGTAAGTAAATATAACACAACTAACACACCATATGTATTGACATAAGTACCTACATTGTTCCGATTTTAGTCCAGTCATTTAAGCTTAAATTAGGTAAGAATCTCGGAATTCGAGATACCCAGCTGTAAGTCTGTAAATACTTAGATATTGACACCCTAAAGGTGGTCTCAAAACCTACATATGGTAGGGTGTACGCAACTATTAAATTTTCAATGTCAAATGTCACAAATAGCAGTTTTAAGCACTTTTGAGCGAAACGGGAAGTTTTATCATAAAAGTGTGTAGGAGGAAATTACTTATCATCTATTTATCTATAAAAATTGTCTGTACGCTTTATTCCTAAGATTCACCATTTCAGAGATAAAGCGATGCAAATAGTTGAAAATGTTGTATTTTCAAAAGCTTCCAGGCCCACGTGCGATTGTGCTAGACAGTTACAATTTTCACAAATGATGTATTTCAATAGCTTCTATAACATCTAATACTAGAAAAAGCTTGAAACCAATGTTTAAGTGGGTTCTCATACAAAAATTATGGTTTTTTTTTCTCACACTTGGAAGATTTTTAATGTGGTTACCTCAGTAAAACTATTCCAGTCAACACCATTTCTACATGAAGTACACGTTCTTCTTATGGGAGCCCCTTAAATAATCGCTTTATGTTGTTTTTAGTATTATAAGTCTTTCGCGTTTCAGTGCATTAAAACTGCTTATTATGGGTCAAAAAGTACGAAATAACCAATTATTAGAAGTATAACTGAAAAAAAGAAACATTTTACAAATGTTAACAGTCCATCTAACTCTATTATGAACGTGAAGTTCATATTAACCAAATTTCAATTTAATGTAACGCAGAAATCTTAAATCTTCTGAATACTGAAAACAACACAAAACAATTATTTAACTAGGCTTCCTTATAAACAACGTTTTCTTCACGTATAAAAGGTGTCGTCTGGAATAGGTTTACTGGGGTAACCACGTTAAAAACTGGCCAAGTGTAAGACACAATTTTTGTATGAGAACCCACTTAAACATTGGTTTTAAGATTTTTCTAGTATAAGGTGTTATAGAGGCTACTAAAATACATCATTCGTGAAAATTTTAACTGTCTAGCACAATCGCACGTGGGCCTGGAAGCTTTTGAAAATACAACTTTTTCAACTATTTGCATCGCTGTATCTCTGAAATGGTGAATCTTATGAATAAAACATACAGACAATTTTTATAGATAAATAGAAGATAAGTAATTTTCTCCTACACACTTTTATGATAAAACTTCCCGTTTCGCTCAAAAGTTCATAAAACTGATATTTGTGACATTTGACCTTGAAAATTTAATAGTTGCGTACACCCTACAATATGTAGGTTTTGAGATAACTTTTAGGACGTCAATATACAAGTATTTACAGACTTACAGCTGGGTATCTCGAATTCCGAGATTTTTTCCTAATTTGACTGGACTATTTCGAGATAAGTTATTTAAGCAATGGAGAATGCTACTGTGTCTCAATTTTACAATGGTACATTATGTATTGGCATGATGAATATATTTGTAAAACGAATGTATATTTTAGAACATAAAAGTACAAAAAATTGTTTTTTTTTAATGTAAAAGTACAATTTAATGAAATAGTTAAGTTACCGGACGCTCAAAAGCTAACGCCACTTGCTTCAGAAATGAAATCTCAAAGACCTAAGACAAAATCGCTGCATCTCCATGAAAAGGAAACGAGCTATCAAATATCAGACACGCCCTTTTCACTCACCAAGTTGTCGGAGTTATATTAATTAGTACATTTGATGTACTCTAGCTTTCTGTCTGGCCTTTCAGTCTCTCAACTCGACGTCAATTTCAGTATGATGGCGTCGGAAAATATGTGAATAACTTAACGGAAATTTTCAATTTAACTACCAAACAGTCAATACATAATCCGCACCTCTGAAGCCTTTGATGACTATTTACAAATACTCAAAGGACCGTCTAAGTTTTACTCTCGTCTCTCATAAAGCGCTATTTGATGTAAATTCTCTGTGTACGACTAGGTAACCGTTTAGGTAGTTTAGAATTTAATATCACTGCAGATTGTTTATCTGGAGTTGGCTCAGAGGTGTATTAAGATGACCTATAGAGAGCGCAGAGTAGATTATATTTTGTAAGCTAGAACAAGCGAAGTTCCCAGCTTCTGACCTATTGTGGGCGCATGTTATCAAGTGTGCTTGGTACATGTTTGGTTAGTGATATTATATTTTCTGCGTGGTATCCATTCCATGTTTAGAGCTCTAATCGGGACTGTAAACAAGCTGGATTGTAAGTGTTCTTAAACTGTCAGAAGTGGTGCAAGGCGTGGGCGGTGTGGGCGACCGCCTACGGCGTCGCAGCAAAGAGGCCCGCGCTCCTGTTTCAAGACAGTTGTAATAACTCTGTGGGCGGGGGTGGCTTGCATTAGCAAATATCGACGACAAACCAGAGGCCAGGGCAAAATGTCTCGCCCACATGCAATGTAAGCCTTGCCTAACTAACTTTGCCCTTTATAATGAAATATCAAAGATAAATCAAATTCGTTATCAAATTTCGACCTTATGTCTCTTTTATGTATAAAGCAGTCAAGTGCGAGTCGGACTCGCGCAAAGTTCCACAAAATTATATTTTAATTTAACGATATGTTTTCGAAATTAAAGGTAAATATTTCAACAATTATTAGAGATCCGTTTGTTGACTCATTCTTTAATTGCAGTGCAGTGATAATTCATTACACAATAAATCTGAATCCGGGCTCAGGCCCGGATTCAGATTTATTAAGAACGTAAGTCGGCCCATGGTCAGCATGGGCCGACTTACGTTTCTAGCTCATTAATAAGCGGATAGAAAATTAGCTGAATGTTAAAATAACTTTGATTTCGATTGGTATTTTTCTAATTTACGTACATTTGAACAATATGGACAGTTTTTTATGTTCGACTATGAAGATAAGTACTGCAATAAGAAATGGCAAGAAGTTAGATTTGTATAATATGAACCAAAGTTGAGAATTTCTGTAACTATTGTAGGTAGTCGCTGATGTAAGCAACATTTTGAGAAGGCTAGACTGTTAGGGCGGCGGCTATTAGGAGCCCGCAAATTAGGACCACACAGCAATTAACCCTACAAGGCTCAATTTTTTTTTTCGCGGCGAAAAAAATATATTTGATTTAGTTAGTGATAAGAAGCCAGGGAAAAATAATAAAAAAAATAAAACAACAATAATTTTCAGATAAATCCAGTTTTTATTGCAGTTCCATATATGGTACACTGAGCCTTCACTATACTTTTTGGTAATAAACTAGAACAATTGAATTGTTTTATAAACACTTTCCTATTTGATTTTTTTTTAAATAAGTGACTTATAATAAGCATTTATATAAAATATAATGTATTTTCTATTAAAAATACCTATTGCTGAAATTTCCAAAAACAGTTTAGTCCTTTATTTAAGCAAATTTCTACTCGAAATTTTCCACAAGATATGAAGGTTTTTCCTTTGCAACCAGGATATTTGCATCATTGTCTTTTTCGTCCAAAATAGGAAAATGTTCAAATCCATCTTATCTGACATCAAGCGGAGGCAGTTCTGCTGTATTAGGATTTTTCCTTCTTTTTTAAATTTCATCAGATAAACATGGACTACCTCTCTTTTTGTACATACATAAAATCTTTACATACATACATAAAATCACGCCTTTTCCTAGAGAAGTAGGCAAAGATCACTTCCTGCCATGTGGTACGATCCTGGCACACCACTTTCGCTTCATCCATATCCATCAACCTCTTCATGAATGCTAGATTACGGGTACTTTTGAATATAATAATATATAGGTACTATATATTATAATGATTAACTTTTTCCTACTTCAAATTTGAAGTTTTTTCTGTTGCAGTGGCGTTAGCGTATGCTGCTGCTCCCCAACTCTTCTGTACAATAACCAGCTATTGATAAGAGTTACATCTAGAAGATGGTAAAATAAACTCAAAAACCATTTTCTGGTCAATGGAATTAGATTTTTTGGAAAATGAGGGTATTGAAACGTTGTTTTTTTTTTCATTTTGGTGACAGTCACAGTGTCAGGGATTCTAGTTATACGAAAAAATAGCGTTACTCATAGTCAATGACCGTCTACGTGCCCCAGATTGTCTTATAGTACCTGTAGTTGTCTCTAAATTCCCTCCTGATGTACTCGCCTGATAGGCTGAGGGTTTATTGCTTCTGGCTGACGATTGTCAATATCCATGACAACCTCGTTGGCGGGAGATGAACACAGATGCCTCAGCGGCTATATTGAAGTTTCCACGTCACTGAGTGATTCAGATAAAAAATGTTGGACAGACTGAATTTTCTCAATGTCTTCATCACACTCAGCATCAGAAAAATCGTCTTTATCTTCACTCCAAGAAGAATAGTTCAGTAAACCTTCAATTTCTTCATTACTCAATATTCTTTTCGCCATAATCTGCAATAAAATCTAAGGATTCAGAAGACAAGTTTCCATAAGTATGTAGTTGTTAAACAAGCGTCAAAGCTCAATGTACCGCAAGTGGAACAAAGATAAAATTGTGATTTACTAATAGGTAAACTTCAGTAATATAAAAAAACAACTTACCTTTGCAAAATATACAATTTGTTACAGTACAAAAAATTTTTTTCGAACTCAGAAGTATTATCTAAGTAATTTTTATAGATTTTTGAATTCACACGAACGGCTAACGTTACACTTTTATCCAAAATTTCATACAAAAACCACAATAACAAAAAAAGTCACGACATCTAATTATAATGGGCTGTATTACTATGATGCTGCATATCTAAAGTTTCTTTTAAGATGTCATAAGTTGGCGGTATTCATATTTTGTAGCTGTAGGAACGATAAAAAATAGATGTTCCACATATGGCACTGGGTGCCTTGTAGGGTTAATTCTGAAACTGTATGTTACCTACTGGCGGCTAAAGTGTATACCTACGCCACTTTATAGTACAGGGTCCGTCCGATTTCGTCCACGGCCGAGAAGGTAGTAATACTTATAATGCACAAGAGTGCTCGCTAAAAGAAGTGCATTCAGTTGATTCAGTTCCCTCATCCTGATAGTTTGATGACAGGGCAATCCGACATGACCATTTACTATCAACTGCCCAACGAGGCAGTTCATGTTACTGATGGCACTGCTACTATAAGCAGTGCCCGCGACTTCGTCCGCGTGGAATAGTTATTTGTACGGTTTAGGGTTTTTCATACAAAAGGATTTTCCGCTAATTCCCGTTCCCGTTGTAATTTCGGGAATTCCTTTCTTAATGCACCTCTACGGTACCTAGGCTACGTCCCTTCCAAATTTAAACGGCTTTAGGCTACCTTTTATTTTGTGCGTTGATATGTCAGTCAGTCAGTTACTCCTTTTATATATTTAGATTATGTGATCTATGGCCTCTAGGACGAGAATATAAGCTAAGTACCTACGTTCGTCAACAAAGCAGGAAACTGGAGAACCCCAGCACATTGCACCATATCGATTAGGCAACTGAGTTTTGAGGAGTTAATGTCCACAGGCACACTTGGTGTACAAGTGCCAAGGTTCCATGACGTAACGACGTGAAAGTCGGGCCGCGCGTGCGCAAACGAGCGCGCATCGCCCGCCTGCTCGGACTTGCGCGTGAGTACGTTCCGTTGCACTTGCGAATTTGTTTTGCGAACGTACCTACAACCTGCCTGTACGCGATTACTTAATAGTGCAAAGAGAAGCCCCGTACTGATCTCCTCGTGTACGCTTCTAAGGACCTGGTGAATAGCGAAGAAGTGAGTCAATTGTTTATTTTATTATTGCGATAATTGCATAATTATTTGGATAGATGTTCGTGGTGGTCAGGAATTACTTATTTTTAACTATTATTGTAATATTATATTCGTCTATACATTACATATTTTGTCCGACGTTAGTAATTCTTCTCTCTATATGTAAGAAATCTAATAAACAAACATTAACCGATATTAATTTTAATACGAAATAATTAAGAATAAATATACAAACCTCCGTCCATTATAAATCAAATTAAAATACAACCATTAATTTATGTGATAGGTTACAGTGAAACAATTCAATTTCGCAACCACCAATTACCATCAATTATTACATTTTATAACCACATCGTGGCTCTACTAGCTGGTATTCCGCTAATGAGGCATCATGGCGTTTCAATTACAAACACGAGAAACGTTTCCAATTAATATATTGTGACTAAAATCAGTAAATTATTTGTGTGGACAATACATTGAAAATTCTACGGAAATCATGTGCATCGCTGCATTAAGCGAGTACCAGATAGGCACTGTGCTCCAATGAGGCCTGTGCTTTATAATGATGCTTTAAAACTAGAGTAGTTGAGCGTGCAATGTAGATAACTGTATTAATTAAAATTGGCATTTGCCAAAATTGGGTAGATTGGCCATTACTGTGATTTTAGGAAATATCTACTTAATGGGTTCTAAGTAAGAATAAAAAAATAGATGTAGGTACAGTTTACTTACACTAAATAACACCTCCTAAATTAAACCCCTAAGGTGTAGTTAAGAAAGGGTGTTTCTCATACTACCTAATCGATTTCTGTCCAAAAAAGGTATACATACAATTTGTTTCTGGTAGGTTTATGAGTCGTCTAAGAGTTTATGTATTGGTATACACTATTGTTATTTTATAAGAAAATTCATAAAATAATATAATTCTTACTCGTGAATATTTATCGTTATCAATTTGATATCCTTTCCTCAGTACCTTTTGTTGCCGAAATGTCTTTAACGATCGATGTAAACTACTCTGTTATTATGAAAAACAACAAACATTTTGTTTTCGCCTTTAATAAACAAGTAGGTACAACTTATTCATAACAATATGATAAATGTAAAATAAAAAAACTCCAGTATACTAGAGCATTAAAAAATAAGTAAAATAACATGAGCAACTACATTACAACTCTTGCTCATAATTCCACGCCACGGTCATAAAATATAACCAAATTTCGAGGTAAAACGTGACAAATACTAGAGCCAAAGTTAACAGAGGGATAGAGACTTTCTTCACCAAGCACGTGTCTGGGATGAAGAAGCACGCGACTGGGCCGGATATGGCGAGTACGATGATGAGTAAGCACAGGATGAACAAGACCATCACGCCTGCGGTCACCGCGCCGCGCTTCTTGCCCACGCTGCCGATCAGCAGGAACGCATTCGCCACCAACAGCAGGATCGACGACAGCCCCAACGTCACCAGCACAAGCTTCTTAATATCATCGTCCAACTGAGACGGCGTCACCGAAAATATCGACATAATCAAATTCTCCGCAATACCGTACAAAATAATTCCGGCGATACCCAACCCTCCAGTTGCTATACCGAATAAGGATATCAAATACGTAGCATATTTTGGAGGAAACACACCAAAACATCGGCGCACTTCTGGCAAATCCAAATCCATGAATTATCGGCTAAGGTCCTCTCAAAGTGCACTTAGGAAAGTTATGTACTTATTACTCTTATTGATTTTTCAGAAAGTAAAAAAATTTTACAATTTATTTACACAATAAAACTCATTTAACATAACGGTGACAGTTAGTCTTGGGTCTATCCAACAGATTAATAATGTAAACTAAATATCTATTACGTTGATCAGCAAGGAGTTTATACTCTAAAATACATTATCTATGTAGGTATTATTTACATTGACAAATCGGAATCACTATAACACAACAATATAAAGGGGTAGTAGACTAGACATAGACGGTAGCACTATGTAGGTATTGTAGATTCTGTACATTTTAAGAACGAAAATAATAACACAATTATGCTCTTTTTATTACCGGCATTCTTATTTGGATGCACCTTTAGTTTAGTTATATTATCACCCAACAGAAAACCAATCTAGCGGATTAATCATAAGTTGCAAAGTAAAAGGTAATACTAGGAACTCTATACATACGAGTGTGAATCGGATTCAGGAGGGGTGTGATGTGATGGGGAGTAAATTGAATATTTCAAACAACGGGAGATGCCTGTAGCTGCTAAAGGCTATTACAGTTTTTTCCCGGATCAATCTGACACTGAACATAACGGCCGTATGCTGTGAAATGTCCAGTATATTTTTTAAACGGGTAGTGCGTATGGATCTCTGAATGTTTTACAAAATATAGTTCAGTGTGAGGAACATGAAGAGGCGCGACATTATACTTGTGCAATGTACGTTACCTTATAATGTAAAAGAGTCATGTGAAATATAAATGTGTATATCAGATGTAGACATACATAAAACAAGTGAATTAATCGCTATAAGTAAATATTAGTCTTTATGGGTCTATACGCGTTATTAGGAGTAGCAAAATTCGACTGGGTTACACCAATCGTGGTCGCGAGCGAACTCGATCAATCGCTATAAGCGTTGCTAAAAGTAACATATTTTTCAAAGCTAATATATTGTTTTATTGTTTTTATTTTTGTCCGGATTAGATTCTTAAATCACATTAGAACTCATGGATCGTTGAAATGTGGATTAGTTTTTGTTTATTGTCGTAGGTAGGTACTGTACTTAGACTGTCACGTATCTTAATGGCTTGTAGAAGCCTTCGTCATCACCGGATTCGTCAGGCCAGTTTGTGGCCTAGTGTTAAGTCTTAGTTTGACTTTACCTAAATGGAAAACCGTTTTCTATTTACTTATTTTTTCATTGTAAAAACATAGTGACTAATTAGTGGACGAAAGTGTTGTTACTTTGGCTCCAGTTTTAGGTTAGGTCCCTAAGACGAACGGGTTCTCTGACCCTTTATCTTTAACATTATTTGCCGATCGCGTTCCTTATTTCTCGATATACTTGCCACGTCCATTCCGATTCACATTGTAAGTCCGTGAGTTCATAGGATTTACGTACGTAGATACAAACGTACGTCCGACGCTTTAGCGACAGACGTCTGCGTAAAGGGAATGCAGCCTTTTGAACCCTGTTCGTCTCTGAATGTACCCCACATCGATTAAGTGAATTCCTCTACAATACGAATTATTTGCCTTATGATATGTGAATACTTTGTTGTATACAAAAATTTGGGTTAATTTTAACTAACTTATTGGATCTGGTAATATGATTTTCGTAGCAACTTGAACACCTACTAAGTGTCTGTATTGTTAGTAGTGTGTTTGTCTATAGTGTTTTACATTTAAGTACATTTTTTGTATATTTACTGTTGTCTCCGATATCCGTAACAAAGGTGATTCGCCTTATTTATTCTCTTACTGTATTTCACATGACTTTTTTTTTACAGTATGGTCTATATGAACTTGTTCGTCGTCGTCATGGCTGTGGGGTCTTTGTGTGCCCCAGCCGACGAGCCCGTGCGGGTGGAGCTGCCGGTCTACGACCAGCCCGAGGGTCCGAAGCCCGCAGAACCGTTGGAGCCTGAAAACTATGGTTCCGCTACGAACGACAAATCGTCTCTTGGAAACCTAATAACTCAAAAAAGCTACGAACCCGTTTCGGGCTCACAGACCCTGCCGGTATGTGATACTTTCTTTTGTCGCTTATCGTAATCATCATCATCATCATCATCTCAGTCCACTCCTGGACATTGACCTCTCCAAATGCTAGCCACCCCATCGTAATAAATGCTGTAAATTTTCGCAATGTACCTGAGGGATGTGTCTTCTCTACCTTCTTCTAAGTTTCATTGGCTCGATGGAGCGTTTGATAGTGCCCTGCCCGATAATACGTAGGTTCGATTCTAAACGGACGCCAATGTTTATTCCGTTTCTATCTGCGTACATATTATATTATACTAGTTGACCCGACAGACTTCGTCCTGTCAAAAAAATATGAAAAAGAAAAGGGCTGTTTTTAGGGTTTTCTCGGCAATTATTCGATTTTTTCGCCGTAAGAATCATCCTTGGACATCAACGAACATTTAAAAAAAAGAATTGGCCAAATTGGTTCAGGCGTTGTTGAGTTATGCGCTAACTAACACATTTTGCGATTCATTTTTATATATAAGATGTGTAAACTACTCTTGCTTCTAAAAACCGTAACACAATTGCTTAAACAATTAACTTCGGAATCGATACAATGTACTCGTATGTGATGTTGTGTAATATTTATTTATTGATAGTTAATAACCGTGAAGTTTCCTCTTCAATAAGGTTTATGTGCTCACATTTTGCAGTAAAATATTTGCTTCGCTTCTATCCAGCTAACGAACTATACTCGCAGGTACAACAGTTCGCTACTGCCCGGTCGAATTGGAATCGGACTCTAATGGCTCAACAATTAAGTTCTGAGCTGTAGTATGTATACAATGTTACATAATACTTGTACATGCAATAATTTCAGAGCAATGCAGGTATCAGTTTACTTAGTCCCAAAGCATCCTTTCCGAGGTTTATTATGAAGTAAACTATAAAGAAAGTACCGCAGGTACAAAAGCGTAAATAGTTATAACTAAAAAAGCTAAATATATATCGACACACGAAAAAGACTGTAGCAAACACATTGCTTATTATTGCGTAACGTCGGGCAGTAAGTACCTAGCTAATAAAAAACATACAAAACATAAAAATCTTTTGCCACATCGTGATGGTGTCAATGTCTCTATTGTGTGAAGGCCCTTAGTGAATATTATTAAATCTAAGGATACTTTGCGGCTAATTTGAATGCGTTTTAAATCCTAAGACAAAAAATAAAACCGTTGTAAATTAATTTGTCCTGTAGACAGTTGCTGGAGGCAATTCTAACAATTTCCGCGACTGAGGGAGAAAATGTCATTTTCTGATATAAACATTTCCGTTCGTTGCAAGTGAATTGCAAACGCTAATACTCTAGTAATATTTACGAGGAGGCATTTCTGTCTAGTCTGCTACTTGGATTCATAAAAATATAAGGCATCTAAAAGCAAAATAACATTATGAACAAGTATTTAACTCCATTTCTTTGCTTTGTAACAGCAATTCTCAGCAAAATTAGGTTGGATACCTAAGAATTGCTATTATTTAAAAAATATGGGATCTTAAAGCTGGAAAGATTTGACTCGGCTTTTTTTATTCAACATACAAATATTATTTTTGTTTAATATTTATTTTAATTGACTGCATGTTTGGTCTATTGTTGGCAAGCTTTGCGTAAGAACCGAGAGGTTCTGGTTTGAGTCCGCAGTCGGGCAAATTTTGTGTAAGTTTTTCTGTTATGAAATTACTCAGCCCGTAAACATGAAGTTGGCGGATGAACGTCCGTGCCTCGGAAAGCACGTGAAGCCTGTGGTCCTGCGCCTGATCTCTCATCGGGCATGTCGGATTGCTGTCTCACCGAACTATGAGAGTAATGGAACCGAGAGTGCACTTGTGTTTGTGCGTGCACTTTTGTACTATACTACCTATGAGTCCTATGACCTGGGTAGTGCTCGGCCGCAATGACCGAAATCGGTTGGGTGCCTTATCGTTTAATTGCAACTTCATGTCCTAGGCTGGAACGGTAAACGTCCAAGGCGGCACGGGCTGGTTATCGGGCCCGGTCAACACGCTCGAGGGAGCTCTCCTCGAGAAGGAAGGCTTGGGAAGCTCGCTGCTGTCGAAGAAAGACAAGCTGCACAACTTTGTCGCCGATATCTTCCAGGTACGTAGGTAACTGTCCCTTAGCGTCCTAGCTGAAGAAAACTTATCTACCTAACTTCATCATTCATTCCAGTAGTAAACCATGGTAAGTATGTGCTTGTTGGATTATGTATAAAAATTGTTGTACATATTTTTACATAATATTATAATTATGTATAATCACAGGTATAATACAGTAGATCTACTCTACCTACTCTATTGATAATTTTATCATCATTTTCCCCCGTCCGAAGCCGGGGTTAGTCACGTCCATGATTCAATATTGGTGGTGATATGCCATGTAAAACAATCAACCTTCTGAAAATAAATTGGTCGCTGGCTTTACCCGTCGTGAATTTTGAAAAAACCATCGCCTCATTTTGTAAAGGGCTTTCTCACGCATTTCACTACTTATGCCTACATTAAAAAATCAATTATTACCAGCTGGCCTATTGTCCGGACTGAGCGACTCACTGAGCGACTTGATAACGCGATTCGTGTGGCCGAATACTGGGCCCAATTCGTTTGATTTTGCTATCGACTCGATAAGAAGAAGAAACTTGCCTATTGTGATATTCGTAAACGTTATCAAACAAATAAATGGAAGCTCGATACTCGAGACTCGAGCGAAGGTTGCAATTGGAGTTGCACCATGCACAATCCATATCGAACGCGCAAAGCGTCTCTAAGCGATGCACGTTTTTCCACCTTTTTCGCAACTCGTAGCCCTTTGTATGAAAGGATTTACGGGAACGTTCTACGAATGTAACTTGTATATGAGTACTTTATCTATTTTACAATATTTTGTCGGCATACCTCTGTCTGCGCTTGCCAGCCTCTGAGAACAGATTTTATACGAAGGTATAAAGTTTATAGGTGATCATACGTGCGTGCATTACGCACCTCAAAAGGATAAATGGAACCTTTGTAGAATCACTTTGTTATTGTTGAGTAATACACTTATTCTCATGAAAGCATGAAGATTTCCAAACTGACATGTAAAGAGTTAGATATCATGCAAATAATAAAAATCCGAAAAGAGTCCCTATTGTAGTGGACTGTATTTGTTTGTGCCTATAGGTACCTAATTAAATTCTTAATTAAACCTACTTACTTTGTTTCATCCTGTAATACAATGAATATAAATATTATCTACCTACTACCTCTATATGAAACTCTAAACGGACCTATACATTTACAATATTGAAAATCTGCAATCACCTGGGTATCTTCATATTTATTAATTATTTTTACAACTATTTGTCATCAGCCCGAGCCAATCGTGGATACAATAAAGGAAGAGGAGAAGTATGGGAATAATGGTGACAAATTCTATAGTGCGGGCCGAGCCTTAGTCGGGGGCGCCGAAGGAGTCTCTAACCTAGTCAGCTCAGTTCTTGAAGTGAGTACCTACTTATATATCTGCCTTACTTACATTTAAACTATTTTTTGGTGTAAGTTTGAAACTTCTGTAACTAATATTAGTCACAGAAGCTCCTAACTTAGGCAGCTTAGTTAATGAAGAGAGTAGATATACCTACTTATGTTTATGCCTCAATCTATTCTGTCTAGTCACAATGCTATTTTGTTTAACAAATTATGAAAATCAGCGGAATAATTTCCTAATACTTACATAAAAATTTATTTGCGGTAGGGCTCTAGCCTATGTAGCGTCCATATGTAGGTAATATCGCCGATGGCACGGCCGGCATCGGCAGAGCGAAATATTAGTGAGTTTACGAATCAATGGCCTAATGTGACCCTGTTACCCGTATGCACTCAACAATCACACCTTGGACAAAAAATAAAAGCCATCATTAATATCTACTTGCCAATTTATGCCAGATCCCCTAAATATCTTTTGTTGTTTATTTAAAATACTTACCAACGATTTTAGAAAAATGTACAGATGATGGTCGAAAAAACGATAAGGGAATAAACTTTTTAACTTCCTGCGCTAAATTGTTTGTAGATAAATTGACTAGTTACTTAATAGGTTTTACCTATTCCTTATCCAGAAACGAAGTAGTCCGTACATTTCAAAGTAAATAGTAATATGAAAATGAAATAATATCTCCTTTCACAGATTCCCGGAGCAATAATAAAGAAAATCGCCAGAGCTGCTTCTGAAAAGCTAAACAATTTAGGAGGAAGACTAATCGGCTTACAATAAGTTCTATATTTTAAGCACCTATCTTATTAAAATGAGAAATTGTTTATTGTTAGAAAATAGGGAATTTGCATGAAACGTATTTCAATGATATTTCTTGTATATTTTTTCTGTGGAAAGAGTATGGTATCTGGAATTTCGTCTGTGTGATTGATTAATTATTTAATAATTAATTTAAAAAATGCATGCATATTCCCTATTATTGGCAGAGCTAACTATAGTTGCTCAGGGGCAGGACCGTCTTTATTTCGCTATTAGGTTACCACCATCGCCTAGTTGGCGTAATGTTTCAATTTGAAACTGTTTTATAATAAAAATATTTTCAAAGTTCTCCGACCGAATCAAAACGGTGAAAAATAAATTGTACTTATAAGTAATAATATACGATATAATGTCTCAAATTCGTCATTTTATACAAAGTCTATGTATTTTGGTAGGGATTGTGATTTTTCGGTCAAGCTGTAAAACAGTGGTAGATAAGCTTGCATAAGTCCACAGAGCTTATCATTGGAGGAGGTCTTCGGTTCTTCGGTATTTGGAGTCGGATCGATGAGATCCTTTGATATTTCCTTTTGTAATGTTGTAGGTACTTACTTCAGGCCTACATTTATGCAACAACTTATCACAACTGTGCCACGCGGGCGAAAAATCCAGTAAAAATCGTCGACTTTCTTGCAAACGTAGAAAAAGTTACAATCCTCCAAAAGAGATGCAGATTTTAATAATTGCTCTCTAACACTGTGGGCGACCACTCGTTCTACTAGTTTTGTCGCTGGCTGACAGAAATAACCCGCCGAGCGATAGGTAGGTAGTTAACTCTTTGACAGACTAGGTTAAAACTCTCCCAACACATTGCGAGCGAGTGACGCGAATAATCCCCATCACTCACTACTCGCTGCTCGCCAACTCACTCATAGTTCCTAGTTTTACTCTTTTCTCGTTCATTGTTGGTCGTCAGACTGAACTGCCTAACTGTTCACACTGCTGGTGACCTCACAACTAGTTTAAAGGCCATGAGCTAACAAAAATGCTCGCTCGGTCTGTCATTATTTTTCAGCTTTGGTTTAAAGTACACTATTTTTTTTCTAATACATATAGAACATATCAATCTTTAATAGTTGGATAACGTGTGAACCTCAGCCAGTAGCGCGAGTGATCGCCCGTCCACTCGGTTACTATACGGTTATTGTTTCTTGTTCTACTCAGTAGCGCTACCATGAGTTTAAAAGTGACAGACTCGATATCGCCTATGTAAATATGTCTATTAAAAACTTGTACAGCGCCCCTAGCGGTTACGCTAAGAACTAAAATTTGTAGTATGAAAAAACAATTCGTTCGGTTCTTAACGTACAGAAGTTTTCGATAGCTAACTCATGGCACCGGTACAGTTCTTCTATTTTCAACATCGGCCGTCGGACAACTGCCTGGGGCGTATTACGACCTCTTGATTCCAGTCAGTTTAAGAATGGGCAACGACTAACTACGTGTTTCTGGTACACTTAGTTGTGCGCTATGTTTGTGGAATCATACAGACTGATATATTCCCTCCATCATATATGTAAATATTAGAAAGAAGTGTAGTAATAACAAATCTTTATCACATAGCTACCGTTACCCATTTATAAACTGACTAGAAAGAGTCTTGTCATCATCTCCGGATTTGCGGGGGAGCGGATGGCTCTCACCCTATTGTCTAATGACTAAGTATACTGCATTCCTTTGCGTTAAGAATGCAGTGAAGCATCAAAGATAATTCCGACGTTTATGCGTACCTACCTACCATGTACCTTTATACAATGCATGAATTAAGACGACTTCTAAACGAAATCACTTATGTCGTTCCCGAGGCGTCTCATCGAATTCAGTTTTTGCAAATTTATCACTTTGCAAATAAAATGTATCTATCGTTCGACTAGAATTCTATGATTGTTGTTATTATCCTATGTTCTTAGGAAATTTATAAATTTCTGGATTCTATTATTTTCCGGTGACGTAAGCATTTCCTTACAAATGTGTGAAAATGTAATGTGTAATGTAAAATACTCATTATAAAAAATAAAAGATGACTTTGATTTCGAAAGATTTATTTATATCTTTTAAACCAAAAACCGTGATGATCTACATATTATTATAAATTAAATGTTACATGTTTGCAAAGGGGCAGGAATAGGCCCCGAACATTGAGATATTCCTACTGTAGCAAAACAATATTGTAAACAAACAAGTTGGCCGCGCGCGCTGCGCGCGGGCTCGAATACTTTCCCTCTCGCACCAGTGCCCCGTCCCTCTCATCAAGTTTTGCACACGACACTGGCCGCCGGACCCTTTATAAGCCGCCGCGCGCCGCCTCAACGTCAGATAGCCAACAGCATCGGTTCGTACTGGAGCGGCAATGTCCCATAGCCATTCAGTACAACCAGTCTGGTAAAGGAGCCGGACAGCTTACTGCAGACCCACTCCTGAGCCAAGCTAGGTTTCTCATTAGCTAACGTATAGGTTAAGAGCCGGACAGCTTCCTGCAGACCCACTCTGATACCTGTTAGGTTTTAAGTATGCACTAATGTACCATTTACCTATGTACAAGAAGTTATAAATAAACATCGAGTCAAGACATTATTGGCGTTTGCATTCACACCCCTTCATAAGTGGCGCCCAACGTAAAAAGTATTGTTACGACGAATTTAACAAAATTTGAAGAAATAACAACCAACATCTATCTACCAGCAAGAAGAAAACAAAGCAAACGTCCGTCACTGTCAAAAAAAGAAAACAAGTAACCTACAAAATGCATTGGAACACGGTATTTTTGCAAGAAAATTAGGCTCAGTACAGCACTAGTGTACTCCTGCCTTATAATAATACCACGGCCATGGCTAAGACGACGGAAGAATTTTTCGATACGAAGGTAACCGAAGAAAATACAAATATGAACCTACCGTCTATCCAACTATCGGACTTGCAATTCAGTCAACTTATTAGCAGACTACAAATCTCAACAACAATGTGCAGCAAGAACTTTACACGTTGTGACATCAGATTTTTTGGAGAACGGGACCATAACAAAGTCGAGGAGTTCGTTACCGCCGTGGAGATTTTCAAAAATATCGAAAATATATCCGACGACGACGCGCTGACAGGGCTCCCGTTACTATTGAAAGATGGTGCAAGTACTTGGTGGCAAGGCGTGCGATCAGAAATAAAAACCTGGTCCTCCGCGTTAAAACATCTGCGGTCCGCCTTTGCCCCGAAACGACAGCCGCACGAAGTGTATTTGGAACTTTTTTCTTCATCCCAAGGCATAAATGAGTCAATCGACGAGTTCCTCTGCCGAAAACGCGCACTGCTCGGGCTATTACCGCCGAAGCGCCATAAGGAAGAGGAGCAACTAGATCTCATTTACGGTCTACTAAAGCTGGAATTGAAGAAAAAAATTGCGAGGTGTGACATAAAAACTTTCGAACATTTATTGGAACGTGCTCGCTATCAAGAATCATTGGATAACTCAAATCCGAGCATAATTAATCGCCCTATTCCGACCATGCAACAGATAATTGAGAAGCCGAAGCCCAAACGATGTCTCTTTTGCGGTAGAAAGGGACACAACGTCGAGGAATGTCGCAAACGGGTTGCTTACAACAAAATCATAACTCCTATAGAAAAACAGACGGCAATGACAACGAGTGAAAACAAACCGATCACATGTTATGGATGTGGCGCACCAGGCGTTTTTAGAAGTAACTGCAACACATGCAAAACAAAAGAAACTCCACCAAAACCAGTTTCTTTTTACACATTGCATACTGCACTTCAACAACTTATGAAGGGGTGTGAATGCAAACGCCAATAATGTCTTGACTCGATGTTTATTTATAACTTCTTGTACATAGGTAAATGGTACATTAGTGCATACTTAAAACCTAACAGGTATCAGAGTGGGTCTGCAGGAAGCTGTCCGGCTCTTAACCTATACGTTAGCTAATGAGAAACCTAGCTTGGCTCAGGAGTGGGTCTGCAGTAAGCTGTCCGGCTCCTTTACCAGACTGGTTGTACTGAATGGCTATGGGACATTGCCGCTCCAGTACGAACCGATGCTGTTGGCTATCTGACGTTGAGGCGGCGCGCGGCGGCTTATAAAGGGTCCGGCGGCCAGTGTCGTGTGCAAAACTTGATGAGAGGGACGGGGCACTGGTGCGAGAGGGAAAGTATTCGAGCCCGCGCGCAGCGCGCGCGGCCCACTTGTTTGTTTACAATATTGTTTTGCTACACTACTTATATTCTATTGTTAACATGAATATCTAGTTCTTAACATTTAAATGCTTTAAATATTTACATAAAAGATAAACGAAAACAATAACATAGAACATATTCAACTTAATGTGGTCCAAATAGGATTGCAAAAATTCGCATAAAGCTGAAAATTAGTAGAAATCTATCTTTTTTTACCTGTGTGCGAATTTTTACAAGCTTATCTATTTTGACCGGAGTTATAATAGTAAAATGGTTTTCCATTATTTATTGCATAAAAAAACGATATTTTAAATTTTAGCAAGATAATGATGTAAATAGTTCATTATCATATTAAACCAGCAGTCTCACATTAACTCTCATGAATCGCTCCATTCAATGTCAATATTATATATTGAATAATGAATTTAGATCCAAATCAAGTACGTATCAATATTACAATTATACATTTTTAACCAAATTAGTTCATCTATAAATCCATTATTGTTTTAGAACATAATTTGCAATTTTTTTTTTAATAACCAATACACAAAGAGATCGACCATATTTATTCTTCAACCAACACGAATTACTATTACCTTCAGTGTTTCATGGAACATTATAATGCCGTTATAGAAAACACTCGTCATTCCAATAAAATATAATTATTAAAGAAAAATAACATGGCGAAAAAATAGGCGTTGTCAAATGACCATCTGATAACTAAGAACCAATTTGACACATTAAGTAATGCATTGACACAAAGAGACATTTTGTATGAATAGTCAGTAATATAATATTCGATTAAATACATCTAATACATATATAATAATATATATATATATATATATATAATGATGTTGCTGAATAACTTCTTAAGAACTATTTCTAAAAGGTATAAAGGGTAAGGTAATTCATGTTTTGCTGTTAACAAAACACAATATCTTATAAAATGTGTACATATGTTCTATTTTTGTGCACTAATATGACTGTGATTACAACAGGTACCTATTTATCCTACATTTCTTAGTATCTAACGACTCATTGCGGTAAAATGAGACAGATTGAGAATAGTTTCATAAACACTGAAGTTAACATCAATTCTAAATGTGAGAAAATTATTTCGGTTGTTATTAACGTCTGATTGTCCACACATTTAGAGACGTGCGAGTTCATCCATTTCAGAAAGTGACACAATGTATAGTTATCATTATGAAGTAACGACATTTATTTTTCTACTATTTGGATATATTCGGATAGATATCATAATCTTACAACAAATAACTATCTAACATTATGACACTTAATTATATCCCAATATTAAAATGTTAAATGGATAAAAGACATTTAGATCTTTAAATATTACTTGAATACATAGAAAATGAAATACATGCATGTAAACATGTACGCTATTATTTCTACGACACCATTAGAAGTTCCTCACTACTTGCTGCCTTGTCTTTTCATTTATAACTAATAATTACGTCCGTATCGTATAGGTATGTATATCAATTATAAAGTTGAACATTCATTTCTGTTAATAATTACTATTGTGTCACTTTAGGAAAGGTCAATCGTATGAGCCGTTTATTTTTTGTCGACGATGTCCAGCACCGAGTATCCGTCGGACCTTAACCGTCACGGGCGTGTGTGGCGGAGGGAGCGTGTCTTGCCCACGCAGTGTTTGTTCTGTCCGAGCACGGTCTCCTGGAGCTTGGGCGGCAGCTCCTCCATGGAGGGCGCGGTGCCCTCCTCGATGTCGGTGCGCCGGTAGAACAGGATGTACGGCGTGCTGGAGCGGTTGAGCTGGTTGAGGCGGCCTTCGTCGGCGAGCGAGACGTCGGCGTCGTTGTAGATGTGCCACTGGTCGCTGTCCTTGGCCAGGGTGTAGTAGTGGCCCGAGTCGAGGGTCGTGCCCACGTGGATGACGGCGGCGTAGAGCGAGTAGGAGGCGTGCTGCGCCTGCGAGCGCACGGTGGGCAGCGTCACCGTGTGGTTGTGGTACATCGAGTGCATCAGCTTCGTCTGCACTTGCAGTTTCGGCTCGAACCTGTCGATAACAGTGCTGTATTGATACAACGCCCAAAATCATCACATACATAACCGTATCCATTTATAATTAGTTTAGAATCTAAGCTGGCTTCAATTTTATTCTAATATGAAAAACCTGTAAATCGGACTTGAATAGAGGAAATTGTTACGATAGATTTATATTTTAATCAGATGCTACTACTATCGATCCATACCATACCTACAAATTAATGACGAAACGGACAAATGAAAATCTATTTTAAAAAAATAGAGTGCAAACTGCATTCGTGAACTGCATACGCACGTGGCGCAGGCGGTCGCCACGCGCGCCCGCCTCAATACGTAGATTAACGCTTTGTTCGGAGTCGGGGGAGCCAGACCATTATCAGTAATGCGCCTGTTACACAAATCGGCCTAGACACGATTATGCTGACAGCCCTGAGACCTGATCAGCACTGACTGACAGCTACTGGGCACTGCATTTCAACAGTTTAATCTACCTCTGCATTTGTGCACTAGATTTGGATTGGATTGAACTGAATTATTGACCCAAAGCACAAACTTCGATGCGAGTTGTACAAATATCATACATACAAAAATTCATATCTTCTCATGGTAAAAATATCATTAAAAATTCAGATGGAATAATCTTCCTAGTCTATAAAAAAGCTTGTAAAAAACGAAAAACATTAAAATTTGACGGATTCAATATAAAGTTTAAAATCCAATCCCTACTGAAAAGGTGAAAAGACAAGCGCGGCTGGTGGCATTGATACAGTAATCACTTTCGGAGCTATGCTCTCGTGTTCATTTTTCAGTGAGAGATATATAATAGGATTTTCTATAATATTACAGTTTACCTAGCCAATTCATTATTTATACACATGTGACAAGTTTATAAGTGGTTATGATATACAACGAGAATATTTAACCCTTAAATGTATTATTCACTAAAATGGTTTCATTTGCTTTCACTTTCTAAAAAATATTAGAATTGTTTCACAAACAGTATGCGTGTAGGTAGAAACTACTTACTTGAAGTTCTTCAGCACAAGGATGAGGTACTTGGGCGTGGTCTCGATGAGTACACTCCGCTCAGCGTCGCGGAGCACGCCGCAGTCGCGGCACCCGTAACGGTTCTCGCCAGTCAGGCGTTCCTTGGAGCAGTAGTACTCCAGCAGGTTCTGCACGTTGTGCTGCCAGCCTTCGGGCCTCTCGGGGAACGCGAGCTGCAGGTCGCGGAACACGTCCCGAGACAGCGATGAAGAGTGGCAGACGGTGCATTCCACACGCGTCAGCAACACGCCCCCAAACATGCTGTCGATGAATGAATCGCGCCGGAGGAACGCCGGCTCGTTCAAACGGAAACGCTTCTTGGGCGGCACTAGCGAATCTTGATCCTTCGGGCGCTTGTGACCACTGGAGCTTGAACCTGCAAACCATTCGCCGCTGTACTTGACGGCACCCACATTTATAGCCTCCAGACTACCAATCGGACTGAGATAACTCAAAAGAAAGCGACGCGAAAAGATCCACTTCGACTCGCTGAGCCATAAGAATAGCATGAGGACGACAATACATCCTCTCGTAGAAATACCAACAGCAAATATTTTCAATGGAGAATGTTCACCAGTCTCAATTTTATAACGTTTCCTATAGTTCATATCAACTATAAAAATTGGTGTGTGTAAAACCATTTCGATATCACTTAATTTCCGAGATACTCACTACTATTGATTTTATTTTGTTTTTGTTTTGTTTCAATATTGCCCATATGAAACCATAAAATATGTGTAAACATTATTTCAATATATCACATTGTTACCGAGATATTGAATTTAAAATGGCGCGAGTGTACGTACGGCCGGCCCTCGGTGCGATCATACACTATACATGTTTTGGCACATAGGTTTTACTGTGACAAAGTTGCAATAAATATTGCATACCTTCCGTCCAGCGGACTGGCCAACTCGGACCCGCACAGCTCAATACCAATGCGAGACTCCACGCCTTGTCTCGTTGTTGCCGCAGCAGTGGTCTCCTCTTTAAGCGGGCTTTCAGGGTGAGTGCGACAGTCTATTGTGCCTGTTGACCTCATATTTGGATCTCACTACCGCTTTCCATCAGGTGGAGTGAGGTCATCTTGTTAGCTTATTATAAAAAAAAAAAATACCCAGTAACATTCTCCATTAAAATAAATAGGTATCTAACATAATAGATTGAAAATTTCTATGCTACAGTTTAGTAATGAATACGATCCTAAAAACATATTGCAGACGCGAATAGTTGTTATTGAATCAAGAAAGATTAAATTGATTATATAGTTCATTACTTTGATATTTATACGCGCTTAATCCATATTAATAAATATTTCACGAAACTTTGTACGTTACCCGTACAGTTAAAATAGAGGTATTGAAATATTTCCATCCTGTTTCGAAAGTCAATAGTTCATTAATTTATACGCAATTTGTTACCGAGGGTGATTTCGAAATAATATTCCACACGGCCCTCTTCAGTTGGTCTGCGCGTTTAAATTATGATTTCATTTAGTACTCGTAATTGACACTTAATTGCTTTCGTGCATGTCAATTAACTTTTGGGTGAACAGTGTATTTTTATTATTTTGATATAGCTGAATGAACCACAAGTTGAAAATATTACTCCTAAAATCGATAACACGCCGTAACATTACAGTGTTAAAAATCACATGGGTGAGCTCAAACCTCCAAACGAACGTCTACAAGAATATAACGTCACTTGCCGGTATTTTGTATGCAGTGCGTAAGAAATTTGTTCGGCAGATACATAAAATGTTGCGTGCGTAAGAAATTATTTCAAAATGTTGCGTTTACGAATAAGGAAAGATACCAATTCCGATATTTAAAGTTAACAGTGCTTTTAAGAATTTCGCACATTTTAAATGTATTTGAACAAACAACTTTAAATAAATGTCAATTGCACTTAAACTTACCACTTCCCCCTGGGCGCGGAGATGCGGAGCGGCGGTTGGATCCTGCGTCCCCATCGCTGTCACTGTACAAATATTATATTTGTTTTTAATACTAATAAAGCTCAATGTAAATTTAAATTTGAAAAAAATCGCATTAATGACCCCGCCTGAACGGTCCACCGGACCTCCCGACTTCGCGTCGGTTGCTCTTGCCACTGAGCTATCCAGGCGTTACTTCACCAATGCGAATTTTTCCATCAAATTTTCCCGTTTAGCCACGAGTGGTGCCACCACCGGTATTGATGAGTACTTATCCAATTCCGGTGAGTACTCCCTCGTGATGCCGTAATCTAAATACATTTGTGACTGAAAGTAGATGATGAATCTTTGGCAGCCCTAACTGTACACAAAAACCAGTTCTTGGCCAGTCAAGTGAAGAATTTATTACTCTAGTCAGACAAATTCAAACATACTTCAAAGTTTTCGATACGCTAAACCTGGTTCGAATACGTAGCGACTTCACACTAGCGTGAAGACACACTAAATGGTTTCAGATCCAAAAACTCTGCCGCCCTTAAACTTAAAATCCCTGTCTACCTAGAACTTACATAATAATGGTTGAAATGATCAGCTTTAATTAAAGTACCTCGAAACACGAATGCAATTATTATCCAAATGCACGCATCAACACTGATACCAATCAACACTTTATTGACAGGCGCGACCGTGCACGCCGTGTCTGGCCATTCGTCAACAACAATCGTCTCAATTTCAATTCGGCATTGATCGCTAAAGTTGAATAGACTTATTATCATTGATAATATACATCCAAATAAATCGGCCACTTCGGGTTTCGATCGGTTTGTATGAAAAGGGTTTCCTCTTTACGTCTTATTATTTGTTTTATTAACGAATATAATTATAATTGGTATTTTAAAATTTTAATTTAAAGTTTTCGTTGTATGTCTAATATCAGAAAAAAACCAACTGTTTTCTTCCATAATTTTTACTAATATCTCCTTTTAAATTTCTCTAATATCTGATTTTTTTTTCTTCAAGTTCTTTAAGTTAACTTACTAAGAAAAAAAATTGTATTAAGATCGCAGTTCATGGAACTAAAGGTTCGGGATTCCAAATATGTGCATTTGAATAAGATTTAGCGTGCACGTCTGGGTTAACTCGGAGAGATTTCCTATTCAGAATAATTAATTTAGTGTGGTCACCCGTATCAGATTACAGCTTGTCTCGTAGCTTTCAAATCGGCTGGCTCGTTACGATGCAGTTAGACAACGCAAAAGTTTCCCCGGGGCATTCGTAGGGCGTTAGATTGGCGTCACCTAATCATATAAACTAGTCCAAGCCGCTACTAGTTATAGGATAAGCTTCCCGGCGATTTCATGTACGGTCATTCTCAGGGAGGTCTATGAGGTGCAGTTAAACCATGCGGCGTCCCCGTTTTAATTTCAGGAAGGAAGGCTTGAATGGTAATTTACCTGTCAATCACTTACAATTTTTAACGACGAATGACGACGTATATTTTATGTGAATTTTTTATGTACACCAACGATCAACGTTTAGAAGTTTTAATCCAAATCAACCATTATTAAGTGCACAAATATAGACCTGCAACATGTTATTCTGACGTTTATGACGTTTGTTCCTTAATTTGGTCGGCTAAATGAGGGAAAGTAGAAAGTATATTCTAGAAACTATGATTCTTTAAAATGCATTTCGTGTTCAATCTTCGTAGGCCGTTTCCACGTGACGCCGCAGCGGCAACGTTTTACCCTTTTGGTGATTTTCTTTTTTTCGAGTCAAAGTCAAAACCAAATTTCTTTTATTTATATCGGCATTTACACGCACTTGTAAATCTTCGTTACAGAATATAAATAAGTAATATATAAGTGATTCTACCACCGGTTTGGAAAGCTGATTCTACCGTGAAGACACCGGCAAGAAACTCGAATACGACGATGACTTGGAATAGCCTTGTCATTATCACTGTTAGGCTCTCATCCCTAAAACGTTTTATCCCACACGGCGGTGTCCAAGAAACAGTTTTCGCGGCGGCGTCACGTGCAAAGGTTCGTACGAAATCAATATGTCCAGTACAGCGGCATCACAGGCATGTGTGTACAGCCTTACCTGGTCAGCGCGATGGCTCGCATGCGGCTGCAGCCGGTCAGCACGGGCGGGCGCGAGTAGTCGAAGTTGCGCTCCGACACGTGCTCGTAAGATTGGAGCAACTCGAACAGATACCTGTTATTACAGTAGGAATACATTGTATATAGTCAATAAGTCCTAAAACCTATCCTAAATAAATCTCATGGTAGATTGCTCTGTTTGTAAAAAATATTCATTTCTACACGTGACATTGTATGATGAATAACGAAATGTAAAAATATATTTATAAGTTTGTGACCCCTGTAAAACAGTTCTATACAAATTTATGTACAGCATAGACACTCATTGTAAACACTAAAACGGCGACCCCTCTATAGACAAAGTACTGAATAATCCTATCATCGAACGCGTGGACTTTAGGGACTGGTTTAAAGGTATATTCTAAGCTCCATAAATGCTTTTAGTTCGGGCTTATAGGAAAACAGGAATAGGCGATTTCTACTTTAAGCTTGCGTCAATTATTTTCACAAAGTGTCTTGCACCATTATGAGCATTTATCAGCCCCGTATATAAAATTGATTCTGGCCTGAAAATATGTACTTCAACTTATCTCTAACGTATTATGTTTTGGTTGAGGTTAGCAAGCACAAAAATAATGAAAAAGGGACTGAAGTGAAGTAAAACTACCCTCCACTTGAACGTTTAATTTGGCGCGATATATGAATTTTCATAATAATCTTTTGTTTGTGAAATAAAGTTAAATATAAGAGACTAGAAAGAATTTCTATTCTTTTTCTGTTCTCAGAATTAGCCTTAAAGCATATTTAATGTGTATGAGATAAGGACGTGGGTGGGTGCAGGTGCTTCTAACTAGTAGCAATGAAATATTCAATCCTAGTCATAAGACATCGATTTATTGATTTTCTTGAACTTGAGCGGTGTAATGATATTTTTTTATAGGCCCTTAATTTATTTTAGTCAAATTAAAACATGGGATACAAGATTTTTGACCGATGTTCATTTTGCATTATAGTATTTTATTATATTGTATTATATAAGTATGTCCAAGTAACAGAAAACAGATAAAGTTAACTACTTTTCAACAAAAGGTAACAAACAATTAGAAAGAACCAAAAATGTACCTAATTAAACTTTGGTCGATCACTCAATATCAAAATATTGCAATAGCACATAGTACGCGTTGTTTTATTCAGGAGTAACGCGTCTCGGCGTGATTGGGTGATGCCCCGATGACCACAAATGTCAATAGGGAACGGGACACGGCCAGAACACTCCATCGAGGCGAACACAACCCCTGTGTTTGCCAATAGATTGCTCGCTTTGTGGCAGCGGCAAAGACTTGACAGGCTGGAGTTAAGCAATAAACACCAGATAAACTCCTGCCGTACACAATATGCTGCAGTCTCAATGGAAATTTACATAAATAGAAAAGACAATATGACTTGCAAACTTAGATGATCAACTTGGATCTACAAAAATACATCAACATAAGCGCAACTCGATCGTTAAACCTCTTACCAAATTGCGCAATATAATGTTAAACTTAAAAATTATTTGGAGAAACTAGAATTCTATGGACAAGTAAGTCATGTAATCATTAAAGTGTATCCTTGCCAAACTGAATTAAATGCTTCGCAAACTTCAGACGTACGGAAATACAGCTTAACTAATTCAGAAATTACGGTCTGCTTAACATTAGATGATTGGATAGCTAAGTAACATTGCTACTCGATATTCGTTCCATAGTACGTACGATGCGCATGTATAGACATTGCACAGAAGTGAACTCTGTTTCTTTGGAAATAAGATTTAGAACCTATCTAAATTATTGGCCATACCAATGAAAAGCTTACTGATATTGTAGATATCAAATACAAACCCAGGCAAGCAACGATTTTCTGACTAGGGCCTGAAAGTAAGTTCCAACGCAACAGACAGGCGCAATAATTAATCAAGTTAAGAGGCGTTCACTGCAAGGGGAAATGCTAGACTAAAGGGGAACAGATCTGTATCATCTCTTCAATGGGATGAGTTTGTAATTAAACCAAGTCTAATAGATCTGGGTAACTAAACTCCGCCGATAGCTAAAGTAGCCACAGCCACCAATTTCCGGGCTACTCGTGTAATTTACTTAAACGCCTTGCGAAACAGAGAAACAGATTTCAGTTTTTAACTTTCCACATTCCCATTACAGACAGTGGAGTAGAGATGTAAACAACTCGAGTTTTTCGAGTCCTAATTCGATAGACTTAAACTCAATAAATTTTACAAGACCGAGTGAACTAAATAAACTCCGAATCTTGAGCCGAACCGAGATACAATCTTTTCATAAAGACTCAAGAGCTAAAATAGAACTCGAGTCTTAAAAATAACTTCACTCATATACTCGTCTTGAGTCATCATCATCAGCCCAGATATATTGATTTAATTATTGAAAGTACATACAGTAAAATATAATAATGTTAATAGTTGCAGTTGATGTTTTTTTTTGTCAAGATACACTTTTGATTACGAACATATCCCGCAAAGCGGAAAAGCACTCAAACGTAACTCGCCCCATAAAACAGATTATATATTTTTTTCTAGTTCTCCAGTCATGGGAGTCTTATTGTAATGAGTCGAGTAGTGCAATTTGCCAGTCAAACTCAAAAATTAGGACTCTAGGACTAGAGCTTTTTACATATCTAGAAGAATTCGTAAACATCACAATTGAATAAAACCACACACCCAATCAGTTGGCAATTCCCAGGTAGGCTGGAAAAGCTATACTGAGAGCATAATAAATAAAACAACTACCACAATCCGCTAATGTGTAATTATTACGACGTTCTTTTATAAGTCGACCTAATATATTTTAATCTGCCTTTACAGTTGGCAAGGTCAGAAGACTAAAGAAAAAACGGTTCCGAAGATATTAAAGCAGTTTAAACTTACCCAAGAAACTCCGAGCTGTCGTGTTGGTTGTCCCAAGTGAAGAACGGTGGCTTGGCCACCTTGAAGAACTCATCGGGATTTAAATTCAAGATGATACAGTGCATCATCTTGGCGAAAAGGTCGGCCATCTTCGACCAGTATGGCACAGCGGTCATGTTTAACACGACGTGGCTGCTAAACCTGTGAGGAACACGGTATACATTTTCAACACATACTACATAACATGCATATACATTTTACATTACTAAGACTCGCCAGCAAATAAAAAAATACATATACACATAATGCCATGCCTTCAATCTCTTACGATGAGCCAAAATTTAATTTTATTATGAAGCTACAAGGAACATGCCTGTCGCCTTCATAAACTCACTGTCTCGCATACATACACATATAATATGCGAGACAGTGAGTTACATAGAAATAATACCATATCAACACGAAATAAACAAGATTAAAAAACGAGAGCTTTACTCAAATCAGTGCCTAGTCGTTTAATTGAGTCAGAAAATGCTTCATTACCAAATAGCACTAAGTTGAGACGAGACAAATTATAGATAGCTGTTAGTGAATTCGCAAAGGCAAATTAATCCCCAGGAACCCAACCACAGTTTGTCGCTGCGTCCTGAAATCATTACTTCCGATCTTATTCGCTTCGCAACAGGCGCTAACGGCTTATGCTAGGCAAAGCAACATGAAGCAATCAATACACGGACGACCAACTCAAATAATAATAATCATAGCTAATGTGCATGAAATTTTTTATTATTTAAATTCATTATAAAATGTACAAAACAAAACTAATTCAAATGGTCAACAAATGGGCAAGATGCTCTAAATCTATATTTCTCCTATATTTCCTATTGCACACATTGAAAAAAAGTAGTAGTAGCAATGAGGCATAACAAAACACAAAAATAAGCTAGCTACGCAACTTATAGACATTTACTAGAGAAATATATGTAATAACTTAAATAGCAAACTCAGGTATAGCTCATTAACCAAATTACTCATAGTACCATTCAGCCAGAATACATGATAAAAACATGATATTTATACATCAGATTATATGATTGAGTTTTAGTGATCCAATAATATTTTTTATGACAATTATATCTACTCAGAATTATATCTATCATGAGTAACTATAAGTATATTAATCCTGCATTAATTAAGGTTTTCTTTCGCCAGAGCAGTCTGTAGAAATATTAACTTAATGAAGAAAAAAAAATTCGTGTGCAAGTATTTTTATACTATGCTTGGATTCGATATCCGTGATACTGATGTACTTAACAAAGCGCGAGTACTTGTATCCTACTCGTACCTATGAGGATCACTAAAGCTCAACGCATCGCATTATTAAAACCAATCCCTCTTTATAATATCGAGTCAATGCTATCACTCTGCTGGGGAGTATGCTCCGCAACAGAGCTACATTCAACGTCCATTACTCCGCCAATCCGTGCGCGTACAGTAATTCAATGCATGTTCATTACGTACGTTGAACATTGTTTCAAGATTAACTTCACCACTATTTATTTATAAAGGTGGCTCTGCTGGAGAGCATGTCACTTTAAATCAGTTTACCAAAATGTCACGTAGTCAACATAGAGATCGTTTTTAAAAATACAACCACAAAGTTTGCCGCCGGTTTATTTTCGCGCAAAGTCGAACGAAACTGAATTGTTAAGAGCCTCCGGTTATGTCCCAATAATCGTGTTACATGTAACACGAAATAGGCCCTGTATATTTGAGAGCATCGGCGTCGTGGATAACGCTTCCACATTGAGCTGATAACTCAGTTTAATATCAGAGCCGCCAGCCTTTTCGTCATTATCAGCATTTCTTATTATTTAACGAGATATTTTTTTAGTTTAATGGTTGTCAGTAACGCTACACCCGACCGGGCAGGGAGCAAGTATTTGCGAGGGTGGGATGCCACTCGGTGCAGTATAGATTTGTGAACCACTCTGGACTGTTATTATTATATAGAGCCATTGCAATGACGTTTAATGTTTCGCTGACGACATTATCCCGTGGCCTTTCTAATTATTTGACTAATGTGAATTGATGAAACCCGTAATGACCGATAAGACTGGCATAACCAGTTTTAGGGATCTGTGACAATAGCAATATTACTTCATTGTTTTAATCACTTTGACACAATTAAGGGTTGCTAAAGATATATGCCGACCAGGCGTTAGCATTAATATTTATACACCAGCAAAGATTTTGCGCGATAACAATTTTATTATGATAACATCAATTATTATATATATTATATCATATTTGTCAAAATGTAATATCAAACTAAATGTATCTTTTCACAGTATACTTCTTTGGTTTGGTGATCTGTTTGAACTAAATAAAGTAAGCAACCCAAATTTGAATGAATTGAATTTGTGATAAATTGATTCGGGAAATATTAAAACCTTTCACAATATTAACCAACCAATCACAGGATGTGGCTGTGAAATTTATGTGAACCTGTTAAAAAAGGTTGTGTTTTAATTAAATTTCGAAACGAGACGACATAAAACTAACACATCACGTTATGAGTATTATTGAATGAAATGGACGATATGTTTTTTCAATCAAGAGATATTTATTGTCTGATATTTTGCTCGTTGAAACTCGTTCATAATGGAGTCCAATATAGTACCAATTCAATTTTTCTTCGTAGCCACTGTCGGGAGCCGGTCAAGAAATACATATTATAATGTGAGGAAACCCACATACTGATCCAGAACTGCATACAAATACAACCCAACAGAAATAAACTCCAACACAGATTGAAATATTTGGTTTGCAAAAAGTAATATATTAACTTTCGTTGTCCCGGAGATGTTAAAAGGTGTCCCCAAGTTAGTCCAATCTTTTTTTTTTCTAAGCTAATTATAGAACTATAAAAATAACATCCGCAAAACGAATGAAGAACTCTTAAATCAGCAGTCTTGGTGTTTCTGAATTATCACATCAGTTTATGACTATTGTTCATCCTAATACCACACCGCTCACTAGATTATCCGTATTCCGCAATTCAATTAATATTAATCCAATCTGCCGACCGAATGTTGGCAGTGCTAGTCAAAACAGTACATTAGAGTACATTATACAAGAATGCAGAAGTAGTCATCTATTTTTTCACGGCCGCTTGTTAAAACGGTGGTAACATAAATGAAGAGAAATCCGCCGCAGGATGATCGGCTTAACTCTATTCCTAAAGCACGAGTGTGAAACTAACTGGCGTTTAGTAGAGTCCGAGATAAACATACAGGATATGAAAATAAAAAATAATACTTCTTTCGTCGTCGAGTTTTAATAACCACACAGGCAACATAAATGACATGTCATAAGCTAATCATGTCATAAACGAAACTAAATTACCTAAATTACATGGTATTTATTTACACCCATGATTTTGCATTTCTATACCATCTTAAAAAATGTACCAATTGTGGAAAAAGGTAGGTACAAAAACACTTAAGGCCATACTGTATACGCGCAGGATACCGTCGCAATATATGTATTTATGTGTGACCTCGCTCAACGCCGGGTCTCTCGAAAGGCATCTGGAGTCAGCCAATAAAATTTCCCAGCTTACTTCAGATATTTCAAACTGAAGTTATAATCGATTGATTTTGACGAACTGACGACAGGTATAAAATTGGTCATAGCTTACCTAAAATGGATTTTTTGTTTATGCATCAGCATAAGCAAAAAACTACTATACACAGCTACTAGCTAAATAACAGCTACTAGCTAATACTATACAGCTAGTTTGCGACAGCCAAACTAGCTGTATAGTTCAGTGAATATAATAGTAAAATCACAATTACCGGATCGGGGACAGAATATTAAACATGTAAAGACATAATCATAACTGAATAATGCTCATCTGAACTTGATAATTTTAAACTTATGAACAATACTTTGATATCTGTGAATTGGAATCGGCTCTAACCTGGAATGGGACCGATAGGGGTCTGCAAATCGCACTGCCAATCAACGGCTCTATTTGTGAGACGCGGCTCAAGCGTTTCCGTCATTACGCAATGCGATCCACTCGAAGGTAGGCATGAGGCATGATTTTCATTAAATTAGCTTCGACAGGACAAAGGTAATCGGCCACCGTTACCAGGTGGAAAACTTAATGCCAGCTACTTTTAACCCGCCATGAATTTAATTTGCACTAAATTTCAACATCAGCGTACAAACGTATTTTCAATATATATATTTTAAATAAAAACTTAAGACTTGAGGGCTGAGTGCCCTGTAAAAAGTTCTAAATTATCACTTAATAATTACAAGTAGTGTTCACACAAATAATAGACAATACTACCTACAAATTTTATGCTGTCTTCTCCATAGAATCAGGACGCCAAACCGGGACAATAATGATTATAATAACAAGTTTTAGATTTTTTATCAGTTCTTATAACAACTGCATTACGCCACGCTGTAAATGCACATAGATGAAGTAATTTGACCCTTCCCCTTTCGCTACGAAGCTAGTAAGCCTTGTCCAACCGAGCGGTGGGCTGACAGAAAAACTTTCAGTACGCCCTTTTAAGTTTTCTCGTCTGCTTTTCCTGGAAATTGAACTACCAGTCGGGCTAGCCCTGAGGGTCCATTTAATAAAGCTTGTCGGTGAGATAGAAAAGGCATAAGTAATTAAATAGTGGCGTCTAATTAAAAAGTACACTATAAATTTTAAATCAATACCGACACTGAGTCCTTACTAGTTTGCGCTTTAAAGAAAGTGTATGTTCCCGAGAGACGTTGACTTCGTAATAGGTAAATTATATTTTACTTCGAAAGTACGAGTATATCAGAGTTTATATTTATATTACATTGAATTCAGTTTTATTTTGTATTGAATGTTTGGATGATGCAATAACTAAGATAAATAGATTAAATAGACAGGCGGCAAACGATACGAATTTAACAGCTACATCACACAAGTAAACAACATGAAACTTAAATTCCAAAGCAAGACATCATAAGGCAGCGTCCCGATTAGACTTAAAGTGCGCGGGTAACTTGCTTGCTAAGGAGGATGTCGATGGATAATCTAATGACGAATGAATGGAAAATTGGTGACTTAATAAGCCGGCAAGCAACGCCGTAAACTGCTCGGATATAATAGTAAAGTGTCATATCTAGACACGCGGTAGCGTGTCAAGCCAAGTTCAGGAAACAGAACTGGCGAGCCGCACCGTGTGTAATATTACACGAACCATTTGGAACCACTTTTGAACCCCTCATAAATCAAAATCTATTTCACATAAACGTATCAAATTTGGCTCATATATTGTGACTAGCGAGATAAATATGTGTTCTAAATTTCATAAGCTTATCTAAAACAGTTATTTAGATATTAATGTCCAAAAATCCTCATTTTTATCATTGACTGACTGACAGATCAAAATTCTAACCCAGTTCCAAATGACCTAGAGAGTTAAAATTTGGTATGCAGATAGGTAATTACATGAATACAAAGGAATAAATAAAAAACTGGCAATTTTTTAATAATTAGGTTAGGTTCTATTATGAACGCTTAACATAAATACCTAATTAGTACCTGATCACGCCTATATACCGGGGAAGGCAGAGCACTAAGTATATATTTAGGTATACTTACTTATTTACAATTAAGAGTAGGTACTTATAGTCGGTTTTCATATTTATTACTTAGGGTAGGTACCTACATAAAGTCTAGTTTTAGTTTTGAATTTGTCCTTTTCAAAGGACCCACGGCGTTACGATGATATATACTTTTCTACAAAAAGTAATGATATCCAATCAAAAACATAAATGTGAAATGAGAGCCAAGCTTAATATTATGATAATTGCCTTGGTTGTTGACTTCAACGACAAAAGAAGTGAGATCTAAATGGGTGCCATGTTCAATGGTCAACCCTGAAATTTATTTATAAGTAACACTATAACATACCTATCATATATTCTTATAACATAAGATAATGTATGGTGGTAGCCTATGAAGGTCTGTCTTGGCTAGTTTTCTTTAGTTAGTTAGTTAGTAGTCTAGTTAGTTGTCTTGGTTAGTTTGGTATTTGTGGGTTTTTATTTTATAATTCCGAAAATTTGGATTGTTGGTAGAAACTAGCGAGCGAACATAATAATACGTTGGTAGGTTTATAGAAACTAGCCGAGACAGACCTTCATAGGCTACCACCATACATTATCTTATGTTATAAGAATATATGATAGGTATGTTATAGTGTTACTTATAAATAAATTTCAGGGTTGACCATTGAACATGGCACCCATTTAGATCTCACTTCTTTTGTCGTTGAAGTCAACAACCAAGGCAATTATCATAATATTAAGCTTGGCTCTCATTTCACATTTATGTTTTTGATTGGATTTTAATTTAACAGATATTGTTTTCATGGTGATAAAACAAAAGAGAGTTAGAGAGTAGCATACTTGCTAATTAACAATGACTATTTATGGATTCTGCAGAAATTGACGATCTTAAAGATCTCAATTCTTTTTTCGGCGAAATCGCTAAGTCCAACAATAGTTGGTTGGACTTTTTTAACATTTATGTTTTTGGTGCGATTAAAAACGCAAGCAGATAGTCAGCCGTGCACTGCAAATCTAAAGGGGATGTAACCAAAAAACCGTAAACGCCTAAATTACTTAATCATAAAAAAAAATATAAACAAGTGCAAAATCTATATAGTACTCACTGCTTGGTGACAAGGAGCGCTTGCATGACGCTGTTCATGTAGCATGTGTTGCCGAGGTTCAGCAGGCCGACCTTGTGCATGGGCGCGATGGGACTGGTCGCGGGCAGGCACACGTTGCGCGCGCGCCACAACGGCAGTTGGAGGTAGCGGCAGTCGTGGGACGCCATGTGCCGCTCCAGGCACAGAAACTGCGACAAAGCATACCGGTTAGAACTGGTACCTAACCAGCTTGTCGGGTGTCGGAGTCGAATATTTGAAGACTCTATTAGCTGAGCATTTTATTTTAAGTCATTCAAATTATCGGAAACCTATTTTGCTACTAATAGTACAAAACACCCTCAGCGCCATATGTATCTCTTGTGTGTGCAAATAAGATAAACATGGCGCTGAGGGGGTTAAGATTCGCATCCGACAATCCAATAAACAAACAGCTCTTACGGCACCGGCCACTGCCCAACACTATCTAAGACCGAGTCCAGGGTTATCTTCTAAGTCTGAGGCAGTGGTCCCGACTCCACCTAACATCACGATTTATCACACTTTGACCACTCATCTGATCATAGACTAAAGCGAATGATAGCAATTCTCGTCATCACGAGTCTCCCAATACGTAACGCGTCGGTATCGGATTCGAAATTGCTTTGTTTCCGCTCTAAGCGATTGACAATCTCACTCCCTAACCACAGGGTCCTAATCAACAAATCACCGGCCGGTCAAACATAATTAGGAATTCTAATACGTTTAATAACTGTAACAATAAACTTAACCACCTTGACTAAGGCCTTATCGCCCTAGTTTAGGGTAGGCCCGTGCCCCAGCAGTGGGGCGTATATAGGCTGTTGATGAAACTTAATTTTAATAACTGCTAACTGCGTTAATGCCAAGTACGGCTAGTTTGATAAACAGAATATTTAATTATACCGGAGCCGTTCTTAGAAGACTGATTTGACACTTTTTATTTTATATATTGCATTTATTCTTGTTAAGAAGAACATATTTAGCGAATCATAAAGAACAACTTTTAAAAATAAGACGTTATTTCAAAATGTCAAATGCACCTAATTATCTAATTATTTGCCTTTTATTACCTAGAATAATTGAATTATAAAAAGAAAACGTAAAATTTCCACTCTGTATTACGCTTTTACAAGGTTACGCCGTTTGACACGTTCTCCATAGTGACGTAGTGGGTAATACTAGCCAGGTATTTTTTAAAAGTAGGATGAAGGATTTAATAAGTATTGTATTAAAACGTAGTGATTATATTCTCTTTGTATTGTATTTTAAAAATAAATATATTTATAAATAAGGAACTTAAATTCAATCTTTTGGGTGTGAATTAATGTTTTTAATAAAAAATTGTTATAATTAGACCTTGCTTGGCTTTGAGTATAAAGCCACGTGGCTTTATACTCAAAGTTGCTTGGTTATAAAGTGGAAATAACTGTTACTTATATACTTCGGCAATTTTACCGTTGTCCCTCACCGTGCAGTCAGTCTGACATGTAGCAAATCGGCCAACTTAGAGCGGCTCTGGTATAGATTCATAATCTTAATAGTTAAGTTAATAGTTATTGAAAATTTAAGTAAATTTGTTTTGTATTATTGTATATGATAAAAACAATTCAATATGTATAATACGTATACTCTATTCCATTTATGAAGTCCTTTTTGACATTTCGAAGAACGTAACTCTGCACGTTTCAAATAAATCCAATTTAATATCACTTTTTGTGTTTAGTAGGAAATCGTTATTTAAAAAATATACAATTATGCAAAAACACCCTACAATTAATTTACAAGCAAAATTAACTAATAGTTTTTGATCTAACTATTGTTTCTATATCTGAACTTCAAAATAAAATAATATTTTTTTGCGCGTAGGCAGTTACGTTCTATGGTTTATGTTTTACTTTTAAACGTAGTGACGTGCCTCAAGTATTCGATTAGATAAACCGATCATTCGCGAATAAAAATGAATCTAGCGGTAATGGGACTGCTTATTACTTTAATGCATTTTACAATAAAACGTAATAATTAGTGCAGTCCTTTGCAGGTAATATGTAAACTGATTAAATAACAAAATAAATTAATAAATCAAGCATTTCAAGCAACAACATTAATAACTATAAAGTCAAATATAAAAACTTAAATTAATTGTTTGTTTTTATTTTAATCTGATGCTCATAGTAACTGTTGAGTTACTCCATTACGCGATACAATACGTATAATTTATTTAGTGTTGCAACTATAGGTACTCGGTGCAAACACTCCTGGCAGCAAACGGTGTCAAACATTCGGTGCCATTAATTAACGAGTCTTTGACACGAGCCTATAACTGTTATGATCCTTTAAACTCAGTGTAAATTTTAAATAACTTATCTATCATTATTCATTATTATTATACTAAACATCCAATCGTGTATTTCTTTATTCGACAAAAAATAAGTTTGGAAGTTTTGCATGTCTAAAATTGTTCTTTCGATAATTTTTATTAACCCTAGTTTTTGAAAGTTAGTTCGATTTAAATTAGTTACAAATCGAGAATCGTTGCCGCTGAATATCGATTTCTAAGGGTACATTCCTAGTACTGAACTATTGACATCTGTCAAAAAGGACTTCATAATTGGAATAGAGTATAGTCTGATGTGCGGTACATGTGTCCGAACGTCTGTCTGCCTGACATGGCTACGAAACGTTATAGAGTCGAGTTATTGGTCGGAGTACCGAGTGCTAGGTGAGTGATCGAAGCATATGACATTGATGCAGATGACAGACTAGTTACAGGCCTCTATTGGTTTGTCTAGTGGGCCGTGCCCACTGTAGACAACCTAGCGGGATTTATTGAATTTGTCTTCTATCGATTCGGCTACGCCACACCATCGATACAAAGGTACGCGTACACTGCCGCGCCTATTCATTAAAGAGTTAGCATAACATGTAGCATAATAAATTGTAAAAAATACATGCTCAACTCATATGAAGAGATAAATATTTCTCATCTTGTGTAAAGTTTTGCAATACGCGATGTCATAATGTCTAATCACAGGCTCAAACCATCTCGTCGGATTTCAGAATTTCTGCAGTCAGAGTACCTATTTAATCTGAATATTACTAACCTTTAATACGTTTAGTACAAAAAATACACCCAAGAATTCGAATAACAAAGATTATGTTAAGTTACGCTAAACTATATCCAAAGACAGATATCAAAATCAACACAAGGTTCTCAATGACGAGTACTTTGCAAATGTCCACTAAACCAATGAAGTGCCTAGTGTGCGTTAGGCTTTGAATCTCCCCCAACGTCCGGTCGCGTTCCCGCCTACGGCGACGGGCGCCAGGTAATCTGATGCATAAACGAATTGGGTATAATTGTAACTAAATCTATCACGCATTTAGTTTATGCGTTTTTTTTGTGCAGCTTTATTTACCCAAAATATATAAAAGGTGTTATTACCAACATATCCTAAACGGTTAAGTAAATTTTTAAACTAAAAAGCTTATACCACTAAAGTTACACCCAGATTAGAATAAAACTCACGACTGTATACAATGTATCTGTACTAGGAGATCCATAGCTATCACAGGATATGAGCGCAACGCAATCGCGACAAATTTCCTCCAAAGATATCCCTATAATAATAGAGAGCCTTGTGACTATAGGCGTAGTGTGGATATGTTTTAGTAATACCCTCTATGATGTTGCATTTTTTATAGTAGCTCACCGATATATTCTATTTTAATTTTAGTTTATATTATAATGCTCATAAGTGAATTTCATTCTTATGAGTAATAAAGATTCTTTAACGGTAGCCTTATTGAAACCGGGCGTAGCAATACTTACCACGTCAGCATACTTCGTCCTGAAGGAGTCGATCGCGTCGCCCCTCAATCCCTCCACCAGGCGGTCGATCATGGCGGTCAGGATGTCCACCAAGTTCTGGAGCAGCTGGCGGCTCCATCGACCGCTGTCGGCCGCGAGGCTCATAAGAACGCGTCCGACGTGCGGAGAGATCTACGCGAAACACCTCGCATTAATAGAAGTTGAAAACTCTACGTTAATAGCACTACACACCAGGATGATGAGTATATCAGCGGAGACCTTTTTGGTATTGAATTTAGTATTTAAAAAAAAAATGTATTGTTTTGTTTAAATCTCTATTTTAATTTAAGTTCACTCAGTTGTTAATTTAATTGCATACCAAATAAATAATTTCTTTCTTTTTTTCTTTCTTTCTTTCTATCAAAAAGGTAACGGGCAAGTGCATAAAAATCTACTCGATATGAAACTGTTATATTAAATAAAATAAATATAAATAAATATTTCACAACATCACATACATCGATCTGATCCCGTGGTAAGTAGCTTAAGCACTTGTGTTACGGAAATCAGAAACGACAGTGGATACACAAATATACTTAAATATATTTAAATGACGTTGAAATTAACTTTCTCGGGTAAATAAATAAAAAGTACATGATTTAAAATCTTTCGGCGTTACCCGCTGAAAGTGAACTTAGAAATGAAATTAATAATTACTACTCACCCGATCAAGTGCCTCCGAGGATTCAAGTAAAGACGCCATAATATGTAAAATGACATCCGCTACCGATTGGCGCAATGAATGCTCCATCGCCATAAAGAGCCTGCTCAGATTATCCACGGACACTTCGATGAGTATGTCGAAGCGTTCATTTTCCTACAAAATTCCAAATATAATTATAAACTTGAATATAAATAAGTGCATCGGCTGATATCGTTCGAGTGGACAGGTTATTACCTCGAGAGCTGTGATGTAAGCCATGACCCAGTCTCCCAAAGCTGGGGTGCCTTGCCACTCGTACATCCAGCGGTAGAGGCAGGACAGCGAGGCCCGGAGTCCCGCCCCGGCGGGTCCGTTCTCCCCCTGCTGCACCAGCCAGCGGGCAGCGGCGAGGGTGGCCTCCTGGTCCGACGGCTGGAGCACGATCAATACCACCGACATGGCAGGGCATGCGTCCGACTCTAAGAGATCAAATTTCAAACTTGTTATAGGTGTTCAATATTTTCTGACGGAAGATTTAATCGGTTCCCAGACACCGAGCCCGACAAACTTTATTGCGCGTACCTATGGCGGCTTGAGACGATGCCTCAAGAGCATTCCTGACTTAAAAAGAGTATTGAATCCTTACTAATATCCTTAGTAATATTATAAATCCGAAAGTAACTCTGTCTGTCTGTCTGTTACGCTTTCACGCATAGAGTACGGAACCGTATTTAAATGAAACTGTCTTCATTATTCTTAGTAATAAGTTTAAGTTAGGTTATGTGGAAGTAGTATTCAATTAATATTATTCATTAAATACTCACGTGGATCGGAGATGAAGGAATAGAACTTATCAAGGATAGCAGTAAAGATCTCATGACGAATATTACTGTGGACAGAATTAACTATCCGCACAAGATATTCTTCAATCGATTGCAGCAGCACCCAAAGTTGCTCTTCATTGCCAGTAGCCCGAGCTGCATTGGATAAAGAAAACAAATAATCAATTTCTAAAATATAATATTTATAACGTTTGAAATTTGCATGTATTGTTGACGACACCACTTCAGTGTAGCGTACATTTTTTTTAAGTAAACAGTAATCATACTACCACCACAGCCGACTAATGATGCCTAATATTTTTTGCGGAAGCGAAAATGACAAAAAAATAAACAATGCAATAAAATTGAGCAGAAATTGAGAGAGTTCATATTGTCACGTCGTGTCATCTTACGAATGGTAAATAAATTGCCCATCTTCGACGTGGTTTATACCTATCGATAAATTTATTTTAATTTAATTTGATAAATGGATACATTATAAGAATAACACCAATACGTTGGTGTGGTTACCTAAAAAAGTTGTAAACGGCACCAGTGATGATGTTTGCAATACATGATTAAAAATTATGCAGTTTGATTGCAATGTCAAAAATAATGACCACAATTTTAAGGAATTACTACAATATGAATGTATTCTATGAATAGGTATTTCACGATAATTTCTCTCTCAAATTGGTACTCACCGAGGCATTTCACAATGTCTTGACAGTTTTTGACAAGCTCATTGTGAGGCGGCAAATAGTTGGGCTGTTTGTTCATCTGCAAGATGTACTTCTCCAGAGCACTCAGGTCCAGCTGGTTACGGTTGTCCTGGACCAACTCATGCTTTTTCACAGCCATCTTGGCCCTAAAATAATGTTTTTTAATTAATAACTACATAATAAGGCAAATTTTTATCTGCAATTAAGCACCCGAAATTTAAAAATAAACAATTTAAGTGCATTTGTATATACAGACTAGCAGACTCATTATTCTATCCTTGTTATTTTAATGTAAATATGAAAAAAGCGCAAAATATTAATGCCTATAAGTAAAATAAATCAATTACTCCTATGGCAGACCAAGTTCTGGGATCATAGATGGGATGGATCGCCAACGGGATTCGCCTAGGTAAATGCATTCTTAGTGTAATATTAAATAAAATGTACTATATATGTGTGGTCATTCTAAGTGATTAAATATTAATTTGGAAATGATAAACAAAGAGAAATTATAAGTCCAGCCGCAGATTTTTTTAGTTGAACACATGTTTCTTCTCATTTTATAACTAAGCAACCAACAGTAATATGTGGAGAGAGAGCCTCTAGGCTCTAACAACCTAATTCACCATTTTTTTTCTTTTACTTTAATAGACCACATCGTATATTATAGCTTAGCACATAAAATAATAATTCAGAATCTATTATCGTGAAAATAACTGCACTATAATAATGAATGGAACTTTACGTGTAACAACTTTTTCCTGCGGCTCGCGTTAAAAGCCTGGGTAAAACGGTTCTACTTCCAGTGCACCGATTTAAGTTCATATCTTGAGAACTGCGTAAAGTCCCATACAAAATTGTATCAAGACCTAAACTGTTCGTCTCTAACCACAGATCGGAAGTGGAGACAATGAAGGAAGGCCTGTGCTCAGCAGTTGTACACTACAGACTAGATAAAATAATAGGGATTGAGGGCAGATTTCGAAATGGTTGATTAATTGAATGGTACTTTCAGCCTTAAAAATTGCGTAAAATGGTCCCCCATATTTCAAGGAAGTGGGAGTGTATTTAGAAAGAGACAAAAGTAGTCTATTATACCTTCACTTAAAAAAACACTAAAATGAAAGACGGACCAAAAAAGGACACACATAGACTTTACCGTTTATAATAATAATATCAGTTAGGATTTTTATGGACATTGATTCATCATTAAAAAAAACAAAATTAAAAGAAGTTTTATGGAAATTTTTGGGCCATAAATTAATATTTTACATTACACACATAACACGATTTTGCCGTATGGGAAGTGGATCTTTTTTGTTTACGAATAGCCATCAACCAAACATTATTGTTCTAGTGCAGAATAGTGAAACAAAACTTACTACGGCATGTACCTATACCTCTAAACTTAGTCCGAAATGAGTTACGAGAGATAGAAATTTGCAGTTGTTCATGAAGTTTAGAGGCTTTTTGTTTGGTCTTTTAGACAAACAGTTTAGTAATAATTAGTTTCAGTATAATTGTGGTAAGCTTAAAATTTAATGTTTGGTACATAAAGGTTTGGAGAACAGGTGTTGCAAGAAACAGGTCCAGGTAAATTAGGTATATCTTATTTGCCATCAAGCTAATACATGCTTTATTCAACACTACTTTAGAAAATAATCAAACAAAATATGGATTAAAATTGGAAAAAAATCATGATATCACGCGTCCTTAGGGTGTGAAGGTTACGTGATTTTTCCAATTTTTAATTACATTAGGGCTGTATAAGTAGCACTATACAAAGGAACTTAAAAATAATATCCGACCTTAAATGTCACCGTTGTTTTTTTTATAAAAAAGACCCAACGAAAATAGTAACAGTCTTTTGAAATGTTTTCCATTATATCAACGTATGTATTGATCAATTAACAGCGTCTTGCCGGTAAATGGTCCTACGAAAGCGATGTGCACGTTGTTTGGTTTAACTACTCACATGATTTTTTTACCGGTCTAATAAACGTAAATGATCTCAACTTACTTTTTTTTATTTATTAGTAAAACTAACAATTTGGTATTTCGTTTAGTAATAACTCCTATTATATTACTAATACACTCACTTGCCTAATGCGATCTATCAATCAGAGAACAGTGTATTGTAATAGTGTACCTTTGCATAGTAAACTGAGCAACGATGAACAATTTGTAGAAGATTATAGGTACATGCGCCAAAATCGTAAGATATTACTACTTTAACCAGGTAACCTACTTTGACCAATTAACTAAAGTTCATTTAATTAAATTATAATACGTTTCAACCACCGTGTGTGGCTCATTTATTATCCATCCGAGAGATTATTAACAACATACCTCGAAATGTTATAATCTTACGATTTTTGCTATTTTCTGGTGACATTTACTGTATGTAAAAACACTTAAACTCTCAAACTATATCAATTATTATTGATTAGAATTGAGTTAGTTACCAATTATAGTTAGTGACCAATTATAATTGGTCCACCATAATTTTTGGTTCGTATAAAAAATATAAGAACTTATTTTATTTTTAAATAATTGACTAAAATACTACATAATGTACTTGATGCATGATATAAAGGGTGGGCTATCGGAAGATGAAGCACTGGTGGCCTACAACTTGGTCACCAGTAAGTGAGTATTTAAAACTGCAAACTTTTAACATAACATTTTTCAATGAGATGAAAATCGGACATGACCAATGAGCGGCGCCATTAGGGTTGCCAAGCTTCGGGATAAAACAGGACACGCTCTTTGGTTATGTGTCCGGCCAAAATAAGAAGTGTTTGGCTTTTCTGTCGTTGTCTGGCATGTCCAGTCAAACTATCGGGCTATTAGATTTAGTAGTACCAGCAGCTTTTTGGGCTAGTACATGCAGTAGCTGGAAGAGGCAGGAAATTGGCAGTGGCCTCTCCTGTTGTGATCCTACATTTCAGTGAAAGCTCAATTGAAATTATACTAAAAAATTACACTCTTCACAAAGGTTTTTTCAGTAAAAACATTGTCACCATGATATCTACCATTGATATAATTTTTACATTAGAGAATATCTAAATCCTTAATATTTTGGTGTACAGTATAGAGTTTTTGCAACAGAAACTTAAGACTTGAAACATAAGACAACTTTTCTTGTTTCATATATATAAATAAATATTTCACAACATCACATACATTGATGGTGTTCCTGTGATATGTTACTAAAGCACTTGTGTTATAGAATTAAGATACAACAGTGATACACAGAAATTTACTTAAAAACACACCCAGACATGGAACAAACAAAATTTCCATGATACAAATATTTGCTCAAGCGGGAATCTTACCCACATTAGATTTCCAGGTTCTCATACTGAATGATATTACAAATAAATGCTAGATTCAAATCAGTCTCATTGAAACAAAACCTGAACAAAATATGAGACATCAAGCTCATTTATAAAGAGTTTTTATAATAAGTTAGAACATTCACTCACTTATGCTTTTATTCTGAAGTTATGTTGGAACACTTGGAACTAAGTTTCATTACTTACTTTACTCCATAATTTTATAGACACAGAATATTTGAAATTTATGATAAATATAATTTTTTTATAAATAACAATATTATAAATAATTTAGTATAGAATGCTTTTATAATAAAATTTTAATATAGCAAATACTAAATAAACATTTAAATTTATGATAAATATATTTTTTTTATGAACATGTATTATACATAATTTTGTATAGAATGCTCTTATAATAAAATTTTAATATATCAAATACTAAATAAATATAATATGTTTCAGAGTCACCCACCAAAACAACCTAACACTAAAACGCCGTGGGAGATCACTGTAGTTTTTGGGTGCCATTTTTTGTGGCATTACACATCACTTTTAACACATTCACATCTAAACTGATCAGATCTTCAATAAACTGTCAAAAAAGACACAATAGCTTTTTATTAACTTTCTTGTGGGTACCTGTGTTTTCACACCATGTCATGTATTAATTACATTCTGAGCTACCTTTAAAGTTGAGGAACCAAAATTATAATAAAAAAATATAAAGTATAAAAAACCAGGAAACTAAACTAAAGGCAAAAAAAAATATCACTGTTAGATAAATAGGTACCTATAGTGACTAAAAGAAGTCAAGTCAGTTTTCGTTTGTTGCTATTAAAAACAAAGTTTATAGTAGCTATTATTGTACTAGATTGTTGGATTTAATTGCATGTGTTAAAGGAAAAGTGTCAACTAAAGCAGGCCGATTGTGTGGATGCCATCTATTAGGGTAAATGACCAAAGCTTGTAAAAAGAACCATCCTAATATTTCTTTCAGTTAGATTCAGTATGTTAGATAAGTTTCACATAACTGTTTTTGTAAGTGTATGCACTGATCATATAAAACCAAATATTAGTCTAGTCATATTAAACATTAAATTAGCAAGCAGACAGCTATTTCTTCACTTTTTTACATATTATTAAAAAGAACTACTACCAGCACGGTAAATCAAAATTTACACCATTTTCAAACCTGCTTGTGATAATTTCAGGAAACTGCAGCACTAGAATTAAGTTCCTGCACTAGTATTCAAGTTGATTATTTTTGCTATTTTGTAAAGTAATCAAACATGTAAGACAAATTATTTGAAATACAGCAATGTCAATATTAAAAAATTCCTTTAAAAGGTTTTGAAAGTAAATTGTTTTTTTAATAATAACAGTACAGTAGAATCCCTATGACCCGATTCAATTAAAACGCGGGGTATTGTGGGTAATATAAATGTCAGATAATAGCAGTCGGTAATTTTGATATGTAATACTATACATTTTGAAAAAGAGATTTAATGATATGTAATGAAAATAATAAATAATTAAGTAATACAAGTATATTTATTCTATGGACTGTGATTGTTTGTACAGAGATAGATCTGATTCAAATCCGACATCATGTGAATCCGCCGTTATAGGTAACATAATAATGAGTCTGGATAAATCAGATGTCCAAATTATCGAAGTTCTGATCATCAGGATTTTACTATCAGAAATAAAGTGAGAAATAAATCCATGTGTGTGGGTGCATAATTATTAATTTTAAGTTACATCTACATTATTTCCTTTACTTGGTTAACTTCTTTACTTTCCCTTTTGCCAAAGTCCATTATTTGATTTCGATTAAAGCCCTATATGTTTAAAAATACTACAATCACAATAATAGTATTAAGTTTTATAGTACTACAACAAAAATGGAGCTAGCACTTGAATTCTCATGAATTTGTTTTGATGAATATATAAGTTATAGACCGGAATTATTATATTAGCATTTTTAGTTTACTTTAATAACACCCCAGGAACTTTTATCATACATGCATTGTTTAGGACTTATAACATAAAGAATTCCAAAAAAGGTTTTAAAAAATAAAGTTTATAAGTACTGCAACGCTAGGAAATGTCTGAAGATGCTGCAAATTTGGATTTAAAAGCTGTTTGTGTTCCTAATAACATATCAAAAATGCAGAATATACATTTGTTTGTCAATTTAGCACTGAATTGTGTAAGTTAGAAGTTTGACTGGGTAATATATTTCAAAGATGATAACATTAACAAACATAAACAACAGAAATTGTAGTCCATATGGTTTAGTTTCAACTCAAGGACACTATTGATGTAGACTACATTTTAAAGTTCTACAGTCAGAAATGTATTAACTTCGACGAGTGCGAAACGCGAGAGCGCCGCCGTTGCACTGACGGGCCTGCACCCTCTAACAGCTGTCAGTAAACACTAGTGCATCTCCACTTATCATGCGCATATTCATCTACACTGCGCGTGTCTAGCAGTCTCCATCACTACAAGTATAAAGTACCTAGACACCATAAAATGGCTTCCTAAACCTCATATGTTCTATAAAGCTAAAATTAGAGTAACAACACTTACTTTGGTCTGTTTTAACAATCCTTGATGTCGAAATAACTTTTCTCACACAAAAATACGGGAGTTATTGTCATTAATGTAAATATACATTTTCCTTTGCACCACTATCTTTTAAATCTGTGATGGAATGCCAACGATTGCATTGTCATTTTTCGTCACGGATTCGATTACGAATAAATCTTTACAGGCGCAACTCAATAAGAGATTTAATTCGTCAACAAAGTTATGTACCAACTGCGAGTACTAAGATCCGTGAAGATTAGCTACATACGTATTGCAGCACAAATCAATTCACGAACACAACGTCGCACAAATTTATTTTATCCACCGAAATTAACAATCCTTTAATGATTGATATAATGTAATGGGAAATTCGATCATTCGCGTTTATTTCAAGTAAAACAAAAGATTGATTTTATTCAACACTATCTCCCTTTTTTTTTTAGTGTCGTGCCCATAGACATTTTAGGAATAGAGATCTTCCTTTTGTTTTTTTAGCCACGAACCTCGTTACAATAGCCACCTATGATTTTAAAGCTATAAAAATCAAGTACATAGTTTGAACATGGTATTTATTTCTTTGGTGAAATTACTAGATCAGTTTTTAAATACTTCGTATTAAAATAATGATTTTCTTTCGAATTCCAAACAAGCATTTTTAGAAGTAATTACGGTGAATGAATAATAATATGAAACCTGTTTCTAAAAATCGCATCATACAAAATTGATTTGAATAACTAAAAAATTTTCCTCACTTTCTAATAATCTGGTCTACACTTTTAAGGCCAAAACACATTATAAAAACACGATGCAACGTATCGTGTGTGTCGACACCCTATATGCAATGTGCACGTTATCAACACGCGATGCCACAACATCCTAGCACATAGTAGGCTATGAGTAAATGCTTTAAAATAAATACTGAATGACGATAAAGTCATTGAAAATAATGCTTATTATAGGGCAAAATCACCCCCTTAAATATTTATTTTGATTTTTAACATTTCACCAGCCCAAATACGTCCCCACTGCTGGGGCACGGGCCTACCCTATACTAGGGCGATAAGGCCTTAGTCGACCACGCTGGCCAAGTGCGAGTTGGTCGGTTTTAATATTTGCGGCAACAGAAATACCTACAAATGTAATTAAAATTTCAGCAGTCCTGACATGCCATCGCGATTTTTGAGATAGAGCCTGGTTACAGAAAATAATCCTTAAAAGGTCCGTTTTACCCTTAAAAAAATAGATCTAGCATACTTCGTGCCGCTTTATCATAATATTTCATTTAAGTTTAGTCTTAAAAATAGCAAACACAAAGAATAAAGAATTATAACTATTATTCTTAGCTGTGTATAATATGCTTTATGTCATCGCTACCTACTGGCTAGAACAAACAGTTACTCTGAAAATGGTGGTTGCGTTCTCGCTCTCTAATGGTGTCTTGTCTATGGTATTGAAAAAAATATCAACAAAAATTTATTAGTCCACAAAAATGTAAAAATAGTTGCAAAATTATTCATAACAACGCATGTTATGTTCAAGTTTAGCATTTTCTCAATACTTCCATATTTTAAACATAAATGATATTTGGTTCATTTATGTGAAAATAAATAAGTGTATGATCTAAATAATGGATGCTTCGGCATCACCAAGAGTGGATGCCGATATAAACGAGGTTTATGGATTCTTCCTTCAAATAGGAAACTCATCATTGTCCAGTCCTTTTAAAAACAAGAATACAGTTATAAAATACACCAAACTGCCAGAATTTGATTTTGATACTGGAGGTAAATAACTTGAGTGTTTTACTTTATTATTTTTGTTCTCTGCTATTTTCACTTATATATTGTAAGTTATTTTTATTTTGATTTTGAAACTATGTAATTCGTTTGGTAGTACAATAAGAAATGTTAGGTACTAACTCTTCTTATTCAGTACTATCCAAAAAACAGACCAGTCTTCACTTCATTTGATCTGTTATGTTTTAGGGTTCCTTTGGATTCCATAATATGAAAAATTTACAAACTGTAATATCCTCATTCAGAGCATGTGTATATTTTAGCATAAACCAATTTTACTAAAAAGATACACAAATTGTACCAACTATAGGATATAGTGTGTGTTTGGATGTGTGGATATAGTGTGTGTGTTTGTGTGTCTTACCAAAAATAAACTAATTCACCAAAATTACATCAATTTCAGTATCATGGCCTGAAAAGAGCTATACATTGCAGCCTCGCCTGCGCCGCATAATCACTCTTGATGATACCGATGTGTTAACAAGTCGTTCCCTGAATCCTGAACTAGTAGCACCATTGAAAACAATGTCTTCCACACTCACTAGAAGGAAAATAGTAACAATTGCAGAAGATGATGAAAGTGATTTGCATCCAAAATTCTGTTAGTATTATATCTAATACAATTGTCTTCTTTTAATCTAGATTGCGAAATTTATTATGAAGATAGTGTTAGCCCAAGTAATATTTGGTCATTTAAATATCGAATGTGTTACAGCGAGGAGTAGAAACACAAGTAGGTTGGAGAAATCATCAAGCAGGGCTATTGAAACAGATTATGAAAGTGAAAAGAAGTCTTCACAAAGAACAACATGTAGATTAACTAATTCATCTAAATGTAAGTACCAAATCATAACCATAATAATTTTTTCTATTATAATTATAAAATGTGGTATTCATTTACAAACACATTTATATTGACATTTAAAAAAAATGGACGCTGGCAGATTCACTGTGCTTTCATAAAGTTGTTGAAATGTGCATTGAAACATCATCCTTTAATAAAATATGTTATTGAATGAATATGTGCTGGCTTTTACCTTTTTTTTCCTAGTTAACATCTACTTGCTCTAGCTTGAATATAAAATTTAAAGTGAAAGTTTACCTGTATTTGGAAAACGCCTTTTCATTATAAGATTTCCTGCTTAGCCTGATATCCATTAAAGTTGGATTCCATAATTGTTATTGGTTAGGCAATAATGCTATCTCTAAAATGTATGTTTCCAAATTATGCTTTGGTTGCTAAGTGAGTAAAGTTTTATGCTCTTATATGCATTAATATGTTCAGCAAAGCGAAATTCAACTGTTCAGCTAAGATAAATCCATATTATTTATTGCATCATGATGGGATAAGTACACCATGCCCCCTTAAATCATGGGTATTTTAGTTAGAAATTATATTAAATCAACTTATTACTTATATTACATATATACATATTAGGTTGTACAAACCAACAATTTCTCATATCTACTTATTAAACTTATTCCTTGAGAACATTGTAACACTTTTAACTTCTTAAAAATAAAATATTATGAAGTTTTATGGCAAAGTGATAAGGACTGCATGTGTATATTACTAAATTGCTATAGGGCACTTTAATTTTGTGTTTTATTTATGTGTCTGCGAAATTGTTCATTTCTTAATCTGAATATAAATGATTCTCTGTTGTCACAAGCGAGATCAACTTTCTGTGACTTGTATGATTTTTTCAAGACATCAACTTGAAAATATCATCAGTTACAGATATCATGTATAAAAGAATGAAATGATGATATTACCTCTTGTTTATAGATTCAAAAGAAACTAAACCAAGTGCCAAAAATACAAATATCAGCAATAGGAAAGAATTGAGTACTCCCAAACCACACTATAAAAGTAAAAATACAAGTGTTACTGTGTCAACTTCAGATAATACAAGGATTCGGATTGTTAAAGATAAAGGTAAAGTATAATAGTGAAGTTTTGCTGAATTTGACATCAAAATTTCGTAATATTATTGTTATTCAATTATGATTATTTTTATTTTAGATAATACAATACGAACTAAGAGTGGAAATTTACCTTCAAGAATTAGTGTAAGCAAAAATTTAATGACACCAAGAGAAAGTGAAAAAGAGCTTTCCACAATCAAAGCAAAATTATATGAAAGTACTGTAAAAATAAAAACACCTCATAAAAAATCTGTAGATCGACCTCGATTGAATAAATCTGCAACACAAGCTAACAGACCTAATTCCACATTTTTGAAAGAAATCCAAAGCAAAAATAAGCCAGTAACTGTAATACATGTACCATTAGATGAACACTTCCACAAAACTGAAATGACCGAGACTGATTCACAGAAAACATTGGTATTACCACAAATTGGTGACACAAGTTACAAATCAGATTGCGAGACAGGAAGAGAAAAAGAAATTTATGAAAAACAGTCAATAAGCATAGGAACCGATGCCATACCTGATACTGCTGACAAAATAACACAAATTGACTGCGGAGATAAACAGTTGTCCATAAGTGTAGGTAATGCTAATGTGCAGGCTGAGATAATTAATGAACCATTTGATAGTCTTCATATACCAAATGTAACTTTAATAAAGGATAAGAATGAATCCAAAGAAAAGACAGTCAGTTTTCATAGTAAGTCCTTACCAAACCTTCAAGTCCCTTTGAATATATCTTCTAAAAAAGAAGTATCTGTCAAAGATGATTCTGAATTTTATAAAAGCACTCCATATATCATTGGTCATGCAACAGTTACCTGCACTACAAAACAAAAAATCAACTTTCATGTTGTTGGTGGTAATGAAACTACATCTAATCATTCGCCTAGTCCTTTAGCTTATCCTATGAATGTAGTATCTATCTATGAAAAAGAAATTAAAAAGAAACATGTTCGAGATACATATGAACAGAAGGAGAAATCAAAAACAGAGTATACCAATTGCTTAAATGAGCTGAAGTCGCTTAATTGTTCCTATGTCTTTAATAGCAATAAATTAGTCAAGCCGTCTGATATTATCAGCACAATAAGAGTTAATAATGGGTTGCTGCATAGCGACTACATATGTGAACAGTTCGAAAGGGAACTCAACTTTATTGATTCATTTTTTGAGTCCCTCCAATATTTAGAAAACTGCTCTTTATCTGAAAAGTGTTTTGCTGAAAATAAGGTTAAAAATTGGATTAATAATATCGACTTAGATGTGAGCAATTCGGAGTATGGTTGTTTCTTGTCTAAGCTGGAAAATGGCGCGCGTGTTGATGATACGGAGACAATGGCGTCGAAGAGTCTTTGTCTGGTGAGTGTCATTCTTTGCATCTGTAAACACTATTCATGAAATGACTATTCATTTGCATTGCAAATCATTAATCAATATTTGACGTGCGTGTATTGCGTAGCTGATTATTACAATTCTTTAATTTATACTGTATTTATAAGAAATTAAATCAAATCCATATTTATAATCTCTTATTTTATTATATTTTCAGCTCAATTTGCTCATTCGCGATGAACAAAGGCGAGCAAAAAATCTTCTGTTTGTGCTGAAAATGAGAGAAGATGCTCTCAAAGACTTTACTAAGTCCCAAATTCTTTGGTTAGAGAATAAGAAAAAACAGGATAATACTGATATTTCGACGTTGAAGAAAAAGCAACGAGGGGCGCTTCTTAAACTACAACACGAATGTGGGGAGATGCAACGTATGCGCAAAGCGCTGGTTACACAGTCTGAAAAGCGGAAAGTAGTGCTTATGAAAACGAAGAAAAATATAGAACTCAAGTTAAAGAATAATGTTGATGTAGATCAAATAATTTTAGGCAAGAAAAAGTTGAAAAGGAACAGTATCGATCGTAACATAGCCCCCCTGAAGTGTTTCGATTTACCGAGCAGCGGTTGTGATGACAGCTCGACCTCTCGCCCTAAGGCGGAGCTGGCTACGCCGGAGCCCGCGCGCGGCGCGCTGAGCGTTACTAGCGCGGAGAAGTGCGTGCAGACCGGCGAGAGCATACTTGGAGGAACTTTTATCAATCAAGCCACAGACACCGCTGACGAACACTTTGTAGTGGTCGACGGCGGTTATCTGAATATATTATTCCACAATTTATTGATGCCTCAGATATTCAGTAGTGGCAAACAATATGAAGTTAATGAGGAGGCACTTAGAAATATTGTCAATTCGGCCAATGCCAACCATAATTTAAATGAAACAGATTCTTTAGATAGGTTTATGAATAAAATAAAAAATTCCGATTTAGAAATAAGTACACCGTCCACTGCCCGTAGCCTTGTCGAGGAGTTGGATCAGTATTATAAAGGGCTCATCGAGGAGGAGAAGTCGCCGAACACGTCGCCTACTAGAGAATGTGGTACAATATGTGAGGTGAAAGATATGTTGGTTCAGGCTGAGGGTGGGGTGCAGCAGTTGGAGACGCGTAGTTTCCAGAGTGCGTCGACGATGACGACTAGTACAGAGACCTTGTTGGAGGGGGAGGATGTGTTGGAGGGCCAGTGTGTCTGCGAGGAGTTGGAGTGCGGGGAGCAGGCGCTGCCGGGCCCGCTGCCCGTGCCGGCGGGCGAGCCCGCGCCCGCGCCCGACGCGCCGCCGCCCGGCCCCGACACTGCGTGGAGCGTACCAGAATCTAGTCCTACAATCTCAGGTGAGATTTCATTCCTCTTATTCGACTGGCTCTATGAAACAGCGGTTAGTGACCCGAATCGCTATCTACGGTTCCAATAGGGTTCGATTCCCACCGAAATATTTGTGTGATGAAAATCGGTGTTTGTACCGTGTCTGGGTGTTGTAAGTATATTTAGATTCTGATTTCTGTAACACAAGTGCAAGTATGCAAATGCAAGTGTAACTCAAATTTATATTTATTTAATTATTTTCTTGCTTGACTGGCTCAGCAAGCCGGAGCGGATGTTGGCCACCAGCATGAGAATTCGCGACTCTGATACTTTGATTTTCTGCTGCCTGTTAGTTAAACTGGATTGACATGATTTAAATTAAACCCCTTCCACTACCACATTTGAATGATGGGGATGAATCATTCCTCATCCTTTCCATACAAGTAACTATTTGACCATCAATAATCTCATCATATTAATTAATCATGTTACTACATAATTTCATACCAATAATTTCATACCAAATAAATAATTTCTTTCTTCTTAATAAACTTTAAGGCTGATTAGCTCTATTAAAACATATTTAGATTCCTATGAGTCCGAAATCATCATTCATTTCCAACTCGGTGCTGTCGCTTATGTTTTTCTTCTTCTTCTTATCGAATCGACGGCAAAATCAAACGTGATCGGCCCAGTATTCGGCCACACAAATCGCTTATGTTTTAAGAAAATGATTGACTTAAATTTAATTTAACTGACAAATATTTCAGAATGCTCAAGTGTTAGTAGTCAAGCGATGTGCCAGAGCGCGACGTCGGTATCGTCGATGACTTCCCCCGTCTGCGAAGCGGAGGAGCTTCGGCGGCAACAGCTGGCCATTGAGAGAGAGGTAATTATGATGAGTATCTAACTACGTCAAGGAATAGACAATGCATGGTCATACTACTGTATACTCAGTGGTTGCTGAAAACGAATCCCATTCGCGAGGATATCCCGCTACAAGTCGCATCAGCAATGCTTATTTCTTAGCCAGACTCCTGTCATAGTACATACATAAATAAAAAATCCAGAAATGTAGTACTTATTCTACCATAAAAGTTTTAAATCCTTTCTAATATTATAAATGCGAAAGTAACTCTATCTGTTACGCTTTACCGAATTAATTGAAATTTGGTACAGATATAGTGCAGAGCCTGAGAAAGGTCATAGGCTACTTTTTAACCGACTGCGCTATAAAAAGTAATATTTTACCTGTTAAACATCACTACGCGGACGAAGTCGCGGGAGGAAAGCTAGTGTTTATATGTAAGAGGAAACATATCATCTCATTGCCGGCCTCTCCCATAAAGTAAAATGAAATAAACACAATAAAAAATATGTAGTTAATCATTTCTGTTTAATTTTCTCAGATCAAAGCGTTAGAACAACAGCAATGTCAGTTGTTGGTCGTGCGTGAGATTCCGGACAAGCCGCCGCCGCCCTACACTCCGCCTACTGAGGCGCGCGCGCCCCGCCCGCCGCGGCTCTACGTGGCCGACGAAACCACCGAGGAGAAGATACAGCGGTACATCCGGGAGCCGGACAGCGAAGACCACGACCCCACCGACGCCTTCGACACCTTCGTCAAGGACTTCTGCTTAGAGACCCTGGACAGGCAGAAGGCCGAGAGGAGCGACAAGCCCTGGGACTCATGCAATCTGCTGCCGCAGAAGCCGCAGGACGACACCGAGAAAGTCATAAAGAACACCTCGTCGCATTTATTGGACATATTGACCGGTGTACCGCCGACTGTCGTCTCTGGTGAGTTGGTTTATTTTTGTTGTGCTTGATGTCCTGTTCACATGTTACAATCATCGAACAGAAATTCTAATTTCACTTTTCGTCTTTTTTGTAAACTAAATCAGTCGCAATTGCTTCAATGAAGTGTCATTTTAAACTGTACCTATCGTTAACATAATGAAAAAGTCCCAAAATAAGACGTCATGCTCTATTCTCACGAACTATAATCTATGTAGTATAATTTTACTTAAAATTTACTGTAAATTTGCTGTGCCTGAGTAATTCTAAAGCTATTAAAATATAATTCGAAACTGGTCATTATGATCCTGTCGAATATAATATACCCTGAATATGACCGACTTTTTCAGCTACATTAATCAATAATGTCGTTAAAGTTAGTACAACTTGTACATTATTTGAAATGTGAAAGTGGAAAATATAATCGCTAGTCGTCCACTAGTTAAATACCTGCACAACTTTTGACATATATCTCTAGGATCTTCGTGCTGTCATTGTTTTGTACATACATTACATACATAAAATCACTCCTTTTTCCCAGAGGGGTAGGCAGAGATCACTTCCTGCCATGTGCTATGATCTGGGCACACCACTTTCGTTTCTTTCACATCCATCAATCGCTTATTTTGTTTATAGCTAAACAGGATTTTATAGGTGGTTTACACCACAGTGTTTTTCTAGAGGAAACGGCTGCGTTGCGGCCACGGGTTTAGTAAAAAAAATTTTGCAAATAGATGTCTCAAAAGTTGTATCATTGGCAGGTGTGAGCGCCCGGCGGTCGGACCACATCGATGACATCCTGTTCGCGGAGTGGCGGCGCTGCGAGCCCGAGTGGACGTCCCTGCACACCGACGAGGCCTCCGTCAAGAACCAGATCTTCGAAAGCATCTTCCAGAAAATACTCACCGAAACAGTCGACGAATACAAGAGGACAGTATTGTGCAACAAATAGTGCGAGTGAACCGTTGTTCTACTATGTGTTGTTAAGTTCGCTTTGGCAATACAATATTTAGACACATTGCTGTGCTTCGAATATTCAATCATGTTGGTCAGTAAATATATTGATTGGTTGCATACTTACGTCACTGTTATACTTGTAGTTAGATAAGTAGTTAGTTCTTATTATGTTGCATTTGCAAACTGTGTATTGGATATGTATAAAATTGTTGGTTCGAGTACGAGATATACACATTTAGGAGTTAAATTATTTATTTAAAATAATATTGAAAAAATATCACATAATCCTTATAGTTTCACACTGAATACCTAAATTATAAATACTTTTATTACAACTTGCATGTCTGGATAACCTAAATCGTTAATACTCTTATGTTTAGATCGAGTACAATTTTATTAAATTCATTTCAGGCATGTATAAATTATAAATAAAATATGGCCACTTCAGACATCTGAAGTAGTTATTTCTCGGCTGATCCAAATATATGCAAGTCGATAGGTATTCCCATCCAAGAATATAGAAACAACAAACACTAAATAATCGGCTTATTACGAAACCAGTTTTTATTTGTACACATCTCATCACACAAAGGTTCATAGAAATATATTTTTAGAGTTGCATTATTTAACCGATACTCAAACTTTTATCCTACCATACAGTGTGTGTTACAGTTGCATTCTATATTCTGGGATGACGATTCATAATAAATTATCATACTTAAGTTTACCAACTTAACAGAAATTACAGACAACATTAATACAACACAGTGATAATTATATAACATTATACAACATAAACATACAGTTAAGATTTCGTTCGAAATTATATTTTTGACCTATAAAATGTATAGCAGCATGATTCTACCTTTTCACTATTTTTATATAAATATATGATTAAAAGTTATACGCTATTACCTCAAATTGGTACATTTTTTATTTACACGACACCAATAGATTCAAACTATTTTTCCTTATGTTATAGTTGATCTTATATCTCACATGAGTTTTTATCCTTATGCTCATACATGACGTTTGAAATTGCACAGTACATATAGTAATAATTTTGACAATTCCATTAAATAACCCAGATGAAGGCATCGACAGCTCACAATATTAAATTATGTATAATTTTGACTTAGGTATCGAGATAGATGCAAACAAAATCGACAAAAAATTATAAAATAATTAAATCTAAAAAATATAATTGGGCACCATATTGATGATTCTACTTTTGTTTGCAATTTAAATTATTAGGAAGAAATTAAAGTTACGTTTTCCGAAATAGGTTTTGCTTTAAACATTCCATTATTTCAAATCATAGTAATTGGTTATATACTGTTCATAAAAATTTTAGTAAAAAAATTCAAGTACCTTTTATTTAGTAATTAAATTTACTTATGCAAAATCTAGATGACAAATTGTAAGATTTATTATAAAAAGAAGGTTCATGAGCATGTAAGCAGAGCTGTACCAAGTATTTTTAATTATGTTTAGAGATATTTAAGATTATGTATAGTTAGAACATTTCAATTGGATTTGATGCAGGTACCAGACCAAATTATTCTTTGTCTTAGGAAATGTACTTAAATGCATGTACAAAAAATGTACCACCAGTACTGAACATTTCCTTTATCAATCCAGAAATTATGTATACTATACAATTTTATATGCTTAATCTTAGATTGCTAAAGTACTTCATATAATCCAATTTAATTACAAAAGATTCACCTTACAATAAGGCGAGAGTAAGGAAAAGACGAGCTGTAAAGGCTGCATCCAACAGTTAAATAAATTAAGCAATGCTTATATAATGACCGGGTCTTAGGAATATGATTGTCTTATTAGGCTAGGCGTCCATCGGTCGGTATCGTGCGCATCGTATGCTTCGCTAAGTTGAATGTCTATGCATCTACGCATTTGTATCCGATCCGTTTGATGCGATGCGTACAATGCTGACCGGTGGATGGTTAGCTTTATTGAACGTTATAATAAGCACATAATACCGGCCGGCTGAAGTTGGCATATCACTGCACGTTTAGTAGCCCACTCTTGCGAGTGAGAGGGTCAGTCATTCAGTCCAAAAATGCGTCTTCTTCGCATCTATTGCCAATTTCAGTCCGGTCAAGTAGGTAATGTTACGCGTATTATAAGGGCCTTCGCGCACGAGAATCCTCGCGTGTATTTTTATCAGTACGTCGCAAGCGTCCAAACCGTCTTCCAATACAAGCAGCACTCGTCGGGTGTCTACTAACGTTACGAAGGCCCTCAACTGTACTGCACTTATAGATACATTCACTATTCCACATCTACACTAACACTGGCACGAAGATTAAGTTTTTTTCCAGTCATTTTGGTAGCGAGTTAGTCGTCAGCCTTCAGGATAGACTCGAGGGGGTTGGGTCCTTTCCTCCGGGGGTTGGCGGGAGGCTTCGCCGCTTCAACTGCAACAACGGTAACTATTTTAACTATTAAAACTATTGCTACAGTGATTGAACGCGATGGAATGCGGACTATGCGGGTGACTTCCAATTGGCAATGATTGCCATTAACATCTGCGCTGGGAGTCAATTGGGAGTGACAGCTGTTGTTATCTTCATAGCTAACGTAACTTTTGGTATTTTTACTATTAAGTATTGTACTTTTGTACTGCTTGCTTGTGCGAATTTTATTGATAAGCGTTCATTGTTCTTTCAACAACATTTAAAATATTTTTATGTCTTGACTTGACTTGAGTGGCCAATATCATATAATTTAATATTATATTTTTTAATTGACACACAGTATTTACTGTGAACTTTGAGCAACTGCGAATTTTCGGATGCCTTGTAAAAGGCGCCTTTCTGCACACGGGCGCTGCCGGATAATTACACTTTGCGCCTTTGAAGGGGTAATGAAATGTAACCTTTAGAGATATAAATCTACTGTACGTAAGACTGATGTCACTGAACTCTTGAACGGAAGGACCGATTTGAATAACTTTTGTTTGCGTTCAGCCTAGCAGATGACGCTGCAGTCTGTATCTAAGTCATGCAGGACAACCTCAGTCGAGTCCGTCAATATAAACCCAAAATTAGCCCTTTGCCTCAGTGGGCTTGGTGTTGCAATAGTATTATTTATTATTTACACATTTGAAATAAAAACTAATTTTACGGATTAAACTCGCGTGTATTGTTAACCTAAACATATTATTTAGAGATCCGACTGACGTTTCGAGCTCTTTACAGCGCCCGTGGTCATGGGCAAGACTGAAGTTGACAGTTGTCTTCATAAGTAAGTTATTAAACTTGACACAAAATATCTCACCAAATGGCGGTAGTATAATTACTACTATATTTTGTGTGTTTCGGCTCACGCACACAGAACAACATCCTTAGGTCTTGCCATATGTTGTTTCGGTGTTACAAGTAGTGTATTGCGTTGTATACTCACTCGTGTGTCCCTGCGAGGCCTGCGTGACCTCGAGGCAGGCCATCCACTCGGTGATGCTGATCCGCGTGTCGTGGTTCACGTCGCAGTACCGCGGCAGCTTGCGCCCGCAGCGCCGCAGCGGCTCCGCGGCCGCGATCAGCTGATGGAACGCCTTCCACTCGCGACGCTCCAACGCTTTGTTCTTGTCCTTGTCGAGCATCACGAATGTCCACGTGGCGGCTTGCTCCTCGTTCGATGCGCCCCATTTCACCATTTCTCTGCGGAATTGGAGACTTTGTTACATACGAATGGTTAGTTGATGTTGTCACAGGCCGGTATTTTATGTAGCGTAAGAACTTTGTTTGGTTTTTTATTGTCTGGTTATATATATAGGTGTCAGTGTAAGGATAAAACTAAGCTCCACCCGTCCACTTTGTCCTGCTTTCAGAAAGTCTTCTACCAGGATAAATTTTGCCATGGTCAACATGGAAGTCTCAAAGACTCCCGAGCCAGGTTGGCCGATGCAAGGATAATATGTTTAGGTAGGGGTTTACTGTACAGGAGTATCTCGCGTGCCTATGTGGTCTCTCATTACGATCCATGGCTCACCTCACTTGGTGGCCCGCGTGTCCCGACTCCTGCACGCAAACTGAGCTGATGGGAGCGTCCGCATCTGTGGTCCGGGTGGCAGAATTCTGGGCCGATCTTATTTAAAGTGTTTTGCCATCGACACGAAAAGAAGAAGAATTACTAACCCAGGCCCAGTGCCGTTGGTGGATGTCGTCATTTTGGATATGAAGAAACTTCGCAAATCCCGAAGAAATTTAGTCTTCTCTGGACAACCTGTAAATAACGATGTTCTGAATTATTATAAGTTGTTATATAAATACTTATACATGCTGTCAAAAGTGTGTAAAACGTAGATATATTTTTTGTGAAATACTGTTACAATTGAGCTGGCTGTAATTCTATTTTATCCCAGTGATTAAAACAACAAAGGTCACAACTGGTGGCAATGTACGAGAAAAATCGGAGGTATCAAACCAGATTGGTTACTTCAGATTAAGTATTTGCCTATGTTCTTACCGAAAGCAAGTACATACATGGATATAGGTATTTGGTACAGACAGCGTCAGATATATTTTAGCTATCTAAGTAGATATGACCTCATTATATCTACTTTAACTTATTATAACATTATATACTACTCATTATAACATATCAGAACCGTGTCGTACTTAGACAGCTTAAAAATGTTGTCACTTTGCGCTAGTTAGATTTCTTCGCCAATGGTGGTATGTATACGGTACATACCTCTCATAGGGCTGGCGTGCTGCGGCGCGGCGTCGCAGTCGGGCCGGCGGTCCTTGACGGAGGAGCCGGGGATGGGCTTGCCGGTGTCCTGGTGCACGCACCAGCAGTACCCGGTCGAGCGGTAGCACTGCGCGCGCGCGTAGCGCCCGTCGCCCGTGCACTCGGGCACGTATAGCACCGAGCCGCCGGCTTTCTACAACAAGTATACGGTTCTAGACTTAGTCCAGCGCCACATTAGGCGGATACTCCGTCCTGGATCTTCCGTTATGGAATGTCAATATATGTTCCTCACAGGACAGGCTTAGCCTAGTGTGAGGACCGGTAAAATTGTTCTCATTGTAATTATTTATTATGCTGTTGCCTAAAAATTACAAATAACTAGCACACTACGCGGAAGGTATCAGTCTCTATCTTTTATGCATAAGTATTGGCGTTCCATAACGGATGATCCGCGACGGATGATCCGCGACGGATTATCCGCTTAGTGTGTCGCTAGCCTTACTTTTGTTAGGGCGCGTCCCCATTATTATAAACGTATATAAAAAAAATCATAAATTGATGATTTTTGACATTTATCTTGCCGACTCATTCGGATACACATAGTAGGTCACCTATGAGCCGCGCGGTTTAAAAGATATATTATGGAGGCAAATTGGAAGCAAACTGTCAAATGGCGCATGGCGGTTCGCGCTTCGATAGAGCTGAGCGTCCGCGATAGAAGACCCCGGTCCTCAAGTGACGTATAATTTAAACACTCAGACACAGAACAATTATCATTAAAATATTTTTCCCGTATGAAGTTCAATCCCCGCGAAAACCGGTGCAAAAGACAGAGGTGCAAATTAGCCATCAAACTAGTCAAGCCATAACGCGGTAAACAAAGCATTGCCGTTTGATGTTAGGCGATGTGTAGGCTCTCAAGTTATTGCGTTTAAAATATATAAATACGCAATATAATAACCATGACAATAGAAATACAATGACGTGTCTCTTATGTGGCCCTAGAATATCATAAATAGGTACCATGTTGCTGAGCAAATTCGTTCGCGCCTGACACCATTCATATTTGCTCAATTATTTTTATCGTGCAGTGGAAGCGAGTCTAATCTTCCCCGATAAAATTAATATACTATAATTGTACTTTTAAAAGTCATACCTGTTCATCCAAGCCCGCTTGTCTGTCCGTCAGGCAGTCGTTAGCTTCGTCCTCCCTTCGAGAGTCCGCGTCCGGACCGTCGGGAGCGAAAGAGTTCCTCATGATCCCTGGCAACACTGGCACTATGGAAATATCGTCAATTAATTTACAATTCACAAGTCCTTCAAATCTGAAATTTAAAATAAGAGTTGAAATAAAATAGTTTCGGAACTTTATCGAGGTTTAGATTTATTTTATTGTCTAGATCTATAGGTACCTATAATATTACAAAATTTTTGAAACTATAGACTTTATTATTGTTTACCTTGTAGGGGATAAATAATAATATACTAAGCTCATATATAGATATGTATAACTGTATAAAATACCTATAACAAAAGTATATTATGGTAATTTCGGATTTTAAACTTAAATCGTTATCTTTTATGTTCTCAAAAATAGATGATCCTAGTAGTGCTACAAAATGCAAAAAGTTATCGTTTGAATCATAAGTAAAGTTAATTCAATGTGCGATGTCAAGTTAACGGTTTTATATTATTGATTTGTTTAGTAAGCATCCACAAACATTCAGGGCGTCACGCGCCGATGTTAGTTCGTCAAACGTCAAACACGTCGAGTTGGGGATTAGTTAATAATAATATATAGACTCTAAAGATATATACGGTGTTGAATATATCTAGTGCAAGTCACCTGCGCTGGGGTCGGGCGGGGGGTCTTCTTCGTTATAGTCGGGCTCCGGTTCGGGACCGCTGTCCTCGTCTGCGTTCAACGACATGAAGAAACGGAGAGAGACTATATATTATTATTATGTTTGCACACACATTAGCATTTCATATTAGCATGCAAATTAAAAAAATCAAAGTATAGTGCTCAAACAGGACAAGCCATGAAAGTGAAATGTGCACAAACCGTTATGGTGTGATACCTACAAAGAAGCTACGGTTTAATTTTGTTATGTTATTGGAGTGAGTTCTATTTCGAGTTTGACAACTTGCTAAACGAAGTGGTTAGCTCGTCTCAGTTCCGCCTTTGCTATGTGGAACATGAGTATTTAGAGAGCCGAATGACAGCTATAAACATTTTTAGTAAATCCCACAAATACGTCCGTTCATCCGTTAAATCTCTAGAGAGGACTGCGAAGTTCTATTTTTATTGCCATGTCTCCATAATGCAAGATATTTTGGACGCGACAACGGAAATCTTCCACGAAGTTAATTATATATCCGTTTCCCTATTATTACATTTGCGTAATAAATAGGTGCTGCCATTCTGGTTTATAGGTACTTTTTCCTTATAAGAGCCCTTGATAAGTGTTATTTGTCATTTAGGTCATTTAGTGACGTACCTACCTACATGCGTGTATTTGCAGAAAAACCTTATACTTAGTTACATTGTACCTAAGACGGGGAGATATCTCTAGTGTCATATTACAAATAGTAACTTTAAATTTAGGAAGTATTCGAGTTTTTTTGAAGAAATCTTCATATTCTATATTTAAGCTATTGCTTAGCATAGACATATTGTGTTCGTCATTGGTTGCTAAGCTTTATAAGAGCAAGCAGCTGTTTCAGCTGTGTCGATAAATCAATCGGAACTTTGGAACCTTCAAGATTGTACGGACCACAAGTAAGGTAAAGTATGTGATCTTAATTACTGTTGCTAACTACATTACTCGTATAGTAGGTACCTAACAAGCTCACTAAGTACGTAAGCATAGGTAGGTACTGGTAACTATGGTACTGTATGTTGGTTGAATTGGGAGTTTATATATCTGATATCATTGTAGCTTATCTGGAAGTTAAAAGATATAACTTCTAAGATATAATAAGTCTATTAATCGTTATGTGTGTGTGCGTGTGTGTTACTGTGAGGGTGAATGCTTGGAGTGTTGTCGAGCGGTTAGTGGTAGCAGCACACAGCACGGAGCAAGCACAAAGAGGAGTTGTTGTAAACTACGAATGTCACTTAGCGATGGTGAGGGTCGCGTGCGGCTTTTAGTCTGATTCCCTTCTAATTTAGTCACGATGCCTGTTGACGTAATGAAGTCGGGTCATAAGAATCAGTGCAAAATAACAGCATAGGCCGTCTCTTTGTAGACCATTAAGCTACGTTTTAATGACGTCAGGGTTTGAGAAACCCAACGACTGACTAAGGCTGTGTCCTCATCGCAGACCTTTAGGCACGCCTACGTCTGCTGATGTGATGATGTTAGGAATCACACGCGAAACATACTGTAGCAAAATCAGGACCAGAATCAGAATTTGTTTTCCCAACTAACTACGATGATAGCTTGGAGTAGCCTTGTGGTCATCATCACCGCCGACTTCCAGAGGAGCGGATAGTTCTCATCCCAAACCAGTGAATCAGAGAGTAGACGCAGAGCGAAGAGTGCTCTTTGCTGACTAGTAACCTCGACTGTTAAGCCACGCCTATTTTTTTGTCTAACTGACATCCGATGATGGCTTGGAGTAGCCTAGTCATCACCGGACTTGCGGGGGAGCGGATGGCTCTCACGCTAAAAAGCCACGCCTCTACCCACGAGATGACGTTAGGACCTAACATCCCCAGCCTCCTCTTTGCCCTCGCCCCGCGGTACAGAGGTACTCACAGTCCGGTGCGGGCGGCTCGGCGCTGGCCAGCAGGCACGCCACCCACTCCTCGTGGGCGATCTCTCCGTCGCCGTCGCCGTCGCAGCCGCGGGCCCACGCGCGCGCGCAGCGCTTCGGCTTCACCACCTACGACACAATCCTTACTTGCTTAGGTCCTTTAAGAATACAAAAATATGTAAAGACAGTCTGTGAGCAATGTGTAGAAGTGGATAGATGGATGTACGGGTGACTTAAGAACCGATTTCCTCCGAACTATTCTTCGACAGCTTGTTGTCAATAAAAATCTAGCTACTGAATCTAAATGACCCCATACATTAGATTTTGACTGATTACTTCTAATAAATCGATAATTGCCTTCCGTGGATAGTGTGCATCAGGATGACGGGTGTAGAATCTGGAGTAGAAGTAGTACCTAGATCTCACTAGCATTAGTAGAGATTGATTAGTTAGTAATATTATAAATAAAGTCACCAGCTCAATGCTCAAATTACGTATTAGATGTAGAGTTATTAGAGTATGAGACAGTTTGTGTACTCTGATCCCTAAGGTACCTAAGGTGCCCATACCTTATTCAAAACCTTACCGTCATTATCACAAATAAAACGCGTAAAAATGGCATCATTAATAACTAGTATTGCAATACAAAGTTTCAATCAAGTTTACTCTAATAAGCATGCCAAATTTTGTATCGAGTCTGATCCTCTTAAGTGTTTCTCATAACCCAGATAAAAGCGTAAAACTGTGTCTCGAAAGGATTAAAGCCGTCGTTAATCGATTAAACCCGTTCCGCATGCGAATCATCCCAGACGAGAGCTTTTTTTTTCACCCGAGACTTTGTATATTTGTCTTGCGGCAAACATTTTTTGTTGGGTTTATTTTATCGGTTCACTATAGGCATTTTTCACACACCTGCGGAGATCGGTCTGTGAGTCACCTCATCCAATCTGGGTTGGTGGGACGTTAGGCTAATGACCATTAGTCACAGCGTGACCTCAGTTTACCTCGCTCGTACTTTACGCTGCCTTTTTAATGTTCCTCCAAAAGGTTGCTACTTGCGTAGGTACATAAATATACTAAGATGCCTACCAGATAATTCGCACTAAGGAGCGAAATGACAGTAAATCTTTTGACGTCATGTTAATCCCGTTCATGGACTAACGAGACTGGCGAGTCCTTTAAGAATTAGGTAGGTGGTAACTCTTCCTTTTCACACTGCGGGAGCATAACTACGGAAACACGAATCTAAGATGGCGCGGCGACCTGATACGAGTACAAGACCAGCATTTTGGTCTAATTTGTTACTTATAGAGTTAACTGATTATCTGATGCTGAGTTAATTGTGATGCGGTCTCTGTCGCAAATTCATATTGAACTTATTTTTCATTGTTTTTGCTCGTGCTGTAACATTGTGGTAAGTCACATCACTGAACGGGGTCTCGATTGGAGTAGAACGCTGGTGATAATCTATATCTAGATCTGGCTGGACTGCAATCCCAGTTTCCAATAAAGTGTCTTAGACACACAACCGGGGCTCGTTTAGAGCACCGTTGCCTGACCGTACTAGCTCAGAGAGATCGTGACTTTAATCCTCTAGTCTCCAGTTAAGTATATTCCAGTGACAGGGACTAGATTAGAGCGCTGTAGCCTGACCGCGACAGCTCAGAGAATTACCAATTAAAAAAAATTCTCACTATGTCGAATTAAAGGTCATCTTTGCTTTAATCCACCAGCGTAAGCGATCGTGAGGTAAACATATGTCGTCAACAGGCACTAAAGAACCTATTAGCCTGTCGCCCTCACCTTGAAGGCCTGTATAGAGGCCGTTTCACCAAAAGAACAAAACTGACCTTTTTGATGAGCCGTCGCAGTCCCCTATACTCGGACTTCTGTAAGGCGTCACTTTTGTCTCGGTCCAGCTCTCGGAACTTCCAGTCGGCCACCTCCCTTGGCTCAGCGCCGCTGACACCTGACCTCGACCGCTCGTACTCCCCGCTAAAGATCTTGATCAGGTTGCCGTTGAACAGCGCCCGGTCCGTCCGGGTGCAGCCTGCGGAGTCAGAGGCAAGGCAGGTTAGCTGAGTTGCTGTCACGCACTGTTTTAAAATTAGAGATGAGTCCTTATGCAAACCTAGTGATCATTTTGAGGTTCCAAGCCATCCCGTATGAAGGGAAGATATTATAAGAGTCCATAAAATTTAAGTGATTATGGTGAATAATATTGCTTTATACCCCGCGTTGCACTAACAAGGCATTGACACTACTGTAAGGACATACGTACTTCGAATAGGTTTTATACTAGGTATCCGTCCGGAACTCCCTCTCTGTGAAGTCATTTCTCAAACACTAACCTTTATACCTTCTTTAGTCTATTTATATTTCTAGACTATAAGCGTACCAAAACTACCAAATCTAATTATTAATCTTTTAAAATGGTTCATTACTTTCGCTCGAGATACAGACAGAGTTACCCTACTTTAGCATTTATAATATTAGTAAGGATATTGCCTTGATACGATCAAATCAGAAACGATAAATCGTTCAGATAAGGAAAATGGAGTAGAAAGGGATTGCCATCTATCCACAGTGTTTGGATTGTCTCACTGATCGAAAGTGCACCTAGCTTATTGATATCTTAGACAACACAGCCCACAGTCCGAGGAAATATGATCTAGAATTCAAAATTCATGAACAGAGTCCGAATTGTTCTAGTGCATGTTATCTGTAGCTGGAGTAATATTGGTACCGTTATTAGAGGTATTGTGTACAGGCTCGGTATAGAAACATGTCTTTATTGAACGGATTTATCTATCCGCGATCGGACAAAACATCGTTTATGACCAAGACCGAGTGCCGTTACTGGTAACTTAATACTCTCGAGGCGTCTTGAGAAATGTCTGGCCATTTTACAGACACTTAAATGGAAGCCAAGTCCTTTCCGCATCGTTATGCTTTTGAGAAGAAGGATTTTATTAGAGTAAAGTAAAAAGGTACTTGAAAAATTATAAACTTTAGAAGTGCAATTATTTGCACTTCTGAAGCTTAAAATTTGCATGCTGCATGACATCATACTACAGATTTGGGATAATAAATTTAATTACGTAAAATATTTTACATCAGTTCTAAAAATTGGGCCAGGTGAATATTTTCATTACATTATAGGTATAAAATATACGTAAGTAGATTATAATTTCCTATTAAATGCATACTAAAAGTTTTGAATACTAACTCCTTTTATTCCGTTGACCTCGAACAGATGACCGCCGTCTTGTGTGAGATTTACCTGTAAATTGAAAAATTAACCATGTAAATTTCTTTGACGACTATTTCTATTGAGTTCACAATTTTCAGCATTTTCTATTTTTGATAAAGTTATATTATTATTCAATAGAAAGGGTGATCCGGCTTATAGAGGGAGCTTAGCAAATTCAATCATAATGGCTTAGCACATTCGCATAACTAGTAAGTTCGCTTAGCTTTTATTAAAGTACATTAACAAAATGCAATTCAGACCTCTAATCCTTAAATGCCAACATTGCTAATATAATCACTGACGAAATTGTTATCTTAATCAATACTTAACAAATTAATAGGTTGCGAGGCAAATATTTATTGAAATAATTAGTAACGAGCACTAGCGTCAAATTAGCGAGAGTAAACAGGGCTCATTATCACCGCTGCATCGGATGCATATTACAGATGTCTTCGTAAATTATGCGCGCTGCGAGCGTGTGCGTGCCCCGTTGAGATTTATTTTCACAGAATGTCGTCACAGAACAATCGAGTCAGAAGAACTACTGCGAAAGCCATATATTTTATACTAACAGCGAACGAAAAACACAGATAGGTTTTTTTTTGGGGAGTTTCACAAGTAAGCTTTATATATTTATATTCATTTTACATTGAGGAAAAGGAATAATTTAAAATTTACTTTGTATTGGGTTTCATTTTAAAAATATAAGGTCTTCATAACTGACTGTTCGAAAATGTCAGGTTTAAGTAAAACTCTCTGTATCACTTATTTAACAAAACCATATTAATATGTAGTTCCCTTTATTGAGTACTTAACAGTTATTTAATTACCACTGAGATTATTATGTTGGTACGTTAAGTTTGATTGTAATGTGAGATGATCCAGTTCAGATAAGTACCGAGGACATTTTTAAACCATATAAAAATTGTCTGTTGGTGTTCCGGGATAAGTTGGGTACTGCATTCGCGTGCACTGTGCGCGGGTCCTGCGGGCGGGGGGCGCGGAGTCTGTCTACCTAACCGGTCCAAAAGTGATGCACACCATTAGCCGATACAAAAACCGGTAACGATCGAGACGCGGTCTGTCCGTACCTAGGTATCTATACAGTTTTACTAAAGCTCAAACAATGCGGTAGTCACGGGAATGCCTTAACACTAAGCTCGCTTGTTCATTTTGTGTTAAACGAGTGATTTTAATGGCTTTTTATTGATTTTATTTTATTACATGTAATAATTATATAATTAATAACAACATTGACTTCTTCATCGCACCATTAAAATAATTAAATAAAGAATCGGCATTGTTACAACTATAAATGGAAACTATAATCGCAGAGAACATAATAAAATTATAGATAGATAACTATATAACTTCTATGTACGTAAAGATTTCATTATCTGAAGTTAGCAAAGAATGGACTATACATACTAGAAACTGTTGTGGTTCAAATTTGGTTACCACTAAGAATGTTCATCAGACATATCGGCGCCTGGCATCCTACTAGATACGGTAACACGGACTTGAATGAGCTCAAAACAGATTAACCCTACGAGATAACGGCCGATATGAAAAAACAATACCACAAATAGAAAGATACATTTATCAGCATAACACATTAGTTGCTGCAGTAACCAAGTACAAAACATTAACTGTTCTATGTTTAAGTAACTTTTCCTTTCCATGCTGGGATGATCGAATATGAATGAGCTCCATATTAAATCGTAATTGATGTTAAAGAATGCAATAGGCGTGCATGTTTTGCCGCACGCGTATACCTACTTACAAATAAGTCATAAATTAATTGCATTATTGTAAAATCTATTACATGATCTTTGTCTTAAAGGAATTATTGTCACACTATTCGATATTAAGAATGCAGAAAATCTTATGGTACCTAATGGTAGGTCTGACATATTCGTAAAAGAGTAGTTTATTTTGCAATTGATACTTTTAATTACTTACAAGTGTTAAGCGTCCAGTAGGATTAGCTCAACCGTAGTAAAGTAACAAACGAGTGATTACAAATTGTGTGCATTCTTTTAACTCCTTCCTAACGGCTTCATTAAGTCTGCAGCACAGGTATACGGGCTAAATATAAAACATCAAAGGCGCGGACGGAGTCGCCCAACAAAGCGTTCAAAATGATGTCTGGAACGTTTTTTCTATCATCCAATGGCTGAGACGGGTTCTCTTTGCTTTTAACACAGACAAAAAAAACTTGGGGCCATTGTGATGCGGCGTCGAGCTGTCTGAGACGACGGCAGTTTCTAAGAAAACGTCTCATACGCACTCTCAAAGGTTCGTCGCGAGTTCGTAACTCTGAAGCATGTCGATAACTATCAACGGCCAAGTGCGGACGTAACTTTCGTAATCACCGACATTATAATTACGTACATAAACATTGAGAGTCATAATGAAGCGTCATGAGAAATCCAGATAGGTATAATATATCTAATTATTTGCGTAAAGTACCTATCTAGTATATTATTTGCGTCCTTCTTGTTTCTGGAGAGCTGTGAACTCATTCTTAATAAATGTGACATTTTTGTAGAGAAGCATAAAATAAAAACGACTATTTTCAAATATACCTACTCACGTAGACATAAATATACTTCTTCACAAGCACGATAGGCCACCCCTAGAGTATATAAATGTCAAATAATTTGCAAATAGCGTAAACGAAGCATTCAGTTTACCTACCTATGAGCTTTCGCAATGAAGGTACCCTACGCGCTATACCTATTATGATTTGAAGATTTATCATCCAGTCTATAAATGGGAAGTCCAATTAGCCCCTAGTTATTCCATGTCAAGACGTCAAAATGTAATTAAAGAGAGTGTAGCAGATTCCGAGCAAGCGGGTCAACATGAGTGGCCATAAATGTTTGATTGGCTGCGCAGGCTCGGGTTCTAATGGAAGGGACTGGTACTTGGCAGCAATAGTTGGTACTCACTGTGTGACTCCGCATGCGTCAGCCACTGTCACAAGATGAATTAGCTATTGATTACCGACGGCACAGCTGATTTTCAATTACTGTCTGGCCATTTCAATTCGTTATGCTAATCGCAAGCTGATTCAGCGAAGGCTGAAACTTAGAATTATATTAACTCTAATCGGAAAGGGATATTATAGTATTGTAGGGAGATTAGTTAGCACATTAATTCTATCTGTAATATTTGTCTCATTGGTAGTGTATATCTCTACTTATTCTACATATATCAGCACAACTGGGTATATCGATATGTATGAACTAAAGACTGTACTCAGAGTAAGAAAGGAAATATACGTTATTCCATACTAATGACATGTTATTATTATTGACTACTGAGCGTAGAGCTGGGTATTATTTTTTGCCTTCAAAGACACGAGTTGTAGCACGCACCGTGCTTTTTGTATGCATTTTATTTTCAGTTATTATAAGAACTACTGAAAAAAACTTATTGGACTTCAAAAGATCCTCATTAGCTCAACGTAAAGAAAGGACTACCTAAATATTTTTTATGCAAGTTGGTACGGTAATTCATAAAAATCGGTGATCATACATTGCATTGGCGGCGACGTGGTCCTCAACCCGTCACGTCACGTTTCCCACAGATGTGAAAAGTGGATCGCTGGAAGTGATCTCTGCCTACCCCTCTGGGAAAAAGGCGTGATTTTATGTATGTATGTATGTATCATACATTAAAGATCATAGAGCTTTCCCCGTTAAAAATAGGTTATTTTAATAAAGCTATTAACTACCTTCTTTCATGTAGAGTACGGTTTAACGGTTTGTAGGTACTTTGTTTAGAATTAAAAGTGAAGGTGATCGTTTTCAATCACTTAACCTTTATTACAAGACTGATGAATGAATACCTACTTACCAACCCGCTTGCACAATGTCTTTAGCTCCTACTCGTGTAAACAGTGGCCGGGAACAATAACTACTTACAATCGGATCAGGTGCCCGCGGTCAATAAAGGCAAGATTAAAAAGTTACAAGCAGTTCCGAGAATGTTAGGTTAATGGCGTCGTTTCATGTTCCCAGCTACGGGACGTACCGTCACAAACTTTCTAACATGGACCTAGAAGGAAATTAATTTATACAAGTGCAAACACTATAAATCCTTTGAGTTATTACAATCGTTGCTACATCCCTCCGGAGAGCAGCGGTAGTAAGCAATTTGATGTCAGATTTATTGAGCGGACAAGTTTTCACCTAATTATCTTTCGTAAAGTGGTGTATTATGTGTAAATAGTATTTCTGCTTCGTAACATAAAAAAATATCTAAGCTAGATAATTTCTGTGTTCGTAAGGAAACATTCACGGAAGAACTATAATTCAACTTAGCTAGAGTATAGATTGAGTATCATACGGCGATGGGTGCCCTTTCAAATTTTCTGTCTGTACCTACATTGGTTATTTGCGCATGCGACGGGCGGCGTCAACACCCAGCTAGAATGCTAAGTGAATATGCTTGGGCTATTCTTAGTCTGGATGTCAATTTGTAATTTCATTTATGCTTTCTTCCCGCGCTCTCTATCTCTAGGCAATATTATGGAATTGTGATTAAACATATTCTGCGGTAATTCGGTGAAATATCATATAAAACCCAAACAGGTGTTTCAAAAAGTGTATGAAATATTATACTATCGCATTTCTAAATCATTTTAAAGGAATTACGATAAGTATTTCTCTAAGTCAGCATAGCGTAAAGTTATACGAAATATAAGTAACTCTTTTTCCTAGATTCTCCTCTTCCCTCTCTATCTATAAAGATAATGAATAATATTATTTCCATGCAAATTTACTCCATTTAAGTTATTTTCAGACATGATACTTATATTCGGTTATCATTGCAAAACGAGGATTCGTGACAAAAACAATAAAACTAATTTGTAATCAACCTCGTCCGAATTATTAAGTGCATAATCGAGTCCGAACGTTTTGACTTACGGCGAGTTTTTACCTGAGTTTATTTTTGAAACAAAATGCATCCTTTAGTTAAACAAACACCTATTTCATTCTGATTCATGCAAATTGACGGACTGGAGCCCGCCCCGAGCGCGGCGGATATTTTTCAAGTATTAATCAGACTTTAGAATTTCCTGTGTCTAGAGTAGAGAATCTGTTGATTATTCAGAGAATATGACTCAACATACGAGATAAGCAATCTGTTTGTGGGAATGAAATAAACTACCCAATCGGTTTGCTGAAATGTGCTCCTAAATATTGAGTTTCAGTTAAAAGGCGAAATGCAAACATGTTTAGCCAGCCAGACCTACTTCCATGAAAAATACTGTGAATAACCAGTAAGTACACATCTTATATATAAAAATGAATCGCAAAATGTGTTGGTAAGCGCATAACTCAACAACGCCTGAACCAATTTGGCCAATTCAAGAAAAATCGAATAATTGCCGGGAAAACCCTAAAACAGCCCTTTTCTCTTTCATATTTTTTTGACAGGACGAAGTCTTTCGGGTCAACTATTTACTATAGAAACAATTGATCTAATCAGAAATACAGAGTTCCTATCTAGATACAAAACACAGTGCTCTTTTCCAATTTTACTGAGCATTTGGCACTACGGATCGTCCTTTTAACATAAAGTGCATTGTATGCTCATGCAGACTTCGATCACACTACGCTATTACTACCTACGCCCAAATAAAGATGCGCTTAGATCATGAAACAGACGAGGAAGCGAATGATTAGACCACGGGCCGTCGCCCTGCGTAGGCCGACCCTTCGTCTGCAGGGTGACTGGCTACTGGAAGATCCTTCCAGAACTGACCACTTTAGGAACTTCATGTGCGAAACTTTACATTGTTAATACAATGAACCTGATACTGATATTGACCCAGACACCGTAGGTACAGTCAGATCATCCGAGTAGGATATGTTTATGAACGTAAAATTGAAATGTACTTAACTTGATAGTTCCATAGATTTGTTATATAGAAGGCTGATCTGACTGAGACTCGTATTTATATTAACTGGATATAGATACTTATTATCACCAATACAATACAAAATCACAGTGATCCAAATTAAGATCGTTCAAATATCACATGAAGTGTTGTTTCCCTGTAGCTGGTTTCCCACTTTTTTAGGATCGAAACATTTCCGACATAATTCCTATTAAAATAGTTGCTATTTTCGCGGTAAAAACAATAAATCTTTATCCGATTTACGTGACCTAAAAGCCCTGCATGCTTATAGCCACAGTCTTAGTATTTTTTCACACAATTACGGCTACTGGAGGTTTATCTACTTTAATACGCGATTATCTCACCGCGTCAGTTACTATTATGTGAGAAAAGGATCCAAATAGCAATATTAATTTAATGATAAAATATTTTATTATTGTTAAAATTACCCAATCGATCGTTAAATGGCTCTATAAAATATGGTTTTGAATACAGGTAGATATTAAAGTGACTAAAAATTTTATGTTTGTAATATTTTGCCATGGATTTATGAATATTCTCTAACTTCATGAGTATTTTAATGGTGCCAATTAACGAACTCCCACAGTCAAAACAAAACAACATAGACATTCTCGACAGTAGGTAAGATAAGGACTCGCTACCTGCCAATTAAATCCTTTCAAGGTATTCTTGGGATCTATATATTTATTTTAAAAGTGAGTTAAACAAAACCAATATGTATTTTAATGGAAAAGATTTAGATGGCGCATACCTATTACTTTTTAATTTTCGTACAATCAACAGGCGAGGTTTGACTATCCCATTCCGATGAGATCATTGCCAATAAAGTACCTAAGCCACATTTCTGATATGTTGCTCCCAGTACCATTAACAGCTGTGACATCTAAAGCCAGACACACATTGATGCAATAGCTGTCTTAACTAATACGCCCGATTGTACTTCAGTGTCAGGACGAAAAACTCGATAGGACCCGCCGTTGACATCAATGTCGTCTAATTCAATAATAGGTACCTGACTAGTAAACAAGTCGAGATTGCTGTCTTCCGCCTAGGCGGGCCCCTGACCCCCTTGTGTTTACATACGTATCGCATATGCTGGTAGCATGGCTCTTATTTCCCGTACTTTATACCATGATGACGACTGCTAGAACTGCTACCAGGAAGTCTAAATGTGTGCAGTTTGAATCAATATTCAATGACTGTGCCAAAAGATTGTAATCTACATCGGTCACTGGTTAGATAGTCTGCCTCCGAGGAAGCTATAAAACTATTTATGTGTAATCAAATGAAAGGTAACTAACTGTTTTATATTACAGTGATTATAACAATCAATAATGCATTGGTTTAATGTAGGTGTGCCTTATAATCGGATATGAATAGTATTCATAAAATATTACAGTGAATTATTATTTAGTTTACACTTTTTAAACTTATATTCGGCTAATTTATTTACCGCTCATTTATAAAGAGCTTTTCAACGGGAGGTCTGCTTTCGATCTTTCCGAATAAACAATTAATGTATGAAACATTTTTCGCACAGGCCGTAAAGTGCAGCAGTCAGCCACTTCGTAAGAGTGCGAAGTAAATTTTAATCGTATTTAGAGTTTCATTCGAAACTCCACTTACTAACCTAGGTGTTTGCCTTCATATTTGAATCAACACATAAAGATTATTATCAAAGTAGTTTCCCGCACAGATACCGTATGCTTTGACAAGTTATTAATTATGCTAAGAGATTTTAGACTAACCTGTATTTTTTAGACGCGGATTAAATTCGCCTCTGACAGATTAAAAAACAAAAGGTATTTTACAAAATCTTAATAAGCCGTACCAAAAACGACATACCTAAACTTTATAAAATACTTATTCAATTGGCATTTAGAATTGATACATCTTGAAGTAGCGATGTGCTGAATCTGCTCTAGGATAAAATAAACACTGGCTTTCATCTGGTACCATTGTTTACAAACGAAGTCTAAAGTATTTCCAGTTATTTACAACTGGGAGTTAGGTAAAACAGATGTTTGAATCCGGGTGCGAAAGATTAAATACTTTAAAATTTTAACACTTGTATTATCGTTCATGACTAATGTTTACATGTTTTTACTCCAACTTATTCATCTGGAGAATACGAAAGAAACACAAGATTTTATAAATAAAAATCGCTTTGCATCTACAGTACATATTTTCGCAGAAAGCCATGACAAATTCATGAAAAAAGTTAAATCATCGATTTGGAAGTGTCGTGGACAATTTAGTTTTCTACCCAGCCTGTCCCCACTATCCGCACCAATGATGTGTGAAGTGCGGCATGTTACAAGTCACATGGCAACGCTACCAGATACACATTTTTTCTATGAAGAATAAGAAACACATTTGCTTTTCAAAATGTGCAATGCAACATCACACGTGTTTGGTATTTCTGTTCGTCGATAAATTATTATTTGTCACACGATCCAATGCATGCATCTAGATAGGTAAGTAATCATGTAAAATAACAAATAAGGGTTGATACAAAGTAAACATTTTATACAAGATTACTAAGCAGAAAAATCTACCAAGTGCGAGTCGTACTCGCCCACGAACGGTTCCGTACCAATATTGTAAGGATGGCACGTTAGTTGTACGGGTATCCTCTTGAATATTGGTCAAATTTTATTTTGACAGAAATAGATCATCTGTGAAGATTATAGCTGTCACCGTTTTTATGATATAACCTGGTGTAAACAGACAGACGGACGGACGGACAGCGAAGTCTCAGTACTTAATAGGATCGCGTTTTTACCCTTTATGTACGGAAACCTAAGATAGCGATCCCATATATGCGACTAAAAATTGTCGTGAAACAAGAGGAAAAGAAGGAAGGAGGTAAATGCAATTGAGACGACTAACCACGAAAACGGTACATAAATAATCTTTAAGGCAAATAGGGTGGTGTCGACCACGACTAATTACTAATAAATCATAAATTACTGATGTATGAAAATATTGATGAATTAGGAGCGTGATGACTAAATAATACTTATCAAAAGGTCCTTTCGTGCAGAATTGGGTTTACGAAATATACAAGCAGTCGCAAAGTGCAAGCCGTAATTGTCAATTAGATTTACACGGCTCTATCCGTGTAAAATTGCGTATCGCGTAAAATATTACTCTCTTGAGCGCAGTCGGTCAAAAAGCATTTATATCCTAAAACCTTTCTTAGGCTTTAGATTAAACATGTATCTACCAAATATTAATTTCGATGCAGTTTAGACGTGATTGGGTAACAAAGAGACAGGATTATCTACTTTCGCATACATAATTTTGTATATATGTTAAGTGATAATTCTTGCACGAGCCATTCAATGACATATTTAGAAGATCATATAAAAACCTAATGCTCTGCTCTATGTAACAGTTTTTCCTACATAGCATATTCAGTTGCCGGCTTAGTGTGTTGGAATGCTAGTCTGATCACGATTTTAAGAAGGATCGGATCCGCGAGCCTTGTTGGGGAGATTGTTTCTATGATCTTCTAACTACTTAACATTAGTAAGGGATGCTAGATGATTGATGAACTGACCAGTCCTCGTGCAGTCCGGCCTGCCGTTCCGCACGACGGTGTACGGCAGGGGCTTCCCGTCGGGCGCGACGCACCAGCAGCCAGCGGCGGCGCCGGCGGGCGCGCACTGCACGGCGGCGTAGCTGCCGTCGGCCCTGCATCGGGGGACGAAAGGCGCGCGCCGGTCCGCGGGCGCGTTCAGCGCGTAGCGCAGCGCCAGCATGCACGACGATGGACCGTCTGGTGGAAGGAATACCACTTTAGGTAGCCAAATCGGTGATGGACGGAGATTTTTATAGGCAATACGGGAGCAAAAATATATACCACGCTTCACCACTGGGAAATCTGGGAATACATACGCATGTAGTCCTGGGGGCTTAGACAAAGTAACAATATCAACGATAACGATAACGAAGTTCGAAAAGAATAAAATGTATGGGATTGACATTAGATTGACCACGTGATTTATCGCGTCTAATGTCAATCCCATACATTTTATTCCTTTCGAACTTCGTTATCGTTTTCATATTGTTACTTTGTCTAAACCCCCTGGTAAGATAGCTAGGGGGCCTAAACTCACTTATACTGGCCGTTTTTCGATCCACCTTATTCTCGACCTCTCCGCATCCGTCCCGTCTTCACAGTACATTAAGTTGATATCTAAGGGTGGTTATACTGAGCAATCAACTTAATGTTACAGTTACGCTCTATAGATAGCTTAGTACATGCGAGTGGTAGTCAGTTCAAACTCCACCATTACGTATACGGACCAATGTTTATTCAAAATTGAAATTCATATGTAACATGTATTCGCCGTTCTTATCTCGAGCCCTAGGTGGAAATTCGAAATTGCGTGACAAAATTCGGGCATATCTCCAAAAATCGGCTAGCAAAACCACAGGCCTGTTTGATCTAAGACTTGATTATTATGAAAAAGATTACTTTCAGAGTTTCATGTCAAGCTATCGTATAAGCAGAGAAATCCGCGCGCCCGAATATGACAGGCCTCGCGTGTTCGTCTAGTTATTACCCTCATAAATTTAATTCGCCTGACGTCCTCTTGCCCATGTACATAGCTATTTAAAGAATGTTTAGACTTATTTACCAAATTATATGAGAATAATAGACAAACAGGGAGACTATCACCAATATGTAAGGTAAGTCAAGGATGTAGAGTTTTGAGTACCAGTAAAGGACAGAGTAGACGATTAGATTTAGTATTAAATGTCATTTAATTAGAATTGAAAACACCTTTTATTTTAAGTTCTATTCATGGAGATACCCTATTCCATGATCGATTCTACACATTCCTGCACTGCGTATTCTTTTAGCCGCAGCCCGTGGCAACAACCGGAGCGAATCGAGTGGCATAATCTGCCCTTTTGATGGCCATTCATCAATGTCATAAATTAAATAATGACAAACCTATTATGTATAGGTAAGTAAAACAAATGATTTATACCCGTACTATGACAAGATTTATCATAGTCAAGTTTTTTTATTCGTGCTCCAAGCAAACCAGGGAATTGCTTTAAATCCTTGCAAATATTTCCAATGTTCAAAGAATCAAAAAATGAATCTAGTAGAAAAGGTACACCTATGTGTGTACAAGGTACACACATGAGTTGTCAAGTAACTTCGATAATTTCTGATTTTTTTTATTGCGCGAAAGTTAAGCAAAGTATTTTGTTCATGAATGTGGTTCGGGTCGAAAAAACTCTAACCGCGTATATAAAAAAAATTACTATAATGAAATGTAACAAGAAATGTAACAGTTATCAACCAGAGGACATCCATTTCTGTAGTTTGTTTCATGAATGACTTTCACTTTGCTTAGAGGAAATTGAGAACGTAGGCAAACCTATACTTATTTGATATAGGCAGGCACTTAAACCTGTTTAAAAGTCGAAGAATGCAGGCAACTGAGAGCAGAGATCCTGCAAACATGTGGACGTACGTCACCGATCACAAGCAAGGTTACGAACAGACAAAGATGTTTTTCATTATTAGCACCAGTCTTGTGGAGCAACAGTGTTTCATTGTGTGTGTCAAACGTCGCTACAATTTCCTCATGTTGAATGATTATAAACTATATTCGTGATTAGTATCTACGTGAACGAGATGTTTACCACTGCAGCAACTTATGACCTGTGGTCATTCCAATAATAATACGTGTTAACAGACTTGTTGATGCCCAATCAACGCTATTGGTCGAGATCTCGTATCTCGTAAGAATTTTCCGTAAATCTATCTACAGTTTATTTGGAAACGAAACCATTTTAATTTACTGCTTCACTCTTGTTTATAGCCTTATACCAATTCAAACTATTACGCTTTAAGTATTTGAAGACACCCACGTAGGCAAGTTTACAATAGGTACCCACTCTACAAGTGGTTTACTCCTCCCGGAGGATTAAAAACAAAAGTTACAGAGAAGTTTATTTGTAAACTTCTGGTTTGTAGGCTCGTAAAAGTTATGCGTAATCCTTTTAGTGCTAACCAATAATCGCCACTTACTTCGAAAGCTTTATGCCTGTTAACGATCTGCGGCTGGCTTGGCGGTTTGTTGAACGATAAAATACAAGTACTGCTCTATAATATACTTTTAACAAATACCTATAGACAATGGGAACAGTTCAGCTGCAGCTCTTGATATATGAACAGTATTTGTATAATTTCGTTAAATTATAAACATTTACTTTAAAACTGTAAAGATTGAGCGGGCTCGGCTTAGTTCTTAGTTTAATACAAAGTCTGCGATTTAGTCCATAAATTATATGACGATAGTATAGAGTACAAAATGCTAACAAATAAAATCCTGATAGTTACGTAATGAACTTAAAGTACCTACGGATTATACTCGTACGTGCTAGACACGACGAGGTAAGTACTTGAATCAAACCCTTTTCAACAAGCACCATAAGCTCATTTACTAGTTTACAAGAGGCTATGACGAATAAGCTGCTTTTCTATAAGTTGATAGCAACCAAGAGTGAATACCGTATTAGTACCCGATTTTATATTACGAATATAAGCCCCCTTACCCTAACTTCCTGGTAGATATTGTAAATCGAATAGATGTGGAATCAGATAGCGTCGGGAACATGCAAATTTTTAGTGATTACATATTATAAAACCAATAAAAGAAAGGAAAAATTCAACACTAAGCCCAATCATAACGTCGCTTTGTTGGCAGGGAAGGCTCTTTTATGCTTTGCCAAAACACAGAACGTATTTCAGGCCCCTCTCAACTATAAACAAATAGTATCACAAACATTATATAAATTGATCTGTCGAGCTAAATTGCTTAACCACATGTGTTACGGATATGTGACAGTAGAATAACAATAGAAACAGTTTGATTGCATAGAAATAATCAGAAAAACACATATATTGGCCACGGCTGAGGATCATACCCACTAATTCTGGTTTCTGGAATCAAATGTCATCAAGCCGGATTATGGTTAGTGGACCTTCCGACCTTTGTAGGGCGTATTCGGTGTAATTTAAAAATGAAATCCGGTAAACCAGGTGCTTGAGGTGGTAGAGCGCTAGGTACTTAGAGAGGTTCAGGGTTCGAAGTATAAGTGCAGGTACGTACCGGTGCAAGGGCCTTTGTGGGCCACCGCAACTGGTTCTCCGGAGCACTGCGCCTTCAGGAGAAGGCACCTTGAGGAGTAGGTGCGCCCGTCGCTGCCGCAGACCGATCGCCTGCCATTTGCATTCGCTTCGCAAGACGACACCCGGGCAAGACACGTCTCGTTGGACTGAGGACTGGCCTGGGCAAATACATGAATTCAAGTCATTTTGATAAAATGAAAGGTAGATGCAGTATGTAGTAATGAAGCGGTGATGGATCATTGGTAGATTAGACAACTTAACTAAAACTGCTTTTCGTATTATACTTCTAATTGTCAACTAGCAGAATCATCTTGGTGATTAGTGATTATCAAGACCTGTACTAGTCCTATATTTAAACTAGAAGATTTCTGCATAATTTAACATACCCTCATGAAACCAAATGAATCTACCTGATTATGGTAAACTACAAGAAAAAGCAGTCATACGCTGAGTAATGATGATTAATTTTCAATTCGAAACTCGATCCCTATACTTTTTTACTTCGATTTAAGAGAATCGCTGAAATCGGAGTATATCCTAGAACAATAGGGGTGTCTACTTGAGGAGACTTTAAATCTTTTACTTATGATTATTTTCCTTTTAAACGAGCTCGATTGTATATTGTATTAATACTACGAGTACATTTAAATTCAATTCGCGATCCTGTCAGTGAAGACGTGGTTAAGTGCCAATTTTTGCTTTGTGAATATTATTCAAATAGTTCTATTAGTCCCTGTTAATAATATGTATTAAATGCGTGTGTATATCCCAAAAATATATGCCTAGTATAAACTTTATGCCTTTCACTAAAACCTAATTATCAATGATTATGAAGGTTCCTAAAACAATAGCACAAACATCAGGCGGAACGCGTTTCTGAATTTTAGATTAAATATTTCATATTCGAGTAGAATTTTAAACAGGTATCAAAATTCGATATAAAAATTATATGCATTCGGGGACACTTTATCTATAGGTAGAGTTGAGATCCCACGAGTTCGTACGTGCTGCCAAGAATGATGTTTTATTTATCAATTTCCGGAAACCACAAGAAGTCTGCTAACTGCTTGCACCCTAAGTTGCAAAGGATGTGCAAAATGGACATTTACATCTTGTTTCTTACATCTTTAATTTTATATTGACTAAGTGTAAAGTAATTATTTAGTACATTATAAAAAGCAAGACGATACCATCATCCAATTAAACTTTATAGTTGTAAATTGGTGCAGTAGATACTACAAACCAAAAGTGCCTTGATTTTTTACATACTAGGTACCTAGGTAGTGTTTATCAAAATGTCAATTCCTAGTGATGATTGTATGATTTATTGATACATTTTGGAAAGTGGGTAAACAAGCGTTCTATTGTTATTAGTAGTAAAGAGCCTACTAGTACCTACAAAAAACGCAAACATAGAGCATAGGAATCCAAGACTGTAACTGCAAAGTAGGTACCCAAGTACCAATGTGCAATTTTTCGATACATCGATGCTATTATTACTTAAGCGTATTCTGAATTTATTGTCTGAATAAAAAAGTAAATATTTCTAATCGGACAATGAATCTTATAATCGGATAACAAATTGTATAATAATTTAACTCCTAGATAATAATATATAAACACGCAGATTCAAAAACTTTAGACCACCTTGAATTCCTATGTAAAATGACATAAAAAAAGCTAGAGACCTACATAAGATAAATAAGAATGTAATTCAAATTTTTTTAACGCCAAGGCAGAGAATACCTCAGAAAAAAATCAAGATTAATGATAAATAAAATAATACAGCGTGGCTCTGTAAAAGTTGGTATAAGCAGAGCAGATTGAATAAAGTGCATAAGTATTAATTACAATTATATTGTACCTCGTTCGTGTTATTTTATTAGAAATAAATATACATATTATTTAGTGATAAAACAATTACCTTTAACTCGGGAGCAGCTCCAGTAATAAAATAAATAAAATTGAGATGGAATAAATAAATCACAAAATAATAATTATGCATAATGTTAATCGACTTTGGCCGCATTTAATAAATTAATTTAGTAAAAAAAAAACTTTTAACTTTTTAACACAAAACTCGTTCACAAAACAAAACAATGAAACAAATGCCAACAGTGTTTGTACTAAGTGATCATATTGGCATATTGTTGTGAAAACTGTAACGGAATATTAAAATATAACTTTGTGTGCCGACGGGACGGTCGCCGGGAGAGAGCGCAAAGAACAGAATAAAATACAATAAGGATCGTTCCCAGTGCGTCCGCGCCTGTGGCCGGTCGGCTCACCATGAGCAAAAAGCGCGCTCGCACCCCGCCCACCGCTTAGCATTCGTTTCGTTCGCTACTCGACGAATAATGACGTGCCATTAGTGATAAAACCGGTGTTCGCCATTTCAAATCTACAATCAATAGATTATTGTGTTTAGGACAACGAATGTCTAAACAAATTATTAATAACAAATAATATAGTATATTTTGAGCAAAACAGACAGCTAATAATTGTAGGTTATACGATTCCCATAATAATGACAAAAATATTATATGTAAGTAGGTACGTCGACCGGGTACTATTTATGAATGGATTGACTGTAATTGACATTTATATTTAGTTCAATAATTGATAGCTACAAGAGTGTATGTACCTAATTAAAAAAAATCTCAAAAATACCACATGACAACAAACTTTTTCTTTATTGTTATATTGTAATCGTTTCGTTTGTGGACATAAACTTTAAGGAACCTTTTGATTTAAAGTTACTGAATAAATCGTAAAATACTGCATTGAATAGCCCTTTAAAACTTTTCTCGCGCGGCTTTTGTTTGTTGTTTTATAAAAGCGGAAGTTCCTAAAAAAAGGAAATGTATGTAGACATTTTTTTTTAAAAATAGTTTTGGCTATAGCTCTGGATAAGACGATTAAATAAATATTAAAAAAATTCAGATAACTTTATAAAAAATAACAAGTACCCTACACTACAGGTTTGCATCTGTTTCAGATTCTAAACACTCACTCACTGTTTTTAAAGTGCGAATAACAAAGAATCGCATAGTATGAAAGTATCGAAATAGCATTTTTACTATTTTGACATTAAAATTTTATTATTACGATTATTGATCATGAACATAAAGCAATGTATGTTTTTTTTTTATAAACGTAGTCATGTTTCAGCTTTGTTGCAAACAAACAAATCATGTTTTTTGTTTACTTTTATTTTTTTTTATTCTCAATTTAACAGACACAAGAAAAGCTCACAAAAAATATTATGGAATACACAGATCCACTGCTAAGCCAAACCGTTTCACTAAAACAATTTGCATGGAAGTAGATTCCGTTCTTAGAGGTACCTACAATGGTTTATGCTACTTGGTTTAAATAATGAGATTGTGTCACGGTATGCAATATGTATATTTTATGATTGTTGTTTTGCAGCTCGCCATAAGTCATGTTTCTTACGACCTGACACAGGTCCTTGCCGTGCTGATATAGTACAGTGGTATTTTGATGTCAAACAAAGACGATGCTACCGGTTCTTCTGGGGTGGGTGTCAGGGGAATGGAAATCGTTTTGAAACTGATACGGATTGCTTAGCATACTGCTATTTAAATATTAGCTTAGCAAATTGTAAGTATACTTCATTAAAATTAAGTGGTATTTTTTTAAGTGCATTCGGTGTTCTATGTTTTCATTTAATTTAAATACACACTATATTCCCATTTTAGCCGAAATACCACACTTTTGTTCTTTGTCTTTTGACTATGGCAGTTGTTTTGGGCATTTTAACCGCTGGACCTGGGACCCAGTTTCTAAGTAAGTTTGGCCTTGTTATTTTTATTTTTATTTTATCTGACTCTTTATAAAAAGTTAGAAACTTAATTTCGAAATATTTTTATTTAGCAAAACTCAATATTATAATTTCTTTACAGAACATGTAGGACTCGTTTGTACTCCGGATGTGGGGGCAATCAAAACAATTTTGAAACACGCAAAGAATGTTATGCCACATGCCTCAATCCGCCAAATAATACAATGCAAGGAGACAGTGCAAGACCGTTTACAACCTGTGTACCATTTCACGTTGCTGAGCTACAATAAACAATAAATTGTTGCAATAAAAAAATTTTATTTTTCTATCAGTTATAGTTCATTTAGTTCCGGTTTATGTGAAGTTTATCATACATTGCGAGAATATAAGATTATTATACAACTAATGTATGATTACCTTTTAGAGAAGGTGTTGCATAGCACCAGTAGGTGCCCCGTAAACATGCAACAGTATTTATTTTTATAAATTTACATTAAATGCGCGTATGTGTAATATTTACATATAGAATTCATCCCCCTTACCGTTTCCTGCTTTCCCCAAAACGGTTTAACAGATGATATTCAAATCCATGGAATATATACTTCTAAAATTAAATGGCTTAAAGGTCTTAGGAACTTAGCCAGGAAATTCTAAAAACTAATCGAAAAAGTAAAATGCCACTTTGACATTTTTATGTGTCAGCTTGTGACATCAGTTTTGTTGACGGTGAAATAATTTAATGTTGTAAAAAATTTTATCTTTGTAAATGTATTTTGTGAATACATTTGTGCTCAATATTTATCGTACTAGTAAATAGTTATAAATTAATTTGAAATTTAGTTTAAATCTAAAGTAACGCAAAGTAAAATAAACTAAATTAAATTTAAACCGTAATGAATAACAATGTAAACACATCTTCCAATGCTGATTTTACGCTCTGATTTTATGTGATAATGTTTTTAAAGTTCTCTAAATAATAACTAAGCATATTGGCATCGAAAGGAAAATAAAAAAATGGTTGTAATCCAGTGGCGATTCCAATGGCGAAGAATATTTCATCAAATAAAGTTAGTAGAGTGTATTATTTATATCACTATGAAATCTAATTAGAGACCCATTTTCATTGAAATTGTATCTATTATGTTCCAGGGATTACACAATTTGGAAATATGCTCAAGCAGTGTTAACTCTGAGATCCCTAACTTACAATGAACATATGAGTTATGGTTATGTTGTGGATTGTTTATTAGAACCAGTTTTTTGGTTTGTTGACAACTTTGCAGCTAGTTTGGGAAAGGTATGTGGAAATGGCAATTTTAAATTTATAAAGTAGAACTATGGTAATCCAACTAATCTAAGTTTTGCAGGGAAGTGTTGGATAAAATTTTTCAGAGTGTAGAGTACTGCTTAAGAATGATTATTTTTTATGTATGATAATGATTACTTTTTGACTGACGAATTACAGATCCATATTAAGATTGACTATCTAAAGTAAAAACATACTTTATTATGAATATCGAACATAGTAAATTAATAAACATAGTAATTCAATGTAATAGGCAACTTACAATTTTAAATTACGGCTTGACTAGGGGATGTTTACAATTGAGGATGTATACAAGTTACTGGTTTGAGAGAATGAGTGGGTACCTGATTACATGCCAAATTACTGTAGGTCCACTGTATCTTATATTATAAGTTGCCATCATCCTTCTTAATTTTTCCGACTTTAACAAAAATTTTACGGATTAAACTCGCGTGTCCGTAATCCATAAAATTAGTTTTATTTCGAATGTGTAGTGCTCGCACAAATAAAAATAGACAATACTATTTAACAACAATATTTAGAAAATTACGATACCATATTAAATGACTATATTTCTTCAGGTGTTTGTATTCTGTGTAACTGTGCTAACTGCTGCTGTGGTAGCAATATGCTATTGGGTCGGGCTACCATATTGGTGGCTGCGTGATCCTTACATGGCAACATTCCTTGTCATATTTGGTAATTGGCTGCTACTCAATATAGTTTTTCACTACTACATGGGAGTTGTAACATCACCAGGATATCCACCAAATGTAAGTACATACATAAGATAATTTTTAATGCTAACAGCTTAGTTATTTTATTATTTATTTTTATTATTATTCACTCGGTGGAACAGTGACTAGTAACCTATGGTTCCAAGTATTGCGGGTTAATTTCCCACCCATGAATAAATATTTGTGTGACAAACATCTATGTTCATTCAGTGTCTGGGTGTGTTATTAAATTTGTGTATCCGCTGTTGATTCTGATATCTGTAACACAAGTGTTTAAGCTACTCACCACAGGATCAGATCAATGTTTGTGATGTTGTAACTTATAAAATATATTAAGACAATAATTAATACACTACAACCAAGACATTTCAAAATTTTATGTACCTAAATACAAAATTTGACTGGCTCAGTGGAACAGTGGTTAAGGACTCAGGTTCAAAACTTACAGTTCCAAGAGTTGTGGGTTCGATTCCCAATCGGGACAAATATTTGTGTGACGAACATCGGTATTTGTTCCGTGTCTGGGTGTATTATTAAATATATTTAAGTTTATTTGTGTATCCACTGTTGATCCTGATTCCATAACACAAGTGCTTAAGCTACTTACCACGGGATCAGATCAATGTATGTGATGTTGTGTAATATTTATTTATTTATTTATTTATAATCTGCAAATCAGATTATGTTATGACACAGTGATGTATTAAATAACTGGCAATGATTATTCAATCATTGGTATTCCTAAAATTTGTTTTTTAATTCCGTAAATGATACAATCACAAATTATTTGTACGATTTCAGGGTGCAATGGTATCTCAAGCTGCAAGTATATGCAAGAAATGCATCACCCCTAAACCACCAAGGACTCATCATTGTTCTGTTTGTGACCGTTGCATCCTCGGCATGGACCACCACTGTCCATGGCTCAACAACTGCGTTGGATATTTTAATGCTCGGTATTTCTACCTCTATATGGTCTATATGGTGGTTGGAGTGTCTTTCGTCATAATGGCTGGTCTTGACATTGGATATCAAGTTATTTGGGTAAATGACACAGGTGAGCAATGAAATAAAGTTTTGGGAAGTCTATCTACTTTAATATCTCGATTTCAATCACAATTCAACACCTATACAGTGCAATTTGGACTGGCCCGGTGGAACAGTGGTTAGTGACCCAGCCTGGCGCGGTTCCAAGAGTCGTGGGTTCGATTCCCACTCGGGACAAATATTTGTGTGATGAACATCGGTGTTTGTTCCCAGGTGTGATTATGTATTTAAAAATATATATGTGTGTATATCAGTCTATGAAGCCCATAGTACAAGCTCTGCTGAGTTTAGGGTCAGACAACCGTGTGTGGAAATGTCCCAGATATTAATTTAGATATTTTATTATACTACTGTCCAAGCCATGATATGCTGTCTTTATTTAGGCATAGTCTTGAATAGTAATATGTTTCACTAGTTTTTACTGTTTTAAACATTGCTCTTGATAAAATTATTTTAATTTTTAATTATTTCAAACAATGCTGACTGTGATATCATTTGTGTTTTCAGGTGGCATAATACCGAACAATGATCCAGATCTTATTGGGCACCCTGTAAGAATGAACCAAAGCGGAGTCCTTGTACCAGTCAAAGTAATCGTTGAATATGATTCTATAAATTTTCCCAGAGAACATGATCTTCCAATACCTCCCATAACAGAGGCTCAGCGTATTTGCGCTCATCCATGGAAGAAAAAAGCTGTGGTTTTCATGGCAGGAACATGTGTGTCTGTACTTCTAGCGCTTGGAACTCTAGTCATAATGCATGGGAAGAATATAAGCAGAGGTGAGAGCAGTGTCGAAGCTCATGTTAATGCAAAATTGCATGCGGCACAGAACTCTTTCCGGAATCCATATAATTTTGGTAGAGAAAAAAACTGGCGTCTGTTCTTAGGTCTGACACAGGGCAGAACGTTTTTGAGGCATGTGCTTTTGCCTTCTACGCACCCTCCTAGTGGTAACGGTCTTGTCTGGCACACCGTCCATAATGTGCATGAAGATTGGCCTTGAAGCCAAAAGAAACATTTTGATATTGGCCGAATAATGATATAGATATTCTTTCTATGAGCATTGACTTGATATTATGGATTGTTGTTTTTATTACAACTTGATAATACAATGTAGTAATGATGCATTAAAGTCACTAGCAATTAGTAATATGTATATATTATGACAATTTGACTTAAGGTTTAGTGAATGTAAGTGAATATTTAAAAATATAAGGAATAAAGAATCTAATAAACTAACTTTTGAAGTAGAACTAATTAATGTTTTTTATTAAAAGCGATCTCATAAAAGAACTCTTTATTTATAATAAACTTTACTCCGGCCAAATCTTACAAAACATACTTCTTAAAGTGAATTAGTTAAATAGATCAATCAAAGGCTCTATACTCTTTTTCACCTAAGATGATCCATGTGACACTTCATTGTGTTCAACAAACGAAAATAATTTTATTGCACACTTTTTTCATTTTATTGCGGCGTCATTAGAAAAAATATTAAAATAAATATTTTTATACTTTTAAATGACAAACAGTATCGTTTAGTTTAATTTAATGTAATAGAACATTTTAAAAAAATACCTATGCAGTTCGTATACGTAGAATGGAATGTAGTAAGTTCCATTCTACGTATACGAACTGCATAGGTACTTTTTAAAAATTTTCTATTACATTAAAAGTTTAAAATGATTTATTTTAATATTTTTCCTAATGACGCCGCAATAAAATGAAAAAAGTGTGCAATAAAATTATTTTCGTTTGTCAAACGTAAAATGCGTGATTCAGAACACAATGAAGTGTCACAGGGATCATCTTAGCTGAAAAAGACTATAGTTAGACTATTTGTGATGGTTCACAGTTCATTACATAGCTCGATTAACAGCATATTTTTTTTTGCTTTTGTTAATTTTTAGTTTGTAATTATCAGCTACAATAATAAAATAAAAAAAATCATGTAGAACAATTAGTCAAAATTCTTTTATTTATCTATTTAAGTTTTTTTTTTTTGCCATTGTTAATTTATTTATTACATGCATTTATAATTCGCCCATTCAGTAATAAATAAATGATTTTAGCATGGCTCGTAACGCCGATTCTTCTATCCCAGTGTCTTACTTGGATTTTTTAAATAATAATTTTGTGCCGTAGGTAGTTTGGAGGATGTGTTTTGCGTAAATAAGTTACCCTGTATACCCTGTCTGTATGGTCTGATTTTCGACTGTACTTACATATTTCATCTAATTGCTTGTCTCCGTTCCTTGCCACAGCCTCGAAAACTTACTATTTGGGTGTGGTCCCATAGTAGTGATATAATGATAGTAGCTTAGGCCGAATTCTCTTGGTTTTTAACCGACTTCTTGCTGCGAATATTAAACAGTGACTTATAATCAACATGCCAGGGAAAAATACCTACACCCATGACGATAGAATTACTTTCTCAATATAATAGGAAGGGAAAAATAAAAAACAATTTTAATTTTGTCCTCATGTTTAATTGTACCATACCAAAATATTTACGGTAGGCGATGAGCTTTTACATATTTGTACCTACGACTACGCGTTGACTAAATAATTAAATGTAATGTGTATATTCACAGAAATCCATTGGTTTTATTACATGCTAAGTACTTGTGTCCAGAGTTATACATTTAGTTTTTCTATGAGATATGGCAATAAATACTAACACTAGCTTACAAACTATATTGCACCATTTTGATTAGACAGAATTCATCGGCAGTTTTGAAAACGCTTTTGCGTGTATCAGCTCCGAGTATACTTATTTAAAAATATAATACAAATCATAATAGTCTACTATGTTTTATAATAATAACACAAAATTCTCACTAATAACTACAATGCTTTGGGAGCCCGAATCTTCTTCGTCACTTGTATCTACCGCATAATACTTGACTTATGTAATTGACTATTGATGTCTATATTAGTATTGCTTTCGGTATCATTATCGTTTAATGTTTTTACATCTAATTATAATATTATGTTTAACAAGTGATAAATTACGAGTATAGAAAACTATTATTATATTATTGAAGGGAGCAGGATTGTTATGGACCAAGTGATCAATCTATTAGTATTCGCAATGCCCGGACATCATACAGAATGACCACAAGGCAGTTTGATAAATAGGCCCGGTCATTATGAATAATGGCCGCGTCAATTATTTGGTCTATAATATCTTGTAACAAGAATGATAGTTATTTGTGTATGTAACTAGACATGACTTTAACCATTATAGCATACTGGGAGTAGTAGACAGGCACACAATAGTTGTCATAGTATTAACTTTAAAGATATAGAATATGCGATAGATTGCTAATTAGATTCCGATCTTAATTTTCAATAATTACAAGTCTTATAAGTTTTGTTACGTTTAAGTAAACATATAAAAGTTTAATTTTCCTAATTGGCACGTTTACATTAACGAGTAAATGATAGTATCTATGTATATGGTTCCATCCCTAATTTTATTATAGGTATTCCGGTGTTGTTTATTTTTGCCTAGTCCAAGTAATACCTACCTACTTTAACTTGTGTCGATGATTACGATAATCGATGTATTTAGATAGGTACAATTGTTTTGGTTAATAAAATGGCGTGGAACCTATTTACGTAATAACTTATGTATCAATTTGTATACAACTTGCCTATAAAATGACACTTGTGGTGGATTATTGCGGTCTTATTTTTATTAGGGGCAACCAAATGGTAATCGCCGGTTTTGACTTTAGATAGGTTCGTAATTCCTGCAATTATTATTACTTTGGCATGCTGGAGCACAGAATTCATATAAGATAAACGTAATGGTATGAAAAAATATTCCTTTTGGCTACCATATGAGGTTCATTTGTTTGTTAAGGCTAGGTTCAGTTGTGAGTGTATTGCAGGTTGTCGGAGCTCAGAGCGAGGGAGGTGAGGACGCTCCGCCGTTGTGGGTTAACCCCCAGGTTCTCCCAGTTGATCCACGACAGCCGGGCAGTGAGATCTAGGAAGAGAAGTTTAGTTAGTCATCTGTTCGGTGATAGGGTAAGTATGGTGTAGTACTGTTTTGCTCGAGCGAATTGTTTGCAGTCCATTTTCGAACACTACTGGAATTCATTGCAGTTTAGTGTACATAGTACTTTTGTACGAAATTTGCCGTAGCTTTTGAGTTCCATCTGAATCGAGATGGTTTATCAAGTTAAGTCACTTGCATCGACCTTCAAATATATTACTGCTGCACCAATATACGAATATCTCTCATTCTTTCTTTGTTTCGTAAGGGAATAGACCCACACACACACACACACACAGTTCTTACAATGATTATTTAGATTACTCGATATTCGAAGTAGAAGCTTTCAGGTCAAACGGAAACGGGTGTTCTGCGGAAGTAGAAGGATATTCTATTTGGTGTTCGGTCTCTTTTTATTATATGAGTGACGTAATACTTACCACTCGTGTTCCAGTGAGCTCTGTCAGCCTTTATTTCTCCGCGAAGACACTTTTCCACGTAAGTTAGAGGATCGTAGTCAGCATCTAATACCTACAAATGTCCTTTTTATTAGCAAGAAAAATATATAATAAATACTCCTATGTGATTATATATTGTACATAACTACTTATGTACAAAATATAATCACGAATACAGATGACAACCAAAATAGCAGGTAGGTATTCGTCTATTTCGATAGCTCATTCCGATCTGTATCAAATCAATTTGCGGTTTCTAAAATCGTCGGCTTAGTGATCACAATCACACATCACATCCAAAACCGAAATTGGCAACGTCTTTCTATGTGTGGAAATCGAGTGAGTAATCTAGTTAGTAGTATTTTTATTTACCAGGAATTCTAAATCAACTGTATTATTGTCTTACAAAAATGATATGAGTAATTCCTACAGGTAACATAATCACGGCCTTATGCCCAGTTTATCCCTGTTATTAAGGACTTTTTGCCTCAGATTAGGGTAGGCTTGATTAATTTGGTGGAGACGTTAGGTACATCAACAGGCTAAATTAAGAGTTATAGACACTACTCTCAAGTGTAGTTGGGTGAAAAACATGTTTACATTTAGAGGATTTATGTACCTAGGTAGGTATACTGCGCATAATGTTTAATGACGAACGATTCCACGTAGACGGCTGAAAAGCTAAATATGGATATATTAAACTAACAGAGTGAGTCTAATAAGCTTGTAAAAAAGGATTATTCCACTTGTCCCCACCATTGTCGCCCTGAAAGCTAAAGGTATTCTTTTCCGCTTCAGCGTGTCGGCTTAGTGGGGCAAAGTGGAATAACCCACAAAACGGGGTGAAGCCTACCTCTCTGAGCAGCGCTATGTAGGCGATGGCGAGGCGAAGCGTGTCGATCTTGCTCAGCCTCTTCTCGTACGGGAACGTGGGCACGTGCACACGCAGCTCGTCGAACGCCGAGTTTATACTGCTAAAGTCGGAACGTCACACGCGTATTATAGATATTGTAAGCGATCAGGGCACACTCATGGACATCCATGTTTATTCGGCTGAGGTAGGTCAGGTACGCGGGTGCGTCCTGGCATATTTAACTCGTGATAATTGCGCTAGCATAGGAGATGATGGTCCAGTAAGTGAAGTGTAATGGCTTGCTTCGCCAACTTTCCTCCTAGAGAACTAAGCAAACGGTCTAACATCCGCTGGTAATCTAAAGGTACATGTACATATATACTCGTATTTACATTTTTTTAGTAGATTAAGGTTTTATTTTGAGTAGGTACACAGGTACACTTTCTCTAAAACAGAAGGAGTAAATGCTAAAGATACGAACCTTAAAATCGACGAGTCGTTTTTTGTATACATTTCGCAATATAAACTTTCTCCTTAAACATTAAGTAGTGTTCTCTTTTTGGGTCATGTTGTATAAGGGGTTACATAATCATGTGCCATTCGCAAGTTTATTGATATTCATCTAGTAAGCTTCCTAATTTTAACTTTTGTATCAAAGATAAAGCAAAATGATATAAAACATTGAATGTCTAAATAATTCAGCTCGCGTTATTTTAATATGGATCCTGATGTGAGCTAATAATCTTAAAATTCAGTTTTAAGCCGATTTGGCAAGTAGGTATATTAAACTGATAAAATAATAGCTCATTAGTGTATATCCTGATATTGTAGTTAGAAGAACTTACACGGACAAGTCATTTTGCCGAATTAAATGACAGTAGACCAATTAGGTATACCGTCTGCAAGCAAATGCAAAAATTATATCGATGTCTTGTAGTTTTCAGCTCCCTTATTCACACCGTTTTTCGGTTTATTCCCGGTCATCCCCATTGGAGACGAGTGAAAAAAAAGTTTCGTTCGTCCCTAGTTGTGACGAATGGAACTTCTTTTTTCCCACTCCGCAGTCCGCAGTGGTGACGACAGAGTGGTGACGAACGGGAATAAAAGCGTTTTTATGACGTTCACTTCTATAAAATCTCCGTGTCTGTTTTTTTTAAAGATTAGAGCCATGTTAGTTTTCGAATCTCAAGCCGATTCTGATACGATGTGAATAGGGGAACCAGAAGCTATAAAGTCTAAAGGCGGCCGTACACTCTTGCTGAGACGGGGCGGTGAGCTGGACAGTGTAGAGTACCGTATCTCATCCTGTCTCGGTGTTCGCTAGCCCTCCGACCCAGGTGGTATTGTCTCAGTAACGACTCGAAGACACAAGTACTCTCGTCAAGAGTGTACAGCCACCAGGTGCCGTAGACAAAGTCACAATATCGAAACGATAACGAAGTTCGAAAAGAATCAAATGTATGGGATTGACATTAGACGCGATAAATCGCGTGTTCAATGCCGTACCTTTTTTTTTTTGAACTTCGTTATCGTTTCGATATTGTTACTTTGTCTAAGCCCCCAGAACAGCAATGTGTGCAACAACAAACGGGTACCCATTGGGGCCGGACCTCAGCATGCGACGCCGCTCGCGCACGTTGGCCGCGGCGCGCTGAACGCGGTACGGCGAGCCGGCGCACTGGTACTCGGGCTCCGCTGATGACTCCAGTAGGGCTTCTGGACAGACAGACGACAAATGGTAGCAAAGATAAAAGACAGAAAAATCGTTACAGCTCTTTTTTTGGGAACGATCTAAGAGGGATCAGGCGGGAATAATCCGATTATTCTTATTGGTATAACCTGTAGATTGACGTTCATTAATTGTTACCCGTAAACTAACTAAGACAGTAATATTTGAAAGCGTAAGACGTTGTACAATATCATTTTGGCGTCAATTGATGTACAAGTTTATGTCTAAAACAATCAGTTCAGGGTGTTAATCAATAAACCGTGGGTTCGTTACACAGTATTAATGAATGCTGGAGTTCAATATATGCTGAGGAACAGTCTAATTAAAACACTAACTCTCTTTAGTATCGTCTACGTAATTACGTAGTTCTCATAGTACTGATGATGCTGTAATGGACTCTCACCAGCGTGTATTATTCAATTAAAATAGTGTCTGGTATCGACAGCTTAACACAATGTCCAGTGATGTAAGCGAACTAGGCACATATCCAGTTACCGGTATGGACCGCGTCAATCCTTATCAATATTGACACTATTGGGAGTGAAGCTCGCTAATCAACGCAGATCCTATTAAGTAAAGCGAGCGGAATTTAAACTTACATCTAATTAAATTTTCTCCGTTTCGCTTGCGTTTAATTATTACTAGCAAAATCTTTTATTGATAACTTAGATGACTGCGCATCAAATGAAGTCGTTCGGATTTACTTAAATAGATAAGTCATTATAGATGTAATAAATAAATAAGTATAATAGAGTAGGTACCTACTAGTAGGGCTTGCAGCTACGTATGTACGTATAAATAGAAAAAATAAAAAAGTGAGAAAGCCGATCGAATCGACTGTCGAGAGAAATGAGTTTTAGTTTTTTGAACTGAATGTTAGTCAAACTTGGACGTTAGTGTTACACGGTGATATTTTTCGGTTGCGGTATAGCCAAATGGTATTTCGACATGGGCATGTTTTCCAGAACCTAAAAAATATGTTGACGAGATGAGCGCTTTTTGTGGAAGTCAGTTAAAGGAATATTCCTAGGTATTAACTGTGTCAGTTGAAGTTAACCCACGTAGGATAGCAATTGTGTAGTGACTTGCAGTCTTTTGTCGTTTAAGGGCGCAATACCTGTGTGCTGTTGGCGGGTTTGCAACTGAAGGCGGCAGCGCGCTGGTGTCAGAGTCTTAAAGCAACTCAACAGCTAGTTCAGAGATTGCTGAAAATTAGCTCTAAGGTCTTGCGACTAAGGCACTGTACCTGTGTGAGCATTTAAGTGTGCTAGCGACCAGTGGTGCTGCAGACGACCGCTTTCAGCCTGCGCAACAAGCTAGCAACTCCACCTCTAGTAGTCTAAGTAAGTCTAGTAACTGTAACTGTAAGGCTGCCCGGCCACGTCAGACTTTTATTAAGACCAATAGTAGGGCTGATTTTTTTTTCTCTACTTTTTGTAGGACGTGTGCATTGCAATCAGTAGGTACTGATATTGAAGGTACCTTTCAATGATCTCCTACAAAAATCGCCGATTATCGGACCCGTCCGGACAGCCTAAGTGTTGAATGATCTAGGGTGCAGTACCTCAGTGAAGTATGCGTATGTGTACCACTGTCGCCAACAGCGGCTGAGCGGGAGGATCAAGGGAGTTATCCGGTAAGAGTCCGGCATAACCACAGCGCTCCCCTGCGCTGTGGTAACCATGAGGATTTTCTCGGCTGAAAAAAAAAGGCGTAGTACCTGTGTGCAGTTGCCGGGTGTGCTGATGCACGTAGGCGGCCAACGGCAGCTGCAGGCGCCCGCGCGCCGCTGCGTACACGCAGGAGGGTAGCTCGCCCACCAGCCCTGAGCTTTCGTCGTCTGACCCGTCGCCGTACGAGAATTTCAGCCCGGGGTAGTCGAGCCGCCGGCTTTCACTTAATAAGAGAGCACGTTTTAATATGGTGTTCTAACGAAGATTAAGAAACCCGAGCACAATAGGAATTTAATCGAGATTTTGTTCTACACCTGCAAGCTTTTGACTAGCGCCGCACAAGGCGGATACTCCGCCGCGGTACATCTCAATGGCAATACATATAAATTGAGTAAGTGTAAATCTTTCGCGTAGTGTGCCCGCTATTAGTAATTTGTATGCAGCCATATGTATTGGCGTTCTGTAACATAAGATACGCGACGGAGATTTCGCCTATATAGTGTGGCGTTCGAATGACTTTATCGCACGTTGCTCTTGACGAAAGTTTTACCATTAAATATAAACTATAGTTTATATTATAACATTGTCATAGTAATTGAAAGGTTATTTTGTTCGATTTTCAATAAAATTAAATTATTTTTTAAAAAGCGGCCTTTTGCGAGGAAAGTGCTTTCGTAACATAAAGTCATTTAAAAGTTCTTGTATTGAGGTTTATTGTAACTTTGATATTTAGTGAACAAAATATTGCGGTTTACGATTATTAAATTAAAAACTTTAAAGATCTCGTACAAACAAATTTTCGGCGGAACTACACGTATAGATTTGGTGAAAAAAAAATGTTTGGGATTGCAGTTATGTATGGGGAATACGAGGAATTGCGTCTTTAAGTCTTTCCCGGATCAAAGAGATCCTCTTGTAAAGACGAGGACTTAAAAATTGAATTAAGTTTGCGAACGCTGAGACAAGCTTTGCTGCATAAGGGCAACGATTTTCAGCTGTAAATTAATTTTCTTAGAACTTCGGCATTTCGAGTGACGTAAATTTTAAGACTGAAGACCCATTTTGTGAAAGATCGCCTTTTATAGGGTTTCAGGAATCTTGATACGGTTTTATTTGAATTAATGTAATTTTTTACATTAATGCTTTTAATATATCTTTGTTAGATATATTAATTAATAGACGTTGAAAGATATCAAATAAATGCCTACAAGAAGCCTTACAAATTATCAAATACAAATTATAGATTAATTCAAAACATTTGAAAGCTCGCAAGCGTTATTCTCCAATACTTAAAATTTTTGAATATAATTTAAATTAAAAATGTTTATTCTTGTATTTTATTATAAATACAAATCCATACGAGTAAGCTCTTCGAAGTCGCGAAAAATCTGCAAGTGGGGTTTAGTCTTTATTTTTATAACCTACGCGACGCTCAATTGCTTCAGCTTTTAATTGGAAATTTTACGAAGTTAGATCATAACTTAGAAAATATTTTGTGTCTCATTCATATCAATAATTCATTATTTAGTCATAGAATATTACACATAAACATAGCTTGTACTTAGTTATTCTTCTTGTACTTAAAAGCTGACGCGACTATTAAAATTAAAGCTTTGCATTCACAATTACGCTCAGCAATGGATCTTTAATAAAATTTGACTGATGACAATTTAGAGAGGATTCATACATCGTACTTTGGTATCGAAAACTTAGCAGTAAACTCATGGGGAACACTCGTTTTTACCTATAAAATATTAGTCAACTTTCGATCAAAAGTGGCGAAAATCTTTGATTTACCTAAGAGGCGGAGAAGTGGAAGAGTCGGCCAGCTGGGTTCTGGCCCCCGACATATTATCTGCTCGCACTTACACTAGCTAGCACTACTACTATCACGTACACCGATTTTTGCAACTGTACTGAGCGGCAAGAGCCATGTAAAGTAAATTTATACTTCTAGGGGTGCCCATTCTGCCGGGGACTGTTGTGTCTCTACTGTTACGGTCGCGAAATGTCGCATTGACACATAATTTGAGCTGTAATAAGCCCGGCATAAAGTTCGGATTGGGGTGTTAAATCTGTAGGGTCGCTTGCTAGTGTGTGTGCCAACCCCAATAAAGGGGAGGTGCTTCGCTAGCAGAGAGAAAAGAGGGCGGGGCTTGCCGGTCCCGCGTGAAAAATGAGAAACTGAAATTCATATTAAACTAATTTAACTTTTTTGTGGTTCTGAAATTGGCCTCTTTCGTGGTCCCATGGTATGCAGTTTACCGTTAATATTGTTGAATATTAATTTGCAAGATTTGATGACAAATTTTGCCGAAGAAACTAAATAAAACATTGTAATAAATTGGTATTATGTTATATGCGGAATTCCAGTTGTTACATTTTTCTTTAGCGTTACCGTTGACGGGGTCCCAGAGTAGGACGGGGAATAGATCATGGAGTTTATAGTCCCTCAAAAATACTCACCCACTCAACATAGTAAAAGAGAGTATACTTATGTTGTGCAAACAAATATTTACAAAAATAGCATAAGCTATGTTTTATGTCAATAGAAAACAAAATACAATATTCGGTTCTCATAGTTAGACTAAATGCCTACTCGTATTATTGCGTACATTACTTGGTTAAATTATGCTATCATTAAGTATAAAGCCTTGAAAGGAACGTTCTTTAGTTGAAGGTAGATATATTTAAAATGTACTTAATCCTACGTTTGCACGCAACTTGCATGAAAAATAATGTCAATCTGCTAAAATGTAATTATTTTTATTAAATTTTAAAAAACCTTGCACAAGGTAAAATAACAAACACAAAATTAGTTAGAAAAAAATCGGCACATTAGTACAGAAGTTATGCACGTACTTACGTTTAGGCAATTCGTTTTTATTTATATAAATTTTATCTGCTAATTTGTCATATGAGAGAAACTACAAGAATCCTTGGATCTGAATAATACTTTGTAGTCCAGTCAAATTAGGTAAAAATCTCGGAATTCGAGATACCCAGCTGTAAGTCTGTAAATACTTGTATATAGACGTCCTAAAAGTTGTGTCAAAACCTACATATTGTAGGGTGTACGCAACTATTAAATTTTTAAGATCAAATGTCACAAATATCAGTTTTATGAACTTTTGAGCGAAACGGGAAGTTTTATCATAAAAATGTGTAGTAGAAAATTACTTATCTTCTATTTATCAATAAAAATTGTCTGTACGTTTTATTCCTAAGATTCACCATTTCAGAGATACAGCGATGCAAATAGTTGAAAAAGTTGTATTTTCAAAAGCTTCCAGACCCACGTGCGATTGTGCTAGACAGTTAAATTTTTCACGAATGATGTATTTTAGTAGCTTCTATAACATCTAATACTAGAAAAAGCTTAAAACCAATGTTTAAGTGGGTTCTCATACAAAAACTACGGTTTTTTTTTTCTCACACTTGGCCGGTTTTTAACGTGGTTACCCCAGTAAACCTATTCCAGACGACACCTTTTATACATGAAGAACACGTTGTTTATAAGGAAGCCTAGTTAAATAATTGTTTTGTGTTGTTTTCAGTATTCAGAAGATTCAAGATTTCTGCGTTTCATTAAATCAAATTTGGTTAATATGCATCTTCACGTTCATAATAGAGTTAGGTGGACAGTTAACATTTTTAAAATGTTTTTTTTTTCAGTTATACTTCAAACAGAAATTCTAAAATTGGTTATTTCGTACTTTTTGACCCATAATAAGCAGTTTAAATGTACTGAAACGTATATGTATAGTACTAAAAACAACATATAACAATTATTTAACTAGGCTTCCATATAAACAACGTGTTCTTCACGTATAAAAGGTGTCGTCTGGAATAGGTTTACTGGGGTAACCACGTTAAAAACCGGCCAAGTGTGAGGAAAAAAAAACATAGTTTTTGTATGAGAACCCACTTAAACATTGGTTTTAAGCTTTTTCTAGTATTAGATGTTATACAAGCTACTGAAATACATCAGTTGTGAAAATTTTAACTGTCTAGCACAATCGCACGGGGGTCTGGAAGCTTTTGAAAATACAACTTTTTCAACTATTTGCATCGCTGTATCTCTGAAATGGTGAATCTTAGGAATAAAACGTTGATACAATTTTTATAGATATTTTGATGACAAGCAATTTTCTCCTACACACTTTTATGATAAAACTTCTCGTTTCGCTCAAAAGTTCATAAAACTGATATTTGTGACATTTGACCTTGAAAGTTTAATAGTTGCGTACACCCTACCATATGTAGGTTTTGAGACCACTTTTAGGGTGTCAATATCTAAGTATTTACAGACTTACAGCTGGGTATCTCGAATTCCGAGATTCTTACCTAATTTAAGCTTAAATGACTGGACTATTGGTGTTGTCTGTATTATTTCCTTTATCTATGGCCTTTCTAACCTTAATCTTAATGCAAAATGCCATATACGAGCATGTTTCAATTTTGTGTTTTGAAGTCACGTGAAATGTCAAAGAAGGTTTATACGGCCGTAACACTCTATGCCTAGCGATAGATAGAAATTACGTACGGATATTAGTACTGGGTACCTATTATTTCAATTTCATACCTCTACACGTTAAGTGCCTGTTCACGCCTAGCGTTTTTTGGGCGATTTAGATCGCGGCGATATCGCCGTGGAGCTAGCCGTTTGTTTGCGAATTAGGCGCTTTAATGTGTCTAAATGGATTTTTGTCACATTTAATTGAAAAACGTTAAACAAACGAATCTGACGTCTACACCGGAGATGACTAAGGAATTGGGAAAAAAGTTGAATATGTTTATAGTCAGTATGTTATTGAAACTATTAACGTCTCTATTAGAGAGGTTCTTTAATCTTTATCCGCAAGAACGTTTCGTAAAGACAGAAATCCGATTAATTTATTAGTATGGATTGTGAAAAGTTTTCAGTTGCCTCCACCGCTCCACCACGGCACTCCCCTCGCGACGGATCGATGCCGACTCCCTCTCTCATTGGCGGTCGGAGGCCTGTCGCTGACAGCTCCATAAAACGCACCCCTAAGAGGCCTTCGTCTTTGAAGAATGTTTGCGAGAAATGAGACTTGGCCGTACCCCCCGCTGTTTTAGGAATCGAACAAAAGCCGATGCTTATGTCGCTTTTGCTTAGATGGGCCCATTTTGTGCACGCTGTCCATGCCTTGCCTCTTCCATGGACCATGAGCGGCTAGTCCTAGGTATAATAAAAATTTATAAAAAACATGATTCCGCCACCATCAAAAATATTGGACTTGTATTTTACATTTTTCAAGTAATAAAGAAATGACTACTACAGAGAGTCTAAGCGTCCTTTGACGGTATACGGGGGTACATTCCACTAAGGTAAATTTTCAAGACAAAAAATCAAAAATTTGATTACACTTAATTCACGGTTGTATTAAAAGGAACTTATGAACTCGTCTTATGATAAGAAAAGTAACTTCAAACACAAACACGAAATAGCACAGATAGTCTTTGGAGTTAACATCTTTAAATCAGGATAACAGCAAATGTTGGAATATTTAATACTTAGCATAGGGATGTTAGAATATCTATACTTAAATAAACATGAATAACTGATTAGTTACATGAACTTTTAAGGTGAAAGACTGGAGTGAAAAGGATCTTCCTAGATAAAAGATCCAATAAATGATTTGGATGTTCTTATTTCACGAAATAATACTTATCTGTTCTGCCATCGAAGTTATACCATCCCCCCAAAGATTATATGTAGGTATTGCTTATCTTATTTGGAAAGATTTTTGTCTTCTTACTTTTTTGTGGATTTTCCCCGTTTTATACACATTTTCCATTGTTTCTTTCTTTGGGCGCAGTTTGATGTTGTATAACCTAACTAAAGCCTTCCTTGATAAATGGTCTAGCCAAAAACAAAAAATATTTTTCATTTCGAACGAGTAGTTCCGTTCAAAAAAACAAACTCTTCAGCTTTATAATATTAAAATAGATTTCTAATCAATGTATTAAATATCCATTTTAAATATTGCTTAAAAGATTCCAAGTACGTAGATTCTCAAGTCGTAGTACTCTTTGAGCTTTACATTTTACATTATTTAAAGAAAATTCTTTTATACGCAGAGTGAAATTAAACAGGTAATTTATTTTCCCAACAATTCCGCCTCGGGTTATGGTGAAACTAATTGAAAACTTTTTATTAGTTAGCTACTAAGTTGGTAGTAATATTTTAGTTACAACACTCAGGTAAATTTATTATGGTCTGGTTTTTAGTTTAATTATTTTCTAAGATTAGAGAAAGGAGTGAGTGACCAGTATTACGTAACCAGTAGAAGTAGTAAAAATGCGCTTACAAAATCTCTCACAGTTATTGAAAAACTATGTCTCTACCGGAGCCTAAAAAACGGTAGCGATGAAGAAGTCGCCACCAAAACGCTCCGCGCCATTTCCCGAATGATGTTCATAAACTTTGTTTTTGTTTACACCGAAATGGAAACAAATGATTGAACGTGTGCAGTTTCGACTGCGGATTGCTCTCCGCATAGTTTCCCGACAAATTGCTTTTCATTGTCAGTTCCGTTTGTGGTCGAGCCTTCGGTACACTTTTTTATTATCAAATAAAACAGCAAGAATTGATTGTTTGTTGCTCTATAGTGGGATGGAAAATCGCTTTTAGCAGTTATTGCGATAGCCTGAGGGTTATAAAATTGTGGAACGTGATATTTGCACTGGATAAAAACAATGCGATTTAAAATAAAACAGCTTGACATTATTCTCCATATCAATTTAGTATTTATTGTCTTTACATAACCGATCTAGAACATTTGTGTTGTATTTTTACACTACCAGACTACTGTTGTAAATGTAACTACAGAACAGAGAACTTTTTAAATTGCGATTTGTATGTATTTTGGCTTCATTTTCTTAATTTTTCTAAACAACTCTAAGTAACTTAAATTAAAAACATAATTACTTACTATGTAATGAGTCAAATTAATAGAGACAAAGTTGTAGGTCTCTAGTACCACATTGGTTATCCGATTTTATAATGAAGTTTGGTGTCTACTAGGTACATGTGTTTAGAAGTAGATCGTCCAAACACTCAATTTAAAATCTCACGCGACAACCCGAACATGCATTTCGATGGGCGTGCCAGCGTGCGCCGAGCGCGTGGCGCGTCGCGTGGCGCCCGCCCCGAGTCGCCTCCGCGACAAATCAATTACGACCTCTCCACTTCCTAGCATTAGCGACAAATTATACAGCGCGAAATCACTTGTTTATAGAGGGTGACCGGCTAATTTATAACGTGACAAGTAGATTGCCCGGCTGCGAACGCTGAATAGCAGGCGTTTGTGACGTTCACACGCTCTGCGGGACAATGCTGGCGCTGTAACTAGTCTTAGTTTAGCGGCATAATTAATATCGCGAGTGACATGGACCTGATAGCTAACATGCTACTACATAATTAGGTAAAATTACTTTGATTATGGGTTAAGATGAGATTTTAAACGAACTTCAGTATTCTATTTATGAACTTATAAATCTTAGGTATTAACTAGTGATAGGTACCTGAAATACGTTTAAAATCATAAAGCTTAGATATAGGTATTTTGAGTCTAGGTCTTTCTTACATAGGGTGAGTCAATCTATCAGTCATAAAGCCTGACCTCATTTCTAACCCTAATTTAGGTCAGCATCTGTCATGTTCAATACTTACTTCAACCCTAACTTATCGATTTGCTGTCTTGTAATGTGATCTAAAATGTTTGATCGATTAACCGTATTCTGCGGAACGGTACGGTCAACAAACTCATTCATTAATTTTCAGATGAATACAACATTTTTTTACACAAGTTGTTGATAAAATGTATTCTTTGTATTGCATTTTGAACTACTTTAGGCAAGTGTTATAAATAATAATGCTGTAAAAAACAAGTTAAGCTTATCCTTTAGCTAGCGTACTAACCCCTTGAGAATACGATTGGCCTAGTTTACTTTTCACATTTATTAAAATGCAAATTCGGTGCGGTTTTAACTGCAAGCCAATGTTGGTTTAGATTTGGTTAATTTATTTATTTGTGTGCATATGCTTGGCGGAGATTATCCGGGGGTCGGGGTCGCGTGCGGCGCGCGCGCACGGCCCCGCACGCGCCGCCCAAGTGCCGGCGACAGTGCTGCCCCCTACAGAACTGTTTTTCTGACTGCACTTAATTAATCCGTTCCACTGGTCGTAATCGCCGCTATTGAATTTGGCGATGGTCTGCAATTTCGTTTGCCCTCTCGGCCCAGTATTTTTTTTACGTTTTGATGTTTCCTATAATTTAACGGGTGTAATAATGGGTGACGTGTTGTAACTAGCTCGTTTGTGTAGTTATAGGCTAGCTTGTAATTTGAGTAGGTTGTGACTTTTTAATAAGATCGGTACTAATTCCAAGTTATTAACGCACGATTTTTAGATTTATGAAATTTAAAAAATATCAGTAGATATATCAGTTATTGCATTAAAAGTCAATCAATCAACTTATAATACACAGCTTCGTTACCGGTACGAAAATTTTATACGCGCGCTTAATTGGAATCCTTAATTGAAAGTGCACAAAAAATATGAAACCAACCTACATAATTGACATGCATCGATAATTTAAACATTGCCTCAATTGGAAATTCATTCGATGTCTGGGGTTAAACAATACGTACCCTTTTATACATGGATTCAAAAAATAAAAATAATAAAAAGAATACCCGGAGTTCGATCTATATCTAGACACTGCACATTAGGGTCGGCGGTTTGAAGTAGAGTCTGCGTTCAATGGAGTGGAAACTAAATCGCCCCTTTGACAGGACCCCTGCCCGTATTTGTCTGTCTGTTTGTTGTGTTTAAGCATTTATTATACGCAATTATTAACAAGTCGTTCGCAGGCCTAGCACTTCAATTGCACGAGTGCGGTTCTCAACATTTTGAATTTGTTTGATTAATGTGTGACTTATATTATTTTTCCTAAATATATCGTGTGTGTCTAATTTTAAAGGCCATTTCATAATCAGCCGTAAGATTTATTTAAATCAGTATTAGTGAAATAAGAACCTGGAAAAATCAGTTAGTTGGAAAAATCAGTTAGTTGGAAAAATCAGTTAGCTATTATTATAAGATCCGTTGGCAACGCCGTTTCAAAAGTGATCATCATTTGATATTGTAATTACCTTATTTTATTTCCTACAAAATTCCAAAAATATTGTTCTTATTAAAAACTAAAATGCTAAAAACAATCAGGCATTGAAATACGCAAACAGTTTATAAACATTCATACTGAAAAAGTCATCAAACGAAAGGCGAAAACAAAAAAAAAAACTATCGGACAAAAGTTGGGGAACCGTAAGCACCCCACGCGTGGCCCCGAGCGAGCGAGGGTTAACCGCGTCACACGCCGTCCTATGGGAACTACACACAAATTGCCCAAAACCAATTGTCTAATGTGTTCACGCCATTTAACTAAACAGATTGTACGTTGTATCGGCGACTCTTCACTACCATTTGTATTGGATTTGTCAATATTGGCGTATTTAGCCGGCAATGCTCTTGTTATGGTTTTTTTTTGCGTTTTTAGGGTGCCGGTCCGGGCCTTAGAATGAAAACGGAAATCTCTTATAGGACCTCAGGATTATAGTTTCTTGTGTTGAGTTTGCGTTAAGTTGAGAGCTGAATTACCGATTAAGTAGGAAGGATCCCAATTGAAAACTCCCTTACCAATTTAATTAATTTATGCGTCGCATGAACTGTCCAATATTTAATTGACGTTTCAGTATTGGTATAGGCAGTATAATCTGATGTGGTCTGGATTAAATTATTTTTTGGCTCAGGTGCTGCCATGGATCTACTGTATTATTTTTTATGACGTTAAATAAAGGAAGATATTTAAAAATACATAATTCGTTCTTCTCAATATCTCTTTTACTCCAACTATACAAACAGTTTCTAGTCCTTTTCGTTCCTAACTAGTAGTAGCCTAACTCTAAGTGCCATCATCATTTTGTCATCAAAAAGTTGCATTTTTTTGGCATACCATTACCATCCGCCAGACAGCTGGTCACCTTATTCTGGTGAATGTAACTTTCTACTACAGCTTATCCATCTAGAAGTTTGTCGTCCATAAGACGTTTCCTCGACTTCGAAGTGAAAAAACAAATGAAACTCAATGAACGGATAATAATAATTCTTTATTTACATGACTATTGTTGGCGCGGTTTCTCTGGTAATCTGATCTCCTCAACCGGGGGCAGGTGTTCGGTGCTGGACGCCAGCTTCACGTACTTGTACCGGAAGGCCATGGCGCTGAAGATCAGCATGTCCAGGATCATCAGCCCAGCGAACAGGAAGAACTCCTTCCACTATGAATAACACATTCAAACTTAAGTATCCAATCAGGATATCTAATTTTTATTCGAGCGAGTTAGGTAGAGTTTGTAATAGGTTTGTACTATAGATAACTATAATAGTTAAAGATATTATTTGATTGAACATTTGTTATTTAAGATGATGAAATTAGATTAATAGGAAGATAGTGGTCAGGTTGTTGTAAACCATAATGTCTGAGAAAACTTGCAGTAAGATATAAAGAAAACAAGACAAGATATAAATCCGATTTTTGGCACAAATGTAACTAAAATTTACCTGTGCATCCAAAAAGTGTCCTTCCACAATGAGCACCACGATAAGGTTTCCAAAAGCCACAGTGAGGAGCCAGATGGACTGCAGAACCGATTTCATGCTAGCTGGCGCTTGTGTGAAAGAGAATTCCAATCCTGTGACGGAGAACATCACCTCACCCATTGTCATGACCACGTACTGGGGTATCAGCCATAAGATGTGGACGGAGTTGGGTGGGGTCACCTCCACTACGTTGGCTGACTGGAAAAAGTAAACTCTGTTACCAAGCTATTCTTCATCCGCAATGTGCTTAAACATGATGTCGAATTCAATGGATTCGGTAAAATAAGATAATGTTCCATTTGTATCTATATAACCGAACAGAGAGCCAGGACCATAGGAGTTAGTGGGACTGTACACTGTCATAATTATTATATATGTATATTGTATATATGTACATTGTACAGTACATTAATATGTAGCGAGGTAAGTAATATAGAACAATATCTATCGTTTACAAGCATCATTAGTTTAGTACAAATTACAAATCTTACGGTAGATACTTACATAAATTCCGTTATCATCTTCATCTACAAGAACTGTGTAAACGGCTCCTGTTTTTACCTTAAAATTATTAATTACTGTTTGTCCACTAATAACTACATTACTCGCTCCTCTACTAATAACATTTTGCATATCTTCATCACTAGACAAACTAATTACAGTTTTGTTGCTTTTAACATCCCATAACCATATGCGCTGCACACTTTTCAGGTTTGATAAGAATCTGAAACCAAAAATAAATTTTAATTTCGTACTCAAAACCATTCATAAACAACTTGCATTTTAATCAAGGCTTTTGATTTGAAGTATTGCGTTATTCACAGTTACGTTCACTTAAAATGAATTGTGTGAGATGTTCCCGTCATTCTTGTGCATTCTTGTTTTGTTGGTTATACAGATACATTCATTCCATATAGAAGTTAAGATAAAACAAGGAAAGTTAATTGGAACAACAGAAGAAACTGTTTTCGGAGGACGACTGTACAATGCTTTTTATGGAGTTCCATATGCCCAACCTCCTGTTGGAAAGTTGCGATTCAAGAATCCCAAACAACCGAAAAAATGGAAAAGTGAATTTGATGCAACCACGGAGTATCATGGTGCGTGCGCCCAAGCGCAAATAGCACATAAATATGCCATATACGGCGTAGAAGACTGTCTCTATATGAATATTTACGCACCAAAGTTGACCAGACATGCAGATTTAAAACCAGTATTAGTATATGTTAATGGCTATGCCTTCGCGTCTAGCATGAGCCACATATACGGAGGAGACTTTTTCATCGATCATGATATCGTTTTCATTAGCGTTGCACATAGAATAGGTGTGTTTGGATTTCTGAAGTTAAATAACACAGATTCCCATGTCAATATGGGCTTAAAAGATATAGTGATGGCATTAAAATGGATCAAAAAAAATATTAAACAATTCGGTGGTGATAAAAATAAAATAACAGTGATGGGAAATGACTCAGGTGCGACCTTTTTATCGCTACTGCTTATGACGAAGCACAGGAAACTGTTTTCGAAGATAATATTGCAAAGTGGTGCAATTTTTTCACCATCTTTATTTCAAGGTAACCACACTATTGAAAAACAAAGACTTGAGCATAAACTTCGTAAAAGTGGAGTTAAAGATATATCAAATGCGACAACTCGAGAAATAATTACTGCTGCCCAAAAAATATATAGCAGTAAAGAATATATTAATTTCCAAAAACCTGTTGTGCCATTTACTCCTATTTTGGAGACTAAATCAAACAAGTCTTTGTTGTATTATAGTCCTGCTGATTATTATGAAAAATTTATGGACGAAGATGTTGTTAAAAGTATGATAATAGGTTTCAACAGTCGGGAAAGCATTTCTGAACTCATACCATTTATACATAATACTCATTATCTGAAATATTTTGCATCTCATTTTAAATTTATGACTCCGTATTCCGATGGATGTGTCTACAATTACACATCAAAGACCTATAATGAGATTGGAAATAAAATCAAAAGTCATTACTTCAAACACAGTATTAATGAAAGTTCTCTTGAAGATTTCTTACTCTACACTACAGATTTAAAAATATATCCTATTTGGAAATTTATACAAACTTATTTACAAACGAACAAGACTGAAATGTACGTATACAAGTTCAATTATGTCGGTCGTTTGAGTGCTGTAAAAGCAACATCTGTTGCTGGAGTCAAATTTAAAGTGAAGGGTTCATCCAATGGAGATGAATTATGTTATATATTAAAGTGTGAACCACTTTGGGAAAATTACGTAAAAATAAACAATGACACAAGCAATCCGGATAGAATATTCATTAACGAATTTACTAACTTATGGGCAAATTTCGTAAAAACCGGTAAGCCTACGCCAAATTCTCAATCAGGGATTATGTGGCAACCAATGACTGCAATGAATGACAACATATTACATTTAGGAAAAGTGACGAAAATAATAAAACCAAAAATAGAAAGAAACATGTACCTATTTTGGGATAATCTATACAAAACTTTACATTCAAAAGATCACTGTGTTAATAAGCGACATGACGAGCTTTGATTGCTCCATTTGTGATTTCCTACCTGATTCTTACGCTATCAATAGCTTTATCGGTGTCATCTGTAAAATTCTTGATGCCTGCCCGGTTTATAAAATATGAATTGGCCGTTTTTTCTTTCAAGTAGAAACTGCCGCTAAAACTTTGATTTGCGCATTCGCCACGTTGACCTTGTAAGCTGTACGGCAAGTCCACAAGTGTTTCGGCTTTGATGTCCAGGTTTTCATACACTGAATGAGGCCCAATAATGATGTTAGTATCATTGCCATTAGCATTGGGTATGGTCATCGTGAAATTGCAGTTGTAGCCATTGAAAACTCTTAATTGTGCTAATCCAGCTGATACTGGTGTACCATATGTTGGCTGTAAGCAAATAATGTAGTTAGTAATATATCGATCATACGATTTCTAAGTAAGATTCAATAAATTAGTATTTTACCAACCAGTAAGTTTATTTCTACGATTCCTGAAATAATGAAGGCCAAAGCAGCTAATACACCACCCCAAATCATTTTGTGTAATGGTTTTCTTACGAGTTTGCACCAGTACAAAAATGGATAAATTGCCTGGAACAAATTAATGTTTCATAATAAATGGTAATAAAGTCGGAACTGTAAAAAGTAATATTTATTCCATAGAAACTTACCACTTCGAAAATAGGAATAAATATCAATATGAGCAAAGGATTGAGCACTTGCATTTGATCTGCCTTCAGTGTCCAGTTTCCGATGTCTTGTTGCATTCTGTCGGCTTGGAAGGTCCATCTCGAGCCCTTTACAATGTACACAGAAATTAATATAATTTTTTTTTATTAAAGTTATATTTTCTTTGTAGCGCTTACTATCGAAGTGTAATAAAATAGTGTAAGAAACAGAAATGGATAAAATGAATAGAAAAACAAATAGCTAAATTTGTAGGTGTCGATCTCATGTTAGCTATCTTGTTTTTGTCCAATGTATATAACAGCTGACACGCAATAATTAAAAATTATCTCGATTTCTTGGTTTAATTGGACAAGTAATTAACTCTTCATTGCCTCACGTTTTAAATACTGCCAAACTGCCTAAAGGGTGGTAGCTTAGATAGCTTTAATAGTTTTTGTTCATTAATACATATTATCTATACAAAACTTTCTATGCAAAAGATAAAAAGTTTTTGTCGTATCACATGTCTTCTTCCTTCCTTTTCAAAAGCTGTTTAAAAGAACAAAGTAGAATTATTTGCAGAAATTTTACCACACACTGATTGCTGTGATTTTATTTACGTTGTAAGTTGAAAACTGCAACTAGTTTTGCGACATTCGACATAATAATATCGAAATAATATATTATTTCATTATACGTATAATTTAAGAATTATATAATTATACATATAATTTAAGTTAGCAACTTAAATTATATTACATGGCTGCATTTTGTTTACATATAAAATGAATGTGGTCTATAGTGTATTACGTTACTAATTTTGCTTAACTTTGTCCATATGTAAAATGTATAAGGGTCCTCATAACCGAAATTGCGGCAGTGCGGATGACTCTCATCCGCACTCATGTAATTTCGGTTATGATGACAAGGCTACTCCGACCCATCATCGTAGTCAGTCAGGAAAAAAACTCTTGACGTACCTGCTGGTCAAAAAGAGCCCAGAACACGGGCAATGGTATGTAGAGCACGAGCACTCTCAGTAGAGACTTGACGTCCTCGATGAGCCCTTTCTCGTACTTGTCGTCGGCGTGGTCCAGCCAGTGTTCCCTCTTCTCTTTGCTTCGGCATGAGTTCATGACAGCGTGCTGAAACGTATCGGTCATGTAGGGTGCTTCGATTAAGTCCCACTCCATACAAAATAGACGCATTGATTGCCGCCGAGTTGCGTAAACCAGCGACTTAAAGACTGCGGCTTTTGTGGGCGCATTGTTAATTTGACACTGTGTAGGCCCTTATTACGACATAATCATCAATGAAATTACTTAATACAACTAGATTTGCTATAAAAAGTTATTGTTTTCCTGTTATAAATTTCGTACTACAGAAGAACGACGACGAACATACGTTTAAGGTCATTCACACCTCTTCTTACTTCCAAATGTTTATAAGGAATTTATGTTGACTTTGTTTGTCATCAAACTGTTCGACAGTTAGTGCTATGTGGTTACATAGTGATTCGCTGTGATTGCAATGCACAGAGCACTTTCACGTTGATGAGTGAATATGATTGGCGTCCGTGAGGCCTATCTCTACTATATCAAGAGACACCTAACAAAGACATGCGTCCGTCATGTTACAATGCCCGTTGTTCATTCATCCTAACAAACCGACGTCTCACGAGATTGACTCGCTAACTAAATCCAATGATCTGTAACTGTGCGTTCATTGTCAACACATGATATACGTCTACCTACAAACAGATAAATTGTTAATACAATCATGTTTTGGATGCGTAATCTGTCTCTTTTAAAAATATACACCGTGAAATTTGAGTTGTTTTTTTCCCGTGGCAGAACAATTTGCCTTTCATAATACTATCGAATTTTGCAAACTTATCCTTGAAAAAAAAATTTTTTTTCGAGTTTTCAAAATAATAATTTACCAACTCGAAAACGAGAGAAGCTATCGTTTTTTTTAAGATGTGACATATTCAGGTACTGCTTGCCGCATGAAATCGATGCTTAAAGCTAAAGAAGCTCTACGCCCTAAGTAATAAAGTGGTTCGAACGTACTTTCGAGATTCGGTGATACCTTTCGTAAAACCGGTATTTATTGATTTTAATAAAAAATAACTGCACAAATCTATTGTGCTACTAAGGTAGAATAATTTTGCTGCGGGAAAACAACCACTAAAATTTCACTGTGTATTTTTTTACTCTATATTACTGCTATTAATTAATAAATACGAGTACGAAGCAATATGATGATCAGCTTTGTATTCGAATAAATCCATTTTTGTCCATACCGATGGAGCGAATCGACAGCAATACTTGTTCCATTAATGGTTGGTAAAATTTTTTTGTAGCAATTTGTGATCTACTTTGTTGAGTAATTTTAACATATTGAAACTAAATGTACGAAATTATTAAACGAATTATAGAAAAGATTGCCTAATAAAAATATACCAATTTCACACTTAGTCGCGCATTATGCGCTTACAATAGCCGCTTTATTTGTGTGGAATTCATATTGTGGTTAGATAAATTCGCACTTACCCCAATGCATGTCGTCACTTTGCCCATAACATTTCCTGATGGATTTTTGATAATATAAAATCGTTTTCCCAGCAAAAAGAACACTGTAATTATAATTTTAATTAAAATTACAAACAATCAGTTCGCCTGTTAAGTGGGTAAAATTAAAGCTGTAGAGGATTAAAATTTAATGATATGAAAATAATAAATATAAATAGTTGTAATAAATTTCCTTTGTTGGTCTACGTATAACTGTTTGTACAAAAGATAATCTCTGAAGTTAAAACAATGCACGACTGACTGGAGGTTATGTTAACTTGTAATACAGGCAAACTCCAACTAGAATAGTACATGCAAAAATGACACATTAAATAGCTTATCGTCTTTTTAAACTTACAAATGGAAATTATCATCAATATTCCTGGTACTCCAAAAGCCAGGGAGTAGCAGTCCTTTTCTCCGAAGCATTTGACGTCGGCTCTCAGGATAGGCGTGAAGAAGGTGGAAATGAGGCTGCCGGCGTTGATGGCGAAGTAGAAAAGGGAGAAGAAGTATCCCAGGTACTTGGCCTGCTCGGGGAGCTTGAACTGGTCTCCACCGAAAGCTGAAACGCAGGGCTTGATCCCTCCTGTGCCGAATGCGATGAGCAGCAACGCTAATATCGTGAATGCTCTGAAAATAAGTTACTAGTATAATCATTTCGTCTATATACCTCGGTGCTTTTTTTCTAAGTGTCTATTTGTTTAATAGAACCTAAAGAATTTACAAATGAACTGTGTTTTATATGTTTTTGAAGCGACTAAGCTACATCATAGTACATTCCCAATCACTATTTATTCTAACTAAATATCTGACGGCAGAAGCTTCATGCAAAAGATCACACTTGTTCAATGCAGCTCGATCAATTATAATGCAATGTCAGCGAAACATCAGAGACTGGTAGCAGACCATGTATTGGTTTCCTGAGGATTAATGAGAATTTTCATCATCAGACTTCTCATATTGCTGCGTTTTCCCTTGCACAATTCAATATTACTGGAATTTTCTTTCTTTTTATACATAAGATATAAAACTTATGCGATGTTCCTTACATCACATGATTATATTAGCAATATCTCGTAAGTTGTCTTATTGACCAGTATAGCCACTTAACGATAATATAGCACGGCAACAAAGGCAGTCTCCAGATAAGATCGATTTGCCAGTATTGATATTAAACCTATATTTATCTGTATCATTTCATCTATCGTGTTGTCTTGTTCCATACTCCACATTTGGCTGTAATTCGTGCATGGTTTGGTTAATTTTTAAATACAGTTGTAAAACTCACAGTGGTGGCAGATTGACTGGCGGCATCGCAGTGAGGGATATCAGCACACTGCCTGTTGCGTACACAATTGACAGATACAGGATAGTTCTGAAAGAATACATTCATAGATAAATCTCGTGTTAATATTAACCGTACTAATAGCTAAAATGTGGATGGATATGACAGGTGTAGACAGACCCTTTAGACCACATCTGCTAATCATAATGTAATTAATTCATAGCGAAACCGCATTTATGTACACTTAATTAATTAGCCTGACCATAAACCGCGTGCTTCGGGCCATGGAATTAGATTAGTAATCTAACACGTCTATAATACCCATAAATCATTTATACGGGGCTTTAATAGTATTCAAAATTCATTCAATAGTAAATTGTCTAGTTATTAAAATTCGTAAATACACATTTACTGAAAACTTATTTGTTAAACGTAGCGATAGTTGACTAAATTATTTTTTTGTCTGTAATGCTTGAAACGTTATACGATATTTAAGATTTCAATCCTAATAAATATTTTTTTTATTTACTTATTTTTGCTTGTGCCTGTAGCTGTTATAGAGGAGACTTCTCCGAGAGTTATTATTTCGGAGACGGACGAACGAGACATCAACTATATAACTTTACGTACAATTCAAGTGTTTATTATATTTTCGAATCTCAAAAAGTTGTCAGTCTTTTTTTTAAAATGACAAACGATGATGGCTTTGAGCTGCACTGTGCCATGCGCTCTACCGCAAGTCCGGTGATCATGACGAGGCTACTCCAAGCCATCATCGTATGCAGACAGGAGAAAAAGCAACCCGGTCGAGACGCGATGTTTTTATCGTGTGAAAATCTTATATTAAATATTGTTCACTGTTACCTAAACCGGCCCAGCCAGCCGTCGGCGATCATGGCGCCGACCAGGGGGAAGAAGTACGCGAACATGGTGAAGGTGTGGTAGATGACAGTGGCGTTGTCCGTGCTGTAGCCCAGCTTGTCCCGCAGGTACAACGACAGGATTGCTGCAAGACATACGTCATGTTAGAATAATAGCCATTCACTGTTGCTGACTATGTACACTCATGAAATGTTAGTTTTTTTTTGACGCGGTGAAATGTAACCCTTAACCGGGTGAGAGTTTTTCTACCGATGGTGTGTAGGATTCTCCGGTGACTGGCGAGTAGTTGGTAAAAGCCAGCCGCTACTCCTACCGCGGGCACCGAGTATACCGCGATGTGCCTCATCGCTTTGGCGGCGTCATGGTTCCTAGCATAGCCCAACTACCACGACGCCACCGTGATGTCAGAATAAGTTAGCCCATCGAAGGATTCCGCTAACGCACACGCATTATCATCGGTCAAAGTGAACCAACTCGCTGAACCAAAATAAAAAAAAATGGTGCTTTCCAAAAAGGTCGACGGACACATTTTTAAATACCCTGCGTTGGATCAAATTCTATTACGCAGCTTTAGCTTTGATGTTTGAAAAAATAAGAGCTCTCTTTTTTTCTGTTGTTTGTATTGGTGTCTGTATTGGATTTTCGACGTTTTTGAATGTTCAAAACTATAAAAGCAAAGCTAGCGCAGGCTCCCCTCTGTCTGCGGTTTGGCTTCATATAAATACTAGCCTACCGCCCTTCGCGTGGGGTATATCGCCTATATCGCGTAAAACACGATTCCCTTGAAGCACAGTTTAAAAAGTAACCTATGTCATTCCTGAAGCTCTATCCTGTGTACTCATATCAGTTCACTAGTTTTGATGTGAAAGCACATCAGACAGACAGACAGAGAGATTATTTTCGCTTTTATAATAAAAGTAAGGCTACTTACTCCTTGTAAATAAAATAATTTCTTACTGAAGTAAATAATATGCGTCTTTAGGTTCAATAAAAGAATAATGCATCTTATCTACAAAGTGTGAACTGAGGGAGAAGAAACAGTCATATATTTGCTCCGCTGATAAAAGCTTAAGGCCTCCAATTAGAAACTTAATCGTCAATAAGTACTTACACTGAATCAGTCAAATGACGGATAGTTGTTGTTTTTGTTTAATTATCTTCTCTGGGCGCAATCGGGCATATCATAAATTGCTTTCACAGACATCAAGTTGAATAACTTATGACGAGAGTGTTGTGTTTTCTTACATACATACGACTGGCTCGGTGGAACAGTGGTTAGTGACCCCGGCTGGCGGTTCCAAGAGTCGTGGGTTCGATTCCCACTCGGGACAAATATTTGTGTGATGAACATCGGTGTTTTTCCGTGTCTGGGTGTGAATATGTATTTAAGTATGTATTTAAAAATATCTATGTATGTATATCAGTCTCTGACGCTCATAGTACAAGCTATGCTTAGTTTGGGGTCAGATGACCGTGTGTGGAAATGTCGCAGATATTTATTATTTATTATTATGGCAATGTAGTGTAAGTACATAACTACTTACTTAATATCCAATATACTTACTGGATATAACTTTAGAAATGAATCATACAACTATATTATCCTTGTGCTCGCTACTACTAAGGTGTAAAAAAAATATAAACCAATTTAAGAAATTGCGTGCAAAAAATCGAAACAACAATCTTTAAATTTATAACCGTCATGGTAACATCATACAACTGTGTATAGCGATGTTTTCTCTAATTCTACAAACACCTCTTAAAAGGTTCTTCGCTTATGTTTTATCAGTTCACTAACTTTGCAATAAGTCCTTTCCTTTGTGTGTGATAATGGGAAAGTACCAAGACGGTCATGAATGCTTGTGCTTGTCGTTTACCTTTATTATTTACCGCAAATTACTAATCTAAATAGCTGTAAACACACATGTTGCACTGTATTCGCCATCATTAAGGAAAACTAACTACAAACACACGGTCAATGGTGGAATGCGAAATCTTACGTAAGATATCTGACGTTTATAGAAATGACGTAATCACTATACTAGGAGACATGAGAAGACAATGTGAAACGTTAGTCAATAATTAATGAGGTTTAAACAACGAGTGTGTCATTCATGATCTGTACAATTATGATTTGGCTGTTCAGATTAACCTGTACTTAAATGGTAATCAAGAAATAAGCACCAGAAGTGATTATTTTACGATTACAAAAATTCAAATTCAGCAAGCCTTTGTCTGGTACGGGGTCCACCTCATCTACATTTGCGATGACCACACCTATTATGTGGTAGGATCCAAGATCCGTAAATGATTAGCCCGAATTTTGTAGATATATGTATTAGTTTCATATAGTTATTTAATTTGCGTCTATTGCTTTTTCATGTCACGCCCGCACCGAACGTGCACGTTTAGTTCATCATCATAAATCACTCTCAAAACTAAATCTTTAGTACTCGTATAATACTCATGGTTTGCTTATCATATAAGGATAAGTTTTATTTGAAACTTTATTAGGAATATTCCATTACAGTTGTGACAAATAAGTTTTCCCACTATACACTCATCTAAAGGAGACAGGAATCTAATGCATAGCTGTAAAAAAGAACATTGCCTACTAATTATTGACACAATTGAAAGTCCAATCCCATAGGGTGCGATCCCATTAAATGATATTGTGTAAATAATTATAATGACACATTGAATGATAGTAACAATCAATAGTTTATCAATAATTGAATTGAATTGATAGTAAATATTGACTATTGTGTCTTCAACATTGTTTTATCGATAACAAAATACACTGATGGTGAAACTGTGGCACAATTTTTACTGATAAATGTAATTCTAAGTGGGTCACAAATGCATGAAGGTACTCCATAGTACTTTTACCTACATAACTAGCGATTTGCTATTCGCTCATAGATAACAATTGTTAAAGCTATTTGAAAAGATCTATTGAATTCAGATTTCTACCTACTATAATATTATGACCCAGATTGCACACTACACAACTTCTATAATTGACTTTTATCTGTAATATAAACTTGGTAATTGTTTGCGTAATTCTATCCATCTCTTGAATCTAATAAAAAACGAAGTATTTGGGCTATAAATAATTGCAGAATGCCAGTACACATACATACATACCCGTGTAGTCAATTAAATAAGAGCTAATAGCGCAGTGACTTACTTCGCATTCCATAATATGAAAATCTTTCGCAGAATTCATTTGTGACAATGAATCCGACCGCTTTGGGGTACGGCAATTTCTGAAAAGATAAACAAAATACATTAATTAATATTGTTATTCTTAGTGTCTAGTAGTGGGATTCATAGTTTTTAATATTGTTCTTAGATTACATTTGGATGCGCAACTCTAAAAAGATTTAAGAATAAACAACAAATAATGTGTAAACAATAATGTGTAAAAAAATGTGTATTGTGTAGTACTAAGGAATAAAAAAAATATTCTTTATAAATTAGTTCCCAGCGTAAATAATGCTCTACAAGTCTGTGTGGTTACAAAACACAATAAAAAATATTGTAGCAAGTTCATAAAACATGTTATTTATGTAAGCGAGGTGTTATCTTTACAGGCTTTATGTTGCAATATTGTCTGGTTCTCACAAAGCTGTAACTAAACTTCGTGACGATGTATTTTATTGTCAAATAAAAATAATAAAACACACTTAAATATTTGTTGTTTGGGTTGCAATCGTAATATATTCAAGAATATTTTTATAGGGATATCGAGTGTATTATTATAATGTTTCCGAAGATGGTCACATCCGTTGGAGCAGTTGCGCCAAATCCTAAGGTCGGTGGATCAATAAAATCGCGCAGAAGCCTTCAAATGCGTAATTTTATCCGACATCTGACTGTGATCAAGGACTGGGGCCCACTTCACAAATAATACAATAAATTTATTTTTCAAGCGCTTCCATATTTAAACATAAGGTGACAATTAAAAAGCAGTGGGTAAGTCTATGAGCGAATTGCGGACAATTTCCCGAAGTAGATCGCAAAAAGGGTTAATGAGGGTTAACTGGTACAGTCCCGATTATAGTACGTCCCGGGCCGTGATCCAGTAAGAACTGGTTCAGATCTTTGTCGGGGCCGCGCTCCAATTAGACTCATTCTGTTTGGCAGTCTGAGACCACCACGGCAGCTAAATTGAAGGGTGGGACATTAGATTACCTACGCGGACGCCACGGCTTGAAGACGCACGCTGTCACACTCGCTTAGCTCTAAAATTCAATTTTTGTATATCACAGGCAAATCATATAACTCTTCCAGTTAAGCCTTTAGTGTCCCAGTTTAGAAATGTTTGCAAAATGCTGTACCTACGCGGTCTGTAAAATGTCGTTATTTTGTAAAACCTAACCTAGCCCAAACCCAAAAAATTGAACTCATATTCCTTCTACCTTCGGAAGAACATTTTTTTTTCTAAAATGTCACTAACGGCGCCGTTAATGAATGAACTAATTACACAATTGGCTTGTGACATTTACATAAATACTTTAACACACACAATAATGAGTGAAGAACCGTGAAATACAGTATTGTATTTAGCCGAGTTCATACCATTTGTTAAGGAAATACCACACATGCTGAATTACTATCGCACTCAAGTCAAGGTTACTTTTGTTTACCTGACAGGTGTTAGAATCTTATTATTACTAACAAGCTTTCTTCCCGCGACTTCGTCCGCGTAGAGAAGTTTACCGGGTAGTAAATTACTTCTTTATAGCGCAGTTGGTCAAAAGTAGCCTATGTGCTTACTCAGGCTCTGGACTATATCTGTACCAAATTTCATTTAAGACGGTTCAGTAGGTACTCTATGCGTGTAAGCGTAACAGACAGACAGAGTTACTTTCGCATTTATAATATAGTAAGGATATGACGATTGACGATTTATAGGTGCATGTTAATTTCCTACATAAATAAAGACATTTTGATTTGATTTATGAGCCGCCTAACCGCTATGATGAAGTCGATCTAGTTCCTAGTCACAGTATCGGGACTTTGCAACGTCCACTTCCTTTGAGGCTGTTTCTTGAAGAAAGAGTTTATCAGGAAGAGCCCCTGCCGTTCGAGGAAGTTGACAAGCATTGGCCCCCTGTAATTTTTAGCTCCAAATACGTGGTACCCTACCACAGATTCTCCGCAAAACTATACGGTTTCAACGCTAAAGTTTGAGACATTAGCTTATAAATCCCCCATAACAACATTGTAGCGGGTCATGGTGGTGCACCTTCGATATGTCATCGGACATTTTCTCCACTTCATCGTCTGAGTGTGAAAAGATCGGTGCGTACACTTGCACCACTTTGAGGCTGAGTCTTTTGGTGAGCTTAAAGATGAGGTACGGACATTTCCACTACGTTGTCAGTTTTCTGGTCAATAAGTTGACCAGAAAACTGACGTCACCTTGAGGGTTGGTCTTCCTCGCGGAAGTACAGCAGGTGGCCTAATTCTAGAGTTATGGTGTCCTCTCCCACTATTCGGACTTCGCACAACCCCAGAATGAGCCACCTAGTTCTACCTCAAGTTGCGCCAGATGCGAGTCTAGTCGTAGCGTGCGTCCGTTGAAAGAGTATGTCGCCAAGGTCAGTGTGTGTTGGTCTCATAGCTCGGGGATTCTTAGCACCCCCCGTGCCGTCGTTACCATTATCTCCACCAAGACCAGGAATAGCTGAGAACTGCGGACCGTAGCCTCACCAATAATCACAAACGATCACAACGCTAGCCAGGCGGGTTGGTGATCGCAGTTTTGTTTGTTGCGAAAAGCGCTGCTGCCCGATCTGTGGTAATACTACGACACCGGCTTGAAGATTTGGGTAGGTTTTATTCTATAGGCCGTCATCCCACGGCGTGACTTATTTAATTTTATTTATCTACCCATAGCTGCATTGTCATGTAAATTTATATAGGTATCGTGACAGAAAACAATATACTTCTCGTGTTATGCGACGTGATACTCTCATTTCATTGTGTTCAGGTGGAAAACATATATATGCTTATTTATGCGTTCTGTTATGATTTGAATCTATGGCCTTGAGATTTGATAGGTGTATCCTGGTTCATTAACCGAGTAGGACCTGTATGGTAGATCAGACGATCATTATACTAAGCCAAGTACATTTATTTTGAAAATGGAACAGAAATCTCCGACACAGTTATATCACATGATCAACACACGATTTCCCTAGAACAATCTAATTGGGATAACATACAAAACATAATATATCTTCTTAAACATAATTAAACAATTAATTTATGCATAATATTTCAAATATACAAACCCTATTTTGCAATTTTATAGTTAAAAACTATAAAATAACCATGCTGTCTAAATTTAGACAGATAATAACGGGAGAAAAGTGAGATCGAACTCAGAGATTAGGAAATTGAATGCCTTTACCTTGAACGAATCAACTGGCGAATGCAGTTTGCGTTCTAATGAGGTACTTTATTACGATAGAATGAAAGTGGAATGCTAATAGAGTAGGCTAGTCATTTGGCGACGGAGGAAATGAGCAGTGCTCACTGGAAGCGTGACAATACTTGTTACGACCCACCCAATATCAAGGTGCCATCACATATAGGGACGTTGCTCAATGTCAACCGAAATTATAACTGTTATTGATAATAATAAGTTAATGCTAAAGTCAAGGACCGGGTAAAACCAAAATGACGTCAGAGCGGATTCCGAAAACCCATTCAAGTACTTAGTTAATAATAATAGGTTATTCTACTGAAAACGTGTTGAAACAATATTCATAAATAACTGATCACTAATGGCCCTAATTGATAGTTCATTGACCTAACTACATTTTGATGAGATTAATGTTGTGCTACACAATGATTGTACTTTAATGTACACATTTGATTACGGATTTAGAGGCATCAAGACATTCAAACTGTTCATCAATAAGACCTGATAGAAGTAGGTTGAATAGAAAAAATCTGTTTAGCCCACTTTTATACGTATGCTTAACCAATTATACATACAAATAGTAACGAGCGTAAACAGGTTATGGTAATAGTCTCAAACTTATGTAATGCTAGTTTCTTATACAAGTTTGCACTAACGTCAAAAGCAGCAACTGATAATAACGAGACGACGGTGGCTTTGAAATTGGTTACCCCTTTTAATATAATGGGATGATGGGAGGGGTGAGAAGCGTCACACTATACATGCCCCCCCAGCCTGCCTCCACAGGCCACACTGCAAAATGGTCTATGGCTGATAAGTCGTGGCTGAAACTTGCACAGCGCCCTGGTAGAATAAAAGCATGCACTACAATACTCCATGTTCACTAAAATGTCACTTGCATGCTGCCTTCTAGTTTCTACGCTCCCCTCGCTTTTGGCGGCATAGGGCAGTCGATAGAATCAGTCAGTTATCATATAGATAATAGATAGTCTTTTGGTCGGTGGCTGTGTGGTTGTTTTATGCAGTCTTAGTTAGGTTTAGTTTTATACAGTCAGTTATTTGTTTTGGAATATAGATTCAATTTTAATAATAATTTCTAAAGCAAGCGACACAATAATGAGAGCGTAATTGGCTTAACAGCTATTCAGTTACAATTATAATTGTATAATCAATTATAACTAATAAATGAGAGATTTATTTTATTAGCGTGTAAATCGTATATTTCGTGCGAGAAGTAGGTACTTATGTGGGTAATAATATTTATCTACAATGTTGTTGTTTAATATTTTACCAGCTGTAAGTATTTCCTTTTGATTTAAAGAACGTCATTTCAATAATTGATTGTTTTCTTTAAATGATAAAGAATGTGAAAACAATACATATAAAAAATTATACTTTTTTATGAAATCATTTATTTGATATATGTTTATTTAGGTGTACTCCATGAGCGAATAAGGCCTGTAAAACACATCTGCTACGAAGCGATAACAGGGGAATCGCAGTAATATCTAGGTCTTGTAAGCACTTGACATTCCTCGTAGTTTAACTTTTTGGTACTTTTGTTGTAGGTTCGGTTTGTAACAGGTTTGCCGGAAAGCTAATGTTGAGGTTATCATACGCAGAGGGGTTCTCTAATTTCACTCATGAAGTTGTACGTTGCAATTTTACATGGCTTACTGATTATTTTTCTAACATTGGTTACGCATAATACTAATTTGCCATAACTTGTAATATATTTTTAAAATAACTAGATATATAATCGATTTATTGATTGATAAGCATACATATTCTGACGCATAATATTGTTTATAAAATAGGTATTATAATTTAGGATATATGCTTCAAATTGAAAAATTTAAGTGTATAAATAACTCAAAATAATCTATTCGTGTCGAATTTGCCGTACTTGCTTGAATATTATGAAACTTGTAATTATGTGTAATTGTGGCAGTCTAAATTAAATTTATGCCAATTTAAAGTATGTCTAAATCATTATGACAATTTGAATTATGTCGAAAAATGTATGCGTTAACAGGGGTCCCATGTTCCATGGTTTTGACAATTCGATCGCATTCGAACAATGATTGTGTCATAGTTACAGTGTGGAACAGCAGATAGGTGTAGTTTCCGATGAATCATTTTAGATCAGATCAGATCTTATACGCATACATATTTTTTTGTCATTCAAGTACATTCAAGTATAAGGTATTAAGGAAGGAAAATTAATTAGGTATAGATTCCGCTGTGTATACTCGACTACTCATTATTAATTAACACATTTTATGAATACTTTGTAATCATTCTCCTTGTTTAGGACTCACGGGGAAGTCTAAGTTTTCAAGACAATATAATAACACATGCCATAAATTCGATATACCTACGACGTATTGTATTTATTGTATTACTGATTGCTAACTCATAAAAACATGATACGTTTTTATGTGCGTATATAATATTTAATATAGTGCGATGGTTCTATTAACTACATACTGTTGTTTAATGTAGTTGTCACAGTAAATATATAACTTTACAGTGTTTTTACTTGGTAAGAAGGGTTACGTGTTTCGATTGTAGGTATATAGGTATGTACTAATCCTAAAATTTTAGGAATATAAATGCCTTATTGGGGTTAGCTAAAACATGACCGCGAGTTCGTACCCAAAGGGAGGTAGACCCCAAGTAAGTAGATACGTAATACTATAAAAATATATAATTTCATAAAATAACATCAAATAGCATTGATTTTCTACTTACTTTTAAGTATTATCGTAAATCAAGTTTACGTACAAAACACATGTAGGTACCTTTTATGATGAGGTGTATTTTTACCTACACAATGTTGACTAAGAGTTATTCGTTTATACTGTGATTACCTTCGTTTGACAATGCAGTAAGTTCGTATTTTGATGTCCAGTGCGCAAGAGGCCATGAGTTCAATTCCCAGATCTGCAAAAATCTGTGTGCGTATTTATGAAAAGAATTTACCCTCAACTGAGTCAGTACCAGTTATTGAAAATGTACTTAATTTCGGTGTTCGTGCGATTAATCTCTAAACTGAGAGTGAAGAAATCGAAAGTTTCTTTTTCCTAACTGATTTATGTTCAATTGTCAAGCCTTATTGTCATCACTGGACTCTCGGGGGAGCGGATGGCTCAAACCCCTAAAGAAATAAAAAAAGTGCACCTGAGCAGGTAGGTATTGTCTATTAAGTATATGCGCGAACACTACACGTTTTAAATAACGCTCACTTTGCATCCCTGGTGGTCACTGGTCTAACCCGTGACCACCAGCGCTGTAAAGTGCTCGTTACTTCGGATCCTAAATAATATGTTAAGAGTCATAACCCACGCGAGTTAAATCCGTAAAATTAGTTTTATATACTAAGAGCTCTATAAATGTCCTGTATAATAATTACCTGATCTCTCATTGTGCTTGGTTAGTAATAGCAGAAATTGGTTGGTCACCATTACCTTACTAATCAGATAACTAATTACGCGTGGGTATTACAATATCCCACATTACAATACAAATACATTACATTACTAGGTATGTACTCAAGCCTAATTGAGATATGACTTGTAGATGCGTGTCAGTAAGTATTCTGTATTGAGTCATAGGTAGGTTGGTATCTGAATATTATACGTTAACGATGGTCCTAATTAATACCACAGATTAGCATATTACCTATTTAATGCCATGACACGTTTTGAGTTATTGCGTTATAACTTTACTCCACTGGCTATCTGACATGAACGCCTCTTAAGTGCTTTCTATATCAAGCTAGCAAGCTAGCTTTTTGTATGTATTTGATTTTAGTTAGAAGTTTTGCACATAATGACGTTCTTTCTTACTATCTTAATGATCATGCGCAGAAAACAACAATAACTATATATTATTGATATCTTTTAATAATTTCTATTGATGTTTTGCCGAGTAAACGCACAATAAATAAATGAATACAAAAAAACATAAATTAATATAATTCAATTATCAAAACAAAATATCTTACCGCTTACAAAGCAACAATACATCAAACAATTTAATTGTCAAACGATTCTATAGAAGATCGGTTCTCAGTTAGTTGTTTTGTTTACAAAACGTAATCGAATTAGTAGTTTTTAGCCGTCGCAGTCGACCGAGTGTGTCAAGGAGAGGCTGCTAGGCCACGAAGGTGACTCGCATTAAGTGGCAGCACTTCTTTCCGAGCAAAAACTTGGCTGTACGAGCCTACCTTTTGGTCCAAACAGTGACTTTTGAAGTAGTTGAATTGATTACAGCAATTCAGTTCACAATATCGTGGACCTGTTTGGATGCGAATCGTTGCGTGACTAATTTGATTGAACTAATAATAAAAAATGAAACATTTCGTACTGTAATACTAAAATTATTTTTCTTTCTTTCATTATTAACCGAAGTACTTTGCTATTATAAAGATGTATTATTTTCATCCTTAACATTATTAGATTTTTCAAGAAAGAAATTTAACGTAACCATGCTGGAAATTTAACGTAAAGATTCCAAATTTCGAAAGTTGTAACTATATAATTATAGTTTAATTTATAAATATTAAATTTAAAAATAATCCTAAAATATCGTAAATTGATATCAAATAAAAAAGTGAGTCCATATAAGTGCTTCTGAATTTAATAAATTACGAAGACACTGCAAGTTCTTCATAAAACACTTGTATTCTAAGTTGAAAACACGATTGCAGATTGTATCTGCAAGGCCAAATTTACACAGCTCTATTATATTTCTATATAATTTATTTATCGGACATCAATATATTGATGCCTGGGATTAACTTTTTCAAGTGGTTCTTATCATTAACTTAACAAACCGCGGACGATAACAATAAAACTAGTTTAAGGATAAATATCTTATGACATCTCGTATTGATAAAAAGTATCTATACCCCAGATAGCACTTGGCACTAAATACCTAGTTTTGTAAGCTGAACCTTAAGTGCTTCGATCGGTAATGAAAACTCGCATTTGGGGACGTCGTCATAAAATTCATATAAAATAGACAATTAATGTGATATCTAATTGACTAAGAACCTCGGGATTTCTTCGCTTATTCTTATCTTTATGTAAATATGGATTGTCGTTCATAATGAACATAATGAGAGTGTTAGTGTGTTAGTGTTAACATCGTTTAATTTAGTTCAAACTATTTAGATAATCAAATAGAAACTAGCTGTTCCAACGAGTCTCGGGTTCAAACTCTATTGATCGAACCTTTTTATTCAAATAGTTTACTTACAATAAAGTAGGTATCTTGGTAAAACAATATTTGGGTTTAATTGGTGATAAGTCCCCAGCCAATAAATCAATTGGACAAGGACAAGCAACTAACAATAGTGAATAATTTTAATAGAGTACCATCATAGTCTAATCTAAAATTAATTACAGACATTTTATTAAAATTGATCTGACCTTGTCGCATTCACGCTCAGCATGGTAAAAAATGCTTTAAGGCATTTGTTTTTACAATAAATACTCAAAAGAAAAAGCAGTATTTTTAGGGATCAGGGGTTGAAATCAAGGGTTTGTTTTTAACCCCTGGCTCAAAAAAAGAAAAGTCAAAAGATTGACGGCTCTGTGTGCCAGTGTGTGCTCAAACCGGTGGACCGTGTTGGAAACAGATTTTCTACCGATGATTTTTTTATCGATATACCCTGATTTATTTGCCTCTTTCAAGTTAAGTTAAGCTTTCTTTAGCTGCGACCCCAGTCTTAGACACATAATTTATATGTATTTTTTTGGTTGTTGTTTATAACCTCTATTTTGAAAAATGTGTAAGTATCCTAATTGTGATCTAGACGCTATCTTTGATAGGACTATACGCCACACAAAAAGTACCAGATAAAGACCTGCTGTCGAAAGAACAGGGCCGTTAAAATGTGAAAGTTGATTCAACCTTATTGGGCGTGAATCGAACCCGGTACTTCTGCCATTGATCCGATGTACTAAAGCATCCTCGCTCTGTTAAGCCGCTATTATTTGAGCCTGTCCACAAACACATGTGCATACATTTGTGAATTTATGAACTTTCGCCAGAGAATCTTCCGCCAATTATATCGGCTCGCGATCAGCCAATCACGCTAGCCAGGGCTCATTTGGAAAATATTTTCTTAACGAGTAAATGATACTTTATATTCATACTTAATTATAGATATTAACTGACTTAAAGAACAGTAGGAGATTCTTAAATCGGCAGAATTATTTTTTTACTACTTACCTAATTATCTCATTTTATGAATCGTAAACTTGTGTAGATACGTTAATGTGTTGAATTAATAGATAATTTTAGGTCAATAAAAATATAATGATAAATATCTAACCAGAGAGTGGGTCTTCTATATGCGACTGACGTAGTTAATGATTGATAGATTGTGTCGAAGTGTTCACATACAAAACGAAGTAATCCTAAATGATATCTAACTATGTCTAGCTTTCTCAATCTACACAATTGCAACATGCCCTATCATTATCGTCGATATAATCGTTTTTGTGAAAGGCTCAATTTTCCTGTTTAAAAATTGAATGCGATATTATCACGGTACATTACCTCAACCTGTAATTTTCATACGGCTAACGGGACCCGACCAAAAAATGGTATTCAAGTTTTTGCTTATTCCAAAAGCGTACTTGAGATGATAACTAGGATCTCAATAAATTGCGCACAGTGAGATAAAACGGTATGCTTATCGCCATCATGTGGTTGCATGATAAAAATGTGACAATGTAGCAAGTAATGTACGGAGAACCGCGGCGAGAGAGAGCTCATTGTCACATTCACTTTCCCACAAAGCCCACGTAGATGCAATCTCGCTGGCCAATTTCGCTTTACTCAGTCTCTGCCTCGTAAATATGGCGCCCAAAACAGTAAAAACCAAATCAAAAAGTCGGGCCCGAGTAAGACTTGTGCATTAAGGGCTCAGTGAAAACATTATAGATTTTCATTAGAGCTATGAAAGGACAACAAATTAAATATTCACCTATTGCTAATAAAGTAAGCAGACAGACCCACAAAGAAGAGATTAGGGTTCCATTTTCATTTTGTGGTACGATTTGCTAAAATTGAAATATTACATATTATAACATATAGCAAATCTTTTAAAAAAAATTACTTCTTAATTTGTGTGAATTCTGTTTTCGTCGTTATAAGATACAATGCAATCTCTTGCAGGTAAATGTTTAAAACTCTATGACAAAGATATAATAGGCCGTTTATTTAGTTACTAATCCACACACTAGTCCCGCGCAAGATATACCTACCTACATCTATTCCCAAAACAAGCATAAAAATCATGCATGAAATGTGGCGGGTTAGTAAATGTCTACAAATGACATTGAGCCACTTTATATTACGATGTTTTATATAAAATTTATCTGAAATACTTGATATTTCACATAAATTTTATTTGAATAAAATTGTCTATCTTTGTTTATTTTGGATAACTCCACACACAGTATGTTAACTTATTGATCAGGTACAAGATTAACCAATTAATTTATTTTTAGTACTCATTACCTAAACATTTTCATGTTTTCACCTCGTAGGACACACATAAACATTCGCTGTGGTAGTAAATAAATTGAACGTTCGCAAAGCATGGTGCAGTATTAGTATTAGCTGAAGTTTCACAATCTATATTAACTCTTAACCAGACCTTATATATTACCATTACCATTGGTCATTAACCTCCGCACATAAGTTCCAATCCCCATGCAAAATGAAAGCATGCTGTGTCTGGTTGAGTATTGTTAATTGCTAATTAGGTAACTAATCGCTTATGTGTGAGGTATTATCGAAATTAAATTGCTCATCCCGAGTGCAATGATATGTTTAATGAGCTAGTAAAGTAAATTTAGCTAATAATTATATCGGTTCCCTTAATTGAGGTCTTCTGAGGTCTTTCTTTTCGGTACCTAGCTAATTTCTCCAGTGGATATTGTTTTACTCAAACAAACATTTATTTAGCTGCAATGTTGTACCCATGCACCCGGCGGATTGGTGTTTAAACACATCTCACTATTTACCTCCTTCTCAAAGGAACCTAAGAGGGATATTTCATGTTGTTCAGATATTTGTCATTATGTTTAAGCAGCTATATTTAATAAAAATATGTAATAAAAATGGCGTTGCATTAAACGTAGGTATTAGAGTTGAATTAAATATAACTCAAATCACTGAAGCAAACCGATATTCTCGCAAAACAAACAATTAAATATGAATAGCGTGTCTGAACAATTACGGCTAGACAAGCATTTATTAAGTAATTAATCAATACAAAATATAGTTCGGCCCAGTTATTTGGAGTGCTCTAAATATTGCATGTTCCGATAGAAACGCAACTAATTTTATCGGCCGCTGCATCTCCCCGTTTTAACGAACGCTCGCTATGTTAATTCAAACTTAGGAGCAATATACAGAATAATTAACAAGCTATATTTTACATTACCTCTTTTTGATCGATTTTAAAAAGAAATAGCTGTTCAGGATTCGCTCACGTTAAATTTTTTGCTATCATCATCGAGGATAAGCCAATTCACGGTTATTATTTTGTCTTGTTCGTACATAATAGTCTCTACAGATAATTACTCTTAAAATTAACTGCAAAGGCTAATGCTACAATCAATTATGTGTTAAACAACAAACAAAACAGATAACCAATTTAAATGCAAAAGAAATACTTTAGCTGTTAATAATTAAGGTTTAATTTTCCTTCAACCTTACCTTTTCCAAACTCCCAACATTAGGTGGAATATGTTTATCAAGTAGGTATTTTAAGGTAATTGTGCAAGTTAATTAGGAAACCTGTTTATTTTTACAAAAAAAAACAGCATTGCATCTCAAGTAAACACAAAATTGTTCGCAGTTAGTTAAAAAATGTCATAAAATATACTAACCCCAACTGGTTTGTCTTCCATTTTGAGTATGTAGTAGGTAAATGTATCACGAGTATCGTGTTGTGTCTAGTTTCCTCGGGGATTCGAAAAGTCCGTGCGTTCACGACGATGGCATATTTGGCGAGTTAGTGAGCGCGTGCGCGGGCGCCTCGCGGCCGACTGGCGCGCGCCCGCAGCGTCGCCCACCGCCTACCACCACCACAGACTCCGAACCACTCAAATACCACTCTTATTCCCTCGCCCTAAGCCCTTCACATACCGCACAACACTACTCTGCCGAAGACAGTGTCAAGATCACCGCCAATTTGGTTTTTTTTAAAACATTTTCGCAACACTTGTCTCTTTACTTTTTCCGCTCTGATGGAAATGAGGAAATAGATTATCTGATTTACACTTCTCGTTTATTAATAGCACTGAATATCGACAACTTTTCAAAAATTATGAGAAAATAAAGTTTTTACGTCCACTAAATTAAATTAGACTATTGCGCTCCATTCCGCACGCTTACTGAAATGCTTTGAACTAATTAATAGTTGTTTTAAATGTATCTTCCTCGTTCAAAATAATTAATTAATTACAATACGAATGAGTCGAAGAGCGCTCGAAGTCGTTGGCAGCTATTTTAATAACATATTTAAACATATTTTGAATAGGTATTTTGTGCCTGATCTTTAGTCAACACAGAAACGTTCCTCCATCAGCACGGAAAATGAGATCCCACGCAAGGAATTCTGGGCTATTTTCATTATTTACTCATACGGATAACATATAAAGTAATTAATAATTGATTATCATGAATTTAGGTTATGCTCGGAGACTGTCCGGTATCTACGAAAGGATGGAGATAAGAAGAATAGCTTTCATTCACTTCCTTCACCAGAGTCAAAAGTGCTTGATGCTTGTAGGTCAATCGAGAATTTCGTATCTTGCCCTATTCACTAAATCGTTTCGACTTTCGATTTCGGAAAATCTACTCCGACACTGTTATAAAGAGTTAGAGCATAGTTTACGAATGCCGATGCGTTGTCAATAAAGGGTCGGCTATGGGAAAATTAATTGACAAGGACATTAACAGATTTGCAGATATTGTACACGTATAAAGAGTAGGTACTTTATCTCCTGTAGTACCTAGTGCCCCAAAAAAAACCAGCTATATAGCTATAGTACCGGTTTCTACATCTAAGGTTTTATTTTTAATATAAAACTTATTATTATAAGTTTTTTTAGCTATAGCTGTAACTTATTAGTAGGTATATCGTAAGCCTATTTTGTTTGGCTGATAACAGGTTAAATGTAAAATTTTGACCATTCAATTAATATCTAAATCATAAAATCTGGCACTAGCTAAATCTTTTTTTTGGCATTGTTAGGCGAGTCTCGGAGGCTAAGCCATTCACGTGTCTATGGTCTACGATTCATCGCCCGTAATCTATGCTCTGTTGCAACACACGTAACACCTTATCGTTCTGCTAATATCCGTAGGAAACTTATGAAATTGCTTGTTAACAACTTCACTAACATCAAGATAGTGTCTTAGACAATGTAAGGAAATTGTACACATAATGCAGTTAGATTCGTTTAAACTAAAGACGAAACCAAGTCATTAAAGTTATGATTCAATAATTGAGATTGATTTAGGTCAATTCTCTTACGTAAATAAAAACACATATTAATATAAAATTGCATACTATCCACTTCATTGTGATATTTAACGATATATTTTCATATAATATTATTTATTCAGTGAACGAACGTAAAATCAAAGCAAACTAGCTTAGCGTGATAATGCAATTCACTAATCCAGTAGATTTATTGACACACGCTTATCTACGAGTACAATTATACAATAAAACTCGAAGGGTAGGCACTGCTTAGTTCAATATTTTTCCTTTCATCATATTTTCAATGTTTCCGTCATAGGGAACAGATGTCCATTGCTATATTTCAACAAATTGTCTTGTAAATAAAAATCAGCACTTAATCCATTCGAATAACATAAACATGAGTCTCATTCGTCAGTTAACATAATGGCTTAGCATGTACAAGTTCGCTAAGTTTTTATCGTTGACCATAAACGTATGTTATCGCTATAATTACGGATAGTTTTGCACTAAGGGTGTTATTGAAATACGAATAAAATGTTAACATAGGTATTAATGCTCCACTAACCTTAGAATTAGTTGGTTTTTCGAGCAAGTCCGCGCTTTCCCGTTCAGCCTGGTCTTCGGGCTCCATCGTGGCGGTCGGTTAAGCAACAATTAAAATCTGCGCATGACGATCCTACACTATGTAGGTTATGAAGTTGCAGTAGCCGTCTATGATAAACGCGATATCTTTGATAATGTACTTAATTTTCATATTCGTGCGTAACGTATGTAAATAATTACGTATCTATTAGGACAACATTTCGTTTTCAGTAAAACAAATACAATGAATGCACACTGATAAAATTACTTTGAAAATAGTATTTTAAGGTTATGTTATTTCATGCGCAAACGCCACTAACACTGTGTGTACGGAAATGTTACTACAACGGGTTCTTTAAAGTGACTTAATCCCTTGCGGTTTAACACTCTGAGTATAATAGTCAGCCTTAACCAACATTACCTATTCAGAAACTGTCTGTCATCTAGCTTGTTATAACAATGAATCAAATTGAACGTGTATTTTTAATTTATAGCGATGGCATTATTCTATGAATTTGTACGTACCGTCTACGCAGTAGGCATCAGTTTTCCTGAAGTCTATTTTTGTACCGATGATCTGAGTTAGATGTGGAAACTCCTGTAATTATATTTGAGTGGCGTCATCGTGAGCCAGCGTTCAATGGAAAAGGGCAGTGTAATAGACTATTCTGCTATCTTGTACTGTAAGAAATGCCCAACACTCTTGGTAATAAAATATAAAAATGTCACATAAATATCTGTGCCACCTACGAGTATTTTTTAAAATTTACTGCCATGTTAGATAGTTAAATGCTACTTTATTTACTTTAGTGAAAATTTGGGTTATGTGTACAAGGGTTCTGCATGGATAAAAAAATAAGCAACGTATCATTTCAGACAAACATTTGCATACATTTATCTGATCCTTAGTGTAAATTTAAGGCACTTGTGTTTAGATGCGTAACATAATAATTATTTAATTATACCTTTACCCTGTACCTATATGGTAAATATATGAAATATATAAAACCGCCCAGATAAAGTAATGTGCTTGTCGTGGAAAGGAAAATAAACTAAAATTCCTGCAAGAGACTGGGTCACTACCGAATGTTTTTTTTTATAATAGGCTAACAAGATGACCTCATTCCACTTGATGGTAAGTGGTAGTGAGACCCAAAATAGAGTTCGACAGGCATAATATACCATAGTGAGCCTGTCGCACTCACCCTGAAGGCTTGACTAAATGCCGTTTCGAATGTGTTGGGTAATGATTTATACTCTTTTAGAGATGTCTATAATATAAGTACATTTTATGGGTGGTCACAAGATTATAATAATAATAAAACATGGGCAATTGAGAGACTCGGACTTCCGTATCAATTTTGTAAAAAAAAAACACTTTTGTTGTACGGGAGCCCCCTTAAATTTTTGTTTTGTTTTTTTTTTGTTGTAGCAGCAATAGAAATATATCATCCGTTAAAATTTCCACTATCTAGGTATCCCCGGGGACAGGTCCTAGGTACAGCCGAGTGACGGACGGATGGACGGACAGCCAATTCTTAGTAAATTATTCGGTCCCGTTTTTATCGTTCAGTTACGGAACCCTATCATTTGGGATACATGGTAACTACTAAGGATTGTAGCGTAGACTGAATGAAGACTTATCAGTAGAGAAGTGTCCAGCTTGTCAGATATACATTGAATCTTAATCGCCTTGTATATCGTTAAATTCATTTTATCTAATCCACATGTGACATGAATGTCGAAATTGAAAAGATTAATAGCATACTGCTTAATTTCGCTTCTTGCACCAAACATAATTTTAGTGCGTATTGGTTTCTTTGAGAATTCAGACGTGTTTGCTAGAAATTGAAGGCAAATAATTTATTAAGTTCCATTGTAGAGTAACAGTGTATAAAACAAACATACCTAATGTTTTTGTATAGTTTTGATCGAGGCAGAGTAAGCTCACAGCACTTGCAATATAGTCCAGTCAAATTAGCATCTAAATTATAGGTAAGGTTGCATTAATTCCCAACAAGCTGGATTTTTGTGCAGGCCTTGAATACGTCATTACAAATGATATCGTCGGCTTAGAGTGTAAACCTGCCAAATCCATTTTTTTACTTTAATACGTTATTTATACCATTCGAAAGTGTGAAAATAAGTACACAACCCAATCGTCTCTCCTGAAAATGTACCTAATATGGAGTTAGCAGGTTTACACTCTAAGCCGACGATATGTCAAAAGTCCCCATCGATCCGACGTGTGCAAAAAAAAATATTCATGGTCAAATGTCACAAATATCAGTTTTATGCACTTTTGAGCGAAACGGTAAGTTTTATCATAAAAGTATGTATGACAAAATTACTTATCACCTAATTATCTATAAAAAATGTCTTACACTTTATTCCTAAGATTCACCATTTCAGAGATAAAGCGATGCACAAAGTTGAAAAAGTTGTATTTTCAAATGCTGCCAGGCCCCCGTGCGATTGTGCTAGACAGTTAAAATTTTCACGAATGATGTATTTCAGTTGGCTCTATAACATCTAATACTAAATACAACATTAAACTATCACTCAAGGTGGGCTCTTTTTCTTTTCTCTACGAAAGCTTTTTTTTATTTGCTCGCACTTGGCCGGTTTTTAACGTGGTAACCACGTTAAGCCATGGTCACCACGTTAATGTGGAATAGGTTTACTAGGGTAACCACGATAAAAACCGTCCAAGTGCGAGCAAATAAAAAAAAGCGTTAGTATGAGAGCCCACCTTAAGTGATGGTTTAGCGATAATAGAGGCAACTGAAATCCATCATTCGTAAAAATTTTATCTGTCTAGCACAATAGCACGGGGGCCTGGAAGCATTTGAAAATACAACATTTCAACTTTGTGCATCGCTGTATCTCTGAAATGGTGAATCTTAGGAACAAAGTGCAAAGACAATTTTTATAGATAATTAGATGATTAGTAATTTTGTCATACATATTTTTATGATAAAACTTACCGTTTTGCTAAAAATCGCGAAAAACTGATTTTTTTTACCTTTGACCTTGAATAACATTTTTTCCTTACAGGGGAAAGATGGGGAACTTTCAAATTTTGTTTTTAATGATATTTTAAGCAATCTTACCGATTTTCAGCTTGGTGGGAATTTATGTAACTTCGAATGTCTAAATTGACCGGACTAATAATACTATCTGCGTTGTAGTAAAACGTTTAATCCTAGATGTTTGATGACATAATGCTTGATATAGCTTGGAGTACTCAATTGAAATCCCGCTGGCCCAGATAAAACTTCTCCAAAACACAACATTGTACTATTTACACTAAATATGTATTAGTCTCTATGGGTCTACACGCGATATTAGGAGTAGCAAATACATATATGTAAATATATTTAGTGTAATGGTCGCAAAAGACCAAAAACCTTATTGTACTATTTACCATAATCCAGGTTTCCTCTAATACTTCTCAAAATGTTATTATGCAGAAATAAAATAAAGACGGTTAAATGAGTAAATAGTTTATTTAAGGTCATTATTATTGGGTGGATCTTGACAAAGTTCTTTTGATTGTCTAGAAGTAACTTGCACATCATCTAAATCCAGAAGTTCTAAGGACAGGTAATGTGATATGTGCCGGCACAATTGCAAACAGAATAAGTAGACGTTAGTGGACATGTTATGGCAGTACATCAGCCTTATGGACGTCCCTAGGGCGGCGCCGAAGGCTCGTGCCCAAACGATGCATACTACATTTTTGAGAGCACTCTTTTTTTTCTTTAGAGCGTCTGAGGACCGCCTTTGCATTTTCTGCGTGGTCCGAGACTTTCTTAGGAGCAATAGTAGCAGCAAGCCTTCCTAGGAGCCGCCGGGATCAGGCGCGTGGGGTACGTCTGAGTGAACACCGTCTTCTTGATGAAGGGGTTTATGGGCTCGTTGATGATGCGGTGTTTCAGTTCCATGTTCATACGAGCTATCTTATCACCTTTCTCTTCCTCCTTTCTGACTAGTATGTAATAAGGGCGCGGTTCGTTGGAATACATTGTGTTGTCTTGTTTTTGCTTTTTTTATTTTACTAGAATTTTTTCAAGAACGCCTGTATAACGTTCCTGATTTTTAAAATCAATATGAATTTTTCCTACTCTGTCATTGATAGAATATTGATCAGATTTTTTTGACAAACAGTCTCAATTGTCATCTCTATTGTCACTACTGTCAGCTAAGAAAATCAATACGAAAAAGTTTTATAGAACTGTTTTACACAAACATAGTTTGTGAACAACCTTAAATTGTTCTTTTTAATGTTTTTAGGCCCGTCTGTCTGTTATTAATCTCAAGAATCGTGATAGTCAGTTAAAATTAAAATGCTTACAATTATTCTGTTGCTGCTATGACAACGGCAAAGTAATACATCATACCCATATCACAAAAAAGTTTTTTTTACAATATTGACACAAAGGGTTCCCCCTTTGTGCGCGAGCCCGACTGGCGCTTTTTCAAACAAAATGATGGAAAAAAAAATTCGCATACAAAAAGGAGTCAAACATTTTTTTCAATCTTACTATAAGTACCTAAGAATATAATATATGAAATATATAACTGCACTCAAACCCAAAACCAGTCGTCTAACTTAAGTCAAATTAATTATTTTCAATTAATTTTGAAACGCTATTGTTTATACCAATACTGTTGGAATATTTCGCCCATAAATGCTATTCATCAACAAGTGTGTCGTCATTGGCCGTCATCGTCATTCTATAGACGGGATGATGACGTCATGACGGGCTCAATTGTGTTCACGACGACACATCAATATCGATGACGCCTGCCATTTTCGATTTATTCATCATTAAAGGTTCGCTAATTATAAGGCAAAACTTCGGAACAAAAATAAATTAATGACGCTTTTTGATACAATGAAACATTTTTCCGTATATTTCTTTCGCTCTATTTGTATTTTTCTGATAAGTAAAACTATCTTATCGAAATGGAAAGGGTCATCTTAATTTATAAACTAAAATAAATTTCTTTAAAAAAAAAATTTCATTTCATTTCAATTTATTGGATAGGTATTTTAAGATCACAAGTGAAAACAAAGTCTGATTCAATATTTATTTCCCTTTACATCTGGCGCAGGAAGGGGCAGAGGTGGTGTGAAATACGCTTTTCAATATGCGTAATAATTCCTTGTAGTTGGATTTATCACGCAGGATTTTCCCTTTCAGTTGTGATAGAATGACCTGAATTTGAGGCGCTAACGTGGACTGGCGGGCCCCATGCGACCTCACTGAACTTTTCTCAACAGAACGATGCCCCTGTTGGACGAACATTGTTGTCCTTTAGTACCTGCTCCAGTATTGGTGAAAAAGGTGCAGAAGAAATGAAAGTATGATGGGAGATTTTGGGAAAGTCGGTGTGTTTTTTAATAGGGAGACGTGGTGTTTTTCAGACGATGAATGAACCTTCTGCGAGGCATGGCTAGTTTGATAAACGTCTGGGAGTTATCGTCGTGTGGGCCATGAGCGGCACACACAGTACACTGAAAAGAAAATTTAAATGGAATAATTCCGTAGGTTATTTATTTTGTATTTTATCGTGGTATAAACATATTGACAAAGCTAGTCATAAAACTGTTATTCATTAAGTAACATTAAACACAACTCAGATTTTTTTTTATACACCGTGAAATTTTAGTGGTTGTTTTCCCGAAGCAGAACGATTTACCCATCGTAGTACTATCGAACCATGCTAATTATTTCGTGAAAACGTAAGAAAAAAATCTCAACTTTTCAAAAAAAATATTATTTAACTCGAAACAGTGAGAAATGATAGTAGTAGTAATAGTAGGTAGATACCTACGTAGATTGTAATTTATTACCCTAATGGCGGCGCGGCGCGGCGGCGGCGCCCTTTGTCGGACTGCCCCGACAAAGGGCGCCGCCGCCGCGACGACTCTTTGATAGAGCCGCGCACCGGGCGCGAGCGCACTACCGATACCTACGGACTCCTCAGTCCCGCTGCGTGCGCCGTCCGCTGCGCACGCACGCACGCCGCTCGCCGCCCGCCGCCTACGCATGCGTGACGCGATACCGTGAGGTCAAAATGGATCGCCATTATGTTTATTCGAATGTGGAGTATGTGTCTAGCAGATGTGATGATGTGAACCCGCAGGTGCCACAGCACCGGACGATCGTAACCGCTACCCAGCGGCTGCTCGATCACGGGCAGTTTGCGATGAGTTGAAAACTGGGATAGTGGACGCTTTCAATGTAGTTAGACGTGACAGAGGCACTATCAAAATCATAATCTAACCAGATAAAACGTGCGCGTTTGTGTGTGGAACGCAGTGGCTTACATTTTGATAATTGCTCCGGTACCAGGAAGAGTAAGTACTTGTACATAATTTGTGAATAGTGAAATTTCTAAGGTTAGGTAGGAAATTCAAATCAGTGTAAATACGTTGATTTTCATTTTTTAAATACTTTATTACCTAATTCAGCAACAAATTATTACTTTCAGACAATCTTAACTCTTCTTTTTGATGACCCGATGTTTATCCATTAAAACATTATGTTCGTAATTTAGTAGGCAAAGTATTTACGATGATCCTAAGCCCGGTAAAGTATGAAGGAAATATGGAAATCACTTGTTAGTAAACAGGTAGTAAGTTAAAATCAGCTGATTGATACCAGCAATCGGTATCAATCAGCTGATCGGACGGTCAATAACCTGTCGAATCATTAGGCCTGTCCTCCACCGGACGTTATTTTAGTACTATTATTTACGTTACTGTTATTACAGTTTCAGTTTACACGTTACCTGTAAAAAATTTACCGGTTAATAAATTGGAAACGAATTTTTGAGACATGTTAGTTCGGCATGTGCACTTTTACAATAAAAGTTAGTATTTTACGATGATTATTAGTGCCGTACCGAAATAAGTATCGTTACCATTTAACGTTAAAATAAGTATCGCTACTTATTTAACGGTAATTATTTTCCCATTCCAATAGTATCCTTTTTGAAAGAACTTATTTGTACTGAAAAGAAGTGGAGATTTTTTTGACGCTCCGCTGCATCGCTTGCTCCGGACAGACAGCCTTATTATTTAAATAATAATAACAATTCTAGCAGGACGAAGCGCGGCTAGTACTACTGGCGTTAGTTGGCGTTCTCGAATTCGAATGTTTCGTTTATCACTTTTGTAAAACTGACATTTATTGATTTTAATAAAAAAAAACTGCATCGATCTATTGTACTACTAAGACAGAATCATTTTGCTGCGGGAAAACAACCACTAAAATTTCACGGTGTATATCATTTCTTGTATTAGATAGATTTCTCCCACGGCAACTTTTTTTGGGGATGAAAGGTCCTTTTCCATGAAAATTTATTGAGATGAATAATGCGTGAAAAGATAACAAACAAATGAACAAACTTTCGTATTGAGGTATAATATTAGTAGGGAATATTAGTTGAGGTTGTGTTGAACGCCGACTTAAACTTATTCACGGTATCTCTAAATATATCGCGGAACGTCTTTAGTTCGGACGCGGCTTGCTGTTGTACTGAGTCTACCGAGGGATAGAGATGTTGATGCACCGGGTAGATTACTCTGAGGTACGGGGCCTAAACAATAAAAAACATATCTAAAATAATAACATGTATATTAATTTTTACTTAATTGTCTCTCTATATAATATTTACATCCTTCAAAACCCGATGAGTACATTGCAATTCCTATATGATTTTTATTAATTCAATTTAGAAAAAGACAAATCTAAATAACTCTTCAGTTTAACGTAGGAATGATGATGGGAAATGATTTCCATACCTTTGCATGGCCGTTATTGTTAAGAAATAGTCTACTGCTTAAATCTTTTAATACTAACATACATGCGATGATGGCTTGGAGATTACTCACCATCACCAGACTTGCGGGGGATGGCTCTTACCCGTAAAAAGTTTCTCCAGAATATTATTCTGCTAAGAGTTTGATGTACTATCGGAGTATTTGGCGGTCGACCACCTATAAGGTGAAAATCGCTTGGCGCTTATACGTCTGTCAAAGCAAGCCCCGCCCAAATTGTGGTCCGAGAGCCTGCAAGAATTTTTCGGTAGGTATATGAGGCAAGCTGAAAACTTGTCCTATACCTTTAATATTATAACTCAACACAAAACCGCAGACCTGGCTGAGTACCGGGGCTAAACCAAACCCCCAATATTTCTTATTTTAAAATATATTTTATAATCCAAAAAAATATACTTTGTCAGTTCACCTGACAGGTAGAAGTTCCATCGCAATAATTTGTCTTACAACGTGAGTCTTATTTTTTAGTTATAAATAAAAAGATGAAAAATATTTTTGGGGGTTTGCTTTAGCCCCGCTACTCACCAGCCAGGTCTGCAGTGTCGTACTGGGATATAATAGGAGAGGTTCAGGATAAGTTTTCAGCTTGCCTCAAATACCTACCAAAAAATTCTTGCTAGCTCTCCTACTATTGGAACGTTTTTGCTTGGATTTTGACAGATTTTCTTTAAGTGCTCTTCTATTGGCCAGTGGGCGGGGCTATTGGCGTTTAAAGAAATCTATTTGAAAAGTGTACTACCGCCAGCGTTGCCGATAGTACGTACAAGCACGCCAAGCGTGATGACTGCACCTACCTCATTTTGAAGTTTCTGGATACATCATTTCTTAAAGAGCTAATTTATAAGGTTATTATTGGTTTTACTTACGGCGTTGACTGTAAAGACAACGAATAAAAATAATGCGAAAACATAGAGAGGTAATCTGAACTGTACGTTCATAATCAAGGATACTCGTTCTTTCGCTATCTGGAAAAGTGTAGCAAACAAAATATCCAACTGTAATCCAATTTTTTCCCACTTTATGGCCGATAAAGTAAACGTGGCCCAAGAGTTTATTGAGTGATAAAAACAGTTGCCGTTATAGTGGTGTAGCAATAATTGAATTTGTATGCTACCTCGACTTTAGTCATTAGCTATTCATTACATTTTCATTAGGTGCTATCTCATTAGTAATAGCTGCTCTTAAAACAATAATAATGAACGATCAGTCGGAGAACGCATGTGCGTTCTCATTATGACCAACAGAATACATATTCTGTTCGTCTCAGATATAATGACCATTGCCGTAACTTATGAAGTATAAATTATCCACGTGATATAGGCATCTTCCCCACCAATGCCTCCGATTATGATGATAATATATTAAATTTTATTCACACTACACTGATAAAATGTATACTGCTTGTCTGCTAGTAATATGTTGTAGGTATAGAAGAAGCAATATTTTTTATCAATAGTAATGATACTTTTATTCTCAGATATGTTTTTCTTAGACAAAGAAATACGCCGTGGACTCTAACGTCATTGTATGCAGTCGTAGTCCTTCCATACAAAAGTCTCTGCTTTCGTGAGAGGGATAGACATCATCACAGCCTATACAGCCTTCGTCCACAATTGCAAGTGGGCTTCCCATACCAGCCTATCCAGCTCCTAGTAGCCGACCTGTGCAGATCATCACTACACCTGGCTGAGGACGTCCTACACTACGTTTGCCGAGATGCGGTCTCCACTCCAGAACTCGCTTGCCTCAGCAGCTTGCTAATCCGGTGATAACTTTGGTTCCGGATCACTTAATTTCTATTTTGATCCCACAGAAACACCGAGCGTAGCTCTTTCCATAGCCCGCTGAGCGACTTCGAACTGTTGGACCAGCCATTAGTGTTCAAGTATAGGTATATTAACTTTTTGGAGATAGATATATGAACTTCAAAAGAAATCTTGTCGATTTAATTAAACCAATTTGTGTCCTGTTTCCAGTGTCCAGAGAATATTTTTGTAATACAAATTAGAAAATTTATCAAAACTTTTTCATGCATATTCTCTATTAATGACACCGGTTTAGTACAAAGATTTTAATCTTTGTACTTTGATGAATCGAATAATCATCACTCTAGCTTGGTGGAACAGTGATTAGTAACCCAAGCATGGTTCCAAGAGTCGTGAGTTCCATTCCCTGCCGAAACAAACATTGGTGTGATGAAAATCGGTGTCTTGTCTATGGAGGCAAGACACCGATTCTCATCACACCATATGGATGTGGACCATATGGACGGCTTATGGATGCCGCGGGTGAAAGAAGATAATTATGTCTCAAATATTTGTTAAAAAGGGAAAAGTATGATAAAATGCATTCACATTTACAAAAAAGGAGTCGAAGCAGCCACTATGGTTCTCCCAGCATTCGGAGGCTGCATTCATTTTTTTTGTTCTTTATTTAAATTATTTTTCTAACTTGGCTCTTCGGCTTGGATATAGTCCCGCCGCCGCCCGGCGGGCTACCCCGCGCCCAACATCCAGTAAGGCTTACTTCCGTCCTCTCCGAGCCGCGCGCCACGACCGGCGCTTCCCCAAGTGGCTACGGACTCCCAGCGGAATCACTTCAGAGGTCCTATATATACTCAGCGGGGAGAAAAACTTTGATACCGCGATGCAGGATTTTCAGGTGATTTCACTGTTGCAGACCCTTTTATACCACATATCATATACCAAAAAATAGAGCGGAAAATTATTTTTAACAAAATGGGATCATTTGCGTTGAATAGTTGATATTTTGTAAAAAATAACACATTTTCAAAATTTTCACTTGAGCTTACTGCGCATGAGCCGTAGAAATTGAGAGTGAAAAGCTCTGGGATGCCTAGTCCGAAAATGTACACACAAATGCATTTTGAATAGTTTCTGGAGCTAAATCGAGACAAAAATAACTCTTTAATTATTGCATGTAGTCACGTTGATATTCTAGCTCATCTACAATATTGCCTTGAGAACCTCTTCATCTTCTATGCGCACGTTTTGTGCGCTTATAGCAAATAGCAATACGTCTTTATATGTAGTGGGCTTTTTAATAAAACATTTTGTATTTTAGCCAGCTCAAATTATGGTAGGGTGTCTTACTATAAATTGAGCTGGTCGTTTTCTTATTGAGTAATATAATCTAAAAAAACGTTAACCTACTTTTTAAACAGTTTTAAAATAAAAAGTCCCGTATTGATTGACATTCAATACTTGTGGTCCCAACTTTTTGGCCGGTATCCGAAATTAAGACCTTCATGTTATGAATGTGCAGAAGTTACACACTGTAATCGGGATGCTACGCAAACTATACACAGTACATAAAGCCGGTATCACTTCCTAGTAATAAATCAATATCGCAGCTTTCAATGCACTTTCGTTTTCATTGCAGCCTACTTCAGGGCGTATTTGATATGTCGGATGTATAGTGCGACAATGATATTTTGGCGCGTGGATGACATTGACAGGGTGGCGTGGGTGAGATATTGGTGTTACCAATTGACAAAACCTCCTTAATTTTAGGGAATTGTTCAAACTCTTGTCTCCGCATTTTGTAATAAATTTGAACCAAGGAAATTCGGATTCATACTTGCTTTCATTATCATAATTTATAAAATGTTAACGTGTTATTACAACCTTAAACATAATTATTAGAGACCCGACGTTTCAAGCTATTCACAGGCTTCGTGGTCACAGGAAGACTAAAGTAAATATATACCTACGATGACACAAAACTCACAATATTTTGCAAGTCTTAAAATACGTTGCTGTTTTTGACGGGCCTGGGAAATTATAGTATCAAGCACTACTGACTTTCAGAAGTGATGCTTAAAAGATGGCGGCGCGTTAGTGCCGAATTTTGCTACACGCCAGTAAAATGGTATTAAAGTTCTGTAGGTAGTCGAAAAATAACACTTATTTTGATACGTTTAACTATGACGGTAAATTATGGCCAAGCATTGTAGCTGTCGAATAATAAAATATTGTATTTGCAGAAAACTTACATGATTGTATTGGTAAAAGATAAACTCCGCATTAGGCTACAAATAAAGTATAATACAATTTAGAGGGAATTACATGTTTATTACTTATAGAATATCTGAAAAAAATATCATGTTTCGCTTTGAATTGACCTAGCACCTTCAGAACGCCATCACCACCTATCGTTTATGATAAATTATATATACAGGCACTAATAGAATTAGTAGGTGCTACAGAATGCATTTTCTGATAGCTTAATAGTAAGTTAATGTTAATTGCTTCGGTTCAACAAAGTGACCACAGAACCGAAGGACACACACCTACAATTAATTGGTGATAATAAATAACCTCTAGGCACTAACTCGAAGGTCTGTCCATCAGTCTAGGAACAAAGCAATAACATGCTTTGTTATTAGACATGCCCATTGTCCTTGATGTAGTAGAATATTTAATAATCACTCGCAAAGGCCTGTACGAAGTACGTCCGATAATTATGCAACCTTGATATGTGCATTCATCAAATCGTCATTCCCTTCAGAGACTACGCCCATGAACTAATAATCTTCGAGAATCACATCTCAATAAAATGCGTTTATAAAGCATAATTAGATACAATTGAAGCCCACACTCAGACTAAATAAGTAACATTCGCCATTCGTCTCAAATGACAACCGTCATACTAAATGTGAGAACGCATAACGCATTATTATCTGTAGAATTCCCTATCTAATCTATTTTGACTGGGCTACTATAATATTTTACATTTTGCAGGATGAAATACTATATTACCCTTAACATCAAAAGTGAAAATGATTTGAACCCCGCAACCACCCTGGGGGTGGTTGCTGACCCGTCTCGGCGGTAGATAGTTTTTTTTTAAATAACCTCAGATATCGATAAAAGGCCTAATTTAAAGAAAAAATAATTTAAAAAGTTTTTCGAAAAATCCAATAATTTTCAAGTAATTGGCCATTTAAAATTCGCTATTTTTGCACGTTTTTCATCGGTTTTTAGCAAATATCTCCAAAAATACGATCTATCGAAAATTTTATTAAAAACAAAATTGAAGCAGGTGAAATAATGAACAATTTGGATATTTATAAAGTATTCTAAGTCCAATATTAAGATCAATGTCGTTTTTCACTGTCTGAACTTTTATCGATGTGGTCAATGCCATCTAGCGGAGGAAATGCATTTTATGCGTTCTTATAAATAATGGTTTTGTAGTCCATAAAATAAGCTCTCTTAAATGTCTAAACTCATTTTAAATGAGTACTATTTAAAGTCTTTTGCACCTAAAATAAGTGAGCTGTATTGCAAATAAACGGAGCATCTAAGGTTTTTTCTCCGAAATCAATGGGTTTCATAAGTGCCATTTCCGCCCAAATTAAAATTAATCGTTTCCGTCTAGAATTATGTTTATTATAAAGAGTTTGATAGATTTTATCAGTTTGGATGCTTCATAAAATGAAGGATGTTCATAAAAGTCTCGATAAAGAAAATTATATTTTTTTTTAAATCCCACCTTTCTTTCATTATATCTCAAAAATTACGACAGATACGTATAAAAGTGTACAAAAAAAAAATGTTTTTTTTTTTTGTTTTTTCTGTCGAACAAAAATTGACGGAGATATGATTGTTTAAAGAGCGCTCTCTTAGGCCTTTAACCCTTCCCCGTTTGTGTAAAGTGTTTTTTACTACATTTTGCAATACAGGACGTTGTAGCTCTCTTAATTACCTTTACAATGGTTATTTATAAATTGTGATAGCATGAAAAGGAAGAAGGAATTGAAGGAGTTATGGTCCAAAAACTTATCATATTTTTTGCTACTTTGTAACTGAAAATTTGTGTGTGAATTTTGGAGCAATGTGAAAGTAGGTACGCAGTATAATAGAGACCCAAAACTATTGTAACGTGTATGTATACATAGCTAGCTGTACCCGCGACTTTATTTGCGTGGATTTTAGGATTTTACATACAAAAGATTTTTACCAATAACTCCTGTTCTCGTATGAATTTTGCAATATCGCGTTGCAAGTAAGCTTTACGTTCATTAGAGTACCTGCATGCAAAACTTCAATCATCTATCTTAGGCTGCTTAATTTTTTTTCATACAAGAGATTTTTCAAGGTTTCAAGGGGTAATTTTTAAAGTTTCAAGGGATAGTGCAGCTACATGGGTTGAAAAGGGGTTAAAATGTCATAATTATTATAGAGAATACAAAATATTACTTAGTCTCTGTAAAAATATGTAAGTATACATATTTTTATGTCATAGCAAAGTATTACGTTGTGTTTTTTTCAATTTAAGAGTTGTTTGCAAGGGTTGTAAGATATTCAAGGGGTTGAAAATGATTTTAATATGAGGTAATTGTGTTATCAAACACTTTACAATTTTACCACTTATTATTAGACATGATTTCTAGCGATAAAATGACTCAATGTAATTTTTTCCATTAAGGGTTTGATTTCGCCCTTTAAAAATCATAGGCGGGGTTCAGATCATTTTCACTTTTGAAGTTAAGGGTAATACAAGCCTAAATAAAAAAAATCATGCATCGGTACTCAGTAAAAAAATTCGGAGGTTTGACCGTATTTTTCGCTTCAATGACTGCACTATAGGTACTATAACTACATAACATGTGGGAAACCGTTTCTCTCGCTAAACCCAGAGAAGAATTGACATGAGCTACAGACCTACAGAGTCACCTGCAATGGTCTCAATTTATTGTTCGCGCGTGTACTAATTTAAACAATACAATTACCTAATTAATAAATGTCAAGTTTGACAAGGTGATTACAGGAGACAGCGCGTAATTTAATAGTGACACTTGCAGTTGCTGCTAATTCCACTCTTTGTTTGTCATATTGACGCCAAGCTTTATCATTAAATTTATTTAATTTTATTATAAAAAGGTATACATAATATACATTTGTAATCAATAGCATAAAGGAAATCGGTTGAAGGAGTCAATAAATTAAACATCGCATTTTGCGTCCAAACATTACTGAAAATGCCTTTTATAATAAGCGATGGATCTGACCTTATGTGAGTATTGGTAAGGACAGAATAACCAGGTTATCCGGAATATCATCCAAAATTCCTCCAGTCCAGCTTTCGCTGGAGTTCCAAAGTCAAATGTATTTAAGGCGTAGCTAGGCGTGGGTGAAGTGTACAGGACCACGGCTTCGCAAATTTTAAAATTACCTACCAAAATAATACATATCTAAAATAATGGTATAACCCGCCTTTCTTCCGGAGAAATGCTTTACGCACCTTCATTTCGGAAAAGGGTTTGCCAGGAGCGGTGTGTGGGGCGGCTTGCTGGAGACTGGGACTTCCGACAAGCTGCTCCTAAGAAAATGTGTCAGGGGTGTAGGGCGCAGCCAGCTTTACGAGCAAAGTGTGCTGGCGATACCCTCGACCGAAACCGAGGCATCCAGCGTGTCTATGCGCAGCTGCGCTTTAATTACAGGCCGCCCAATGTAAGCAGCCCCTTCTGGGAGGGCGGCACGAATTCCTCGAGCCAGCTCCTCTGCCTTCTCTGCGTTGTCGGCTCCTGGTAGCTCAAGTATCCGAGCGCCGGCCACCGATTGCCTCATTCGGATCTCCTTGATCCCAAGATCTGACAGTTTAACCTTCTCTCGGAACTGAGAGTGGGCCTCCTGATCTCCTGATATGCTAACCCCCTTTTTACTGCCTCTGGAGTCAGAGAGACGCCTCTGAATCGGGGGCGACCGGTTTCTTCTTGTGCCCCGCCTCCTTTTCCTCGACACGAGTGTTGCGAGTCTGTCTTGTGGAAGGGGCAAGAGCAGAGGCAGCGGGCCAATATTTAGCCCTCCGCTTGCGCCTGGTAACCGTTGCACAACTCTTAGGCCACTAAGGCGTGCATTCAGCATGGGCGTGGGGAAGACCCACCACAGCTGTCAAGCTGTGGAACGTTGGAATTTCTCGAGAAGGTGCCCTTCAGGGCATCATACTCAACTAGGGGAGCCAGAGAACTGGAGGGCCCAGAGATGTGGCCACAGATCTTCTTGAACGTGTAGGTCCTTGCTCAGCTCTTGCTGCAGCTTTAACACGTCCTCCTTGGCTCTGATGCGCTGGAGCTTAGCGTAGACAGGTGACATCAATGGCCAGCATCCGGACGCACTGCCAGATGTCGCTGAGAGCGTCCTTGGCCTGAATTTCTACTGCACCGGATCTTGGCTGCGTCAAAAACTCGCCAATCGTCTCTATTCTGATCAGGGCCCGCTGAAGTGTGTCGAATACCGACATGTCACTCAGGTTGCTCTGGCAGAGATCTTCGGGGAGATATTGCGGGATGAGAGTCTTCACTTTGTGAGAAAGGCCATCGCAGAACTTTTTGACATCGGGTGGATGTTCGGGGATATCATGAATTCGGTCTGACTCCTTGAGGCAGTTCCGTTTGTACTGCGCAAGGGTATTCGGCAGAGCCTCTTGATGGTTTTGAGCTACCACTGTTGATACCTTCCAGTGTGTGACGAGTCCGCTTGTCGAGTCTTGAGCCAGTTATATCCACAATATTGTCCACATCGGATATAGACACATCAGATTCCTTATCGCGTGCTTTTTCGTTCTGCATATGAGCGCCTTTGGTCATCAGTTAATCGATCATGAGGGTGAAACGGTTTTTTGTAATTCAATTCCATGTGATTCCCACGAGTAGGGTCGCACTTTCGCTCCACCCAGGCAGCGGCGCCCTGTGCCTGGGTAACCCTAATATACCACGGGGCGAGTGAATCCGTGAGTTGGCCGTGCGCCGCCGACATACCCTGCCGACGATTCCCTTTCGGGGGGGACCGATGTCACGAGCAACACCGGTCATTGGTTTTTTATAGAGTGGGTCTGCTGGCGGGGCCAGCCAATGAAGGCAAGCCCCCCCGCCCCTTCGTCTCAGTGATGGAGGAATAGGTTGCCCGACGGTGGCCGAAACCCATTCTGTGTGCGCAACACTGCGACACAGAGGACCGGCCGCGCGGGTGTCGAAATTTCAGCCGCGGCCATTAGTCGGCCACGTTGCCCAGACCTTGTACCCCATTATCGGCCTCCCCCAATAGGGCCACGCAAATGTGTCACGTCATGTAGGTAAGTACATAAATTAGGCAAGGCTTCGCTGGCAACTCACGTGTACTACGAAAAGGACATTTAATATTATGTACATAATAATGTATCATTCCGAATGATGATTTCTTGACAGCGGGGTGAATGGCGTGCATGACATAAAATACATGAAAATGCTAAGAAAGTTCATGCGCTCAGTGGGCGCGTGGACTTCCCGGAGTTTCGGCGTGGAGGAGACCAGGCTGGAACGCGTATACCGGGGCGTCGTTGTCGCCGTGGAGTCAGCCTGCCTGCCGCTAGGGCTGCTGTACCTCCGACAGAACGTCGGCAAGTTGACCTTCTTCGAGATCGGACACAGCTACATCACGGTTATGTTGAACATGGTTGCAGTTGTGAGTTACTGACCGTTTCTCAATGAGTAGGACCCATTTTCAATTGAGACAATACGAATGGTAATCAGAAGTTGCATATACAAAGTAAATTACTATTTATGCAGATATGCAGGAACTGAAGAATTGGTGTACTCGTAAATCGAACGTCGACAGTCTCTAGACACACGGTAGCGTGTCAAGCCAATTTCAAGAAACAGAACTAGCGAGCCGCATCGTGTGTAATATTACACGAACAATTTTGAGCCACTTTTGACCCTTCATAAATCAAAAACTATTTCTCATAAACGTAGTAAATTTAGTTTTCATATATGAGTTATATAGCCTTAGCAAGTTCTAAGCCTACAAGTATATGTCGGTTCTTATTTTATAATCCAGAAAATTTCGATTGTTGTTAGAAACTAGCAATAGAACATAATAATTCGTTGGAAGGTCTTATAAAAACTAGCCTAGATAGACCTTAGGCTTCAATACATTCTTATGTTATAAGAAGATATGATAGGTAACTTATAAATTGCAGGACTGAGCATTAAACTTGGCACCTATTTAGTCTCACTTCTTTTGTCGTTGAAGTCAACAACCAAGGCATTTATCATAATATTTTTGATTGGATTTCAAATTTCACGAACCTGTAAACAAATTGTGCAAATGTAATAAAATTCAAATAAGAATTTTTAATATAATAATAACAATAACTAAAATGTAAGATAAGTAATACTGTGTTAACTAGCTGTTTTAAAATTACAGGCAAGAGCAATATTATTATTCACAGATAAATATTCTGTCATTCTGGGCGATTTTGTGAATAGAATTCATTTGTTTCATTGGAGAGGCATGTCAGACTACGCAATGCAAGTAAGTATTGCATATTATTTTATTTACGAACATACATTAGTTTTACAAATAATTTAACTTCAAACATCGGTAGGTACTTCTTATAGCACTTGTAATGTGGGTTATCTAAATGCAGTCAGTTATTTTAATTTAGAAAGTTAATAAATTAAAAGGAAACAGTAAACCGTATTCAAAGAGACCTATAATTTCAGACACACATAATGATTCACAAGATAAGCCACTTCCTCACAGTGTATTCAATTATGCTGATGTTAGTCGGTGTGACTTTGTTCAACGCGACCCCTCTGTACGCCAACTACGCTGCGGGAGCGTTTGGGAGAAGCTACGGGAACGTTACCTTACAACACTCCGTATACTACGCTCTGCCTTTTGACTACACTACCGATTATACTGGATACTCCTATGTGTTTTGCTTCAACTGGTATATCTCTGTCACTTGCATAAACTATGTTCTCGTTTTTGATTTAATAATGTCATTGATGGTGTTTCATACTTGGGGACACCTGAAAATCCTTATACATAATATAGAGACATTTACCGAGACGCTAGACGATCCTAATGGTGATGCAGACAATGGCATTTTGTACAGTGTTGAGAGGAACAAAGAAGTGTATGAAAAATTACGTTATATCATCCGCTACCACCAATTTATTATTCAGTGAGTATAGGTAATTTTACGTCCTGGTTTGATGATTAATCCAATTTTTTTGTTTTATTACCTAAGTACACATATACAGGGTGTCCCAAAAAGTAGTGTCAAGCGGAAGTCCTAAGATGGAAATTATCAAAATTATGGTACAAACTGAAAAATTATGTTCTGTAAATATTGTCTTACAATTTCAACGTTAAATTTAAAATATTAGGAAGTGGCTGCATGGCTCCTAAGTAACTTTAAAAACTGCGCCAGACTTTCAGCTTTTATAATATTTTATTACCTCTTCCAAGACAGTGCCATCAATTTTATATTTTTCACACAATATAAAATTGATGGCACTGTCTTGGAAGAGGTTGGTACCATTCGGGATCTTGGTGTTACCATAGATTCTAAATTAACATTTACCGCACACATTGACAACATAATTGCTAGGGCCTCAAAATCACTCGGATTTATTATTAGAAACGTCAAGATACTCAAGAAGCCATCCACCAAGATTTTAATTTATAATTGTTATGTCAGGAGCATTCTGGAGTACTGCTCCGTGGTGTGGTCTCCTCAGTATCAAGTGCATCAGCTTCGCATTGAACGCATACAAAGACGCTTCACTAGACATCTTTCATTTCATCATGGTCTAGGTAAAAAAGCTGGGAGCTACTGTGATCGACTCCACCATTTCAATATGGACAGTCTCCTTACCAGACGAAAGTGTTTAGACGTAATGTTTCTTTTTAAGACAGAGAGAAATCTGATAGACTGTCCACAGTTTCTAAGTGAGTTAAATATAATTTAATTTATCATTTCTGACATCTATTTACATTTAAATTTTTACCATAGCACTAAAACTTTTTGATTTATAGGCCTCAGAATTGGACATGTTTGTATGAAAAATGGTTGGTGGCCCGGTTTATTTGTCCCCGAGTGTATATGGGGGTGTTTCGGATGCTCCACGGGGTGTTCTATCTCAGGACTTCCGCTTGACACTACTTTTTGGGACAACCTGTATATATTTTTTATAAAAAAAACATTTGGATTTAGATTCATGTCGAAGATGTCGGAAACATTTGGTTACGTATTGTTTATATATTACGGATTTCACCTATGCAGCGATTGTCTATTATTGTTGGAATGCTCTCAAATGGTAAGTATATAACTCATCCATCACATATTATAAAATATTGTTTATTTGCGTACAGTGTATAACCGTTCCTCGTTTATTCTTGTATATTTTAAAATAATATTGTATATTTTTCAGAGTCCAGAAGCTCTTCTAAGATATCTACCTTTGTGTTTAGGATTATATCAACAACTAATACAGTTATCCATAATTTTTGAATTAATTGGAGCAATGGTACGTGAAATTTATGAATATTTATGTAATCTGAGCTAGTTACTAATCTTAAGGAGAGGAAGAATTGCCTGACCTCAAGGTTTTGGCACCTACCTTTTAAAGGAAGTCGGAAATATTATAGACATATCTAACGTAAGCTAAGCCTTTGCTCCCGCGCTTGTTCTCTCGATATTTATGACAGGACCTACGTTGTCGGGTCTGTGATGGCGGGGGACGTACTCGGATAGACGCTGACGTAGCAGGGCTGTGTGTTACAGACGGACAAGCTCGCGGACGCCGCCTACGGCCTGCCGTGGGAGCGCATGGACCGGAGCAACAGGCGCACCTGCCACATCCTGCTGCGCCAAGCGCAGGCGTCGCTCAACCTCAAGGCGCTGGACATGGTCGACGTCGGCGTCGGCACCATGACAGCCGTCAGTACCCCTTTAGTGTTTTTATTAAACGGTTTTATTTAACTTCACCCGTACGGTCGGTCGGTATTTATTTGTGTGTTTGGGTCAAAATTAGAAATTGGAATTTAACGACCTTCCTGTTGCCAGATTGATCTGAAGGGACAATGGGCAAAAATTTATGGAGCATGATCTATTTTTGAAATTGAGCGGCAGTCTCCGGAATCAGTATTTCTCGCGAGCCTCTATTAAACAACACTATTTTAAAACAAAATCGTGAGCATATACCGGTTAGCTTAGGAGATATCGAATACTTGTTGTCTTTGTATATTTCGATGATTTAATGTAACATTTTTTTTATTATATAATATTCCTATTATTAGGTGTATATAAGAACTATTAAAAAGTCTAATATTTTTTAAAGGTTTACAAGAATATAAAAACCGACAATATTTTTAGGATTTTATTATGACACATACAATCACATACAATAGGTACAATATAAAAACGTCTAAAGACAATGCTTTTCTTATAAAAAACCTACTCATATATAATAATAGTGTCTAAAAACGCAGCAGGTAATCGAATTGCTTCTTGGTACCGTGCCCATCCCAGATACCATATAATCGACATTACATAGGCACAGCAGCCTCCTAATCACAAAAGCAAAAACAGTGTCAAGAAATAATAAGCCGGGTGGAATGATAAAGTAATACGGGGATCGAACGGAGACACAACAGAGCGCTACGAAATACGTAGATTGAGTGATTTCGTCAGGCGAGTTAGCACTATAAAAAAAAGTGTCTCACTCGCTCGCACAAATCTGTGACACTTGTCGTAGGCGCAGGTTTATTGTAATTCTGAACTTTACACAATTATCAAAATAAAATATTCTATTTCTAACCATAACTCGAAATAACTGCCATATTGATATAATAAGTTTTAATTTATGACACGAACTATGATATGCAATTGATATTTGAGACTGCCGCCCGATTTATCAAATAAAAGGCTTCACTAGTAGAATACTGTTATTATGTTAAATTTCAAATAAAATATTGCAAAATTAATGATATACTAAAGTAAATACTAAAAACTTGAAAATAATAAATCGGTAAAAAATCTTTCAAATTAAAACGGTTTTATTTAATGTGCACTGAAAACTAGAAAATAAATAAATAGAACATAAATTACCAATCAACCTACGTAGGTGATCCCGGTACCGGTACGACTAAAATAAAAACGTGGGGCCCCTCTGAAATCCTACAACAGAGCTATAATCCTTACTAATATTATAAACGTGAAAGTTTGTAAGTATGGAAGTATGTGGTTCATTGGGGGGAAAATTAGTATGGGAGAACATTTCCGTTTATAGATTTTTATAAAACGTGGTATGGAGGTAGCTGGCTATTTTAATACATCATTGCTACTAAAACCCATTAATACGCGGACAAAGTCGCGGGCGGCCGCTAGTATCTTTATACTTTGGTAGATCATGAACTCGGAGTTCGATGGAGAAGCTTAGTACCTATAGCAAAATCCACACTTAGTATAGCAAAAAATTATACAGGAATAGTTAATGGGCCCCACGTTTTTATTTTAGTCAGGTAATAAACTAAATAAATTATCTATTTTTACGTATATTCAAGTATTTGTCACACTGAAAGGATATCAGGATCTCTAAAGTAGGTATAAGTATCATTTGTAGTCATTAAGTTGACATTTCTTTGTAAAGTATTTAATAGGTAAAAAATTAACACCTATGAAAGTAAATGATTTTAATGAAATATGCATTTGGAATATCATTTTTTCCATTTTTCGAAACACACTTGTAAATATATTATAGTACTCCTCAAAACATGCAACTTACTTCAAAATCGGAACGATCTATATAAGACGTGTTTTATTTTATTCTCTTTTGTAACTCAACCTTTGTCTAATAAAATAACTAATAAGTTTAAATTACTTACTTAATAAACGTTACTTTACAGATACTAAAGACTTCATTCTCCTACTTCGTCATGCTACGCACTGTGGCACTGAAAAGTGAATGATGAATGGGACGGCCATCTACACTGAACACGCACTTGATTATTTATTCATATTTTATTTGCACACAAGTCACAGTTCTAAATAAACGTATCTACTCGTAAAATAAAGACTTTTATTTTACTCTTATAATCTATTTCACACATCCAATTAAATCGTTATCTACCCTAACGCCTAATTGAGTAAACACAATAATAATTTCTATTAAAAATTTAATATTACATTATAACGTCATTAACATTTACAAAAAAGGAGTCGAAGCAACCACTATGGTTTTCCCAGCATTTAGAGGCTGCAATATTTTTTTTTTAAGTTTCAACTTGGCTTATCGGCTTCGACATAATCCCGTCCCACTCGGCGGGCTACCCCGCGCCCAAGACGCCCAACATCCAGTATGGCTGACTAATTGCAAGAGGTAGTGAGATCTACATATGAGGTCGACAGGCACAATAGACCATTTTGAGCAGGCTCAATTAGTAGTTAATAGTGCGACAGGTCGCACTCACCCTGAATTGTACAGGCTCCAGGGTTTCGGACTCCTCTAGATCACTGACAATGCGGATAGCTCGTTGCAGCGACGTGCTATCCTGCTACCTTTCGAGGGCATCAAGCAATTATGTTGCCGAGCCATTTTCCCAGAGAGACTAATATTCCACACTATACAGAAGACAGAACTGCACCGGTGTGAAAAATCGCCGCACTCTATTCAGGATCCCCAGTTTGCGGGAGATTATGATGTAGATAAATTTTATATACAGGCACTAATATAATTAGTAGGTGCTACAGAATGCATTTTCTAAAAGCTTAATAGTAAGTAAATGTGAATTGTTTCGGTTTAACAGGGAGTCTTGTCGAGTTCAATGCCAAAAAGACACAGGTGTGTATTTTTTCTGGTAAAGGGTATTTTTCCTTTCCCATCCTACTCTTCTGAGAACCCCCTTACCAATACAGGATAGCCTTAGCATCCTTGGCATAGATGTTCGCCGCGACCTGAACCAGTGGGATTAAATCGAAAGCGTCACTGGAACAGCCTCCCGCAAACTCGGGATCTTAAACAGAGTGCGGCGATTTTTTATAAGGCACTTGCCTTCTTTACAAGGCACAAGTTCGCCCATATGTGGAATATTGATCTTAACTCTGGGATGGCTCCGCAAAATACTTGCTCGACGCCCACGATAGGTTGCAGCGACGTGCTATCCGTATTTTCAGTGTTGTAGAGGTGTCCGAAACCCTAGAGCCTCTACAACTGCGTAGAGACATTACCGGTTTAAGTGCTCTCTACCGTCTCTATAATGGGGAATGCTCTGAAGAGCTATTTTAGCTAGTCCCTCCCTCCCCTTTCCACTCCCGATCGTGCTGGACAGCACTGCCATCCACATAAATGCAGGCGCTGGTGGCTCAGACTAAGAGGTTTAGTTCCTCATTTCTGCCCCGTGCCAATAAGGCATGGAACGCCTTTCCAGCTCATGTTTTCCCTCCCTCCTATGATCCCGGTCTCTTCAGGCGGGGCGTGAAACGGCATTTAAGCAGGCCTTTAGGGTTGGTGCGACAGGCCCAATATGATCTATTGTGCCTGTTGACCTTATATTTGGATCTCACTACCGCTTACCATCAGGTGGAGTGAGCTCATCTTGTTTGCCTAGTATAAAAAAATCCACATTTATAACCGGCCACGTGCGGGAAAAAGAAAAGATTTTGTATGAGAGAACTCCTTAAATATTGGTTTTAGGTTTTTTAAAGTATTAGATGATGTGGAAGCAACTGAAATAAATCATTCGGAAAAATGTGAACTGTTAACAACAAAAAAAAGGTACTTAAATAATATACATACATATAATTATTTATACTTTTGGTCCCGGCGAACTTCGTACCGCCAATATATTGATTTTTCTGGTTAAGAATGACATTAACGGATCTATTGAATTAACTCATATGTGTATTATTATTCCATAGCTACGTGTTACGTGTAACAATGGAAACGACCTATTAATGACAACCATCAAAATGAGCTTAGAATGGTACATCGAAAGACTCTTCATCGATAGATAATTTCACCGAAATCACCCTTAGTCGACCGTTGGTTTTACGAAAAAATCCTTCATCGATTTTTGTTTTATCGAAGTAATTCTTAGCCGATCGATCGTTCTACGAACAAATCATTTGCCGATATAACGTTTCGCCGATGTAACGTTTCACCGATAGAATGTTTCGCTGAATCAACGCATAGCCAATGGACAGTTTTGTCGAAAGAACAGTTTCAGTTTTCAATATTATAAAACTTGACATATTTTTTAATATTATCAGAATGCCATACGTACTCAATATTATAATGTACATACATGCTATACGTACTCAATATTATCCCACATTAAGGATGTGTTCCTATTTCAATAATGCACACAATTTATTGTATTATAAATAAATAAATATTTCACAACATCACATACATCGATCTGATCCCGTGGTAAGTAGCGTAAGCACTTGTGTTACGGAAATCAGAAACCACAGTGGATACACAAATATACTTAAATATATTTAATAACACACCCAGACACGGAACAAACACCGATGTTCGTCACACACATATTTGTCCCGAGTAGGAATCGAACCGACGACTCTTGGAACCGTAGTAAATGAACCTGGGTCACTCACCACTGTTCCACCGAGCCAGTCAACAAGTAAAAAAGCTTGCAGTATCGTCTTAAAAGTGGGCCTATTCTCTTAGAATCGATTGTTTTATTTACGACCTGTGGCGATGTATGGATCTGAGTGCTGGGCAATGAAAAAGATAGAAGACAAGAAGGTGCATGCAAATGAGATGGATATGTGGAGTAACAAGGTTGGATAGGATTAGGAATATAGGAACTCGTATATAAGGGGTAATCTGAAAGTTGCACCAATTTAAGAAAAGGTAAGAAGTGCAAGGATAGCTTGGTACGGGCATGTTATGAGGAGGGAAGAAAGCCATGTGACTAGAAGAGTGATGATTATGAATGTCAATGGACGTAATGGTAGAGGAAGGCCGAAGAAGACGATGGATGGATTTCGTGAGAGATGATATGGGAGTGAAAGGAGTAGACACACCCCATGTTTTATTTAATAATATAATTACCGTAGTTGTTAATAAATTAAACTAATTCGGCGAGAAAAGATCATTCAAGTATTTATAAAGAAAAAATATCACGAAAGACAATGATTTGACAAAAAACAATTAATAAGTACATCCTAAATACTAAGTACACAGAAAAAGTTTGCTAATATTGAATACGTATAGCATGTATGTACATTATAATATTGAGTACGAATGGCATTCTGATAATATGAAAAAATATGTCAAGTTTTATAATATTGAAAACTGAAACTGTTATTTCGACAAAACTGTCCATTGGCTATGCGTTGATTCAGCGAAACATTCTATCGGTGAAACGTTACATCGGCGAAACGTTATATCGGCAAATGATTTGTTCGTAGAACGATCGATCGGCTAAGAATGACTTCGATAAAACAACAATCGATGAAGGATTTTTTCGTAAAACCAACGGTCGACTAAGGGTGATTTCGGTGAAATTATCTATCGACTAGCGGCCCGTCCCGGCTTCGCACGGGGGGACTTAAGATTTTTTACATACCTAGTTTTACGTTTTATTATTAAACCATTTACTTCGAAATCCCGTCGCTAAAATGACATTACTTTGGAGCAAACATCTAAATCATTAAAATGATTGTTATGGGTAAACTATAAATAGTAGACATAATGCTCTCGCGGACTTTTTTAAAGATAATGTTAAGATGAACAATTCATCCATAGAGCATTTTTGTATAACTTTAACTACGTGCTTAGCGCACGCCACGGAAAGCCTCAAAAACGACACTTTTCCCCCGTTTTTGAAACATTTTCGGTTACTGCTCCACAACTATAGGACCTAGCGTGATATTATATAGCCTATGTTACTTCTGAATAATGCAGCTTTCTAATGGTGAAAAAAATATTGCAATCGGTCCAGTAGTTTTTGAGTTTATTCATTACAAACATACAAAAATACAAATCTTTCCTCTTTATAATATTAGTGTAGATGAAGAGTCTTTCGATGTACCATTCTAAGCTCCATCAATATGTCAATACAGTAACAAAAATGTTTATCAGAAAAGCTGGTATGTGGTGGCTGGCATTTATGCGAAAATGAAATTGTTTTTTTTTTTACTACCCGATCTTTTCGATTATTTTTCTCCTTTCGTTTAAACCTTCCCTGGACTATCACGAATATTTCAAGACTAAAATTACCCTCATCCGTTCAGCCGTTCTCGACTTTTAATGAGACTAACGAACAGCAATTCATTTATATATATATATATGTCGCAGTCGGATCGTATAATCCCCCGTTTTAAATAAAAGCTAGCCGTAATCAAAAACAGGCCGTTTTTGGGTGATTTCGATCGCGGCGATATCGCATCTGTAGGTATCAAATTTCGTTTTAATTGGTTCAGTACCTACTCCATGCATGAAAGCGTAACAGACAGACAGAGTTACTTTCGCATTTATAATATTAGTAAGGATTGTTTATTCGCGTACCGTGTATAGCGTAAATCATTTACTTATATAATAAAATATTGTTGTTTTTTCAGAGTCCAGAAGCTCTTATCAGATATGTTCCTTTGTGTTTAGGATTATATCAACAACTAATACTTACCCATAATTTTTTAATTAATTGAAGTAATGGTACGTTAATTTCTAAATATTCATGTAATCTCAAAATAATACATAGTTTTTGTATAAGAGCTCACCTGAAATATTGGTGTTATGTTTTTTTTTTGTATTAGATGTTGTAGAAGCAACTGAAATACATTATTCCTTAAAATGTTAACCGTCTAGCACTATCTCACGAAGGCCTGGAAACGTTTTGAATATATAACTTTTGCAAATTTTTGCATCACTGTATCTTTGAAATGGTAAGTCTTAGGAATAAAGCGTAAGACAATTTTTATAGATAATCGGATAATAAGTAATTTTGTCCTACACACTTTTATGATGAAACTTACCGTTTCGCTGAAAAGTGCAAAATCTTATACTTGTGACATTTGACCTAGGATATTTTTTTTGCGCATGTCGCGCGTCTAATCGATGGGGAGTTTGGTAGTTTATTTGTAATAGTGTTTCCAACATTCATGCCAATTTTCAGCTTTGTGCGAATTAATTTAACCTTGAATGTAGATTTCACAAAATAAATAACCATTAAATTTCATAATTGATAAAGGTATTGTTAGTAATGTTACACTGTTTTTAGATAACAGGGCCAAAAAATGTGTTAACATAGGTAATATAATTAGACGACATACATGTGGGAAACCTTTTCTCATGCAAAACCTAGAAATGATGAGCTACAGACCTACAGACTGCATCACTGACCTCAATTTATTGTTCGCTGTGAACGGATTTCAACAATACAATTACCTAATTAATAAATGTCAAGTTTAACAAGGTGATTACAGGAGACAGCACGTAATTTAATAGTGAAACTAGCATTTGATGCTAATTCCACCCTTGTTCGTCATATTATTATTGACACCAAGCTTTTTTATTAAATGTATTCATTAAAAAAAGATACATTTAATATATACAGTTATAATCATTAACAAAAAGGTAATTCGCTGAAGGAGTCATTAAATTAAATATCGGCATTTTGCTCCCAAACACTATTGAAAATGCCTTTTATAATAAGCGATGGATCTGACCTTATGTGAGTATTAGCAAGTATACCTACATAAAACCAAGTTATCCGGAATATTACCCAAAATTCCAACTACATATTTCAATTTTACTAGACCTCTAGTACAGCTTTCGCTGGAGTTTCTGAAGTCAAATGTAGTGAAGGCGTAGCTAGGAGTGGGTGAAGTGGACATGACCACGGCTTCCCAAATTTTAAAACTACCTACCAGGATATATCTAAAATAATTGTAAAACCCGTCTCCCCCAATTGGGCCACGCAAATGTGCTACATGTACGCGGCCAACTGACACGTACTACTTACAAAAAGGACGTTTAATGTTCCAAAATAATGTATCATTCCGAATGATGATTTCTTGACAGTGGGGTGAATGGCGTGTATGACATAGAATACATGAAAATGCTAAGAAAGTTCATGCGCTCAGTGGGCGCGTGGACTTCTCGGACCCTCGGTGAGGAGGAGACCAGGTTCGAACGCGTATACCGGGGCTTCGTTGTCGCCCTGGAGATAGCCTGCCTGCCGCTAGGGCTGCTGTACCTCCGACTGAACGTCGGCAAGTTGACCTTCTTCGAGATCGGACACAGCTACATCACGGTTATGATGAATGTAGTTGCAGTTGTAAGTTATTGACCGTTCTTCAATTGAGAAGGACCCATTTTCAATTGAGACAATTTGAATGATAATCAGAAGTTACATATACAAACTAAATTACCATTTGTGCAGATATTGTAACTGAAGAATTTTTGTACTCGTAAATCGAACATCTACATTTTGGGTTGCAAAAGCTATTCAAAATTCACGAACCTGTAATTTTGAAACAAAAAAATGTGCAAATGTAATAAAAAAAATATAACTAAATAAAAATAAACTAAGATATAAGATAGGTAATTACTAGCTGTTTTAAAATTACAGGCAAGAGCAATATTATTATTCACAGAAAAATATTCTGTCATTCTGGGCGAGTTTGTGAATAGAATTCATTTGTTTCATTGGAGAGGCATGTCAGACTACGCAATGCAAGTAAGTATTGCATATTATTTTATATTCGTAAGGTGGATTATCTAATCAAGAAAATAAAGTTAATAAATTAAAAGGACACAGTAAACCGTATTCAAAGAGACCTATAATTTCAGACACACATAATGATTCACAAGATAAGCCACTTCTTCACAGTGTATTCAATTATACTGATGTTTTTCGGTGTGATTTTGTTCAACCTGACCCCTCTGTACGCCAACTACGCTGCGGGAGCGTTTGGGAGAAGCTACGGGAACGTTACCTTACAACACTCTGTATACTTCGCGCTGCCTTTTGACTACACTACCGATTATACTGGATACTCCTATGTGTTTTGCTTCAACTGGTATATCTCTGTCACTTGCACAAACTTTTTTCTGGCTTTTGATTTAGTAATGACATTGATGGTGTTTCATACTTGGGGACATTTGAAAATCTTAATACATAATATACAGACATTTACCGAGACGCTAGACGATCCTAATGGTGATGCAGACAATAGCATTTTGTACAGTGTCGAGAGGAACAAAGAGGTGTATAAAAAATTACGGGATATCATCCGCTACCACCAATTTATTATTCAGTAAGTATAGTGGTTTATTGATAAATCGTAAATTTGTTATTTTTGTTTTTACTTATTAAATACCTATCTATACAGGGTGTAACAGGGGGGGTGGATCATCGTAAGTCAATCGATGCGGGACTTCAATACCTATCGATATAACACCCATGTATGTTTAGCGATTTTCAATGGTTCCAAAGTTATTGAGATTTATGTGAAATTTTTGTAAGAAGCCGGAATTCAGTATAAAAATCTTCACTGTATCTCAACTACTGAACCTGCTTGCATGATTTTTTTCCTAGAAGTAGTTCAATAGTGGGTCTTTATAATTATGATACCGATTTGAGTCATAAGCCTATCATATTGAAATAAAAAAATAATTCTTCACAAAAGTTTTACGAATCGTATTGTGCCCACAACTTTCAAAGCCTCTAGTGAAAAAAAAGGACTTGTGTTTTTTTTTAAACTTATTTTAACTACTCACATTAATAGATAGTGCCTATATCCTGAAAAAAGCATTCCGCAACCTCCAAAAAGTTTTTTAAGAAGGTCTAAGCTATGCATAGCCAATATAGGTGCCCATTATGAACACTTACTGTAAAAAAAAATTAACAAAATGTATGTAAATTGTTTGATTTTCGCCCCTTTAATTTGCAATTCTGTAAAATGACTGCTACTAATGTTACTAACATAGCATAAATTTGCTGAAAAATATCGATTTATTTTTAAATTAAAGTTTTACATGAAAAACAAAAACACTGATTTATGGCACCTGTGCCATTCGCGTTCATTTTTCGTTTTGATGCTCTGGCAGTGGCGGTATGAAATTTTCAGGATAAACTATCCATTCATGTGAGTAGTTTTTAAAATAAGTTTAAAAAAAAACACACGTCCTTTTTTCACTAGAGGCTTTGAAAGTTGGTAGACACAATTCGATTCGTAAAACTTTTGTGAAGAATTACTTTTTTTATTTCAATATGATAGGCTTATGACTCAAATCGGTATCGTAATTATAAAGACCCACTATTGAACTACTTCTAGGAAAAAAATCATGCAAGCAGGTCCAGTAGTTGAGCTACAGTGAAGACTTTTATACTGAATTCCTGCTTCTTACAAAAATAAGAATAAGAATAAGAATAAGAATAGTTTATTGCTCACATAGACATTTTACAAAATATGGCACAATTACAAAAGGAAAAAAAATACAGGTAATGAGCAAATGGAAGTGACTCAGCTTGTGCTGACATGGGACCGAGATCCTTGCCAGCGCTGATTTTCAGCCACTCCAATGTCAACAAGATGGTAGGTGTGACTGATGGATATGAGGGCTACTAATACAATTTAAAAAAGTGATGAATATATAAAAAATAACAAACAGAACAAAAGATGTTAAACTCTACTTAAAGAAATAAAAATTAAAAAATTAAAAATAAAAATAAAACAATACAAATCAAAGATATAAAAAGGCGGTGCATTTATATTTTAATATCTCTTTAAAAAATGTGTTTACATGTGTGTGCGTGTGTGTGTGTGTGTGTGTGTGTGTGTGTGTGTGTGTGTGTGTGTGTGTGTGTGTGTGTGTGTGTGTGTGTGTGTGTGTGTGTGTGTGTGTGTGTGTGTGTGTGTGTGTGTGTGTGTGTGTGTGTGTGTGTGTGTGTGTGTGTGTGTGTGTGTGTGTGTGTGTGTGTGTGTGTGTGTGTGTGTGTGTGTGTGTGTGTGTGTGTGTGTGTGTGAGTATGTGTGTTTGTTTGTGTGTGTGTGTGTGTGTGTGTGTGTGTGTGTGTGTGTGTGTGTGTGTGTGTGTGTGTGTGTGTGTGTGTGTGTGTGGTGTGTGGGTGTATGTGTGTGTGTATGTGTTTGAAGTGCATGCTGGCGTGTGTGCGTGTGTGTGTGAGTGTGTGGATTTGAAGTGGTTTTTGCATGCTGTATGGATGGAATCATGTGAAGAATTTTTTCGTGACTAGGTATTTCCAGTGTTCTACTCTAAGTTCCTCCGCAGCTAGCTGTTTCCTCATTAAGGCTGCTTTGTATTTCTTTTTAAAAGTTTTACCACTCATCGGTATCCGCATAGGAGGAGGAAGATTGTTCCAGATGCTAGCTGCGTAGTATTTGAACGATCCTCGGTAGCGTGTGGAGTTATGCTTGGGTACCTTTAACAGGTTCAGTGTTGTATTCCGGAGACTCCTCTGGCATGTGTCCTTGATCCAACTCATTTTCTCATACAGAAATTGAGGTTTCCTGTTGTGTATAATTCTGTGGATAGTGCAAGCATACTGAAGTTCTCTTCTGGCATCCATATTTAGGATTTCTTTCTGGTTCAAGTAAGGGCTTATAAATGCTCGTCTCGGTACATTGTAGCTAAAGCGAATACATGCATTTTGTACTCGCTGAATGGCTTTGGTACTTCGAGCGCTCAATTTAGGACCAATCACAGGACTGCAATAATTGAAGAGGGATAGAACGAGGGAATCAGCCAGCATTAACCTCACTTCTTCTCTAAGGTAAGTTCTAATTTTGTATAGTATTTTCAGTTTCCAGAAAGCAGTTCTAATTTTCTTATTTACATGTTCATCGAATTTTTGTTCGCTGTCCAGGATAAGTCCCAAATTTCTTGCAGAATTAACCCTTTCTATAGTTACGCCGTTAATCACAAGATCCTCTTTGCAATTCAAGACTCTGTTCACTTGCAGTTTGAAAAAAATTCCACAAAAATCTCAATAACTTTGGAACCATTGAAAATCGCTGAACATACATGGGGTTTATATCGATAGGTATTGAAGTCCCGCATCGATTGACTTACGATGATCCACCCCCCCTGTTACACCCTGTATATTTTTTATAAAAATGCTATTCAAATTTAGATTCATGGCGAAGATGTCGGGAACATTTGGTTACGTATTGTTTATATATTACGGATTTCACCTATGCAGCGATTGTCTATTACTATTGGAATGCTCTCAAATGGTAAATAACTCATCCATCACTACACAATTCATATTAACTTATTCTTGTATATTATAAAATATTGTTTATTGGCGTAGATTGTATAAGCGTGCCGCATTTATTCTCAAATATTAAAAAATAATGTTTTTTTTTTCAGAGTCCAGAAGCTCTTATCAGATATGCTCCTTTGTGTTTAATATTATATCAACAACTTATACAGTTATCTATAATTTTTGAATTAATTGGAGCAATGGTACGTGAAATTTATGAATATTAATGTAATCTGAGCTAGTTACTTATCTTAAGGAGAGGAAGAATTGCCTGACCTCAAGGTCTTGGCATAAGTGCAAACTTCTTTTAAGAGGTAAGCTTCTTAAAGGAAGTCGGAAGTATTATAGACAATTATCTAACGTAAGCTAAGCCTTTGCTCCCGCGCTTGTTCTCTCGATATTTATGACAGGGAACGTTATTGGGTCGAGGGAAGTTTGGTATTTATCCAAATATTGTCTCTTCTATCCAGATGCTGACTTTTTTTCCTATCTGACATACGATGATGGCTTGGAGTAGCCTTGTCATCATCATCGGACTTACGGGGGAGCGGATGGCTCTCCTCAGGCGCTGACGTAGCAGGGCTGTATGTTACAGACGGACAAGCTCGCGGACGCCGCCTACGGCCTGCCGTGGGAGCGCATGGACCGGCGCAACAAGCGCACCTGCCACATCCTGCTGCGGCAAGCGCAGGCGTCGCTCAACCTCAAGGCGCTGGACATGGTCGACGTCGGCGTCGGCACCATGACCGTCGTCAGTACCCTTTGCCGTTTTGGCTGCTGACCGACTTGCGAACACCTGGGTGTTAGGCGATAAGACGCTTGCGATCCTATCACATCGTGGCGAGCCTCAGATTCATCGCTTTACATGAATTCAGTGTGTATCTTATTACTGCTAGCGGTGGTTAACGCGTGTCGACGGCGCATTAAAAAAAAGACGTGAACAGACCAAATGAATGACGGATTACTACTTAGAAAGACTACTTGTATGCACAATTTCAGAACAACAACAATTTATACAAATATAAAAGGGAGCAAAGTAGCTGCAGTGGTATTCGATGGCTTAGTGAAATTTATTTTTATTACGTGTGATTATTTAATGGGTTAAGAAATCAAATTTGGCTAGGATAGCAAGCTACCTACCCATCCCCCCAAAGTCAGGCAGGGAAATTGAGCGTGATAAAGTTTTTCTAATGATTTGTACCTGTCACAGGTATTATCAGTCTCAAATACCTTTAAACATACGTGAATGAATCAAGCCACAAACTTTTAATTCGGTTCAAAATTAATTGACACTAGACATTTAGTCCAGTCAAATTAGGAAAAAATCTCGGAATTCGAGATACCCAGCTGTAAGTCTGTAAATACTTAGATATTGACACCCTAAAAGTTGTCTCAAAACCTACATATTGTAGGGTGTACGCAACTATAAATTTTTCAAGGTCAAATGTCACAAATATCAGTTTTATGAACTTTTGAGTGAAACGGGACGTTTTATCATAAAAGTGTGTAGGAGAAAATTATTTATCTTCTATTTATCTATAAAAATTGTCTGTACGTTTTATTCCTAAGACTCACCATTTCAGAGATACAGCGATGCAAATAGTTGAAAAAGTTGTATTTTCAAAAGCTTCCAGGCCCACGTGCGATTGTGCTAGACAGTTAAAATTTTCACGAATGATGTATTTTAGTAGCCTCTATAACATCTTATACTAGAAAAAGCTTAAAACCAATGTTAAAGTGGGTTGTCATACAAAAATTGTGTTTTTTTTTTCTTACACTTGGCCGGTTTTTAACGTGGTTACCAGTACCAGTAAACCTATTCCAGACGACACCTTTTATACATGAAGAACACGTTGTTTATAAGGAAGCTTAGTTAAATAATTGTTTTGTGTTGTTTTCAGTATTCAGAAGATTTAAGATTTCTGCGTTTCATTAAATTAAATTTGGTTAATATGGATCTTCACGTTCATAATAGAGTTAGATGGACAGTTAACATTTTTAAAATGTATTTTTTATCAGTTATACTTTAAATAGAAATTCTAATAATTGGTTATTTCGTACTTTTTGACCCATAATAAGCAGTTTAAATGTACTGAAACGTATATGTATAATACTAAAAACAACATAAAACAATTATTTAACTAGGCTTCCATATAAACAACGTTTTCTTCACGTATAAAAGGTGTCGTCTGGAATGGGTTTACTGGGGTAACCACGTTAAAAACCGGCCAAGTGTGAGAAAAAAAAAATCCATAGTTTTTGTATGAGAACCCACTTAAACATTGGTTTTAAGCTTTTTCTAGTATTAGATGTTATAAAAGCTACTGAAATACATTAGTTGTGAAAATTTTAACTGTCTAGCACAAGCGCACGTGGGCCTGGAAGCTTTTTAAAATACAACTTTTTCAACTATTTGCATCGCTGTATCTCTGAAATGGTGAATCTTAGGAATAAAACGTACAGACAATTTTTATAGATAATTAGATGATAAGCAATTTTCTCCTACACACTTTTATGATAAAACGTCCCGTTTCACTCAAAAGTTTATAAAACTGATATTTGTGACATTTGACCTTGAAATTGTAAAAATTAAAAAAAGAATCTAAGATTTGTAAACTTCATGGCTGAGGCACCTAAACCAATAAAATTCCAAAGCATAGATCCTAGAACAGATGGCAGGTTATTTGTGCAATTAATTTAAAGGTTCAAATATGATTTTCAGTTTCAAAAGCTTCGTTAACATGAATATGTTGCAACCGATCAATTTTCAAAGTTTTCACTTTCATTGCGGGTGTAAGCCCTATAAAATAGTGTTTTTTAATGTCTGACCTACAAACCTAGGAAATGGTCTGCATCGTTTTTTGGAAAATTAAAAGTAACATTTATAATGTTCAACAATTTGTTAATAACCATAAAGCTAATAATGTTTAGTGGAGAGTTGTCTGACAAAGACTTGATTTGTCACACTAAAAGGATTTGATTTATAGTCGTTAAGTGGACATTTGTTTAAAAAGTACTTATTTAATTAACACCTCACAAAAGTAAATGATATATATTATGGAACATCATTTATTACCATTTTTCGAAATATACATGCAAATATATGTATAGTACCTACCACTCGTCAAAACACGCAATTTACTTCGTAATCGGAACCATGTATAAGATGTGTTATAAAATTATTTATTTATTTTAATCTTAAGTATTTGTCTCTCAACTCAACGTTTGTCTGATCAAATAACTAAATATAAGTTTAAAGTACTTACTTAATAAACTTTACAGATACTAAAGACTTCATTCTCCTACTTCATCATGCTACGCACTGTGGCAATTGAAAAGTGAAGATCAAATGGGACGGCCAGCTGCACTGAACACGCACTTGATATTTATTTTATATTTTATTTGCACACAAGTCACAGTTCTAAATAAACGTACCTATCTACTCGTAAAACGAAGTATTTTATTTTACTCACAAAATGTAATACACACATCCAATGAAATAGTTGCCTATCTAACATAACGTCTAAATGAGTGAACAATAAAATATTCTTTTAAAAATCCAATACAGGTACTAGGTAGGTATGTATCTTGTTAGGGCAAATTTTTGTAAATAATGAATTACTTATGTAATTTTTATGCATTTTATTTACATCTTATGTATGTAAAAATAATGTCCATTAGAAAATTTAACCAATGTTGATTTTAAGACTGAGTGGGCAACATTATCTTTGCCCGGTTAAAGGCGCACGTGACAAGGACGGTACGTTTTGGCGCGAATAATTGGTGTGGTTGTGTAGGCTGTACGGGCTAGGATCCCTTTGCCTTTCCCTGATGGGCTAATTGGATTTTTTTTTAAAAAGGTGTGGTTGTGTAATGTGTAGGCTGTACGGGCTAAGATCACTTTGCCTTTTTTCTCGGATGGGATAAATTGAATAAAAAAAGGTGTGGTTGTGTGGAAAAATACAAAGGGTCAATAAGATTTTTCGAGGCTAGCTGTAAAAGATCAGGTTGTACCTTTGTTTTATTTCGATTATTATTGAGTTATTTATTCGAATTTTATGTGACATGGTGATAAAATATGATTGTAAGGTAATTTTGCAATTTCAATCTACATTTAAAATTACGTTACATCTATATCAAAAGTTTTCCTCGAAAAAATCAAAGTAATTGTAGTATTAAAGATAACTCTTCAGTTAGATTCTCCAAATGCATTTACAAAAAAGGAGTCGAAGCAGCCACTATGGTTTTCCCAGCATTCGGAGGCTGCATTCAATTTTTTTTTTTGTTTTTTTTTCCAACTTGGCTCTTCGGCTTGGATATAGTCCCGCCGCCGCCCGGCGGGCTACCCCGCGCCCAACATCCAGTAAGGCTTACTTCCGTCCTCTCCGAGCCGCGCGCCACGACCGGCGCTTCCCCAAGTGGCTACGGACTCCCAGCGGAATCACTTCAGAGGTCCTATATATACTCAGCGGGGAGAAAAACTTTGATACCGCGATGCAGGATTTTCTGGTGATTTCACTGTTGCAGACCCTTTTTTACCACAAATCATATACCAAAAAATAGAGCCAAAAATTAGTTTTAAAAAAATGGGATAATTTGCATGGAATAATTGATAATTTGCGTAAAATAACACATTTTCAAAATTTTCACTGGAGCTTAATGCGCATGAGCCGTAGAAATTGAAAGTAAAAGCTCTGGGATACCTAGTTCGAATGTTCACATAAATGCATTTTGAATAATTTCTGAAGTTATATCCGAATGGAACCACTTTTTAATTTGTCCCGGAATCTGTGATAAATGTTGCGTCATAATTTAGTTTTGGCTCTCTGGAAAGCAGTAATGAGAGTTTTGCAGTAGTGAATATTTTTAACTGGGTCGGACTTATCATTTCATTAATGATACTTATATTGAAACAGTTCAAGAGTAAACATACGTTCGAGAATTACCCATCGACTACTTGTTGATCAAACGTTAGGACCGATATTATATCTAGCTAACGTAGTATCAAAGGTTCACAAGGTAACAAAGATGCTACGCAAACTATAAACAGTACATAAAGCAGGTATCACTGCCTGGTAATAAATCAATATCGCAACTTTCAATGCACTTTCGCTCTCGTTGCAGGCTACTTCAGGGCGGATCCCACATGTAATATCTTCCGATTGGCTGACAGGTTTCAGAGGGTATTTCAAACTCGTTCTACCTATAATTGTTTTAGTATATAATTGTTTTGTAATTCATATTATTAAGGGTCTAATAATGACCGATTGAGGATATGACATCATTATTTTAAATCCCTATTACCATCGTTATCCATCAGGGTCATTGCGGCAACTTTACCCCTGAGAAGATTTATAGAATGAAATGTTTTCTCGGTTTATAAATAATGACAAAGTTGTTCCTCTAACTCAAAGACAGAATACCTACCTACTTAAGTAATAAATATCGTATAGTTCACTGGAAACGAGTGAATCAAAGTTAGCTGAAAGTCAGTTCCTTACGTTAATCTTAACATTTTCATCTTTTCCTTTCTTTCCTTGCCTTTCTAACAGTTCATTACCTTTAGCAGTTCAAATGTATTATAATATTTGTATGTTTGAGCTATTGAGAGAAAGATGAAGATTTTTATATATAAAATATTTTATTGAAATAAAAATGATACGTCTACGTCATCATGGAGGGTTAACCTAAAGTGAAGGTTTCGTAAGTTTTTTCAACTTTCTGTGATTGGTAGAGTTTACTCAAGTAAGAATTGATACTTGGGGTCGTTCAAGCATTACTTAAGCACTATTTAAACTGATTCATTATACTGAAAAATAAGGTTTAAATATGAAGGAGAATGTTAGATGGCCTTCTTTAGATATGAAAATTTGTGCGAAACAGGATGGTGAGAGTGCCCTGGCTCACTCTGTAAACAGGAAACCAACACACACGGAGAGGTATTTACATGCCTCTTCACATCACCACCCCAGACATCTTCAATCTGTTGTGTCTGAGTTGATAAATAGGGCGTATGAACTTTGTGACCCTGAGCACATACAGGCAGAGATCGTACATGTTCAGGAGGTACTGAAACGCAAGGGATATGAGACGGACTAAAAGGCGAAATACAAGGGCAGGGATTTATTGTGTATAAAATACACTGAACATAAAAAAAAACCGGCCTACCAACCATTTTTCATACATACATGTCCAGTTATGAGGCCTATAAATGTAAAAGTTTTGAAAGAAAGAAAGAAAGAAAGAAAGAAAAATCTTTATTTAACACATTCTCACACAGTCACAAAAATAGAAACACAAAATAACTTAAAACTAGAGTAGAATGTGCCAAAAAGGCTTTCACTCAGCATTATGTCGCGGCCCTACGGAACCACGACGCTGATTTTCAGTGTTAGCCCGGCGATTGGGAGGGACACTTAGGTTTGCAAAAAAAAAAAAAAATTACAAATATATCTACTAACTAAGAAAGAGACAAAAGGCAAAAAAAAAATAATAATAATTAAACATAGTGAAAAAGAACAAAAAGCAAAAAAACAATGGAACATTAAGACACTACAGTTACATTAAAATAATAATCACACACTATAAAGAAATACAATAATACAAGTATAAGACCCAAACATTCCTATTACAGAAATACCTACTCAGTGGGAAATACACAAGACACACTATAGATTTTGCTCCTGTAAAAGATAATTTTTGAATTTAGTTTTGAATGTGCACTTACTCTGACAGTTTCTAATAGGTGGAGGTATATCGTTCCAGCATTTCGTGGCTGCGTGACGAAAGCTACCACGAAATGCTGCCGTAGTGTGTCTTGTGTATGCCAGTTGGATAGCTGAACGAACTGGTCTCTGGGAAAACCTTAATTTTTCGTACAGGTACGATGGGGTTTTTTCGAGAATTATTCCAAACAGAAGAGTGGCAAAATGAAGCTTTAGGCGAGACTTCATGTTTAAGAGACCGTCCCGGTTGAGAAAAGGTGTGATATGGGCTCTGCGAGGAATCGCGAAGCAGAAACGAGCACAGGCGTTCTGTACTCTTTGTATTTGATTTTTTGTACGAGCAAATAGGCAGTTACCAATAACTGTGTTTGCATAGCTCAGCTTTGATAATATCAATGACTCGCAAAAAAATATTCTGAGCTCCGTATTAAGGTATTGTCTTATTTTATAAAGCACTTTTAACCTGTAATAACATGTTCTTACGCTCTCTAGTACATGGTTTTCAAATTTTAAACCACCGTCCATAAGTACACCCAGGTTACGAGCTTCATCTACTTCCACAACAAGATCATCTCCAATTTTTACTTCTGGGCACATGTTGCGTATGTTCTGGATTTGTAATTTCGTACCCAAACAAAGATACTTTGATTTGGAAGGATTGATAACTAGGCTATTTCTTCTTGACCAATCCGCAATACGGTCCAAATCTGCATTGAGCATATTCACTGCGTTTTTAGTTTCACTGGGTTTAAATGAAATGAAGATTTGAAGATCATCAGCGTAGAGGTGAAACTTACAGTGGTGTATGGCTTTCGTAATGTCACTGCTAAATAAAATGAAGAGGAATAGGACCTAAAATTGATCCTTGAGGGACTCCTCTACTTATGGGTGAAACCACCGAAATATCCCGGTTGCCTGAAGCTTCATGGTATACTTCAACTCGTTGCGTGCGTCCATTTAAATAACTTGTAAACCATTTGATAGCTGTATCATCGAACCCGTAGTAAGATAATTTTGATATAAGTAGTTGAGTGTTGATACTGTCAAAGGCGCGGGAGTAATCCAGAAGTACAAGCAAAGTACCCTCTCCTCTATCCTGAGCCTCAAGGACATCATCGATCACATCCAGTAGAAGAGTCGCGGTACTGCGACCAGATCTAAAGCCAGACTGTTTGTAGGGTAAGATATTATTTGTTTCCAGATACTTCACCAACTGTATGCAAACAACCTTTTCGATGATTTTTGACATAAGGGGCAATATACTGATGGGTCTAAGATCCTTTAGTTCAGTGGGATTAGTCACCTTAGGTATTGGTTTTACAATTGCTTCTTTCCAGATGTCAGGAACTATTCCCGTTAGAATAGATCTATTTACGATGGACGTAAGCGCAGATAAAGTACGTGGCATTGTGAGCAGCAGCATGTCTAGGGAAATAGCGTCAACTCCTTGAGCGTTAGACGATAGGCTTTGAATAATTTTTAGCACCGCATTTTCATCCACTGTCTGTATTTGGAAAATTGTAGAACTATGGCGATGGGAGGCGAAGTATTTAAGTTCTGTAAGATCGACATTTCCACTTCCTGGTATATCCAAGAAATATTTATTTATTCGGTTGGCATCACAGATACTTACAGGTAACTCAAATTGCTTCTGATTAAAATCAATATGTTTTCTCATATTCTTCCAAAGTGTACGGTGGTTTTTAGATTGTTTGTTTATGTGATGCTGGTAGTACGCAGATTTTTCCATGTATAGTGCAGTCCGTACAATGTTTTTCAAATTTTTATAATAAGCTTTGTCGCTATCCAATTTAGTTATACGACTTTTAACGTGAGCTTCATCTCTCAGCTCCATCATTTTTCTAACTGTATGAGTAATCCAAGGTGGCCTGTGATCTTTTATATAAGTTTATTCTCTTTAATATAAGTTTTTTTAACTGGAGCATGATAATCAAACAATCGAATAATGTTTGCGTTGAAAGCCGAAAGCGAATCACAAACACTAACAGTATGATCAACAAGCTTTCCCCAGGGCACTGCATCAACATCAAAATTAAATTTTTCCAAATCAATATCCCTAAGAGGCCGGTAGGTGATCCATTTAGGATGGACTTTTGGTTTTTTTACAAAAAGCTCGCAGGAAACAAAAGCATGGGCGCTGAGTTCGGGTATGTAGTCGACTACTACCTTAGATATCCTGACGTTACTGCTACAAATTACGTCTAAGAGTGTCTCTGAATGTTCGGTAAAATGAGTAGCACTATTCACATGCTGCTGAAGATTAGTACACCACAAAAACTCTTTAAATATTTTTGTGTTTAAATTTTCTTCAGATAATAAATTAATGTTGAAATCACCCAGTAAAATTATTTGATCAAATTTTGAAAATGAGCAAATAGACTCGGTCAACGCTTCAAAAAAAGTATCAGTATTTAACCATGGCGGGCGGTAGGCTGTACCGATGACGGTTCTGCACCCATTGAGGCTGACACTAATCCACAACTGTTCCACCGAATTTACCTGAGGATGCAATAGTTGCCTGGCATAGATTCCTCGCCGCAGGTAGAAGCCCACACCGCCACCGCGCGAGCGAACGCTCTCGGGCCGGGGGACATGACGCAGTCTGTATCCTGGCGGTGCAGGAGCACGGCCCTCTTCACCTGGTCTCAACCAAGTCTCATTGATAGCTAAAATATCGACATTGTGTTTTTCCACTGCTACGAGAAATTCGTCATGACGCGTCCCAAGGGATCCTGGGTTCAAAAGGCCCAGAGACAAGTTCCTTCTGATATACTGTATAATAAATGAGTAGGTAATCTGCACATATTTACAATTATTCAAGTATTGCCTTAAACAAGTTGAATGGCGATGTTCAAGACGGATAGAAAAAAATATAAACATGTAACATAAGTCTTCATAGAATATAGGTTTATCGCAAATTAAATGGCAATTATGCACAGATAGGTTCCTCGTGGCATTATGTATGATAAGTAACAAAATGATACCGTATTCTAACAACATGGATATAAGCTTGCATCGACTAGTATAATAAGCTGTTAAAAAATTATAATTAAAACAAAAAAAGCAACAAGCAGCATAAACCCCAAAATTACCGAACACACAATAAGCAAACAAAATTTAAAAGGCAAAGCACAGAGTCTATAAAAAGCACTGAATTTAAGCGCTTGCATCAGCGGAGCGAACAGCATCGATGCCGAAAACCCGAACAAGGTCGTCTTCCGTACGCAAACGATGACGCGTACTATCCTTACCGTGATGCTGACGGGCAAATATGAAGCCATCTCTTGTTTTAGTGCTATGGTAATAACCTTAATGTAAGTAGATGTAAAAAAAATATGTTAACTAACTCCAGAAATATGCTAATTATTTATAAAGTAGCAAACATAGCCATTTATGATTGCTAATTTTTGCATCCCATATAAACTTATGAAAAACATGAAAAAATGGTTTGTGGGCTGGTTTTTTTGATGCCCAGTGTAAATTGCAATTGTGGCACATAGTTTTTAAACTGGACACACCAAACGGGCTATAGCCGAGCAAGAGTGTGAAAGAACATATTTGAGCCGTTAAAAATCGACAAACGAACGAGTCCGCGGTGGCTGAGCACCTATAAGACATGGGTACTAGTCACCGGATGGAGCTACATGACCCGCAGGTCCTCTCCACAGATCGTCACTATCATACAAGAATAGTGCGTGAAGTCATTGAAATAAAGAAGCACAGGAATTTCCATAGGGAAGATGGATTCAAATTATCATCGGCGTGGAATTCAGTGATTAGTAAGTGCATACAGCGGAAAGTTACGTTACGTTACATCTGTGATTTGCCCCAGGTCTGGGTGTGATAGTTGCATAGGCAAATGCCGGATCTTGTATGGGAAGAAGGGAAGTTTTGTTACGGTATACCTGGGTCACGAATGTTTTTAGTATGAAGTAATTATAGATGCCGCCTTGTAAAGCGATGATTCGATTACTGTGTCAAACGACATGATCACAGAACATTCCTACTTAGGAACTCCGACAGGTACAATGGAAATAATCACAAACTGCTAAGCACTTTGATTAAGATATGCCAGTCACTTGTCACGCTAGACATGCAGCATTGGTATAAAAAGAATTTAAAAAATCATTGACAATCGAAAAATCTATCAAAGCAGTTGTTATTTTAACAATGAACGCAATGATCTCTCAGAACAAACATATTGGTATAGAGTAAGTGTATAATATATCTATAAGCAAAATTACTACTAAAGCAAAGTTTATACTATACAAATTATCCTTAGCGAAAAAAATATTGAATTCCGGTAACCTAAGAAAATAAAATTATAATAAACAAGTCATCCGTGTATTCAATATAAACAAGAAAATAATGTGCCATTGTGTGTGACATACATGTTTGTTTGTAGTTTATAAATTACACGTGGACCGTAATTCTCACACTTTTACGTAATTTAACTTTGTATGAGCAGCGATGTTTGTATAAACAACCATCGACGATGAGATTATTGTCTTTATTATGTTTTTTTTACCAAGTTGATCTTCCATTTTCGAATCTAATTGTCCGAAACGGTCCCAATTTTGACCATGGATTCGATATCCACCTGGGTCAAACATTTGTAATTTTGTATGCTTAACCCTTTAGCAGACAGAAGGAGATATTCCCACCAAATTCTAGACGTAATTCACTTGACATAAAGTCTAAAACCAATGAAAATTTTAAATAGTTAGGTATGCTCGTTAAAGAGTTAGCTCAAGTGTTTTCCGTTTCTAGGTGTTTTATTTTTCTATTTAAGATAATTTATATATTCCCCTGTTATTTCTTCTACCTAATTCGTTCCTAATATAAGTGCATAAGCTACTTATCTCGGAATCAGAACAATTTACTTTAATGACATACCGAGATTCTAAAGTAAGTAAGGTTCGTTGATTTACCAGAGGAGGATCGAGGATTCAAGACATAACATACATGCGGATACTGCGGGTATTCATGCGACAGCTGGCCGCGTGGCCATCGGAGGCCCTGGGAGAAGTAAAGTCCAAGCTTGAAGTCCTCAAACTATACATCATATACGTCCTGGAGATTGGCAACTTTTCCCTGGAACTAGTTTATATCATAAATAACGCGGGGAGAATCAATTTCTTGGAGATAGGTCACACTTACATTACTATTATGGTGACATTTGTGGCTGTGGTGAGTAAACTTAATTTATAATTTATATTAATTAATTAAATACGAGGGCAGTCGGACAAGTACTTAGCCTACAAAAGAAAAACAAAAATTTTGGATAAGTAGCGATTTATTTCTCAACATAGTCTCCTTTCAACACAATACACTTGACCCAGCGATGCTCCAACTTCTTTAAACCATTAGAAAAATATGTTTTCTGAAGGTCTGCAAAGTGGGTCTCCGTGGCGGCGATAACCTCCTCATTCGGATTAAAATTTCTGTCCAGCGAGTGACTTTTTTAAGTTTGGAAACAAAAAGAAGTTATACGGCGCCTAATCTGGAGAATAAGGTGGATGAGGCAGCTGTTCGTAGCTTAATGCGACCAATTTGGCCGTAGCGATGGCGGAGGTGTAAGCCGTTGCATTGTCATGGTGGAAGAGCACCTTTTTCTTCGCCAAATGTGGCCGATTTTTCTGTAGTTCTAAGTAGAATCGGCCCAACAGTTCGGCATAGTAGAGCCCTGTGACCGTTTTGCCCTTCTCCAGATAGTCAATGTAGACACCTTGTGAATCCCAGAAAATGGTGGCCATCACCTTTCCGGCCGATGGGACAGTCTTCGCCTTCTTCGGAGCACATTCGCCGGGTAAAGTCCACTGTTCACTATCGGATAGGAATATAATAGATCCATCACATTTAATTTTAATTTAATGCTATACTTATATTATTTTGATTGATTCAGTAAAGCATTTATTTTCAGTCAAGACAATCATTGGTATTTACAAAAATATATAAAAACATGTTCAGTGACTTCGTGTTTAAAATCCATCTCAATAATTTCAAAATGGAATCTCAATACGAAGTGGACGTAAGTAAATTTACTTAAATTTAGTTGTGATGTACGTAAATACCCACCTCGATGCGTCGATGGCCGAGTGGTTAAGGTCGTAAGGTCGGATTTCTGGCCCAGCCCCCAGATATTTTGCTAGGCGACTATCGATAAAAATACTAGATAAGGTTCTTAGTAGAGACGACACTAGTATATCCAGAGGGCTGGGGCAGTTCACAACAATTATATTACGAATAGGATCACAGATAAGAATACGTAGGTACCTAGTAACAGAAATTCAATCTTGAGGTTTGCACAAAAGTGAGTATCAATGTTTAATACTCACTTTTGTGCAAACCTCAAGAGACCGAGACTGGCTCGGTGGAACAGTGGTTAGTGACTCAGGTTCAAAACCTACGGTTCCAAGAGTCGTGGGTTCGATTCCCACTCGGGACATATATTTGTGTGACGAACATCGGTGTTTGTTCCGTGTCTGGGTGTATTATTAAATATATTTAAGTTTATTTGTGTATCCACTGTTGATCCTGATTTCCGTAACACAAGTGCTTAAGCTACTTACCACGGGATCAGATCAATGTATGTGATGTTGTGTAATATTTATTTTATTTTATATTTAATTTTCAGACGCACGCTTTAGTGAGCAAAGTGTGCCATTTCTTCACTCTGTACCTGTATGGCGCAGTCCTCACCGGGGTGGTCTTGTTCAACATGACACCGCTCTATAACAACTACGTGGCGGATGCCTTCAGCGGACACAACCTAGGAAACGTCACCTTCCAGCATTCGGTGTATTACGCCCTTCCCTTTGACTACACGACAGAGTACGAGGGTTACATCATTGTTTTTTGCATCAACTGGTTCATGTGTTACACCATCTCGTCCTGCGTGTCTTCAATCGACTTATTTATGTCACTAGTGGTGTTCCACGTTTGGGGACATTTGAGGATTATATGTCATAAAATGGAAAACTTCCACGAGGAAATGGGTTGTATATCTAATTTGAACTACGTTGAAAGGAATAAGCTATATTTCGCCAAGCTGAGAGATATCATTATTTATCATCAGCTAATCATCAAGTGAGATTCATATTTTTTTTCATTGCCTTTAACCGTTGAGATATTTACAAAGTCATAACATTAGTTACCTATTATTACGCATATATTTATGTGAAAAGGTGAATAACCCTTGAATATAAGCGCCGAATAAACAACATAAATTTAATATGCCTTTTTTCCATCATAACTATCTACCTAACCCAATTTTAACTTCAGGTATATATCAATGATGTCGAAAGGTTTTGGGAGTATATTGCTCATATATTACGGCTTTCATCAAGTTAGTGGTTGCTTGCTACTTTTGGAGTGCTCAGAAATGGTAAAGAACGAACTACTAAAATAATCAAAACTTTTCAATCGCGTTTTTTAAGTAATTTGTATATTATTTTATTTTCAGACTGCCGAGGCCCTTCTGAGATATTTTCCTTTGACATTGGTTGTATTCCAGCAGCTTATCCAACTATCGATCATATTTGAACTTCTCGGTTCTATGGTGAGGAAGACTGTGAATACATTAATGTACTTTGAAAAAGGAATAAATTTATACATACATATATCTATACATAAATATATCTATACATAAATAAAGTAGGTATTCTTTATTGGCGCTAAACAAAACAAAAGTAGGTACTGAGTTAGCGTGTCGAACACAATGTAGTGTTAGATTGACTTTAATCATGCCAATTTGTGCGATCATATAAGCTCTTGGTAGACTATGTCCTTGGTAGGGAGTAGATAAATAGGTTCTCAATCTTCAAAGAAATGAAAGTTATTGACTTTTAAATTTTACTAGGTTTATTGTTCGCCCTTATATGAAGGCAAGAAGTAGATTATGTCCTTACTCAGGCTCATAAGGCGATTTGTGGTGCACCAAACATTCAAATCGATTCAGTAGTATTATTATCGCCGCAGACAGACACTTAACACTTTTGCATCCATTACATTAGGAGTACTTATGGAATATGTGTTGCATAAAAATGTATCATTACTCCTAACTGATTGATGATGGCTTGCCTTTGTCTTCCTTACAGGACTTAAAATTACGGTATTGGTAATAACCAATACCGTAATTTTAAGTTATTACGGCGTACACGCAATATATAAGTAGCATGTACTACTAGTAATAACTACTTACTGCTTGACGTTTCCAATGGATTTGCACCGGTCATGGTGTCATGGTCACGAGTGAGATGACTTGTAAACGGAAGGTTGGTCCTCACCCCTAAATGTACGTATCGTATATTGCAGACGGACAAACTAACGAACGCGGCGTATTTGCTGCCGTGGGAGAGCATGGACACGCGCAACCAGAAGCTCTGCCACATCCTGCTGCGGCAGGCGCAGGCGCCGCTGCGGCTCAAGGCCCTCGACATGATCGACGTTGGCGTCACCACTATGACCGCGGTCAGCAACTCACAGTTCTTTTATAATTTTTTTTTATAATAAAGATTCTCAGGATATCCTTACTCCACCTGATTGTGCTGAAGGGGTTGTGCGGTCTACATATGAGGTTGACAGGTACGATAGACCTTTTTCAGTTTACGCCCGTCCTAAATATGTAGGATTAGTCCCCTCTAAACTTTGTCCCCTTAGAGGTCCACTACAACTCTTAGGGGATTTCTCTACGTCTAAAATAGTCAGTCAGCCCCATGTTTTAGATATTTTTTACGGTAATTTCAAATTGAAGATACAAGTGAAATTTGTAGCAAAAACTCTTCGTTCACCGCTATGAGGACAAAGTTGAGAGGATGGGACAATTAGGAACATCATCATTTGGTGTCGACATCTCTAACTGCGTCTAGTTAGCTGTTGTCAACATGCTGAGGCCGCATGCACTACGGCGTTAGTGTAAATAACAACGAATTATTATGAGTATGTTTAGACTTGTTAAATTTGTTTACCTACATATTGTCATACGTTTTCAGATATTAAAGACTTCGTTCTCATACTTCATTATGCTGCGTACTATCGCAACAGAAGATTTGGAATCTTAGAGTTTATGAAATAAAACGAATGCGTCATAATTATGATGTTTTATTGAAAATCGTACAATCATCCAAGGTAATAGTGAAAAAAGACATGTTTTGATACAATTGCTTCATAAAATAAGTGATACGTACAGTGTTTTCAATGCTTTAATTAGAAAAATAAAATGTTTAAAACACCTAATGCTTGTTTCGTAAAAAAAACATAAGATAAAGAAACACGAGTAGCTTTCTCTAAACGTATTTAAGTTCTCTTTCTTGGAGAATACACGTAAACAAAATGAACAAAAATTAATAAACGATAACAATCAAAACGAAATAAACTTTTAAACAAAACAAACAATAATACATTTTACAGAAAATCAACGGAGCATAAAACATATATGTCAAGTGTAAGACGAAGCATCAAAACACCGGTTTAGGCGAGCTCGTGAATGATATTGAGTATCGGTGTAACATCCAGATTTACGTAGGTAATAGGTTACAAAACATTAACAACTACTGTTATTTATGTCTAGTTTGCAAATATGCAGAATGGGTCCAAGCTTCAATGTAATAAACAATAATCGATCACAGCGAGTATGTCAGCTTTGTTGAACTATTTATTTTAATACATACATTTTTTTTCCGTATAAATGAAACTTGGACACATTTTTCAGTTTAAAAATCTTAAGACTAAACATTGAAATGAGATTATTCATAAAACGATCCGACGAATAATGAGATCATAATTATATAACGTGTTCTCTTACGGAATGATTAATATAGGACAATACCATTAAATTGAGAAGTACTCGTTTGTAACAGATGGGGTGAACACCCAATGGGGCCAATTCTCAGTCTTGGGACTTCGCATCAAGAAATAACTGACTTAAATTCTATTAAAACCATAGTTTGGACCAGTTATTTGTATGATATGATTCGAGTGAAAATACTTATAGATAGTTTTGATTAGTGCTCTCCTTATCGTAATATGCTCAATCCAAAAGGCCATCTTCAGAGTTAACCGAGGAGAATATGATTTCTAAGTAAAAGTAAGAGTAAATTAGAACTTAAATGAAATTATAATCTATTCTAAAACAATAGGCAAGGTTGGACTGAGAATTAGTCCGCTGTTGTACCCATGGATTGTTTAAATGTCATTGATTCTTTCTTATGAGACCACTTATATACCTATTAAAGTGAAAAACGTTGTAAAACTACCGTAAGTATAATTAACTAATATAGAAATACCATGATGTTTGCATATCATTCCACTACTTGTATGTTTGTTAAACCTAATATTATAACTATTACACTTACGACATATGACTAAACTTACATAAACGACATGTATGAAATTATATTTAATACATTATAACATTAAACTTTAAAAGTAATATTTAAATGCAATGCAACACGAGCAGGCTTTCAATCAAAACCCGCTCCTCTCAAGTAAGTCGGAAAAGAACTGGTTGTCATTAGCTGGACACCCAGCTTATTAAATAACGCTCTTACAACTAAACAGGTCAACATTAAAATTTCACGCTTCTTGAGGTTTAATATTAAAATGAAGACGAAATACTTGATATCTACTAATTAATACCGAATAAAATAGATAGTTCTAAGTTGTCCTTTTATTATTTAGAAGAAAAGAACAACATAATGAGGGAACGGAATGGCTTTATGAAAAATAGTATGCATACTTTAGTAAGCATTTTGGAAAAGTACTAACAATAGTATAGGGAACGTGCGCAACGACAGCGCTGGAGATGCCCATTGTCAACATTATTGTCATTGCTGTCAAACGAGAAGTCAGTAAATATTGTAAAATATTAATAAAACTAGAGAAATTTTACTATCTTAGAACATTTTTGGTTGATGGTAGTCAGTAACATTATTGCCAAAACCATTAAAATTGGTGTGTTCTGTGAGAAAGGTGCCTAAACGGTGACAGGCTTTCGTGCCATCACCCACGAAATCATTTTCCAAACGCAGACATTGTATGAAGGCAAGAAATTGGTGGTAGCTGGACAACTGGACATATCGTAGCATGAGGTTAAAGATACTCGCCAAAAAATATAAGCAGTATTTATCAATGATTTATCAATGCCCATATGGTTCACCAAACTTCTGTTACGGCAACGGCGTAAGACAACTTTCTTATAAGCTGATTTAATAAAAAAAATCTTTTACAAGCCTCAATAAAAACAAACTGAAATACTAAATTGTAAAAACTTTTAATAATACTATACAATAAGAAACACTACTAAAACCTGTTTCATTTATTGAACATATTGAGGTTGAAGATTTACCAGAACACAGTATATCACGATTTACCAGAACCTATATATCATCATCAATGTGATATATGCGAAATAAGTTAGCAGAAATGTTATTCAATACGCAAGGTTTACCTTCAGTCGTTGCAATTTTCGCTCAACATGTATTTGATTCAGACTCTAATTTATGGAAAAAAACGATAAGAAAATGGTGGTAGGTGGCGGTCTCGCTTCTATGCGAAGTACGTATACATAAATCATATTTCAATGCTCTACACCCATCTACATGGTCAAATTTGGAATAATTGTCATCAAGTCAAGATCAATAAACAATGAGTCCCACATTTAAGGACATGCCAAAATGTTATCCCGGAACGCTCTCGTCAGCCTTAACTAACTGTTACAATTTGAAAACCCTGAAAAATCTAAGGAAAAACAGACAAATATGAATCCTGTTTTAGTAAAAATCACTTACATCGATCATTATGTATCTACTTAATACTTGACTTTTTTCACGGAAAAACACTGAATCTCTACTCTTAGACTTAAAACGGTTTTGAATTCAAAATGTTTATGCTAGTTTTTTATTTAGAACCTCATTAATCTATGTAGAAGTCGAATATTTTATAGCGCTTCGCTATGAAATAGTAACATGGAACCCGGAATTTCTTAAGTACTACTTCCCAGTAAATACCTTCGCCTGAAACTTATCACATAAAGACTTAAGTTCTTGCAGATACTATTTTGGTAAAGTACAATATGCAATTGGAAAAAATCATTTGTAAATACACATTTATTATGTGCGTATAAATCTAATGGTTCATTCAAAACTTTCGCATGAGTGACAGAATTCCCCTGTACTAAAATGTTACTAGATCAATAAAATGACTATTATATAAAAAGTGATTACATACTTTACCATTATGCATACCCTTAAACTTATGTTGCATTTACATGTTCCCTCATTTAAAATCGTATCGTCGTACGAATCGTAACTATGTCCCCCTATGTCATGGGTAAGAAAGCGTCCTATCCGAAACTAGCCTACTACTTTAGTGGAACTAGAATGGATTTAAATTAAAAAAGCCGATCATGAGTGAAATTTACGTACTAAGGGTTCCGGACATTCTTGTATGAAAAAAGTGTAAGTCGCAAAAACAAAAGATGATAGAAAACTTTAACTATATTCGGATTATTCATTAAAAGGTTCTATTAGACCTTGACAGGCGGAGAACAACGTGTTCCTATACGGGCTTACCCTATTGAAGTACGGAACCCTAAAAATAAATAATGTGGCTCTAGGAGACATGGAAGTGCATTTTTGAAACACTACTAACAATCACATAGGAGACCCTGCAGTTAATTAGATCAACTCAGTCAAGAGTTAGAATAGAAGACAATACATATAAAAGTGAAAGACGTCTAGGCTATACCTTATGGTCTGGCACGCAAGAACTAACTAAATACATAAATGGTTTAACACGGCCGCTCCTTGGCGGCCAGGTTGGTCGTATAAGGTAATTTTTTAAAGGATCAAGAGACATTTTGCGCTTACTTATGAGTGTAGTATAAGTAGTGTCATTCGTTCCAATAAGCGCGACTGGGCGGGTTCACCAAGCATCAGTTAAAACTACAATCGTACATAAAATACAACAACCATCATTATCATCATCGTAACGCCTTCACGTCTCGATCGGACGACTCGGGCTAAATCATCAAGTTATCTAAAACTAAACTTGATTTTCTATTAAACTGCTGGTTTGCGAATACCTTCTAAAATTATCACCACACAAACATGTTAACAACAACTATGAACATGTCCTATTAAAGTGGAGTAAATTAGATACGTGTTGTAAAATTAAAGGAACTTTCACACTACATATTAAACGATTCGGTTCGTCAGAGAGATAATGAGCGTCGAACCCGCTAAACGCACTAGCAGAAAAGTTGACCAAAAACGTCAATTTCTCAAGAAAAATGGCACACTCATATCTAAAGCATTCGTAAACGAGCAATATCTAGCTGCCACCCAGTCGCGCCGGCGTATCGAAGCTTATAGTTGGCTCCTGTTTAATTATATACAAACGGGACTAACGCGCAGTCAGGTAAAGTTACAAATGCATAGCTACTTACTTGCAATGTATATAGTCAAATCACACTACTGTTTAATAAATAGCCAGGTTGTGACTACTATAATATACGGTAGTAGCTATTGCTAACTAACCGTTTGATATAGTATGTATGATATCAAATTGATATCAGACTGAATAAGTTACTCTTGTAAAACTTCGTATTGTACTAACCTAATGACACATTGAATCCCGTCTGCACATGTTAAAAGGGAAGGAACGTGACGTAACCTTCACAGTTCAGTCGGGCATCCGGCCGATGTCGGCGAGATGCATTTGTAGTCAGGAGCCCCGCTCCAGCCACTCCTCGGCGTTGGTCAGAGCGCTTCGGATCTCGCATTCGGAGGTGGCAGTAGTGGTGATGGACACCTGGTCGATGGCTTCGAGGGTGCGGGAGACGGCCATCATGCGCTTGAGCAGGTTCTTTGTTGATAGGATCAGGACCTGGAAAGTAATGGTTGGGGTAATGTAATGTCACAGGTCGACACGTCATAGCGGCAGAACCTATCGTCATGTTATGTATTAGTGTATGTTTGCTTTAATTTTTTCTTGTAACTTTATGATCAATCAATAAATGTTTTCTTTACTTCTTTCTTCTTTATTTACCCAATTATCAGCTAAATTAAAATAAATTCTTAAATCCGTTACCCCAAAGCTCATATCAGAGTAAGATTAATGTAAGCAATTTTGTAAATAAGAATTTCAAAAGAAGTGTGTAAATTCTAGATATATTTTTTCTACCGTTTTGCTAAATTGCTTTTTTCCGTCGTATATGAAAAATCATTTGAAACACATAATGATGATAGTTGGTATTTAAACTTCATTTCCAAAGCAGTGAAGTGAAAATGAAAACAATTGCGAATCCGATAGTACCGATCCGCAAGTACCGATAGTGTAAAAAATCAAGTCTAGTACTAGTACAGCGGCATTAGAAATACAACATCTGTGAACATTTTAACTGTCCAGCAATTGCCGTTCTAGAGCTATCTCTATTTACTGTGTGTTTCTATGTGGCTGTGTAAATACGTACTACACCAGGCTGTCTCTATACTTTTTATTACTTTATATCGTTAATCTAATAACATTGATTTAATTTGTTACTGTAATTTTAAGCTTATGATATCACTGCTAAGGCGGAAGAGTTATATAAGTTTTAATTTAAGTTTTTAAGAGGTTAAGCCCTCCATCTACTTAGTTTACTTCATATAATATATGTAATATAGAAGAATAGGAACATCTGAAAAACAGCATTATCTGGTTTACTAGATAAGCCATGCTGAGATGTTTCCTTTTGCTCACCTTCATTTTAGTATTGTAAGACAGTATGTACAATTTATGAAGCAATAAACTTTTTTTATTTTTATTTTATTTATTTTTTATACACAGCCTAGTAACAGACGTCCGTCATTACAGAATTACGGACAGCGAAGTAACCAATTTGACTCTTCGGTTTAACCCTAAAAAAACAATTGTAATCATTGCTATATGTACCTTGATTTCGGAGCGCAGCGGCAGTATAGCGATCAACCACCACAGCCACGCCGGCCCGTCGGGGGAGTCCCACCACCCGTCGCCGTCGTCGTCGAACCGCGGGATCTCCCCGAACGCGTTCTCAATCTCGGCGCGCACGGACTTGTTCATCGCGTTGAGCCACATCAGCGACTTGTACAGGATCTGCGAGCCGAGGCAGCGGATGTCGAAGATCACCACCTCCTCCGTGGGGGTGATGTCCGTCAACGGCTGGATGCGAGCCACGTCGCAACTGGAACAATTAGGTTGTAGATGAGGATTGTCATATTTTTAATGAACAAAACGGTAGGTTTGTCGTAGTTTAAACTTAATACTGCCTACCCCTCTTGGAAAAAGTGATTTTATGTATGTATGTATGTAGACTTAATAAACCCACAGTTGGCTTTTGCTAGTGGTTCCGATAGATAGTGGGTTCTATTCATACACAGTAATGTATCTTTTTAGAGCATTTACCGATGACATAACAACTAACCGCTCTGTATAAATCGAGCGTCTTGCCGTTACACGAACCAAAAGTTGAGCAATGCTTTTGAGACATCCTTTATTATCACGTACCATTCTTAAAAAAATTATATTACATAGAAATGCTCAAGAAAAAGCTGTAACTGGACTATTATAAAATGCAATAGGTAATTTAAACACGAGTTTAGTATGATAAAGTTCCTCACCCATCCCTCACGTCGCGCTCGATCACCCTGAAGCGGGAAACGCCCACCGTGGAGAGGAATGAACGGCCGTCCTCTAAATGCACGCAGTCACAGACCTCCAGTACCTGAAACACAATACAACCTCTTTAGTATACACTAAAATAATAGCGGCATCAATCATTATCACCTAGACCTGCCGGCGTCATTGCGTTCAGTTTAGGGCGTGGCTGGCTATTCACATCTTGAAACGATAGAACTTCTTAAAAATATTTTTTAGAGTCTACACGCGATGAAAAGAGTAACTATGGATTTGCTACTCTTTTCATCGCGTGTAGACCCATAATAAATATAATGTCACCCGTAAGTCGAACATCGTAGGTGGACGTCTTTTGGTGGACAGCACCACAGGATTGTTGTCAGGACGCTATGGTGTACATATGTGTAGAAAAAAGGGCTGACAATGATAATGATGATGGTGTACATCATTATCATTGTCAGCCCTTTTTTATATCCCACTACCGGGTAAAGGCCTCCTCCGTAGAGCGTCGATGGTCGAGTGGTTAAAGGTCGTTGCTTGCCATGCGAGAGGTCGCCAGTTCAAACCCCACCATGTACCACTGTATTTTTCAAATTTGCTTATCATATGTACGATTATTCGACGCTTTAATGGTAAAGGAAAACATCGTGAAGAAACCTGCACACCTACGAATCAATTCTAAAGTTGTGTAGTCAACCAACCCGCACTTAGCCAGCGTGGTTGACTAAGGTCTTATCGCCATAGTTTACAGTAGGCCCGTGCCCCAGCAGTGGGGACGTATACGGGCTGATGATGATGATTTAGTACGCCATGCACTCCGGTCCTACGCCAGTCTCACTCAAAGACCTCCCGATACACCATAACTTATATAAAACAAGGTTGTCTCACCGTTCCGTAGTCCGAGTAGTTCCGGTCGCGCTCGTAGGCCACCATGCCGAACTTGCGGGAGCCAGACTCCAGCACGCGCCGGATCATTAGCCAGTAGCGCGGGTCGAATATGAACAGCGGACAGGGGATTCTGACAAACAAACATACAACTAATTTTTAAAAAATGCCGTTTAAATGCGTTCCGAACGAAGGGTTCTCGTACTAAGTAATAATATTGTAAAAAATCACGTTTGTTACGTATGATTGTAAGCTTTCGCGCTTCATTACACTAAATATTAGTCTTTATGGGTCTACATATAGTATCTGCTACTCCCAATATCGCGTGTAGACCCATAAAGACTAATATTTAGAATCACGATTGTTGTTTCGGAGCCCCCATTAAATGATTTTTATTTTATGGATAAGTTGTTATATCGGGAATAGAAATACATCATTTGTTAGTATATTTCAACAGTCTAGCTATCATCTTTCTTGAAATACAGTCTGGTGGCAATTAGTAATCAGTTTACCCTTTTGGTACGAAACCATTAAACCAGTGAAATATCTGACCGAGACCTTGATGCCGCGATTAGTGCTTATAGGGATCCAACTTATAGCTCCGATCGCTGGCTAAGTTTTTTGCTCAAATACTAATACCGTTCTACCAAATCGAGCCATTCTACCCATTGTAAATTAAATTCAAACACTTTTACAGCGTGTTCACACCTAGCAATTGTTGGGCGATTTCGATCGCGGCGATATCGCCGCGATTACGCCGCGATCTCGCTGCGATTTCGCAGCGGTTACGCCTCATCCAACCTACCCGCTTAGCGCATGCGCTGCATTCTACAGCGCAAGTCCGTTCATGTTGGAAATATGAACGCAGCACGCGGCGAAATTATTTAATCGCGTTTAAAAAATCGTTAGGTGTGAACAGGCACTTACTATATAGGTAGTAGTAATTATGTTATTGAGTGATTTCATTAATTTTTTTTTTGTTTATGTAAACGATTAATATGTTTTTATAATCACCATTTTAAATAATACCTGTGTGGTATTAATCCAATTAGAACACAAGATTTACAAAATAAGAAAGCTACTCATTAACTTAAACGTCACGACATCAAACTACGTATTACGCTTTTCAATTGTTTTTTTGTCAAAAATGTATTACTGATGATCAATTACATAATGCAAGCTTGGCTCGTGACGCTCATGTAAATAAGTCGTATGAATTAAGTGAGTACCTAAACGATAGGAATTTTTTCCCAAGGCTGAGTGAAATTCAATACTGTTTATAGGTACAGTTGGTATATAACACCGATTGCAAAATTTCCAGATAAAGCCAACTACTGTTATGCAACGATGAAAAATACACCAAGGGCATCGTTATTTTATTTATTCATATCGGAGAGTGTTTCGATAACACTGCGCCCAATATTTACAAAATCTATTAATATATTACACGTGCACTATTACGTTATTTATAGACGGTTGCGTTTTCCGTTTGTTTGTGACTCGCTATTTCTGTTTATGAAACACGCTTTGTTATCAAACATGATTAATTGGCAACACTATATATTTATCGTTGCGATCTTTCCGATAGAATGTCAATTACGAGCTTACAAAGGAACATTATGTTTGTTTGTATGCCATTTGTATTTGCGTACCAAATTGAAGTCTGTTAATTAATGGCTGCAACGCGCTGAGAAAGTTGCAATGCTACGTTGCTAATATTATAATAATAACTTAGTATGCGACTATATTAAAGATAATTGTATTGTATTGTTTTTGATTTTTAGTAGAAGATTAAAATGCAATAAGCGACCACAATAACTAAATTTTATCACCAACTTCTGATTCACACCCTTTAATGTTTTTTAATGTATATGTAAACAAAGGTAATCTGGCAGAGATCGCTAAAAGCGATATGAACACGAAATTCCAATTAGCATATTGTACTACCTATTTTGTATTGTAAATTACCTCAGTAGTATTATCTTGTAAGTGTACCTAATATATCTGATGGCGAGAACTGTCTCAAATCAGCTATATAATTAAGTAAAAGTTAGCGAACATACCCACAGATTAGATGAAAAAGTTACTTTTGTACAATATAAAGTTGTAAAATATACTTACGAAGGATAGGCGACGGTGCAGACGAAGATCGGGATCACGTCCGGGTCGGGCGGCAGCGGCGGTTTCGACGCGTCGATCGACTCCAGCGCAGCCGACACAAACTCCGTCTCGCGCACCTGCAACCATATATACAAGTAAGTATATTACTATTTCTTTTCGAAAGCTTTACTTCAATGCAGGGATAGCAATAGAAGTATACCTGCATGTGTGGATACAGAACGGTTCTGGCATTTGTGCCAAAACCGCTTTAGGACAGTCCCGAACTTACGCATTCGGAACTTCTTTTAAAATATAAAGAGTTCAGGCTGACTATCAACCGGTACGGAGGAAAGGAGAAACTTTTAGCAAGAGGTTTTCACTAAATTTCGGTTGCTCCTATCCTATTGATTACTATTTCTTAGTTTATCCGCTACGCAACCTCGGTCCTCTCCGGTGGACAGACAGCCTAAGAAGTATTTCACTGAGCTTTTAATGATAACGGTGAGATCGTAGTCCTCCTGTAGTCCAGGGCGTGCGTACACTTACAGCAGTTGAGAGCCATCCGCTCCCCCGCAAGTCCGGCTACGTCGTCTACGACGGCTACGACGGCTACGTCGGCTACGTCTGTCGGCTACGAGGCTACTCCAAGCCACCAGAGTATGTTAGTTAGGAAAAAGAAACTTACAGCGGTGAGGACGAAGTCCGTAGGCAGAGCGCATACGCCTTCCGGTAGTCCAGGGCGTGCGTACACTTACTGCGGTTGAGACCCATCCGCTCCCCCGCAAGTCCGGCTACGTCGGCTACGACGGCTACGACTGTCGGCTACGAGGCCACTCCAAACTACCGTAGTATGTTAGTGAGGAAAAAGAAACTTACAGCGGTGAGGTCGAAGTCCTCCAGCGGGCGCAGGCAGAGCGCGCACGCCTTCCGGTAGTCCAGGGCGCGTTCGATGCACGTCCGGCAGTAAGTATGGCCGCAGGGCGTGGTCACGGGCCGCGTGTACGTGTGGTAGCACAGCACGCACTCCAGGTCGGCGGGGCGCAGCCAGCTGCCGGCCGCCTGGAGGCGCACGGAGCGGTACAACTCGCGCGTCACTCTGCGAGGGTCCTCATTCTTCTCTAGCAGCATTATGATCTGCAACAGAAGCAATTTGATTCTTCGCTTAAAGGTTTTTTTTCTTTTTTAAGGTTCCGTACCTTAAAGGTAAAAACGGGACCCTATTACTAAGCCTCCGCCGTCCGTCTGTCTCCAAGCTGTATCTCATATACCGTGATAGCTAGAAAGCTGTATTACCGTCTCCGCTTTAACAACAAATACTAAAAATTTTAAAAGATAAAATATTGAGGGGGTCCCAATACAATAAACGTGTTTATTTTACTTTTTTTTTTTAAATTGTACGAGTTCAACGTTCCCCTTGAACCGTATTTGTTGAAGGGAAAGTAATACATAAGAATGCGAGGATGATTGCCAAAATCATCACAAAAGTAAATGGGCTTGGCTCTACATTTACCCTTCTAGTCTAATTTAAGAGCTTTGCTCTTGTCGGTGGAACAATTCCTATTCTTCTCCTAGAATCCGTGATGTGTTCGACAAAAAATTACGTAGACTCGTTAGCAAATTTAAGAGTTACGGATCATCTTATGTTACCCCCTTTTTGTGAATCCCCTGTGAGCAACATTATCCGTTTTAATAATTTTCTCTTTTTTTTATAAGTATACATTTTTTTATTGTAAAGGTGACACCCACATTGCGAAGAAACAAATCGCAACGAGTTGTAAACAAAACTTGTATTCACTCATTTCAAAACACGAAATCCTTATTTTGATTAAAAACGCAAGGTTATCGAGAGGTTATATCGATATAAAAGATTACTAAAGGACATCCTTCATCACGTGCGAACGTCTTCAGAGGCAAACAAATTACACGCGGTCAAAAGTACATAGTGTGTAACGGTTAAAATTAAATTAGGCTAGTGAACTTGCGCCCACGCATACGTCGGGCGCGCCGTCCGGAATAGAGGAGCGGGTGGGTGGCGTAGGTATAATTCCTAAAAGAGCAAATCTATCCCCGGGATGCTTTATTCATAACTAGCGGCCGCCCACGACTTCGTTCTCGTGGATATTGTTTTGGCAGCAATGATTTTATCAAATAGCCTATAATATACCTTGTTAAATTAGCTATTTCTTAGTAAAAATCCCGTAAAAAATTGTCCAGCCGTTTCGGAGATTAGCGGGAAGAAACAAACGATCAGACAAAAATGTTTGCAACTGTGTTTGTTATTGGTACCCGATAAAGATTAATTTCACTAATTTAGTAAAAAGTCGTCATTTTAATATTACGAACAGACACTTAAATTTTATTCAGTTGTATAGGTGTATAGATAAGTTCTACATTTAGATGATTCAAAAGATGAACTCATTCAGGATGTTGTTGAAATCTCAACACAAGTCGCAGGAAACGTTGGAGTATCATGATTTCTCCGAAAACTTGGTTTCAGTGAATGACATTGTGTTTTTAAAAATAGTAGAATAATTTTAATATTAAATGAGATGAGAGATTAAGCGTAGGACGGACGGATTGACGTTTTAGGCAACACTGGCAGCTTCCTGACTCCAAGCCGAGTAGTCGCTTTTCTGAGAAACTCACACAATTTTAGCCACACTTTTCGATACTCTCTGGATCTTTCGAACCCAGACACTTTGAGTTTTTATGTAACTATTAAATTGGTGTACCAATAGACCAACGAAGCCCACATCGACATTGTTAGACCGCCTTTGAATATTTGAAACAGAATACTCAAGCAAACCCTGGTACCAAGTATACCCTTTGAGTTTGGGCCCTATTAATAACAATAACGTGGTCTGGTCCTGTGTCCAGTGGACTGCGATGGGCTAATGATCATGATGGTGAAAGCAGTATACTCGTAGGTACCAACCTGTGCCAGTATAGAGCGAGCTACCCTAGCCCGAGGCACCGAGGAGGCGGCGACACGGGCCAGGTGCGGCGCGGCGTCGCGGTAGCGGCCCAGGGCTACCAGCCGGCGGGCGTACTCAAACTGCACCTGAATGCAACGTGAAAAGAAAACTGAGAACCGCCTTTTGAAGTCGGCTAAAATAACAACATTTCCTAAATTAAAACAGATAGGTTTTCTGAAACCTCTTTGAAGTTAGGATCAGTTACGAGATTACCGCAGACCAACACATAGGTACAGTTTAAACAGACATCTTTTAAAGTTAGTCAAATGTAAAACGGAACGTGAATCTTTCGTTCTCGACACTCTCAAAACAATTCTAAACTCTTTCTCGGAACGTGAAAATTTGATTTTCGAAATCCTAATAAAAATTGCTTAACCCAAACGCGAGGTGATCTCAGACATCTTGATTTTCGATTTCAATTTATTGTTTTAACATACTGAATAAAGTCCATAAATTCTAAAACTAACTTTATAGTTTACTGGAACTGTCCTAACATATCGTTTACGGACTGCATACAATGTGTGATTAAGTGGTAATTAAACGAATCAATAGGACGCATAAACTGCATATTATCACCGGATATGGGAACATAAAGAGAATGCAACCGTTGCAATCACATGCATGTTTTTATTCGTAGACCGACTGAGCGATGCAGTTTCAATCCGAGATGATTGTTGCAGAATGCGTTCCTAGAACATTGCAAACACGTTCCATACGAAATGCAATTAAAAGTTTTGTTTAAACCTATTAACAATGTTGGTAACTACAGCCTACAGTTGAAAGTTTCCTGTCCAACCCATCCAACTTTTGCAGGCAAACCAATTTCCAAATACGCACTTTGTACCCTTTTTTTGCAATACATTCCGTTGCAGTTACTAGTTAATTGCGAGTTTCGGATGCATATTTATTTATTCTAAGGCCAGTGTGAAATGTTGACTGTTTTTTTATTAATTTTTGTAATCTTTGGGTAATAGTGCGTTGGGTAGAGCCCCTGTTACTAGAGCCAATAACCACATGTTAAATCGCCTTCGGAGAAATAAAATACGTTTGAACATTGTGTATGTATGTTCTGTGATTTTATGTATCTTTTTAAGCGGTGTTGTCTATTCCATTGTTCCTAATATCCGTAACACAAGTTCTCAGTTTTCGGAATTAGAACAATGTAAATATGATTGGTGCAAGCCATCAAGACATCGTTAATATACCGCTCTTCCTTACAGTGCAATCCGTTCAAGGGTTAAACATCTCTTTTCAGGCTCTGAACAGCCAGTGTGTCGAAATTTATTTATTTTTCCTAACTGACATACGATGATTGCTTGGAGTAGCCTCTTCATCATCACTGGACTTGCTGGGGAGCGGATGGTTCGCACCCCTTAACCATACGAAATTCATTTAAATCGGTTTACATTTAATTAGTTCTGGTGGTGAATTGAGTAACTCGTACATTGTACACATACATTGTTCCGATTCCGACCAAAGTTGCTTAAACAACTGTGTAACGGGCATCAAAAACACACCGTGAAATTTTACTTTTTGTTTCACCGCAGTAAAATGATTCTATATTACTAGTACAACAGATTTGTGCAGTTATAGTATATCATTAACTATTTCTATTCTAGTCTAATTATCTAGTTTACCTGTGGCGCCATAGGCATCCGCGCGTAAGTGTCGGAGCCGTTGACTCGCGCCCTCGCCGCCCAGCGGCCGGGCCGCCGAGACCGGCGCGCGCGCACCGCCCGCTCCGACGAACACTCTAGCGGACAAAATGGACACTATCAACACAATGCCTTTACCCTTTAAACTAGTATACTATTTTGAAAACTTCATCGCTCTTGGATCTTATTTTAAGGGAATAAGGTTTAAATTATTGTGGCAATATCACCAGTTAAAGAGTTAAGTCTACGATTAATATGCTTATCTGAAGGAGCTAGTATTCATTGAAGTGGCAGTATATTCAGAGATAATACAAGTGTTGAAAGTAATATTATGATTATTGCAACTTTTATAAACCATTGAATAAAGTAATTAAAAACTGGCCAAGAATCTATTATTATAAAAACAACGACGCAAAGTGTTATTATTGGACATACTTCAATATGTCTCAATCATCTCGAATTAAGTATTGATTTTCATTTATCCTCGCCAAAGCAAATGTTAATGATCATGCCAATATATACAGGAGACCGATCAGTAAAGAGAACACATGATACACTTAAAGCGAAAGAGCTCTAGCAGAATAGCAAAGCGTTCGTTTGGTTACGGTATTTTTATTTATGTAAACAAGACTTGCTGAAAACAAGGAAAGTGTTACAACTTCAACCGCGACGTTATGGAATCACGGCTAATGTTGTCGAAAAGAGGCAATAATAATATAGTATACATCACAGTTACTGGTTATGTAATAATGTTGTTTGTCATAACGATATTGTTTAATTATTCCTAGTCAAGCTATTTTTATATTATGTTAGGTTTATCGTGTACCACCGCTTTTCAAGGAAAATTATTTAGCTTAATTTAATTTTTAAACAACATAACTATTCTCAATTAACAAGCTCCGTCCAAAAAATATACGAAGTTATATTGCTTATAGCATAAACAGCACATATAATATTCAAAAATGAGGAATTCATTTATTAACGCTCATGTTGCAGAGTATAAACTGCTAACAAACGGAATAAGTCAACAATCCTTATAATTAAATGTGTGTAGAGTGAAATTGTACTGTTTAGCATAACGTGTGTATGAAAGACAAAGCCGCGGACCGAAACAGTGCATTGTTTATTGTAATACAATAATTGCACAACGGACGGCCGGCCGCTTTCCTACCGCGGCGCCCTTGGAGCCAGGGCCGGCCGACCACTGGGATTACCTACTACTGCATTTTTTGCTCCTCTCCAACACAGACGTAATTGTGAAATAAATTCGCCATCAAAGTATTCCGTAGGTTATAAGGTATAGCATGTTGTGTTACAAAAAGACAGTTGACGTTTGAATACCTTAATTCGATTACATCAATAGCACGGCATAATTGGCCTTCGGTAGTGTGGTGAGCGTTATTGCTACATCATCTATGTACCTGCGTTGCGAAATTCACCAAATATCGCCAACGAGCGTTTGGATGAGATTAGGATCACAGAACGCCAGATTGTAAATTCAAGTTACCCTTAATGATTACTACGACAACATATATAAAATAAGTAAAAACTGGTACAGAAACCGCCGCGATTCCTTTACGGATAGGCGTGAGCGACGTAATGACGAAATCTTAGTAGGTTGAAATCGACCTAGCTGACTCTATACTCTTGTTGTAATGACTTGAGGCACCGCAGGCTTAGCTTAGTGTACAATGCGATTTATTTGCGTGAAAAGATGAGTTGTTTTCCACTTATATCAACAAAATACTCATTAAGTAAGTACAGAAATCCTAACGCATTCCACGTATGAAATATCACACGAACAAAATATACGTGTACTTATTAGGATTGATATCAAAATACCAACTATCGTGAGTCACAATGATTTATAATGAGATGTTAATACAGACTTAACTCTAAAGTTGCTGGCTAGCAAAGCAACTGAAATCAATGATATGTATGAATATGACGTGTACTTTTTTATAGGATGTGAAAAAGGCACACCATTGTTTGCAAATAGTTACAGCTAAATAAAAAACCACTTGAGCCTATAAAAAATGTGTTCATTTAGGGATCCAATTCTGAAACTAATACACTTATTATTCGGCGAATATTGACAAAGAATCCCAATGAGTCTCTGACATTTGTACGCGGTGCTACATAATACAGAGTTACATAACTCAGAATGAAGTCAGAGTGTGCGTTAGGTTATGTAATGCGCGGTGCAGAGCAGGAGCGCGCGGCGGGCCCATTGAGGCGTGATCGTAACCTTCACCGCGAATCGATAGAGGCCTATGCGATCAACCGATGTACTCGCAGAGCGAGCCACCCGGGTCCGCCCGCCTTGGGTAAACAAACATTCATGTTTTGCGCATGAACTTGAAATCTTTATAGGGTCTTTACCACACAGAATCCGTTAGATAAAAGGTATATGAGTACTGACGGCGGGAAGACTTTGTTTTATAGGATGTTAAAATCTAATCTTTTACGAAAATAAATATTTTTAACAAGGAAAAGAGAAAATTGTCATTCATTCATGGAACATATTTTATATTATTTCATCAATATTATAATTCTCAAGTATTATTTTTAACTTTTTTATGAATACAATATGATGTTTTCAAAAAAACTGCACTCTTACTTAATAATGTTCTAATATATTAATTTCAGCATTTTAAGATCTAGAACGTCTTATAGAACTTCTTAGTTCGGGAGCGCATCTTAGCCCGCTCACGCCCGTGCCTTGCGTGCTTGAGTCACACTATTATTCAAGTTCGCTATAGACGGTTGACAACGACCTAAGGCTTTCATGATCAACCAAGTACCCCAAATGAGGTAAGTACTGTTGCAAAACCCCGAACACTTGTTTACTTTTTCCCCACAATGAAGTTGGACAAACAAAAAGAAGCACTAGTTAGCTAAAAGTGTATTTTCCAGACCCGATGCCATTATACTCGGGGTATTATGTTTTACGGAAACCGGCTAGCGCAATCCATTGTATAATGGAACAAAGGTACGTATAAAAATAAAAAAAAAACTATCAAGGTCGTGGAAAACGGGAAACTAAATGCTTCAACAATGATGAAACAATCAAATGGCGAACAATAAAGGTTCAGCACTTCTGACGTCGACGTTTACAAAATAAAATTATGTATTTTAACAGACTGAGTAATTGCCCCGTGAAATTAATTGTTAGTTTCTTAACGTTTTAGAGTGCTTTTAATGTATTTATATCATTTAAACGCTGGCAAGGGCAAAACGGATTACACAGACAGATCAATACGTAATACCTACATACGTTTCTTGTTGTAGGGATGCCATAACCGTGACATTTACAGCGCATTTAACAGGTGATCTAATTCGATAGTCCGAACTGCTTTATATATTAATATGCGAAGTGTTGCAACCGAATGACAGGTCAATGATTCATTAATGAGTAAACATGCTTTAATCTACTGATAAGAACAGGGTTGCTACATTTAACCCGAGATATAAATATATTTTTATTGCAATCGGCGTTACGTAAATGTTTTCTTCGCATACACGAGTAAGTGCATAGATTAATGTGAAATTAATCACAAAATGTATTTATCACGTGGCCTGACTGTTCATTTTTAAATAAATAAAATCGTCTCATATGTTTACTATTTGTACTGCTGTAACATTAAAGTATTGTAATTATCTTTAAGAAGAGTCGTTGCATAACGCGCATGTTTACTAAGCTGTTTCAATTATAATCGCATAATAAAATTAATTATTTAATTACAGAGCCTTCAAGTGGAGTTTCTTAGAGGTCGCGCGCGGGCTGGCTGAGCGGTCACACGGACCACTATAAATAGTATACCGTTATAAAGGATACGCACTGTAACCCGAGACCAAAGTCCTACGGCTTGTTCTAGATTCATTGGGCCGGGCAAAGTTAAACGGGCAACCAATGATTGTTTCACGAACTAAACTGTAGCGAGTTACAAACCATTAACCATACACTCCTATAAACCGTACGACTGCAATACCGCTATTAAAACAAGCTATACGCTATTCAATACATCTTTGCAAATTCTGACCTATTATGGTTATGTATGCCACGATCTCGTTTAAAGTTACGTGATGAATCCGATGTCAATTAGATGTGTAACTACACAATGCCATACGATACATAACCAGCCTTTGTCTAAAAGAAGCCATCCGAAAACTATGTCACGACATATTCGTGGAAGGTTAACCGAGGAATGTATTCCAGTTCAGACGGAATGGGGAGAGCTTTAGTGCCGCCACGTCATTGTTTTCAAGTTGAACAAACAAAATTATGTACACGTACGTAATGAAGAAATGTTTGACGTCACACGGACACATCATGAAAAAGACATACAGAATGACATTAACGTCAACAAATTACGTGATCACTCAAATGGTCGACTGAACGCAAGAACAGATAGCAAAGAAACAAAAGGGTGTTTCAAAATTGCGAAAAGTTTGAGAGAGATTCACGAGTTCAACCTAATTAAAAGAGCGAATTGAATGGGTGTTGCGAAATAGGCGGTTGTACGGGCTCGCGCCGCCTCGCAGAGGTGACTCAATGAACAGCCGATGGTCCGCGCCCACTCGCTCCGAAGAATTAACGATCTCTAGCTTGAGACTTATTATCTAATTCTACTACAAAGATTATGTGAATCAGTTTCTCTGGGTACAAGACGTTACTCAAATTGACACGAACAACATGTTGGAATACACATTATTTGAACATTTTCCAACATCTTAAGGGGCTCTATCTAGACGGAAATAGTATATTGTCCTTTGTAATTTTTTACAGATTTTCTGTCTATGTACGTTGAAGAAAAAAATATCATTATTATTATGATTGGTACATTATATCTACCTTAATTGTTTAGCAGTCATCATCATTGCACGATTCCACAACAAATAACATAATATATTATTATGTACTTATTGCGTCTAGCTAGTAAGCATCGTGTGTGTAGAAAACTATTAGGAACTCGTAATTACTCTTTTTATTTTATTCGTACTTAGTAACTGGTAACTAATAAAATTGAAACTGTCATTTGATTGGTTCTTAAAAATCACGCTCATATTATGTGATCGATAAATGTAAAAAAATAACATCATGATTTGAAAAGATTCCGATGTCCAACGACCAAATCTATGAAAACAATTAAGAGTTTATAAGTTTTAATATTTTTTATAAGGTTATTATTAATTTTTCTGATAAAAAAGATATTAACGGTATGATTGAACGGTGAATCCATCGAGCGCTCCGTTTGCGCGCGCGTCGCGCGCACCGACCTATATTCCGTCGGTAACGTAACCTGCGACCCAGCGCTCTCGGTTGCACCGACAATGTACTTACATAACCGCAATGTAACAAACAAACGGCCGATTTACATAATAGCCTTGTCGATGCGCGATTATACCCGCTAACGCCCACGAGACCGGCGACAAGCCGTTATGTATTTTATACTATAATTATTATTTAAGTCGCCAACGTTCGGAGACGATCAATCTGACGATTGACAGAACTAGTCTTAGGCAGACCCATCTTTAATACGTATATATGTATCCGGTTTAAAAAAGTTGATTCATTACATTACATTAATAAATAATCAGTGAAGATTTTTTATCTATTTACAAATAAACAAAGTTCAGTGAACACATTCATACACGTGGCACGCATGTCGATAAAAATAAACATTTAATTAGAAAAGAGTGCCAACAATTCAAAAATGCACAACATATAACAATCGCTCAGCATGATGAGTGAAATAATTGCTTTCATTAACTTCTTATCTGCATCGATACAATAAAATTAACAATTTGAAAAAATGTTTTATCTGAACAGCTGGATAAGTAGTTAGTTCAAGCTCATATAAGTGACATAACCAAAATCGCAAGCACTTATAGTAATGAGTTAAATAGCAACAAAGACACGATTACGAGAGCATTATGATATCATTAATGGCATTACACGGGTACACTCAAACGCATTAATATTAATGAATGTTGACAAATTAACACATGTCATCCAATTATATAATTCTATCTGGACACAACAAAATGCACATGCAGGTAACACATAAATGGTCATGATTGATAATGCGAAAGCGAGGGAGAATCCGTTGAAATAACATCCATTCGCACAATTACCACTTAGTCAGTACTGAAAACATTAATATATCTTCGTGAATTCCTTATGCAAACAAAACAACAACAATGGTTCATGATTCTTCGCCCTATATATGTATGGAAAATAGTATGAATAATACTGTGATTACGTGAACTCACCTAGTTGGACGGCTGGGGAAGTGGACGCCTTTTCGTCTTGCGAATCGGAATTCCGCTCTTGACATGAACTCCCACTGTCACAAAAAAAAACATTTTTAATATAATATGAAAATACTTCTCGGTCGTTCATAAGTAAAAAATATATATTTAATAGATTTTTAGTTAGTAAAAAAAAATGCTGACAGAAATAAGGGCTTATGATAACATTTCAATTATTAGTTGGCTCCTAAAAATATCTCATTTCAGGTCAACTTTTATATGCTTAACCTATCTAAAATATAAAGAATGCAAGCAAAAGGGCCTGATAAGAACGATTCGCATGTTATAAATAGAGATGTAATTGTAATTACCTCGGAGCCGAGACGCTGGGCAGCATTTTCCCTATCAGGTATTGGATGACAGTGTTGACATGAAGATCTTTGGGCGCCAGGGCACCGCAGGGGCATTCGCCACTACTTTCGATACACCTGAGAAACATTTACTTGTTTGAATAAACAAAATAGGACTTTGCTTTGTGATTAGGAAATATACTTCAAACAATCATGGTTACATTATGAGGACACGAAGTGTCTCCGATATTTACTATGTTTTGTTTTGACTTCCCGATATTTTGGCACGGTTACAAGTGTTGGTTACAATCACGTCTAACGGGAACCTGATACAAAAACAATACATGGTAAATATACCGGAGTTATAAAATTTTGTAACATGATAGAATATTCGTTAAATAAAAAATGTTAAAGACCAATAGGACTGAGATCCACAAAATGTCCTAACGTGGTCGGGATATTTTTTAAACATACCTAGTGCATCTTGTGTGACCGCAGGGGCCGGTGACGGGCAGCACCGGGAACAGGTTGCAGCTGAGGCAAAACAGCGCTTTCTCATTGAGGGTCTTGTTGTTGCGAGCGTGCTTGATCACGCTGTTGGCCACCTGCTTCGCCTTGAACGTCGGCGTGGGCAGCGCCGGCAGCGCCGCCTGCTCCCAGTTGCCAGACACCTGGGACGACAGCGTCAACATCTTCAGCGACTTGTTCAAGGCTGTCTGATTCGCGCTACCACTCTCCTCCTTCGGACGACTAGAATAACTCCCCTTCAACTCCGTCTCCTCTTCCGACTCATCCGTCTCCTCCGGATCTTCGTCCGCCACTATGTCGTAATCGACAATATTTATATTATACCCTGGTATGTATTGACTAGTTACAATGATATTTGTATGCGGCGCAATTTCTGGTTGTTCGTCACTCGAACTAGATTGATCCTGCAGCGAAGACATATTGTTTGAATTAAAACCGGTCTCATTGTCATCAGTTTGCAATTGGACATCAGAAGTTATCACTATTTCTGGTTCGTCCGCTTGCTGCCAGTGGCTTTGTCTTACGGGTCTTCTCCGTTCGTGGCTGGGGATCCTTTGATTGCCCGGTGCCTCGCTAAGAATCCTCACTTCATTGGTATGGTCTTCGAGCTGTATGGAGGTTTGGTAGGATGCCATGGGAGTTTGGCGCTTAGTAGCTCTGGCTTGAGTTTCCTCTGATATATTGGATCGCTGGTCGGGCGCCTCCTCCTCCTGCAGGGATGGCAAGATGGGCCGGTATCTATGCATTCTTTCGCTTAGGCTCGACAGTCGGTACGGATGCTGTATTCTTCGGTACATTCTCTGGTAGGTTCTCCGCGGCGAACTCCGCGGTTCCAATGGCATCTGAAGCGGTTGCTGGTACTCTGGCAGCGGACACGTGATGGGCGGCGTCAGGGTTAGGAAGCAGCTGGAGAGCACGCACGAGGAGCCCAGAGGCTGCGAGCTGGAGCCGTGCGGCGAGGGGCGCGAGGCCACTACCTGCGGACAAAGGACACGCAACACTATTACATATGGGCAATACAAAATAAGTTAAATAATTGAAATAAAAAAATACATGTTTATACAAAACCTTAACGTGAAGGTCTTGGCCAAATAAATCTTAACATTCTTAAGATGCAACAGTTTCAGGCTATCCACCTAAAATAGAACTTATATGTTTGTAAATGACATACACATGACACAAACTTTCCCGAGATTGACTTGAATAATCAGGGCATTGTCTTGTTATTATTTGTTTAGCTATTCAATAGCGTGTCGCACGGGTTAATAACCAGCCGATTGCACCGACGCAGCCAATACGGGGTGCGGTTGTCGCCCGAGCTCATTAGGCTCTCGGGAATTTGCATCGATGCATCCGAATCGAAGCAGGAGCGATATAGACGCCATATCAAAATTCTGTCTAGTTATCTCTTTCATGCCAGACATGTACGAATCGATGCGAAAAACGTATCGAACGTAGACCTTTCCAATGGCCTAGGTAACAAAGAACTTTAAAATTATTGTTGTGTTCATAATTATTGATTATCCAATGTTGTTTAATAAATTGTATCATAAGACGAGTCCTGCTGAAAACCGCACGTCGTATATAGACTAGTTGCATATAACTGCACTTAGTAGTGGTCACGACAACAAAGGCTTAACATTACGTATTTCGATATTACACGTACCTGAATGGTGTGTCGTACAAAGTGTGTAAGGGAGCGTATTGACTGGCGAACGGTTGCCGGTTGCGATATCAGCAGTGGGTAGAATGTGAACTTGGCCTAGTGAACGCGCCAACCGGTTGAGAGGCGCGGCGGAGCGCGGCGCGGTGCGGTCGTCCGGGCGCCGCGGCGGGTGGTGCGGCACTGCGCGCCCGGCCAGACGCCGGCCAGACACACCACTACACCACATACCCCGTGAAACTTCAGACTCCCGATAACGACGCTTAATACAGCCCGCAAACTTAACGCAACAATGCCATTCATCGAGCTTTTACTTTCAGCTACTAATGCAAACCTTACAACTGGGAAAGTTAATCATGAACAGTTTTGATTTCTACATATGTAATAATAATAACAAACGAGGTATAAGTTTTTCTCTATTCTTGTTTTTATAATAGGCTAACAAGATGACTTCACTCCACCTGATGGTAACCGGCTGCTTGAAGAGCCCGGTATCATAGAAGGGAGGGAAAACATGAGCTGGAAGGGCATTCCATTCCTTATTGACATCCATTTTTTTTCCATTCATGGAACTTGTAGTACTAGACAGCCACATATACCTAAAGACCATTACTAAAGTCGGTAATATTAAAATGAAAGACCTACTAACATATTAGTCATTTCAAAATAAAATCAGACGTTATTATTATGATAAAAAGTTCGGATTACTAATATACTGTTAAATATTATAAGTTGCCATTACTTACTATTATAAATAATTTATTTACCCAAATTATTGAATGATATCATAATAATTGATCAATTTGTAAAAAAAACGTCACAGGGCCACGTCATAAAGAGCTGCAAACTAATCATTGAATCATTGACGAGCCGATGTTGGCTCAACGATTATGCCGGTCGCATAACACGAAAGGTCACAATCACATGAATTCTTAATACTAAACGAGTTAATTCGAAAAACAATATTTACCACGGGCATTACGTTTGTTTATTTTCATCGAGGCACACAATGCAAGTCAACATGTTTGAAAGTCACTCTGCAATATTAAATATTTTTTGTTGATGTAGTAGGCAGATGATACCTCGCTATAGAGAATAACTTCTTTACACGTAGCAGGTATCAGAAAGATTCTGCAAATCGAGAATATATTGGACAAATTGAGTATATTGGAAAATATTACTCCACTTTACATTAAATACATATGGTGAATAGCCATTTAACGGAAATTCAGTATACGGATATCATAGATGAATGTAGATACTAGGTTCATAATGCTGATATTGAAAGTTTTGTATTTTGCACAGTATGCAAAATAATAAACACATACCTATTACGTGCTCAGAAACGGTTGTAAACTGAGGTTTTAAATAACGGTGTCCATTGGCTTCTAAATATCCTTTTTTAATCAAAATCTACATAATACACAAGACTAATTTCATATATATGTATTTGGTTGGGAGTTCTCCCAGTTATCGATATCAAGGAGTTAGTTATTTTGTCAAAGTTACTCAAAAACAAAAATCTGTAGCCAGGACACTGAACAATGATATAATCTGTTTGAGGCTCGTTATATTTGACAAAATGTATTTCTACTCCATTGTGGATTACATTAGAGCAAATTATCAACAAAATATAAACACATAATACGGCAAGATAATTTTGCATACAGTCTGCACAGTTTATGTGTATTAAAATTGTCACTTGTCATGTGTATGAATGATAATAACGATAAAGAATGGGTGAGTGAACCCTGTTAGCACAGTACTTACAAGCAAAGTACGAAGACCTAATGTTCTAATAGATAGCGTAATCACGTTGTATCGTAACCGAGTAAAATTAGCAAGATATCTTTTTCAAGAGCAGGGCTGTGTTATGTAAATACAATACCCAATATAGCATGGCGACACGACTTTATAATACCGCAACTTCGTAATTGTCCCCAGCAGAATGTATATGTCGTTGACTTTACCCGACAGAGCGACTTATAAATTGTTATTTACATACGTACCTATATGCTAATGGGTTTCATCGGCTTCGACCTTATGTAAGTTAATAAACTCATGAATTCAAGAGCTCATTCTCTTACATACTAGTCTACAATTTACAAATACAATTACAACGTGCAACCTTAAGTTATAAAAAATAAATATTAATCACTAGTTGGCCCGAAAAAGAAGAGGGCTGTTTTTAGGGTTTTCCCGGCAATTATTCGATTTTTTTCCGTAAGAACCATCCTTGGACTTCAACGGACATTTAAAAAAAAGAATTAGCCAAATTGGTCCAGGCGTTGTTGAGTTATGCGCTTACCAACACATTTTGCGATTCATTTTTATATTATAGAAGATTATTCGTGGAAGTAATCACTACAAAAACACGATATAAAATTTTGATTCCATACTGGAATAAAGAAAATCATCACCAATCAACCAGTAAGTAAAATAAAACTAAAGTAGAAATAAAATATTATCAAGCGAATGATATACAGATGTAGTCTTGATATTTTTAATTTTTGAACAGAAAATAAAACGTTATAGAAGGACCATCATTGATATTGTACAATAAAATTGGCCAATAAGAGTTGCTTCACTTCACAAAATAACCTCGAAACGCATTGGGTAGTTTTGCGGTCATTACGCGAGTAAATTACCAGTCTGACTGCCATAACTCTGTGAAAATCCATTCAGGTATTTTCAGAACCTAGATACAGCGACAAAACGAGTATTTTTAACACTTATCCCTGTTAGAACCATCGTATTTCGCTTTCAACGAACGTTTAGTTTATTTCTAGATGTAGCTATGTATTTAATTTATGAGTAGGAATACAACTGTACACGAACACACATACTAGAGTTATCTAGGCACCCCCCATTGAAAAACGATAACAGGAACACGAGATATCCGTGTGTGTGCGTGACACGCAAATTTATGGTTTCTCGATGGACCAAAACCGAGTTGGCCTTAATGAACAAAGTTGACTATAGTAATAATAAGGTACGCACCACCCTAACACATAAAACAATAGGACAAGGACGAAATCATACTCTACGTATCACGTTAACATAGCAATATAATCTACTTACATGTCTAAGAGCATTCCCTGATCCGACCTCTTCAGGAGTCGTAGATGATCTCCGTGGCATTAATTCAAAACGATCTACCTGTTGAAAAACAAATATTTGTTTAACAACAATATTCAGTCTAAGCTAAGATATATATGAATGTATTTTTAAAATGTGCTCATTTCAACACTTGTTGCTATTAGAATAAAAACTATCTAATAAGTAGATGAATAGAGATGTGACGGACCTGATTTTTAATAAAGAAAATGATCAAGGGTTTCTGCATTGTTAATGGTCAATACTATGATAGTCAATAATATAATAATAAGACGGTTTATTACACACCGTTTAAACGTTTTTATTCAAACTTTTACAATGGTGACTGCTAACTAATCTCTACTTCTCCCTGGGTTGTTACTTAGATGCATATTTAAAGCAAATGACGAATTTCGTTTGAATGTATGTCGGGTACAAAAATGTGTCTCATTTACTTTGTGACGAATATACAATAACCCATTAAATAGAAATTAAAGATTACATTTTCAATTAGTTATGTAAACTGAATTTCAATGATTATTATTATTCATTATTTTCACTTTACACATTCTTTGACGATTTCTTATTATTACTACTTTTTCGTTTCAGGTTTTCGATAAAATATGATAGCTAGCTAAATACATATTATTATGCATATATATCATGCATATACATATTATTTATGCATGTTATAATTTATAACACATTACTAAAACGGCACGAACAACAAATATTTGTCATTATCTCGCTATGTTATCCCCCGTCTGTGAGGTAGCGGTAAACACGTAATTTATAGGGCAGTAAACCCTAGAATCCGGAGTGAAACTCGACCTCCAGACATGTACCCATAATAAATATATTTGAGATAATGAAAATCTACATTATTTCATGTACGATTTCTACCTATTTCTTTATGTAATTTCGTTGTATGATTTGAATGCTGTTATTAGTAACATTGTTATAGTTTGCATTCTAAGCTAACTTTCTGGAATTAATAAGCTTAACTGAAGAAAAGCCTCACTCGTTTCAAGCAACAAAAGGATTAAAGCATGGATTTGCTTTTGTAAATCATTGAATTGTAGCAAGTTTAAAGTAGAAGCGTGATGTTGCCGCACGTATGTCCACGTGATTAGAAGACTGAGGATTTGGTTGGGGCCTTATAATAATACAAATAATGACACAAAATGTGACCTTATTGTATGGAGCACAAAGGTTTGTTGCCGTTCCCTCAACCTGAGATAATGAGAACATACTTTATAGATCGAAAAGTGACCTACACGCCCGACGGTTTGACACCAATGACTTTTACGATGTTCTCAATCGTGAGAAACGCCTTTTGTCTTCGCGCCAGACTTCCAAAGATACCTAACAATATTTGGGTAACATAATTAGACTATTTTAGTTACATAGTGTCTATTAGATCTATATTGTATGAATTTATAAGTGCAATTAGGAAACTAGGGTGAAATTATAATCAGTATCCAAATTATAATAAAATAATCAGGTGCGAAAAATATATTCACAAATATAGTCCTCCCTCCTATGATCCCGGGCTCTTCAGGCGGGGCGTGAAACGGCATTTAAGCAGGCCTTCAGGGTGAGTGCGGCTCAATATGGTCTATTGTGCCTGTCGACCTCATATTTGGATCTCACTACCGCTTACCATCAGATGGAGTGAGGTCATCTTGTTAGCCTAAATAAAAAAAACGTGTTTTTCCGTGACAGTTTCGAGTTCCTAAATGCGAATATAGTTTAAAAAACAACTTATCTGCAAAATGTTTCGTGTGTCCTGCTTTTATAGGCGTTTAGCGCATTGAACACAATATCATTGACTAGTACCCCGCTAAATTGATAAGTGGATAAGACTAAAATTTCAATTCGTATAAAAATTTACGATTATCAACGATAAGGGTGTAATGGGTTTTTAGTTGCACCTGAAAACTATATTATAGGGCTACGAAACATTCAAGTTTATTGCTAAATAAATACTATGAGAGTTGAGATCTTTGTGAATTCTCTAACAGGTGGATGCGTTTTTTTATTTCCTTGCTTGATAAAAATAGGGAACAATTAAGGCAAAGTAATTAATAAATTTTGACTTCTACTTTACAATCAAGAACTTAGCATAAAAATAATACACTACAATTACAAACACTGATTCAACCCTAAATCATATTAAATTAAGATTCTAAATAAAAAATTTCACCTGGGAATATTTTGGCTTTTCACCTACCGAACCTTAATATTTACTGGGTTTTCTTAGCATGACTGGCACATTCGTACATTTCAAATAACGAATAAATTAATTCTTAAGCTCCCTGTGGACTTTAGAATATTATCTGTTTGAAATATGATTTCAATAACAGTATTTATTATTTGCTCGCTCAAAAATCCGCAGAGCCTATTGTGATATTGGCAACTAAAGGTACCACTGAAGTTGGAGCACATAAATCATCTTGTTGCCGTGCTATTGCTTACAACGGTTCTTACGCAAAACGAAGTAAGCGGTGGCGTTACATAACGCGACCTACTGGCATACTGACTCTGTGGCTCATGCTTCGCTTGCACTGTGTACCACCTACTTACATTGCTCGGTTACCGTAATCAAAGTGTTGCAGTGCGATGCGATTATTTAAAAAGGCACACGGTTTCGTGACGTCAACTTAACGTTTGCGGCGAATGCGACGTTCAGTCGTAGCTGCATTCGTTTAGCAGTACGAATTGTAGCGAATGTTGTCCGTTCGCACGCAACGCAAATCTACGGATTGTAAATAGTTAAGAACGTGAGAGATATCTGTACGTAAAGATGATAAGATGAAATCGGGCATGAGGCATGCAATAAATTATAACGTACTTTTTATGTAATCGTGCTTTTTCTGTGGTACTTTATCTGAATGGTATTTTGTTATATTTTAACACATACCTTGATTTTGAATATACCCAATCTACGGCAAAAATGAGTTTTGCCTCGAATAGTGAATTTAAAAGGCAGTATTATTATCTTGCGATCTGAGGCAATATTCATTGACATAAGTTATGAAAAACAAAGTAGGTAATAATATAAAACAGATTAGCGCAAATGCAGATCGAGATTTAGTTAACAACGAAACATCCAGATAATCAATATTATTTTGGTCAATTTCTTCGTTGAAATCGTTTGTGTTTAAACGATAATAATAAGTCCTCAGAGACGCCTTTGATTTTGTGGAGGAGACATTGGGTTCGGAGAAATTAAATGTCGCAAAAGGGTGAGCGATAGACTGTCAGTGCCAGCATGAAACTCAATAATTCACGCGGATAGAACCGAATCTTATCATAACGGACACGTAATCTATCTATTTTGTATAAACACTATGGATCTTCGTAGGACTTTGATGTTTACGGAAGAATGTTTCTTAAATAGTAGCAAAATTGGCATCTAGTCAATTTCGTACTAATAAAGTCCGCCAGCTAGCATTAAAACGTTATAGAGACGAAATTACGTTTTTAAGGTCAATAGTCTAGCTTCCTAGTCTCAATATACAAGCATTTTAAATATTTCGATCAAAATTCATTGAGGTGTTATTAAACAGGTGGTAGCCCTATTTGTGGGTCGAAAGTTATCACTTCATTAACATTTTGTTACAGTATGAATCATGTGTGTCAAAAGAAGGTGATTCTTTGGTTTAAAAAAAAATACCTACCAAAGTATACCTATCAAGGAATTATATGTTAAAAGTATGCTTAGTAGCTATAATAAAAGATTAACTTTTAGTCAACATAGATACAAAATATGAAAAGTTCAGATCCACTCATGGGAATTATATAGTTAAATTAAGCCTGAAGGGCTTACTTACTCTCTCAAAATTTTAAGTATAAAAAGAAATATTCTCACTTGTATTTTGGTGGATGAGGCCAAATAACACCACAGATTTGTTTTGGACACATACCATAAGTAGCATTTTTCCAAAAATATTACAATACACAAAAAATTGGTATCCTCTTATATAAATTCCACACTGTACTATGCAATTGTGAAAAGACCAACTCATCATCATTCTCCTGCCCTTGTCCCACGCTGATCAACTGAATATTTATCAATTCTTTACTGAAGTTCAATTTTTAAGATAGGTCATTTTTTAGGTATGTATTGACAGATCAATTTAATCAGTATTTATTGACAGATCAATTTAATCAGTATTTAGATAAGAACTTGTCATAAAAAAAATTGTAAACATTCAAACATTTACTGTTCTAAACTAAGACATAATAATGATTAGATTTAGACACTGCAAAACATGTTTTCTATAAGATAATAAATTTAATTCTTAATTTCTCAAGACTTAATCATTTGTATTAAAAAAAATTGTTTCCAATATACTGATGATTAATGTAATTACTACAAATAAATTTCACATAAAACAAAAAATTATCCTATAAGACATGAATTAAATTGTTATTATTAAAAATATAAGTAATAAAATCAATTTAATAAGTGAAGTACATACTTGTAGAGTTTTGTTTATCCATAGGGTGGGTGGGTAATTAAATATTATACATATCATTGAAAATAAAATTATTGAATGCTTAGCAAAGTTTTGAAATGATGAATCAGTGACTACTCAGTTCAAGGTTAATTTTGGTAGCTTTGTTACATTAGCATATTATGTAAAGGCTGTTATGTATGTAGTGTCCAAATGTAATACCTATGCCAAACCAACCTGACTGGAACTGTGGCTAATTTGTGCTGATTGCTAACCATGGCTTAATTTAGCACAAGTTTTGTTAAATAAATTTTGTAAGTAATAAATGTCTAAGTAAATTATATAATAATTATGCAATAGAGCAATTGAAAATGAACAAAGGTCTTTGTTATTCCGCTTATCACGGCGCGACAGACGCCGGCCTGTCGTCTGTTTACGCGCGCGCCTGCACCAGGCCCAGCCCCGGACCACGCTCTCCACTAACACGGCCCGCCCACTCGCTCATCCCTGTGCATTACACCCTTACATAATTTCCTTACGTAATAACCGCGTGGCAAGGATACCCACCCATTGACATCGACGGAAGGGACCCCCAATCACATAATTACGTAATGCAAGGTGCGATTAGCACAACTCATCTTTGGTAAACACTCATAACAATAAACGAAGTCGCCGGCTTTGCTGGTAAAGACATTGAATTCGTGTCAAAACATATAGGGTTAATTACCTCGGGTGTAAGAGGCGTTGGCGGGCCCACATGCCCGCCCACTCGCGGCCACATGTTTAAGTCTTGTTGGAAGAATACAAACTAAATTGTAATAACACTTAACTTATTGGAAGTACGTCCCAAAAGAATAAAAATTGACACAACCACCACGGAGTGTACAAAATCGCATACTAAATCCCAAAGACACTTAACATTTTAAAAAGTAAATTGTCAAATGCCGTTACGTTTTGTTTTTTAAATATAAATTGTACGTCTCTGGACTACTAAGCAATACTATATTATAATCTCCAGTAATAAACTATTATATATTATTATTATAAACAAAAATGGCCATGAAAAATCAATTTTACAGAGCAATGAGCAAAACTTACCCGCTGAATAAATTCCTGCGTAATACTCTGTAAAATGTGTTTTAAAGTGCACACAAAGGATTAGATACTAATCATCAAATTATATTTTAAGATATGAATAGCAAATAAACGATTATTCAATTTCATTAAATAAAAATAAGTAAGAGCATAAACAGAAAAAAATGAGGAAGTGTTGTTAATTATAGTAATTGGATGATCATAATATTTTTATTAATCAACCTGTATCATCCCACTGCTGGGCAAAGGTAAAATAAAAAATGCAGGGGTTGGTTAAAAAATAATTCATGCCATGGAATTTGTGTATCATTGTCTTTATATAAAGAATATAAAATTATACCGATGTCCGAAATCTGCCTTTATTTATACCATAGAGTATTGAAATCTGACAACCGTGAGAACTTGTCTGTGGTAAAATTGTAGTTGTTCCTGTTTTTTTGCGGAATCACAATAATTTTTCGCATAATTCTTCATTACTATTCTGAGTAATTTTTGTGGAATATATCTCAATATTACCGTGGCAAGTGAATTTATTACCAGGTGATATATTTGAGAATAATGATATTAGCTGTAATTGCTCTATGTTATTTTTCCATAACGCGACAGTTGTACGCAGCGCTTCGCCTCCATAATCAGTGTTCAATTATATCTGGATACTGTTATAGTGATTTTTCATTACTGAGATATTGACTAAACCCTTTGGAACGGTGTGTGGATGATTTGTATTCGGTGTAATATCAATGAGCCATGGTTGTTCTGTTCCAGTTGGAGAATTGTTGGTCGGGTTGTCTTTGGGCGTAGTGGTTCAATAGTGGTCGCGTTGCAGGCCTAAACATATTCCCAAGAATGGATGACGACGGGGACGATAAAGATGACTCCAAAAGGTATATATTTTGTTATAGACTTCAGTGTACTGCTTGCTTAATATTGCTCCTTAAATAATCTATGTGTCTCTTGTTTGTAAAAGTCCATGCCTTTTTTGTTTTGGAAGTGACATTTACGTTAAACTTTTGATCAGTGGACCTTATGTTTATTTGAAATAAAACTACGTTTATGGATTTAACCCATGTGTATTGCTATTCTGACTGCCTCGTTGGCCTGTTGGTAGCAAGTTGCATTAGGAACAAGTGGTCCCAGATTTGAGTCCGGGGTCGGTCAAAATTTGTGTGAGTTTTACTGTTAAGAAATTACTCAGCCTAGGGTCAGAAAGTTGGCGGATTCATACTCATGCTGTAAAGCATTCCAAGCCGGTGGCCTGCGCCTGATCTCGCATTGGTCATGTTGGATAGCCGTATCACTAAATTATGACAGTAAGGGAATAGAGAGTGCATTTGTGTTTGCATGCACTTTTTGTATGTACTATAATGATATGTCCTGTGCATTTCGCTGATTTCCATTAAAATTCGCTGCCAATGCCGAAGTTGGTTTGAGCTCTTTACAATGCTTGCGGTCATGAGCAAGTTTAATTTAAATTGTGTAGTGAAAAAACAAATTATAGACAATATTATGTTTATGTTTTATCTGTATTTTATTTAACAGGAGAACTAGGAATCTCAGTGAAAAGAAAAGGAGGGACCAGTTCAATATGCTAGTGAATGAGTTGAGTGCCATGGTGTCCACAAATAATAGAAAAATGGATAAATCAACAGTCCTCAAGTCAACAATTTCATTTCTCAAAAATCATAATGGTGAGTTAATTTTTATAAGCTTTTTATTCTGGTGTGTTGTTATTTTATGGTCTGGTTTTGTTTATATATGGTCCTATTTTTGAGGTTCTTTACCTACCTTTACCAAAATAAAAGAAAAAACACTGCCGAGTTATCTAATTATTGTATTCTAAAAATTTATATTATTGTATTTATTAAGTGCCAATTAAGTATATTATAATTTAAAATTTTATAGTTTTTTCATATGACAAATTTAATGATCTTACCTAGAAATCATTTATTGTATTTGCCATTATTAGCTAACTTTGTGGAAGTGTTGTAAGATTTATTTATTAGGTCACAATTTTCATATTGTAACACAAATTTGTTCTAGAAATAACAGTCAGATCTCGAGCACATGATGTCCAAGAGGATTGGAAGCCATCATTTTTGTCTAACGAGGAGTTTACATACCTGATACTAGAAGCCTTAGAAGGGTTTATGATGGTATTTTCTGCAACTGGCCGAATCTATTATGTATCTGAGAGCATTACATCATTACTTGGACACAATCCGGTAATTCCTTAGCACTTTTTTATGATAACAATACTTACTAATCTTGTCTCAATGTTTTGTCATAAATTACTTTTATTGTGTTCAGGCTGACATCGTGAACAAGAGTATTTTTGATTTATCATTTGAAGAGGACAGGCCTCGACTATATGGACTTCTTCAAAATCCGGGTTCTGCGGTTGATCCAATGCAGCCAGTAGGCAGAGGTGTGTATACTTTTATTTATTTTTCCATTTCTTTTGTCTTCAAAAAGAAAATATTTTTATTAATGTTGCAACTGAAATAATGCACAGCCTGCAAATGCAAGTCAGTAAAATTTATGTTTATTTTAATTAGATTGTATGTTTATTTGTTCAATTTGCGAGTGTTACTAATATAATTTTTTATTTCATCCAAATTGGAATATGATATTTTAATTTATGTTAATAATTGATAATTAATAAATATTGACTTGGAAATTGGAGGGTCGGAATCGGCTTGGAAATCAAGAAAGCCGCGGGAGGTCTCTGGATAAAACTGGCGCAGGACCGAAGTGCATGGCGTTCTACGGAGGAAGCCTATACCCTGCAGTGGGATATTATAAAAGGCTGATGATGATGATGATGATGATGACTTGGAAATAAAAATTACTTTGTCCACATTGGCACAAATCAATGTGTATGAAATTTTCAACATCATAGAAATCTATCTCAATAACTGAATATTAGTAAAAGCAATGTGATTAAATCTATATTTACCCTCTTAGATAGAGGAGATAAATTCTATAATGCAGAAGCCTAAGCCCAGACCATTTTAACATCAAAAATTTTATATGTGCATTGCTGCGAATTGTGAATTTTGTTATACAAATTATATTTGCCTTTATATCTTTATGAATGTAGTTTATTGTCCATTATATTACCTTTTTTGGATTTATTACCCAAAGGGTAAAAGTGGGACAGTATTACTAATACTTTGTTGTCTGTCTGTCTATGTCAGTACCATATTGCAATAGCTGTAATTTAAGCAAGAGGATGTATATCTGTTGCCACAATGACAACAAAAACAAAACATAACAAAATGTTTACAAATTCATACAAAGTCTTTATTTTTATGCAACTCGTCATACGCGAGTCCGCCTTAAAATTGTTTTATAATATTACTTTAAGATGTTTGCTGCGATTGTTGATAAATTTTATTAAGATTCTAGTGTGAAATGCAGTTGCAATTAATATACATGCATAAGCGATTGTTATTTGCTGCGGAATATTTGATACTATAATATGAGGGTAATGCAAGAAAACATTTTGAAGCGAATGTTATACTAAACATGTGTTAAATCATATGTTATGTTGATCCATGCCCGTAGTCAGATCAGATGTGCTTCCATTAGCTTACTATGTTTTCGGAAGCTCATAGTATGTATACGAGTCTAGTGTTATATGATCTAGAAGAAACCCAGGACCTCTCGGTATTTATTCTCGACTGGCCACTATTAACCACAGAAAAGCAATAATGAAGTTGTTGAAATATAATGTTTCTAACGTTGTTAATGTTTTACATATTTTATTGCGTTGCGAATTCAAGTTGCAGTTAAGCTCACAATTTTTTTTATAATAATAACGAATAAATTTGTATTTCGAATTTTGGAATAACAATAATTGGTGAAAGACATCTCTGCGCCTATGCATAACTTATTTTTGAAAATATGTAATAATGGTGCCCAAAAAAATTTTGGCCTTTGCGGCCAATTTCAATAAAAATACTTATACTACATCGCTTGTTACCAGTAGGCCAAATAGGGAGCTTTTACAATTTATTCATATTTATAATAAATATACATATTCGCTTTGGTAACAAATACTAGATTAGGTTTCAATGGAAGAAATTGGTTATATCCTTTTTATCGGCCGGCCCCTGCTATTTGCGAACTCATCTGCACCTCTGTATTCTGGGTGGCACAATTGAATAAATGCATCAATTGCGAATGCACAGATGCATATTTTCGAACACGTAAGTGAGATTTGATATTATGATAGATGTATGAGAACTAAATGATGATTAGTTTCGGTTATATCAGCATTCTGTGCGTTACTTCGACATAGCTTTATTTATTACATGATTTAAATAATTTCAAGGAATGGTCCCAAATCTGTTCCACCCTCATAGACTGTCCAGAATGTTGTTTGTATTAGTGAAAGTTTAATAGTTTAATTTGACAGACGACCAATATTTTGAAATAGCAAAATCTGATATATTTTTAATATAATGTGTATTCATTTTTAATGAATACTGATCACCATCCACAATCCTAAGGAAATTTGATCAAACATAAGGTTTCGTATTAGACAAAGTCCAAGCGATACATAATTCTATATCATTATTATTTACAGACAACGAGATTCGGTTCCAGTGCCACCTCCGTCGAGGCAACGTTGACTTTAGAGACGAGGCCTCATATGAACTTGTGCAGTTCAATGGACATTTTCGTGAGTACTTAATTATTTATTTATTTTCACTAGCTGAGTATTTAATGTTTTTCTGACATTCATCAGTTCCTAATAAAGGAACGAGTAGATCTTTCAACATTTATATGATATACGATTATGTTGAAAAGCGTCCATGGCAGAGTCGTTAAGGTCGTTGCTTGCCATGCGAGATGGCGCCAGTTCAAAACACTGTGTTTTTGAATTTTAAATTCTTATGTGCGATTATTCGACGATTTTACGGTGAAGGAAAACAACTTGAGAAAACTTGCACACCTACGAAGAAATTCAAAGGTTGTGTAGTCGACCAACCCGCACTCGGCCAGCGTGGACGTCAGTGGGGACGTATATGGGCTGATGATGAATTATGGATGATGATTATTATATTTATTTATAGGAACGAATATGGAGCACGTTGAAAGCGATGAAATGGGGGGCTACCAGCAAGACCACGAGTCTAGGTACGTTAATTGAAATATACACATTTAGCTACTTCACCTCGTAGAGGAACTGTAAAATATGTAGTAGAGTCGCAAACTCCATACAAATAATACATCAAAACTGTATGCGTGTTTGTGTGTGTGTGCAACGACAAATAGATAATAGGCCTAAGACGGAGTCTGTCCGAAGAGCGAGACCGTGAATTAATAGAGACAACACGTAGGTGATGTTACGAATGATTATTCAGTTACTATAGTTGATGAAACCTTTAAGAATTGATTATCATATCATAGGTACATTCAATTAAATTTACAATTCGTTTACTTTATTAAGTGATTTCAACTAAGAATATGAGGGTATTTGATTTAGATGTAGTTTTGCGCCAGTAATTTTCAGTGACGGTAACCTTTTGAAAAGGATAAGTATACCCATTCAGGCATCATGAACAGGTCATTACAGCGAGAATAGTGTGATTGATATGTGAATGCGACATGCATCCGTGTGTAGTTGGTACCCATATAAAGCGGTATATACATCGGTGGGGATTATTGATGGCGTCTGATTGTCGCAGGTTGTTGTTCGTGTGCACCGGCCGGCTGTACACGCCGCAGCTCATCCGCGACGTGTCGCTGGTGGACTCCAACCGAAGCGAGTTCACGTCCCGCCATAGCCTGGAGTGGAAGTTCTTGTTCCTTGACCATCGCGCCCCGCCCATCATTGGCTACCTGCCCTTCGAAGTGCTAGGCACCTCCGGCTACGATTACTACCACTTCGACGATCTGGAGAAGGTGGTCACTTGTCACGAGGCGTGTAAGTATTTTTTTTTAATCTTACAAAATAGTAACAGGACAGTGGAATTTTAATAATATGCAAGGGGACTTGACCTGTCATTAGGTACAATAAAAATACATAGCTACTTATTGCCGAATTGATGGCATATTATTAAATCTAAAGGACGCTAAAGTCTTAAATATACACAAGGTTGAACTGGTGCTAAAGTTGTCTTAAGATGGAACAAACATTGTGAAAAATAAAAATTAGTAAATTATATTCCCATATTTATTGTTTTCACACATTTTAACCCATCTTACAATGATTTTATAATAAGTATTTTAAAGTAGCCGAGGATAGAAATAAGTGGCGACTGGCGAGCATTTGTGGAGGCCTATGTCCAGCAGTGGACGAAAGTAGGCTGATAATCATCATCATCAGCCTACTTCGTCATTCTACATCAACAGCCCATTGATGATGATGATTTTAAATTGTATGCGCAAAAAGGCCATTAAAGGACCGTTTATATTTCGCAGTAATGCAAAAAGGAGAACTGACATCGTGTTACTATCGCTTCCTGACGAAGGGCCAGCAGTGGATCTGGCTGCAGACCCGCTTCTACATCACTTACCACCAGTGGAACTCTAAGCCTGAGTTCGTCGTTTGCACACATCGCGTTGTAAGGTATTTGTTGCATACTGATCTTCATTTCTGACAATATATTGGTAAAGATGGTTTATGTTTAAGCCAACATTTTAATAAGACTCTACAAAATGTTTCCAAATACAATCTCTTCACAACATGACAATACATAGGTATTTGTGTGATTTTCTCATGATATCATTGAAATGTGACGAAAGACAGTAAATTTATCCTTAAAATATTTACCAATAAATATAATGTAGGTCCCAGTAAGTAGGTAATGACAAAGAATAAGCTCAGCATGGGTCGAGGAATCGGGAGATACCGCGACACTGGTCTTCCGCAAATACCTGCTCAGAGAGAACAGATAGACCCGCGTAGCACTAAAAGAACCTTTTTGTTACAAAACGGAATATGACCGGGATATTTACCGTGTTGTTTTATATTAACGAGCTCCTGATTTTTCGGCACAGTTGCAAGCGCCATGATCATGGGTCAACTCTACCCTAATCCTTACTAGTATTATAAATGCGAGAGTAACTGTCTGTTACGCATAGAGTACTAAACAGATTTAAATGAAATTTAGTAGAGATATACTCCAGAACCTGGGAAAGGACATAGGCTACTTTTTAACCGACTGCGCTATAAAGAAGTAATGTATTACCCGTTAAACGTCTCTTCGCGGATGGAGTCGCGGGCGGAAAGCTAGTTTAAATATAAAACCACATGGTAAAAATGATTATGTATGTTTGTATGAATTCCGGTTATCCACCCCCTTCAGGGTGGATAAACATAAAAAAAAATACAAAAAATCACGCCTTTTTTCCAGAGGGGTAGGCAGAGATCACTTCCAGCGATCCACTTTTCACCTTTGTGGGAAACGTGACGTGTCGGGTTGTGGACCACGTCGTCGCAGGGTGGATAAATGGACGCGCGTTTCCGAATATCCGCCTTAGGGTGGCTGTTTTAGGGTGGATAACCGGAATAAACCGTGAAAAACCATGAAAGTTTAAAACCATGAAGGTTCTCTTATATTATATAAGTTTATTTTTTAATTTATCCAGTTACGCAGACATCGCAAAGAGCATGAAGCAGGAGGGCGCCGAGGCGGACACGGTGAGCGAGGCGGAGGTGAATCGCGGCGGCATCAAGGAGGCGCCCATAGAGGACGCCATGGTGGCCATGTCACCCTCGTACATGTCCGACGCGAGCGATGCCTTCGGAAACTCATATCAGACCTTGTCGCAGGTACTTGTAGTTGCAATGTTAATAATGGAGAATGTGGATGATTTCAGTTAATTATGCAGCTTTGGGAAGGCCTATGTCCAGTGGGCTGATGATGATGATGATGATGCAGCTTTGAAGTCTTTGATAAACTGAAGTCTTACCTATGTGTAATTCGTTTGCTCATACAGTCAAAATTAAGAAAGTTAAGCATGTTGAAAGTTCTGACCGTTTGCACTTTTCATACAAAATCTCCGTAGTGCTATGACGTCACATTAAAACATGCAGTACATTGAAACAATATTTTTTTTTGGTAATTTTACGTTTAATAATATAAATTTGTTTTGCAAATATATTCAATGTGCCAGTGCATTATGTACTATTGTGAAATAAGACACTGACACATTCTCCATTGCTTTCACAAAGATTTGGCTGAAGTTTTTTTACTGTCGTAAGTTTTAAATTAAAAGAAAGATTGACCGAGAAACGTCTTTGTTTTATATAATGTAAAGTTGCGGACATGGTAGTTCTTCTTTTGTCATAAGTTTCAAATCAAAAGAAAGACTGACTTTGGGAATCGTCTTTGTTTTGTAATGTAATGATTTAGTGAACATCGATGGCCTTGTAGTTTAAGATGCTTTCTCTGCGACAGGCAGTCAAATCCTGCAGCATAGTGTGTTTACAATTTCTAAATTAATATGTACGTTATGTGCTAAAATCGTAACACAATGGGTACCTGGGGACGGCTTTCGCCGAAGGGGAAGGCCCAAAAAAAGATGGTGTGACGATTTGGCCCAGCTATCAAGAAGCTGGTATGTGCTGGCCTTGGATAGAGAGCGGTGGACAGGTTTGGAGGAGACCTTTGCCCAGCAGTGGGATGATACGGGTTAGGTAAAAAAAAATGTACGTTTATTCGATGCTCTTACGAGGTGATGGAAAACATTGTGAGGAAACCTGTGAAGGAATTTAACGTTGGATGAATTCCTCCAATCCGCACTTGGTCAGCGTGGTTGATCAAGCCTTACCGCTTTAGTTCGGGGTAGGGTCGCGGCCATCGGCGGGGACATTTGTGGGCTTAATCAATGAATCATGCGAAGTTAACGCTGTGTGTGAATTTGTTGACATGACATATTAAATTGGGAATCGTAATGTGATGAATGTGAACCTCCCTTCAGTCATCGCTTTGTTTGTTTTTTTCCTGACTGACAAATGATGATGGCTTAGAGTAGCCTCGTTACCGTATACTGTCCAGTGATAAAGATCCACAATGATGCGGGTGAGCGGACCGGCTCTCGCCCCTAAAACTGCGTGATTGGATGAATCGGCCTCTTGATAGACCCGTTGCCTTTTCAGCCGGCGTCAGTTAAGTCCGTGATTGGATAAATCGGCCTCTTGATAGACCTATTGCCTTTCCAGCCGGCGTCAGTTAAGTCCGTGATTGGATGAATCGGCCTCTTGATAGACACCTATTGCCTTTCCAGCCGGCGTCAGTGAAGTCCGTGATTGAATAAATCGGCTTCTTGATAGACCCGTTGCTTCATTCCAGCCGGCGTCAGTAAAGTCCGCGTCGGCCGGCAGCACCATGGGCACGTCTTGATAGACTAGTTGCCTTTCTAGCCGGCATCAGTGAAGTCGGTGATTGAATGAATCGGCCTCTTGATGGACCTATTGCCTTTCCAGCCAGCCTCAGTGAAGTCCTCGTCGGCCGGCAGCACCACGGGCCCGGTTGCCACCACGTGCACGGTTACCGTATACATCACCGGATTTGCTGGGGAGCGAAAGGCTTACACCCCTTAACTTGCATGATTTGACTAATTGGCCCCTCGATAAACCTGTTGCTCCATTCCAGCCAGCCTCAGTGAAGTCCGCGTCAGCCGGCAGCACCACGGGCACGTAGCTCTCACCCCTTAACTTGCGTGATTGGATGAATCGGCCTCTTGATAGACCCGTTGTCCAGCCGGCCTGATTGAATAAATCGGCTCCTTAATAAACCTGTTGCGTTTCCAGCCAGCCTCAGTGAAGTCCGCGTCGGCGGGCAGCACCACGGGCACGTAGCTCTCACCCCTTAACTTGCGTGATTGGATGAATCGGCCTCTTGATAGACCCGTTGTCCAGCCGGCCTGATTGAATAAATCGGCTCCTTAATAAACCTGTTGCGTTTCCAGCCAGCCTCAGTGAAGTCCGCGTCGGCGGGCAGCACCACGGGCACGTAGCTCTCACCCCTTAACTTGCGTGATTGGATGAATCGGCCTCTTGATAGACCCGTTGTCCAGCCGGCCTGATTGAATAAATCGGCTCCTTAATAAACCTGTTGCGTTTCCAGCCAGCCTCAGTGAAGTCCGCGTCGGCGGGCAGCACCACGGGCACGTAGCTCTCACCCCTTAACTTGCGTGATTGGATGAATCGGCCTCTTGATAGACCCGTTGTCCAGCCGGCCTGATTGAATAAATCGGCTCCTTAATAAACCTGTTGCGTTTCCAGCCAGCCTCAGTGAAGTCCGCGTCGGCGGGCAGCTCCACGGGCACGTGGCTCTCACCCCTTAACTTGCGTGATTGGATGAATCGGCCTCTTGGTAGACCCGTTGTCCAGCCGGCCTGATTGAATAAATCGGCTCCTTAATAAACCTGTTTCCTTTCCAGCCAGCCTCAGTGAAGTCCGCGTCGGCGGGTAGTACCACAGGCACGGTGGCCACTACGTGCACGGCGGCCACCGCCGGCGCGTCGTGGCCGCGCACGTCGCACGCGCGCTACACCACCGGCGGCTCCGACACCGCCTCGCTCTCCGGCGAATCGCGCTCCTCGCAGAGGAATAGTAGCCGCGAAGTGTGTCAAACGGTAAGTGTGGAACGGTTGAGCAATATTTTGTTTATAATATTGCCATTTTAGCCCATCCATCCGGATTCATCCGGCTGACGTGGCCCGCCCAACTCCTCTTTATTTTATTATTTAGAAGCCTTTTCTGCAACATTGATTACTCCGGTTTTGGTGCGGATAGTTGTATTTCTTATCCTGTCTGCCCTTCTTAGGCCCAGAATACTTCGCTCTATAGCTCTCTGGCAAACCCCAAGTCTGAATTTTTGGTTTTCGGTCAAAGACCAGGTCTGAGCACCATAGGTTAGGACGGATAGATGGGATAAAATGGTCATCCAATCGACAACGTCAACCGCTCGATGGGCGTCGCCAAACTGGAAGGACAAAAAAGAGATGGAGAGATGACTTGGATGCCCATGACAGAAACTGGCCGGCCTTGGCCGCAGAGCTCTGGAGTAAAATGGGGGAGGCCTTAGCCCAGCAGTGGGACAGCATAGGCTAAATAAAAAAAAATATTGCCATTTACGTACGGGCATACCCAGGTTCTGGGTCAGGGGAGGACAGTTATTTTTTTTTATTTCGAATCTCAACCGGATGGTGGTAGACCACATTTTTTTCTGACTGTACCCTTCCCAGGGATCGAGCCCGACTTACTTCGTCGCCCGTACCTAGGGCGGCTTGAGACGATGCGTAAAAGCATTCCTAACGTAAAAAAGGTCATACTTGCTTAACCCTTTAGCAGGCAGAGGGAGATATATTCCGACATTTTTTTTCCTAACTGACTTACGATGATGGCTTGGAGTAGCCTTGTCATCATCACGGGACTTGCGGAGAAGCGGATGGCTCTCACCCCCTTAAATGTAATCCCACCAAATTCCAAATTCACTTTACATAAGGTCCAAAACCAATGAAAATTTAAAATAGTTTATTTATTTGGACAACCAACAAGATCATACACCTTAATAGCTGAGAATTACAACATGGTAAGGATACAAGAGTTGATGCGGCCTTAATGAAAGGTTGCCACGGAAAGCACAAACAACAGTAGTTGGGAGCATAAGGCATCCCTTAACTTAAAAATAGTATAATGTTATACCCGTTAAAGAGTTAAGGGATATAAAACCCCAGCGATAAGTTTTTACAAGTAGCCTTTTCCTAACAGCAGGTGGTAGAGCCGGCTCTGGTGCCTCAACACGGCATCGGCGCGCAGTACCTCGACCCGGCGCCGTACGTGGGCGCGGTGGGCGTGCCGGGCGTGTTGCCGCTGCCGCTGCCGCCGCTGCCCGTCATCGTCTCGCCCGACCAGGCACAGATACAGGTGAGGTCATTGAACTCGAGCTCTGAAAGGTGTATTGACCCCGTACGTTCGCAATTTATGCTCGTTATGGCAACTTCTCGCAATGTCTATTACCTGTACGTTTAATGTGTTTTATTTTAGTAGTTGATATTTTAATATAACATTTATATATAGGTATTATACACCGTGAAATTTTAGTGGTTGTTTTCCCGTGGCAGAACGACTTGCCTTTAGTAATACTATCGAATCATGCAAATTATTCGTCGAAAAAAATCATTTTTTTTTTCGATTTTTCAGAATAATAATTTTCCAACTCGAAAACGAGAGAAACTATCGTTGTTTTTGATGATGTGACGTATTCAGGTTCTGCTTGCCGCATGAAATCGATGCTTAAAGCTAAATAAGCTCTACACCCTAAGTCATAAAGCGGTTCGAACGTGCTTTCGAGTTACGGTTAAACCTTTCGTAAAACCGGTATTTATTGATTTTACCAAAAAAGAACTGCACACATTTTTTGTACTACTAAGATAGAATCATTTTACTGCGGGAAAACAACCACTAAAATTTCACGGTGTATACTTTCATAATACCTATATATAATTATTATATTAAAATATCAACTACTAAGCACGTAACACGTCTGGAGATTTATAATATAGACGCTCTAACTTTTTAAAACATGTACAATTAATCACCGCCGTTTGCTGTTCCTGATGAATAAAATAACAGTGATCATTGTATTAATGTCCAGATGACGATGTGAGAAGTTATCATTATGAGCATAAACCATCCAAAGTCATATCCTACATTCCATTTACCTTTTAATGGGCACTGCCATTGTAATTTATTATACTGGTAAAAAAAATATGATACATTCTTGTATGTTGAAAGAAAGTAAAATGTTTCACCTTGCAGTACTCATTCAAGGGTAAATTAAAAATAATAACCATGTAAATATTCTTATACCATTATCTGATCTACCTATTTTCCCTTCTTTGAATTCCAATATAAGTCAGAATATAATCTTATGTATTATTTCAATCAAAATTAATAATTTCTCATGCGTTATTTTGTTATGCACATAAAGTAGTAGTGAAATTCACTGATGCATTTGAATAATACATAAATCATCTGCTAGGTGGCATGGGACTCTACTATATCTGAGCTGAATCCCAATATGAATTTTTCGAACGTAAGTAAATATTACAAATGGTGTTGTGAATGAAATGTATTATTTATTATTAAACTTAGTGGTACAAAATACATTTGGGCAAAAATAAAACAAAGACTACATGCTTCAATATGCCCAGTTGAATTGCCATAACTCAATAGATTTATTTTTCTTGGACCAAAATCTAAATTTTTGGTTTCCTATCAAGTAGCCATTCATACAATTCAAATGGTTATGTTGTCACTTTGATAGTTTTACTATTCGCCTGAATTTAGATTGTTTAATCATTTGTATTTTTTGTGTTAAATAAAAATAATAATTTGGTAAATTTCATCGCGGGAATGTAACCTTTGCATCTGAGCTCTTAAAAATAAGAGTGGAACAGTTAAAAATCAAAGCATTAATCAATACTTTACTGAGTATAGCATCAAATCGATTCAGCAATCCGCTGGGTAGTCCCGGTCAAAAATACACTATAAACTGTGTATGAAACGCCTTTTTGAAAGGCTTTTAATAATCAATGTAAGTACTTGCACAGGTTTACGTCGATTCTAAAAAAATGTAAAGATCTGCCGATGTTGAACTTTTTCATGACTGGCCTAATTGTTGATTACTTGAGTTATGGTTATCCAATATGCGTATAGTCGATTAATGTTTTAGTGATACATCAATACTAATCCTGCTTCTAAATGATTTCGCGTAAACCTATCGCGAAATATACTTAATTTGTGCAAAATTGAGAAAGGCTACTGAAACACAGTAGATTTTATTCAAAATTTAAAAGCAGGATTTTTCAAATACTCTGAAACCAATTGTTTTTAAATGTCTCTAACTAATACTTTCGTTTCATTTCAAAGATCGAAATATATATGGAAATCGAAACAACATTACCAATAATACTACAGTTTTTCTAAAAAATACTTTAACTCCAAACTCTGGTTTTGGTGAGTTCAAATTGAAAACTACCATGGAATGCGTCTTTTTGGAATGCATTATTTCTCTGTGCTAGTTCTTTTTCGAAGCTAGGGTCAATTCAAATTACAGTAAAGGCGCTACCAAAATTTTGATGCTCATATGCGTCGATAAATAGTGGTGGAGTTACAGTTACGCTCCAGGGCCGTAGCTAGGGTCGAATTTGAGGTAGGGCAGCATTAGTTACAGGTAGGGCGGAAGTAAAAAAATTATCATAATTGATCTGCCGTCGAAACACGGGCTCCTAAATCAATGACCATGTATATCACCATCATGTGAATAGTTATTCGTAGACAAATAATTACTGTGACAGTGCATGAGCATGGATCTAAGAACTATTAAATCCTCAATGATGAAGAACAAGTGAATAAGATGGTTGAACTTCCAGATTTGGATGTAGAGATCCACGTCTGAGTGAGAGTGAGGTAATAATTAATTATTGGGTGGGGTGATACGAGTAAATAGAAACGACCAAAAATATCATTAAGAATTGTGATGAAAAGGCCTATAAACCCTTAGAATAATAACTATAGCCCTATTCTAATTCTTTGTATAAACCCATCGCTTCATGAGATGGCGTTTCGAATGCCATCTATACACAGAACAAAGAATGTAACACTTTTTTTTGCATTCACTGATAAAACACCTGAAATTCAATAAAATATAAACAATATCCATTTGAGGTTGTTTTTGTTTTGACGTTTTGTTTTTATTCAGCAAAATGTCATCATGACATTTGTCATTGGTGCGTTCCGTTTCATCGGCTTTAGTTTGAACCAATACAAGAGTCTTACCATCACATTATAAATTTTGTTGCAAACTTAGATACCTATCGCTACATTTTTTTTCTCAAACTATGAACAAACAATTTAATTATAATAATTTATCTTAGTTTTAGATATTTTTAAGGTAGGGCATTGTGGTTTCAAGGTAGGGCATTGCCCCACAATGCCCCCCCCTAGCTACGGCCATGTTACGCTCTCATAACTTTCGATTTTTTCTTTTTATAAGATGTTCTGAAACTGTCTATCGTCTTTCATTTAAAATTATGTCAATTATTGTTAGATCTGAATCAATACAGGTCGTTAGAGTACACAAGTATTACTGCAAACATATAATGTGTAGATTTATGTTTCTGATTAATATAAAAAGGTGAATGCTTCAACGTTAAATTGTGGATATATACGAGTATGATAGAATTTAATTTGGTATCTTGTTACACCGATAAAACATCCATCATTGCTGCTACTATTGATAAATCATCTTATACTGCTGTTGCAATGAAATAAATGAATGAAGTTAACATGAAACTCAAACTGTGTTTCTTGGCAGAATAGCATTACAAGTATAAACCACGTAGTTTGTATTCAAATTCAACACTGATCCTATCAAGTGCGGAAATATTTCTTGATTGGCTTTTTCATTGCGCAGATATGAATTGACCCTTAAAACGTTGCACATATCTTTACCGCAAAGCTTCAGTTGAAATCGATTTTTTTTAAATTTATCGTAATCTTTTATTTGCTGTCAAATAAAATGTCGTAGATATTGAGATGCAAAGTACGATAGGTATACGATAGAGACACCGACTAAGCATATTCAATTTATTTCTAACTAAATTAGTTTGATGTCTTTAGTCGAGTAATATGATCACTATTTGTATTTCCCTTTCATTTATTAGTATCTTTATAAGGTATTTTGAGCTTACTTAAAGCACGTTACATTTGGTCCAATCTTTTCGTTATCATAATTTTTATTTAGTATTACATCAATTTTCAATGTTTTTCGTTGTAGAGTGAGATTTCAGTCACCCCAGACTTCTTGATTCTAAGATAGATGACATTTTTGGGATTGGCAGTATAACGTAAACAGAAATGACAAAAATCATCCCAACTTAATTTAATTTAATAGGAAGAGTGAATTCTATAGTATTTTGAAATATTTTCCGTTGGGCCAAATGAAAAATCTGAAGGGTAGATACGATACCTTACAAAAAAAATTGTGATAAAAAAAACAATTTGTTTTTCTTTGAATTTCCGACACAAACTGTATCGGACAGTTACTTACTGTCCAATTTTCGCTTTCAGCTGAGTTCGCATTCCTTCCTACGTTTATGTTATACTATACCAAAGCCGCTCTAAGTTGGCCGATTTGACACTTTTTATTTTATATTTTGCATTTATCCTTGTTAAGAGGAACATATTTAGGGAATCATAAAGAACAACTTTTAAAAATAAGACGTTATTTCAAAATGTCAAATGCACCTAATTATCTAATTATTTGTCTTTTATTACTTAAAATAATTGAATTATAAAACGAAAACGTACAATTTCCACTCTGTATTACGCTTTTACAAGGTTACGCCGTTTGACACGTTTTCATAGTGACGTAATGGGTAATACTCACTAGGTATTTTTTAGAAATAGGATGAAGGATTTAATAATTATTGTTTTTGATAATATTTTTTAATAAGAAACTTCAATTCAATCTTCTGCATGTGAATAAATGTTTTTAAAAAAAAATGTTATAATAGGGTATTTGACTATTTTTTTATTTTGATATAGTTGGATGGACCACTCGAACACAAAGACACTGTTGAAAGTATCACTTTGATATCTGGATAACTCAACGAGATATTACAATTTTAATTGCACATTAATTGGTCGAGCTCAAAAATGCTCCATACAAACGTCGACTGGCGTGTGACGTCACACGCTAGTTTGTTGTATGCAGCGCCTAAGAAGTTTGTTCGGTAGGTTCATCAAAAGTCGCGTTTATTGATATGTTTTCATAATGAAAGATGTGACTAATTCTGTTATTAATAAGATGAAAAAGAAATTTTAAATGATTTTCGCAATTTTGGAATGGACTTGCCTGAACTTTAAATTGTTTTTTGTAGTCTCATTTCGCTAAAAATTTAAGTTTCGTTTTCATTAATAATATTGATTTACATAAATCTTATTGATTTTCATAAAAATGGCAAGCATAACAACCACAGTCGAATACCCTATTAGACCTTGCTTGGTTATAAAGTGGAAATAACTGTTACTTATATACTTCGGCAATTTTACCGTCGTCCCTCACTAGTGCAGTCAGTCTGACATGTGTCAAATCGGCCAACTTAGAGCGGCTCTGGTATAGCAATGTTAAGAATCTCTCTTTAAGTCTGGGGTGACTGAGATCTTGGACTAGCATTTTTATTGATAATATTATGTGAATTAAGAACTTAGTTAGATTCGAGTATTATTTATCTATTATGCTGCGCAATACAGAATGATAAAAAGGTATGCACTTTTTTATTGCTTATTTGTCCCCTACATCCCCCGTCCCCTACAATGTATGTGTATGTTACAGTTAAAATTTGTATTTAGATAGAAAGCATTTTTCCTAGTTAAAACTGGTTGTCACATGGAGCTGTAGTTAAAACTAGTATTGAGACGAATTTGGCATTGAAAACGAGATATAGTTTTTAAAATGTTTATTTAAATCTTCTAAGACACTGCAGAGAACCAATAATAATCGAACCAAATGAAACCTTTAGAGAAAATCGGGTTAAATCACTTAGTTGATAAGATGACAATATCAATTAGACCATTTACTATAACCATCTTCATTATTTTCCACATTCGCAATCGTGCTGTTTTATGTATTTATAAATATAATTAAATGTATATTACCAGGTTTAAATTATGTCAGTACTCTGGTTTTACGTACTAACAACAATAAACAAACTTTTTATTTATGGTAAAAAATGAAAGGTTAATAATAATTTAAACCTGGAAAGTGTATCTTGTTTACAATCCCAAATTACTTATTTTTATCTACACCTCGATGTATCAACTACTTTTGTAAAGGAAAAACGCCTTTCACCCGAAAACTAGTTTTTATTGTAACATTATGTGTATAGTCCGCATTATACATACATAATTTACCAAAATATACATTTTCATATTTCATAAAAATACTTATACTAATATTATAAAATAAAAATATATTTTGGTAACTATTCAAGATATAGGTAGATACTCGTAGTAAACGTTGTTTATTATCTGTCTAGGCAACGTTGTTCGTAGTTGATGAACGAATAACATCAGTTAAAATTAATTTAGTATTTGCAATATTAGTTTATTATTAGAAACGTTATTTTTTTTAATAATTACGGTCGAATACTGAAAGGACTAAATGTTTCTAATTATACAAAACTTTCCAACAAATTACGATTTACAATTGCAAGGAAAAAATATCTTAAGATCATTTTAGTATTCTGCCGTTACACTTAAAGCCATCACTTTAATGTTCTCTGGGCCTTTTTATTTATTGACATAAATAGTAAAACAATAAATTGATTGAAAGTGATCTCTGCCTGCCCCACTGGGAAAAAGGCGTGGTTGTGTGTATGTGTAAATAAATTGAAGACCAGAAAGAAGAAAAAATGTTCAGGGAATTTCCAAATCCTTTTATTATGTTGTAATTAGTGCACTGAATTTCTTATCAGTTCCATGGTCAATGATGCACCACACACAATGGCACAATGGCATAAATCGGCAAAGACAGGTCGTTATTTCGAATAAATATACTTAATGCTAAATTTGCAATTGTATTTCTTACCTGAAATGATTGAACGAACTATTCCATTTTCCCTGTTAGCATTATTGGCACAAATAATGTCACAGAATTTTCGTTGGCCTCACTGTTCATCAAGGCCCAAATTCAGAAACTTTTCCATGTTGAATAAGCGTTATATGGTATGTTTTTATATCTGACTCCAACAGCGGCTTAAGTACAAGCCGCCTCCAAACTTAAAGCCAATGGCTTAAGTACATAAAAGTAAAATATAATCAGTCAATTTGCCATGTGTGTAGTGCATCACATGAAAGGTCAGGACAATGCCTGTATTATGTGATGCGAGCTAGTTGCTGTGGCAGGAGCAGCTGCAGCGCAAGCACGAAGAGTTGCAGCAGATGATCGTGCGGCAGCAGGAGGAGCTGCGCCAGGTGAAGGAGCAGCTGCTGCTCGCCCGGCTCGGCATCCTGCAGCCGCTCATCAATGTGAGTAACGCGCTGCGAGCCGCTGGATGTGGCGGGATCCGACGCAGCGGATGATCCTTAGCCTCTTTTAGGAAATGTAAATGTCGATCTGACGGCCGCTTAACTATCAGATTAACCGATGAATTTTATAATAGTACTATCTGTACCAGCGACTTCGTCCGCGTGGAAAAGAGACTTTAGGCAGCATTTTTACCGCGCTTATAAGCGCTGAATGGCGCGTGATTACGAATTGAAAACGGCTCTTGTGAGTTAATATTAAAAATAGACATATACTGTCACAGACTTTTAGATTATTGGAAGAGGAATAATTCATACATACATATTTTTGTGTATCTTGAACCGTTTTCGCAGCATACGCAACGGTTTTATACACATTGTCTACTGTTTCTTCGCTCTTATTGGTCGCTGCGTCATATTATATAGCCTAAAGTCTCCCTAGATAAATAGTATATCCATCACCAAAAGAACTTTTCAATTCGAACCAGTACTTCCTGAGTTAAGTGGGTTCAAACAAACAAACAAATAAACTCTGCAGCTTTATAATATTAGTGTAGATACACTTATATTATAATGAAGAGTTTGTTCATAAAAATTCTAATTTTATAATTATTACTATTTCCAGGTTCCAAATCCCTACGTGAGCCCCGAGGAGATGCAGCAAAACCAGCGTTTACCAGCACAAATAGTTTATGAAGGCAATGCGCCACGTGCCCTTCCTTATCCGCAGCAGCCACAACAGCCGCAGCCGCAGCAACAGCCACCACAGCAACAACAACAACAACAGCAACAACAACAACAGCCACAGCAACCACAACAACATCCTCCGCAAACCGCTCAGCAACAGCATCCCTCGCAAAGTGGTCACCACACACATTTGCCTCAGTGAGTTTGTCGGTAAGTCATCTTTGACTTATCCGTTCATAGTAAAAGTTGCACTACATTACTGTGACGTAACACAACTGATGACAATGGGATGTGACTGCGGTATGGACTTGCAACAGTTTTTCGTTGCAAAACCTCATGTCCATTACTCACTCCCCACTCTCATCATGTTTGTAGCCTATCACATTGATGGTTGTTATATTACATACTATTGTGAATTGGTAGCAATCAATGTTTCGGTTATGCGTATATAATGTAACCGATTTGATTTTTGAAATTAACACACGTATTTTCAAATGTTTTACCTATCACATAATAAATAGTTCTTCGAATATTAAAAGCCATTAAGTTACCGATGTTACGAAGGTCGAGTTGGAACAATTGGGTCTTTTTACTCAATTGTTTGATCCAGCTTTGTAGAATTTTTTATTGTCTATTACACACTAGTACATAAGGCAGTCTTTCTCGCATATGACAAGCATAGATAGTCTTCATATATAATCATAACCAACTTTTAAATGTTAGTGATATGGATATAAACGGATTTAATCCCTTAGGCGGCAAATGTTCTATTTGATTGAAAACCAAAGCGCTAATGTTGTGAGTTTGGAGTAAGACAAGCACATTTAAATAATATTTAAACTCTGTCTAATTAACCATTGCGTAATAAAAGTTATAGTACATAGTTATGTTAAGAGTACGTGGGTCGGAAAGCAGTGAAACTTCTTGGTATGTGCGTGCAATTTTGATGAATGCGAATGTATATGAAATTAGTTAAGACTTGATAACGTTGGTTACTTTTTATTTAAGGCTGTGTAATCTCCTGGACTACGATCGACTGCTAAATGTCTACGTTTATTATCATTTAAGGAAAGCGTGAAATCTGTTGCTCTATAAGTTCATATTTTATTGATTTTTAGTATGATTTAGTTGTTAAGTACAGATATTTAAATACGCGTTATTTGTTAACGTGTGTTTTACATTTTAGGTTCGGATTATTTTCGTGCCATTGATATAAAAACATCAATTATAGTTTATTAAATTCATACGTTGAGGAATAACTATGTTATAACTATTTATTTCTCTGATCTCGCAGTAAATATGTACCTTTCATACATGTGGTATATTTTGTGAATAGGTATGCCTGTATTGGCTTGTTAGTACATTGCTAGAAGTAGTTTATCAAAAAATTGGTCAGTCAGATATTATACTACATTGAAATTTATTTAGATAAATTATGAATTATTTTGTTATATATTTAAAAAGTGACCATATTAATTTTATGAACACATCATAGATTGTTAGTTTTGTTGGTATTCTGTTGCTGTGTCGACATATAGTTTATTTTTCTTAGTGTTAGGTTATATATTTCAGCAATATGGTTTTTATTTGGTTAATTTTACGTAATTATGTTATTAGCTGTGGTCGTCAAGATTTCCCTGAATACTTATATATTTACATGTTTGTGTTTGGTCTGAATGGATATATTTCATATAAACTACAGATAACATAAGTATTTAGCTTTATTGTGCTACATCACCACTGAATACAACGTTTTTCACAAAATTATTGAAATTATGAACATAAAATTCAATCAGAAAGCTTCACTCTTATTGATTATTTCACTTTTATAATGCGCTTTTCAAAGGTTGAGCGGTAGACAAGTACACACTTCGCATTTATAATACTATAGTCCAGTCATTTAAGCTTAAATTAGGTAAGAATCTCGGAATTTGAGATACCCAGCTGTAAGTCTGTAAATACTTAGATATTGACACCCTAAAAGTGGTCTCAAAACCTACATATGGTAGGGTGTACGCAACTATTAAATTTTCAAGGTCAAATGTCACAAATATCAGTTTTATGAACTTTTGAGCGAAACGGGAAGTTTTATCATAAAAGTGTGTAGGAGAAAATTGCTTATCATCTAATTATCTATAAAAATTGTCTCTACGTTTTATTTCTAAGATTCACCATTTCAGAGATACAGCGATGCAAATAGTTGAAAAAGTTGTATTTTCAAAAGCTTCCAGACCCCCGTGCGATTGTGCTAGACAGTTAAAACTTTCACAACTGATGTACTTCAGTAGCTTCTATAACATTTAATACTAGAAAAAGCTTAAAACCAATGTTTAAGTGGGTTCTCATACAAAAACTATGGTTTTTTTTTCTCACACTTGGCCGGTTTTTAACGTGGTTACCCCAGTAAACCTATTCCAGACGACACCTTTTATACGTGAAGAACACGTTGTTTATATGGAAGCCTAGTTAAATAATTGATTTATGTTGATTTTAGTACTATACATATACGTTTCAGTACATTTAAACTGCTTATTATGGGTCAAAAAGTACGAAATAACCAATTATTAGAATTTCTGTTTGAAGTATAACTGAAAAAAAATACATATTAAAAATGTTAACTGTCCATCTAACTCTATTATGAACGTGAAGATCCATATTAACCAAATTTAATTTAATGAAACGCAGAAATCTTAAATCTTCTGAATACTGAAAACAACACAAAACAATTATTTAACTAGGCTTCCTTATAAACAACGTGTTCTTCATGTATAAAAGGTGTCGTCTGGAATAGGTTTACTGGGGTAACCACGTTAAAAACCGGCCAAGTGTGAAAAAAAATAAACCATAGTTTTTGTATGAAAACCCACTTAAACATTGGTTTTAAGCTTTTTCTAGTATTAGATGTTATAGAAGCTACTAAAATACATCATTCGTGAAAATTTTAACTGTCTAGCACAATCGCACGTGGGCCTGGAAGCTTTTGAAAATACAACTTTTTCAACTATTTGCATCGCTGTATCTCTGAAATGGTGAATCTTAGGAATAAAACGTAGAGACAATTTTTATAGATAATTAGATGATAAGCAATTTTCTCCTACACACTTTTATGATAAAACTTCCCGTTTCGCTCAAAAGTTCATAAAACTGATATTTGTGACATTTGACCTTGAAAATTTAATAGTTGCGTACACCCTACAATATGTAGGTTTTGAGACAACTTTTAGGACGTCAATATACAAGTATTTACAGACTTACAGCTGGGTATCTCGAATTCCGAGATTTTTACCTAATTTGACTGGACTACTAGTATGGATTTTATATTTACGTAACACCCACATACAAAGATCGTTCTTACAGTTGAAAAAATATTTTTATATTTTTTATATTCGTTTTATAGAATTGAATATTATTTTAGTATAAAAATGAATGTGAGGGAAGGTCAATAGCACGTCAGAGGTCTCAAGGGGTCAGAGGTTTTAAGTGAAACAGTCGTTAAGGTAGAGAAAAATATTTATGCACTATCTTCACAAAACAGTAAATAAATTCATAATACAAAAATTAATTATCGATTCAGGAGATTAAATGAAAAATGTTAAGAAACAATTGTATAATATCTATCGGTTTTTAATTAATGAATAAAAAGGAACTTAATAGTATTTACATAGAAAAGCGAAATCTTGATTTGATTTATTGCAAGTTGTTTCAATATCGTATGTTTGTGCTATGGATCACCTACGTGTATGTGCGTGTTTAGATGTATATTGTTGGAAACAGGAAGTCTTATGTTTATGGATGGGTTATATTCTACGTAATGAGATAACGCGTCACATTAAAAAGTAGATAATTCGCTCATATATCGAAAAGTACTAAATTAAAATTCGACATGTTATATTTTATCCATAAATGAAAGACTGTTACAGAAGACTTTTTATTTATATCAAAGTACCTGAGTGTCTGCTTGTTTAGTTTTTTAGGATTAATTTAGGTGCATCTAGTTACGGGTAGACTGATCATGCGTTCTTTTGATGAATTATATTCAACTTGCTAATAAACACTAATAAGTTCACTTAATAAGGATTATGATGTACGCTTTTTGTGCTACACTTAGTAATGTGTGAAAGGCCTCTTGTAAAAGTTCGAAACTCTGAATACTTTTGTTATTTAACATTATACTAAGCTTTTTCTTGTCATCTCATAATGTTTTTTTTATTCATAAACTGAAGGTCTACCTGTAAGCGCTGTGTTTTTAAGATTAGTTATATGTTAATTCAAGTATTGGCGATGATAAGTAATGTAACAACTTTTTTGCTGACCTAATGTAAAATTGCTATCATCAGTTTTTGTTATAATTGTTTCACTGTTATGTGGTATAATTCATTAGTTGTTCTTATAAGACATAGACATACACCCAGCATGGGCCAATGGCTGTGTTAGTGTTTTATTTTATCTAGATTATTGCTAAGTTAATCTGCAATAATATTTGCAATTATCGCGAAAAGTCAAATTATGTAACGAATTAGAATTGGATAATGGTGTTGTCAATACAGATATTGCACGTGTTAAAACTTGGCAATGTGTTATTTATTACGTATGTATGTATTAAAAGTACATTTTGTAAGTATTCATCCCGAATACTATTTAAGTAGGTACAAAGAAAATAAGTATCAGTTTCACCACGTCTCCATGAATGATCTAGTTTTAGAGCTAGAACCTTTCACGTACCTTTGTGTGAGTGGTAAAACCGGTAATTAATTTCAAATTGGTGTGACTCACGATGTATCGAATAACTAAAACTTTACCTGTCATATTTTTGATATACTTATTGATCGAGCGGCAGTTATGTATAAAAATACACATATCGGCGTGCGAGTAAAGCGAATGAAAAAAGTAACGGGTCACTTGGATATTTTTTTGTCTGTCCATATTTTTCTAATGGGTTCTACCTGGCTAGTCTGTTGGTCGAAACCGCCGCCCAGTCAGACAGTAGACGTTGACAAGTCCACGCTTCTGAAGACAACTTGGTTCTGAATCTGATTTACGAGTGAGGGATCAGGGAAGGGAGAGTGCACCCGGGATTTCCCACCATTATTGACCCAAAATTCTATTATTGAATTTCTTTTTCTATTTATATTTTATGACTTATTTGCACTTCTTGGGTATCTTAGCGGGTTCCAAGAAGGCTTCATTGCTCTGAGAGATGTATGTCGCCGCTGTTATGGTGCACAGGAGTTGCAGGTTGGAGTTAGGATTAATGACATCTGTAAATATTTATATTTTTACTCTATTTGCCATATACCTACATGTTATATTATAAGGCACCATAGGCATTCTTTTTTCTTCTTGTGTAATTTTATTATTATAATTAATCAATGTTGATTTTATATCCAAATGATCTTTATTTACCTTGTTTGGTATAATCAGATATTTTATTGTTATTGTTTATGAAAAGTTATGCAATATAATTTTATTTTATTTTTTTACTTGCCATAAAGGACAATGTTTGCTGTATGGATAAAAGTGTAATACTTTACATTCGCTGTAGTGTCTGCATTAAAACAAAGCACATTATAATAAGATGCGAATATAATATTCCAGTGTACTTTTCACACAGTGATTGTCCATAGCACATTGTTTTTTCAGATAGTTAATTAAATAAATAGATTACCATTGATATTAGTTATTTATTGTTACACGTGTGTTAAGATATGTTCCTATGACTTTTATAATGAAAATATTTCATGTTTTTCTATTCATAAAATTCAATAATACTAGTACTATATTAATCATAAGCTGAGCATATCGTGTATTAATGTATCGGTTAAAGGAACTGCACTGGTCAATTAGGCCGCTCACCGTATTTATTCATCAAATCGTAGAATTTCAATTCCTTAGTCAAGTACATTGGGATTTTAATTTTTGTGCTCTGTTGTCTATGAAATCGTGCAGCTATCATTGGTTTCCACTGAAGTTCACCGAGTTCAGTCGATTAATCATAATACTAAAGACTCAGAAACCGCACTGAAAAGTGTAAGCAAAGCCCCAACACAAAAATTAGAATCTAGTTTGATTAACGTATATTCTTTACGCTCTATGTAAGCAAGTTAGTAGTAATAAACCATGTGGAAGGGTACAGGGTATGTCATTGGAAGAATACAGGAGTTTGTGAATAATATAAAATGTGTAATGAAGTCATGTGAAATGGAGTGTGGATTGAATGATGAGGAAATAAAACGATGGTACCACAGAAAATTCTTATTTATTTATTTTCTCAATTAACATTAATGCACTGAAATTATTTAATAACGATTAATATCGACTTACTTTCTAAATTGGTTATTGCTAATACTTGATGGGTAATTTTCTAATAATAATTAACTTTGATTTCGCTCTTACTTACTAACTATTAAATTAAACTAAATTCGATGCTTAAAGCATTTCTTCAGATGTGTGTTGTATGGAATACTTTATAGATACTATTGAAGTTTTACCAGCCGTGCAGATAACTGTTTTAATTATGAACTAATAAAATAATACATACTTATATAATAATAAACACGTTTGCTTACATATTATGAAATTTGCACGGCTGATTGGAAATGCATTTAGTATCAGTAAAAAAAGTTCAACCGTAATGTTCAGTTTGTAGGAATTCGGCAGTGGGGTAGACATTCGATTTCGGGCCGCCCATACTGAACGGTCCCACTTAGTAATTTTCTCCGCCAAAATACGTCCTTGAAATTTACCGTTTTTAAAATATTTTTGTGTCTATCAGATCATGTTATACCTAATACGATATTCTGTTACATTTTGTCGATAATAACTTTTCCGATAATAATTGAACAAACTGGGTATGTTACCTTATTATAATTTAAACGAAATAAAAATCCTTAAGGTACTTTTACATAGATAATTAATACTTTATGAATGATTTATTTATATTAAATCAATGATATTCACGATGATTCGAGAGTAAACAAACGAATGTCTTTAGATTGTTTTAATCATTCAGTACCTTAGCTTTAATATTAAATTTTATAAAATAGAATAAATTCGGAATCCGTTCGTACATAGTAGGCGATATAAAAACACAATACCTATTTTTCTTACCAGTGAATGTCTGTATCTTAAATATTTATATTTCTACAGATCATTATTCGCGGGGTATACCTAGTTACATATTATTTATTAGAATTATATTATATCGTAAAGTTACGTAATCCAACACCATAAGGGACTTATGCGAATGTTGTTCTATGGCGAATTGGTGACCAGATTGAAAAGTGGATTGTGTAAGCGGGGATTCTCTCATCAGCCCCCTCAGTTCACGCCACGTGTGTATAGTACTTGTCTTTGGCCTATTTGTTAGCTGCGCAGTGTATTGCTGAGACCCCTCAGGCCATATTCTGGCCTTTGCACATCCTCGAGTACAGGCCCTTTGCGGCGATCAGTTCCGTATGAGTCCCGCGCTCCACTATTTTACCTGTAGATAACAATAATTATGTTAATATAAGTATGTCATTTCCTTAGGTATAAGTGAAATAAGTAGGTGCATTAGTGATCTGTTTAAGAGCTAAATAACTTAGGTGCATTTAGGGATATTACCTACCTTTATACAATACGAACCACTAATACAATACGAATCACTAATACAATAGGTTAACGGATACGCCAAATAAGTTAGGCTACCTTACGATAAACATCGTTATTCTAAATAAATTACCTTTGTCAACGACACATATAAGATCTGCATTCTTGATTGTAGAGATGCGGTGGGCGATCGTGATACATGTTCTGCCCTTGGCAGCCTTATCCAAGGCTTCTGTCACGGCCTGTGAACAAAATAAGTTCAATTATGAAAGTTTTCTTAAATACCTTACCAACATAAAACGAAAACAGCAAACGCTGTACCTACTTCAATGACTTAATAAAAGTAGGATATGATTCTTGTACCTACGTGCCAGCGGTAGGTAAGTTTGATTCCATCAATAGTAGTCCATTCAACTTCGATATCTGCTTAATTGAAGCCTTGTGGTAAGCATGTATATATTTTTATGAAGATTAAACAATTAATGAGTTACGTATGAGCTTTCGTTATCTGGGGAAGGGGAAACAGCATAAAACTGTGTCGAAGAACAGTTTGCTATTAGTCTTGCCGGGATGACATAATGCACACATAAGGCGCTTACCAGATAAACCAGATTGTCCTGGTAATGGAATAACAAAAGGAACAAGTTTCTTACCCTCTCGCTGTTGGTGTCCAGCGCAGACGTGGCCTCGTCAAGCAGCAGCAGACGCGGCGACCTGATCAGGGCTCGTGCGATGCACACCCTTTGCTTCTGCCCTCCGGACAGCTGGGCTCCGCTGGATCCCAAGTTCGTGTTGTAGCCCTGGGTGAAGTGAGAGATCTTTTGTAGATGACGGCCGACCCGATTGGAGTTTTTTTTTACCTACAACCCTAGTTCTATCTGGATCACGGAAAAAGTATTAGCTATGGTCCTTAAGTAATGTGTTGATTTTTGTTATTTCTACCATAGGTGCGATATAGCCGCTATGGCTATGCAGTAGTCCACTGGTCATAATATCTGATCAACCTATTGGTAAAAATACATGATTTACAAAAGCCTTCTACTCTTTGCTTAGATCTTTTAACAACTGTGCAGTGTAAATTGAAAAACTCGATCAGAATCGTTCGAATTTGACTAAAAATATGTTACTGCGATTGTATATCTGAAAGTGTGAACGGAATAATAATCCATGACGGATTATTATTGTGTGCGAACATGTTTCCAAAACTGTTCAGTCCCTCATTGACACAAAGGTCGCGTTACTACCATACCCGGGAGGAAGACTCACCTCAGGCAGAGAGACGATGAAGCTGTGAATATTCGCCGCCTTAGCCGCAGCGACGATCTCGTGCATGGTGACCTTGCGGTTGTTGTCTCCATACGCAATGTTCTCTGCGAGCGTGCGGTCGAACAGCACCGGCTCCTGCTGCACCACGCCGAGCTGCCGTCGCAGTCGGGGGATGGTCAGCGCGCGAGTGTCGATGCTATCCAGCTCCTGTGGGAGATAAGCTTTGAGTCCAGGCCTGGGTTCTTGCGCCGAGGGCGAGAATGCCGCGGATTTTGTACGGTGAGGTTATCGTGTAAGTATGTTTCATTATGGTATATAGTTAAAGTTGCAAATATGTAGATACTTTTAGTCTTTGTATAAATTCTTGTTTAAAATTAAAATGTGTACTTTTACAACCATACGTCTGCCTAAATCTACTTAGTACTAGCGAGATTAATTGTCACTTATTGAACTTGTGTGATGCGTTTCGTTTGGTAGGTAGTTAGCATACAATGGCAATTCGGACGGTGGTTGTCTTACCTATTACGTAGTCAAAAATGCTTGATCATGTAGGAATGAGCTTACCTACAACCAACTAGGTTAACACTAAAGTAAACATAAACAAAACAACTTTAATACAATTAAATCCATTTTACTGTCATAAAATTGTAAATATCCACGGTAAATCATGATCTTCATTTAAGTTCGGTGTAGAATGTTAACAGCTAACCACAACAAACTTCATAACAATGTGTAGACAGACGCGAACCCTAGTTCTATTTGGCTGCACCCGCTTTTAGCCTCTGTTCCCTTTCCCGTAACCGCTTCTCCCTTTCATACTCCTTCATCCTGATAACGTAGTCTTCGTGTTCGCAGTTCAGGTAGGCGTGCTTCTCGTGGCTACAGCGGTATACGAACGGCATGTTCTTGTAGCGGCATACTAGGTAGTTCATGAGCAAGTGGGCGCAGTAGTCGCGGTGCTTCGGAGGCACCCTCGCGGACATCAAGTCCTCCTCACACGCCACCATCTTCCGCTGGACTCGCTTGTACGAGAACCCAACATGACTGTCAAATGACGGCTTCTCGTTCATTTTCAAGTCAACGTGTCTCGCACGCCACGTCCCTAATATTTGTCCCATTTTCTATTTTATATGTAATCTATCAAATCAAAATTATAAATGGTGCTTATTTTTAGTTTCAATTATGTTTATTGTATTCCTCCACCCTTTTATGCGGTGGTTAACCAATGACATTTGACATGATTTTAGACATTAATGACATGATTAGAGCAATTTCAAAAAAGAGGAATTGTTTATATCATTAATATCTCTGATTTGTGTAGTAATCTTCTTTTCAAACGCTTTTATTTAGTTTACTCAATTTGTAAGTTACATGCATCCGGGGAATCGTATAAAAATAACTTTTGCTAAGGTCTTAGATACGTTTTCCAACATGGTATTTACTTGTGAAAATCCAGATGGAAATTTATATGAGCTACTAATAACGTCTGTGATTTTGATGGATGAAGGAATACGAATAGTTACTCACGATATATCCAGTTTCCGGGTCGTAGAACCGTTGTAAGAGCTGCAGAACCGTCGACTTGCCGCAGCCCGAGGACCCAACCAGGGCGACGGTCTTCCCTGCCTCCACCTTCAGGTCGATTCCCTTGAGAACGCGTTGGTGTGGCCGAGTTGGGTAGCAGAACTCCACTTCTTTGAGGCTAAAGTTGCCGGTGGCGGACTAAAACATAATGTAGGTACATTTTAACGAGCTTGAATAAATACACATCATTTAATATTTTTATTTAGTATGTAATAATTATTACTCATTTATTAACAGGATTATAAGGATGACCGTTCAGCAGTATCAAAATTCAACATTAGTTACAGAAAAGAAGGCTGCTCAGCTCAGAATATTACTTAGTACAAAAATCAACGTTTTCTTCCTTTTATATACACCGTGAAATTTTAGTGGTTGTTTTCCCGCAGTAAAATGATTCTATCTTAGCAGTACAAAAGATGTGTGCAGTTCTTTTTTGGTAAAATCAATAAATGCCGGTTTTACGAAAGGTTTAACCGTAACTCGAAAACACGTTCGAACCACTTTATGACTTAGGGTGTAGAGCTTCTTTAGCTTTAAGCATCGATTTCATGCGGCAAGCAGTACCTGAATACGTCACATTTTCAAAAACAACGATAGCTTCTCTCGTTTTCGAGTTGGAAAATTATTATTCTGAAAAATCGAAAAAAAGAAGATTTTTTTCGAGAAATAATTTGCATGATTCGATAGTATTACTAAAGGCAAGTCGTTCTGCCACGGGAAAACAACCACTAAAATTTCACGGTGTATACATACCCAGTCTCGTTTGTCCCTCACTCCGTCTTCAGTTCTGACTTTTGGTACTCTCTGGATGATTGAGAGGATCCTCGCACCGCACGCCTTCGCGGAGTTGAAGCTCGGTGCGTAGACCAGGGACTGACCCAACATGTACGCTCCGTACATCACGGCCTCGTTGACACTGAAAAAAAAGAAGAAATACATATGATATAGCTGGTGAGGTGGGATGGTAATCTTTATCAACAGGTAGGTAATCTATTCTTGCTCTAGGGCAGATGTTAGTAAAAAGTAGTTAAAATTCATAGGGACAGATCAGGCCCCGTAGACATAGTAACAATATCGAAACGATAACGAAGTTCGAAAGGAATAAAACGTATGGGATTGGACATTAGACGCGATAAATCACGTGGTCCAGTTTCTCTTTGGGTTATCAGTGTTACTCATCGCTCTACTTACAGAAGTACAATTTTGTAGTCCAGCCCTTCACGAGCTACCAGGTAGGTACCGTAGACTGTGGCGCTGCAGTAGGAGAGGAAGGGCACGTAGATGCCTAGCCCCAGCACCAGGCCTCGCCAGCGGGTCTTACTGGTTACCGCGCGGCAGGAGTCCACCAGAGCCAGCTTGAATTTTTCGAGGAACAAGTTCTCCACGCCTGGTAAGGATAATTATTCCCATGTTATCAACTGTTCTTGACCACCGTTTATGGAACCGCGAAGCTCTTCAATAGTAAAAAGTCATAATCAAGCCTATTATAAATGCGCAAGTGGGGACATTGACAGTTACCACCAACTAGTACTTATAGGTAAATAAAGTACGTTAGATATCTCACCCAAGCTTTGCACAGTCCTGATGCTCACGACGGCTTCTGTCGCGACTGTGGTCGCAGTTTCCATGGCATCGCGTTCATCAGATTGGGATTTCTGTGAGATGATACCTTCTAGCCAGATACTGCCTACCATCTATTGAAAAATTTAATCATTAGCCACATATCATCACAGTACTAACTTACTTACCTACATACAACATAAATAGTGAAAAAATAAAATAAAATGAATTCTACCCGCATCGGTTCCAATAAAATTGTAAACAAAAAAAAACCGCCTTCAAAAACCCGACTCACTAAAAATTACAAAATAATATAATACTGTGGAGGACACGATTCGGACCAACCCCGTTTGGTCCGTAACAATAATATTGTATCGGAACTCGATTCGGACCAATCCCGTCTGGGTTGGTCAGAGGCTAGTTTTTAGTATCTGTGGTTAGCAGAGGTTTACACATTTGAAATAAAAACAGATAGTTGTTGTTGAATTCTCCGACTGAATTTGATTTGTTGACCGCCTGTTCCCTGTTCCTGCTCTGCCTCACGAGAGGGCTCAACGGAGAAGTCCCTAAAGTGGTGACCATCGACGCGAGCTGAAAAATTGTTCTGGCGCACGTACATCGCGCCATCGCAGCCGTTTGCTGCGGGCTTGCTACATTGACTTGACGAAAGTCGTAATAGTGGACCTCCGTGTGACGTGTCTGAGCAGTCTGAAAAATAACTTCGGCTTCGCCTTCGGCTCCGAAAAATAACGGAGAACGCCTACAAGGAATCCTCAGGCCGCCGCAGCGATCCCGGTCGGCGGGCAATTTCACCATAGTGCGTGTACCGCGCTCCCTCTGTCAAGCTACAAAGCATCAACCTCATGAAGATTCAGTGTTGTGTCAAAGTGTGTGGTTTTCGGTAGCATAAACATTGCGAAATTCACGTTCCGACCTGTTCGTTCACTACGCAACGCATTGAAAAAAAACGGCGAGGATTTGTTGACAGTGACAGAAGCCTGACATAGATCCGTTCCGGTACACGCAAGTACTATCGTAATTTTCTCATTGACGAACATTTTTTCACACCTAAATCTTATATATTTCTTTTATTTTTTGTTTGTGTTTAGATCACTAACGTTAGCAATAAACTGTTTAACCTGTGTAACTCCAACAAACTTAACCTGGCAGATTCAGCCATTTGCTTTCCATCAATTTAAATATTTTGCTAGCGAATTTGGCTTTACAAAATACTAACTCACCTGTGTAAGTTCAGTTTGTTGGGAATAAATAAATGTATAGCCGTGTGTGTATGTATGTCCGTTGAATTTTTTTTTTTTCATCTTTCTGCTATTTATTTGGTATTGGACTAACAACAAAAATTCATCTTAAATTTTAGTACTGTTGTGCATTGTGTGTTTTGTCAGTATTGTATTGGTTTTCTCATTTTGCATCCCATATATTTACATGTTTTATTTGCACATATTTTGGGTGTTAAGTGGTGCATAATTTTAACACTTGTTTTTAATATACATTTTGTTTTGGCGGTGTCCTCCTCACTACTTACCTACATTCTGGGCCCTGCTTACTGGTGTTGTCTTGCGGTGTGTTGACTTACTAATTTCTTTCATTGCTTTACCACTAATTGCTCCCTATCCTATTATAATGGAGGAACTCCAAGCACGCCTTGCTGCCCTTGAGGCCGAGAATGCTGAATTGCGGGGCCTGCGGAAGCATGACCTGCCCCAGTCACAGCCTCCACCGTCGCAAGGTGAGAATTCGGCACCGGAAGTATGCAGAGTCACGGTAAAACTCCCACCATTTTGGCCTGACAGAGTCCACGGGTGGTTCGCTCAAGCGGAAGCACAATTCTGCTTAGCAGGCATCACCAAAGACGAAACTAAATATAGCCACATCCTCGCCTACATGGACTATCGCCTGGCCGCCGAGATAGACGATATCGTCACCAACCCACCGGCAGAAAGGAAGTACGAGAATCTTAAGGAAACCCTGTTGCGCCGCTTTTCCTTATCAAAAGAGCAACGGGTCAAAGATTACTTGGTGACGAGGAAATAGGGGACAGAAAACCATCCCAGTTTCTCCGTCACCTCCGATCGATTGCGGGCACAGCTTTATCCGATGATAACATTCTGCGGGAACTATGGTTACGTCGCTTGCCACTGCACGTCCAGGGCATTATCGCTGCTCAAGACGACCTCGGCCTAGAAAGACTTGCCGATATAGCAGACAAGATCGTCCAGGCCCAGCCGGATCAGTCAACGTTTACGCTGCATCTGTCCCTCCATTGGATAAACTGAATGAAATGTCGTCTCAGCTGGAAATTTTACAAAATCAAGTCGCTGCTCTATCTTCCACATTTTCTGAGCGATCACGACCCAGAAATAGATCCCCTTCCAGGAATAGATATCTTTCTCGCAGTGCCAGCGGTCAGCGAAACCAGCCCTGCTGGTACCATAGGAGGTTTGGGGTCAACGCCAGCAAGTGCATTAGTCCCTGCAACTGGAAAGAGGAAAACCCCAAGAGCAGTCAGTAGAGGCTACGACTGATTGCGAATTTAACCGTAGCCGTCGCCTTTTCGTCACCGACTACACCACCAAACGACAATTTCTTGTCGACACCGGATCCGACTTATGTTGTTATCCACGCCGCTGGATAGCTGATCAAAGGAAACCTACCGATTATGAGCTTAGCGCTGCCAACGGTAGCAGCATAAAGACTTACGGGACAACGACCTTGTCTCTAAATTTCGGCCTCCGGCGCAATTTTGTGTGGCAATTTATCGTTGCTGACGTTACCACCGCTATTATTGGCTCAGATTTTCTGGCGCATTACCATTTACTGCCCGACTGCCGCGCCAATAAACTAGTGGACGGTATTACGAACTTATCCACACAAGCATCGACTGCAGCCTCGGACCAGCCAAGTGTCAAGGTAATTTCATCGAGTTCGGTTTTCGCACAATTGTTAGCAAAATTCCCCGAAATCACTCGTCCTCCTGGTCTTCCTAAAGCTGTGAAGCATGATACAGTGCATTTTATAAAAACGACAAATGGCCCTCCCATTTCTTGCCGTCCCCGCCGGTTAGCGCCCCAGAAGTTAATTTCAGCTAAAAAAGAGTTCGAGGATATGGTTCGATCCGGTACAGCTCAGCCTTCTAAAAGTGCATGGTCGTCCCCACTCCACATGACCTTAAAAAAAGACAACTCATGGCGTCCTTGTGGTGACTACCGTGCGTTAAACGCCAGGACAGTACCTGACCGCTACCCGGTCCGTCACATCCATGACTTCGCACACAACCTCACAGGCGCCAACATCTTCAGCACCATCGACCTTGTGAAGGCGTACCACCAGATCCCAGTTGCACGAGAAGACGTTCCGAAGACGGCCATCGTTACCCCGTTTGGCCTCTTCGAATTTCCCTTTATGACTTTTGGTCTTAGAAATGCCGGTCAGACCTTTCAAAGGTTTATCGATGAGGTCACCCGGGGTCTCGATTTCTGTTTTCCCTATGTGGATGACATCCTGGTTTTCTCGGCGAACGAGACTCTCCACCGTGAACATCTTCAGATCCTCTTCCGACGCCTTCAGGACTACGGTGTCGTGATTAACCCTTCCAAGTGCGTCCTAGGTTCTCGCGAAGTTACCTTTCTTGGATACCGCATCACCCCTCAAGGCACACTTCCTCCATCGGATCGTATTCAAGCCATTTTGGATTTTCCCCCTCCTAAAACTGTCCAGGGCATGCGACGTTTTCTCGGCATGTTAAATTATTACCGCCGTTTTGTCCCTCACGCCGCACAGTCGCAGGCCCCACTCATAGATGCAGACTCTACAAACGGTAAGGGTGCCAAACCATTCATATGGACACCCGAGCTTCTAGAGCAATTCGAAGCCTGCAAAAAAAGTCTGTCCGCGGCCACACTATTGCAACATCCGATAAACAACGCACGCCTTGGGTTGTTTACCGACGCTTCCAGCGTCCATATCGGATCCTGTCTTCAGCAACACGTTAGCGGTGAATGGTTCCCCCTTGCTTTCTTTAGCAAAAAGTTGACCAGCAAACAAGCGCAGTGGCCAGCTTACTACCGTGAGCTACTGGCAGTGTACGAAAGTGTGCAACATTTCCGACACATCCTCGAGGTTCAACACGTGACCATTTTTACGGACCATAAACCTTTACTTTACGCTTTCGTACAACGTCGGGAAAAGCTCCTCCAGCTCAGCTAAATCAACTTTCTTTCATTAGTCAGTTTACCACTGATGTCCAATACATAAAGGGCGAGGATAACGTCGTTGCTGACGCGATGTCTCGTGTCGACGCCATTACCCTTGAAGGGGACTACGAGGGCCTCGCCAAGTCGCAATCAACAGACCAGGAACTATTGGGAATTCTTCAGCAAGGTTCTACTAGCTTGCAATTGACCAAAATTCTTATTCCTGGGGCTAACACCTCTGTCACGTGCGATGTCTCCACTGGCAAGCCTCGCCCATACCTAACACCTGCATTCCGTAGAGTTACCTTTGACAAGCTTCATGGTTTGAGCCACCCTGGAGCACGAGCCACCACCCGCCTCGTGACCGAACGCTATGTTTGGCCCTCTGTCAACAGAGACTGTAAAGAGTGGGCACGCACCTGTCAGGCGTGTCAACGCGCCAAAGTTTCACGGCACAACTCTGCCCCACTTGGCAACTTCGACTTACCTGCTGGACGCTTTAGACACGTCCATATGGACATTGTCGGTCCCTTGCCGGTATGTAATGAATACCGTTACTGTTTAACGGCAATTGACAGAGCTACCCGATGGCCTGAGGTATGGCCAATGAGGTCCATCACCGCCGAAGAAGTGGCTGAGACTTTCACAAGGGAATGGATTCCTCGATTTGGTGTACCCTCAATCATAACGACCGATCAAGGAACCCAATTTGAATCCGACCTCTTCCATCGCCTAATGGCACAATTCGCCACCAAACGTATAAGGACAACATCATATCATCCCTGCGCCAATGGCATGATCGAACGTGTCCATCGGCAACTCAAGGCCTCGCTCTCATGCCACCACGACAATTGGGCGCGCGCTTTACCTTTAGTTCTCCTGGGTATGCGGTCATCTTTTAAGGAAGACCTTAAAGCCACTGCTGCCGAGATGGTTTACGGTGAACCCCTTCACCTACCTGGTGAGTTATTTATTCCAAGATCTGACCGAGACAGTTTGGATAATCCGGCGGATTTTGTCACGCAGCTTCGACATAAAATGTCATTAATGCGCCCTACCCCTGCCTCCCGTCATTCTCAACCGTCGTCTTTCATATTCAAAGATCTCGCATCAGCCACTCACGTATTTCTCCGAGATGACACCGTCCGACGCCCATTACAACCACCTTATATGGGACCTTACCAGGTCATTGATCGGGCCAGTGATGGTAAGACTATGACCTTGGATATCAAAGGCAAGCGCACAGTGGTAAGCGTCGACAGAATCAAACCAGCTTTCATCGACAATTACGGAAGGTCATCTCATGATTTAGCGACGGAAAAACGTTCAAAGCCAGTCCTTTCCCAACCACCATCCGATTTACCTATTCAGTGTCCTGTACCCCCGTCTCCTGTCACACCGCCGGATAACACCACGAGTTCTAAGCACCCGCCATACACTACGCGTGCCGGCAGGCGCGTCAGATTCAAAGATTTTTGTTGAAGCGGCTTCAACCTTCTCCGTGGGGGGGTGGTGTGGAGGACACGATTCGGACCAACCCCGTTTGGTCCGTAACAATAATATTGTATCGGAACTCGATTCGGACCAATCCCGTCTGGGTTGGTCAGAGGCTAGTTTTTAGTATCTGTGGTTAGCAGAGGTTTACACATTTGAAATAAAAACAGATAGTTGTTGTTGAATTCTCCGACTGAATTTGATTTGTTGACCGCCTGTTCCCTGTTCCTGCTCTGCCTCACGAGAGGGCTCAACGGAGAAATCCCTAAAATACGAACAAAAATTTAATTGGCACCGCCTTCAACAACATATCAAATTCATACCCAGATTAATGTTCGTATTATATTATTTTGTAATTTTTAGTGAGTCGGGTTTTTGAAGGCGGTTTTTTTTTGTTTACAATTTTTTTTCATCCTTTTTAGTGTAACATTTTTTTACACCCTATTAGTTCAGCTCACCTATAATTCTACTGATATTATAACTAGTAGTATCAATGTGTACACAGATTTGAAAGAATTATCCCTTTACTCCCAACTATTAAGGAGTTGACCTTCCATCATCAGCTCAGCATCATAACATTATGATTGCCAGAAGCAAATGCCAATATAACTTCAGAAAATATGTAAAACGCGGTACATGTGCCCATAAAATTTGAGGGTTGCCCTCGATTTCTCCTGGATCCCATCATTGGATCCTAGACTGGTCAACCTAATAGTTTAGCTCACCTGTAATGCTACTGATATTATAACTAGTAGTCTTAATATGTATACAGTATTGAAATAATGATTCTTTTACTCATAACTATTAAGGAGTTGACCTTCCATCATCAGCTCAGCATCATAAGATTATGATATCCAGAAGCAAATGCCAATATGACTTCAGATAATATGCAAAACGCGGTACATGTCCCTATAAAATTTGAAGGTTGCCCTCGATTTCTCCTGGATCCCGTCATCAGATCCGAGACTGGTGAAAATGGGACCACCTCGGAAGTGAACTCTACCCAACCAAAAAAAAATTTTTGAAATCCGTCTATAATTGACGAAAATATCGGTGAACATACATAAAAAAAAAAAAAAATATTATACATACAGACGAATTGAGAACCTCCTCCTTTTTTTGAAGTCGGTTAAAAAAAGTGAACAATAAAACGGCTGATAACTGCTTAAAACATAATTTAAAATAGGAGGCTCTTCATGTTGGTATTGCGATGTACCTAACGAGAAAGCATTAATGCCGCCCTGATTTAAAAAAAGCGATGTATTCATTTCATATCAATGTAGGTAAGTGCAATAATCTATTACAAATAAGACATCGGCCTAAACGAACAACGGATAAATGGGTCGGATTCTGTGCATGATGATATACTTAACTCTTAACCAGGACCTGTTATGTATATATAGAGATCTCATTATTTTGGACCTCCACCTTATAGGGTCCAAAAGCAATAAAACAATATAGCATTCCTGTACCAGATTAAGGGTTCGGCTGCTGAGAAAAACTAACGCTGACCTAGGGTTTGCAGCAGAGTACTGTAAAAATCTAACCAATGGCAAGAAGGCAGTGCCGACGAGGGTGAGCTTCCAGTTGTAGCAAATGGCCATGATGAACCCGACGACCACCGAGCTGGTGCCCTGCAGGATGAGCCCAATGCGCAGCCCTGTAGCGCCCTGCACCTCGGCCGCGTCGCCGCTGAGCCGCGCACAGAGGGCGCCCACTGCGTTGTTCTCGCGGTCGAAGAAGCCGATCTCCTGAGAACGGGAGAGGTGAAGGTTCAATGTGTTGTCATCTAACTAACATCTATCTAACATCACTACATAGTATAAAGTCCTTTCCCGCGTCTGTCTGTTCCTATGTATGCTTAAATCTTTAATACTACACAACGGATTTTTATGCAACTTTTTTCTTTTTCCTGACTTACGATGATGGCTCGGAGTAGCCTTGGCATCATCACTGGACTTGCGGGGGAGCGGATGGCTCTCACCCCTATAATTTTGATGCGGATTTTTTTAATAGATAGAGGGATTCAAGAGGAAAGTTTTTATGTATAATATACCCGAAGCTAAGCGAGAGCGGGTCGCTAGTTTTTTTTTTCTATAAAAATCTTAGTTTGTGTGCCAGTCATAGATTGGCTGACTTGCTCGGTGAAGCTTTGCTTAGTGATTCTGGCTACGGTTCCAAATGTTGTGGGTTTAAAACGCTATATTTATATAGGCATTTTACATGCACTTTGTAAATCGTCGGTACAGTTAAAATAAGTAATAGATTAGTAATTCTAACACATACTTCGAAATCAAAACATTGTATGTCATACGGTAAATATCCAGGACATATAACTTTTTTCAAATATATTTTGTTTTATGAACGATCATCAGTGATTAATCATGGTGGTTTAGTTATTGGTATGGATTTGAGTGTTCCACTGCTAATCACTACAAGTGTTTATGCTATTTATTTCGGAATCAAAACTATCGATATCGATTGTAGGTACGTATGCGTTACTGTCTGGTAAGATATCTTACCTGTCTAAGTAATGCTTCGAAGTATTGATGCCTCAGTCTTGAAGTCATCTTCAGGCCAGCGTTGGTGAAGGTAGTACTCTGGAGACACATGGAGATACCGGCCACCACTGCCACCACAATGAACATTCCCGAGTATAGATCCGCCAAGTAGATGATCTCATCAGCATGAGGCAATATGAAGATCTGGAAGTAAGTCAAGTTATTTATCACCAGTCATCATGACCATCATACCATATACGACCCCACTGCTGGGGCACGGGCCTACCCTAAACTAAGGCGGTAAGGCCCAAGTCAACCACGCTGGCCAAGTGCGGGTTGGTTGACTACAAAACTATAGAATTTCTTCGTAGTTTTCTCACGATGTTTTCCTTCACCGTTAAAGCGTCGAATAATCGAACATATGAATTTCAAATTTGAAAAACAGTGCTACGTGGCTGGGTTTCAACTGGCAACAACCTTAACTTCACGGCGATCTATGCTTTTTGTGGATTGTACACCTACTATTGATTAATATTATGTCGACAGTAACTAAGTTACCAAATCATTGTATTTAGATTATTGAACACTACAACTTTTTTTGACTGATATGATTCCTCACCACTATCATCACCATTGATGTCTGTCTTCAATTGTGAAGATCATTTAGCTTAAGTTCCAAGCATAATTATCAGGGCTGCATCAAAAAAGCGCTGTGAAGATTATCACCACCAGATGTTTTTACTTAGATAAAGAATGTATGATGATGACTCACCCCGCTAGCATAACCGAAGAGTAAGGCGAAGACCGGGAAGCAGGCGCCCTGCATGAAGGCTGCGATGGAGCCGATCACCAGGAGCGGCCACTCTGGCGCGTTCAGCTTCAGCAGCTGCCAGTCGCTTACCGGCTTAACGTCCTTCTACAAAAAGAATTAACAAAAACGGTATAAATATCTTTACACAGAAGAATCATGTTTAATTGTATGGGAGCCTCCTAGAATAATATATTTGTGTTATTTTTTTTTTTTATAAAGAGGCTAACAAGATGACCTCACTCCACCTGATGGTAAGCGGTAGTGAGATCCAAATATGAGGTCGACAGGCACAATAGACCATATTGAGCCTGTCGCACTCACCCTGAAAGCCGTGAAAAAGGAGACCACTGCTGCGGCAACAACGAGACAAAGCGTGGAGTCTCGCATTGGTATTGAGCTGTGCGGGTCGGAGTTGGCCAGTCCGCTGGACGGAAGGGCCCCCGTGTCCACTGGTCTCCCAGGCCGCCGGGCTGACCCGCACCGCCCGCACAATACCGCCGCTAAGACTCCACTGGTCCGGCGCTTGCCGCAACAATGGTCCCCCCTGGCTCCGGTTCGTACAGTGCTGATCCCGGAATGCGACCTGACCAAGAGAGGTCAGAGTCACTTGGCGGGTTTTACACAACTGTATGGTGGTAACAGCAACCGGTCGACAAAATGTCTCCCACCTGAAGATATAGTTATTGGTTGTTGTATAGTTGTATAGTTATACCTACTATTTGTTATTATAGCAGCAAGTGAATTACGACAATGCCAGTGACAAACAGTGAATCATTTTAAAAGGATATATGAGTTGAGCTTTGGGGCAGTTATTTACAACAATATCAACACTAAGAAAGGTTTCTAATATTATGTAAAAAGTATCATCATCAGTAGTCATCTTAAATAGGCGGGGAGGTGGATGAAATTAGCTTCAGTATTAATTTTATAATATCCGTGAAATGAATAATATAAAATGTATACATTCGCCCATTGTCGATAAGAAAGCTATTAAAACTCTAAGGTCCTTAGTAAGATTGGTAATGGTTATTTACCTCATCATCGTCTTTTTCAGTTTCGGATTCCACGTCGGCGTTGTAAACGAAATTCTGCAGGCCGGTCGACATGACGGAGCTGATGGACCCGCGGGGAGTCATCCAGTCGTGCGATTCTGAAATAAAAGGAATATTAAAACCATAAAAGGAAAATTATCTACCATTTTGTAGGGTAGCGTAGGTCTTCGCCGCCCGGGGCTCTGACGATTCTAATATAATCGAAACCATCATCATCATCATCATCAGCCCATACACGTCCCCACTGCTGGGGCACGGGCCTACCCTAAACTAGGGCGATAAGACCTTAGTCGAAACCAAAATTATCGTAATTACTATAAGGTTATTCATGCAACATAGAGATTGAGTTTTCTATATTTTTTCAATTTAATTGGAATAAAATAGTTTATTCTCGCCTTAGTCTACCGGAGGGGAGCCGTGGACTTTAATTAGCTCCTGGTGTAAATTATTATAATTCTGGAGTGGATACCGCGTCGCGGCAAACGTAGTGTGGGACGCCCTAAGGCAAGATAGAGTGACGATCAGACCACATCTGCTAGTTGCTGCATAAGTTGCATGCAAGTAGCCGGGGATAGGCAAGATTGGCAAGCATATAGAGAGGTCTACCTCCAACAGTGGACCCATGTTATAGGCTGACGATGATCGTACCTCTCTTGGTCGAATGGTGTCTATAGATCCTGCGGTTGGACCGCCTCTTGACGTCCACACGCGGCGCCAATGCCAGCTCTGAGCCCGGCTCTGCTTCAGTGCTTTCTTCTGGGAGAGTTTCTATCACATCCGGCTCTTGATTTTCTTTGCCAGTTGTCACCAGTTTGTGGTAGAATCCTGGATGTAAGAAATATTGTAGGTTACTTTTGAAGACACTTGGTTACGTACCTTTTACTACGGTTGATGTAAACCAATCAAGCTGTATGAAAATTAAAGTTCATAAATTATGTCTTTTGTTTATAAATACCTTTGGCTTTCATTAGTTCTTCATGAGTTCCCTGTTCCACTATAGCGCCTTGGTCCATGCACACGATTCGATCAGCATTAACAATAGTCGATAACCTGTAACAAAATTTAATCAATGGCAATTATTATTCCAATTTAGGTACATATTATTAAGAATACACATTCTTCCAACTGATGTTTCTGATATCAATAGATCAAGTCCTTTTTTACAGGGATAACGAGAAATGTGACGTTGTTGGGAGTTTGATTATATATTTATATTATTTATTTTTGTTGCAGTGACCCGCACTCACTTCGCTTCGGGTATATTATACATAGAAACCTTCCTTTTAAATCATCCTATCGTTTAAAAATACATCAAAATCCCTTGTGTAGTTTTAAAGATTTGAGCATACCTATGTATGCAAAAAGGACAAGCGGTCGCGGAAAGCGACTTTGCTTTTAGTATAAAGTACTACATAGTGTAGTGATTAGTCTAACAGCCAGCCAGTTAGGCTCACCCTATTTAAGGTTACATGTGAATTGGTACCTGTGGGAAACAGTGACAGTGGTCCTCCCGACACTGGCACGGTCTAAGGCAGCCTGCACCTGCCTCTCGGAGTGAGGGTCGAGAGCTGATGTGGCCTCATCCAGCAGCAAAACAGCCGGCTCCAGCAGCAGGGACCTGGCGATGGCGATGCGCTGTTTCTGACCCCCAGAAAGGGAGGCTCCGCGCTCTCCAATCACAGTATCGTAGCCCTGGTAAAGGTAAGAATCAATTATGTGACTGTGCCTATATAATGACTGGCTCTATGGCGGATTGATTAGTGCCCCTGTTTAATGCGTCATGACTCATGAGTCAAGTTCGATTGAAAAATATCTTTGTGTGTTGTGTCTAGGTGTTGTTTATATATTTAAGTTTATCTGTGTATACCAATGCTGTCCCTGTGCCCGATACCCGTGACGCAGGTGCTTATGCAACTTATCAAATGAATATGTATGTAATGTTGGTAAAAAAAATTACATAAATTAAAATTTTGTTTTAATTTTAAAGACAAATTAAAGAAAACGTTTTTGTTCAATTAATATGACGTCAATACCAGCAGCAGTCTAAAAATAAGTAGATGAGCAAATTGTAAGGCGGATTTATAAATCCATAGAAACCCCGAGTTGCGGCCTATATGAGGTTCACTAGAGTGTAACAAATTTTCCGGATGAAAGTCGCGTGTTCACTTTAAAATATTTGTTGCAAATTTGATATGGTGATACAGTAACGTTCCACAGCATATTTGTTATGCGATACAACCCTTACTAACATTATAAATGCGATAGTAATAATCTACTGTTTATCTACTAACTACTGTAAATCAGGTATAGATTAGTCTAGACCCTGAGAAAGGACATAGGCTACTTTTTAGGGTATTATTTGCGCGTTAAGTGACTTCATGTGGACGGAATCGCGGGCGGAAAGCTCTGCAATGTATAATTTTAAACTGTCATGGTTACACATTAAACTGAAACTATCCGGGATATTTACCATGTTGTTTTGTAAATTAAATTTTTTTAAAAATTGAGCTTTAATAGCATTAAAAACAACAAATAAAAAAACATGTTGTTTTGTTTAGTTCATCCGTGATCATTACACAAATTTCGGCGACAGTGCCGAAATATCGGGTCGGGAGCTCATTAAAACAAAACAATATCCGGGACAGTCTCAGTTTTCTAAAGCTCTGCATTATTCGTAACTTACGTTTGATAAATTCGTGATAAAGTCGTGTGCGTAGGCCATCTCCGCCACGCGCTGGATCTCCTCCCGCGTGGCTTCGGGACACGCAATAGCGATGTTCTCGTGGATTGTGCCCCTGAATAGCACTGGTTCTTGCCCAACCACACCTGAAAAGGAGTCTTGATTAGTGGAAGCAGTGTTCAGCATACCTTTAGTATTTACAGAACTGATCTCATGAAGAATGATCTGATTCAACAAATGTGACGTTTTTAATGGCAAGCGTCAGCGACTGCACCACACACATTCCTAAAAGAGTTTTTTTTAATATTAGCATTGGTGTGAATGCTCAAAACATTGGCCAAATGCTCTCTCAATACCTACGTATCGCTCATGTTGGTGCAAGTATTGCCTTATTAGTTTTGATTCTAAAATTTTGGGATGGAACTTTATAATTAAGGAGTCGAGACATACAAAGGGACTGTATTTTTACATGATTCAGAGAAAAGGTTTTACGTACCTAGTGATGACCCACAAAAAGAGACTATATTTTTATCTGATTCGGAGAAAAGGTTTGCTCACCTAGTGATGACCTAAGCCAGCCCAAGTTGAGGTTCTTCAAGTCTTTCCCGTCCAGCTTCACGGAGCCGGAGTGGGGGTCGTACAGTCGCTGCATCAGCTGCAGTATGGTCGACTTGCCGCAGCCCGAAGACCCGACGAGTGCCACACACTCGCCAGGTTTTATGTGAAGCGATAATCCTTTCAGGACCTGGAGATGCAACGAAAGGAATTTGTCATAACAGCTGATGTTTATTTAAGATATTTGCATTGTCTACCTGATATGATACAAATCGCATTGGTAGACTATCGAAGAATACTTTCGTGACGTCATCAGTAACTATAGAAAATGCCTAAAATATATACAGTTTCCTCTATAGTCGTGGCTTATCTACCTGCATGATTTAAACACCGGCTAAATTTACCAAAAAACATATATATACAAGAATTAGTACTCTATAATATGTAATCAGGTAATAATTAATTCTAAACACAGAAGTGCTAGATTGATAATGTCTTAAACCTGGTTCACTTTCAAGCGCTCATAATTATCGCATTGAATCTAGTTCAATTACCAATACGATACAAAAGCAAGCGCTTAGTTTATCGATTAAATCGACTTCTTGCAGAATTTGTAGAATTGGTAAAAAAAAAATTCATAAATTTTATAGGCACACACAGGTTTTACTCAATCGAGGTTCGATTAATTTAAGTCCTTGGATAATTAATGTGAAACAGGCAAATTAGGCGTATCGCACTAATTAATGAGCTATAATGAGCAACTAAAGTTATCATTCAAGTTCGCCGACCGAAATTAATTCACTGATATTAGCAAAGAGTGTGATTATGTTCCTGTGCAGATAGCTGATTTCCATTGAGAACGGCCGCCATGACCCGAAATCGGGCGGACATAGAAGTGCCAGACACTGAGATAATCCTACACGTATTCATATTCAGGAAAATTCTGCTGGTGCGACAAAACTCTGTAAAATACGCACACATACAGACACAGCCAGCGTTATCATTTCCGGAAAGAGCAATGCCTGCATTGGGCCATTATTTTCGAGACAATTTTACTGCGTAAGTTTAGTACGTCAGTAGATAGGTAATTTGATATTATCTGGTCGTGGAATAAGCGAAAATTTAATTTGAATTTGTGTACGAATACGAATTATCAATTTTCCGGCTGCTTCAAACCCTAGTCGGACATCATCACCAATAGACTATAGACCTTGTATTCTAGAACAAACTAGCTTCCCGCTGTCTGTCCCTATTTTACACTTTTCAGACAACGAAACGGATTTTAGTACGTTTTGTTTATCATCATCATCATCAGCTCATATACGTCCTCACTGCTGGAGCATTGGCCTTACCCTTAACTAGGGCAAAAAGGCCCTCGTCAACCACGCTGGCCAAGTGCAGGTTGGTTGACTACACAAACTTAGAATTTCTTCGTAGGTGTTTAGGTTTCTCACGATGATTCCCTTCACCGTTATAGCGTTGAACAATCATACATATGAATTTCAAATTAGAAAAACACAGTGGTACGGCGGAGTTTGAACTGGCAACCTCTCGCATGACAAGCAACTATCTTAATCACTCGGCGGTCAGCGCTTATATAGTAAGATGTATTCTAGTGGTTTATACATGGCTGCAAACTGTACGGACGCGGTGGTGACCACCCTACACATTTCTAGTAGGCTCCATTACCGCGTGTGTTCAGCCTTACATAGTAGAGAAAAACATAATTTATTGCACCCGTGCGGAAAGCAGGTAGCAGGTCTACCTTAACGTCTGGCCGGGCGGGGTAGCTGAAGTGCACGTCGTCGAGCCTGATCTCTCCAATGACTCGGCGCGGGGACGAGCCGGCGGTGGACAGGCTGTCGATCTTCGGCTCCTGGTCCAGTAGCTGGAAGATGCTGGCGGCTGCACCGCGCGCCGCGGCGAACGTCTCCACGTGGGGCACGCAGAACGTTATGGACTGGGTGGCCATGTACACGCTGAACAGGATCTGAGGGCAAAGATGATTCACCACGGTAGTACGGTTGTAGCTTTTCACCACGGTATTACAGTTGTAGCTTTTCACCACGGTATTACAGTTGTAGCTTTTCACCACGGTATTACAGGTGTAGCTTTTCTCACAGTGCTACGCCATGAACATGCTCTTCCTCCATTAGGGGTGAGTGCCATCCGCCCCCCCGCAAATCCGGCGATGATGACGAGGCTACTCTAAGCCATCATCGTATGTCAGATAGGAAAAAAAATCTTCCTCCATTAGCAGTGATTCGTATTTGGTCGTCGCTAGTCGTCAGATCCCCAATACCGCCAAATTTTGCTCTGGAGTACGGTGATGGTGAATAATGTGTTTAATAGAAGGATCAGTGGTACTCGTATACTGCTAAAGAGGTATGATATCTGTGACTCAATTACTAATTAATAACTTGTTTTGCCATTGTTCAACACAAAAATACATTTAAAATCTACGTTTTATTCCTTAGCGTATAATTTAACAAAAACAAAATCGTTTAACTCAATTTAGGTAGGTAACAAGTAATGAATATTAAACAAAGCTTACTATCAAAAACGAATTCAATGACGTTTGTTTAAATCAATATACGCGTAAGTAGTAATCGGAAAATCGTATCTTGTTTAATTTGAATTATTTTAAAAGATGTCGCACAAAGGACGCAGTATGGAAATGTGGTAATTTACAATACGACAATCAATTGAGAAGGTCACAATTCCCTTCGTTTCATAAATTGAAGCCAGAATATTTGGTGACGTCACATTCGCCGTCGCCAACATATTCTATTTAAAGCTTCTAAGTACATCTGCACCGATCAGATATCACTGTACATTGGCATATAGGTACTGCATCATTTTCCCCAGCATGAACCTAAGTGTTTTCAAATTACTTTAGTCATCAGCTTCTTTCAAAATTGCAAAATAAAATTCGAATAATTTTTTATTATACACAACTATCAAAACAAGTCAAATGTAACTAAAACATATCATTATATATTAGGTAGCTATCGTTGCACGGCACCCAACGGAATTTAACACTGATTATTATTGATTGCCTCTATAAATGTGCATTTTATCCCGGGCTTTTCAGCCGGGGCGTGAATCGGCATTTAAGCAGGCCTTCCAGGTGAGTGCGACAGGCTCTATATGATCTAATGTGCCTATCGATATCATATGTGGATCTCACTACCGCCTACCAACAGATGGAGTGAGGTCATCTTGTTAGCTTATTATGAAAAAAAAAATTGAGTTAGTAATTATAGTATTACTTACACTGAAAACAATTCCCACAAGATACTTCTTCTCCTCGCTCGGTTTGTCGAAGTCGTTGAGCACCAGCCGGGTGCCGTAGGTGAGGCCGATGGCGTTTAGAGAGTACGTGAGCACCCAGTTGAAGCCGGTCCCGAGTCCAGTGTACAAGCCTCGCTTGCGCCCGTATCGCTCAGCCGGCTCCAGAAGCTTTTTGTACCTAAAAGAGGACAAAAAAGTCTTTATACCTACATCGTTCACTTCGCATACGAAGAAGACAATACACCGTGAAATTTTAGTGGTTGTTTTCCCGCACTAAGATTGTAGTTAGATTGTAGTACTTAGTAGTAAAATATATTTGTGCAGTTTTTTTTATTAAAATCAATAAATATAGATATTACGAAAATAATGAACGAAAAGTACGCTCGAACCGCTTTATTACTTAGGGTATATAGCTTTTTTTTTTAGCTTTAATTATCAATTTCATGCGGGAATCAGTACCTGATTACGCCACATCTCTTAGAAGAACGATAGCTTCTCAGGCTTTCGAGAAGGATTTTTTTATTTCTTGGAAATTCGGTAAAAATAATTGTTTTCAACAAATAACCGGATGATTCAGTAGTACTACTAAAGGCAAATCGTTCTGCTACGGGAAAACAACCACTCAAATTTCACGGTGTATAGGTACAATATTCTCCGTACATTTACTGCTTGATATTTTTTTGCATGTAATTAAGATATTAGGAAGAGTTAAATTTATTTATCGACTTAATGAATGGAATATATATACATTACAACATTACATTTCGCGATACCTACCTATCGATTTCTTTGTTTTCGCCACCGAACGCAATCACTGTGCGGACAGACTTTAGGACCTCCTCGGCTTGCTTCCCGGCTTGACTGTAGCAGTCTAGCTCCCTGATCGAAGAATTCGTTTGATACTGTAAATAAAATAAATAAACATTTATCCAATTCCTTAAAGCACTCAACAACAAATACTCATAAAAATCCCCGCAATCATATTTGTTTCCAGCAACGGGCCAGTTTTCAAACTCAATTTTTTTATTCTTTTCCGAAATTGCTTTTACTAAATTTTGGATGACCCACTGCGTGCCACATGCTCGAAACGCAGCATTAGCCCTAAAGCTAGCACTCTGATGCAATGATCGCCATTTAAGTAAGTCGCTTATCTAAGTATAACATAAACGGATGGAACTCCTAAAATGAGTACCCTAGACAAGATGACGGAGGCAGTGATGGAGAAGGGCACGACGGTGACGCAGGCCAGCGTGAGCTCCCAGCCCAGCGGGAAGGCGGTGGCCAGGCAAATGACGCACGTGCCCACCAGGTTCGCCACCACTGCGAGCTTCTCGCCCATGCCTTTCTTCAGCTTCATCATGTTCCTGACAAAACAATCACTGGTTAAGAATTTCTTTACTCCGATAGGCTTTCTCGACTATTTCTATTAGGACAAAAGATATATTTGTGCGATCACTACAAATTCGAAATAAAAGTGATTCACTGAATTCATTACGTTTTAAAAAGTTTAAAATTTCAGGATCAAAAACATTTTTGGAGGAATCTATTGATTACTATTACGCCTCGAAGATAAAATAATAAGTGAGATTCACATGGCACTGAATAATTATTGTTATTTACGATCTCGGTTAGCTGAGTAGCCATAGATTCTTCAATTTATTTGCCTGCTGGCTGATCAAGTATGTATGTAAAATGTTTTAAACTCATTAATGTAATGCATAAATGGAATAAACGGATTAGATATCACATGACTTGACTTCATATTATAAATTGGTCTGGTGTTCGCTGATGGTACTGCAAAACCATCACGTGTTTATTATCGTTAGTGACAGTAAGGACTACTAGAAATTAAGTCCGATATCCAAATCCTCTAAGTGCATTGTCATACATATAACGGGGAAGGAAAAACGTGACGGTAAATTATCCCATTTAGTAAACAAACACGCTAATAATAAAAGCACTAGAGTCTAGTGTCTAGATAGAGGAATCTAAAGATGCTGGTATTAACAGGTAAGTGTTCGATAACCCATCCATTCACGTGCGTCATTCGTAAGCACGATAACAAATTCAGTTTACTTCATTAAAAGGAAATGAATAACTTCAAATATCGAATAACTAATTTATGTATAACTGATACGTACTCCGACATTTTAGTGGCGAGGTTAAATCCTGAATCGGTATCAAACCACTCCATATCTTGTCTCATCACAGCAGTCAGGAAAAGCGTCCTTATCCTTGTTATCTAAAACCAAACAAATACCCAAATTGTAAACTAAAGTTTTCATAAGGTTATAAATAAAACATGTCCCAATGTAAGTACTAGGTCTTACATTTGATAAGAGCAATTAGTTCCTTTTGTATCTCTCGAGCAGCAGATAGATAATCTGCACAATGTTTATGTTTTATTGCACCTAATACTGTTGTAAAGTGTTCCGTGTTTCTTAAAGTCTTTACAAATAAAACACGTTATTGAGTTTACGATATCCTTTTAGTGCCTTTACAAATACGCGCCTTAACACTGGCATCAAATTGTAGGTATACGTTATTAATTAGCCCATGAATCTTAATACTTGATTTAAAGATATTTTATTGTGACTTTTTCTGACCCGAAGTTAAAGTCGACCAACACTTTCTTGAACTCTACCAATATCTTCACGTATTATATATAACTGACTAGGTAACGTATACACCAATTATTGAATGTCATTTAATTCTTTCAAACCCTGACCGGTAGTTTGATTTTTATTAAAATAAAAAAATCATTTATGTGTTTCTTAAACGTTGTGTTGCGCCGAGTCAATAAGAGACAAGGTCTTCAATTAAGCCAATTGCTTTTGTTAGTAGCCGGGTGAAATCGTATTATTGCCTTCTGTTTGGTATATTGTTTAGCGGGACACATTGCACAGTGTTATTTAATTGGTGACACCTTTTAATATGTTTCAATTCAGTCAATTTAAATAAATCGGCTGTAGATAAGGCCATTATAGCTTTATTGTCTTGCTGCCGGATACTGAAACGAGTATTTTGATATTTGATCACTGAAACTCGAAATTGTCATACAAACTGAATTTAAGCTTCAAATGTCAAATAATTTGTTATTTTTCAAGTATTCTGCAATTAAGAAGTTAAATTAATTAAAAGTAAAGTTTATTTTATAGAAAGCGTTAAGCATGTTTTGTACATAATTTCGTTTTATTGATGTTTTCTGTTATATCAGTTAAATGTATCTATGAATTTCTAAGTGTAGGTAGGTAAGTAGCTTTATATGGTTGCACGAAAGTTTCCGTCGAAACCCGAACACCGAAAGCTATACTCTTTGAATAAAGAACCCTAGCTCATTTCTAAACTTCAGGGCACGGAAAGCTGAAACATTCTAAGCTTGTTCAAGCTAACCTCGCTCTGAACGCATGCAGAGCTAACCGCTCTTAACGCATGCAGAGCTAACCTTTAATTGTCTGTTACAATTAGCTTGTAAGTGATTTATTGTTATTTTCGTAGCCGTGTAACATCGTAAACAGATGTTGGTTGGTCTAAATAAATAAAAAACCTGTTTGAGAGCGCTCCAGCTGACGAGGGCGGTGGACAGCATGCAGAAGGCCAGCGAAATGCCGATGCTGATGAACATGCCGGCCGCCATCGACTTGCCGTCCTCCACCAGGGCGTCCATGTTCTCCTGCTGAGACGCGTTCACTCTGCAAATAATAATAACATTAGAAATTAAGAAAAAAGTTTAGTTGACGTGGCAATAGAAAGATGTTGTTTTTAAGCATGTAAGTATGTAAGTGCGCTCCAAGCGTTTATTAAGCAGTCTCCGAGAGGTCGTCAGCTAACCGGGAATCTATGGCTACGAGAGCCAAAAATAATATCTGAATGGCACCTATTTCTTTTGATTGTACCTAATACCTTTGATAACACCAACATAAGGCGGATTATTTGATCGAATTTCAAATATGTATCTTTTTAATATCAATACAATATTTAATTATTAGGAGTATCAATTAGAACACTTGAAAATTAGGTAATATTTCTACTTTAATGAAAACTAAGAAAGTTTTCCTCATCATTTGTTCCGGAAACGCAAATGTCACGCTCTTCACAATGGTGCAACTTATGCAAATATTTACATCTTGATGATAAAGCTTTGATAACGTTTATTACTTTTTAACGTTTCAGTTAACAAACACCTTCCTTCCTTCTAGTAACTTTATTGCGAGAAAAGAATTAAGTAGAATTTAGTGCTTCTTCGTTTGATAAAAATCTTCTTACGGCGAGAAAGAATAATTCCTTAACAATACTTACAGCCGTCGGCCTCCGCCAAATAGGGACGTCAGAGGCAAGTAGCTGGAAAGCCTGTCCTGATAGGTGGTCCTCTCCACAAACGCCGTGCTCAATTCACCGAACTGAACCAAGTTGTAGGACACTCCGACCCCACTGAGCAACCCGAATAGGATGCCCAGGATTGTCGCCATGATTTCCAAGCATGTGCCATATCGGAACTGTGGATAAAAATGCGGTTAAAAATAAAGGAACAACTGCTGAACCACTTTAACGTACTTTCCAGGGCACAAGGTTACATCCCCACCGTATATCTGACTAGGAGGCTACTACTTAAACTGACTAGTCGAAACCCTTTTATGCTGGAATCAAACTAGTAGTGTATGGGGTTCTTACCACTAATAGGCCCGAATGTAACTAGTATTTACGTGGCGCTTGCTACTTGCCAACGAGCCAATCATACATCGCGTTTGGCTACGACAGGCTCATACATTCCGCCCACAAAAATCGCGCAATTTTCTGCTTTTAGAGCTTTTTTTTTATAGACACGTATAATAAAATATGGCAAAATCAAGCCGTAGAAAAGTAACGTGCCTAATTGTTAGAACGAGCAATCAACAATTACAAACATATTTTTATGGAAAAATCTTTTCATAGTTAAATAAAAAAACCAACCATGATATGTCTATGTCTATTTATTGTTGCTGAATTGAATTACATCTCAAGAAGCTTTCATAGAAGCATAAAGATTTGTATGCTTGTATGAAAAGTTCGTGATATTTTTATTTGGTGCCTAACAAATAATAAGTTAACAACAAAAGAGTACATGTAAGTCATTGGTTTATATACAAACAGAAATATAGGTATATAGTTAAAGAACTCCATTTTTTGGGAATATCTTATTTTACCAATTTATTGGTTTCCGATTAGATGCCTAAAATCCCGCGCAATCAAAATAACTAATTTATTAGACTGACTGATTATTACTTTTGTAAGAATATGTAAGTCGATGTCAATCTAAAGAGAACAATAGAAAATGTCTAACGATAGGTAATACTTACTATTTGGAAAAACGATAATCTTAGCTCTTCTTCGAGCTTCTTTGATTTCCTGTAAGATGAAAATAATTTAATTTAGGCACACATTATAAACACGACATTACACACTATTTTTAATGTAACGAAAACTGTTACTGTTAATTTATCCAATTGTTAACTTAAATAAAGTTTCTTGATAGAGAAATGACATTATTCGTATCGTCAATTCGGATTCTTCGTAAATGGTAATTGTTAGACAATTAGACGTACCTAAAGAGCAGTTAGGCGGTTACACAACATTATACATTGGTGATTATATGAACCGATGCATCGATCTAATAAAATAATTAAAAGTCAAGGAAATCTTTATCTCTTCAATACAAATAATGTATGTAAATAATTATTCAAATAAAGAATGTAGACTTCGCATTAAGACAATTGATTTAATTCGCTATGCAATTTGTTATTGTCACATATAAATTGATTATTATAATATTTAAAAAAAGTTGGTGCCGTGAAAAATACTACATGAAAGGTTCTCAATTCATTCAGAGTCGATGTCTAGTAGTGCACAGGTATAATTTGAATCTGCTACGCTTTCAGAAATGTAAGCGTCAACTACTCGATGCTGTAACAAATCATTTATAGAGTGTATTTTTGCTTGATATTTACACATTAAGTATTTACTACGCATGTTGAGTGAGTCACTGAGAAATGGCTGGTTAGAGAGGTTTTTCAGTTAGTGTTGTATTATTTGAAAGTAAATTTTAACTTCCTAAACCTAGAATCCGCTGACATGAAAAAATATATGAACCAATATCTTAATGGATTATTTTTATTATTTTTGTTACTTATAACAATACATAAATGTTCGCTTAGCAACTAAATCAGAATATGAATATAACTGTTAAACTACTCACGATTTTTCTTTTTTCTTGATTCCCATTTTAATGTCCCATATAAATTATATGGTAAAATAAAAATAATAATTAGAGCACTTTGGTTTGGGTAAGAACCGGTGTGTGCCTCCGAAGGAGGCCCGCGAGCGACTGTCAAAGTTTTCAGACTTTCAGTGGGAATACTATTAGCTCGAGCTCGATCACTCACAGGCGGCACGCACAGTAATACGTCATCAAACCCCTCTTATCGGCCTCGGTTAAGGAATCATCATACACTACCTAGTATAAATAATTAATTAGCAACGTTTGCGTTCCGTGTAATTGTGATTTTTAATAATTGGATTATCATTTTTGTTTCGTATGGCATCGAATCGCAATTTTATTTTTCAATTTATTAGAACAAAATAGAAATACATTTAGCTTCGGATATTCTATTCTGTTTAAACCAATACAAAACGGATATTATCTTTTTAGCTTCGTTGGTCTTGCTGTGGCAAGCGCCGCGCATGGGGTTCGAGTCTCAGGTGGGGCCTCCGGATCCCATAGGTCATGATTTATCGGTAAGACCAGACTATGGGATTGAGGGAACAGAGAGTGCACCTGTGTTTGTGCGCAAACTTGAGCACTGTAATTATTATGTCTGCTATATTATTATATAACCGATCCCCATAGAGATCCGCCGCAATACTTATGCCATCATCGTCATCAGCCCATTGTTGTCCACTGCCGAACATGGGTCTCTTTCACAACTTTCCAGCACGACCTGTCTACGGCCACCTGCATCCAACAAAGCCCAGCGATTTTCACCAGGTCTTCGGGTCATCTGGTACTTGGCGCTCTGCGCTTTCCTGTCTCCACTCAAGAATATTTTTTGCCCAACGACCTCCAAATGAGTACAAACATACTTACGTGCGTATGCCTTATTACGGATGTTATCTAAATACAGCGCTGGTTTTAGCAGCAAATTTGTGTTACATTTACTCAGATACATTTAATTACCAAGTATATGGGTAACTTATCTACAAATTCAGACTAAAACCACAGTAGACAGTGAACGCTTTTGAATTATAATATTGGTTCGGCCCTTTGTTTTTCCCTTAGAGTGTTCGTTAAGATAGCGACAACAATAACTCAACCAAAAATATACTCTATCACTTCTTTTTCCATATGATATGGATATACTCCATCCGATGGTAAGCGGCCGTGAGGCTCATATATGAGCATGATAGGCAAAAGCCTGAGCTGAGATTGTCACCCAGTGCCGTAACTAGCCTTTTATGCGCCCGGTGCGAGCTTTCAAAACTGCGCCCTTGAAAAATGCTCTAATCAGGCTCTGACAATAAAGTGGACAAATGTGCATAAAAATAAATCTATCTATTTTTTGTTTACGAAAGTACTTATAGTCCAGTCAAATTAGGTAAAAATCTCGGAGAGATACCCAGCTGTAAGTCTGTAAATACTTGTATATTGACGTCCTAAAAGTAGTCTCAAAACCTACATATTGTAGGGTGTACGCAACTATTAAATTTTCAAGGTCAAATGACACAAGTATCAGTTTTATGAACTTTTGAGCGAAACGGGAAGTTTTATCATAAAAGTGTGTAGGAAAAAATTACTTATCTTCTATTTATCTATAAAATTTAAAAACCGGCCAAGTGTAAGAAAAAAAAAACACAATTTTTGTATGAGAACCCACTTAAACATTGGTTTTAAGCTTTTTCTAGTATAAGATGTTATAAAGGCTACTAAAATACAACATCCGTGAAAATTTTAACTGTCTAGCACAATCGCACGTGGGCCTGGAAGCTTTTGAAAATACAACATTTTCAACTATTTGCATCGCTGTATCTCTGAAATGGTGAGTTTTAGGAATAAAACGTAAAGACAATTTTTATAGATAAATAGATGATAAGTAATTTCCTCCTACACACTTTTATGATAAAACTTCCCGTTTCGCTCAAAAGTGCTTAAAACTGCTATTTGTGACATTTGACCTTGAAAATTTAATAGTTGCGTACACCCTACCATATGTAGGTTTTGAGACCACCTTTAGGGTGTCAATATCTAAGTATTTACAGACTTACAGCTGGGTATCTCGAATTCCGAGATTCTTACCTAATTTAAGCCTAAATGACTGGACTATTAGTAGATTTCTTTAAGATAAAAATTGTTTATTCAAAAATATTTGCTCAAATACAGAAATGACACAAAGTACTCTTAAGAATTTTGCAATATCGCGTTGCAAGTAAGCTTTACGTTCATTAGGGTACCTGCATGCCAAATTTCAATCATCTATCTTATGCAGTTTCGATTTTCTCATACAAAAGTTTTTTCCCGCAAATTCCCTTCCCAGTAAAAAAATTGCAATATCCTGTTGCAACTAAGCCTTAAGTTTACCAAGGTACCTGCATGCCAAATTTCAAGCGTCTTACTAAAGGGGTTTGAATTTTTCATACAAAAGGATTTTCCCGATTATTCCTGTTCCCGTGAGAATTTCGGGAATTCCTTTCTTAGTGCACCTCTACGGTATCTAAGCTACGCCTCTTCCAAATTTCAAGTGCCTAACTTTAGCCGTTTAGGCTGTGCGTCGATACGCCCTCAAGCTTGCACTCACAGGGAACCTTTGAGGTGTCTGGCAGAATAATTGGCACATTGGATTGGTCTGGCAGCTTACAATTAGTCTGGAAATAGTACCACGTAGTTATATACATCAAATTTAGGCTTGCTAAATTTACGTAGTTTGCTTCTGTTTTGGGACACCTTTAGTTCGCGCTACCTACCTGTGAAACGGCCCCGCTTTCGAGCAAGTGAGTACGCGTACTCTCCTAAGTACATACTAGACTATAAGTCATGGAAATTCTAGCTTTGCTAAAATGACGTAGGTCTGGCGGCCCTGGGATCTTGGTCCAGTCCGTGAAAATTTTAACTGTCTAGCACAATCGCACGTGGGCCTGGAAGCTTTTGAAAATACAACATTTTCAACTATTTGCATCGCTGTATCTCTGAAATGGTGAGTTTTAGGAATAAAACGTAAAGACAATTTTTATAGATAAATAGATGATAAGTAATTTCCTCCTACACACTTTTATGATAAAACTTCCCGTTTCGCTCAAAAGTGCTTAAAACTGCTATTTGTGACATTTGACCTTGAAAATTTAATAGTTGCGTACACCCTACCATATGTAGGTTTTGAGACCACCTTTAGGGTGTCAATATCTAAGTATTTACAGACTTACAGCTGGGTATCTCGAATTCCGAGATTCTTACCTAATTTAAGCCTAAATGACTGGACTATTAGTAGATTTCTTTAAGATAAAAATTGTTTATTCAAAAATATTTGCTCAAATACAGAAATGACACAAAGTACTCTTAAGAATTTTGCAATATCGCGTTGCAAGTAAGCTTTACGTTCATTAGGGTACCTGCATGCCAAATTTCAATCATCTATCTTATGCAGTTTCGATTTTCTCATACAAAAGTTTTTTCCCGCAAATTCCCTTCCCAGTAAAAAAATTGCAATATCCTGTTGCAACTAAGCCTTAAGTTTACCAAGGTACCTGCATGCCAAATTTCAAGCGTCTTACTTAAGGGGTTTGAATTTTTCATACAAAAGGATTTTCCCGATTATTCCTGTTCCCGTGAGAATTTCGGGAATTCCTTTCTTAGTGCACCTCTACGGTATCTAAGCTACGCCTCTTCCAAATTTCAAGTGCCTAACTTTAGCCGTTTAGGCTGTGCGTCGATACGCCCTCAAGCTTGCACTCACAGGGAACCTTTGAGGTGTCTGGCAGAATAATTGGCCCATTGGATTGGTCTGGCAGCTTACAATTAGTCTGGAAATAGTACCACGTAGTTATATACGTCAAATTTAGGCTTGCTAAATTTACGTAGTTTGCCTCTGTTTTGGGACACCTTTAGTTCGCGCTACCTACCTGTGAAACGGCCCCGCTTTCGAGCAAGTGAGTACGCGTACTCTCCTAAGTACATACTAGACTATAAGTCATGGAAATTCTAGCTTTGCTAAAATGACGTAGGTCTGGCGGCCCTGGGATCTTGGTCCAGTCGTCTCAAATTTGTTTTTTGACCTCAGAGGCAAGAATATCTACAAGCTCGTTTTGAATATAAGGCGTAAAATACCTTTTTAACCACCTTTACAAGTGTTGTTATTTCAAGATCGCTTGAAAAATGCCATATAGATATAGATAGTACAGAGGGCGCGTCTACACCATATTCGCCAGAAAACAAAATGTACCTACTAACTACCACGCATGAAACAAAACTAGATACTGGTCTGGTCATTTCTGCGCCCCTCCAGGGTCTGCGCCCTGTGCCTGGGCACCGCTCGCACCGCCCTAGTTACGGCACTGTTGTCACCATCACCCTGAAGGATTGCTTAAATGCCGTTTCACACCCCCTGTAGAGTCCGGGATCATATGAGGGAGAGAACACATGAGCATCAAGTATTCTGATCTAAATTCTAAAAGAGGATCTGTACCTGTTAGTCTGGGCCACAGTGTCCGCATGTACAGATGACAACACTGTCCAGCACGTGTTGTCCGAGAGTGGAAATTAGAGGAAGGAACTAGATGAAATAATTCTACGAACAAGATGAATAAGCATTCCCTATTATAGAGACGGTAGAGGACGTAACTCCAGAGGCCTAGTTTCCTCATGATCACCAACAAAACGTCTATAGCCCGTCGCTGCAACCTGTCATGGGCATCTAAAAAGAATTTAACTAATTATGGTTTGAAGATGAACTGTGTTTCCCACAGATCCGTTTAAAGGTAACAAGTTTGGCTAAAGTATATCATGGATTAAAAAGTATATACGTAAGGTTTTCTTACAAAATCAAACGTTTTTCATTTATTTATTTGCAGTCTCAACGTTAATTACTCCACTTATGTTACTCGTACACAAAACCTGATATTAATTAAAAAAAACATTATTAAAATAAAAAAAAACCTACAAACGACGATGCAATGACAAAGAAAATATAACTATCAATTGAAATCTAATACCTACATTATGTTCTTATCTTCCCGTAACTATTGACAACATTACGAAAACCACATCATCTGACGGCTACGATCACATAAATACAATAATAATAACATCCTACTCTAATGTATAAATAAAATATAAATAGCACCAGGTATTGGCTTATTTATTTTGATACACGCACTACCACTCTGGAAGTATTTCGCGCACAAACTATCCTGCATGGAAAAAATGATATTAAAAAAAAATGTTTTCTGTGAAAATCATAATGTGGTACAGAATACAAAGCCTAACCAAGTTTCATCAGTATAGTTCTTATAGTTTAAAAATAAAATTTAATGGCAGCCCCATTAAATTTTTCTAGATAAATTATTATATAATATACCTAGACATCAAAACGGGAAACAAGGAGTCACGTTTTGAAAAACCAATTTAATGCTTTTTGTCTTTCTCTAGGCACGTCCAAAGTGGTATGGTGGACCGCCTTAACACCTCGGCCGCGGTTAAATAGTATACCTAGCATTAATATAGAGCTTGCTACTTTACTATAAAACTTAGGTATATGCATGTTGTACCTACTCGTATATGTATGTATTAGTATAGATATAGGTATATCTAAATAATTTTTAACAACTCTACCAGCGCATGGATGATCTGCTTTCTAAATATAGTCTCTGAGAACACGTGAGTTAACCATTAATGCAAAATAATTGCTTTGGAACGTTGTCGACAATAACGCGGTGCACTGTAATATCATTATCGTCTGTGCTTAGGCTACAGTGAAGATCAGTGTCAATATTGATTCAAAACTATAAAGCATGTTTGTTTGTATATCACGTTTCCTTATCATTACAACATAATTATGAAATATTCGAAATCAAAGTTTCAATAATATTACTATTGCTCACGTGACTACTATCAGTCAATGTATAGTGTTCTTGGAACTAAAGGAACGGATAATACACAGAGTAAACTTGATTAAACCTTAAAGTAGGTACATCTTCTTACAGTGGTGACAAAACTCATACAATCAAGAGCCATAATTTCATAAGGTATACCTACATCATATGTTATTATTATAAATATTCATAATTTTGATTGAAATTTTGTTATTATTGAAGTTTAAAATGAATAATTCGATATTAATATGAAATAAATTATATTATACCCGTCGACCTGCCCAATACTAGAGTACAATAATTTTATTATAATTCACAGGCGCGAAAAGAGCGCCTTTGGCCCTATGTAGGGAAAAGCTCGCTTCCGCAGCTTCGGCTTTTTAGCCTTAGCCGCTCGCCCGCCCATGGCGCTGGAAAACACCTAAGCCAGGTGCTGCGCGCCTACCGGTAGGCTCGGGCCGATCCTGGAACACTAGACCGAGCGGTGTAATTTCATGTGCCAGTCTGCGAACCAGCGGAGACCGTGAGTGAGTGTGGGGACTCTCTCGGTGACTTTGCCAACGTCAGACGCTGTGGAATGGGAGCGATGCCTAGTTGCTCTCACGTCCCCCTTGGAGGGGGCTTGAGAGGAGCACTTTGGGATTGTTCGTAGGAGGTGTCGTGGTTGTTGGGCTACGCCAGAAACCATGACGCCGCCAAGGCGATGAGGTACGGCATTACCCTTTATGTTACTGAAAACCTAAAAAGTACACGTTAGTTTTGGTAGGGCATATTATTACTTAAGTGTATCCTGCACATATAAGCAGCCAAGTTTGTTTGGGAAAATATACGCTTGTTATGAAGATAAGATGGAGATTACAATAAAATAACACTTAATTAAAAACATATGAAATTATGAGTACCTTTTTATGGTTGATATTTTGCTTAGTTATCCAAACGGTGAACACTCTTATTTTAGTAGTACTTAATAGTCAATCAATGATCAAGTGAATGGATCTATCTCATTAAAGGAAGGTTAGTCACAGGTGTTTAATGTTCTGATTAAAAGGGACTATATCAATGAACTATGTCATCATAATCATTCAACTTGCAGTAAGGCCTCTTAGGTACTTTCTTAAATTAGATTTTTTAAATATTTAACATTTAATGTAGAGAGATTATATTTCGGAACAAAATATTCTCCTAAAATGTTCCGCAGTTTACTCGTAGTATAACACGTAGGTATAACGTAAAACAATGTTTCCGTATTTCAGATTATCTCTATTCGCTTGATGAGAGGATTTTGTTATTGTTTGTTTAGCATGAACGTGGCTCGTAAAGCTAATCCACCATCATAACCGTTTACTCCATTCCTTAGTAATCAAGTGATTTCACTGCATAATTGGCGACTAGTATCGCGGCTATAAGATACCATAAATGGATTGTATCTATAAATGGAACTATCCGCGAAAATATTCCGCGATGGTCTTACGGCATTTTGTTAGTCAGATATGTTTTGATCAATGTAACACCAGACGGCATAATAGGAATTGTCCTCAATTTACCATAGTTGCGGGGCAAAAAAGAGATTCAGCTCTTTTTTATCCTACAGCGAATTTTCAGCATACGATGAACAGCAATTAAGTTTACCTCTATACTAGGCTTGATCTTGGCTAATTAATCCAGGACGAAGAGATGTTATTTCTTCTTCAAATACGAGAGGTCCACGTAGTAGGTAGCCGGATTCTGGACAAAAGATAACGATTCTCTTAAGTAAAACACATGAGGATGTCCCCTACCAGGAGTTGAGTTGGTTTTTCCTAATTTGGTCCCAGAAGCCTTCCACACTACCCAAGGAAGACCTACAAACGATGTACCACTTTAATACCAAAATCATCAAGGGAAGAAAAATAGCCGTAGAAAACGTTGTGACTAGGTGGGTTTCCCACACAAAACAATTTTGAATTATGCTTGGAAAGCGTCACGATGACTATGACAATTATCTACTATTTACAAAGTGTAAGCCGATGTCAGAATGAGTTTGCCAAGTAATATTATGCTCTGTAAACTTTAACAATGTTAAATTAGATTTTTGTCTGGGATGTCCGTAATTGGATTTGGAAAAACCTCGATAAAGAGAACGAATGCGTTTAGGTAAACAAGAAAAACACCTTGAAGTAAATATAGTATGTAATTACGGCAATGCGCGTAAGGCATTAATTATGTGTGAGGGAAGATCTCACAAAAAGGACAGGGGGCTGAAAAAATCATCAGAATTACCATAATTAGAGAAAGATTCGTATGACGACTTCCACGTTTACAGTTTGATCTGCCGATTAAAACAATGTGCTTTGAAAATACGGGCTCTCTAGCCGCGTGAAGAAGATTATGGAGTAACTTTTCCTCTCTTAAAACGCAGTCATTTACAAAGTAGCTTCACAATCGATCTTTGTCTATATAATAGAATAGAATTTGGATACCAAAGTTCTTTAATTTTGTTCAGTAGTTTGGCATGAAAGTGCTCCTGTTAAACAAACACTCAGAATTACTTTCGCTTTTATAATATTAGTAAAAGTTGACGTCACCAACGACATGTTAGAGGTAGTATGCGTAGATCAAAGATTTTCTAAGCTGATTGACTACGCAAATCATTGGGCCACTGCTTTGTGCTTTCCACGCTTGTTCAATTAGGTACTGCAGTTAATATACACATTTGATCCATTAGCCAACTTCAATTACTATAATAAAGTATTCTTAGGACAATAAAGGTGACTAAAGTAAAGTGTCGTATGTAAATGTAAATGACTAATCATGGAATGTTTTGAAGAAGAGTTAAATAGTTATATTAGTTTTTCTACTAATCTCTTATAGGTTACGTATATAATTATCGTAAGGATTTTTATACTCGACTTCAAAAAAAGGAGGAGGTTTTCAATTGGTCTTAAGCTTTTTTTGAGACTGTCATGATGGCGATTGTAAACTTTTCATATAAATTAAGGAACTGTTCATATTTATTTTTGTTACTAGCGTCGCATCGCATGACAAAATTGATTATGTAGTTTGAGCTTTTGACTCTACATCGTACTTATACATTGTTGCGATTTTTGGCGTAGTGGTTGGTTACCATATTATTAATTATCACATCTTTAAGATCAACATTTTTTAATTTTTAATTCACAAACAATGAGAATCTCTTACAATAAATAGTTGGTATATATGCGTAATTTATGATTACACTCATCGTGTTAACCAAACTTACTCTAAATTAGAAGCTAACTTTTAAAATGTATGTTTTTAGGTATTGAGTAGTAGGTAATTCGAACATTCACAAAATAATTAATAGATTGTGATAATGGGGATGTTAAGTGAAAATCAATGTGCTACATTTATTATCTACCTATAGAGCCTACACTGTACAGTTCAAAAACGGAGATTACGAAAATATTGCATCCATTGTCTAATCTAATACATATAGGCATATATAGGCGCAGTTTGCTGTGGTTGGTTGTTGACAGGCAACTAAGAAACTTAACATTACTCTGTAATAAGTAAATACCTTAACTTCAAAATTAACGTATTTCTTACAAAAAGATTACCCTAAATGTATCAACCGCTCACGGTGCTTTGTGCAATGTGTTATCGATGCATTCGTTAGACGATAGCAAACAAACTCACTCATAAATCTTCAAGACAGATTTGTATCAAAATGTTTAAGTTAGTTTATGACAATGATACTTCAACACAAAGCTGTTATGTTTAGATGACTACGTATCCCTAAAAAATATTTGGGCATAAGTTCGCTACAATAAAATTCATGAGCTCCATGTTCTGATTTCGTGCATCTGTAGCCATGGACTGGTCTGTTTCTATTACTGTTTGGTGGCCGTTCTATTGTACTTGATAAATCAAGGTTCACGGTCGAGCGTATGCGTTATCAAAACGAGGCATAAAGGACAAAGTTGTAATAAATAATTTCATGATGTCAATAACAGTATTTCATATAATATGGGTTAAACATGCAATTAAAATTACGGTTTTCGGCGTATCATCATCATCATCAGCATGGGTTGGCATGGGCTGGCATGGCATACCATATACGTCCCCACTGCTGGGGCGTACCGTAAACTAGGGGGATAAACCCTTAGTTAATCACGCTGGCGAAGTACGGGTTGGTCGACCACACAACCTCAGAATTTCTTCGTAGGTGTACCGGTTTCCTCACGATGTTTTCCTTCACCGTTAAAGCGTCGTAGAACCGTATTTATATATGAATTTCAAATTCAGATGTACGATTCGGCATATAAATGTCTTATAATACCTAAGATTTACCCTATCTCAAGGATTCTTGCGTATATATTTGTATATTTATCAAGCCTTAGAAAAACATGACATTCAGGCGGGACAGACAGTCAGTGTTTAATACAGATAACATTATTGGTGTCATTAAATGTCTCGATACCAAAATTTACTTGATGGCTGTTCGGAGTAATCATTGCTACAACACTATACTTGAAAAGTTTTGGTTAACAAGAGAATATAAAGTGTTACATCCATATGCTAAGTTTATTAATCACTAATGAAAGTAGAATACTGTGCTAGAATGTTTATTTTGAGAAGATTATAGGTATAAAAAATAAGGAACGCGTTTCGTGTACTAATAACCTGATAATTGGATGACAAATGAGTGTTGTTTTGTTTTGTTGACATAATATTAAAATGCTGAACAAATAAACTTATAAAGATTAAAATTTACTTCTGTATACATTTTAAGAGCCGTCTTAATTACATAGTATCATCATAACACCAACAATGGTTTCTCAATATTTACATTCAAAATAAAATGTTTAGTGGTGTTACTTACATTATAATACTTATGAGATTTTATTAGGTTTTATTGTGAAACAAGGTTTTTACTCACAATGCATACGAGTACAATAATGAGCAATGTTTGATTTTCCAGTAACTGTAAACTAAAATAAACTTGGGAGTAATATTTTATAACGTCTGCTGTGCCTAAAGAGATCCTTAGAATTAGAAGTATTGATTTAACATTATAGTTCATTCCACCCTATTTTAAACATTTCACTGAACAGCGTAATTGATGGCTATTAAAGGATTTAATACTTTGGCAGAAATAAACATTATTGAGCTGTGTCATTCTTTTTTAAAACCTCACATGAACCAGATTTTTAAGGCTCCGTACCTGAAAGATAAAAGTGTGACCCTATTATTAAGCCTCCGCCGTCCGTCTGTCCGTCTGTCTCCAAGATGTCTCTCATAAACCGTGATAGCTAGATAGCTGAAATTTTCACAAATGATGTATTTCCGTTGCCGCTATATCAACATATTCAATTACATCAAAAATTTAAAAAGATAAAATACTAACTGCGGACCCCCCGCATAAAATAAACATGTTTTTTTTTACATAATTGGCACGGAACCCTTCGTGTGCGTGTCCGACTTGGACTTGGCCGGTTTTATTTATAAACATATTGTGCAATGATGACAAGTTGTTGCGCCTCGTAAAGGTTGGACTGTAAGTACATGTGCACCAGAATATGTAGTCAAGTAGTGGTCCCTATTCTAGGGATCGCAGTTTAATACAAATCATTGTCAATCGATGAGAAGACGGTATTCGTCGCGGACGAGCAATGTAACTGTATGTATAGTCCACTTTTAATATAGAATCAATTGAGTGGAGACACACTTACGCCAGCCCCAATTGACCCATCATGAATAAGGAATAAGTAACAATCAAAACTGATGTACCCAACGCAAACAAGCAAGATATGTTCCGTAACTGAAGGTAGGATGTGATGGAGAAGGCATGTTATATAAATTACTAGCTGCGCCCGCGACTTGTTGATGGTGGACACGCTCTAAAAAGCTGCATAAAATTATAATAAAACTTAGGCTACCTAGTGATGTTTATAATATTAGTGATTGTTATACCTATCCATAATATACACTTATACATTATGTACATTCACTAAGTAACATATCCCAATTAAATAAATACTAGTCTAATAAAAACTAGAGTAAGCCTTATCTGTACTTTACGAGTTGATACCAACTGCTTCCTAGTCCATGCTTCCTATATTAATTCTTGTTGTAATATATTTGACTGGCTCGATGGAACAGTGGTTAGTGACCCAGGTTGACTACCTACGGTTCCAAGAGTCGTGGGTTCGATTCCCACTCGGGACAAATATTTGTGTGACGAACATCGGTGTTTGTTCCGTGTCTGGGTGTGTATTAAGTATATTTAAGTATATTTGGGTATCCACTGTTGATTCTGGTATCTGTAACACAAGTGCTTAAGCTACTTACCACGGGATCAGATCAATGTATGTGATGTTGTTTAATATTTATTTATTATTATTATTTGTGTCACTAAACAAAAATGCTTTTACCTTCTCCATTTTTGTTTCAATCTGACTGCAGATGCAAAATAAGATTGAATGGACTATAATACGATGTTGTTATATTATAAGTAGGTTCTTGAAGACCAAGTCCAGTATATTCTATTAGAGCATTGTATTATTAATTTGACTATTGATTATGTTATGTATCCAGATTATTTACGTCTGCAACTAGAGCTTTATATTTCGACTAGGTGTGTTAGCGACTTCGTCCGCATGGAGTAGATACTTTAGGCGGCATTTTTTAATTAACTCGCGCAAAACGCTTAGCAAGTTCGACCTGATTCTTTAAATTAGCATTATTTTTTTTTCCTGAACCAACTATACAGGGTGACTGTCTGTACAAAAAATGTTTGATCAAATAAATGCTTAGAACATGTTTTATTCGATATTTTACACATTACTTTAATTAATAAAAATGAATAAATACTCACTTAACATTAAAATTGGCCATTAGTAGCAATAAATAGTAGAAGTTAGGGATTTTTATAAAAAATAACACATAATAAGTTTTTATAAAGAAATAGTTAAACTTAGTCTAAGACAAACATGGCTCAAATGGTTCTAAATGGTCTATACTACCTTAGCATCCAAGCTTTGCACCCATCTTCAAGTCACCCTGTATATTTCTGAAAACCACATTTAAATCGGATGAACCGTTTCTGAGATTTGAAAGATAAATAGACAAAAATTCTAAAAATCATTGTTTTGGGTTGATAAAGGTCTCCTATAATATTTTTAATCAAATACTATTGTATTTCCAGGTTTAAACAATGATCCGTATTTTACTAGAAAATATTTATGTGTGTTGATCATATTTACCAATTAAAGTATATTGGTGTATTTCAATCATGTTTATAAATCCTTAATATAGAGCTTAAAATACTTATCTTGGAATCCAAACAAAGTTACATGTGATTGTGAGATATATTTTTTATGTATTAGGTACGTACTACACAAAAGTCTTACAATTTAATTTTTTAGATCTAAGAGGTATATTTTGAAAGAGTGAGACTGACAGGAAGATATAATAGGAATACCTACTTAGTTTGGACAATGTATAAAGGATCAAAGACATAACTAAGTCTATAATAAGATAAAGGTTTTTTTTCTTACTTACATAATAATATGATGATGGCTTGGAGTAGCCTCGTCATCATCACCGGACTTGTGGGGGTGCGCATGTCTCTCACTCCTAATAAGATTAAGGTAGATCGACATAGTATTGAAATGAATAAACCAAAAAAAAAAATTTATTATTTTAATATAAATGTTTTCAAATAAATTAATTTACTGGGTCACATGTTGATTTTACTTATCTATCATTTTAAAACTAGAGTGTACGTTTATTGTTAACTCTTATCTCTAACATAAAACCTCTCAATATTTATGACTCAAATTATCAAAGGATTCACTGCAGGCACGGTGAATATACAAAAAATTCATTATAGATGAAACCAATTGGAGAAGGAAGAGTATACTTATGAAATACAAACTTCCGGTAAAACTGTAAGTACTTTTAAGGAAAAATAACAAAAGATTCACATATTATAAATTACCTCAAAATTCATGTGAAAAATGCAAGATAACATTTTGACTTTATTTTCGAAACAAAAAAACAAAAGAAAAATAAAATCGGTTCCATCTTACTATACACCGGTCTATTATGAAAATAAAACCGTTTATCAAGGAAATGATGGTTACAAAATCAATTCTCCATTGTCAAGATCAGGAATACGACAAAGCGTTAATTTTTATGGACTGGATTCATAAATTCATACCCGTCTAGGTCAAATCAATTCTCCGATTCAAGTAGTGACGTTAGAACTGACCAATTATATCCCATACATATCAGTTCCGTCAGTCACCAAACACTCGCTATTTAATATTATTTGGTAATGTGATTTGAGGTCACATCAATTATCTAAAACTTCAAGATAAAAGTATCTTACAGTAAGAGGTATTACTAGAAAAGTCTAGGATTGCCCTTATTGTTTTTGGTTACTTTATTTTCCATTACTTAGTATTTTAGTTCTCCCTTACTTTATCATCGGGGTATCAGTAAACAATGTTTAATGAAACCCCGTTTGTTTACTAACATACTTGTATCTTATGTATTTTTTTAAATTTAGTACAGGAGTACTAAATTAAAAAAAATACATACACACAAAATAAATACATACATACGTATTTTTTTAAATTTAGTACAGGAGTACTAAATTAAAAAAAATACATACAGGAGTATGTAACTCATTTTGCCTGAGTAGAGAGTAGGGTAGTTTGTAACCTTTGTGTGGAACATTATGCCCCGATAGATGCTGTAGATTAAAAAGTAGCCTACATTAGAAAACTGAAAATGTCCGGGATATTTACCATGTTGTCTTGTTTGAATGAGCTCCCAATATTTCGGCACTGTTGCAAGCGCCATGATCACGGGTGAACATCCCGGACATATTCAGTTTTCTAATATGTGTAACCACACAGTTCTTAATTATATTAGTAGCCTATATCCTGTTTTCTCAAGTTCTAGACAATAATTGTGCTCATAATTTATTTAATTCGTTTCAGCTGGTACGTAGTTTGGGAGTGAAGCGCCACAGATAGAGTTACTTTCGCATTTATAATATTAGTAAGGATCCTTCCTTACGTTTGGGCATCACATTTTACCCTAATAATGGTCTTTGTAAAACCCTGTCGTCGTATGGATAAGTAATCACTTTGTGCTTATAGTTTCTATGATTTCTCTTTTATGTATTTTGATAAAAGTATACATCAGTATTCTGAGTTAACGCCTGTTAGAATGCTTGGCGAAAACGTTTCGATGCGAAAGACAAGAATTACGCAGGCGTTTCAATCTCGCTTATTTCTTCAACTTCTTTCAACAGATAAAAAGTCAAATACATATTGATGAATCAGCGTTTACTATATTTAGTATAGAGCCAAGTAGGTACATTTAATGATATTGATATTGGTGGAAAACAAGTTATACATACGTCTTTAGTTCCATAATTTCATTCAAAGTGGTATACACTGCAGAATGATATCTTTTAATAACTGTTTCAAAATAAAAACAATCTTAAATTACCAATCAAACATTTCCTGAAAACCTCTTATGTTAATAAGAACCTCTTATAGAAATAACAAAAATATATTACTGGCTACGTTAAAGGTATTAGTTCAACCAGATTGACATAGGTGGCGTTACGTGTTTCCGTTTGCCTTAGGTAAAAAATAAAATAAAATGATAATGATCTTTAGCTAGGTAATTTAAGACGAGGAAATACTTATTATGTGTATTTAATTTTTGAAGATATATTTATGATGATCCTTTTTTTTGATCGAAGAATGGTCAGAGCTTAATTTACGGTAAAAGCATGTCTTCTACAAGGACTTAATAGAAATTACTTCATCAAAATGATCTTTTGTCATATATAGTTATCTGATATCTGAATGATTAGGTACCTATCCACCTAATAGTCCAAGTATAATTTCAGTTAGACATAATATAAAATGTTGTGTGGTACCAAACAGGTTGAAATTTTACTTGGTATCCTAATGTTTACATTAGAATGATAGATTTTCCTACATATTTTTTTTTCCTAATGACATACGATGATGCCTTGGAGGAAGCCACATCATCATCACCGGACTTGCGGGGGAGCGAATAACTCTAACCCTAACAACCTGTTTGTATACATTATAGCTACACACAGGTAGAAATTAAAATTAATACTATTAGAAACTGTATTTTAAATAAAATAAAGTTATGTACTGTAAATGTATGTATATAAATAAATGTTGATGTACGTGTTAGTAAATTATATTATACAAAAACGTTTATAGGCACTTCAGAAGAGAGTATACCTTACAGCCGATTAAAGATACATTTTGGTGAAACAAAATACACCAATCTCCTTTAAAACCTCCTAGCCGTGTTCAAGTCCGGGGTCAAGCTATTTTTGTGTGAGATTTTCTGTCAAGGAATTACCCAGCCCGGATTTAGGAAGCTCGTCCTCGCCCGTGCCTCGGAAAGCACGTTAAGCCGGTGGTCCTGCGCCTAGTCCTATCCTTTCATCAGATATAACTGATGTGTGATAATTCTTGCTTCGGTGAGACGGCATGATTGTCATCTCAGTAGCAAAGCGGGAACAAAGAGTGCACTGGTGCACTTAAATATGTCCTGCGCAGTTGGCTGATCTAATTTCAGATGGCCGAAATACCTTATTTTCCTTATTCCAACCTAGACAAGTACAGAGTTAGTGCAGTTTCCACATATGCTAGACCTATCTATACCTGCGTGCCAATAGATTAAGTTAGATTAATTAATGAGCGGTGCGTGAGTACTAGCATGTCGCCGCCGCGCCCTGCGCTCGCGAGCGAAGGCGAAAAACTGCAGCGATCAGTGAAAGTAGCCTCCGAGTACAGGTCCGCGCCTGTGCATCTGTTCGCGGCCGGACCACGGCATCGGTAGAGACCGGCCGAGACACGAGCTTTTGGAGTACGACTGTGCATGGACATTACTGTAGCTACCATGAGTTTAAAAGTGACAAGTTCGATATCGTCTATGTGAAAAATGTCTATGAAAATATGTACGGCGCCCCTATCAGTAACGCTAAGAACTAAAATCGGTAGTATAAAAAAAACATATTGATAGGTTTTTAACGTACGTAAGTTTTCACATGCATGCTGTTATATGCTACAAATAAATATAATGGTCGGTTTTGTAACCCTAAGAAATAGTACTCAACAATTTTAAGGGTTTCAAAACCAAAAATATTAGGATATTCATGTGAAGAAGCTCCATTGTTATTTCTTGAACTTTCATGTAACTGCTAAGACTCACCAGTGGTTTGTCAGTTATCGTTTGATATAATGCTAGCAAAGGGTTTCTGTCGCTTTAAGAAGTTATCGTATATATCGTACATAGTCAGATCAGCAAGTGTCGAGCGGTTTCGCCTTCAGGCTTAGCAGAACAGTATATCGCTGGACCTGTTCCGAGCGCGCCACACTGATAAGCAGCGATAGTTCAAACTCGAAAGCTATTTAGGTATTATACAATAGTTTATTACAAGTGCCCCGTGCTCACTCTCTACCCCAGTACTTCGTTCTGACTGTGTTCGATCGAATCTTAACTAAATAAGGCTTAAAGTGATCAAATTAAATAGATTAACAAAAGGTGGCTTAGTAATGAATACTATTGTAAGTGAATAAGCATTACTGAGTAGGAAATGAATTGTTTTATGGGCACAAATTTTGTTATAATTGATATGTATGGATAGATATTTGCAGCGTCTGCTTAAATTATGTTTATCGGGTCACAGCTGACGCGATTACACAATAGTATAATTGGATATAATAATATATCACGGTTTAGGATTTAACACAATTTATTGTTGTAGTACATTTAGAGTCAATCAGCTCAAGATCGAAATTTTAGATTTGTTATCTCACATGATAAATACTCAAAAAGCATGGTCATAGAAAAGTTAGTAGGTCTATCATTGTGGTGTGTGACCCAATCCAGAATGAAACAGAACCCATTTACAATGATGATTACAAAGCATACTTGCGGACGGTATTTTATTTGTGATTCAGACCTACAGAGAAAAACTTTCAGAAAAATCGCATTTTCAAAAGTTACAAACTTATTAAGGTTGTTTGTAAGGCATAGATAGGTATAGATTTCTAATTAAAAAAAACTTTTTAAAGTGCTGAAACAAGAAAAAAAAATCTACAGTCAAATTCTAGCTCAGGGTAGAGCAGGGGGGCAGCTTCGAATTGTTTTGCAAGTAAGTACAGAGTTAATTATAAAATTTTAAGATGACTCAAAAGATAACATGAAACATGAGTTTAAAAAATAAAACATTATAATAAACAAACTTTTCTTAAAAATGAGACAGTGTAGATAATGTATTTCTTACATACAAAGACATAGCAGTTCCACCCTTTGCTCTATGCACCACGGTCCCAACAATGAAAGGGATCCGCGGCCGCGCGCAGTAACGGAAACTAGCCCTCGTTATCGGTCGCGCAACAGCCTAATCACTTTCATTGCAACCCCGCGAAGGAGGTCGCGCGCCCGCTATCACCCAGTCGGCACCGCGCTGCGGGAGCGAGCAGTCGCCATGAGCACGCGCGCCTAGACCAGCGCCCGCGCAGCCCCACCGGGCATGGAGACCTGCGCGCGACCCGAGGACCTTGTGGGCGACCAGGTACCGCGCGCGCTGTAAAAGTGATCAAGTGACACACAAGTGCTAGAGGAAACTGGGATGTTGCGTTTGCAATCGTGTTGAGATCGAACGCTGAAATGTTAGATTTTGCTCCTGTGCGACAGTGAATAGATCGTTTTGAATGGTATATGAGAAAGCGTTGTAGTGAAATAATGTTGTGATTATTTTTGGCAAATTTTTAATTCGCTGCATTAATAGAAATTTCACATTAATTTTTGTAATCATTAAATATGAAACGTAAAAATAATCGGATCTGACGAAAGCATTGTACTTATTGTCATATAATATATTCCAATAAGTACAGTACTTTTATCCTGTATAATATCCAGTAGAAAACACACGTATGTAATTTTATAGATTATACACTTCACGGCAGAAGTTTCAGGCGCGTCCGGGACTGAAGTCGCTGTCCGCGGCGGCCAGTGCGAAACTCTGTTTTCGTATAACTTTCGATAGGTTTTATAAATTAAACAAGAATAAATCAACTCAGAATCAACTGACAATATGTTAAATGAAATATTTTAGTAATAACAAAACAGAAATACGCTTTATACTAGCCATTCTACTTGCAATGGTCTAGTAATAACTGGAATTAGTACAGTACACTTTTCTATAAGTATTTTATAAAACTACATTATTCCTGATAACGTGAACTTTGAAAAGATATATTACTGTACTATACATGGATTATTAAATACACAAACAATTTATCGTTGCCATTGAATAACATTGAATAACTTTTAAGCACCTGTTAAAATCCTTTAAAAAGTGGTATCTATCTACAAGTATGTGTAGCATTCACTTAAATAATGGAAATTACTAAAGCAGCTGTATAAAAAATAACTACGATTATTATTAGAAAGGTTAGGTTATAGGTATAGAAAGAATATTCAATGTTTACCGGGGTTAATGTTTATCTTATATTATGATAATTTCACATATCAGCTAGCTCATGATGATAAATCAGGACACGTTATGTGTTAATAAAATATCCGATAAGTGAAATATTTTTAACAACATTTTTTACAAAACTCGTAACTAAAAAAATTGCACTTTTATTATATTCAATTAAATAGTTTGTTGTATAACTCCGAGTAGCTTACACATACAGTGCCCGCTAGCTTTTACGACAAATAAAGTTAAATCGGGTTTGTCGACGAATCCAAATGCTATGAGTTTTCATTACATTGTAATCAACTACCAATGCGTACTTCAGAGTAATTAACGCAGTAGAATACTATTTCATCATCATGAGTCAGGTTATTCTTTGTCATTATGGTTACTACTCGAAAAATATATTAAGGGTAAATTGGTCTCGGTGCGTGCAAAAGACATCAACGCTTGCCGACGGGAGGTGCCCACATGAAAAATTAAAACTTTTAAGAAGGACATACATATATTTAGTCACAGAGTCTAAATATATAACTATTTAAGTGAACAGAAAATATTAAATACAGTATTTGTTCAAATTATGTCAGAGAAAATGTATAATAATAGCATTTAAATAGCATTATCAAAAAGTAAAGCTTTCGCAATAAAAATGTAAGCGGCTTTCTTAAAAAATATCTATTCAAAAGCGTTTAATTGAAAATTTAATTTATATCATATACAGCTTTTATTTATATGATATTGGCAGTCAATATTAATGATTAGTTTATAAATAACTGTCCGATGACAGTTGTGGCCATTGAACTAGCGGAAAACTTCAATATGTTTCGATTATTTGACGGCTGTTCATAACTAACGCAAATTATAACTTCAACAAGGAGAATTTTACGTAACAAATATATTTCTACGCTGTATTTGATTCAATAGCAAGTGTACCTAACTAGTCTACTTCAGCAATTTATTTAACAAATTATACTGCGCGGTCGTTTATAAGTCAAAGTGAACAAACAAATAACAAGTGTTTTGTAAATAGTGAGCTATATAAAGTTTCTGTTGGAAATAATTGTAACTCAAGGCCTTGTGTACTTTACTTCTACATTTGTAATAGAAGAAAACTTGAAACCGGGAAAAGATCGAAACAGTCTTATGAGTTAAAACATTATTCATGCGAATGCTAATTTGATGTCAAACGACAATCAATACTATGAAAATATTGTGTGCTAAATCAGCAGAGTACTTTACCTGTTTTATAATAAGTTTAATGGCCCCACTAATAAGCAGATGCGGGAATCATAACATTGTTTTGGGCAGTTCCATTGAGAGGGTACAGTTATGATTGTTCGTCTACAACATGAGAAGCGTATAAAAAGTTTTCTGATACTGTATTAGCATTTTAACTTGAAGGTTTTGAATACAACAGCTTGTTTATTACACCCAAGTGGATGTTAATTGATTTGGTAGATTTATAAAAATGACATTATGCAAAAACGTCCCAGTTTCCTACTTTTCTTTTGAAACTTTAGCTTATGTGTGAAGCACTAACTTTTGTGTAACATATTTGTCTAAATTAATAATTTTTTGTATTTTGGTAATAAACATCAATTTTAAATATTGATTAGCTATTACACTAGAGGTATACTATGTTATGTTTTATATGTCCTTTATACTATAAGCAAAAATTAATCAAATAAGCTTTTGAGACTGAATGTTGAATCATAGCTATCGACCACATGACAACTGAATCAATAGTTCAATCGGACATTTCTTTTAACTAACGTGAACCTATCAACCCTAATACCTCAGCTGTCTTGTTCTAGGTAAGAAAAAATTATGTAAATGTAATATATATTCCAGATAGTCCCGGGGGGCGGCCGCTGGGGCGCTTCGCACGCCAACGGGCTCTTCGACTCGTGGTTTCAGATGCAGGTTAGTGCCAGAACATTTCAAAGTTCGTAGGAGAACATTAATAATGTAAAAGCTTTTGATCAAACGACTAACAAGCTCTGGTACGGATGTGATCCCGAGAAAAATAGGTTTCATATTTGATTACTTTAAAAATTTCGAAATTTATTTACTTTGTCTTGACAGTTTCCTCTGGATTCCTTATCGGATACGCTGTCTGCATCCTCTTGATTGAAATTAATGTAAAAAACAATATTTTTGTACGTTATAAATTAAGTGTATATAGATAATTAGATGAAAAAATATATCAAATGGTTATACGAATTTTAAGGTGACTTCTTACAGAATGTTTGCGTATTGTTTTTTATATTTTATCGAGTTCATATAGATCGGGTCAATCCTAAACAACATTATGTACATTGTGCATACTTTGAATATGAGGAACAGTTCAGGTAATAAATCAGTCAAAATATCGTAGCGTTCCCACCCTAGGTAATTCAGTTCTATACATTTACGTTGGCTAATGCGCTATTACTCATTTTTGTCTGAACTTTAAATTGAACATAAGCATTTTCAAGCTAAATACTGTCATGTTAAAGGTAACGGCTTGCCAATTAATATATGTAACTGAGCCATAAATAATATATAATTTAAGGCAATTGCCTCCAAGCTAAGTGTGTTACGTCGATTGTGACAGATGTCACTATTAATTAACTTAAGTATACCATTTAGTTGAGTTCAATAACTAACTTCTTCATAATATACGACTTATAGTATATATCAACTCGTTTGTTTTATAGTTAAGCTCAGGTTCTTATATTAATGACAAAGGTTTGCGGAAATAATAATAAGTTTTAGACCTAGTAACGATAATACTTTTGTTATAAGTTTGACTGGCTCGACGGAACAGTGGTTAGTGACCCAGGTTCACTACCTACGGTTCCAGGAGTCGTGGGTTCGATTCCCACTCGAGACAAATACTCGTGTGACAAACATTGGTCTTTGTTCCGTATCTGGAAGTATATTGAGTATACTTAAGTTTATTTATGTATCCACTGTTGATTCCGATACCTGGAACACAAGTGCATAAGCTGCTTACCACGGGATCAGTTAAATGTGACGATGATATCATTGGTATGTAATGTTGTGTAATATTTAAGTTGTTATACATAGGACAATGTAGTTGCGAACAGTCCCTGCACTCGGTAGCAATGTCCTACAAAGGATCTGTAAAAAGGGAAAAAGTTGCCACTATCGGAGCTTAAATGACCTGTGTTATACTTAATGTAACTTAAATTGCATAATAATACCTATTAGTTTATCAACGTGTGTCCGTGGAATACTGCGAATAAGTATTAGTACTAGTAACTATTTAGATATGTGTAAAGGTAAGCTTTCGATAGAGTTATAAAATGTGATAGACAGGCATTCTCAGAGCCGAGCGTAAAAACCACTTACCCACTGACTCAATGATAACCTTAAACTGTTAGTTTCTCTAGTTTACGAGCCATAAATGTATGTTTCGCAATTATGAACCAATCGCAAAGTATAAGTGCCTTTTAGGAAATTTGTCTTTAATCAAATTTATTAGGAATTAGCAGTTTTGGGAAGAGCATATCTACGTGATCCGACCGAAATAATTTTACCTACTTAAGGGACTATACTCTTTTTCACCTAAGATGATCCCTGTGACACTTCATTGTGTTCTGAATCACGCATCTTACGATTGACAAACGAAAATTATTTTATTGCACACTTTTTTCTTTTTATTGCGGCGTCATTAGGAAAAATATGAAAATAAATATTTTTATACTTTTAAATGACAAACAGTATCGTTTAGTTTAATTTAATGTAATAGAACATTTAAAAAAAATACCTATGCAGTTCGTATACGTAGAATGGAACGTTGTAACTCTGACTATGTTCCATTCTACGTAATAAGATCTGCATAGGTATTTTTTTTTTAATTCTATTACTTTAAATTAAACTAAACGATGCTGTTTCCCTTTTAAAAGTTTAAAAATAATTCATTTAATATTTTTCCTAATGACGCCGCAATAAAATGAAAAAAGTGTGCAATAAAATTATTTTCGTTTGTCAAACGTAAAATGCGTGATTCAGAACACAATGAAGTGTCACAGGGATCATCTTAGGTGAAAAATACTATAAATATGAAGCATGTAAAGAAAAATAACAGACAAAAACAGTAATTTAATTTCATATAACATAGTTCAGTCGTGCTATTATTCACAGTGTACTCATAATAATAATTATCTATTTAGACTGTTTTGTTTTTATTGCATGTTGTTGCACAGTACTTGCAACAGTAAGAGAGGGTTATGTTATCTCGAAATCTACATTGGCGGAATCCCTTTCTAGGGTCAATAAATTTAATCAAATAATTACAAACACGTGTTACTCATAGAACTAACAAAATGTGATCGTATCTATTAACATAAAAAAACTAGCCAAGTGTGAGTCGGAGTCGGGAATGGTACGAATATTTAAAAAAAAGTGTATATTTTGGATTGGAGCCCCCGTAATTTTTATAGCAGCTATACATCATTTGTGAAAATCTTAACTTCTTGATAGTTTGGTAACGGACGGACAGACATAGAGGTCTTATTAATAGTGGACCATATATACCCTATGGGTACGAAACCCTAAAAATGAATACAATAAAAGTATTTATAGCGACATACAAAATGGATTCGTTATCTGTGGGAAGTGTCCAATTTTAAACACGTTGGATCGAAGTATAAACCCAAAGTTCACATCTAGGATGATTAAGCGTAAAAAATTCAAAGCAGGCGAGTAAAACTGACAGTTGGACATGAGCAGAATTATAACATCACCAATGCTCATACTACCAGATGTACTACTCACTATAGTCAAGCCAATATGTACTTAGCACGGTTGTCATATAACCCTTCTGATTTGCCGTGCACTATATTGGTTGAACGGCTATTTGGTATTCTATCTACAATATTGACATTGTCACGTAGAAACGACATGAGTGTGTGTACGGACCTGTTTAATGTTACATCTATTATTAATAATAATAGCCAATGTTTGAAATAATGTCTCCGATCAGAAAAGAAACAGTTAATTGGAATATATCATTATTAGAATACTAGCTGTGCCAGCGACTTCGTTCGCGTTTCCCCCGTTTTTTACACATTTTCCATTGTATCTTTGCTCCTATTGGACGCAGCGTGATGTAATATAGCCTAAAGCCTTTCTCGATAAATGGTCTATACAACGCAAAAAGATTTTTTCAAATCGAACCAGTAGTTCCTGAGATTAGCGCGTTCAAACAAACAAACAAACCAACTCTTCAGCTTTATAATATTAGTATAGATAAAGCAAGATATTTGCAGGGGGTTGCGATTACAATTTTGTATATATGTTAACGTTTACAGACCTATCAAGATAAACCCTTAACATAATAATACAAAATATCTTCCCATGTCAAATTGCTTACAATTTGTTAATGGTGTAAGTGTTCCTATTTCACGGTTGAACTGAACGGCCCACGAAAGCACTAATAACTAGGATATTAAACTGCATGCGCAAGCGCAGCGATTTATAGGGGACATGCGCCATTGTCGCGACTCAGGTAACCGTGGCGCCATGGGAATCGATCACCATAACGCAATATCATAGATCGATGATGTTGCAACGAAAAATATATGCTTTAATTCATATACGTACTACCTATGTATACTAAATAATTTAATTGCTTTTTGGACCACTTACCTAATTTAAAAAGACAATTCCTTTTTTCACGTTTGAACATACTCACGTCGAATCGATAATATCAATAAAATTATGAGTCTGCATTCTTTGATACCGGATAATACTCATACTAATTCTCATTGAAGTGCAAAAACTATTGAATACGTTTACAGTATAAATCGGTAAGCAATTTTAGAAACACCTTCAATAATTATGATTACAAATCACATTTCAAACCATTATATGCCTCGCAATCTATCATTTTTGCATTGCAATGACGTAAAGACGGCTGTTTACTTGCGTGAAGCAATCCTGAAAAAAGAAATTGATAACGCACGCCATCGCGTTCGATCACATCGGAAAGCAACTAGATTCGCGATAATGCGCCTTATTCTAAAGGCTTAGGATGCATTACTCTGCCTCTCGTTAGCCTGTGCATCCACCGGCCGTGTGTCCGTGACTCTCTTATCAGTTGCACGCGAAGGGTGGGTAAAGGTAAACGCACATTGAAATTAATAATCGCCTGCTTTTTACTGCACAGGTAAAGATGTTTGATTCCCATCTAAAAAGTTCATTTGAACATTTTGAATTCTTTCGTCTAGGTGTGTTTGTGTATTATACATCACTACATAGTATATAACTACTTTATCGCTCTCCGGTGTCAGTTGCCCCTATATAAACTTAGATACACGGCTTACTACTAATATGAATTGAAATAAGTTTTTTGGACGTATTTTGATTGTAATTAAGGACATAGATTTCTGAGTAAAGCTTCTGAGTGAAGTTGTAGCGCCCAACGCTCGAATCAGAATCAACATTGGATTATAAAAATTATTAAATTCACATAGCATTATAAATTTATCGGCTATTTACTATAGATGTAATCATATTGTAACAGGGATAGGTTTCGTTTAGTAATAGAGCCATTACCGTCTATTTATTTATGTATACATACATTCTCATCTTTATGTGGTACTAAGTAGCGATTTAAAACAAAAACCTTTTAATTGCTTTATACCATTCAGTTACGTCCAGATCATTTAATTCGATAAATATAATGTGCTTGCAGTATTTATTCCTCTCAATACAGGTCCGGACCCCTTACATTTATTGTTTCTTTCAGGATAAGAAATAGTAAATAAGCGGTCGTTTTTACATATAAGTGAGCGGTTCTTCGTATTTAGTGTGGTTTTGCCCGCTTTATTTCTGGTCATGTAATGTGGTGTTAGCCAGCACTTACACTAATGAAGAAACATTGAAGGTACTTATATTACATTATCTATGTTTTAATTCTTAATATGTGCTCACCATAGAGTCATAGTGATATAAGAGTACTTATATCCTTGATTTCTGTATAAGTAACTTGGGAAGAGTATAACTCTTACTCAAAATATACCTTATGAATCTTCACTAAAATCATAGCAATTAACACATACGGTTTGTACTAATAGCAACCAAGCCAAGCTGTAACATTTACTATTAAACGCCAAGGTATTTGCGTCGGCTCTCCGTTTATACACTTCACAAATTACTAGATAATTGAAGCGTACAGTGCGATTACAGAAAACTAGACGTGGTAATAAATAAGGATCGAGCTCAATGTCTTCTGCGGATGCGCCGCATTATGCAATTACCTCCTGGTCGCGCTTGCGTCGCCCATTCCGTAATATAAGTTATTGGATGTCCACCATTGAATTATACTACATGCAAAAGCGACACCACAACATTCGTAACGTAAACTCTACGCTGCAGGGCTCATAGATATAACGATATAGCAACTAGCACTTGGTTGCCCACCGCCAAAATACCACTAGGCGGCGGAATAAAATGTACGCGGTCAATATCAAAGTCCTTATTGACTTGGTAAGTAGTGAAAATTTTCCGAAATATCAATGTATTTGTATCGGCATTCGACAACAAAGGAAGTCACATGTTTTTACATTATTAGGCCGAGAGCACTCATGTGTGTAATACCACGGAATCAAATTATATAATACGGTAGGAAAAAACATCAAACATGTCAATGTAAAATATTTTTTCTTGTATGAATTATATTTATTATACCTACATATCTTAAAGGTATTAATTAAACGAAAATATTTAAAAAAAATTAAAACATTTAATATCCAACCAAAGTTTTGATATAATTACGTTGCTGACTGTAAGCAGTCGTTCACACGGTCCTTACAAGATTCTTGTTTTGGTCTATTAGGTATATCTATTTTATTTTATATTTATACTTATTATATATAAATATAATTTTATTTTTCATATACTCTACTACCATAACTTTAGAGCATGACATGACGTGAACAGTATACAGAAGGACTAATATTGGTCGCGTAAACGTGGTTTGAGATAACATTTTGATGACGTCATACATAAGACACCAACGCGTCACTTCCGCAAGCATTTACAGGAAATACTTTTTGCTTACTTTGACTTATATAGTGAAAGTACGTAAAAAGCATTAAAAAGAAATGTATCTCTCCCAACATACTTTCATAAATTATTAGATAATACACCGTGAAATTTTAGTGGTTGTTTTCCCGTGGCAGAACGACTTGCCTTTAGTAATACTATCGAATCATGCAAATTATTCCTCGAAAAAAAATTTTTTTTTTTTCGATTTCTCAGAATAATAATTTTCCAACTCGAAAACGCGAGAAGCTATCGTTGTTTTTGAAGATGTGACGTGCCGCATGAAATCGATGCTTAAAGCTAAAGAAGCTCTACACCCTAAGTCATAAAGCGGTTCGAACGTGTTTTCGAGTTACGGTTAAACCTTTCGTAAAACCGGCATTTATTGATTTTACCAAAAAAGAACTGCACACATTTTTTGTACTACTAAGATAGAATCATTTTACTGCGGGAAAACAACCACTAAAATTTCACGGTGTATATTTTTACCAATTTTGCTTATAAACCAGATGTAAAATTGGTTAAACGAAATGATACCTGATTTTAATAAAAACATTTTTAAGTTTCGTCGAGAATATTTTTATGTCAACCGTACCTTGCGACGTGTAAAATAATATTAAACGCACCATTAGAGCTGCGCGCACTGTGACACCGCCATTGTTCTGTTTCCTAGTTCGCCTAATCGATGGGCCCTGGAGAGTCGGCATTGTCAAGCAGTGGGATACCACGTCAAAGCTCGGGATAGGTGATTTTGAACTTCATCAGATACTATGGGGAAAGATGAAAATAACAAGATAAATAGAGGGTTCTTAAAAATGTAGAGACAATGTAATAAAAATATGTGTTTATCCTGTTATAATTGACAGCTTGTCATAATTTTTATATTACGAAGTTTCAGATTATACAAATTAAGATAAGTAATTAATTGATTAAACAAAATTACCCCTATATTTATTGAAATTAGGCGTAAATAAAAGACAGATGTTTATAAACCTGAAAACCCTTTTTTATTTATGTAATATATATTTTAGAATTTGATAGTTGCTAGAGATCTAATGTTTCCATTTCCGACTCATTATAAATCGATGCGTATAATTTCTATGAATTTTCCCCAATCACTCTAGATCACCCTCGCTAATGGCCGCCACACTCCACTGGGCTTACTCAGTTGCGTAAGCGCAACGTAAATGAGATTCATATAAGGGTCCAGTGGGTCGCGCACAGAGACAGGATTCACGGTCGAACTGGCGAGCACAATGCTCGCGCTCAATAGTGATCGATTATGCCATTATACGCTGCGTTTGTACCATGTACCATGTTCCACTCGCTACTGACGACTATTTGACTAATTCTATAAATATAAGATCGTAAATTAGCCTCGTAGACCTATTCTGAGAAGCTGCGCGAGCCACGAAGCTTTCTCGCCTTGAGAGAAACTACTATAAACAATTTAACTACATTTGGACTGATATAACTCATACCTGATGATAGGCTTGGGAATAGATTTCTGATTAAGTGTAGTTGTTAATTCAATCATTAAGTTTTTATTATAGACTTCAGTGGCGCGTTTTGCTCAAGATTTAATGCGATTTCAATAGTTGTTTAGTGACACTAACCAATATATTTACAAGCACCTGAATTGATGTATTTTGCTAAGTATTTACATTCATACGATCAATATTAAATATTATTTATAAAACACATACAAACTGGAACACTGATAACGCATCATGAATAATATGTAATAATCTGCAATAACTGCATTGCTGATTATTTGCTGATGCGACTGTTGCGGAAATGTGATCCATTTGTAAATTATTAATAAAAATGTGTGTAGTTGTAAGCCCATATTTTATTCTACGGTTATGTAATTATGATCAGAGGTGGTTGTAGACCTCAAAATCTTTGAGACCTATTAAAAAATAACACAAAATGAAAATATCGCGCACGACGTACTGGCCGGATGTTAGCTGCAAATAGTGTGTCAGTGTGAGCAATCAGCGGGCGAATTCACAAATGTCAAAACGTCTCAGATACGGAAAATCTATGCTCCGTCATGGATAATCTTATAGGTTAAGAAAAAGACAGAGTCTGTTTAAGATACGCTATCAATAGAGGGCTGACGATCTAATGGATAATTACCTTCTCACTGGGCATTTATGTGCTTAATCGTTTATATGACTAATGCTGGACATAGGAAATATATGACTAATGTTTCTAGCCGGCCTAGGTAGATTAGAAGTCTTACTTGGTAAACTATGAACAAGTAGCTATATAGGTATACCTATAGGTAATTCAAAATTACTGTCTCTTGACGTTTTAGAAATGCAAAATGTAGGTAATCTTATTAGTTCTATGTTTAATACGTATAGTCTTAAACAAGGATATAAAATTTACAATGTTCTTGCATATTTATAAGAAGAAAGTACGCTCAGCAGATACGCTTGACGTCTATATTAGGATTGCATCTTTGCATCTCGGGCTAGTTGGCCGCAATGCAACTTGCCTGTCTATTTATTTATCTTCAAAGAAGCTCTCACAATAGGATTTAAATTTATCAATAGTTATAATTTGAATTGCGTTAATTTAAAGTAACATTAAAATACTGTAATACATATAGATACTATTAACAACTTTATTAAAATTCTAAGAACAATAATGACAACCTATTAATATAGACATGAATGTAAAATAAGAATATTTACTTTATGATAGGTATATGTAATTCCTCATAGTCAGAATATGGTCGCCGCATAACGACCGAGCTACTAAATAGAATAGTAAAATTCGTCTGTAAACTATTCCTACTCGTAATCTATTTTACCAAAATAGGTCTACCATTCCAGCGGGTATTTGTAACAAACTAATGAATCAAATCGCAAACACGCGACCGCTTTGCGTTTTACAACGTATTCGGCGACAAATATTCTAAGTAACCAGGGTTTAGCTTCAGTTTACTTATTGATATGTAACGATAAGTCTCGGTGACATACTTAGAGCCCATATAGTATATGTATGTATATGCGACATGTTTGAACACGGGCCGGTATCTGTGCGGTGCGCGTTCGCGGATTTTATCAATATCCATGAATTTTGTCTCGGAAAAAATGTTATTCTACTTACAATTACTTGGCTGGCTGGTTAGACAACTAGCAAAATCAACAGTATTGTATAATTCGATCGAATCTCTGAAATAGGTTTACTATTACTTTATTTGTATTGTAAACCGTTGGCATATTCATATTACTTGCACGTTTGGCTCTACACATAAAAGCTACTGGGCAAAAAATGTGCTACCTAGAGCCCAACACAAATATCAGTGAAATACTTAGTATTGTAGATGTAGAGTATTTAAGGGGCCTGATATTCATATAGGTATAAATAGGGAAACATTGTTGAACTCACTTTATTTACAAAAGATAGGTAAGCTAGTGTCAATATGCTTAGCTTACACACTCAACTAAATCTCACCTCATAATACATTTAATTTATTTTGAACTATTACACATCTTAGTCGGCATAATACATTTCCAGGTTTTAATTGTTTTTGTTTTATGTGTATTAGTAATCATTAATAAACACTTGCCATTAAAAAATCTATGACTGAAAACAGGTGGTGCATCTCAGGTTGAAAATTGTGTCCATTTTTAGACATCTTTTTGGTTAACAATGAAAAATCATAAGTATTTAATATTAAAATACTCAATAGTGCTATGTATTTTTAATGTCAACGTTAAATGAAGTGTTTAAACAAAAAGCCGACTAGCCAGTCAAATCACCTCTTAATGAAGTAGTAAAGTAATAACTTGGCAGGAGCTATGACGTTATGAGACGAGACAGGCCTAACGTGGGGCGTGGAGACAAACCATCAAACTTACTGCATTTCTAAAAGCACAATTTATACTCTCGAAACGATTCTGACAACCGATTATTTTTAACAACTTTTTAAATAGATTTATGTATGTATTTCTTTCTTTTAGAGTTGATTTTATCGTTTTAATAGATATGGGATAGATACTTTGGGTTTGAGTCTAGGTTTACAATTCAAGATTATTCTATGAAAAGCTCACAAGTGCCAGGTTATACTAAATGTATGTAGTGTCTAAAATTACTGAAACTTAATACTTTTGGATAAACAGTTTCACACATCATCTTATGCGAATGAATGTCATACCTGTACTATAAACACCAAAACAGCGAATGTCGTAAACGTAAATCATATTATCAAGTCATAAAATCACACGCAAGTAACGATTACTTTCAACGCCATCGAACCTTTCTCATCGGATACCCTCAATAATGCATAATTGTTATATTGTAAAATGAATGAAAATGACTGGCCGGCTGATCAATTTAATTACTCATCCTCCTAATAAAGTTTTACGTACTATAAAAAAACAGGAGTATATTCTACAAAGAGTACCGCAACAATCTAGGTTAGGGCGACACGACCCCAAATCGATAGTGTTCTCTCTGTCTGGCGGGGTACGAGCGAGCGGGACGGCGCGCTGACCTAGAGTAGCAGGTTGGGAATCCGGAAGGGTATGGGCAAACCGGCTCCACGGTGCATTTTTCCATTCAATGGAAAGCTCTTCGTTTGCTTCGCGAACGCTTGCGCGCCGCCGTTTTTTGGTGGATTCTTTATTTTGTTTTCTCTCAGTCTCACGTGCTGTGCACTATTGTTATTCTTGTAAATGTTAATTTTTATAATACTGCGCCAATGTTAACGGTCACTTTTCTTATGAAATACTCACTTTTCTTATACGTAGTCATTTTTGATCCATGTGATAAGTAATGGAAGGTAGTGACAATAGTAAATCGATAGAATTGTACAGTAATCCAATAAACAAGATTTACGCTCCTGTGAAATATTATATGTAATTTTATTTCTTATTTGGCATTTGGCTAATATTTACCGTAACAACCTCTTTGCTTGATGTATGTTGTATGTAACTGCCTTCCATCTGAGCCCGGCTATACCTTACATGAAAAATGTAGTTAAAACGATGTGTCAATTTAAATACACTGTCTCAATATCAGTATCATCCCATTCGATTCTGTGGTTAAACCATGTACACGTAATAGTCGGATTGAGTTACTTTCGCATTTATAATAATTATGGATGATTAAGTTACGCTCCCGTTTAATCGACTGCGGGATGTAAAGCTAGTTAATGTTTACCAAACCTACTCAAGTATGCAATCTCAAACAGAATCATCTGAACAGGATATAAAAGTCAAAAAGGAAACACTTTTAAGGTTAATATCCAACTTCACAATACTCTTGCATTTCATTTTAACATATATAAATTGTGTAACAGATAATATTAAACAAAAGCTCTCAAGGGAAGTAAGAATAGATCACTTGTCCCGTGATTGGTTAGATTCAATAAATAGTCAACGGTTCATTCCCTGAGCACAAAATAGATAGCCGAGACTTTATGTGACGGATAAATTAAAGTTACTTACGTGTATCTACGTATGGAGGTCACAGCTTTTAGGTTACGCTGATAAGACCAGTTGACGGATAGTGGACATGCGCTGAGCTAAACTTTTTGTTCTGCACCTGAGCTCATACAATTCATTTGCGACCTTTGGTTCATAATTAGTTTTATAAGCCTACTCACGGAGTTGAAGATACATTTATTTATTTGTTAGTATATTTGAATTTGACTTTAAGGAATCCATAAAACCACAGTTCAATTTTGCCTTCAATGTAGGTGTTATTCGATATAAAATTATAATAGTGTCAATTGACTAGCTCGATGGCGGATTAGGTAGTGCCCTGTCACTTGCGCCGGGAGTTATGATATCGAACCTCACTTTAGACATGCATTCGTTTCGTATTTAACTCAGGAATTTGTCTATTTCACTGTCGGCTCTGATATAAGTCAACCTTGTTTTACGGATATCATTTTGATACGGATATGTGGATATTAGAAGCGACAGCCTAAGATATTTACCTCATATACAACATTATTATAATAAAAATGTCTTAATGAAAGGAATTTATAGGGCCGATGATCTACACCAGAAAAATATAAACATACAGAATATTTCCTTTTTGCTAAAATTCCATTGCAATCATTAATAACTTACATAGTTTGAATTGCTAACTAGATATTTCAATGAATATTAAAAAGTGTCGTATGATTGAACGTATGTCAACAAACGCTCAGGTAAATTGCATTTTATAATGTCTGCAGGTAAACATTGATAAATAAACCTTGGTAAATCAAAGAGCTAATAAATCGAACAAAAATAAAAGCCTTGATTAAACTAATCAATTAAAACATAGTCATTAGTCGAATCTTGGCTGCAGCCGGATTCAAATCAGTTTTTACCTCTTTCAGATTGAGTTGTTCGCAATAAGATTTTTCAACGCATAAGGCTAGGTTAGGAAATGCTGTAAATTCTAACGATCGTTTCCGAACATTTCGCAGAAACGCAAACGTAATGTTGCTCGCACAGCGAAGAAGGTATTGGGAGCGGGCCGGCGCGTACGCATCGGCGACGCCTCGGGGTAGAAAGCGCGGCGAATCCAGCCCAGGGGCCCTACGCTCGCTACCGCTAATCCATGTCACTACTATAAATTTAAAATTATAGTATACGATAGACTCCACACCGGTCCCCTGTAGGTCTTGCGATCGCTAACTAATCGCATTATTAAAATATGTGATTAATGATTTGATTAATACGAATTCTAAGCAAAACATACTGCAAATGGTCGATGTGAAATACCAGTTTTCGCTTGCTACCACATTCGCGTTCCTTAGTATTAGATAAATATTGTTGGCATACGTAAAGAAGAGTCGTAAAAAGTTTGAAAAAATAATGTGCGCTAGAGTTTTGAACTTCTCGGGCTGAATCATAAAAATAATGTATTTAATATTATTAAAATGTACAACATATGCGCGAAGATACAATCATTTTAATTTTTATGATTTAAATAATATGATGCAGTGACAGAATGTTGTCAATCACTATATTTCCTGATAACCTTCTTTTAATACTTCGGGTCGGATTACAACTTCAACACGTAGGCTTTGGATCAGTAAAAGCTTATAGGTACGGGATAATAGTGATAAGAAACAAATATGTTTATACAACTTCGTAGAATCTAGATATAATAGCTAGATAATCGTAGAAATAATATTACGTCTTCTTTTTTGTAATTTAATATAAAAAAATTGATGGAGTATTACATATTAGGGTTAATAAACTCCGGTGAGTTAATGTCTCGCGCTGTCTGGGCACCTGTGCAGGCGACGCCGCGGGGCAGAAAGTGCTTAGCGATTCATACCCGAGGGTCCAGCGCAGGCTGTGTAGGATGACACAACAAAACCACGGAGACATATAAAGCTAATTTATATTTGCTTAATCATAAATGACATTTATTGTACTAGGGTCGTGAAATGTTTCATTTGTCTATCTTCTAATTAGCTTGCCTTAACACGACAGTCTAGTCGTCACAATAAGTTCATTAAGAGACTATGTGAATATCACACCATCTCTCCATTTTTCATGCAACCGCCCGAACCATTTAATATCTTCTATACTTGCTAGTATCGAGCATATACCTAAATAAATAAATAACGATTTTAGACACAGAACAAAAAACCCATGTTATTCACACAAATATTGGTGCCCGTTGGATATCGAACCCAAGTCTCCTGGTGGAAGTCTATCCAATACGCCATCGAGTCTGTCGATTATCATTTTATTTTATTAGTTCTACATAGTTCTCAAAGCCGCAAAACTACGTTAACTATATTTAATCTAGATATATGACTGATCTAGCTAGAATATATTTTTCATAGCTATGAATTCCCAAAAATCAATTAGAATGTAGCCGTTCGTTGGTGGCGTCCGCGCGCTGCGCCGGCGCATCCCGCCGCGTGTCATCGACTCGCGCCGCACTGCTATTTGCCTTCCTTGTTATCTCGTATTGACACGCTATAACTTATCGGTCGAATGAGGATTCAGTCTTGAAAATTATATTCCACGTTGTATGGACACGTCGCTTTTTTAACATGTTTACGTAAAAGTCTAAGACGACTTGTAGCTTATTGCGTATTTTGCTATACTACGTTGCTATACATAATGATTTAAAATTTCAAAATTCACTTAGGTATTCGCTAAGTGATATGACGAATATTAATAAAAAGGGGGAATTTATCAGTATATAATTTGTGTGTGCTCTCATCTAATATCCATCATGATGAGACAGGTTCAATGAAAATAAAATTCATTTCAGAAATAATTTGTATAGTTTAAATGAAATAATTTTTACTGAACATTCCTAAGAAAATAAACTCGGAGGTCTTCACTGTGTTCGGTATCTTACTGCGCAGGTTCAGGCCGGACTTAACGGGTTCTTAGAAGTGCACGGACCGACAACTTAGCTTGCTGATACGGAGACTTTTCCCAAAAGCACCTAAACGAATTGTGCAATTGCGGAATGGCGGCTAAGTGTAGGTGTCGGGGGAGATAGCGACGACGAACGCTGATGGCCTCTTGCCGCGACTGTACTCGGTAATTACTGATTACAACACGCTGTTAAACTTATTAATCAGCGCCGGAGACACCGGACCATCGGACGTTTCCCTATTGACATAAACCAAGTTAAGTGTGCTTTATTCCGCTGATAGGGCAAGGAGTGACAAAAGGGTCTACTTAACTTTTTGACCGTTGAATATATATTTCACTTTAGAGTAGCATTGGTCACCTAACGCATTGTGAATTTAGTTCAATATAAAGACTTTACATAGATAAAATTATAACACATTTCCGATTCGCGGTGGAGCCTGGGTAATTATACGGTTAATGTAGTGGAGCAGGTGATGTTTCTGTATATTCTAAATATTTAAAATAAGTTCAAAAGATTAAAAAAGACACTTTAGGATATATTTTCATCCCGCAGCTTAAAATATATTCTAAAGTCTCTTTTTGAACTCGTATTAAGTATCATCTTCTTGAATTCATATTAAGTATCACACGTACTCATCAGAGAAGGTATATGAATCTAAGATGAAACCACGAAGATCATTATTAGACAATAACGCAGGTGTACGAACGGAAATTAATGTTTAACAGAAAACAACAATACAAGTTTAGAATTAGTTTTGTAGCAAGCTACATTATGTATATGCTTGTCCGGAGCATGGATGTACCAACATTTTCGTTAATTTTATTCAAATTAAAATTACCTTTACCACGACGTATGAAAAACTAACTAGAGGCTATGAAAAATTATAAGATAGCGCTCGGAACTGAAGTCATTAAAGTAATTTTCCTGAATAGTAACATTATTACGAAGATACTATGAAGACAAAACTGATATCTCTGACTCGTTAGATGAGTGTAAACTTAAGATTGTGGTGACTAATGCCTATCTACTTACTTATATAAGTATCAGATTTAAGACAATTAGGCAACAGACGAAGACATAACGTAATTCTTTATAAACAAAATACGAAGTAGATAAAATAAAAAGCAAATTGATAGCTCGGCTTTTTGGGTCGCAAACGAAACCGAAATGTTGAGGTTTCACAACATCGAGATTAAGTGACAAACAAGTGGTTGTGCAGCTTTTGAGTTTAATGTAATGCCTCGCTTCGCTGCGAGTGGATACTGAATAGGTGTAATGTCGTGACAAAGGTTGGAATTCGCGTGGAGTCGTCGACGCTCGGCGCCTGCGCTTACGCGACGCCAGTGAGCCTGCGACCTGCTACTATTCGCATATTTCAGTTCAGAAAACAGATAACTGTCAAAGATTTTAAACAACTTCTAAAAAGGAGGAGGATGTTCCATTGTTTGTAACTTTTAGGGTTCCGGGAACTATACAAATATGGATGGTACCGATTTGGTAAAATGTAACCGTTTAACACATACTTACCTAAGTTTTACCTTTTTATTTTAGAAGTACTTATTCTTTCCGTCAGAATTTGATTGCTGAAATTTTCCAACTTTCGACAAAATCGAAAGTTTATAAATATTACATATTTAATACTGTAACATTATGAAGGTATATACATATGTATGTTCAAAATGATACAGTAAGTTTATGTTTATATAGTTTTTACTTCTTTAAAATTATTTTGGCAAGCTTTAAATCGCCACTGTATAACAAAATCAACAACAACGATGGAGTTAGGGCGCTTGTAAGTTATTTTGTAAAACCAATAGAATTTACCAATTAAAATCTCATTTCCTCTTAACTGCCACAGTTAGGGTTTCAAAGGATCGTATCGTAAAAGTCTGAGCGGACTGTGCTCGCTGTCAAAGCCCCGATTATGTCCGCGTGTCGGAGGCGGCTCGCGCTTGACGCCGCGCGCCGCTCGGGTCAAACATTCTAAATGTTTCATTTGTATGACGCAATGTGCCTCGAACTGGATTTGCACTCGTCTCACCGACACTTGCGTGTGTGTGTCGCATGCCTTAATTGAAATTGCTATTTCATCTAAACAGCCGTTGCCCTCCAAACTAAACACTACAGTCAAGTTTCATTACCGCAATGATTAATAAGCTTAATTGTACACAGCTTGACCTGATTGTTCCTACGTTTTAATGAGAAGCAATTTGTGCTCTAAAATGAATCTAAATGTCCTGCGCTGGTGTATGTAAGACATTTATGGTCTAGAATGTTAATAAAATAATTATTTAATACTCTTATTTAGTCAACAAGTACTTTCCTTATAGAGCAAAGATACTGAGCTCGTACAGATAAGTAATGCTAAAAAGTTTCCACTCGCTTAAAGCGTAGCATTAACCGACCCGTTTTCCGTAGGTATGTTTTAACAAACATAATTTCCGTTACATTAACATCGGCGGCGGACGCTGCGCTCGCGCCGCGCAGCAGACAGCTTGGCGCGCCACTTTTTTTTAAATAATGTTTCTTCCACAAAGTCGGACATCAGTGGGTGGGGGCTGGAGCTGCGACCGACGACTTTCTTTTTTATGGCCTCTGAGAATGTAATAAATTTGATGACTGTACCTGTCGCGCGTCTAACTCGAGCTTCCAATCTCGCCGGGCTGAGAGGATCCCTAGCCCGCCTTCTGCTGCCACTTCCATTCTGTTCACCGTTCTTTCTACATTTCTACTTTAAACTAGTCTATTACAATGAGTCACAAATACCCGTTTCGGGAATAAATTAATAATAAAGCAACAGTTTATAAATACAGACCGTTCGGTATGTATATTTTAATATTTTCGGAGGTGACTCATAGAAATCTTTGCGTATTACGTAATAGTCGATACATGTTTAATATAATAGCCATAGGCGATAATATACAATGACTCATAATAAATAGCCCACGTGGCATAACAAAAACTGTTCATCAAGACGAAATGGTAAAAAAAGTTTCAAGTTTGAGCGGTCTGTTGGAGCGGTTGCGCCGAGGCGTCGGGTTGGTCCGTCGGGGCCCTGCGGCAGGCGCGGGCCTGGCGCGCGGCCACGCCGGCCTGCAGGTGGTACTGCCGGTACAGGTACTCCTTGGTCATGGCCTGCGCCGTGAACATGGCGCGGCTGCGCTGCAGCAGCGCGCTGCGCGGGCCCCAGCCCGGCTGCAGCGCCAGCGCGGCCGGCAGCCGCCGCCTGCACGCCGCCACCGCCAGCTTGAGCACGAGAACCACGACTATCACGCCCGTGGTTCCTTGTATCACATACCAACAAATGGTGTCTGTGTTATTGATATACCTATTTTTCGAAAATTCATACGTTTCTATGCAGAATGTGTAGCTCAACAGAAGCAATGACAATATCCAACAGAATTTCATATAGCTTTTTGGCTGTAATCCTTGCATAAAGTGCACATCTTCAGAGAATCTATCCATTCCGTACCATATAATAAACACGACGATTTCTGCTATAGTGACTAACACTGCCAAATGATACGAATGTCGTTTGAGAGACACCAACGTTCTTATGCCAGTGCTACACAGTAGAGGTATACTGATGCAAAATATGAATAAAATACCCAAAAAACTCGTCAGACCCGGATATTGAGCCACTTTAGTACTTCTAGCTGCGGCCATGTCTACCATCTGTAGTATATAAATAATGTTTGTGCCCGTGCCCAACGAAGCGTGACAGCCGTACAGGAGCACAAGATAGAAATACTTATAGCGATACTCGTAGAGAAATCTGGGGGTTTTCTCGTATATGAGGGACATGGGTAGTTTGAGCATAGTGAAAGGTTTGACGCCGTACTCGTAGGAGTAGGGGCAGCTCATCATGGCGGAGATGCAGATGGCGAGCGTGGAGGCGGCGGCGAGCGCCACGACGGCCAGCACGCTGTCCGAGTACACGGGCGCGCGGAAGGCGCTGCGCCGCGCCAGGTTCAGGCCCGCGCCCGTGCCCGTCCCGATCGTGTACACCGTATTCAACATCAAATTAGACACACTGAACTCCTTCAAGAACTCAGAAAAGTCCGAATCCAGAGCCTCGTCATACTTCACGACGACCCCCTTTTGTAACATTGACCCCATCAATATAATTACGTAGCCCGCCACCGGAAAAATACAAAAAAAATGCGCCACCCACTCAACTGATTTATATCTCCTCACGACGCTGAAGAACATAATAACGCATATCAGCCCGGACGCGAGGCACACGCGCCAAGCTATATGGTATTCATCGGAATTCTTCGTTCCCAATATTTGAAACCTCCAATACTGGAACTCTGGGAAGCTAGTATAAAGATAATCACAGTAGCTGGGCGGCTGTCGGAGTCGGATGCAATCCTCGTTGACGGTGAAGTTGTGAACGAGGATGTTGCAACTGTTGGTCGACCAACTGCCACATGTGTAATATGGTATTGGGTTCTCGAAACTGATTAGAAGATAGTGAAAGACGAATGAGTTTAGAAGATGGTTGTAGAGAACGTCGATGACTTGCCATAGAACTAGTATGTATCCGATGTGGGAGATGCACGGACGGGCTTTCCAGACGTCGATGCAGTCGCGAGCGGTGAACTGGCTGATGATGAACTCCATGTAGAGGAGCGGGATGCCGGTGAGGAGGCAGCAGGCGATGTAGGCGAGGATGTAGCCCGTGGCGCCCACGGTCACGGCACTGTTGGCCAGCCCCACGAACATCGGCAGCCCCATGATCTGGCACAGCACCACCATCACGTAGATACGGCGCGACCCCCAACTATATTCATCGTCGTCATTTAATACCATATTAAGAGAATTTACAAATGCATTATGCGAGGCTCAGCCATCGAGACTACTGCTTGTCAATTAAGGCTGTTACAAACCGGTGTCAGTAAAACTATTTCATATAATATAGACGGTTTCAATCGATTCGCAAAGATGAATTTTCTTAAAATGACATAATCGTCATCACAGATTACATAGGTACCTAAGTTATTTTAACGGCGAATAAATGTTAGAGCACCTAAGAGGACGTCGCTGTTCATTTAACTTCACTTTTTTTAAAATACGGATTAACAACAATAAAACATTTTTAGCTATATTTATAATTTCAAGAAACTAAATAGGTTCTCAGTTAGAGCTAAATGAAATGAGTTGAATTGCAGTTATGAAATAGATATTTGTGCATCGTGAGCGAATCTGTGCGTAGCGTTCGAATCGCAGAGCCCGGTACACGCGAGCAGGTGTCTGCTAGATAATGAAATTGCAATTGATAAACAGCCTGCTGCAGTTTCACTTTATATGTTCCGATAGATAGCAGCCTAGGACCCGTTCTACTTGTACCGTAGGTAATGTTTCCATAAGGCTTTCTTGTTTCACACTCGTCCAGTATGATCATAACACCAAACACACTTATCCTATTTTATATTTAATGATACCATTTTCCAACGAGGTTTCATTATTAGCTTGTGTTTTATTTTCTGCTAATGGTATACTGTATAAAGTCTAAAATGGCGGGTATATAGAAGCCGTAAAACTCAGAGGTTTGTTTATTTATTGTCTAACAAATGTCTTTACTTCGCTGAGATTGGCTGGTCATAAAGATGCAAATTCTGTTAACACTTCAATAGTGAAATGTATCATCCATCAGCTGCCCACAGCATGCTTGCATGATGGATTAACTAGTTAAAATTGCTTGCCACGGGGCAGTGATTTAAACCCCATCGTAAAATGTAAAGGAAATGCAGAAGTGCCCGACAAGTGTGGTATAGGCGTATCAGTGAATAATATGCATCTATTATTTACACAAGTAATTTTTATCTTTTACGTATCTTATCGATATTTCTGCAACGTACCAAAGTATAGATAACGTCGAAAACTTGGATATTTTGCGAACCTCACCTTTGTTTGTTTACACGCTAACCTACATTCAGTTTAGTTTAATTTTTAAAACTCGCTTTGACTTTAGTCTTGCAGATAAGACATATATGGTAGTTATGGCTTTAAGTAATTTTAAGTGGATAAAAACGATATTTAATTATAAATATTTCATTGCACGCATGACAAAATATGATCAAGTTTATTCAATTTTACGTTAGGAGGAATCTCGTGATATCGCTTGTACCTACACGCCGGCGAATCCATTTATCAAGTGAGCGATAGTGACGTTTTAGATTATTAGTTGAAATTGTAATTTTAATGCAAAATACCTACATACATACGTTCTTTATCTTTTAATACATAATGAAGACTAAGGAGGCGTCACAAAAAAAAAGTCAGGTGTGCTGTCATCTAGTTGGCATTAAGTTCGTGTGTTCCTGTATTATCCTAATTTGGAACAAATTTTCCAGCCCTAGCGAGACTTTAGGTATTTGATAAAAACCTAGACGTAGGAAGACGAACACCTACAACTCTAATAATTCTAGGTACCTCTCCACTTTCCCTGAACATCTTCATCAACGACCACAAGTACTCGGATAAAGCCGCACAATGGGTTCTAACAAGTCTTCCTTTTAAGTAAGTACAGTCGTGTCGTTATCAGGAGTGTATCTTGGGCAAACAGGCCAAGCCGAGACCGCTGCGCTATTGATTTTGACTGATATAGACCCGTTGTGCCTTACAAATAGCACCGCAAATACAACAGATCCTAAACTAGATAAAAACGCTATTGAAGTTACACAGAAATATAACTTTGTAGTGCCGTTTATCTAGTACCTTAATAGCTTACTAGCAATGCAATAAAATACAGAAAGGGTTATATATGATGTGACGTTTGCGATTAGCTTAAAATATTGAATGATCATTATAATCTCCTCGGGCTGAAATGATCGCATCAGTGCTTACTGATTGGTTTGGTGAATTTATAGATCACAATCTACCAACAGATAAAAAAACAATTCTTTCATTCACAAACCGGTCGTTTGATATGGATACCATTGCTTCACACATATGATACGTTAACACTTGTACGTATTTATTGTAATTAATGTGTTTGGATTTCTTGTATTGTATTGTGATTTTTATTCGAACCTTCTTAGTTCATTCTAAAAAAAGTAAAGTTAACTGGAGCTTTAGTCAAATTTTTCGTGCCCAGTACAAGAGAGGTGAAAAACTGTTGGAGAACTCATAAAGTACCTGTGCATTTGTTGGGGAGCCGGGACGACGTGAGCTAGGAACCCAAAGTGCCCACGTTCAGGGGATTCCGATGACTGCGGTTTTGTGAACGCGCTAGTCTGCTGTAAAGTGCTTACACATAATTGGATTGCATTCGGAATGAGCCGTATTCTACGACAAACACAAATATCAATATTAATCCGTATCACAACGAGGCTATAACGCAGCCTCCATTACACAGGTATGCAAGTGGCTATTCGCGGGGCTACTATGCAGGCGTTAATTTCTCTAGTAGTAATGGAGTCATTAAATTAATATTACGCACTTAATAGCACCTGCTAGCTGTTAAAATGTGGAAACCGTTAAGAACATCGATATCAAATGTTTACTTTATATTTGATATTCGAATTATATAATTAGTCTTACCCAACTAATTATTGGTAAAATCTAACATTCAAATTGGCCTTTTCTGTAGGCTCTTATGTAGATTGTTTACTGTTTTAATTAATATCATATTAAATGGATATAAAACAGATACAGTTACTTATTTAAGTTTTTACTCAATACCATTGACAAGAGTCATAAAAACGGTTTGATAGAGACGTTATTTACTCTACGATAAGATATTTAGTTCCTTATTTTATTGAGCAAGTTGGGATTTTGCGTTTTAAACTTTAACGATGTATATATTTAATGGCTCGTAATGTTGCATTATTTAAATTTCTAATGTATGTCTTCATTAAGATTTTATCATTATTTGAACTTATGAGCTCTTTATATATGTTACTCGAAGGGATTGTATGTTGAATACCTAGATGGTATATTGGAAGTATGTAGGTCACCAAAGGTTTTATATTATGTATTGCTTAATTGAGTATATTTTCAGAGAAGTCACTCCCATCTTTACTTAGCAATGAGGTAATTATTCTAATATAAATGCAGGATACCTACCAGTATCGCGTCATTAGCGACCACTACTTAGTGTACATTACGAGAAACTAATTGTAGTAAAACATTTTATTCATCCAAAATAGGAACATTTTGCAGTCTGTTTTTAAGTAACAGATATTAATTGATTTTAAGATATTTCTTTAGGTAAAGTTTCCATAACCGTACATATAAAAAATAATACTTTAAATTTAGATTTAACGATTAGGTGGAACTGTTAAAACGATATTACACAATTTCGACTGGAATTCTCGGGTACCTGTCCAAATAACAGATTATATCAATAATTTCGATATTATTGTTGGCCATTACATGTTCGTTGTAAATACAAATACACTTGCAGAAATTTTGCAATTAGGTATGTAGGTGGGTAAATATCACCTATATATGTGAAAGCACCAGCCAATGATTTAGTATGAAACCAATGAGCTCGGTATCGAATTAAAATATCTCCAGTGGTATCGCCGCAGGCCCTATCGTGGTAAGCCTCGGCTTTGCTACTTAAGATAATTAATCGATTCACAAACCAAGTGACCACATTCACCACAATAGATCTTTAGGTCATAGGTCGCCACTATGTGGGACAGAGACGGCTATAGTAATCGCGGTTGCGCTGCATCATTCCATTTGAAATAGCGAATCACGCCTCCGTCGTTGGAGCAGGATAGCATTACCGATAGTGAAATGCTGGCGTCACATACGCGCAGCAAATGAAACCGTAAGATCGCCGGCTAAGGTTTAATTTTATTAAAGCAGAATGTAGTCACGATTTCAATACGCTCAGAGGTATTTTCAACGTCATTGTGTTTGTTATTATCAATATACGTTTACAATGATATTAGAATACCCTGTTCCACAAACTGTTTACACAACTGGATTTACATTATGATGACATTACCTGACTAAATAGGTCACCTAATTTATAAGTAATATTTTACCTGTAACAAAGGAAGAAGAAGAAGGATTCATCTTCTTAAATACGAGTTGTGTTATATTTTCCTGAAAGTAGAGTTGGGTGCAGTCATATAACTTTTACAGTCATTAGTCCAGATTCGATGTTAGTGTTACAACAGAAATAGTGTTTCCTACTTATTTTAAATAAAGCGGACTACATTTTAATTACATCATAACTAAAATACATATTTCATGTACATAACAATTTGTTGACCCATACAATTAATGAATCCGTTTATCCTAATCCCTAAGTTGCTTATCACAACAAAGGAGGTAGCGATAAAATATCACTTATACCTACTAATATGTATGTGGCCACACAGGGGTATGCCTGGCGGAAACAACAGTTGATAGATAAAATAATAATTGATCAATATCTATTTTTCACACTTGCCTTCATTGCTAGCTCCGCCCACATCTGGCTGTGCCCGTGAATGAAAGCTAAAACGGTAAATTATTGCTACACAGAGAATAGTTTTTCTTTTTAACGCGACGAGATTTATTATCTACTTACATATAGACTTGGAATGAACGACAGGTTTCCTTTTTATATTAATTCATTGTATTCTTAGATATGAAAAAACATTAGATGCACCAAAATGTATACCAAAGTTGTATAAAAGTAAATTTTCCCACATTGCCTACACATTATACTTATGTGGACAAAATCATAAATTTTGCCAGTGTTCATGATAAGGATGTTATAAAGTAGTAGTAAATGCATATAAATATCTACAAGTAACAACGCCCGATTGTAACGCTCGTAATCCAGTTAGTATTCATTAGCCATGTCGAACTACGGAATTATCCTTACACCAGTCAGCGGCGCGATAAATGGCATCACAGATTCGCATGTAATGAACTCCAGATACCGATCTTAATTAAAATACCTTCAATTTCACAAGTCCGGCCGGTTGGAGGTTTATTAAAATTAAGAGTACTATTAAGAAACGTAGTGAGGCGTTCGTGAATAGGCTGTAAATACATGGCGTACTGACAGTGGTGAGGCGGGGATGAAGTTCGCTAAATGAGGTGTGCATTTCGTTATCCGTTCTGTACAATTTTCCAGCAGCTCTAAAGGGTGTAGATTATGCATTTTTATGGAAAATTTTTATGGTCTACTGAAATAGACAGTAGGTACTGTCTATTTCAGTTTTCATGTCTGCCAAATAAGTACAAATTCGGAAACTAAGCTCAGCATTTTCTTTACCTTACCTTCAACGATCGTCAGCTGTCATTGTATCAGCATAGTTTGTTAGAACCCCAACGTTGAACACTTTGTGATGGGTATGAGCGTCTGTTCTCCTCGCTTTAGTGGAAAACGAACGTAACATTCCAAGAAAATACGATAGCATTGCATATAAACTTGAAGCATTCTATGTAGTAGATACTAAGGCTAAATTACATCATAGTGGCTCTTCTGTAGGCGTGAGAGTCGGCAACTGTCATTTGTACAGATACTTTATCACTGATAGTACTCCAAGGAAGCGATCAGGCACTACCATGTTTTATTGGGCTTCGAGAAAGTGACGTTTGCAGCGAGTGGCGCGGCTTCGGCGGACCTGCGCGCGCGCCGGCCGTTTGACACGCGACACCACGCTGACGCTAAGCAGTGTGTAATGAATGCGCCCCTGGCTCAATGCCTGTGTAACTCTTGTTTGTAAATCGATTAACTACGTCAAGAAAAAAAGAAATAAGGGCTGACAGAGAAATAAGTTCTCCAGTATTTTTCAAACGTCACAAATGTTTATGTTTGCGATAAGTTTTCAGTAAGATTTTAATAAGTTTATATTTTTGCTCTCTGTATTGATTGCAAATAGTACACAAAACACCCGCGGCTCTTTTTAACGTCTTAAACCTATTAGTCGAATGAGGAGAAGGCAATAAATCACAAACAATCTACACCTGTCATCTAAACGTTTTCCAATGGGTTGATTGGCCAATTTTGCAACGACATTCCCTTATCAAACGTACAGTTTATAGTCATTTAACAGTTTTCGTCTTTACCAGGGCAGTTTAATAACACAAGACAGCTACCTGTTCTGAGCTAATGTTTATGAGTTATCGTGATCAGGCTGTGTATTTTTACTTTTACAAAATAGGTATCTTATTCTTGTGTTATTAACAAATTTGTATTTTTTAAATATACGAATTGATTAGCTTTCGACTGTGAGCAAATTTTCTTTATGTCTAGAAAAGTTCTTTACTCGCTATCCATTAGCAGACCTTTGCAAAGATTATTCATTCCTTAAGATTATTCAACCTCACGGGTAAAGGTATAATTAAAACCTCCTTTACTATCTCCAGCTCCAATTTCCAGAAAGGTAATGTACGAGCACATGTATCATTTAACCTGAATTTTATAATCAGCCTCACGGTAATTAACCTGTAAGCTCGCCAACATGAAGTACTAGATTAAGATAACCGAGAACATGGATATAGTACTTATGTGAGGGCATGCTGAGTTTAGTATACATATAGGTATTGTGATTTGTTTGAATCGGAGCTCAAGAACAATCCACCTTGACTAAAACTACAGAAAGTACCTGCCTCTTATTTTAAGATCAAAATTGAAATCAAATTAACATTATTTAATACGGTACCAATAATGCCCGCTTATGTGACACTATCACAGAAATAAAACCATCCAATGCATATATAGCCTAATGCATTACATTGGGTCCATAATCAGAGCCCGAGGTAATTGGTGAGTTAGTTCAGTAGTAGGTTTATAGCTAGATCTAATGGACCCTAAGCTCTGATGTTTAAGATTCATGTACATCAAAGCGATTTCGCTGGACGTTAATGTCCCATAAGACGCTTGTTTAACGTAAATCACTAACTACGAGTTCCCCTTAACCGACAATACGTGTGATGTGTTTACGGGAGCCGAGAGGATGCCCTTAACTCCGCACTGTCTAGGAATGTGGTTCATTAGAGCCTGGTAGCGCGCTTTATAGGCTACTGAAAGAGTGGGATTTCAATAACACGGTAGCGTAACGTTTTGATGCTGACAGGTTTACGTTTATTAGGGGACTCGTCAAGGAGGGAAGGCGTCGTTGGTTTGCTAGTTTCGCACTAATACACGTTTATCTTGGCTACGCTTTAGGTTACATCTAGATGAAGAGAAGAAGATAAACTTAATCAACTTCAATCACTCTGTTACGAGCATTACTCTTTACAAGTAAAAACTGTTGTGTGAGAAATGTGAAACTCAGACCAAACCATCTCTTTTCGCTTTGTCTCATATCGGTCGGTTTGCACAAGATGAGATATGTCTAAGCAAAACGATATTAAATTTTATACCGCGATTTCATCAACTGTTCGTGGTCAGTGTGGCCTGACAATAAAAGCTGGAATTTTATAGGCTTCGCTAAACACTGGTAGCCACGTTCCTTTTATGCCCCATAACAATTGACATACGGTTATTGCGTATCGTGAATCCGGCCGATTTAAACCGATCGCCATTCATAATTCACTGGAAATGTGGAACCAATCATTTGTAATGTGTTTAAACTGTTTGTTAAGCCCATCTGATAAGTGGGAACAGTATTTTAAAGTAAATTATAAAAATGTACTGTACTTGTAATAGTTACGATGTAGAGCTGTTTGTTTTTAATATCTAAGTTTTACGAGTTTGAGGAATTTCAGATAAAAATTTTAGGTCATTATTAATCACAAATTTAGTATTTTGTTTCTGTGAGAATCGACATTATGTATCTATATTTTGAAAAGTCATTGGACATACCTGAGTCCTCAATGTAAGTAAATTGTAAAAAGAACATCTAAAACGTTGACTCCTACCGTCCATTCCAAACAATACCTACCTTAAAATAAATAATACACCGAACATTTGTGCACAACACAACAGGAAGAAAATATGACCCATTGTCGATCCAGCCAGCATTGACTATTATCTTACCGATGACAAATGAGCTCAAAACTCGGCATGTCATTGAGCAACACACACGCTCCCAGCGATCAGACGATCTCGCTCCATGGACTGAGGTACGTTGCTGCTTTTCAAACTTGCGGGTCCCACATGGCTGGCTCCAGGCAGCAATGGAAGCCACACACCGAATGCGATCGAATCAGTTTGAGTGAAGGCTTAAGCCGATTTAGATTGAGCTGATAGTGGAACGGCGTGGTGCTAATTCTAAATTTAAATTTGTGATTATACACACAGACACAATCCGAATTCCTGGAGAATGGAATTCCATATGAAGTGGAGATAGAGGCTTTCTTGAACCATATGTGAGTTTTGATATTCATGTTGATCTATAAACCACATTCAAACCGAGTAATATGTATTTCAGTTTATCGATTTGCCGAGTACTGTATACACGGTCGTTGCTTGACACATTTTAAGCATGAAGTAAGTTAATATACTTAACTGGTGTAAGCTCTCGCTCGAAGTGAAGAGTTAAATGTGAATAATTAATTTATTTTGGACTTATAACTTTTATCCAATTTTAATAGCGTCGATGGCCGAGTGGTTAAGGTCGTTGCTTGCCATGCGAGAGGTCACCAGTTCAAACCTCGCCAGGTACCAATGTGTTTTTCAATTTGAAATTTATATGTACCATCATTCGACGCTTTAACGGTGAAGGAAAACACCGTGAGGAAACCAGCACACCTTTAAATTTTTCAACGGTGTGTGAAGCCATGTCAGAGGCTTACGGGCGGTTAAAAACTCGTGACACCAGGTTGTTCATCAACCATACGATAAGAAGACTTTTATCCAGAGCCACACATGACATAATAGTATATGCGTATTATAATTTCGATACTTTGAATAAAAATGGTAAAATTGTAAATAACCTCTTTATCAGCGATTAAGACATCATTTATTATATTCTCATCTTTAGTGTTACAAAACGAGTTTTTAAGCCAAGATATTTACAAATGATCAATCGAATCATTCATTAATTTTAATATATAAGCAGGTATGGATTAATGATATACGTTTAGCTAGAATAGTTATATAAGGCTGACCATTAATAAGTATCGATGTTGATGATTACAGCCGCACTCTTAGTAACACTCCGATAAGAACGCTAAGTTAGTTTTTTACGCTAAGTAAGCTACGTAATTTCCCTTCTTCAAGAAGATCCTCCTACAGTCTTTACTAGTGACGGACAAGACTCAAGGTGTCTAGTTGTATTTTAAGCCTCGAGGCTGAAATTATTAATCTATTGTGTACCATTAAATATTAAGCTAAAAAAATACGCGAGCCCTGAACATGCCTCGAAATCTAACGAGCGCTCAGTAAGGCTCGGGTTCTGCAAAAGACTCCTAAGTCGTCAAACCCAATATAAACGAGGTAAGCCCTGTAAACGGGACCGAGCTCTAGGCAAAAAGGAATTGGACGGCTCGAGCCTTGTACGTGTACATCACTACACTAGTCTTACTGCATCACTAACAAACCGTAATGACTGTAAAAATTCACGGCACTAAGTTTTCTGTACGAAGTTGTGTTAATTGGATAATATTATTTTAACTCCATTTGTTATGTTAAAGGACTCTAGCCTAGAAAAGAAAAGATATACTTTACTTTAAGGCCAAAGAGCCTTTAATATAACGTCTTTTTTGGGTCGATGATGCGTTTTCCCGTGCCAATGTCGTACTATATAGAGTATGAGTACGAGCTTGCGTCTATGCAAGTAGTTTCACTTACTAGTTTATCTACTATTGCACATACGGTGGAGAAAATTCAACCTTGCCGACTTACTTAAGCAAAACAATTCGGTATGTCTATGGGCGCACTATTTATAATGATATAATATGATCAGCTTTACTTTTTGACTGTTCTGTTCTGTTTTCGGTGGAACAGTGGTAAGTGACCCTGGCTGGCGGTTCCAAGAGTCGTGGGTTCGATTCCCACTCGGGACAAATATTTGTGTGATGAACATCGGTGTTTGTTCCGTGTCTTATTATGTATTTATGTATGTATTTAAAAATATATATGTACGAGTATGTATATCAGTCTCTGACGCCCATAGTACAAGGACTGCTTCTTAGTTTGGAGTCAGATGACCGTGTGTGGAAATGTCCCAGATATTTATTATTTATTAACATAACATTTTAACAATAAATCAGTTTAGTCTTCACTTACCTCAGTTTACTCATATTAACCATATCCTGATCGAAGGCAAAAGTCATCATTAATCTTATTTCCAAATGTTAATCACCCGTTTAGCTAAGTTGAAGATGATAAAATTTCATCAAATAATGATTGATTGAAATAATATTGTTGAATTACCTAAATGTAAACTACCATTTCACTGACGCATTTGTTGCAAGAAATTCATGTACGAATTGTACGAATGTTATTGTAGAGACAACTAATTTTATTTATTTCATAGTGATTGTATATCGTGTACGAGGTTTTCAGCAAATTAATTATTATTCTTTCCTCTATAAAATATTATGTTGCAGATCACATTACCTGTTATAAGTAATTATGATTACCCTAAGAAGCTTACACAGTCCATAAACTATGAGATATAAAAGTCTCCTTTTCTGTTTTATACATGAAATTGTACGGATTAATGTAACTCAGAATATAAAATAGATAATCGACCAATTTAAATATTACTTTTCTTGAAATGTTAGCGGAAACCGTCGTAATTTGTTTGGATGTATTTGCATTAAATAGATTAAAATATTGATAATGATTATTGGAACATGTAATTAAATATCTGGGCGACATTTTACGTTGGTGGAACTCTAGTAGGTCCTACGCACAGTAGGATACGGGTCCCGTGTATGATGCCTTCAAGCATTAAGGTCACTGGATCAGCGGGAATAGGTGAAATGAATTATTGAAGAGCCAAATTCAAAATTCCAAAAGTCCAAAATTGTGAAGTTTGTAAAGTTAAAAACAAATGAGCATAACGAAAAAGACCTTTTCCCGATAAAATGCCTTATTTATTTGGCTCTTCCTTAGTTTCAAAAATACTGATATAAATTTACAACAGACATTTATTTTGATAACCTTTAATGAAGCAGTATTCAAAATAAATAATATTCAATTTTGTTCTCAAAAACAATGTCAATGGGAGTAAGACTTGACAGGTACGCCGCTGATAAGTTGACGTCATTTAAATAAGCCTCAGAATGAAGCCGGGTACCCTATTGTACCGTAATGAAATAGCGGACGAACAAAGATGTACCTAACCATCCTACAGTCAGAAAGGTAATGCGCGTAGCGTCCTAGGCTTTTCCCATACACCCTACGTAAATGCTAAACTAAACACGAGAGCGCACGTCAACAACACAATGATACATCGCTACACAGCGCACTGGGTACTTTTACCACCGGCCACTAAAGCCTTCCTTATTAAGACTGGGCTAAATCCTTTTTGGTCACATTTAATGACGTCCGAGTCAGCCTACCACGCAACCTGTTTGATGGATAGAAGCTGATGTTTTGTGGAATCGATATCTAGAAAACTAATCTCAGGGAAACTTTACATGAAGCGGGTATAATTTAATTTTCTCACTTGTCAGAATTAGATTGTTTCATAAAGCTTCATAAAGTTCTTGATAAAGGTACATAAGATTGTAAAGTGTTCAGAATAAAGTTTGTTAAAGTCCAGTATACCAGAGTGGTAATAGTAACATAGCTGCGTTTTGAGATTGACATATCTAAAAGTGCTATAAAGTGCATCACATTGTGAGAACGTGTACAAAATCCCACGATTTATTTGAGTTTTTTAATAAAAGCTAAGATTTTCAATAAAAATATTTCACTTTCAGAACCGTATATATAAACTTATTTAGTTATACAGTTCTGTGAACAAAATTATTTTAAGGAGCCATTATGCACTAACTAACTAAAATACTATTAGGAATATGAATAATAAACTTTATTATTACGAATTCAGCTATATTCTTGGTGGTCGTAAAACATCGATCAATATATTCTTTGGTTTGCATTTGATTTGGCTATAACGTTTGGAATCGCCATTAGCATCGCGAGACGGTGTCCGCTAGCCCGCGGTACGAATGACCGACATAACAGTAAATAGTTAAAAACGCCACTAAAGCTCGAGTTGGAAGAGAGCCCTGAAGGTTCCGGCCAAAATAGTACGTAAAATTAGTTTTATTGCAAACACCATTATAAACCATACATTTTGTGATAGAACCTCTATCGATTTATCTATAATGTATATTGCCAGACCTAACTTTTTTCCGAATAAAATTTTAAGTCTACTTCCTAAAAAGGAAAAAGAAAAGGTTCCAGATAGTCCTGTAGATGTGATACATAAGACATAGTAACAGAGCCCACGACCAAAATTTTTGTCTCATAGCAATACGGCCAAAACCGCATCAAATCGATAGATAAGATTATTCTGAACTCGAAAATACCAATATCAGACATTTTCCGCGTAGCGTTTGATCTGACCGAATTTTCAAAATTGTCAAAGAATTTTACCGAACTGCATCATAGCAATATGTCTGATTTGCAGACTGTAGTTAAATGATGATTCTGAGATACCGGAAACATATTTTTCAGACGTTAGTGGTGTAGCGCAAACCCGTAAAATCACTTAAAAAGATTAAAAATGAGACAAAAAAAATGTCTCATAGCAATACGTCTGAAAATCTTTTTCATTAGTAAATTTTGGTTATTTGATGCGAACAAAACAATTTTCAGACGGAAATGTGGACGCATAAAATTTTGAGACCGTTTTGAAAATGTTAACAAATTTTACCGATCGGTATCATAGCAATATGTCTGAAAATTGCTAGACATGATAGAATAAGTTGTCCACATGTGCAAAAAATTTATATCAGACAAATGAAGTGTAGCATCTTCTCTATCAGACAACTTTTCGATACTCAGATATCATTTAAGAATCGTATTGAGGTATCTTGAATGAAACCAATGAATAATAGTAAGAAAGGGGCAGGGGCGTAACAAGCGATGAGGCTGTTGAAATTAAATACTGATTGATTTGATAGTTTTGGTTTTATTTAAAGCACACTTGTTATTTTAGTTTTAGCATATACTCCATATGCTACACTTAAAGTGTCTGAAAACAGGTTTTTGGTAATCATGGCAGCAACACGAAAAGTAAAAAAAACGTATTGCTATGATACAGGTCGGCTAAATTTGTTGACATTTTCAAAAATGCGCTCAGGCTATGTGCTACGCACAAAATGTCTGAAAACAAACTTTTTCGTAATACAATTATAAAATCTATGTACATTATCACTATCAGACGTATTGCTATAATACCGACTGCCTTTTTTTTTTGACACAGCAGAAATGGCCTCCCACGCAGTTGCTACACTTTCGACCGTTACTATATACCTAGTCGGGTTCAGAATCATACAATCTAAAGATTTTATAGGGTTTTTGCCGTATTGCTATGAGACATGGTTTTGGTCGTGGGCTCTGTTACTAACAGTTTCAAATGAGTTTCGGATTACGTTAGAAGCTTGATTGTACACAACTTATCGGAACCACTGACATAAATACTCTAAATCGATTTTAACTTTATACACCCAAGCATTCCCTCAAAAAAAGGACAGGCATACAGATAATAGAGAAAGAAAAATTCTAGAAGAGTTCTAGTCCGTAGTGCCGAATTTCTTGTCTAGTTACGGAACCCTGAAAACGACAATAATGAAGATTTACAGGTGAACAGGTGGCGCGGCCGCCGACTGGTCTCAGCATCGGCTATTGTGGCTCATCGCAAATTCTGCCGTCATCGAAGCCAAGTCTGATGTACCCATGTATAAGTTGAATGTTTTATATCATATTTCTCTATTTAATTCCTTTTATTTGCTTTCTACTTCTCATAAAAGTATTTCAATATGTTTCTAATTGGACTCTACCTATGTATAATAGTATGCCCAGAAACTTCAAGGGTGTCGCTTCGTTTCAAACTAGCCATGTCATATCGTTACATTAAACATTAAACATATGCGCTTAACCGAAGTCATCATATATTTTTAAACCACCGTAGGATCTTTTGAAAACTACATAAAGCTCAGTAGGTAGATACCGTTATAAGGCTGTTTCGTTAGGTAGCGGTCAACGTTTTATGTAAAACAAAACAATGCCATTTTGTTATTAACCCTACATGGTCAGTCTCATCGATCATTGTATTTTTGCTACAGCAAGTTATACTCGTAAGTGTGTCATCATCAAAGACCCCCTGCGTAGAAAACAATCATCTCTGAATTTTAACTGAATACAACCGGCATACGAAGGACTAATTATAAATATCCTATCGATATGACTAAGCCGTATTGTTATTCTATTGTTTTATTAATAAGTATTGATGGCTATATAACGCTTTAATTGAACGGTAAGGACATGAGCTCCCGAGGCATTTTATAAGCTATGCGCATTAAATCTTTGCCGGTAGTCCTCATTGACACGCAATATATAATAAGTTACTTTTATTGGGGTTTAACAGTTCTGTAGTTTTGTCTATATCTTTCTATAGAAGCCAGTGTGGCCGCAGATGTCTTGGTTATACAATATATAAAAGCTAAAAACCACTGCCATGTGAAGATTCTTTAGATTAGCACTGTTATTTTATCCTTTAACGCAATTCGCGAAAATTGCCTAACGGGGCTCTAGTGCCCTTTACCGTAAAGACAAGTTTTATGAAAACACGCATTTAATGTAGGTATCTGAAATATGCGATTTTTTTCCTAAGTACGTATAATAAAAAATATGTATATAAAAAACACATGTCAATGAAAGTAATTGTTTGGTGGGTATCTTGTTAAGTTAATTAAATCCACATTACTGTGACCAAATTGAGAATCGGTTAGAGCTTCTAGTTAATTGTTGGATTTTTATTAGCACAAAAATTAGATAAACACAAAATAAAAAGTTATATAAACAGGAAACTAGTATTTTAATTTGCACTTATACCTCAGATGATGTCACGTATACTCGCCGACATAACTTTCTTATGCGATTTTTTTAAACACTTAACTAGTTAATAAGACCATAGATTTACCACGCAAAATAGGCGCTTTGACGTCGAGTTGCGGATATCAGCCCGTTGTACCAATACCTATAGTTAATAAGACTTAACTATATTATTGTACTATTGTTTCTATTGTTTGGGTGAATATTACGTATTTAAAAAATACGTAATTTAGCAGATGATTGGATAACGTTTTAAACAGTCGGAATAATGGTCAGAGAGGCTGAAAAAAACTATGTCTTAAAAAATTTCACTTAATCACTGCCATCATTAAGTGGACAAACTCCTTTTAGACTCCTGTACAAAGAAAACATACATTAAAAGAACACACAAATACAAAAACAAGATTAAATAATAATACAGCCAAATTCAGAATCCTCTTCCTTTTCGGAGTCAGTTTAACAAAAACAACATATAGCAAGACCAAACGATACTGAAAGTTGTTTCTGTCTGTAAGGGGGTTTATAAATATGGTTTCACGGATAAACACTTCCGTGCGCAAGCGTACCGCGCACCGGTCGCGCGCGTGGGCGGCGCGTCCCGTCCGACAGTTATGCCAACACGGCACCTGAGCAGCGGGTAGGATTAGCCGCCATGACTCATTGATGGCCAACGCCAAAATACTACTCAAAATACTACTGTTTAACCAGACACTGCCAGGGCAACATTCCCATTTTCCACCGATGCCGTAATACTACCACTATAGACCCTATCAGGGCACCAGCATCAACTACTTAGTACTCTCTAGTCCCCTTTTCCACGACGGCTTTTGACGTTTAGATCAAAAAATCTATGCATCGTCACTTAAATGTAAAGGATACATTGACCTGACCTGCAAACACAGCTCCTGCACCTGAGGCGGGCAGAATTACCCTTAGGAACCTGGTGCATGTAACAAAGTCATCGTTAAGAGACTCATGCTAACAGTCAGGTTGTATGGCCTTCTGCTGCTATAGCTGCGCCAATCGACCTCTTCGGCACCTAAGCGAAGATCGTGGACAGGATAGCGGCCATGACTCACCGATCGCCGAACGATGCCAAAAACTCCCACTATTCAACGAGATGCTAACTGGGCCCCTGGTTTAACCTAATTCTATTAGTTTGTCTAACGGAAGTGATAACGGAGAAAAATATATACGGTGAGACTTATTTTATTGTAAAACATGTTAATAAATAAGCTCGTACAAAAGGAAATCAATATCAATAAACATTGAATGAAAAATGCAAATCAACCTAGATGTGGAAGCTGCTACTTACTTTATCCATTGTAGTAGAAAGGAAGTTGCAGGATATCGCAGCGAAGGGGCAAGAAAGCTAGCTTTTAGTATATTATGAACCACCTCGCTCCACCCAATGAAGGTATACTGTGCTCAGCCGGTGAAATAAATTATTGACAAATTGCTAGAAATTTGTGCAAAAATGAAAATTAGCCAATCTGTTAATATTGTCCTATAAATAAAGTGCAAATGTTTCTTTCCGAATTCCTTGAAATTACCATCATAAATAAGTTAAAGATGTTAGTAGATGTAGCAGCTTTCTCAGTACAAAAGACTACAACGGTTCAGTTCCTCCATGCCATGATTTATGTTTACGTATAAATATCTATTCTCAAGTATTTAATGTACGGAGTAAACTCATTTCCATTTTAAATTTTGAGTTATATTTAACTATATGTAAAGAGGTAGTCGTAATCGGCCATAAAGTTCTCGCCAAGTATTATGACCGTCATTTACATACCTCTAAAACAAACGTTGGTGATTGTTCTCTGAGAACGATAATTACTCTTTAACTACAGTTTTTGTCTGCATCATTTTATTTTATGGGCGTGTCTAAACTTAAGTCAATAATTTTACTAGAAGTTCGTTTCACAATATAATACTTTTACCAAAGTTACTTTTATTCATTTATTTATTTTGATCCTGATTTTATCTGTTCAATAACTATTTTAAAGCTTCAGCTTCAGAATTATTGTGTATGTACAAAAAACATTTTATATATTTTGTAAAAAGCGATGATTGCGTTTTTTAGATATGATTATTTGTTCCAATATGTAAGCACTACGTTCAATCCCATTTGGTAAAAATATTGACAAAAGTAGGCCGCAACATCACATAATCCGCCAGTACCATAACTTTTATTGAAATCTCTAGATAATTTTCTATTTAAGCGTATCGAAAGTTGTTTAGTAAATTCCGTCATTGAAGTGTAGTTATCGCGCGGGTATCGGCGGCCGTGTCGTGAGAATCAGTGCGCTTTTCCACTCGACCCGAGAGCTTCGAGTGTTCTCGAATGCACTCCACATCGAATATTTACCGAGTCGAGAGGCTTTATTCGGAACTAGTTTTCGTTTGCGACTATCCTTGTGAGAATTTCAACATTTCGGATCGAATGACGTTTGTGTAAAATTTGTTTATTAGAAATAAAGTTGAAGATGTTACTTAGTTAGGTTTAGGTACTTAGGTACTTAAGTAAGATATAAAATATGGAGGAAGTATGCAATTAACTAAAGGTTTTATATTTGTTGGGAAATAATAAAACATTAATAAAAAAACTTAAGAATTATGTATCTTCTCAAGTCTAGTTTATCTCTAACAGTGAAATCTAGTGAATTCAACCATCACATATGAAACCCAGTCAGTTCAACTGGCCTCAGTCCACTACGGCTACCAGCCACTTTCAAATCCATTTAAGCGATCGAAAAGTGTCTCGCCATTCAAAATATTCTTCTGAGTTAGATACTAGTCGTGTTGTGAGCAGGCCAGCCCGTTAGCGGTGACATCATCGTGCAGTCACGCTAACTCAGAACTCGATACATTATATACCCGTATTTATTTTATATGTCGTGTTTATTCGTAATAAACAATGATATCGGCGGACAAAATCGTTTCGATTATAAATAAAATTAAGGAAAGAGTAAATAATTGATAGCATTACACATTTTATTAGAAATATACATAAAAACATGGACCAGTAAAAGATTTCCGGTACTTATACGCGTGCAAAAAGGTACATCGACTTTATTAACTTTTTGCAGTGATCTAGAAAGGTTGCTGGAAGTAAATCAATACAATCAAGTTTTCTTTTCCCCGACGGCGAGACGGTATAAGCAGAATTACTGATTTAATATCCAGGTCATTGTCAGTGCTTGATTATTGTATTGTCTCAATGGTAATCGACAGAAAGGGATGACGAGACGCGCTAAGAATGCCTTATGGATAATATGTGGATGATTCTGATATTTTTTTTTATTCCAGTTGATATTTCTATATTATTGTACGGTTTGCAACACGCAATATATTAACTAAGGTTGTGTTTGAAAACCGGTTATTAAACCAAGTGTTTGAATTAAATATTGCTATTTTGTGATACAATAAAATAATAATACCAATTAAGTACTTTTTTATTATTAATAGACAATGAAAGCTTTAGAAGAAGAAAAAAGATTAGGTGAATACATTTCTTTTATTTAGAATGAGTCTGTTTAGGATTCTAACTATTTCACAAGTCGCGACAAAACATTTTCTGAATGGGTGACAAAATGAATATTCGGGCCCAAGAAACGGTTCCATAGAAACACTAGAACGAAAGTCGACAATAAAATGTCAGTAATTGGTCCGCGTAATACGGCTATAATGGTTGAAATCCACAGCCAGTGATTTATGGCCGCATGCTAATGAGCGATCGGCGGCAGATGGCCCGTTAGTCGCGAGACCGGCTTCATTCATAAAACTTGCGAGCCGCGGAATAGCACACGTGGCCGAAATGTTACGACGATCTTCAATGGACCTCTGCTGGTATGTTCGTCGATTTTGGCCCGGGGTATTATTACCAGTAACGAATTGAGAGTCAACATGAAAATGTGTGGACCACACACCGTACTGACTCAGGTAATTCAGGTTACACATTCGACTATTAATACTTTCATTTACAGCTTTCAGGGTCTAACTACTACCTCATGTACTCACGGGTTTTTATATACTAGTGGTTAATAGAAAGTACCCAGCATTTTTTATATGAAATGTTTGAGACGTTCCATTTTTAATACAACACACCCACTTAAACGCAAGTATTTAGGGAAACTCTAGCCAATTACAGTGAGCGCGCTCGTCGGTATTCCGTCCCGTGTATTGCCAACACAAATGAGGCACAAATTTTACAACCAGTTATTCTTGATGGGTCCGTAAACGTAGACTTTTATCGTGACACAAATTGAACACCTTCTGATAATAAGAATTGACCGGTACATTCGTAGTGCATTCCGAACTGTAAAATTTGTGTTAACTTCGGATAACAATCAATTAAAACCATTGTTACATGAAATTATTTGTAAAGAATGAAAAAGGGGATGTTGGTTGATGATTGCAGAATTCAGTTTAACTGTAAAATAAAGTCACAGAGTACCTCATAGTTCCATTTTTTTAAATAATCACAATAATATGTGAATATTATAAAAGAACAAAATCATACATAGATATCATATTTTACACCTGAATTCGATTCGGGAGAGTGGACCACAAAATGTATCACAATTATTTCACAATTTTAAACACATCAGAGTCCATAACTGACTGGGTTATTTAATTTGGTGATTAGCATATTTGCTATTGAGGAACCGAATATAAAATTGTTGCGCATAATTACCCATTACACCACAATGGTCTCGTGATTAAGCGATCAGACCAGTGGATCGTGACAGACAGAAAGACTGACAGCCTGCGCACGCGCTTCCATCCCCAGGGCTGCCATGTCAACAATGAATCAACAACTATTATAAATACTAAGCAAACATTTGTGTGTGTCTGTGAGCGTCCGGCCTCACCGACCAATTAACCTATTAAGTGAGAATTCGTATGATGAAAGGCTTTTAAGAGGCAAGGGCTCGTTTGCACCTAACCTTTAAATGACATTTAGCTTAAATTCGGCTTCAATTCTCTATTTGTAACTGTTGGCAAATTCTAAATTCGTTGCTCGCATAATTATATTATTCTAATCGATGAACAAAGGATGGACTGTATTCTTGGATTGATGATGAAGTCTCAGATGTAAATTAAGAAAACTATTGTTTTTCATTAAAAACTTTCGTCTTCTTTTGCGTCTTTATGTACTTTTAATACAAACGTGCAACTTTTCATTAAAGTCTCTCTCTTGGACTTTGGGCACTATTATTATTGTGTTAAATACAAATACGTTCTATTTCTAAAACACAAAGATCTTGAGCTTAGCAACCCTAGTTTCGACCCAGCTGCGTTGTTTTAACATCACTCTTTTATTTGTTTCGGGGCTACCGTGCTGTGTCTGACTTGGTACCGTTGACATTCAAACTTGACTTGAAAAGCTCGGTCACTCAAGGCGCAATAAGCAGATAAGGCACCTCAGAGAACAACAGGTCAAGTACACATACACAAATGTTGAAGTCCTGTAGAACTTGTAAATTAACTTCTGAATAAACTTTGATGCTATGAGTTCTCGTGCAAATAGCAAATATTACCGAAAAACCTTAAATTTCCGTGTGATAATTTTCTGAATAACCAAGAATAATTCATCTTTGCACAAAATACTAAAATACTTAAACTTTTTATTTTACTGTTTAAAACAATCTCTTAATATCTCTAAAAATCGCACACAACGTCACCTGTGAAGAAATGCTATCTTGTGTTGTGAACTGAGGACGTTATAATGATGCTTAATTCAAATCATATGAAAATAGCCCATTCGCTGCCACGTAATTTTAATTTGGATAGGTCAAAGACCCCACAAGCTGTGCGGCCTTATCAAATCTAAACTTCCTTTCTTGCGAAGTAAAACGTACAATTCGTACTAATGACGGAATCGTGCGCTGTCTGCTTACTTCAAAAACCTGATAACATCTATACGATATTTCCGGCAGTGCGTAGGCGTCCCGGGTTCGTTTCCCGGCCAGAAACTGTTTGAAAAAGTCACTTCGCACACTCTCGCGCACCTCACTTCCTCTTGACATGGGATCATAATCTTTCAATCTACATAAAATCTGCCTTTTTCAAGTCAAACGAAATCTTGTAACATGAGCTTTATTTCTATAGGCAAGAGGTTCAAGTTAGCGTGAGATAAAAGAATATTTAAGGCTTTTTTGGGAATTATCGAGAGAGGCACCATTCATTGAGACAAGTAACGGGCAAATAGTAATCTGGAGTCTCGACAACACCATTCAAGAGCACGAGTACAATCGCGTGAAAAATTGTAAGAAACAACTAATAATACCGAATTTTGGTCAATAAATAAATAAGTATTACACAACTTCACACACATATATCGGATTCCGTGGTAAACATAAGCACTTGTGTTACAGATATCAAATATACTTGAAATTAAACCCACGACTCTGGGAACCTTTAGGTAGTAAACCTGGGTCACTAACCACTGTTTCACCGAGCCAGTCGTCAATCTAACAAAAAAAGTCATAATTTTTTTTTTATGTTTTTACTAAATGAACCCAATGTAATATAACCGTATAGTTTTTGTATAATTTGGTTACCTTAAACGCAAAAGTTGGTATGTATTCTCAATGAAAAAAGGCGTAAAAGTCCATAGACAATGTAAATAAAAAAATCATGCAAATTTGGGGGTTCACACCCATATTTGTTATCAACTCGTATGTGTAGTAATGATTTGTTTCTAGTATTAATAACTTAAACCAACCAGTTTTGTCATAAATCTGATGAATGGATACTATAGAGAGTGGGTAGTGAGTAGGGTTACCAAAAAAAATGTGTATTTGTGGAACAAGTTTTTAATATGACAACTCTCAACCAATCTTGTCTGATGATCCTTCTCATTGATTATACAGACATCATAAAATTAGTAAGACTTGGTTCGCGCTTAGTGTCAAAAACATTTAGAATTTAATGAGCTTAAGCCTCCTTATTTTTATTTTAAACTAGTGGTCCCGGCGAATTTCATACCGCCAATACTATAAACCTTCCCTGGATTATCACGAACATTTTAAAACCAAAATTACCTAAATCGGTCCGGGCGTTCTCGAGTTTTAGTTAGACTAACGAACAGCAATTCATTTTTATTTATAAGAAGATGTGAAAATTATTAGCATTTCAAGTAACTATTATTTTACTTGAGTAATTGTTCTTCTCGGCACTTACGGAGTCGTTTCTCCCCACAAACATAAGTCCGTAGGGAACATTTCAGCAACGTTCTGAGCCGAGGTTCGGGCTCCATAGGGCGCCCTCAGGCTAAGGTTGCCTAAATACTTTGGAGTGAGAGCCTTCCGCTTGTCCGATTGTCTGGTGAAAGCTGATTCAGACTAGCAGCAAAGACAAGTCGACGAAAAGGCTTTACGGCTTATCATACTCGTATTATCCAAAGACTATAAAATATGTCTTCTTCACTCGGAGGGTAGTTATCTGGTGACCCTACTGATAGTGGACCACGTGACGCACCCGAGCGACGCAGGTGCCGCGTGGGCGGATCGCCGGCGTACCCATTTGCTATCAATTAGGAAAATGTTTAACATCTATAATTCAAACAAATTTAATTGAGGATGCTTGAGTGATTAGCGCGAATTCCGTTACTATTATCACTTTGCAACAAACGTTTGTGATATTGTTGTCAAAATAGCTTTTGATAGGGTCAATGCCTCGTTCTGTAAGTGAAGCGGACCTTAATTCACATCTCACTTTGGTATAAATTAAGGCAAGATAGTACAATATGTTGCTTAATTGGTTTTTATTATTTATCTTTTTTACTTGGATTTATAATTGATATAACCTACTTTTTCAAGCCCTTAGAATAATTCACAGCATTTACCACAAAGGCAGATAGGCGCCTTGACTAACATGTATGTACGCACATAGCGCCTTTAGAATCCTAGAGACTCGGCGTTAGGTTGTGGATTAGGTCTTCACAATTCTGAAAGTGCGATAGAACTTTTAATTTGTGTAGTAACGTTTTTCTCTCTACCTATACTGTGAGCGTGTGTGCGCAGACCCAGACATCCCAATAGCGTGTTGTGTACCAAATAACTTGTTTGGCGCGCGAGTGTGGTGCGCGGCGCGAGTGTGCGCGTCGCGTGCGCCGCATTCCAGTGCGTACTCATTCATACACACATACCTACCTTCTATTGATCTATAGCTTTTTGTTTTTGCTTTTTCTCTTGGCGTCGCGAACTCGTATGAGTATTACGCGATCTTTTTTCTTTCTTAATAGGCTTGTGACAATCTCATTGTATAAGGTCATCGTCGATGATCAAATTACATTTGACCAACTTAGCTGTCGCTTAACTTAATTTTAATGGTTAAAAGGTTTTCTATTTTATTAAAATACTGACGTTCAAGGAAAAGGTAAAGGGAATTCTCAAATGGTCTACCCATATTTATGAAAGTAATACCTATCTTCTATCCATCTACATGCATATACCATGTTTAGAACATTGCAATAATGAGAGACAAAAAAGCACTACGTAGAAAGTATACTTACGACTTACTAATCAGATTTATAGAATAAAACTTTCTTATCACTACAGCAACCAAATACATAACAATTCCCTTTAAATTATGTCCATGAACATAGACTTGCTTGCCAGCCAACAAAGGAAGTATTCTAATGAGGCGTCGCGGCCACGAATATGATATAAACGTGTATCTAATACATACAGCGGTGGCTATATCAACGTTTCCGCCCGCCCAATCGCGGCTCGGGGCGGGCGGGGGCAATGACACCGCTGCGCGCGCAACCGCCCTCAACCCTCATTACGCATAACACCCACCATTATGGATTTCTTCTATATACTTTACGTGGCCGGCACGTATCGGCTAACGGATACTGCATTGGTAGAGCTAGCTAGACTAACTGATTTCGCTCTGTCCTACGTTCTGTAATAATTCCTTCCTGAATGTAGGACGTTTGTATAATTCCAAAGAATTAGATAATTCAATCGTTCTTGAATTTTTCATATGGCTCACTTTGATTTATTGATGTTGATTTTGCTATTGACCATCTGCCCATCATCATAGATGTTGCACTAGGGAGCTTACGAAAGCTTTATAATGCATGCCTATCGATTAGTTATAAAAATGGTTCTTGTAAAAAATTAATTTAATACTATAACTGATTATATCGGACTTTTACGATCATTTTCTTATGACCATTATTTTTGGAAGTGAACACTGCAATTTTAATGTAGTATCACAATTATCTCGCTAAGCGTTCTGATAGGCCACATGATTCTTTTATATTTTATTTTCAAACTTAGTATAACTGCATACTAACTAAGCAATTACATCGCAGCACAAAATTTAAGACATTAATATTACACAGTCTAATTTAAATTATGCATAAAGTATGTTTAGTATAATCCAATCCGTAACATTACATATTTCTATAAAAAGACTATACATATAAGAGCATAACTACGCCTCACTGTGTGTCACAATGTGACCCTGTATGTTCTCCAAAATGCTCACCGTAGCCAAGAGCTTTGGCTCTGCGAGCTTAAAGCCTCCGCGGGCAGATCGCAGGTTTTGCGTGACTCATCCTATTACGTCAAGCCAGCTTATTAATATTTATTTCGGTAGGCATAGCGAACATTTGATACGTATCTTGATAGCTAATTTAAATTAATAAAATGAAGGACCGAATACAACGCAATTGTGTTTTCATGAAAACGTTGAAGCGTTCGTTGACTTTATTGCAAAAAGTAAAATAGGTAATTGTATTCAATAAAATTTAACTGAAAACTAGTATAACAGCTTAATATTTAATACAGGTATATTACATTTATGCGTTTGATCAATTACGTAATTTTTTATTTTTACGCCACGCCACAAAGCTTAGTTACTTTATGTAGATACATAAGTTACCTCTCTCGTAACTGCGTATCTGTTTCATACGCTATAAAGTACGACTACAAAATGTTAAGTATCTAATCATGTTGAAATACCGTGGTGAGCCCAAAGAATAAAAAAATACTTCATCTACTCCAACATTTCCTGGTCGCTATCATTGCAGGGCTATCACAACATTTGCTTCCACCTCTAAAGGTACCTAGGTGTATAGTAATCCACTACCCCATACCGCTTTATGGTGCCCGATGGTGCTAAGCCAAAATGGACCAAATAGCTAAAGGTTAAGATGCAATATGTGTCTAGCAGGAGGAGCCACCTCTCACCTCCTCCCGGAGCCCATTCAATTTGCGGCGGACAAGTTATGCGTTTTTTATTGCACTCAACTATAAAACTGTCCGGTCGATTATTATGAAGAATTATTTCCGATAATATCTACACATAGTAGCTGCGTATCTAACACATAAAAAGCAGTAAAGATTAACTGTACCCAGTGTTGGGCCATAGTATTTTGGATTAAAACACTTTGCGGTATAGGAATAAATTGGGTGCATACAAATATAAGAGGTATTTTGGTACGCCTTGCAGAATATTGCTAGTTAGCCGACGTAGAGATTGACATTAACATCAAATCCGTATTCGTGAAATCGCGGAATTGATTCCTCTGGTTTCCCATCGGGCGCGTGTCGTCGTAAAGTATAATGCGCGAGCGCAATCGCAATGACTTTACGATACTCAACACAATCACTTTGTTATTAGATAGATACCTACCTATCACAGCTGAAAGGAACGATTGTGAGATTTAAACTATCAACTTTATTCGCTGGTGCACATAAACACAAGAGTTCGTAGAATTGGTGTAAACTTTATAGGCTGTTAGATTCTGTCAAATGCAGGTTAATGTAAAATAATTTTTAAGACCTCCAGGAATTTTAGTCTGAAACAAATGTTCAATTTCTTTATCTACTCAAGAATAAAATGTATCTTGACGACGAACTCCAAGTCAAATTAAAATACATTGAGTCACTCTGTGATTTTCATCTGTATTTGTATTTTCTTCTGAAACTAACAGATAATTTAAAACAGACAGACCTATTACCAAAACGAATAATCCCAATTGACGAGGCATTGTCCAGTGTCATCCATAAAAGAGGAAATGTAAAATGGTAGGTAAATGGGTTTTTTTACGAAATCCGAGATGTAGCTGTGACGAGCGTGTCACAATCCATTACTAGGCGGGGTGGTGGGGGCGCGGGTGGGGGCGGGGGCGGCGGGGCGCCGGCTGGGGCGCTTCGAAACGCTTCCATTAGCTAATTAGCCGGCCACCTCGACACCCTTCTTGCCAGATTGTTGCCGTGCGCGTCTTACACCACTAATTGATTTTACTAATGAACCCTCGTTGGCTAAGGATTTTTACAGTTCCAAAAGGAAAAGGTGTAAAGTCGGTGATGTCATTCCAACACCATTTTTATTACCATCGCCTTAGTGGTGAAAGTTTTGATACATCTACAACAAAATAGCTATTCTATTTCCAATATAACATTCAAACGTATGTATTGTGTCATAATGACGGCGTTACCTACTAACATGCTGATACCTAATACCTACCTGCCTTAGTATTTATATTTGAAACTTTCTCCAGCAAACGGATACGAAAGCAAGTGACGTGATGTAACCCAAACACATCTACAGCTTCTTTGCCGACTTATAAAACCAAGTAACTATTTTATTTAGAGTAAAGCGGTCTACGTAATAAGTGCAAATTAGCATCAACAAATCTATGAGACAATTATTTTACTTAAAAAAATACGGCCAATTTTTGGAACTAAGAAGTCATCATAATGACAACTTTGTATTATTATGTTTTTATTTTAACTTTATATCTCTGTTTTTCTTATAAGTAATGTTCAAATTTGACCGGCCCTTGCCGTTTAAATGCTGAAAACTTCCTCGTACCTATTGATAGCGCTAATATTCTAAAGCAACCCAGCTATAAATCTTGCTAACTTGTAAAAATCACACCCTGCCCATTACGACAAGATATTCCGACGTACCGCAGGCCATCAAATTAAAAAGCCCACGTTACCCTTGCCATACGTTTGTAGTTCCGTAATGAATGAGCTGGCGTCCGGGGCCGCGTCTCCCCTCGCTTGTAATAATTTCATTATTATAATAAAACAGAGTCAAACGTGTAAACGACGGCACGTGATCATTTGACCCCCGCCTGATCACGGTCCGATTACAAATTAATAGTGTTGGCTCTTTGTGCCCGTAGAGGTGAATGCATTACGCATCGTCACCCTTCTGTATAGGAGGCGCGTGGGATTCGCAGCACTCACTTGCTTCTAGGAACTTACCGGAATATAAAGAATATTCGGTTAACGTTATTGGTACTTTACCATACATCGGACCTTATGGAATTAAATTACCTGCTTTGCCAATAATGCACGCACTAAATTCTAGTAACCATTTACAGTTCACTGTTTAGTTAATTTGATTGACTATGTACTGTCAATGTAAATAAATATTGTGCCGTTGGACACATGAGTCATGGAGGTCTTCAAGTTCAACTCATTATCTTGAAAATAGCATTCGAATTTTACGACTGAATATTCAGTTAACTTTGGTTATTTGTGTGAACAGTAATATCGGGTTACACAGTTTATGGCATGAGTTAGGGCCTGAACGTACACGCAGCTCGCGGCGTGCAGTTGTGGGGCAGACAGTACAGTACACACTCACTGCCGATGTTCTGACGAGGATCCAAAAGAGCGGTTGAAGTTTGGCCGCATATCAGCAAGGAAATTACGCAATTTTCTATGAAAATTAAGTTGAGGTCTGCCGCAATGGCATACTGCATCGCAGCCAGCCGATAGTGTGTTCAAGCCCTGATTTGAGTAAAATATTTACATTCACAACCAAGTAGTACTTAGTATTTGAACTTGCGTAAGTTACTGTACAATTGCGTAATTAAAAATACTGTACAATTAAAACTAACTTTGAACTGCGTAGTTCAGAGTTAGTTTTAATTGTACAGTATTTTTTAGAAAATAAAAAATATATATGAACGTGTGGTCTGGAAATAAAATAATATCCAATCTAACAGTTGTATAAGGCAGACCGATCGCCACCCTGATCTCATCAAAATCAACAGAGAAAGGAGAAATGGCCGTTTGATACCGATCGCAATAGTCATGACCATCAATTTATAAAACGATGAATTACGCGCATTACCGGAAAAACAGCTCAGCGGGTATAATCAACATTACAGCCGCATTCATTAATAGCTGACCGCTGACAAACGGAGCCTCCCCGGCCTGGCGGACCCTCCGGCCCTCTCCCCCTCTCGGCCAGGTGTAAAACTGCCCGGTCACGGAAAGACAGACATGCGATGCGGCTAATATGTTTTTATTATTAAAGCTATACGTATTGCTCCGCTAGGGGATGACCCATGAATATTTATGCGGTGATTTGTTTATGGCGCTTACCGTTGCTCTATTAAAATGCGCCTCGCGCATACTTTGTTGTAGACTAGATTTTGCAATTTACCAACACTTGCCGGCTGACTGGTTCGTCCCGTATTTTGTTTGCATGTTATAATGTTGCTTGAAGCACCAGAACTGTCCCCACGAGAATCTCGAAACACATATTTTCCTATCTATGTTTCATATTTATATTTATATAAGCAATTGTTGGGAATTGTTAAACAAGGCCAAGACCCATTAAGAATATTATCTTGTTAAATTAACTAAAATACTTGCACAACACAAAAGCCTAGTGTACCTAATCTTGACTTTCAAAATTCCACGCCTCTGAGTAATCGCATAAAACTCTATTTTGTTTATTTACACTGTACTCACTTCGCTTAATGAAATGTCACGTACCGAGATGATTCGAGTATTTTCAAGATGGTAGCTTTTGAGCGTACACACATATTAGACATATTAAAGAACTGTAGACATCATAAATATTGACATAGATACGTCCCACAAGAATGGAATGAGCACAAACGTAAATAAGAGTGAAACTAATGGGACCTAGCGTCGAAGTAAAAAGAATCATAGGTGTTGAATCCTCTTTTTTAGTTTATAGTTGAGTGTTCGAATTGTCAGCATTGTGATGCGGATGAGTCAAGACCCTCGCGCCTCGAAAGCCTGGCACGTAAGAATGCAGGTGTACAGTGCACTGTCAACTTTAGTGCCACACTAATGTGTCGAGTTATCTTTACGTAGCTATCTGGAAAGTACCGCTTCCTACTAGCGAACTTTGATTGTTGGCGAGATAGCGTCATAATGCCAGTACCATGCGGACGTGGAGTATTTGTGGATAGAAATACGTATACTTACCTAACTCTTGATTCCATCTTTCCTACAATTCCATGCTTTGATTATTTCTTATTAGGTTCAAACTAATTTAATCAAAGATTGTGTAAATATGTTACCCATTTGTTGCAATTTAATTCGACATCTATTAATTAGTTGACTAGAGTTAGCGATTACCAACATAAGAATACAATCAGGACACGATATCATAGTTTCTTTTTTTTTATTTACTTGTGACGATATGGAAGCTTTTATTTTTTAAATTAGATAAGAAAAGTGCGTGTGTTACGTGTCGCTATATAGTGTGTCGCTATTGTGAGTAGAATTGACCAGAATTTATTAGTAGTTTGTCATTCCAGAATGTGGTATATGTTTGAAGATTCAACGAGTATCTTTGTCGGTGCTGTGATTAGTTTATTTGTACAATAATCAAAGTATGCGAATGAGTTCGCGCGGCATGCGAGGCGGTGGCGTGCGCCGCGCAACGCACGGACACTCCGGTATCATTCGCCACATGACACTTTTTTAGTTTCCCGACTGTGCAAAACGCCTCTGAACATAGCCAGAACACTCTATACGCGTTAATTGGATTATAAACTTTGAGCACTGTTCTAAATTGCTTTACTTTAAAAATAAGTCAATATTAAATTCTTGTAAATATGTTTCACACGATACAACAAAGTTAACAGATACAGATGATTAAAGCTTTATAGCTTTATACGTATAGCATCTAAAGACTGTTAACTAAGGTTGGTCTTCTACATTACACTAAATTATCTAAATGTAAATGTTCCACAAACTACATGGCTTTTAATTGCACATACACAAGACTAAAGCTCAAAATTTCACCTTGATAATATTCACTAACGCGGGAATCGATGACATCTACCCACACAGGTCTCAGCCACTGGGTCAAGCCGTAGTAGGCCACACAAGCGGCTAACTATGCTGAGCACCGGGCGCTACGTGTCCAGAATAATGGACGAGCTAGGCCTAACGACTACTATCTACATGCGACTTCATTTGAGTTAGCTTTGGCTGCGATAGACATCTCGACCTAGCCAATTTTGTGATCGTTATATTGATTTTTAACGTACAGAAATAAATTACTTCTGGCTATCTTGTATTTCTTTTTATAAAGCCATTGTTCCAATATTAGAACACACACTAGTGAAAGTTTAGCTCATAGAAACACACTAATTTATATATAATTTTCATAAAACCCACAGTAAACCTATAGTAGGTCACCCAATCTTAAGTAAGCCTGCACAATCGTGTATAGTAAACGCAATCAATTCAACTTATTACAGCAAACAAGTGAACTTTAAATCTTAGATCATAGTATAGGAAGTAGGTAAGCAAGGAATTACATTTTGAATATTTAATCAGGGTTTGCCAAAGAATGCACTCAGGTTTTTTATGACCATATACATTATACATAATTTCAACAGTATAAACTTAAAACCGGCAAGGAACTTTTTGGCAGAACCTATATTCTAAAATAATTAACATACAAATAGCCCGATAAAGAACGCGAATAACGTGTCCGTCAAACAGTTAACTGCATTAACGAGGTTGTCAGAACAAAAGCTACAATTCACCAGAAAATGCGCGCGTCTATTTTTTGTGTCCGGGGCACCCGCTCCTCCCCTCGGCCAACATTTACCGAAAATTATGGGAAAAGCAAACATTACTCGAATTACGCTGTCTTTTTATTATTCCTCAATTTGGCTCGCTGTGGGAGCACGGCGTTACAGGGAGCCGCGCGCTTCATTACAGCCTTACTGGGCCAATAAAAACTACGTCATTGCGACTGACAAATTAAATACCACACTTCAGGTTTTCGTATTAATTTGTCATTGGCACTTTGACAGGCGCCCTGCGAATCGGTCCCTCGGGGCACCGTTTATTAGCGGATCTAGCAGCCAAATGAAGAATTAAAATTGAGTTAACATAGTGCTTGAAATATAACCGGCCGGGTTCTAATTTATTTGCAGCACGCCTCAGTTTAGTACTTATTTTATGTTACTTGTAAGAACTTGCTGAACGTTAGATAAAATAAACCTACTTCATACATGTAATTATAATAATTATACAACTTCAGAGTAACCATACTTAAATACTACGCAATAATTGTTTGGACACTATTTTATAGCTTTTAAACCCTGAATATAGTCCTTAAATGTTACCCTAAATATTATCATCGATTTTGTAAGGTAAAGTTGTATACCTATTTATAATGATTATCAGACGTAAACCTGGTTTTCATGAAAGGTAATATTCATAGAATAAATAATCAAATAGTATGTATTTAAATCATAAAAATGGCTTTGAACACCTTTGTAAAAATGTTACCAGTGAAAGCACCATTAAAACTGCCTCTACCTAAATAGTGCTTTTGGACACGTAAGAACAAATTATCGAGTAAACTAGTGGTTCCTCACAGGTATATAAAAGCTTTAGTTTATAATAGGAGCGCGGTGGGCGGCGCCGTATCGACCCGCGCCGCCCAGCGGACGAACGTGTGCCCCCGCTATTAAGCTGCGTTGCGATTATTTATTATGCTCATAAGTTTTAATACTCGATCGTGAAATTTGTTTAAATATCACATTGGTGACATTAGGAAGGCACTGGAACCGGGGTTAGTTTTTGTCGACCATCGAATGAATTTATCGACAATGTTTTAGTTTTCTGTATGAATGTCAGAATTTGGATTGTTTCATACCATTGGTCAGTAGATTTTCTACATCATGTCAAAAATGTTATGGTATTAAATTAAATGAACTGCAGTGAATGAACTATGACCTATAAATTGAAAACTATGTGTTTATACACGACGTTATGGTTAAACTGCATTGCATAATTGGAAGCATTCTGCACACAGGATACTTACTCAGACGTAATTCCGTACCCATGAATGGCATCATCCTGAGCCACGAAGACGTTACTACGGTAATTATAATCTTGGTATAGTGAATTATGCTGATGATCACCATACACGCGGACCGTTACATTGGCCGCGTATTTACAATATCGCCTCTATGACATCGCATTATGGCGAACATGTGTATTTGGCGCCGGCACCAACAACTATGTGCTAGGTTAGGGTCGCCAGAGAAATGTTATCAGGAGGTCATGAAAAAATTTAATAGGTTAAACAATTTTTCGCCTTTATTCAATCTCGCATTTATCAAACTGATTTAAAAAGAAAGAAAATTGCTACAATATCTTTACACCACCCATAAATGGAATTCAAGCTTATTTTTCGGATGCTCATGAAGCGTCCTATTAACACCACGTCCCGCGTGACTAAATTTCTTGTTCTCTCAGTTTCTGTGACTATCATGATTATAATCAAATAAAAAAAACCTTCATGAAGGGGTAAAGCCTGAAATACTCTAGGGTGCAGACATTAGAACATTATTTTTGGCGACTGTTGTAGGATTGAGCGTAGTAGACACTCACACTGTAATTACGAACTAAAGTTCTATCCTATGTTTCGATTCAATCATTTGGGTTCTCTCATTAGAGTAATCCCTACGATAAAAAAAAGTTTATTTATCTTTTTAATTAAACACAAGCTGAACAATCAATAAACGTTTACTGCACGCGTCGTCTGAATTGCCATCTGACTTCGTATGCAAAGGGAAAACTGTAAGGTACATAAAGAATCAGCTTATACAAAAAGGGCTAGGTGCTAGTTTGGCAGCCCTATGGCTAAAGAATGGCCGCCGTGGGCGTACGGCTGAGTTATGGAAATAGAGCGTCGGCACGCGCCGGCGCTGTTCAAACAATACCATAACGGGATGGGACGGTAATGTTAATTCTTTTCATACGATAATGTATATTGAAAAGGTCGCCTTTGGTGGGGGTGTCGTGGCAGAGATTACGCCGAAACGAATCGCTAATTTTGAGAGGTCAAACGAAAGTGAGTATTAGCGTTATGGTAAAAGTGCCCTTCAGTAAATATATTTAGTATATTGGTTTTTATATATTAAAGCTTAAATAATAATTTTTAATGTTTATCATCAATCTTTGAGACAGATAAGTAAATTACCACTACATATCTATACTAATATTATAAAGCTGAAGAGTTGCGTTGTATAGACCATTTATCGAGGAAGGCTTTAGGCTATATAACATCACGCTGCGACCAATAGGAGCAAAGATACAATGGAAAATGTGTAAAAAACGGGGGAAACGCGAACGAAGTCGCTGGCACAGCTAGTTATAAAATAAAATAGCTTACCACGTCTGTCACTTTGCATGCTTAAAAAAAAAATAATCTCTTTAAAAAAGTATTTGATTCAAGAGAGAGGTTTTCATGTTTAACGAAGCGAGAGCTGGTCCTTAGGTTTTAATATAAGATTATTGTTAACTTGCATACTTTCTGGATTTTTTGCGGATTTATACAAGTACCTACATTCTACATCTGTGTAACCTTTCGACCTTCGAGGAAGTTATTTTTCCTGTAACGAGTCTCTTTACTGAATCATACAAACGCAAATGAAAATCATGCAGATTTTCGATATAGTTAATACTTGTGCACATTCCTCAAAAGCACCTCGGGATAGATTGTGGATCATAAAGTTAGAATGTAATTGCTTATTACATTCTCTATGGAAGGGCAGCACGCGATGACATTTGGTGCAGAAATTGCCATAGAATCAAAACCAGAAACCATTAGGTACTACTTCATTCAAAAAGTCAAACCCATGTGCTGTTTATCTTAGATCTCGCCTATATACCTAATTAGGTACTACATAAAACTGATATTAGGTATGTATGATACTGAAGTACGTATAATCTCTATACATTTTCTACTTGAAAATTAATTCACATATAAAGTCAGGATGTGAACAGGTCACCAGATCAGCCACATTCTAGTATAAAGATGTAAAATAGTGGACCTATATGAAACTTTTGAAATTAGTGATATTCTTGCGAATTCTCACATAGATGAGTTCAGCTTCTATCGTTTTGTATTTTTGAAATTACATAATGCAGTCGTGGTCACAGCCCAATAAAGAGACATTAATGGGTAATGTTCCCGGATAGATAATGTAGATATTCGATGCAGTACATATGTAATGTATACCTACGTGCCTAGATGGGTCATGTTTGTTATTGTAGAAGTAGTTATTAACGGTTTCACGGCTTTGATTAATAAAAATCATACGGCCAAATCGTCAATTTAATGAGTTTTACTAATTTTAACTAGCACACACACATGCTCACACACACTCCCAGATTCACACTCCCTGTTTGTTACTGTATCGCTGTACGTAAAATGTTTACTAATCTACCTTTATTTAACACATTCTTAATTGATACAGGCCCGGACATAGCATATTTGATGCATATAATAGGTAATGTTTCCGCATCGTCACCGCGCGCTGATTGGCCGAGCGCGGCGTCGCGGCGCGTGCGTCGATGCCTTTATCTGCTAACGCCCAATCACCGCTCAGCCTTTTCGCCTCTGTGATTTTGTATCAATTGATTGCGTACACAATTATTATGTTTTGTTAACATTATCAGCAGTACTGCAACGGATTTTTGAGTGATAACAGTTTTTTGGCCGCTACTCGGAGTTTAAGAGATAAACTTAAGTTACTTGAAATAAGAAAATACGAAATTCAATGTGAATAAAAAATTAGTAATAAGTAGGTACATACATTTAAATCATTTAAAAATACAATCTACGTAGGTTATTATTTATCAATCAGACATATAAAAAAAATGGTGATAACACGTCTAGTTATAATAATACGGTCTTATTAGTAATATCGTAAAGGATTTTTTGTAAGACTTCACTAGGAATCCTACTCATCATAGTTTCAACAACGTAATCACACCAATAACATTAAAAAAAAAACAATAAAACATTCACAGCACTAACAACCAAGCGACCTCGCCAGCATTATCAGACCCAACAAGTACAAGTTAATTGCAAACAACAATATAGATCAGAGATTATATCTAATGCAAGTGCGTCTTTCTTCACCCGCACAAACCTGCGCAGGAGTTGCCCAATAGCTGTCTACGGCGATCGGCACCGGCCGACTGATTTAGCTCGTGCCTCATTTGAGCCGTGCGCCGGCAAATAAAGCACCTAGCCAAAGAATATTTAACCTGCCTTATACTTCTGGTACACTTAGATCAGTAAAATAGGAAAACTAGAAAATGGTAAAGGAAGGCTTAAGGCAACTATTGAAATCGGTAAATGAGACGAAATACGGGTAACGAGGTGAGAAAGGTTATTTTCTTTGTACAAGTATACGGGCAACCCTGCGTGAAAAGCCAATGGTAAAATATTTAGGTTCTATGGTAGGTATAGGTATAGAAGACACTACAAATACATGGTTTCAGAACAATATGAGAAATGATATTGAAACTTGAAAAAAGCCTGAAACTTAAATACTGACTTATGCAATAAGTAAAATAATACGATACACGAGAGAATAAAAATATAACAAACGCATTTCTCTTATTAGTATTAATACAGTGACCAGTTATATGAAAATGAATTCTGATGAAATACATTAATCTGTATCAGTTCCGACCATAAAGCTTGTAATCTGTGAATTTGAATACTAACACTAACAGCGGGGGTACACGCTATGTACCAACGGCGGCAGAAGGAAGACCGAGGGAAACGCTGTTTCAGTACACATTACAATTACAAATACTGAACTATTGGCAAATGAATTCATAATGCATTAATTCAAGTTAACTTTCGAAGCTCGTTTATGTAGGTACTGATTCAATCTACGTTGTTCTACTTATAATCACGCGCGTTGCACGACTACAGGCTGAAAATAAATAAACACTTACTTGCATTAATACTAATTAAATAGGTAATTGAATTTACCTACATACCCGATGAAGTGTTAATATACTGTTAATCATACTTTTACTTTATTTTCTAAACGTAAACGCTATACAACTTTCATTAATGTTTTTGCTATTTCCAGTTTACCTTGCCCTAAAAGAAAAGATTGCTGAAAAGGCTTTACCTGAATCGAAATATTTAGGAATGATTTGCTTCTTTACATTCAGTAACTACCTCGTTCCTTTGTTTTTATTACTTATACGCACTTCATCATCATCAGCCTTTTATAACATCCCCTGCAGGGTACAGGCCTCCTTCATTAACTTTATCTTAGTTTTATTATTAATGCCTAGTTAGGTAATTCTTTTTCTTGCGTAGTAGGAATGGCTGTGTCCATATGCGCTGTCAACTGTTTCTAAAGTCTGTGGAACTGTGGATCAGTTGTGGACCAGCTCATTTCTAGTTACGAGTGGGACTCACGCGAGCACAAGCTTAAGACTTGTCTGGGGAATGGACATAGCATGATTTGTTATATAAAACGTGTGACGACTATATTAGCCGGCGCAACGTTGGTCGTATCGTGCCGGTGGTAGTCGCCGGAGGGCTAGGGTTCGGTGCGGAAACTGACTCGCAGCCACAGGTCGGCTGATGCGGCGAGAGGGCACTAGACGCCTGTACAAAGATAGGCTAATGGGATTTGCATGACCAAAGAATAATGTATAGGTGTCAAACCACGTTCACCGGGTAAATCCAATTTATTAATATAAAAGAAAATATATACGAATAATTATAAATTATTTTGTTATTGTAGAAAAAATAACAGACTCTACAATCTACATATCTGATGCACTATACTTTAATGATGATCTACTTAATTTGGATTTTATTGACCATGCTTTAAAAATCAAATGTAATTTCACCTGTAAAGCTTTAAAAATAACGATAACCTTAGGAATGTATACTCATATTAGATTTTAAGAATACCTAATCATAGAATAGACAGAATCGTTTCATAACTAAAGACTATAAAATCAAATTGCAAAAGCGTGCACTACGAGAATGCCACTGATTGTTTGCGATTTGTGCTTATTAAACGTATTAGTCGTATTTATGACAATATCTGAGCAGATTTATATAGGTGAAACGACCTACTAGAAAATGGAAAATGGAATACTTCTGAAATTAAAATGAAAAAAATGTAAACAGTTCAGATATTAGAATGAAGCTTCGTAATATTTTTTACCATGAATGTATAATTTGTGATTTTTAGTGAAATGTCACGATTGGTATCGAGTAGTGAGGCGCAGACTGTACCCACAATGATAAGGGGCGCACGCGCAGCACCGGGACGCCATTGTTCGGCGCATTGCGCGGTTAATCTGTAACACGGCATAATCTGTGGGCCGCTTGCTCAAGCCCGCCGCGGCTCCTCCGCGCTGCGCAACTCGCAAAGGTCATGGAAGGAATTCGCGCGGTCCAGCTCGTTGCGACACCAATACTCTACACTCTATTCCAAAGAGGCTCCAGCGCTCACAATCTCTTTGAACTCCATGTGCCCGACACGCTCGCGCTTGCAACAGGACGATCTAGTGACGAATCGAAAACCATTACTTTTCAGTATCTCAATAATTGACATCATAATAAATCGGCGCGGCGTCGTGTGAAATAAAACAATCAAATCTATTTGTCTATCTACACTTTCACGTTGAATACTATGCCAATTACTTAACAATTTATAACTCAAAGGTCTTTAAATAATGTATCTCTATTTATAAGCGTTATTCTTGAAACTCAGGCATTTAGCTGTAGATTTCGATATGTTACACACACAAACTACGAACGTAAGTATATAGAAGACACACTGATTGATTCATTATACCTAGAATACATTTCCGTAAATACTAAAGCGTGTGGAAATGAATACATATAGATAATGCCCCTCCCCTTTGCCTTTGAGCAAACAATAGTTATGTATACAGATAATCATAAAACAATAAACTTCGCTTATCGATGAGTACTTATTTACATACATTTCCTTATCACCAATGAGTTTAAGGTATTTCTACGTATGCTTTGGGAATCGAGTAAGATAAAGGAAAATACAGGAATTCACGCTCACTCAACTTATAGGCAAAAGGCAATTCATGTTTATTAAATCTTACTTCTAATGGCCGTAATTAGTTATCCCAATAGAGTATTGGAATAAAAAAGTAAATAAAAATTTCATAAATAAAAAACATATATTTAAATATATTTATAATTCTTGGTTTGTTGTTAGTGAGCTTGGAGGTTTTTGATCTATGGATAGAATACAGTTGCCCTATCAGATTAAAGGCATTATTACAGAAGTTGACCACAACATTTATCATTCAAACAAACAGTTTTGCGTCTCTAGGCTTTAGACTAGGCTTTAGACTCTAGGTAGAGGTGAGTAAGTTTACCATGAATTTGTGTACTGAGAATCCGCTGTTTATTGCGAATTTTGCAGCTTAATTAACAACAGTGTTTAGTAAAAGTTGTTGAAATATGAAACGAAGGATAGAGTTTTTAAAGACATAATTCTAAAGGTATATCGTCTTGAATGGATCAGTTCACTCATATAAACCCCCAAATTAATAGAATAGAATAATTGTATAATTTATTTATTTATTTATTTAGGAAAAAATACAGATGTTTCTTAATACATTTGACTTAAGATAACTTAAAATAATACATCAGCAATTAACATTTTCCACTACAAGTTCATACATTTAGTTTTGTGTGACGAAATAACGCGAAAGGAAAGATTAGGATATAAAATTAGTAGGTAATTGAACTATCTATTTATGATAGCCTTTTTGAACCTTGTGATATTTTCATAAAAATGTCGATATGGTTGTAGTTGCTATTAAATTTATTACAATATATAATCTAGATCCAATCGATATCTACCAAGCTGCCTACTACGTGTAGTCAGGATGTTCGTGTAAGACGGACGAACACTTGACATTGTCCCTACGCACGCCTGAGCCTACGTGTCGTGACGTTCGCCGCGGGGAGCACATTATTATTTGACCCTATCTGAACTAGTTTAAGCATACAATAATATTAAATGGATAAAGTAGGGCTGGCAGAAGGGAGGGAAATAATCCTACGATGCAGTTATGTACTTAGGTAATTTAAGTGCAAAATGTATGTAAAATTGAAATGTATTTATCTTGAAGGCAGTGGCATTGATATATGATGTATTTGTATGAAGATAAATGTATCAAGACTATACTAATAATAAATTATTACTCTCAATAAAAAGGGCGCTTGTTGGCTCTTACAGAAACTCGGTTAATATGACTCGAGTATGTATAACGATTGGTCTTTGTGCCCTTACCGGACAACATTACTTTTAAAAATTATTCGATTTAAATTATACCGGTAAATAAATTATGTATAGCGACGGGGTCGTAAAAGTCCGCGCTACAATTTCCAATCTAGCAACCCTAATTACACAGAGTGCGGTGGTAGAGCTCTAAAGGCAAGTCGTCACCTGCGCGCGTGGGCTCCATTGTATGCAAATGCCGCGATGTGCACCGCGCTCAGAATTATTGGAAGTGACACCGTATCGTCAACTTCATCTCAGCCCTACATGATTAATGGCATCCACAGTATTTCACCGTGATTGATTGATCTTAAATTTACTGCTTAGTCGTCGTGTATTTGGAAATAACAGAGCAATATTGTTACCGTCAAATGCTTATTTAGATTTAAGCTGTCCGTCTAAATTGTAACTAGAACTGCATAGCTAGAAATGATATAATTATATAAATAGGTGATTCATATATTGCGATACCGCTTTGTTTAGAAAATGAAAGCAATTTAAACATAAATAAACAAATAGTTGTTTTATTCAATTGAATTGTTCAGAAATATCACAGATTTAAACTACGTAGTCAATAAATAAATTTTACAATCTCCAGACTTCGGTCATAATTAACTATTTCTCGTTTATCATGATAATCGTGCAGATATTCCGTAACATCAGTCGATTTCCAACTTTCAACGTTCCTTGTCGATAGAAAATTAGTTAATGACAACCCAATTTAATGTATAGTTAAACCAGCTCTTACACGCACCCAGCAATTTCCAAGCGCTAAACGGTGGCTGGCTACATTATAATATGATTTATTAAAACTCCTCTCAAACCGTTTACCGCAATAAATATCTGTCCTAGATATGACCGCATGCTTTGCGCTATTAATTTGTAATGTGCGTAAAATACGCTCGCTCAGCCACTGCGGCGTAAACGGTTCTCTTCATTTAATGTTATGCCTAAGAGGATTCCTGACATTACAACATCTAATTTCTTTCAAGTATTGTAAAGCACAATAAAACTGTGTTTGCCGATACCGGACAGGAATAAGACGCGTGACGGACATACTTCAACGGTGACGAGCTAATTTTTGTGGTCCCAAGTACTACGGCGTTCAAAATAGAACATGTTGACTACAATAAAAAACAATTAATACATTTATGTATTACATCGTGTACAATATAACACAATTTGGACACATGGAAAGCATCGAGCCTTATTACTTAATGATAAAAAACCGAAATATTGCTTCCTTCCCGTCACAGCAGTCAGTATACGGAGGACAACAACTACGGGAGGACCAACTCAGCTTCTTTATGTTTTCTTTTTGCAGACATCTGAGCTAGAGTCACTGCTGTGCAAGCAGGAGGGCGCGTCGCTGGCGCCCGCCCACATGGACCTGTTCGACGGCGGGCCATCCTCCCGCGACGATGCCTTCCTCCGGCCCGCGCTGTGGGAGGACATCGCGTCCTCCATCCGGAACATCGACCCGGAGAACGCGAACATGCTGGCGCCGCTGGGCGCCACACACGTCAAGCTGGAGGCCGACGAGGCGCTCCTGGAGGAGTGCGCCACGCCGCTGCTCAGTCCCCTGGAGATCAAGACGGAGCGGCTGTGCGCGCCGGCCGCGTACGCGCCGCCGCCGCCGCCGCACCTCCCGCCGCACCAGCCCCCCTTCCCCAAGTACCCCCCCTCGCGCCTCGGCTACATGTCGCCGCTGACCCCGCCCGGCTCCGACCAGGGCAGCCCCGGAAACTCTATGCAGGTACAGACTCGTGCAAACGCTCTTGTCATTGCGTGACTGCGCCTTTCACTTTCCGATCCAACTTATTAACTTGGGATAGTGCATTTCGCAGTATCCTATATATTTGCATTTATATTTTTTTATGCTTTGCGAACGCTTGCGACGATGGTACCATCATCTGCGTAGCGATTTTTATTGTACGATGTTTTTGTGATGTGACATTGCAGAGGGCATCGCGTCCTGTGTGATTTATGGTTATGGTAAGTGGATGACCCGCATAATAAATGTTTGATGAGTGTGGCGACGATCGGGGATGCACATGAGATTAGCGTGTAGAGGTAGTTGTTGAGCGTGTGGGTGTTGCAGGGCGGGCCGCGCCGCACGCCGCCGCCGCCGTACCACCCGCCGCCGCTGCTGCGCGCGCCGCACATGCAGCCGCATCCCGCGCCGCATCCGCATCACCATAACCAGGTAAAGCTTTATACTTGAGCTTTTACATGTTCTTCTATCAGCAACAATCTAATAGACCGATCTGACTAAAACATTTCTAGTATACTAGTAGAGTATAGGTATAATAAAAGTATCTAATGATATATAAGCTAATATCAGTCCATATCTGTTGACCTCCCAATTGAGGGTAAAAGCCTCACACCTTATCATACATTGTTAAGCGCCCAATTTTATGAAGCGTGTGTAATGTCATCACAGCTTACACAGCTCTCTCACACTCCCTGTCTTTTATAGACTTAGGGCCCAACGAATAGCATAGATTGGCCCCTAGGTGTAACGTAACATTGATGGCTCGCAGGCGATACCCCAGCCAATGCAGTTGCCGCAGCCGCAGCCGCCGGCGCAGCAGATGCACACGCCAGTGCAGCACACGCGGATCGCCTCCCCACACCCCGTCAAGTATAATCGGCGGAACAACCCGGAGCTGGAGAAGAGGAGAGTCCACCACTGCGACTTCATAGGTAGGTAGAAGTTTGTTCGTTAGATGACCAATAGATGTCGTTGCTTCTGAGCAGACGCGCAGAATGAAACAAAGGTTGTTGTTTAACTGCAAACTTTTCTGAAGGCAGAAATGTTTTTCAGTGCATTTTTACAAGTCCTACAAAGGCATTATTATGACTAAACGATCCCTGATCCAATGACAGCAATACATTTTAATCTGTAATAAAAAATGTACATATGAATAATGTTTAACAACAAGATACAATCGAGCATGCTCATTTTTAGTGCATCCTTTCTTTGACTGCATAACTAATATCGTACGTCGAGGTCTATCTACGTTTATATGGCCCGAGCTTGGCAGGGATGAGATTGTGAAACTATTCACAGCAAACACGCACGTTTAACATGCATACCTAGACCATAAATAAGATACAGTTATCTATATTCACAAGAATTGATCTTTATTTGCTTTATTTACGTAGTCAATAACTTCACAAATGTGGAAAATCATAAAGGAAATTCATGGTCAAGTGGTAAACTATTATATACCTATTATATTTTTAATGTGTATTATCCATTAGTTAATTAAAGCTATTTTTTTTCTACTATTAGATAAAACATTTACAAACGATTAAGTTAATCTTAATCATTCGCAGGTTGCACGAAAGTCTACACAAAGAGTTCGCACTTGAAAGCTCACCAGAGAATACATACAGGTAAATATCGAGTTTCCAATATTATATGACTATTACCTGTTCTGTCTGCTTAACGACAACATAGCTACTGCGAATTTTATTGTAAAACCATAAAGAATAGCACGGCAAATGCGAACATTCTTTACCTAGAGACTGCTTACATGCTATATCGTCGAACAGATTATTGACGAATTATTTTTAATTATAATTAGGTATTATGTCAGCACGCTTTGCGAATAGAATTAACTACATGTTAAGCCATAGTACTTAAAGTAGTAAATACCTATAAAGATGTCGCGTGAATATTTGTTGGCGAGCATAAAAGCCGAAGTGAATTTGTTTAAGTGTGCCTTCATAATGCTCGGTGTAGGTACATTGTTACGGAGCTCGGCGGTCCGCAATAGGTAATCGCAAACAAGTAGTACAGGATAGTGAGAGGTAGCCTGCAAGGCCTAGGCCACAGCAAAGTGCAGAGTGCACGGCGGGCGCCGCGTCGCGCCGAGCTTACTCACTTACTCTCCTCACTCAAACCGACATTTCGGACTACTTCATAGATCCGATCTGCAGGTCACGTTTATTCAAAACTCCCTAGCAAATCGAGTTCACCTGTACCTTTCTAAATTCTAACTTTTAGGGGTTACCGAAATATCAAAAAAATGTCCTTTAACTGAACTTACGTCATACTTTGATTGAAGTTACTTTCAGTAGACAAAATAAACTAACTGAGCTGCAGTATTATTGTAAGATGTTATTTAGTAACATTATTACTACAAAACGTTCCCATAACAGTTATTTACATAGTAAGTACCATATTGCATCCGTCTAATCTAAAATTATAGGTTCGCGTAGGTCAAACTCAGCTCAAACCATTTCGTCATACCAGTCTAATATTCTGTAGCACTTAGGCAGTAAGTTAGACACTAAAATCGTACGGTACGAGATTTTCCATGTACATCAGTAGTTGACCAGGTATTATAATGTTAGACAATAATATTATACAGGTCAAGATGCCTTAGAGATAGACAGCTCAGTCTAGGGCATATATAACGAATGTCTGAAATGGTGCTTCGGTACCTATATGAGCGCCAGGAAATTTAGTGGTGCGGACCTTTAATATGTTATACAAAGATTAGTTTAAGATAATTGTTATTATGTTTTAAAATGTCTGTGCCGAATAAGCAATTATTCTATTTGACATACCTATTATATTGAGCATAAGAGGTTCCAGTATTTCGATGACGCATGCCCCGCTTTAAATCTTAAGTTGGGGTCCAAATCCCTTCAATGAAGGCTGGCGGGCCTACAGGTAAATCCAGACTTGCCCCCCACTTACAACGTCATCATCAATCATCGGAAAATCTCGGTATTAGAACGACAAATAACATTTTCCGATTTGAAATCCGACTCTGACGCATTGTGAATGGGTTATTCTGCTATCCCACCAAGTCACTCCACTGATAGCAAAAGTCAATATTTTCCCGGCCTGGTGGGGCAACGTGGGACTACCCTGCTGAAACTAGTGACGTAACGTTGCACCGTTTGAACAGGCGAGAAGCCGTACACATGCCAGTGGCCGGAGTGCGAGTGGCGGTTCGCGCGCTCGGACGAGCTGACGCGCCACTACCGGAAGCACACCGGCGCGAAGCCGTTCAAATGCGCCGTGTGCGAGCGGTCCTTCGCGCGCTCCGACCACCTCGCGCTGCACATGAAACGGCACCTGCCCAAGGCGTCCAAATGACACGCGAGGAGGGGCGGCGACCAGCCGCCCGAGACGCACGCCGCCCAGGTGGGTCACATCACTATTACTGGCTAGACAGCTACTATTCTGTGCCGCTGTTAGTAGTTCCCTTGTCTATAGATCCACCGTGCCCACCTGGACATGTACCACTGGACACTATTACCTCATTATTGAGGTTAGGTAGGTACCTCAATTATGAGGTGATAGTCACCATAGTGAGGTGATGTAATAAATTCCATTTGGCAGCCTGGATGGCTGAATGGATGAACTACAATTTTTTTTTTTTTACTTAACCCTTATCATCCCACTGTTGGGCAAAGGTCTACAATTTACAACTCAAAAATAACAAAATTCCATGGAGAGCCTGGAGAGGAGATTTCAAACGCTTAGTACATACGTGATACCTCTGTACTTGGTTGCATGTATGTTGTTGTATATAGCCAAAGCGACCTTTAGTATGGAAACGCTTTGGCTTGATTTGCTCACACATCAACTCGGAAAGGGATCGTCACCACATTGCCTCTCGAGCGAAGCCATTAAATTAGATACGTGATTAGTGTTCGTTGAAGTAAAAGTTTCACACACAAAGAATAATGAATGCCAGAGTTGATACGGTTACGTTCCGTTTGCTAGTTGATATGTGTGCTACGAATATGTTAGAAGCTAACCTATAGACATTACTATATTTTTATCTCCTCCAATATTAAATACATACCTAGATATTTCTATTTAAAACCATTTTGTAAAATTGAATGTTCTCGTTTTCAGGAGGAATGCAGCGAAAGTATTTTCCTGGAGTGCGACCTAGACGCGAGCCTCATGGACTCATTCTACGGAGTGCTGTAGCGGCCGCCCCCCTCAGAAGGGCACTTGCCTTCACCGTTGTACTATTTTTGTATCATCAACATTGCAGTAGTCGAATAAATCCTAAAAATTACAACTGAAGGATACAGATCCCACGGCGGCGAGCCTAACTAGGGTCGAACTATCGAGTGCAATGAATCTTTATTCTTCATAATGCAACACTTGCATTTCGCAAGAGAAGGGTCGCGTGAGCCCGCCTCGGAATCACAAGTTACCCGTAATGTACATTTTTATTGTTTGTTGTAATAAAATCGGAATAGGCCCCACATTCAACAGCATTACCAAGGAGATCGCTTTATACCTGTATCATAAAAAGGCTGAAGCAATGTCGTGTATTGAACAATATAAATATCACATGTTTAACACATATTTATGTCTGTATGTAAGAAGAACATTGAAAATGACAATTATTTTAAACGGGACGGCAAGTTTTGCGACACTGTTGCTTTCAAGTTGTATGTATACAATCATCGTTTGCAATTATGTAACTTCAAAGTTTTTACATGATTTCTTTTTGGTCATCTAAGAATTGCACATTGACGCGATGCTACTTTATTATATGGTAAATGATTCATTAAACACCGACGGACCCGACCGCATAAAAATACGCGTGTCATTGCCCTAAATACTTGGATTTACAAATTCAAGTGTAATTTGAAATTCATAAGTTGTCTGCAGTCGTCACTGAGCCCTTATTTAAGATTCATATGCGTCTGCGCTGATTCGCCTTGACCCCGGGAAATACAATTTATACAATACCTGCATCCTTGCTTTGAAAACATATTTTTTTATGAGAAGCACATTAATTCTTATCCTGCGTCCGCACTAGCGTTCCGCACGTAAATGGCCGTAGGTTGTTGTTTGGGAGGAATATTGCTCTAGAATTCCAGATGTTACAAAATGTGACTATGTCCTGGGAGCACAGTGACAAGCGGGCGTTAGTGGGGCCAAAGGGCTAAGAAATTGCTCACCGCAACAGTGACCGGTGTCGCCAAGTGAACCTCCGTTACGTAAGCTCTAAGTATTCATTAGATATGATTAGTTAATTTATTGTAAGTTAATTTATAAGAGAGCAAGGAATATCCAAGATATTATAGTTATCTTTATAATATTATTATTGATTAAATAAAATGGTTAGTGTAAGATGTTAGGTTTTAAACGTAGATGCAGACGCGTTCTCGGATGTGACGACCTTAGCATAGGCTATTTGTATTTGGTTGAAAATCTCATTATCGCATAGGAATCTAGAAATTCCCATTCCAAATTTAAATAATCAGAAATAAAATAAACCTAAATATGTTTGGTCATGGCTGTATATATTGTGGAATCATATGATTTTACTAATTACTTTGAAGAAATTAATTGTGACATCAACGTTGGCCTATTTAGTTATTTGTGCTAAATGTTTATTAACTTTTAAAACAGTCGGTCGTTATATTCGAAAATGCTATAAATACACTTTCTAGTCTCGATTTAATACAGATTTTTTCTAATTCCGAAATATTACGTCACTAACAAGCTTTCGCCTGATATTATCGTACTTCACAGTTTTTGTAAGTATTTATCTTACCTATACGTACAAACATAGAAGTAATTAGTAGGTGCATATAATGTTTATTCTTATAAATTTCTCTATAGTATAGGAGGTGTCTTTGGGAATCAAATGGAATAGGTATAATTGATCGTTTTGCTCACAACAAATGGGAAAGAAATATCAATTTATTTTATATATTTAACATCGTGACTAGAATTTGAACGTACGTTTGGTACACGTTTTGTTACGTGCCCAAAGGTGGTCCCAAATGAATAACCTCCTATACTATTTAGGCAAAGTAGAAATGAATATCAAAATCATCCTTATTGCCTCCGTCCAGTGAATTATGTGCATGCGCATGACCGCATGCTATAACGCAGTGCCTTGTGAGCGAGTCTGTATGTCTTCTGAACACGTAAAGTATGCACGTCTTTTATATCTTAACATGTATAAGTACATTGCCATCGTTGATAGTCATTAGTTTTTGTGCTATAGTTAGTTAGTCCGACTCGCTTTTATTCTACATAATGCATATATCTGGTGTCAATGTTTTATCATTTATGCAGTATCCATATTGAAAATATTCAAAATGAAACAAAACCTTGAATTTCAAGACGCAAAGTTGTAGACATATTATGACCGTGCCTTATTAGGTGTAAAGCTACCTTTTAAAGCTGCTGCTTCTAAAGTCTAAAAAGTACACCCAAACAGACATTAAATAGTGTGCCGAATAAAATTTATGCTTATAATAAGATGTTATGTAAAATTGATTATGGTATGATTAAGAGTTTGTGAACTGAAAGTAAATTTAAGATCATATCAAGCCTCACCAGCCGCTATTGCATGCTTTTGCTGTCCGTAACTCGTAATAAACTTAGAACGTTTCGTTTGAACTTGTTCTAACTCTCCTATACTCCTACCATCTATGTGTGTAAACATAAAGTACCTAATTTTACTTTACTATTCTGTCGAATACCTATGTAAAACAAAATAATCACATTTGGTACTATATATTTTATTTAACTGACTTGGTTAACTCAACACCCGGAACACTTGATTATTGCGTTTAAAGTACTTAATGTAAAATAACTGACATAATTTAAACTGTAGAATCTATTTATGTAATCAATGAGTGTAGTTACTTATAATCTTGCCACTCTGTCTTGCATTTAGTTATAATAATAAATCTTACCTACTGTAGCTCTATGTAATGTTATCATATTATCTGTGAACGTGTAAATTAAACCAAAAGGTAAATGAGTGCTAGAATTATTATCAGATTGACAATTGTCTTAGTACCTACGTTACGAGTAAGAGTCCCGACGGTGTCATAGGATGCGTCTAGTCTGTACCATTTCTGGAAGAACTGAAAACTGGCACAAGGTAAAACAGTCACAAATTGATTGATAATAATTTAGTCAATCGGTATTGTGTTTTAGTTGCTTTAAATACGGTTTTTAACTATTATGATTCACGACAGGTGAGCCAACGAAAATAAAGAGAAGTAAACGTAGTAAACATGTAATCAGTGAAATGTTTTTCTGTCAATTTGACTGCTAATGTGCAAGCAGAATATTATTGTTGTTATGCAATATGTACTAGCATATGAGTAACAAAAATCAGGTACATAAAGTTGAACAAAGCAGAGGATAACCCAAAAGCAATGTCGTAACTAGCCTTTTATGCGTCTGGTGCAATCTTTTAAAACTGCAACCTTGATCAATAAAACTAGGTACCTTCTGGTCTGGTCATATTAGCGTCCGTCCAGGGCCTACGCCCTGTGCCTGGGTACGGCTGGCACCGCCCTAGTTACGACCCTGACTTCGGGGAAAGAAGCATCTAATTATTTCGTTGGAAATCGTTGGCTTATTTAACCTGTACTGAGTGGTAGACTGGGGAAGATGCAAAGACATGGCTACATTGCAAATAGTCATTATTTGCATGAGTTGCTGTATTGATAACAAAGTCGTGTGGCAGACGTAGTTTTAAGTGGATGTTCTATTATTTGATTCGAAATAATTGCCATAACGTGTCTGTAGATGCCATATTTGTAGTAAAAGAGTAACATCATAATTAAATATAAGTTTCTCGAGAAGACAGTAGTCATAAGTGGTCTTTCTGTATAGAACCAAGTATAGTACCTCACTATCTCCTATTCTTGCTTATTCCTTGTACGTACTTATTTCATTATTAATTTTATGATATTTTTTAATTTCACATATAATGTTAATTATAAGATACTAGTTAAGTATGTTGACTAAGTCACAAGATAATTTATTACCAATGACATGTTTTTAAATTCTTTTTATATACCTATTTTTTGTATAGTTGAGTGTAAAAAGTTGAGATATATATTTTGATGAAATAGCTATGAATATAATGTGTTTTAATATAATATAAAATGTAGGAGTTGCCAGATGTGTGATTTACTAACAAGGTGTTGTACCGACTTAATTACTGCAACGATCTAATGTTTCAACTATCGTACTGAGCTATACCTATTTGCATATCTAGAAAGGTTTCCATAAATATAACTAGATGTAATGGCATAACAGAACAGTCAATTATGTATTGAGTTGAAGAATGAGTTCGTTCTTAGGTAATATTTGACCAAATTCAAACATTGTCTTAAAGTTATACACATACAGGCCCGCCACTAGCTCGTCGAACGCCCGCGTGCAATACCGATTAAGCCGCCCCATATACAAATCTACTTTTCCGATTCCAAGTATCAAATCGAATTCGAGCCGTTGTCCTTTTTTTTTACATTTTTTAAAAATCGAGAAAAAAATTTTTTTTTTTCAATCTGGTTTTGCCGCCCCCTTGACAATGGCGCCCTTGTGCGGTGCACGCCCTGCACGCCCGCTCCTGGCGGGCCTGTACACATACATCATCATCTTAAAGTTATCATCCCGCAGAGAAACCATAACAACAGTGAAATCGCAGTACACTCGCCAGAGTATATATTGTACATTTGTGATCAAAACTGATTCGTTTCACCGTACGGCGACTAAAACAAAGTTACGGTTAACAATTTGAGCTAGAAATTACTAGACAAAGTGGAATGGGGTAAACGCATGAAACATTTAGGGTATTTTTTATAATTTATCGTACATATTACAAAAAAGGGCTCCAACAGTAAAACCACAGCTTGGTTAATACATAGGCGAGAGTTTAAAGGTAGTCTGTATGCCTATCAATCTCACGAAAACCGACTTTTCTATAGAAGGGCACTGTGTAAGAGAATGTCACCATCCACGTCGGTCGGACCTCTGTCTAATCGGCACATTAAAGCTCTTTAAAAATCTTTGTACATTCGTATAAAGAAGATATTTTGAGATTTGTTCATATTCTGAATCATCTGTTCAATGAAATATTGCAAAATGAGTCTGTTATAAATCCATCCATATTCCGAATTAGGGGTTGTCCATTAATCACGTGATCTTTTTTTAGCATTTTTTAACCCCCCCTCCCCCATTGGTGATACATAGTGAGGTTTAAGACCACCCCCCCTCCCCCTTCTCAACATCACGTGTATTTTTAGTACCTACAAAGAATCTTAAAATTTTCTGAATATTATCTTAATTTAAATACAGTAGTATAATCTGAAATTAAGGACCATAATAAAAATGTCTAAACCAGGTTGCAAGTTTTTTTGATTGCCATAATAGTAAACGAAGAGTGTAATCATAGGAAAATCGCGCGTTTGACGAAAAAGAAATACACGTGATATCTTACTACACCCCCCCTCCCCCTTGTGTTATTTTCGTGATTTTTATCAAACCCCTCCCCCCCCTTTCAAGTCTCACGTGATTAATGGACAACCCCTTACTACGATTCCGCTGTTAAATTATGTCGCATATCGAAACCGCAGACGTACCGAAAATTTAAGTGAAGGTATCCAAAATCGATCGCGGCCCATAGTGGTTTGGACTTTGCTTGAAACACTTGTCATTATTGCCTCAATCAGTTCGAGAGAGGTAAGGTGAAGAGAAGACTGGTCGTTCAATCAATTCGTTCATTGCAGTTAGGAGTTCATTATTTGCGCATTCAAAGAACTGATTGATGCCCGATATTGTGTTGTGAATTTGGTCCAAATATTATCAAAGCTTATTTACAAATATGCCTTTATCGATACTGTGCCTTTACCACTTTACAATGTGTCAGAAATTATATTATAATATCTACATACAGTTTTTCTACGATTGTAGTAAACAGTATCAGGTTATATTTAAGGAAACAGTAAATTTACAGGTACAGATGCAATCATGAAAATACATTGCCTAATATCAAACATCAAGTATTTTAATAGATGATTCTCACCAGGAGCATTTCGTTGCTAAAGTAGTTCGTAGACTGCACAAGCACATAACAGTCCATGATGGTTGATCTTAACTAGAGCCTTTTTGACGTTTACCAACAGAGATTATTTATTTAAGACGTTGTTAAAAAAAGTATGAAAAGCGACTTAAAGCTTAATAATCTCAAACCAAATCTTGAAAGAAATGCTCCGGTGAAAACATCCTTTTTATAAATTAACAAAGTAAAAAAAAATAATGAATTATTTTCACTTGATTCAGATATCCATAATACCTGTTTTCTGTTCCTGAATGAATGAACACTACAATTTATCTTTTTGATGAGTATTTGTAAGAGTTGATGGCATCAGGTCGAATACATACATGAAAGACATGAACTGAAAGCTTCTAATTTTGTGCCATTTACTCTCCAATCTGTCACTGTGCCATAAAAATCAGTTCTAACAAATACAACCACCCTTATGTCTAGACCAGCTAGTACCATGTAAACCAAGCACCTTATGTTTCATTTAAAAATCCGCGTTATTAATCATTTAATATTAAGACCACACTTAATCAACTCGTGTTAAATTCCAAAGAACATCTATGTACCTACTTTACTACCTACCAAACAGTATTTTATAACATTGATGTACTTTATCTAGATCTACTTAAGCCTATATAATGCTCCTAAGTCTTTATTGTGGTGCGAGCTGGTTTAGGGAGATCCCTATTGTTATTCAATAATGCATGTATAATAAAACTTGCCACGTGTATTTAAATAATGTCTATGTTACTGCAACTTTCACATTTCAGAACAAATTAAATATAGTCACATTTACAGTTTTGTATTAATTTTACCTTTTTTATTTTTTGTTTTATCCCAACTAGAACGATACTGACAGTTTTTTACTGTTACCGGAGGAAATAGATCTGTCTTGATATGATTTCAAAACATTCATTGTATTTAAAGGAAGAAAACAGTATAAAATTAACGTGCTTATTTTGTCTTTCTTGCACTCATTACGCATAAGTTTTACAACTATCAAACATACTTAGCCGAGAACAGCAATTCACGACATACAAATACCTAACGATAATAATGAAAGACCCAATATTTACTAACGATAAAAGTTCGGACGCCTGCTTCGGAAAAATTCGGCCCTGAAGGAAGAACTCCGTTACTATTCCAAGTACGCGTCCTACTAAACAAAATTTAACAAGTCTCGTCACAAAGCGCTAATCGAAAAACGGTCACAACCCTAACCGCTTGTTCAAATAGGGAAACCGTTATCACCCACTTTATATATTCTCGATAGAAATCAACATCCTCATTTCCGAACTAGACTTGAGCTACTGAAGCTGTTTATGATGGTTTTTCACTAAAAGTTTCTTTGAACAAAAATCAGTTTAAAGTTTTTGCCAATATTTGACCGCAGTTCAACGATGGCTTACAAGTTAATTTGGATCATAGTGGCAGTACTATTAGTGACGGTTGCGGCGATATCCATTCATAATGACTTCGAAAAGGATTTTGAGGACTCTCCGAAGGATTTTGAAGAAGACAACGATTTGGAAGAACTTGACAGCGGAAGAGAGGGCCGGTTACGTAAGTATTGTATTTGTTTATATTAATTAGTTGTAGATACTTATCTGGTGTAATGCTTTGCGATCGATTTCGGATCGACTGAAAGACAATAATATAGTTGGCAATAAAATCAGTGAGCATTAATTGCCTAATAATTTGTTAGGTAAAATGTTTATCCGTGTATTACCCGACAATAAGATGAACATTATAAATTTCTGTGTGTACAACATTTTTAGTAATGCATAGGCGTTGTAATTTAGTTGTTTAATATTTTCTCATACAGGAAACATAATTGTTAAATAACCATTGAAAATTAATAGAAATGCCACATTTTCTTAAAAGCACGCGCGATTATTTTTGCTATATTATTATTGCTAAGCCATGTTTAAATATAAATATTACCCACTTATTTTGTAAATGTATTTACTAGAACGTTTCTTGCGTATAAGATCAAGAGTCAGTACTATTTAGCAATTAACTTAATTTAATAAATTAACATTTTGCGCAATGACTGTGTTACCTATTCACCGTACACCTCTATACTGGTTATAGGGTTAATAAAAGTTGTTTCTTAGGGCTTTATTGTAGTACGTAGATAAAGAAATAATACCTATTCCAACTTCAGGTAGATAACATGCGATGAATAACAATCCATAACAATTAAGGGAAAATTATAGAGATTTGGCGTTTCATACAATTTTTGATAGAGCCTATCAATCTAGACAATCAATAAAAGATTGCTAAACTTGTCAGTCAATTTGCAATTAGCCGAAAACGGACGTTTCGCATCTCCCATGTAGTAGTATTCTTTGTACCTATTTCTAGGAGTAGGTAGTACCACAGCCTCAGTCAGCGACCGTACCACACACAGCCGCTGCCAAGAATCTTGAAGTGTTTTCTTTAACAATTTAAGTTATTTATTAACCCAAAAAATATTTCTAATTTTTTATCTTAAGTGCGCTTAGCTTATACCAGCCATGACTTTTCAGTGTTCCCGTTCGTGAGCATAGTGCGATTCGCAAACACGGATTGTGCAAGCACCAATACTATGAACGGCACGTGCCTAGCTCGCCGCGAGTGTAACAACCTGAACGGCACCGTCACCGGCACCTGCGCCTCCCGGCGGGGCCGCTGCTGCATAGGTAAGGAAGAGGGGAGAGAGAAGGAAACAAGGGCGGGGCCGCTGCAGTGTAGGTAAGGAACAGGGGAGACAGAAGGAAACCAGGGCGGGGCCGCTGCAGTGTAGGTAAGTGTACGTAGACACGGACTGCGCGAGCACCAACGCTATGAACGGCATGTGGCTGGCGCGCCGTGAGAGCAACATAAGGGAATAAGAAGGAAAGAAGGGCGTGGCCGCTGCTGTGTAGATGTAAGATGGAAAAGAGAACTAATGTAAAAATAAAAAATAAAGAAAAGAAGGCAGCTGCTTCAAAGGTGAGCAGGAAAAGAGAAGCAACGAACAACGAGACATACCTATCTAGACAGTATTGAAATTAAACATAGGTAACAAAATCATTTTTATTTTGACCATAAAAATAAAAAACCGCTCAGTTGTTTAGCAATCTTAATGAAAAAAGAAGATCTAGGGGTTTTTAACTTCTTATTGCTGTCGTCCAACACAACGATAAAGATACAGTTAAAAAACGAGCCGTGTGCTACGGACATAATTTAAGAAATCGCTAAGAATCGGCGGTTCGTTTTAATCCTCGTGTTGTATTACAGTTTCGCGTACATGCGGGTCGACGACGAACGTGAATAACACTTACTTCACGAGTCCGGGATACCCGGGGGCGTACGCTGGGGGAGCCTCTTGCTCCATCATCGTCAACCGATGCAATTCCAACGTTTGCCAGGTAGGTTTCTTAGGTCGGGCCTAAGCTCATTGTACACAAAATTTCGTAATTCTTTGAACGATTAGTTTTCAATCTACTACTGGTATTTAAAATTAGAATGTCACCAACTAGTGTGAAAGAAGAATCGAAGTATGACTTACAAGTTAGTAAGGCAACCTCGGTCCTGCGCGCTAACCTTTTTAACCGACTTCAAAAAAAGGAGGAGGTTCTCAATTCGTCTGTATGTATAATTTTTTTTCTTTTTTATTTTTATTTATGTTCACCGATATTTTCGTCAATTATAGACGGATTTCAAAAATTTTTTTTTGGTTGGATAGAGTTCACTTCCGAGGTGGTCCCATTTTCACCAGTCTCGGACCTGATGATGGGATCCAGGAGAAATCGAGGGCAACCTTCAAATTTTATAGGGACATGTACCGCGTTTTGCATATTATCTGAAGTCATATTGGCATTTGCTTCTGGCTATCATAATCTTATGATGCTGAGCTGATGCTGGAAGGTCAACTCCTTAATAGTTGGGAGTAAAGGGATAATTCTTTCAAATCTGTGTACATATTAATACTACTAGTTATAATACCACTAGAATTATAGGTGAGCTGAACTAATAGGGTCCAATCTAGGATCTGATTATGGGATCCAGGAGAAATCGAGGGCAACCCTTAAATTTTATAGGCACATGTACCACGTTTCACATATTTTCTGAAGTTATATTGGCATTGCTTCTTGTAATCATAATGTTATAATGTTGAGCTGATGATGGAAGGTCAACTCCTTAATTGTTTGGAGTAAAAGGATAATTCTTTCAATACTGTATACATATTAAGACTACTAGTTATAATATCAGTAGAATTATAGGTGAGCTGAACTAATAGGGTGCTAAAAAATGTAACACTAAAAAGGATGAAAAAAAATTGTAAACAAAAAAAACCGCCTTCAAAAACCCGACTCACTAAAAATTACAAAATAATATAATACGAACATTAACCTGGGTATGAATTTGATATGTTGTTGAAGGCGGTGCCAATTAAATTTTTGAGGAAAACTGCATGAAATATAAACGGCACCGCCTTCAACAACATATCAAATTCATACCCAGATTAATGTTCGTATTATATTATGTTGTAATTTTTAGTGAGTCGGGTTTTTGAAGGCGGTTTTTTTTTGTTTACAATTTTTTACACCAAGCACACAGTAGGTAAGCTACAGATGACAGCCCTACTGGCAGTGATCAAAACTAATTTAAATAGCGTTCAAATCCACGTTCCGAGACGCACCTCAGCGGCATAAATTGAATGCGAAGGGCCTTAGAGCGCCCCACATAGAGCTAATAGTCGCGTTCACTAAAGTCGACTACAAGGTGTGGACGAGAATTTTTCAGCTTACACAAAATGTATCAACCCGTCTGCTGACGTTGATCTCCAATCTCAAAATCGGCTAAACACCATTATTACATACCTTACTATTTTAATGTGCTGCTGTGCACTGCGTGCTCTCCCTTATAAGGTATCTGCGGAAGACTAGCGTCGCGGTGTCTCCTGACTCCTCGACACACGCTGAGCAGATCCCTTTTCAGTTACCTATTTACTTTGTTTTTAATTTTTGTAAATGAATGTGTGTGTTTTTATGTGTAAATGTAACTGAATAAAAACATTTCTTTCTTTTTTTGACCTTGTTGCTTGTGTTCCAGCTCCGAATTGACTTCCTAGACATGGTGCTATCCCAGCCAGACGGAGACGGCGTGTGCGCCACAGACTCGGTCACTGTGACTGGCGGGAACACTGTGGTCCCAGTGCTTTGCGGTGACAACACTGGCCAGACCATCTTCGTGGACTTTAACGGAAACACGGCCATCACCATTACGGTGACCGCCACCATAGCCACGGCCTTCTCGAGGAGATGGAACCTTAGGCTCACGCAACTGGGCTGCGATTGTCCTGGCATAGGTATGACGTAATGACTTCTAGCTTTTTTTTGCTTAATTTTGTGTCATACGATGGAACAAGGCTATTGAAAAAATTGTATCATAAATATGCAATGCTTGTTATTAAAAAGTGCTAACAATATATTTTATTAATTATGTTGAAATAACATTATTTTATTTATTCATTTATAGAATCACGAATATAAGATAACGTATATAAGCAATATTTAATATAAGTAGCAATATTTACTGTACCTATTAGTATCTTACGTTTATAAGTAGTAATGAAATACTAACAATTTTATTGTGATAATTTGTAAAATAATACGTTATAATAAAATACTAAAGAAAGAACAAACGAAATAAAAATATGTATTAAGCATTTAATGACTTTTACTATTATTATGGCAAAAGTTGCTCATCTTTGTCCTTATCGACGCTGGCTTAGTTTTCTCTTATCTGTTACTAGACTTTATAAAGGAGTTCTTCGATTTGGGCTACCTATATAGTTAAGGTCATCGAGTTACCGTACAGATTCCTTTACATTACTAGTCCAATCAGCAACTACATGAAGTATTTTAGTACAAGTATATAGTCGATATGGTAAGTGATAAATTGGCAAAGCCATAATTGGAACCTTGGCCCGAGTCTGATAGCGCGATTTGCCCGTGTCACGTGTACAAACCGATCGTATCATCTCGAATGCATCCGCAACAATCATGAGGGTGAATTGCTTCTTTTGTATTCACTTTCAATTTTATAGCCTGGAATTGTATGCACTTTGATGCGAATCGAACCAATTGCGATCACTTTGTCAGGCAATTGACATTGAAATCGTAAATTGAGCATACATGCAAAGTAGGCAGTTTAAAACTTGCTGGATTCGCAAAAATACATGATGATTGTTCAACAATAGCTAACTGCAAATAAAATAATTTAGGTATTCAGAAAGTCGTAATTTTTTTTATGTTTCCTGTGTAGTGTCCGGAAATATCAATTCGGTGAGAGTCCAACATTAGTGTTGTCAGGATACATATAAAGGAAGTACTTATGAAAGTATATATTTTATCTATTTCGGTATATCTGTGTATTCGGACACAAGTGTTTTAGCTACTTATCATGGAATCTGTATCATGTAAGTACATATATGACATTGTGAGATATAATATTAAGTATATTTTGTATCCTAAACTTTCCAGCACCCAACGGATGTTTACAATACTACACTGGTACAACGGGGACAATCACCAGTTTCAACTACGGGACAGCAGCTAACACTGCGCTCAGCGCGTCCCTAGTCACGGGGACGAGGCAACTAGCCAATCAGAACTACGGCATCTGCATCCGGATGGAGGCCGGCTTCTGCACTATACAATACGCACAGGTACTAAAAATACTACCGATGGCTAGGGTGATGCCCTTCCGCGGTAATGATGACAATGATCCACCAAACGATAACAGTTATTTAATAATTAGACCACGATTTGGTAGTGCCATGGTGCACGGTTATTGCCGGGTATTGCTGCACCTTCACTCAGAAAAAGCCACTAGAATTGTACGATATGTTGTTTGTGTGTTGTTTTTGCGATAGTTGCCTTGGAGTCATACACACTGCCCGGAGCCAGCCATCAAGCAAAAAATATATACATATTTTAAAATATTTAAAACCTTAAGGTCTCATATTTCAATGAGTAACTTATTCACGCAAAGCTATTTCTTTGATTACTAACGTTGCTAAATGATAGTTTGATATATCACGGTCCTGCAGTCATATTACAGTGTATAATTAACAGCAAAATTAGAAAATTTGTAAATAAAATATATAAGTAATTTTAAAATTGGTAAAAATTCGTTACTAAGAATGGTATAAAATGACGCCAACTTACCTTACAGACCGGCAACGACGTGTTCTCATTTACGGTGACGGGAGACGTGGAGGGCTCGGACAACACCGTCCTGGGGACAGCGGTGGGGGCGGTGAACGGAGCCGCGTGCACCACCGACTTCGTGGTCATCCCCAACCCCGTGGTGGCGGCCACCGGCGTCTCTACCGGCACCGACCGCTTCTGCGGCCTGGGCTTCGTCACTGTTCGGTGTAAGTACTTACCAATGGAGAGCGAGAGCGTTATGCAGTCTTAGCTTCTTGAATTTGTACGTCCTACGATGTCGTAGCAGCGTAGTAGGTTTATTACTGTGCGGCGAGAAGCTTCTAGAAGTCGAGAGTCGTTGAATTTAGACATAACAAGTCTTAAAGAGATGCCACAGAGGCACAGTAGTCAGACCTCCTAAGACCGATCGTTTTTTATTTTAAGAAAACAATTGGTCCAGCAAACTCTCGATAACAGTCATTTGTTTTAATTTTATGACATCTTTATTTTCCCAGTTTATTAATTGAAATACTCGTACCTATTTGAATAGGTATGATGATTGTTTTTGACTAGAGACCGAATATAAGACGTTTTCTAGTTCACACTAACCTATTTTTGAATACGCCGATCGTCTGATACTCTTTCAACTTAGGTGATTGATGAATTACTGTATAATACTCTCAAATAGAGAGCAATTGCAATTACTAGTATGGTGCTTATTATAAGCACCATACTAGTAATTGCAATATGTTGCATATGTTTCTTCTACAGCTGGTGCAAAACCCTTCGTGTTGTACGTAGTTACGGATGGGAACGAAGGAGCCACGGTCACGACGCCGCCCGACGTTGCTAACAGAGGATTCTCCCTAACCTACACACAAATCGGTTGTTAGATACCTACCTACATGCTAAAGCTCTCCCTTATTACTACAGTAATACCTACAATCGGCATTAATGTATTAAGTATTTGTTTCTACGCAAATATAGTAAATAAAATAATTTTATCTGATTCTACAATATATAATATTTCATAGTAGGTATATTTTAATTTCATACTTGGGAAGCTTTCTATTTTTTTAGCGATGATACATTGTAAATGACAGTAATATTATTGAACATACTTACATTATGAGAAGACTGATGTAATAAAAAAATATTTATATTTATTTTGTGTACACCAAAACAGGGGAGCAAGTTGTAAAGTACACTGATATGTAAGTGTAAGGGTTGTTACTTTTATTTAGAAACCTCTAGGCATTTTTTTGAAAAGAATACATAGACAATTATTGAAGAAAAAAACGAAAATGTACATAATTATCTGTTTTTGTATTCTTTTTGAATCCCGTAGATTAAAATATATGTCCAAATAAAATTATGTTTTTTTACTTTCTTCTGTAACTATAGCTTTAGAATAAATATAGGCCAAGGTCACGAATCAAAAACCACATCAATTAAATATTAACGTGTAATAACTAAAAACAAAAAATCACATTTGCAACTAATACTCTAATCAAATAATCACTAAATTGTAATTATTGCAATAAAATTATCTAAATTATTCATGAGCGTTAAAATTATAATGTACTTGAAAGACAACGAGTTTACTAGTCAATAATAAGCAATTATTGAAGATACTTCTATTGGGATATAATCATTATTATGATACTACTGTTTGAAGATACTAATGTTTCTATTTATTGAATTATTTTATCAGTTTTTTAGTTCCTTTCAAATACACAGGATATTCCGAATGAGTAAATATTGATCACTTATGTCAGTTACTTATTTTATGGATATATGAATAAGATTATTTTAAAATTGGTATATTTTAGTCACGATTAATAGACGACATTTAACCATAATTTGAATGCGGAATCCATATTCCTTTCAAGAGAGATGAAAGGAGTATGGATTGGACTATATATTGGATATGTGTATTATCTATACTAGATGTTACATAAAGATGTATATTATAAGTATTATGTGTATTATTGTTGAATTCCACAAGGTATTTTGTAAACGCTCTTAGTACAATGAATTTTTAAAACAGTACACCACTCGTCTATGATATTTAATACCATAATGTGTCATCATAACAAACTTAAAAATCGATTCATAAATTCATAATAACAAATAAGTGATTGCATAAAAGATAAAACAACTGAACATTCGGCATTAGCGTTTTCATTGTAAGTACTCAACTCATGTCAGTGGTAACACGTATTACGCAATCGATTGTAATTTACTATGGATGGTTATACATAGCACCTTCGCATCAAGTAGTAATAATGGATTGAAGTGTTTTCCTTTATTACTCTAAAGCTAGACGTCCACTGTCCGGCATCAGACGTAATGTATCAAACATATTGAAGTATTATTTTAAAGGACTCATACAAGTGCGTCTACGTATACACACACAATCTACACAGTACACGCTTGTATGAACTGATGCGTCAGATCCGTATAGATGGAGGCTTAGCTTTATATTCAACACAAAATACAGCTCAACGTTCACAATCATGTTCAAATGCGGCAATAAATAATTTGAAAGGCCCAAAGGACAACATTGATGTCTTCGGAAGTAAAAAACTTACGTAGTACATATAACAGTTTTAAGAGTGGTTGACTGCTACGACTTGTCCCATCCTTCTTTCAATGCTGTGTTTAATGTCGTCGTACCATTTGCCAATTTCAGTGTGGTCACGTAAATCATTGAATGCTTGGCACCCTGCAGACAAAATACATATGCACTAATTAGTAATATACAGGAGTCAATTACATTACAATATAATTGTTGTAAATGGCTTTGGAGAATGGTCACAACTTCATTATTCAGTGCAGAACACTTTAACTGCTATATATTATAGGAAGTATCATGTATGTTTTCAATGTAAATTCGAAATCGTCAGATAGTCCACCTAACCTAAGTCTACTTGACGATTTAGAAATGTCCTAAAAATTGAGTACATGCAGTATCCCCGGGCATAATAGGCGCTTTGACGTCGAGTTGCGGATATCAGCCCGTTGCACCATTACCATTAAAGTAGGTTCAGTACGTATTGGACCCAAACAGGCTTAACGCTTCAATGAGGGTTTTCGCGTATGAGAAATCCACTACATGTCAAGACGTAGACATAAGGTCTAACTGCTAAGTGATTGGTGAATATTGATTGACATGTCTGTCAATGTCACGTCAAAAATAACCAATCATGATGCAGTTGGACCTCACGCCTACGTATTGCCATCTTGTGAATTTCTCATTCGCGAAAACCCTCATTGGTGTTACGTTCTCGTATCATTAGGTAGATCACCAGTCTCACCTTCGATGCTGCTGAGCACCCCGTAGACGGCCACGTCTGCCAGGTTGGGCTGCTGCCCGCCGAGGAAGCGGCCGTTCTTCTTCACCGCCGCCGTCCAGTGGTTTGCGGCGTCGTACAGCGACTGGCGGGCATCATCGATGTTGTGTCTGCATTGACACGTTACAATTTTAAAAAATCAAGTCGATCCACTTTTTTTCCTAATTCACAAACGATAATGGCTTGGAGTAGCCTTGTCATCATCACCGGACATGCGGGGGAGCGGATGGCTCTCACCCCTAATGTGGACCGGCGTCCACAAAAATGTTGGTGATAAATAAGTCAGTTAAAAATAATTTGCACCTTTTCAAAGTTATTTATCCCTCATATGTAATAAGGATATGTAGTGGACACAATACATAAATTTTGTTGTGATAGAAAAGAAATTCTCACATTTTCATGAATATAAAAAGTTAAAAGGTATTCATATGTTAACATTAGAAATATTATCAACGTTTAATATTTCCTAGATGTATCTTCAATTCTAAATTTACACTGGTTGAATAAGGTTCAGATCTAGGTCATGGTTAAGTGATTTGTCTACTATACTTTAGTACAGGCGCAAGGAAAAGTCATGATTCATACAGGATTTTCATTAAGATGAATCAGGATTCGGAAACCCGCTATCTAAAACTAAACGATTGCTAGTAGCGCATAGATTTTCCGAAGCCAAACTTTAGAAAGATGTTTTGAATAAGGGTGTGTTCAGATTAGCCGAAAGCGCCTTGCGAACGCAGCGCTGCAGCCTGCAAAACGAATTGTGTATGTAACCTTTTCTTAAGCCTCTTGGCAATGATCCACATGGCTGCGGCTCCACCGTAGACCATGAGGGCGCACTCCCAGCCGGGGAACTGCTGCCGCCAGCCGCCCGCCACCTCGAACCATCGGAAAGTCTCTAGCGCCTCGGCAGGGGTCCGGTACACGTTAGGCGACAGGGTGTGAACTAGAACGCGATCAGCCCATTGCCTCCATTCGCGTTCCTCTCTACAAAGCAATACCGGAATATAAAAACGTTGCTTTATATTAGACCGTATATTTAAGATCGAGTGACGATGAAAATGGAGCAATTAAAATGATAGGCAGAGTTCTCAAAGCGATAAAATATATATCACATTGGACTATAAATGAAATAATTACAAGTTTATTACTGGTCACCAACACTAAGGGAGGACTTAATTAATAATTCTTCATTAAAACTCGCAGTGTAAATATAATCGAATAAAAAATAGGTGAATTTAGGAAGGAGATTTTCTATCTTTAAAATGTAAGAAACAGTTGTAGTGCTTTAGTAATCGCATATTTCATCCATTACACTTTTCAGATGTCACAGTACGGGCGCGCGGCGCGCGGCGCCGTATCCTACGTGATATATGACATAGTACTCACATCTCGGCCGCTCTTTCCCGCTCGTCGGGCACGACGGCATTGTGCATAACAAAATATTTATTGGCGATGTCAGTGGCACTCTTCCCATCGTCGTTTAGGTACTTTGTGGTGGGATAAAACTTGATTACGTCCCGCAACTGGGACGTCTTGTCCTGTAGGTACGTCTCCAGTACAGATACGATCGCGGAACTGTCGAGGAGTTGCTGAAACATTATCCAATAACAGATAAGTGCATGCACTCGGTGGCGAGACACAATCCGAGAATAACATGAAACAAAATAATCTTGTGGCATTGTTTGCTGAATGGTATTTCTCTGTAAGTATTTTATTGTTCTATAATTCTTATATATTTATAAAATATTTGAAGAGCTTCTGATTTATTTATTTATAATATATTGGTTTATCTCACTTCTTTAACATTGGCATATAAAAACATTGCTAGTAATTTTGAAGTAACCAGTAAGTCTATAGGGTGGTGTCCTAATTCTAATTGTAGATATCATTTCATAATAATTAACAGCAAAAATTAGGTAAATCTATGACATCAGTAAAAAAAAATCAAACTGTATAAAAATAAAAAAGAGTTTTTAACATAGAAGTTAAGTTAAATAAAAGCCTTTAAAAAATTGGCGACTACCCTATTGATAAATACATAGTAGAGTGTATATCCAGAAAAATTTTTTGCATTAAAAAGCAATATTCAAAAAGAACCCTTATTATTTTTGGAAATACTGACTGTATTAATGGCTAAATTAAAAATAGGCCAATTTTTGAAAATAAAATTTTTACCTGATAGCCCCCTTCAACTTTTGCTAACACTATTGGTACTTTCTTGTATCCCGACCACTTGATTGCTTGCCGTAACACTGCATCGACTTCAACAATTTCATAACTTATTCCTCGAGAGTCCAAATATGCTCGGACCTTGCAGCAGAATGGACAAGTCCGGTATTGAAACAGGATCAGCTGCAGGTTGCTGGTATCCGATTCATTTGTTATCTAAAAATATCCATTTCTTATTTATTTTATCCTGTTACAATCAATTATTAAAACTATTTCATCATGAGCCAACATAAGCTCATTCTTTTAAGTCATCTTAATACAACTATGTTGATAATAATTATTAGACACTTGAGTGTAAAATTGTGTTGAAACAAATTTGTTAGTGTTTAAATGTCCTGAAGTGGGTCAGGATTCAGCTGGTTTGATAATACATTTGAATAAGCACAACTTTAACAAATTGTAATAATAACTACATAGATAATAGACTTGGTGGTAAACCAAAACAAAGTGGTAAAAAATTTTCAGTAAATTCGCTTAATTGATTTTGACATCTTGACTTGACAAAAATAAGAAGAAGCAAATTCGCAAAGATGAACAATGAAACATAACTAAACATTGAAACACATTTTCAAACAAAGATGTCATGTGGTGATAACTATTACTGTAAAGCAAAAATATCAGGAATAAAGCGCCTAATATTGTTTTTCTATTGCACAGCACACATTTTTCATTATAGGCAATAATCAAATATAGTTGTTGTTACTTCAGTAATTGATGAGGATTTTTTTTTACATTTATAATTTTCGAATGCAATAAAACATTCAAACTCAATAACAAATAAGAATTTTACAAGGAAGCTTACTAATATAGAATAAAAAATTACTCAAAGGATATTTAACAAAAACAACACAATTTAAAAAAAAATAATTAGCTTCATTCCTTCGCTTAGCAAATTAAATGAATATCACATATAATACATACAAGTTATAAATTTAGCATGGCATAATAAAATAATGGTCGCAAGGTATAGTCATAATATAGATAGTATGAAGATAAAAAATCAATAGTACATCCTACTAACATTGTAAATGAAAAGTAGAAAAAAATTAAACAAAATCGCAGGCACTTGCTAGTAGTTTAACCAAAATCAAAAGTCAATAGTTTAAAAACCCTTACTTTAAAGTGAGGAGTGTACTCTGGCGCTTCTTTAAGGAATGCAAACTCTTCATTTTCTACAGGAGCTACTGGTTTTTTTGCGTTTACTTTGTAATGGGTATAACCTCCGTATCCGGCGCCGATGAGGACACCAACACTGGCACTGACTAAGGTCAGTTTCATTGTGGACTTAGGAAGTCGGCTTTTTGTAGAATACAATATTTTAGAGATAGAAACATTTTCTTTTAGTGAAGGTATCACCACCTTACGTAATATTGTAAACGTCGGCCGCCACATAATTGCAATATCACTAACGATCGAGACTTAAAAATACAGGCATTGAGAAGAAAACGAGGAACGGAGGAAATTCATTAAACTGTTGACATTTTGGTCTGACATTTGTTTTTTATAGACTTACAAAATTCCATAATACAGTTAATCAGTGTACACGATAATCCATTGTTTTATCTTATTATTTCTTAACAAGCAAAAGGTTATTATTCTTTTAGAAGACATTTTGAACAGCAAAATTATGAAATATAATGATAACAATAACTTTATGCGATTTGCCAATTTCATAACAATAATACACATTACATACATTTCATACCAAAAACAAGTTCGACTAAGATCAAAATCAGTCGAATGAAGTGAATCTGAAAACGTTCATTTAGTTCACCATAGACTACACACTTGTTATTTGTCGACAGTAGTCAGTCGTACATACGTCGTTCGTTTGTCGTCATTCATTCTACTACGAGTTTACCCACATACTTGAATTGTTTGAGTTATTATTCGACCCAAAATGTTTAGTTTAACCTGCCATTTACAGCTTAGTGACTTATTTTTAACAAGATTACAGTGAAAAACTAATTACCATTACTTTATCCCGGCAAAGTAAGAAGGTAAACTTATTTCCAAGCTTGGTGTAATAATTGGCGCCTAATCGAAGTTAACAATTTTTTGTGTCCTTTCACGTATTGTTTGTGGGTGATTGTACTGATGGTACTGATGGTACTGATGGTGGTTTTGTGTTCAGGGGAGTGGGCATGCCCGGAGGATGCTGTCCTCGTCTCGGTCGCGGGGCTTCCCGCGCGAGCCCGACGGCTCCCCTGGGGCTCAGGTCATAGCGCCTATGTCGGAGCGGCAGCAGCTAGCCCTGGTGATGCAGATGTCATCGAAAGAGGCTGCTCCAGGTTCGTATTACGATCTTTTGGTTTGTTAAAAAGTTACTTTAATAGTTTATTATACGCTTCCCGCCTTTTTTATGACAGCCACTCCGACCACTCCAATATCACCTGAGCCTCCAGAGGAGAAGAAACGTACAAAAAAAAGTCACAGTGAACGTAATTACTTAGGAAAAAATGTCCACGATAATGTAAAGAAACTGGTCAGTCATGGTTCTGAAGTCCGTAATTATGTAGGTAAGTGTCAACTTTTGTAACATCCTTCAAAGTATTCTAAATTAAGAAATTGCATCTAAATTTATGTGTAATAAACTCATGGACATTCTTATAATATGTGAAAATAATATACTTTATAAAATATGTATGTACTTATAACTTAGCAAAACTGCGAGGCTGTAATATTCTAAACCTTTTATCTTATGTGACAATGTATCAATAATTTGCTATTACCCGACTTTGACATTGTTTGACAGTGTATAATATTGAGGACAATAGATTTACAACACTGGTGATCTGTGCATCACTACATTTTTCCTATACAAGAGCTTGGCAAACTGCGAACCACATGCGGCTCTTTAGATGGGAAGCTGTGGCTCTTTAGTACCATACTAACAAATATAATATTCTATGTATTTTATAAAAGAAACATTAAAATATTTCAGAATCGATTAACAATCTTTAGATACAGAGAGTGAACTGAAATGCAAAACCTAGTTGGTCACTTTCAACAAAGTCCTGCAAATTAAGTTGGTATCAGTGAGAGTAGGACTACATTTATTAATTATTTGTATTTTGTGGCTCATAAAAATTTTAAAATGTTTTAAATTTTAACTTTAGGCTCTTTTGACTCAAAAGATAGCGAACCCCTGTCCTGTAAATATATTCTTAGATCTTCAAAAGTATACATTATTATTTATTATTTTGGTTTGGTTTATTAGGCAATTTAATAGGGAGGTTTCTATTTGTAACTCATGCATACAGAGCTTAACTGATTATTTTATCAAATTGTGCAAATGGAGCGGATTGCCAGAAATATATGTATGTTAATGTAATGTTTTAAGTGCCATAGCTTGCATGCTACTTTAAAATCTCCTATGTGAAAAAATAACAATGGAGAATGTTCATGATTTTACTGAAATGTTTTATAATCCAAATCGACATATTATGTAATTAGTTTCGACATACAACCAAAATTGAAAAAGTGCAAACAATCAGAAAACATTAAACATACATAATGTTTAATGTTTTCTGATTGTTTGCACTTTTCATTCAAAATGATATGACGTTACACCACAACATCCAGCACATTGCAAAAAAAATTTTACGTACTAAAATATAAATTCGTTTTACAAATACATTCAATGTGCCAATATATAATGTCCCATTGTGACATTATTTATTTGTGAATTGAGACACAGTAACATTCTCCATTGCAAGAAAATTGATAAAAACAAATGAAAAAAACAACAAAGGATTTTCATTTATTTTTATGTTAAAGATAAAAATCTAACTTACTACCATATATAATTGTTCATTCAATAATGATTAATAGAAGAATAAATATTCAGTGACTTTGCATAAAAAATCTTTACTAATATTATAAATGCGAAAGTAACTCTGTCTGTCTGTCTGTTACGCTTTCACACATTCTTACTGAACCGATTTAAACGAATTTCGGTACAGATATAATCCAGAGCCTAGGAAAGACTGCGCTTTAAAGAAGTAATGTTTTATCAGTTAAACGTCTCTACGCGGACGAAGTCGCGGCGGAAAGCTAGTATTTTCATATATGAAAAAAAAGTTAATGTACCTAATAAAAAAGTAATTTATTGGTCACATAGATTATTTTGTGTAGCATATTTAATTGAGTTTTCACACAGAACAATACAAGAGTTTTTGTATAATAATTAGTACATGTTCAAGTATTGAATTAATTGTTATATTGTTAGTTGGTTTAATTAAAAGTGACAAATAGGAGGTTTTAAAGTAGCAAGAATGTTATAAAGTAAAAACTCTTTCTGTCTGTCTGTTATTCTGAAACCTATCATTAAAAATTAAATTCGGCACATAGATGGACTGAAGACATAAAGGACAATGCCTACTTTTTATATGACTTCCCTTGTAGAAATAATGTTTTGCGCAATAAAACACATCACACGGACGGAGTCGCGAGTGGGAAGCTAGTAATTAATATATGCCAAGTATTTACAAAAACATAGAGAAAACAAATTTTTAAAAGTATTTATATTTTCATTTGAGTCACATTTTATGTCCGCTCAAGAGTATAGTAAAGATATCTATCCCTACATAAAACCACAAGTGCACTGAACAATTATTGTAAATAAACAATAATTATATTGATCATTTGGTACAAATAACTATAATATTGGTATTTTGTTTATACTTCTGCCGAATCTCATTCATAATATATTCTGACACATTATCCCCTCAAAAAAAGGTTGTTATCATTCAATGCATAAAGAATACACAACAATATGTAAGTATTAGTTACATATTGTTCTTAAGATTCAATCTCCAAATAACAACATATTAAAATCACTGCTTTTACAGTACCACACATCATTGGTCTTATATTTATGTTCCCTTGAAGATTTACTTCAACTACAAAAATAAACTATACACTATACAATGCATAAATATACACATTCCCAAGTTATAGCAATAGGTCTTACAATACTTATATGCTAAACCTATTTATGACTTATATATAATTACACTTCTGTGCCACCAATGGATCATTTATACATGCTGTATTTTATTGATTAGTTATGTTAATGTACACTCATAAGGTTGATAAAAATCATTTTCATTAGCAAATATTTCAGAACAGAATTCTTTTTCTCTCTAAGGGTAGGTTTTGAAGCATTCATTTTGGTTTCTAGATACCTATTAGCCTGAGAAACAATATACATCATGGATGAACTGTGGGCAGTACTTTGCCAAAATCCCAAACAAAAATGAGCATGCCCCTTTATTTGTTTCTCAAAATGTGTTTTCCAAATTGTTTGTATGGCAATGGTGTTATTTACAAGCATGATTTTTGTTGAAAATAAAACAAAATTAGATTAATTACATATGGTCCCCTTAGGCAGCTTGGGTGCCAACCTATTATATTCTATGCTATGTTTTGATTTTAGATGCTTGATCATGAGGTCCATAGTCGCCTTTCTTTCTTCCACACCACTACGTGATATTTTTAAATCACAAAGTTTACACACAAGATGATTTGGTTCATTTATATCATCTTCAAAATATGCCCAGATGGGCGATTTTTTTTTTGCGGACATGATCGACATTATTGGGGAACGATTAACTGTACTCAATAATATGATATCCACGAAATGTACTTGCAATGAGTTAGCAATATACCGCGCAGAAAAACACCGGGCGCGCGGGCGAAAAAAACATTAGAACAAACAAGCGCGAAACAATCCCGTCTGTCCAAGTTTTGGCGCTAAGATCCAGCGGAATACTTTTTGTCTTATATTCGGTAATTCGCTTGGGGCCCGCCGAATATTCGGCATTCTGCCGAATATGCCATTCGTTGCAAGCTTAATAAAATCAATATTCCTCTTTTGACAGTATATTATTAGGGATGTAACATGGTATTTGAAATTAGTTGCAGTATGTAATTTTTTTTTTATTAAAGTATGTAATTGTTTTTTTTTTTAAAGCTTCATTTTTACTTTATTTTTTCAAAATGTCGCCTACCATTTAGAACTGTAGACTATTTCGGACCATATCTACCGCATGACATCTGTCAAGTTCCATTGACAGCTTCAGATTGACTTCGATCCATTGTGTCGTTGAGTCATGAAATCACCACGAAATACCATTTAGACGATCTTAACAACGCAAACATATTATAATAGCCTTTTTACTGAGAGTGCCGAGTTTACTTTTCTGAAATAATATTGATCGTATCATATATATCGCGAGTCGGGGCGTTCGGGGCGTGTGGCACGAACTGTCGACGAATGATGGCCGCTCCGTAACGCTAACTTCGTGGCGGTCTCGTAGACCAAATTAGCGTCGGGTTTTCTTGTGAAATAATTCGTGCACAGCAAGTAAAAATATCAAAAAGTGTCTCACGACGTGAAATGCAAAGGAGGACGCCCTCGCTCCACAAAGGGGAGTCCATTGTTGCTTGATATTATTATTATCGTTATTACTTACTCTAAGATGCACGCCGCACTGCTCTTACGATCATGACCCTATCCTGATGCTAATAATGACCTGACTGACGCGACAGTGTAATTATTTTAGTCATTATTGTTTATATGTAAACCTGATCGACATACTTCATTGCCTGATTATACGTTGTCTAGCTGTATATATGAATGGACGCTCACAGGTAAATGCGCATACAACTGCGATTTTTTTTCTATCATTGCACTTAAATTTCTTCATTAGAGTTTCCTTTGCACCTCATCAAAATTTTCATGGTCAAACAGTTAAATTACTATTATAAAATCATCTATAGTTGTGTTATGAACTCCATAAAATCAATAATTGAGTCCCTAACAACATCTGCCTCACCTCATGATAACAGTAATCATTTGTAAACTTTACATTATGAATAAATCTCAAATCATGTTGTTTGTAGAGGTACTTAATTAAAAACGGGTTTACATACCTATTTGATACATAAGTAGTAACTTTTTGTTCCTAATTATTTCAAAGTATTGGTCTTCAAACAAATTTATTTATACCACAAATTGTTATTGAACCTGATGCTTACTGATATTAGATTAGGCCACTTCTGTTTAAATAATTTATTTTAGAAATAGTGTATGGATACTTATTTCACAAAGGCTTAATGCTTAGACTGTTTTCCTTATTGTTCTTTTACAGGTGAAAGCTTTTAATAAAAGTATTTCACATATGTATTATTAGATTCATGCATGATGTATAATTCTGCATATTATGGAGTATACAATACAAATGATAGTAATAATGATATAAACGGGATGCAGTGGCAAACTTTTAACAATAAAGCAAATTAATCACTCATTCCTTGCCTTTGATAAATTTGAAACATTAAAGATCTACTAAAACATGATATAAAATAGCATTATTGTTGCATTGTTCACTGTCATCTTAGTATTATGATATTATAAGGCTAAGCAAATTTAAAGTCAGAAGTGGTCATGCATATTTTCTTGACTCGACACATGGAATAAAGTTTTTGGTATGCAGATAGCAACAGATCGTCACACGGCAGCCGTGCAAGGGATGATAGCGGCAAGAAAGGTCATGCAAGTGGCAGCGGTGATTCTAGGAAACACATCAACATGGACAGCCTAGCCCAGGGAGAACACTATGATGGCAAAGATTCAGCGCAGGACAAGGGGAGTGGAGACACCAGAGAGGGCAAAAGCTCAGGTAGTAGTATTTTGTATTTAACAAAACCTAACAATAACTGTTATATGTGAAATTTATAACCTGTGAGTTGGTATATTTTGTAGTTCAAAATGTCATAGTCTGGAGTAAATGGTAGTTAATTAATTCTTTCAATATAGCATGAATATCATTGCCTGCCCCATGTTCAAAATGTAGCTATAGGTTTATAGCAGTAAATACATATTTGCAGCTATAAACCTCTTACTATATACCTTCAGATATTTTTCTTTTGTATGTTGTTGTAGAGATATGCATACATAACTCAGTAGCAATGATAGCTAACTGTTATAATGGGTCTGTCTATGCAGTAATTAATTACAGAACTAAAAAAATTGCACGAGTAAATGAAACAAAGTAATCATTTATATGCTAATCATTTTAGTATAATTAAGAAAGGAAACCTAATATATTTTGGCATTAAGATTATATGTATGAGTATAAACAATTAGTATATAATGATTTTAATTAGTGCTTTGGTGTTACTTTAAAATCTCATACTATATAAAAAATAACATAGAATTTCATTTAGAAGGAGTCTGCCTCAGCAGTGGTGTGGTGTCTTCCACCCAAGATGATACCCCTGGAAATAGCAAAAGGCAATATGCAGATGACAACCAAGAGGGGGATGCTGGGGACGAAGAGGGCACCAAAAGGAAGAAGAGGAAGGATAATGAGGACAAAGAGCCGATGGGGAAGCCTGCTCCTGTCGCGAGGGGTGGTCCTGGCCGGTGAGTATAATAAATATGTGCACTTTTTTGTCACTAGGAAATATACAGTTCTACTCTTCGGTAATTTATGCTGTTTAACTTTTATCATCTTTTATCTAAAAGATGATAAAATTTAAACAGCATAAATTACTTTTGATTATAGACTGAACATGACTATCTAGTCATGTTCAGTCTATAATCAAAAGTCTAACTTATGGAATAACTAGCTTTCCGGCCGCGACTTCGTCCGCGTGAAAACCCTATTCCCGTGGGAACTCCTGGATAAAAAGTAGCCTATGTGTTATTCTGGGTCTTTATTTCTATCGGTTCAGTAGTATTTGCTTGAAAGAGTAACAAACATCCATCCACACATACAAACTTTCACGTTTATAATATTAGTAGGATTAATCTATGGGTAAATATAGGTAATCATTGTGAATGTTGCTTCAGAGCTGTAAGCGGGGGAAAACCACCCGGACCGGCAAGCAAGACCGGGGGCACGTCTCAGGGCAAGGGCGGGGCTTCGCAGGGCTCAAGCAAGAGTGGAGGCGGCTCTGGGAAGGGGCTGCAGGCGCAGGGGAAGGGAAGCAGTGCTGGGGCAAAGGTCAGAGCTCAGGGCAAGCATCAGGTACCGGGTTTACAGATATTACAGGAACAAGATTTGGACGAGTTGGTGGAGTTCTCACGAGGATAACATGAAGCTAATCATTCCAAAAAAAAAGTTGCTGAAAGTATTTTTCTTGACAGATCCAGATTCTGGAGAGTGGTAAACATTTAATCATCACATTAAATATCATCCAGTTAAATTTTTAATAGTTAAAACATTTCGCCAAAGATGCGGTACTTTACTTTAATGTTATCGCTCCTGGGTGAACCGTATTGGATTTTTTAAAGAATCCAATTCGCGGGTATAGTCTCCCTAATTCCCCCAAAATCCGTATTTTGCATGACAATTTATTTCGTAGAATGTTTGATGAACTATATATGCTTATTTATACTAATGTGTGTAACCAATTTTAAAATAAAGGGCAAATCTTCTGGTGGATCGAAAGGCTCTGCTCAGTCCAGCAAGCAGGATAGAAAAAGTCCTGTAGCTAGTCCTAAACCGAACTCCGGTAAGGACGACGGAGATGAAGAGCAGAAGAGTGAGACGGCGGCGCCGAAGGTCCCTCCGCTGAAGATCGTCATACCGGGCGGGGCGGGAGGATCAGGCAACAGGAATGAGCAAGAAGGTGATGGTATGTTGAGTAATAGTCCCAATGTTGCGCACCCCCACCTCGTGACGTCCCGTGTATGTGTCGTAGCTGAGCAATTAGCGGTCTCAATCTCGTCAGTAACGGAAACGATTGGCTTTAAATGTGTGTTTATTGGCTATTGGCAGCAAAAATTGTCTTATGTTCGCCAAGTATGTAAGTAAAGTATATATTGTCGAATCGAATATATACTTGGCAAATATTAGACGGCAATGTTTGGCAAAGTTATTGGGCTCATATCATCCATTTTCAAAATTTTATATTGTACGTTATTAATTTCGCTACCGACGAGATACTGCCATTGGGAGCAGTTGTTGTAACGCGGATGTGCAAACGCAGGGGGCTCGGGCCAAAGGGGCGGCGGCAAGGGCCGCGGCGGCGCCTCCACGCTGCCCTACGTCATCCCCTGCACCAGCGCCGACGCCGGACAGACCTCCGACAGCTCCGACGGGAACTGCGAGGACAAACGCGCCGCCGACGGAGGCAAGGTATGTTGCGGCCGGCGGAACAAACATTAATTAAAAGACAACAATATGTTACTAGACAATAGTATTTAGTATATTGTATATTTGCCTACATCACATACAGAGCTGTAAACGGTAACTGAGACGTTCAAATTTTATCTTTTTCAAGCAATCAGAACCGCGACGACAAGCAAGTAGCAAACATTTTAATTAAACCATTCAATCTTGTGTGAAACTGGATGTTTGATGTTATTACGTAACATTTCTTCTTTATTTTTGTAAACAGATTTCATGCAGGGCAAACAAAACTACCGACATTTGATTCTTACCCAGGTCACCATTATGTATCTATCAAAACATTATGTGTATGTACCTGGGTGTCAAGCACTTTATCGCTTATTTTATACCGTTTCTTTTTGCATTTCTAACCATTTCAAGGTGCATTCTGATGTCCTAAATACCGACAATCCTGGCCTAAAAAAACCGTCTATCTTGAAGATTAAATAATTTGATGCATTTATTACTTATTTCATAAAATATTGTTGAAGTCATACTGCGGACCTAGAACGTATAGTAATTCTTTACGAAAATCTACTTTTATTAGTTGAATGCTAAAATGCATTTCTTTATTTGCGAATGCGCTGCTGCGATGCGCCTATGTTTTATAGATTTTGTGTGCTTTAGATGTGAGTATATTTTTTATTTCTATTTCTGATTCTACTGTGCTACCATTATTATGATTTGGCATCAAACTTAAAAAAACTATGAGTAGGTAATTCAGAACAATCAGTCGGTCGTTTTGTTATTGAATGTATAAATGTGCGCTATCAATATCTGTACCCTTCTATATATCGTATATTCTGTTAAAGCGGTCAACTCTTAGCTTTTTCTTTTCTTATCTAAATGTTGTGGTTATACGTTAAATTCTATACAAGCAAATATTTTTTCCTAAGGCTGGACAAAGAGTACTTCGTTCGCATAGGACAAACGATGGTGATAAAGAAAAGGACAAGGAACGGGCCTCCCCACATATAGGCTCAGGGTCTGGACAGAATCAGTCGGCTTTGAATTCCAATAAAAGTCCAACACCCTCGGGCTCTGTAAGTGATTTTTCTTTCAACTTGTTATACAAAGTAGTTGGCATTTATGTACATTTTGGTATTTTATTATTTTGTTTTACAAAATATGATTAACATATTTTGTCTTTTTTTTATTTTACATGTCTGTCTCCACAGGCACGGTCGAAGGTTAGCATATATTTATATAGATGTATTTGTATAATATTCTAATGAATACCACAGTCCGAGCTCAATAACACTCGTGTTTGGTACTTATTTGTTTGTTGTAGGGTCAAGACGGGGATCACTCGAGCCGGCGAGATGAAGCGAGTAAGTGTGTTTGATGTTTAGAAGTAATAAGTAATCTGTATGCTATCTATATTATACTCGAATACGATGTTCCAAGGTTCGTCTGTAGAGCTTCATCCTCGAAAGAGGAAGTTGAAAGCTTCAAAGGACAGCCACTCGCGGGAGTCGCGGGACTCCAAGAACGACAACTCGGAGTCCGCTGCGAGCCACAACATCACTCACTCCAATCCGTACCAAATGTACATCCACATACGTAAACAGGTATCTATATAGCTTTTTTCAACTTTTCCACTCTAATTTTATCGAGTATTTCTATTTTAACACTCCCTTACTTGTCCTAGATCGATAGACGCCAGAAGAGTCTGTTTCCTGTAAAGCCGAAGCCGCCAAAGGATTTTAACAAATATTTAATGAATCGTTGCACATACACTCTCCAAAGCAATGTAAATCCTGAGCCGCAAATAGACATACCGATCAACCTGCCTCCGCAGATGGTTAATGAATTTACGACTCAGGAAAAAGAAAGGTGAGTTTAAAGTGCATGATGAATTTTATGCAATACATTAAGAGTATCTTTTAAGTAAATAAAAAAATTATTAATCTTATATATTTACAGAACGAGACTGCGTATACAACACCTAGTAGAGAAAGAAAAACTTGTGCTGGCCGTCGAACAAGAAATACTGCGAGTTCACGGGCGCGCCGAGCGGGCCGTGGCAAACCAAGTACGTTCCCAGCGCCTTCTTATTGTTGATCAAACATAGCCCTACCCCAAACCCCTATAATTTTCATATCATAATCATCCATACAGATTTTAGCTGGCGATAGTTTCAATTGGTGCTTGAGGACATGTGCGTCGTCTACGTCCACGTGACCTCATGACATCAAGACTAAACAACACAATATTACCATTTTTGAACCTAGTTTTTACACATATCCATAGCATTGTTAGTAAAATATTAACCTGTTGCCGCATCGTAGTTCATAAGAATCGCATGCTGTGTCAGCAAACCATAAAAGGCATAGTAGCAGTAGTCAAAATGTAGCATCTTTTCTTTTATAGATTTTAAAGTTATATTTTATTATGACTTGTACAATTTTATCATAGCGTCATGCCTTTCTATGTGTATTAGTTGTTCTGGGTGTCATGCATGTCTCCTGTTCGTATAAAGCCCCCTAGCGCCCTTAGGTGGTGATGGAGCAATATTTTCGCCTATGTAATACTATATTCCGTGTGTCATCTACCGGGCCAAACACCTTGGATCTCCAGGATCGCTCAGCGAGGCCGCCCGCAGCGTGAAGAAGCTGCTGGCCTTCCTCAACGAGCTGAGATGGTTCAAGTGATTCCCACCCCACGCAAAATAGGCGCTTTGACGTCGAGTTGCGGATGTCAGCCCGTTGCACCAATACCAATATTCCGTGTGTGGCAGGCTCTTCCTTTCTCGGTGTGCACGATGCTGCGTGACAACGAAGTTTACAACGTGCTCGCTCCCGAGCAAGAGGAGAAGCGGAACGCTCAGCGCTCCCGCTGCAACGGCAGGCAGATCAACTCTTGGCTTCAGGAAGTCGACGATAAATGGGAGAAGATCAAGGTAATAATGACACTTCATAGTGCCCCCGCAACTTGTTACCCCAGCATAGAAAATTGGTGTTTTAAAGTTAGTCATATATTTATAAAAAGTTAAATATAACGAACGAACTATTAATATGTGTGTGTAACCGTTGCGCACTAGTATTCATCAGACAATAAACTTGCACAGTTTTATAGTCTGCAAATCTAAACCCCACAAAAATACAATATCTCGCTACTATGCCCATTTATTTCCAAGTGTGCTATGCTGAGCAAGTACAACAGGAGTTATTGTAATTAATATTTTCAAAGAAGCAATGAATGTTAATAACAGTCATACTTCAATTTTTGTCGTGCGTCCTCTCGATGATGTAGACGTGTAGGCACGTCAGGTCCTCTTAAATATGGTTGTGGTCTCCTCTTTGTACTTGCTCTATTGTTATGTAAACCCCAGGTATTTATATTTTTGTCCCCATCTAGAATAGCTCTCTATCTAGATCCTAATCCTCAACTGTATATTACAATCCCCTGTTTTTGAAATATCATGTCACTTATGTATTTATGTACCATCTGTAAACGTACAACATACTAACATAATAAAACCTTAACTTTAATAGGTTGGCATGCTTCGACGTCAGCACACAGAGGCAGAGACTCTCCACGCGGTCCAGATGATGGGATGGGAGTGGAAGCTGAAAGAACTGGGCATATGCGACTATAAGACAACGCCGAAAATCGACCCGGCACATGTGCCTCAAATACATGTGTCGAATTTTGATTTGCCCGCTTGAATTTATGTTCATTGTGCTTATGTTCTTGTAATGTTTTCACGTAAAACATTACTATTTGTAAGGGTCTTACCTTTTATGTTCAAAGTGAATGGTTGAAATGTAAAAACACCTCGAAATGTATATGTACACAAATATACTTGGTTGTTTGTGTAACTTGACGTCAGAAGCATTATATAACTTTAAACCATCACTAAGAATATGATATGTGTAGTGACCCTTTGTATTCATGTTTATTTTTTATTATGAAAATCTAAAATTATTAACACCTATTGGCGATTGCACTCAAGCGGAGCTACTAAATTGGATTAGGTTTTAGTTTCCAGCTTTTGTAGGACCTTCCCCTACGCCGCATCTTTCGGTAATTGTTGATTTCATTCTTCTTTAGCGTCATCACACGCTTTATTTACGAATCATTGATAAAGGAATATTTGGAAGATTTTAAACTTAACATCTAAAAGCTCGAATCATCTTTTCTCGAAAGCTGTATTTGCATACTTGATTTTTAAATTGAGTTTGATGAATACTTGCGTTTCCCATTACGCCGAATATTTCGGTAATTGGTGATTCCATTATTCATTTGCGTCATGGGACGCTTTTTTCACGACCCTACCATATATCATTGATAGCAGAATTCGAAGATTTAAACTTAACATCTCAAAGCACGAATCAACAATTTTCGAAAGTTGTATTTTCGGATTTTTACACTTTGTCCCACCATGCCGCCCCACACAAAAGGGAAAAGATTACCTTTCCCTTAAGTGGACCGACATGGTAGGGCAAAGTTGAATATTACGTATTTTCATATTTTGTTTGTTAAATTAAGTGAGACGAATAATTCTCTATTCGATTAACGTATCGTCTGACTTTAGACGAAAAAAATCCTATAATTTTAGTTACTTCTGTAATGTGTATTACTTAAGTAGTTCGACATGTTATCTTGATAAATTAATCAAGATAACTTTAATATTAGTTACTAGTAATAGTAATAATTTTTTTTAGACCATATTTATAAACATATATAATATAGTCCCACCGCTGGGATGATTAATATTCGTAATAAATAATAATCTTGACTCACTGAATTGAAATACATATAATTTTTTTAATCTAGGGTATGTTTATATAAGAACAGGGATATAAAATAAGCAGATGGTGGATCATGCATGGTTGATCAACGCTGATCTTACAAGGACAGAGCTTTATATAGTCCCGATAACATTGGAAGGAAATTCTATTTCATACTATTTTATAATTTTATTTCATGTGTTAAACTGTTGAACTAAACGCATTATGACATGTTCTAGCATTGTAGGCTCGCAATGAGTGGCTGACTGTCGTCTAGCTCTGACCAATATGAGCCGACAAGCGCGACGCCCCAAAAATGCGTACATTACGCTCTGTACATCCCGTTAAAATACATAAAGAGGCGAACTAGGGGTAGACAGTCGGCTTAAGGCCTAATTCACTCGTGTTTATGACATTAATAATAATATTATAATAATTATAATACCTAAAAATGTGATTTAATTGATTTTTCTATTAATGTGCAAAAAGAAAAATATCACATCTACGCACATAAGTTTACTTTTAATTTTAGATAATAATTATCTCCTGCTCCAGAGCACTCTTTGAGAAGTACGTTAAATTACATCGAGGCGCTGATAGTATGCGCTACTGCTGTGGTTTGATCTATATATTACTTAGGTTATAATTATTTCTGTGATTATACAGCAGTAGGTACATACCAAATCTTACTTAGTGTCCTCCTTATTCAACGTGGTATTTTAAAATAAGACATGTGTTTAATAATTGTTATGAAAAATTATATTTTAATTAATTAATTGCCACGTTATTTTAAGCTATTCCTAATTTTTTTAAAGTACATACGTAGCTATGTAATAATCTGATGAATGTATTTTATTTACTATTATTTTTAGTTATCTTTAATAAGTCCAAAATATAGATCTCAATCAATCAAACCGGTTTTATTTTTTAATACCTACCTCTTTCGGGAAATGTTGATAATTTATTGCTTCCTACATCACTAGGATTGTAGTAGGCACAATATGCATGCATATGCATACGTTTAAACCACGAAGAGAACAAATGAGAAAAATGATTCAACAATATGAAGGAAAAATGATTCAACAATGTGAAGGAAAAATTCTTCAAATTGTTGTTACATTTCATTGTTGGAGCTACCATCCAAGAATAGTACACTATTGAAGCTTGACTGCCTGATTATACATTTCCCCTTCAGCAGCAGTAAAATGATTTAGGTGAACCAATACCGTAATATTAAATAAGGATTACAGTTTTTCTCTTGTTATGTTGCCGTTGAGACAACAAATAAAGAAAAAACAAAATCAAAGAATATATTGGGTGAATCCACGAGCCTTGTGGTTGTTGCACTCAATGGAGAATGTTAATGATTTTAGGTAATTTGGCAACATTGAAGTATTTGATAATCTGAATCGACATCGTAACATTATTTTTACAATATCTAAATAAAACACTTCGCACACACGAGTCCGATTCGCACTTGACCGGTTTCTGTCCTGCTGTTTATGTATGTAATATAAAAGTATTTATAATAAAACTGTAGATGTCCATTCTGTCATTCTGTACGTTGACTTGAATATATTATTATATCGTCACTTATAATTGGAGAAATGGAGACCGATACTAATATGAAAAAACCAATCAGTATGTAAATTTTTTGTCGGCTCTAAGCGTTTATAAAGATAAAGAGATCGATTTTGTCAACTGGCAACACATTTACATAATTCGCAACCCACGCTCCCATGTCATTCATGTCAATGTCATCCAAGCAAGCAAGCAAGTGCCAAAACATCCTTGTCTGTAATAGGTTTTTGATTTAGAACTCTCGTACTCACTCTTTAAATTTTTATTTTCTAATTATTTTTGTCTACCTAAAACCTTTTTCAAACAACATCGACAATTGTATATATATTTAGAATTGTAAAATGTATTTAATTAACCGTTGCAGTTGTAAGAAAGTTGGTTTTGTTTACTCAATTTTTATATCTTAAAATGAGGTGTTTGGTTACAACAATAATTAAACATACATAGTTGAAGTATGGCCAATCAGATTCCTGAAATTGATCATAATTACCACCGCCCTAAAAAAGCTGTTTGCAAATGGTATCGTCAGTGCAAAGTGCCGTCATGCAAAAGTAGCTCATTTTCGGCTCCTGACAAGATGTTCTTCAGGGTTCCCCTGGGGCACCCCGCTCGGCAGCAGTGGCTGGCGGCAGCCGGAGTAATAACTGATGCTGCTGCTTATAACAAGCCACGTGATTTATATTTTTGTGAAGACCACTTTGAGGTAGGTATTGGTGCTTCAAATTGAAATTAAATTATACATAACTAGTGACCCGCACTCGCTTCGCTTCGGGTATATTATACATAATAACTTTCCTCTTAAATACCTCTATCTATTGACCAAAGAACTTAAATTTTGCCAAAGAAATTAGAAATCACATATTGAAGTTTATTTTTCAAAAATAATACCATTATTAACACAAGCTTTATAGCCACACATATATTATTCAAGTAAAGGAATTCACAAAAAATATATCTAAGTGATCCAAAGAAATAACAGCATGAAAATAGACATAGAAGGAATTAGGCACTTACCGAGCGAAAGTCCCCAACTGAGATGAAAAATAAATATTATTATATAGTCACTGAAATACTTGAGGCATAGCTGGCTCTGAGGCATATTAGTGGGTACCGGGTTTGAGCTGGGGTCGGCCAAGGCCTACCTAATCCCTCTATCTAAAAAAACACCAATTACAAAAAGATATATAATTTAATGGAATACAATGCTTGGACAGTTCAAAAACACCCAAATATTGACTATTTGTTTTATGCATTACTCTTTAGGATATAATATAATCATTTGAGAATAATCTTCATTAATTATGCATGTGTATTGCTTTCAGCTGGAAAAGGATGTAGAAAACTATATGGCCTACAAAATGGGATTTGTAAAAAGAATTCATATCAGAAGTGGATCACTGCCATCAAAATTTTCTTGTCAGCAAGATAACCTTGATATGTTAAATGTTAATGCTATTGTTAAGATGGATGTGCTCCAAGGAAAGAACATACTAGCCATTGAGACATTTACTAATAAATCAAAGGAGCCCAAATCAGGTTGGTTGGCTTTTGAGATTCTAAATCAACCATTATAGATACTATATCCCTCCTACATGCACTAGTATATATGTTACGGTCAATGTGAGCAATCGGTAATTATCTATAATCACCGGTTAATATAGATAATTCCCAACGCACATGGTAAATGTAGTGAATTATTCAAATTTACCGGTAATTATATAAAACTCCCGCTCGACTGTGGTAAATGTTGACATTGCTGACAAATATCACAAATACTCTGCAATTCCAAATGTCACAAATCTCAAATCTCCAAAATATATTGACGAGAAAGAATTTCAAGAGTTCCACTGAAAATTCCCTGCCAATTTGCTAATTTTGTTTAACTTTATATTTATAAGATAGTATTTTTTTTAAAAACCAAACATGAAGTTTGGTTTCTAGATACTTGACTGGTTTATTTTATAACTAGCTGTGCCCGTGAACGCGCGTGAACGTCGCGTGAACTACAGGATTTTACATACAAAAGTTTTTTCGCAGTAACTCCCGATCCCTTACAAATTTTGCAATATCGCGTCGCAAGTATGCTTTAAGTCTATTAGGGTACCTACCCTAATATACTTAAAGCATACTTGCGACTATGATTGAAATTTGGTATGCAGGTGCATGCCAAATTTCAATCATCTATCTTACGTGGTTTAAATGTTTTCAGAAAAGTTATTTATAAATACATACTTAACTACATAATCACACCTAGACATGGAACAAACACCGATATTCACCAAACAAATATATGTCCCGAGTGGTAATCGAATCCACGACTCTTGGAATCGCCAGCCTGGGTCACTAACAAAACCATTGTTTCACCGAGCCAGTCAAGTTCAAGTTAACAAGTTTTATTTTATTATTTGCCACATTTACAAAAAGGGTATGGTAATTTTATATAATTACCGGTAAATGTGATTAATTCGATAGTTTTCACCACCTTAACCACGAACACTACTAATTATGCATAGTGACCGGTAATTATACATAATAACCACTCTATCCACTTTTACCTTAACATATATATAGTTTAGGCTGTAGTTTCATTGCACTGAAGTAGAGGCTATCTTCCTCGGAAAACATAGGTATCCCAACAAAGTCATATGATAAATTAAACTGCTAAAGTTTATCTAGTTCCTGTAAACAATAACTTTCAAAGTGTTATCCAAACCATTTACTGGCTCAGTGGAGCAGAGGTTAGTGACCCTGGCTACAGCTCCAGGAGTTGCGAGTTTGAATCCCACCTGGGACAAACCTTTGTGTGATAAACATTTATTTATTTATTTATTTATTGCACTCCATACAAAAGGTCTTAAATCTAGCATCTAATACTAAGACTCTATTAATATGGACCCTATTGGGCATGCATAACATGAAGGAAGTATGTGCAATCCAAGACCGGGAGGTCCTCCATTCGAGTCCGGGGTCGAGCAGAATCTGTGCGTTATAGTTACACAGCCTGGGGTACCAGGAAATTGGCGGATGCACGCCTGTGTCTCAGAATCACCTCCTGCCGTGCACCCGATCCTCATCCCCCTCGGTCCTGGCAGATTGCCGTCTAAAATAAACTCTCAAAATCATTTAGCCCACCCGTCTCTAGGACTGACCTTGGATTTCACTCTCCTATCTACAGAATACAGCTTGACTTTAATATGCTACAAAACAAGATTCCTCATTTAGATATCTTTAATGACAGTTTAGCTACATTTAAAAGCTTTCTTTTAAATGGCAATATGTGTTCCCCGAACCCTCTTAATAATAACTTCGTTTTCTCCGTTTTATATTAACTAAGACATAGGTATGTAATAAATTGCTTTATTTACTTCTAGAATCAATTTGTGGAATATAATTATAGTGTTTTATTCAGTGAGTGCTGTTCTCGCCTCTAATTGGCATGTATAACAGAACAGAACAGTATCATAGTGAATGCACAACTGAAAATGTATTTTATATGTGTTGTTGGTGTGCCTTCTTGATAAAATAAAATAAATAAAAGAGGTGTCAAAAATCGTAATTAATCTCCTTACATTATACTTGAACAGCCCCTTCGACTAGCGCTTCTGTTATTCTTATTTTGTATTAAACTACCTGTTTAATTAATAATCATACCTTTTTGGATTTCGTGAATGAAGGAAATACTTACTGCATTTGTTGACATTTTCAATAAAATTATACTTGGTGTTAGTATGAAATTGAATTGAAATGAAAATAAAACTAATCAGATGTTTATTTTTTTGCAGGCTTGATAATAAATATGGGGAAAAATTTAGAGCACAATAGTACATTTGAAAAAGATGAGAAAAAAGACAATAATCAAGGTTTTTATAACGAATATTACAAATTTATTAAATCTAAAATCAAATTAAATAGCCCTCAAGATGCTATGGTGCCCACAAATTGTGATAATACTATAGTAAATCTAATAGCTTTATGTAAAGATCATGATTATTGTAAGAAAGTAAGTATAATTTATGGATAAGGTTATAGCTGGATTATAATCAGTAACCTAAATGTAACCAGTATTGAAATTGTCTGGTATATTAATTATTGTATTGTATGTAAGTAGATGTCTCTAAACTCCAAGTAAAATTATTCTTAATTGGTAATTTCTATTGTCAATAATCAATTGTCTCCCATTATTAATTAATCACTAAGTAATATAAGTTCTGTGATGTAAGTTGTGTTTTATTATTTTTAGCTATTCCTTATTCCCATAACATTATTCTAGAAAAAAAAATATAATTAGGTAATTGTTAAGGTTAGTTTAAGGTTAAGAAAACCAAAAATGCCACATGGATAAAATTATTTATTTTAACTACAACATGATGAGATCAAACTGATTACTCCTTTTTCAAATAGGATGATCTATTTCAAGTATTTCTTTACATTATTAGGATAGAATACATAATTTGCCCCAGGATTAGTGAGTCCAATCACAACTCAGAACATACATGAATATTTATTGACAACAGTTTACTACAATCTATGTCTATATGTACATTTTCATATAAATATTACATTATATTAATGGTAACTTTCTGACAAAATGGCGGTGCCACATAAGTGCTGTAAATGCAGACAATAAATACCAAGTGACCAAATATGAAAAATGTTCATTCCTCAGTGTGACCCTGGTTTGGTTTGGTATTGGCCATCCTTTTGGCGGATCTGGTATCCCTCGGGCATCTAACCAAACTGGTTCACAACCAATGTGGTCACACATTTGTTCTAAATCCCTGTAAAGGAAAAGTTGTTATAGTTATTATTTTACATTGACGTTAAGTTTAATGCAGCTAACTAACACAATTTACAGGGTTATTAATATTGCACAGTTTAGTCTACAAACTTAAAAAGATACATTACACTTACATTACTTTTACATAAAGAGATTGTACACCAACTGGCCCTTAATCAAGAAAAAAAGTTTTATCTTACCCAGTGATATAGTTACCGGGCCAGAAAACATAAATTGAGTGCCATTGTCCATGGTATGGGGAAATATGAGGCGTTGTGAAATACTAACTATGCATAATATGCATTTATGAAAGGATTGAACTTATGAATAAGAATTAGAATAAAAAAAACAATCAAACTGGTTTGTTTACAATAGTCTTTTGATAAACATATCTCTTCTTACCAGAGACAACACCTGATTTGTGTCATCTGACCCATTGAAACACTTCCGGGCCAGTTAAAACTTTTTTGATGGGATACATTAATAAAAAATATATGTCTATTCACCTTGTAAACCATGCACCCTTTTCAGGGTTATTTTTTGGCATAAATGGGGGTCTCTTTTCTGTTAATCTGACAACACCGGACAGCTCCACTTCTTTCTCAATCATAGATGCTTCACGTTTCTCCTTTGACTTCATATGATGAGGGACCCATCCACGATTTATTAATATTACTTTCCTATAATTTATATTGAGGCATGTAAACTGTGTATTTTTTATAAATTTTATTAACATCTCAATTTAAGTATATAAGTAGTAAAGTTAAAGAGTTGTGCCAAAAGAAACTATTAAATATCTTACCCTGAGTCTGCTAACTTAAATGGTGTTATAACATGCCAACCTTGGTTCTTTTTTGGATCAGACACAAGAGAACCAACCCGAGTCATTGCATCATCATTTTCTATCAATGGTCTTGGGCCTATTAAAATTTCTTTATCATGGAGAAAATGCCCTTTAACTTTTACAGGCACATATTCCATTTTATCCAATTCTTCGTAACTGTAAAACAAGTAAAATTATCATCATTCTTGCCTTCAACATTCCAAAGAATCTTGGTGCCAGCCAGACATATTGGTTTTACATCTAAATATCAACATGAAATATTTAAACTTGTATTGAAATAGGCTCCAGGAACACAAAATACTCTTGCAATAGCAATTCCTCCCTTACATCTAGTCGACCATAAGCACATGATACAACACCTACTGCTATACCACTGCCATATCATATTACATTTGGTGAATGGATAATTATAACCATTAATCTAATATAATACTAGATTAATACACAAAATAAGTAATAAAAGAGTATGTATGTAAAAGTGAAGTAAAAAGTTTGTTTAAACTTACTCCGCTGGTAATTCTACTGGTGGAGCATTAGACTTGGCCTGAAGCTTGTCAATCAGCTCTAACTTCCACTGGAGTCGATACACCTGCCAGCATCCCAAGCCGAAGGAAGTCACTGGCATCATCTACAAATAACCACATGCGACTTTTGAATATATAAATATTCATACACAATAGGATAAAGGAATTTCTATACCACATTGTATTTCACTTACCAATAAAATCCATTTAAACAATTCCGTCGATTCGTTCTTGTTTCGAATGCTTCGAGATTTTATTCCATTTGCTACATTTGTGTTAGTCCTTATCAAATTTTTTAACACTATGCCTTTGCAATTTACGGTGCATTGAATGCGTGGAATTTTTAATATAGTCCTTAGAATCGAAGACATTTTTAAACATAAATATTAAGAATGCGTAAAAAAGTGTTTTATAGCACGTAATATTTCATAATAATTCACTGGCCTACTGAAGCTGGTAGGTACGAATATAGCAATAGCAGCAAGTTGTTTTCTGTCACTCTGTCATGTTGGTTGCTGTCAAAGTCAAATTGCTTTTTTTTTGCATTTTTATGGCCTGGGTAGGAGAGAAATTTTTCTTAAATAATAGTCTTATGTCTTTGGCTTCAAGGTCCGAGATATAATATTATATACCGGAGCCGTTCTTAGAAGACTGATTTGACACTTTTTATTTTATATTTTGCATTTATCCTTGTTAAGAGGAACATATTTAGCGAATCATAAAGAACAACTTTTAAAAAAGTTAAAAACTAAAACCCAACTACGACAAAAAACGACGCTGAAAAAGTATAAAACAAGACTTTTAGAACATACAATACTATTTTTTTGAAGTATGCAATATTTACTATGTAGAGATAAGTTTTCATGTTTGGAAAACCGCAGTCACACGTTGTCAAAGTGCTACGGTAGGTAGGTACTTGTGTATGGAACGTGTGACTACGCCTTTCCAAACATGAAAACTTATCTCTACATAGTAAATATTGCATACTTCAAAAAAATAGTATTGTATGTTCTAAAAGTCTTGTTTTATACTTTTTCAGCGTCGTTTTTTGTCGTAGTTGGGTTTTAGTTTTTAACTTTTTATTATTTGTACTATTTTGGTGTTAGTAAGTAGTAAAGAAGCTATGAACGAAAAGATGTGAACTATATGCAATCAGTCCATGAATATACGTAAAGTCACATGCAAATGCTAGTAATATATATATGTCGCGTCAGGGGAGGCCGGTGGCGACATCAGAGGGTCACTACTATCGTCAGGTTTGCTACTCTTCATTCTGTGGGCTGCGTAGGGTCTTCAGGCAACGAATAACACCACATACAATAGTTACAGTTTTATTCTTGCTCAACAATCGTAAGTACACATTGACGGAATCACATGGCGGTCTGATATAATCACAATAACTAATACTGCCCGGTCACAGACAAGTCCCGGAGACGGAGACGACCTTCCGAAGCTAATTCCAAATCGTCACCCTCTTCTCAGCTCCCTTACGTCAAGAGGTAAAAACAGAATCGTAAAACAAAATGTCTCGGGCCATGTCCAAACGAATTCGAATCCCTCGAACGCGTCTGAGTGGCCGGCCAGTATTATTCGAATGCAACAAACATTATTTTATCAAGTAATCATTGCTAATATGACTTCCTAAAATCAAGTTATGATTTACAATAATAATTACAATATTATTTAGCACAACTTATTCAATTTCATAAATCAACCGAAACTCCTTGCTACATAGCGCCATCTAGCGAAGATCATAGACACTTATTCAGAAGCGGCGCTCCCGCTATCCGACACGGCCATTCTGACAGCATCACGCGTCCACGCGTGGGTGTTTAATCTGAAATAGAAAGTATTCACCGCAGTACATACTACGCTCGGTCACTCCTGACCAGTAAAGAGAGCATTTAAAAGAGCAAGGTTTTGAATTTGAATATGGTACTTCAATAATTGAAGACCGCATCAACTTTAGGTTTCTCTGAACATTACCAATTCTCATTGACTTGTAATTACAATCAAATACTAAAAACAAAACAACAATCAACAGCAAACTGGGCTTAGAACCTGTTGTATCCCTTAACCAGCGATGCAACCCTTTTTCTCAAACTTCACTTAACCAGTGATTTCCCTCGTCACTTAACCAGTGACCACTTCAACCACCATTTCGCTTCACCAGCGACCCGTTTTAAAACCAGTTTGACAATATTAAACAGTTAAAACAACAATGTACACAAAATAGTCATCACAAGCAATGGAATTTTAGTTTTAGGTATTCGATTAATCATTTTTGTTTTCAATATCTTGCTCTATAGAAACTCTTTCAACAATGGGTTCAACTTGTGCAACAACAACAACATTTTGTTGATTATGAATGGCAACAATATCATCAGCTTGTGCAGGTGGTTTAATATCATGTTCATCAGACAAATCATTAGGAATCCTTACTAATATTATAAATGCGAAAGTAACTCTGTGTGTCCGTGTGTCGGTTTGTCTGCCTGTCTGTCTGTCCGTGTGTCTCGTCTTTCGGTCTGTCTGTGTGTGTCTGTCTGTCTGTGTCTGTCTGTCTGTCTGTTACTCCTTCACGCTAAGAATACTGAACAGATTTAAATGAAATTTGGTACAGATATAGTCCAGAACCTGAGAAAGAGCATAGGCTACTTTTTACCCAACTACGCTATAAAGAAGTAATGTTTTACCCGTAAACGTCTCTACGCGGACGGAGTAGCGGGCGGAAAGCTAGTATGATAATAAAGCTTTGACTAGATACCTATCACTATCTAATAACTTAACATTGAAATGTTAGACCGACGAGTTCCCAAGTTCAAATCTGCAACTAAGGCATTACTCAGTTTATCCAATTAATTAATAACACAAGTCTAGACACACGCAATCTCTGGCCAGTCCGTCGGCCTAGAACCAGTACGTCGGTTCTCAGTGTTCAGTCCATCGAACACACACACCCCGGCCAGTCCGTCGGCCTAGAACCAGTCCGTCGGTTCTCCCAGTGTTCAGTCCATCGAACACACACTGCGGCCAGTACGTCGGCCTGGAACCAGTCCATCGGTCCTCTTATCACAGTGCTCAGTACAACTAGTATCCAGTCCATCGGATACTCTCACAATGTTCAGTACGTCGAACACAACTACTATCCAGTCCATCGGATACTCTCATGGCTCAGTCCATCGGCCATTTCAACTACAGGTAACTCAGTCCGTCGGTTACCCGTACCATCAACATGTGTCATTAAATAAACCAACAATCATCATCGTCAACAAAATCATTATCATTAGCATTGTTCAACTATTTGGGAACCTATCGTTCTACTAGAATTCAAAGATTTTATAACAAAACCTCAATTACTTTAAAAGGGCCTTTAAACTTAGGGTCCAACTTGGTCTGATTTCTTTCCTCTTTTTCAAGGACAAACATAGCGTTCAGTGAATATCACATACTGTGACTCAGCATCACCCTTCCTAGGTAAATCAACCTCAAATAATATCTGAAGTCCAAACATAAAAACAAATGCACCTGAAGTAAGATATGAGAGGATATCATCATCTGTCTTGCGTTCACGCTTAAGGGAGGTCGCTGCTCCTGTTCTCCTCCAGCTGGTGGCTTCTCGAGTAGACGCCTGTTGCGCCGCAGCTCAATATCCAAGCAGAGTCCACAGATGTCTTGAGTACAAGGCATGGCATCTAAAACAAAGATTTCCCACAGTAGACAACTGACTGGTATAGTGTTGAGAATCATCGTTCCTATCCGTATGAATTTGAAGTGGAATTATCAATAAACTACGTATTGGAGAAATTAAAAGATTTGCTTTCTAATGACAAGCGATATTTTCATGGCACTGACATTGACAGGAGAAAACTATTTTTTCCTCTTTTTACAAACTGATAGTAGCAACCACAAGTTGCTGTAGGTCTAATAACTTTAATCAGGCACTTCATAGGTTGCATAATCTCTCATGTGGCTACTTGTAATTTACTAAAACACTATTTTGATCATGACTATTATGAGAGATATCTGCATTGAAACAGACTACATTAAATCTCAAATAAAATCGCAACAGTATGAAAAAGACTCACAATTATTCAGCAAATGATCCCATGGTTTGCTTCCAAAGCAACATCCACTCGACCCTGGCTGGGCCCGTTGGTTGAGGCACAGGTGCTTGACGATTCCTGGCTGCCGTTGGTTGCACGACGACACCTTGATGCGTAGTGGCCCTTGCCACCACGTCTGAACCACGTCACATCCTGCTTCTCACGTCTGGTAGTTGCAAGCTCCGTCGAGGGGCCGCGTTTGGTCCACTTCTCATCAGGTCGTTGACAGAAAGCTGATTGCCCTGCCCTGAAGCGGTGTCCAGGTTATCCACAGTTTTGACACTCTTCTGTGTCGCTTCGCTCTTGGCGGAGCAGTCGTGGGCACGTCGAGGCGCCCATAATTTAGTGTTAGGGGCGGACACAGCTTTCTTCACGATCTCCCGCCATCTTTTTCTGTTTGCAGACTGTCTGGCGCAGTCTGGCATGCGGCTTCCTAAGACGGATTTTACTTGATCAGTCCAACGCATAGGTGATCTGCCGCGTGATCTAGTTTCCTCTACTTTTCCTTGTACGACTAGCTGTTCTATGGAGTTGTTATCACGTCTAGAGGCATGGCTACTGGGTGCACGTCTGTACTATGGTCGATAGACGTTTTGTGATGCCAAGCTCCTGGAGTATGGACACGTTGGTGCGAAACTCTGTCCAGGATAAGCTGAGCATCTTCTTACAGCGCCACATCTCTAGAGCATCCATTTTTCCCTTTTCCAACTCACGCAATGTCCACGTTTCTGCTGCGTAAAGGGAGATTGGTTATACCAACGTTCGCATGAGCCCGATTTTGGGGGTTTTCGTGATGTTGCGATTCCTCCACACTCGCTCCATTTTATGAAGTAATTCCTGCATGAAGTCCGCGTTACTCGCAAATAAGGTGGTGGTGTCATCTGCGTACCGCCAGTTCGAGATCTTGCATACACCATTTACAACACCATCGGTCCAATCTTCGAGAGTAATCAGTTCTCAATACATATGGCTTCATACGCTTGCTTTCGGTAGACGCATCAGTCACGGTGCTCCTCTTTCTCTTGATTTGCGAAAATGCTTGAAGCTCTCTTTGCAGCTTCTCACGGGTGGCTATTTCGGTAGTAAAAGCCAGACGCTGCATGTCTTTCATCAAGACGCGATACATGAGCGAGTATCCTAGAAATTGCGACCTGCTCGACACTCATACATTGCCAACGTGACGATAGTGAAGTCATCAGACGGGAAGCGTAAGCAGCAAAACATTTGCCATCCTCTGGGCGACCATTTTGCAGGCTGATAAGCGTAGCAGCTGGCGTCTCAATGCATTCGTATCTCGCCTTGAAAATGTCCTTGCATTCTGGCCAGGTCATCCCAGCATAGGACACCTGTGATAGCCATCGCGATGCGCTTCCGTTAAGTGCTTGACTCAAAACGCTGCCATAAAGGTCACGATCAGCAATACAGAGGTCAACGTTGTCACACCAAGCCCGCGGGTCGTTGTCAGACTTGTCTTGTCCGGGTCAAATTCGGGCAGTGAAACCTTATCCGCCGATGCAGTCGGCTTGATTGCATCGACCAGGCTCATCATGTTGCGGTTCTGCGATTCCAAAAGTACTCACAGGAAAGATTCATCTATTCCGGGTACATTCGTGGTATTTCTTCGATGATTTCTTCATCGTGGTATCTCTTCGAGCCCGAAGTGAATCCCACTTCTGATGTCGCGTCAGGGGAGGCCGGTGGCGACATCAGAGGGTCACTACTATCGTCAGGTTTGCTACTCTTCATTCTGTGGGCTGCGTAGGGTCTTCAGGCAACGAATAACACCACATACAATAGTTACAGTTTTATTCTTGCTCAACAATCGTAAGTACACATTGACGGAATCACATGGCGGTCTGATATAATCACAATAACTAATACTGCCCGGTCACAGACAAGTCCCGGAGACGGAGACGACCTTCCGAAGCTAATTCCAAATCGTCACCCTCTTCTCAGCTCCCTTACGTCAAGAGGTAAAAACAGAATCGTAAAACAAAATGTCTCGGGCCATGTCCAAACGAATTCGAATCCCTCGAACGCGTCTGAGTGGCCGGCCAGTATTATTCGAATGCAACAAACATTATTTTATCAAGTAATCATTGCTAATATGACTTCCTAAAATCAAGTTATGATTTACAATAATAATTACAATATTATTTAGCACAACTTATTCAATTTCATAAATCAACCGAAACTCCTTGCTACATAGCGCCATCTAGCGAAGATCATAGACACTTATTCAGAAGCGGCGCTCCCGCTATCCGACATATATATTTAAAATGTACAAGTAAAGCGCTTTCCAATGATACCAAACACGGCGTATTTATCTTAACTTTATTTTTTTACTCTGTATGTTTTGTCCGCTAGTGGGCGCCACATTAGATTTTGTGAAACCCTATATAGCCTATAACCAGCGGACAATTAAGACGCTTCTAATGATATGTCATTTGTCGAATTCTGACAAGCAATTTAGAAGTTATGTGGAAACAGATGAACATACATACATACATACATACATACAAACATACATACAAACATACATACATACATACATACATACATACATAGCCTGTCAAAATCATAACCCTCCTTTTGCTTTGCCGTAGTCGGGTAAAAATAAGACGTTATTTCAAAATGTCAAATGCACCTAATTATCTAATTATTTGTCTTTTATTACCTAAAATAATTGAATTACAAAAAGAAAACGTAAAATTTCCACTCTGTATTACGCTTTTACAAGGTTACGCCGTTTGACACGTTTTCATAGTGACGTAGTAGATAATACTCACCAGGTATTTTTTTAAAATAGGATGAAGGATTTAATAAGTATTGTATTTTAAAAATAAATATATTTATAAATAAGGAACTTAAATTCAATCTTTTGGATGTGAATCAATGTTTTTAATAAAAATTTGTTATAATTAGACCTTGCTTGGTTATAAAGTGGAAATAACTGTTACTTATATACTTCGGCAATTTTACCTTTGTCCCTCACTAGTGCAGTCAGTCTGACATGTAGCAAATCGGCCAACTTAGAGCGGCTCTGGTATAGTATCATGCTATCGACAATATTAACAGGACTACGGGTAAGTATTCTGTTTGTCTCTGTATAGTTATTCAAATTTATTGATTAGCTTCAACTCATTAAAGTTACCACGACTTTTCACTTATTAATAGTTTGAATTTATTATTTAATACAATACGCAATAAAATTTAAATCTAAACCGAATCTATCTAACACATGAAATGCGACAATGGTTCATAAATAAATGTTGTTCAGTATTTATGCCCACGAGATACCAATTTTGAAAAAGAATGTTCAACGATCGTACATACAACCAAGTACAACTGAAATTGTCGCGCAAAACTCATCATATTGTATTAGGAAATTTTACGCGGTCTGAACGGAATAGATGGGCTTTGACACTTGTCTGTTTTTTTTTTTAATTTATCGTGCTTATTTGTATTACTATATACCTACGTCACATGTACGTATTTTTACCAGTCGAGTAAAAATAGATGGCATCGTCATATGCCATCTATTTTTGATGTCACGTCTGACATGCCCAGTTGGGAGGCGTGTCCGTTTATAGACCTTTTTTGGAACACAATAAAAGGCTCAGAGAACTTTGGGCACAACATAGCCCCAAGGATCAGTTACGTACCTACAAATCCTACAATATTCGCGTCTACCTTTTGCAGATACGTTCAATGAGACATTCGCGACGGCCGGGCAAGCCTCCTGCGCTGCAGGGGCCCAGGCTGCGCCGCGCGGTCGCCCCGTCGTACATCCTACTGAAAACTCGATGTTTCTCAAGTCCGTAGATGAACGCGAAGTCCTCTCCATAATTCGATCTCTAAAACCTAGTTGTAGCTTTGGAATTGACGAACTTCCAGTTAAACTCATCAAGGATTGTGCTGAAGAGCTGACGTATCCGTTGACCGCCCTTATAAACCAATCTTTTATACAAGGTGCTTATACTCCTTCTGCGAAAAAAATAATATCTTTGATGATTCACAAAATGGTTTCCGCAAAAATCGGTCCACCGTATTAGCTACATACAAATATGTAAATGACATATTGAGCGTATTAAATGACAAAAAGCATGCTTTAGGCATACTATTTGATATGACGAAAGCATACGAAAAAGTAATATTTGGTATTTTATTAAATAAATTATACGGCATTGGCGTTCGGGGTATCGCCCACGAATGGTTTAAATCATTACTGGAGAACCCGAAACAATACGTTCAAATTCAAAATTTCGATTTGATGTCCCGAGAAATCAAAGAAGTTAGATCTTGTGTGCGACCAGTAACTGCATCAATACCACAAGGCAGCGTACTGGGTGTGCACTATTCTTGCTGTACATTAACGACCTTACAAAAATTCTCAACGAAAAATGTGTAATGTTTGCAGATGATTTCTCACTTTTATTATCCTGTTAAACTAATATAAACATAGAAAGAGACATAAATAATATATTTGACAAAATTGTAAATTGGATGAATGATCATAATCTAGAATTAAATTTAAATAAAACAAAACTAATGCAATTCCGGCCCTGGTAAAAGTCAGAACTAGATATAAATGTCTACTACAATAACACTAAATTAGAATTCGTTCCTTCATTTCCCCTATTAGGTATAGTATTAGATTCAAATATTAACTGGAAATCTCACATAGAAAATGTTAAAACAAAATTGTCCAAGTTCATTTATGCATTAAGAGAAATAAAAAAGTCTACAAATTTGAACACAAGTATCACAATGTACTACGCTTATGCATATGCGTGGCTTAGCTATGGCACAGATAACATAACTATACAGATACCCCATCCCATACATTAAAACGTAGACATCATAACTCGGGCATCTCGCGCGCCATGTCTGTTTTCCGTCTTGCACACCAGATGTCGCTAGCGAGATCGAGCCATTCCCATCTAGTGTAAAAGCATGTCGAATAAGCACATCAAAAGATGTCGCTGTAAAGGCTCCCAAACAGCTTTACTAGGCTGTGGTGTCATTGTTTGGGGAAGTAGTACTAATACACAAGATCTATTTATCCTCCAAAAGAAGTGCATACGGATCCTTACTAACATCAAGCAAACAGATAGCTGTAAGCCCCATTTCAAAAAACTAAAATTATTAACATTGTAAATTATAAATTTGTAAATTCATCAGAAAACACCCCCATCTTTATACTAAAACAATTGACGCTCCTAGACGTAACATTCCCCGTAATAAAAATGATCTCATTAAAATCCCATCTAACTTAACAATGCATAGCTCTGGACCCCACCCAATGTCAGTGAAAGTGTATAATAAACTACCGAATAATTTAAAAGAAATAGAAGAATATCCTAAATTCATTAAAGAAATTAAGCATTTTCTTATTAATAATAGCTACTTCACAATAAATGAATATTTTGAGGATAAGTTTCAATAAATATTAAATAACACCAAATTCGAGCATTTACTCTATTATTTTGAAATTATTTAAATGTCTGCCCTTCACTCTTCCACTTTGCAATGCCTTTCAAGGTACATATGAATGTTAAATCTTATTATTATGTAGCATGTAAGTCATATGTAATGCAAATATTTTAAATAAATAAATAAAAGATATAATTATCTAAAAAAATACCGCAAAAACATTTTTGTTGGCACTGATTTTATTTTAAGTATTTTTTTTATATAAAAAAGTCACCAGAAACACGTTTTGTTAATGTTATTTATCTGACTATCACTGTTCATGATAGAGACGCACGGACCACAGAATCTTAGTAGTTTAGGATGTGTGCTAGGTGTGGTGTAGAGCTTCTAGCTTGATCCTAATTAGGCAGGGCTTCAGCGAGGTGGAGAAATGAAAGGCAGGTTCAGCGATGTGTCTTGATCGGAAGTCCGAGACGAAGTATATTGATTTTAGGAAAAATGAGACCTTAAGTACTATTTACAGACTTAGAACTAGCGATGGGTGACATGAGTATATTTACAATAGAAACTAAACTAAAATGACGGTAGAGGGCGCGCGTGCGCGCTCTAGGTGTGGTGTAGAGCTTCTAGCTTGATCCTAATTAGGCAGGGCTTCAGCGAGGTGGAGAAATGAAAGGCAGGTTCAGCGATGTGTCTTGATCGGAAGTCCGAGACGAAGTATATTGATTTTAGGAAAAATGAGACCTTAAGTACTATTTACAGACTTAGAACTAGCGATGGGTGACATGAGTATATTTACAATAGAAACTAAACTAAAATGACGGTAGAGGGCGCGCGTGCGCGCTCTGCGCGGGTCGGCCGTGCGTCGGCGCACGGCCGTTACGTATAAGAGGCGAACGGGCCTCGCGCGCGAGCCATTTGGACGCGGCCCGCGCGAGCGACGGACGGGCGTGTCGCGGCGCGCGGCGTTGGCGCGCGCGAAGTATTTTATGTATTGCAGGCAGCTACAGTAGGTTATAGGATCTGGGATACGGCTTATTTTCGAAGGTGCAGCGGTTAATCGCTCAATCAAAATTTGGATACCGACTAGCAATCCACTTTGTCGATTCGATCGTACATATAACAGTCCATCCACTTCTGACTAACTAAGTAGGCAAGGTGCTCAAGTAATTTGATTTATTAAGATGTAGCTACGATGCGTAGGTATACAGTATACCTAGGGTTGCCATCTCTAAAACTTGTGTAGCCGGACAAACACGGCAAAAACCCCGGATATAACGGTCGAAATAAGGTTTATTCCCCTGGATACCGTAATCCATTGAAAAAAAAAACGAGACCGTGTTTAAAAGACCGAAGGTACAACTATTCCCCTGAATTCCGAAATTCGTTGTCTAGAAATAACGAGACCGCCTAAAAACAATACCCGAACAATTTAAACACCCTTGCCCGGACGGAACCCGGACGGATTTCAAACTAGGACAAATCCGGAGAAACCCGGACGGATGGCAACCCTAAGTATACCTTACTTACGTTACATACGCGTATAAAATAATATTGAAATTTATGAATCATGTTGCCTACCAATTGATGCATTTCAATAAAAGTCTGCAAAGTGCGCAGAACATAATTATAGTGCGTGCACAGTTCATACAAGTGCACTCGGACGAAGAAATGGAATTTCTTCTTCGAACGGTCTTACCGAGGAACAAGTGTATGTTATCACAAAGTGCTTCGCATACATAGGTAACTTCATATCATATCTGAAAAATTTTAGCCTAATTTGAAAATCGAACCCAGTACCTTTCGGTATTCACCAAATAAATTACTATTTTCTGTAAAATAAACAGGTGTTTGCACTTTCCCTTTTCGGTCAGGGATGGCAAACAGTTTTCGGCCTTTCTGGTTAGTAGGTAGTTAATATTTGTCCTAGCAACAATAGGGTGTCAATTTAGAACAATGATTAATATTGTTTAACAATGCACAGGTGTTGCGTTGACATCAGGTAACGGGTAGCATGTGGCACCCGCGTTGGCACAACTATGGGACACGTAGCAAATCAACGTTGGTGATATCGCTATTAGTGCCGTGACATCACTTTACATAATTTTACAACATTTTTATCACAGACTTTTTTTTTATCAGAAACGATTTTATACAAAGTACCTACCCTTTGTTATGATTTTTATTTTAATTATGTGAACAAAATGCAGCGAATGGTGTGATCGGCCCTTTTCTGTGTGACTCTTGATTTGTAAGTGTTACCATTACAAAAATAAATAGCAAATAATCATATGAAATCATATTATTATACTTTTACAATTTTTTTTTACATAAATTAATAATTTCAACGTTTTCCTAAGACAAATTAATGAAAATGAATGCTTGGTAGTTTGAGTTTAGTTCCTAGACCCCTGGACATTGCCGCCAATATACAGAAGCTGGCAATATCCATTTCTTCGTTCCATCGCACCGGTTGGGGTGAATCCCCACACCGGGACGGCGCGTAAAGTTTTTCGTTCCAATAAATCTAACCCTAAAGATTGACCGCTTATGTACAAACGGAATTTTAATTGAAGCAAAAATCCGTTGACATTAAATGGATTGTTAATGTTTGAGTTAAAAATTTTGGGTAGGTACGAGAGACAGCACCAGGCAGACGTCGCGCTGGCCGGAAATACTGCGATAAGCTTCAGCACCTTCAGCTACCGGGTCCAATTGTGTTACAGAAGTAATGTGTCGTTGGTAAATCATCATCATTCATCATCAACAGCCCATATACGTCCCCACTGCTGGGGCACGGGCCTACCCTAAACAAGGGCGATAAGGCCTTCGTCGTCCACGCCGGCCAAGTGCGGGTTGGTCGACTACACAAGTTGGTTTCCTCACGATGTTTTCCTTCACCGTTAAAGCGTCGATGGTACATATGAATTTCAAATTTGAAATACACATTGGTACCTGGCGGGGTTTAAACTGGCGACCTCTCGCATGGCAAGCAACGACCTTAACCTCCTGTAATGTGTGTACCTTTTCGTTGGTAAATGCCGAAAAATAGCCCCATCGTTATAGAGATTATCGACAAGTGGCGGTCGTCTCACTAGCGCCGCGAGGCCCGCGCGCACGCCACGCTCGCCGGTTCATTTGCACGATCAGCGGCGCCGGCGCAGCACGATGGCGGCGACGACCACGAACGCGATAACGGTCAGTATCTAATCTACTTAATTCAAATTGATCTGCGAGTTAATAAGATTATCACTGTAAGCAAAGCGAATGTTAAGTTAAATATTTTATGTAATTACTGGCGCCCGCGACTTCGTACGCGTGGAGTTAGTTATTGTTATACTTTGAATAATTTACCTATGTGTTATTCTGTTATGTAAGCTATATTATTGTAAAATTTCATCAAAATTGTTTCAGTAGTTTTTGCGTGTAAGAGTAACAACAAACATATACTTACATGCATACATAATACAAACTTTCGCATATAGTTAGTATTTATACCTAATATAATAAGATATGAAAAAGGAAGTAGGATTATAAAGGACGTCGTAACAATTAAGATGAATAAACTTTTATAGGTGTTAGATGAACACATGTCCGCTCAATTGCTTTCGATTGCCGATTTAATTTTGTTGTCTCAGATTTGTGTAAATAGAACTTTTACAGCGACACTGACATCGAATGCGTTGTTTGTTAATTTTCATATATTTACAGACACTCTCAAAATAAATACCTACTTTAACTCAAAAACTCGCCCAGATGTTACAGTTTTAATAGCACACTAGGCGAGCTTAAACCGCTTCTTACACGTTACGTCTCTTGTCGGTATTTTTTATAGCCCGTAAGAACTATGTTACAAGTATAAACATATTTTTGTACTTATATACGAATATGTCTTTTCATAATAAAAGATGTTAGTTAATAACTCTTACATATTTGTGGACACAAGAAACGTGATGATCTTTCAAAAACTACCAACCTGTAGTTCCAAATGGATTGTTTTTGGTCAATGTTTGGACATTAGAAAACTGAAAGTGTCCGGGATATTTACCATGTTGTTTTGTTTTAATGAGCTACCGATATTTCGGCTAGCTTTCTTCGACTACCCACGGTAGTGGTATCGTGCGTAATAAAAGACTTAGAAAGAGGATAGACCGATATGTCTGCCCTTAGACCTAGCGTCATTCTCGCAGTCCTACAGTTCACCCGTGATCATGGCGCTTGCAACAGTGCCGAAATATCGGGAGCTCATTAAAACCAAACAACATGGTAAATATCCCGGAAACTTTCAGTTTTCTAATGTGTGTAACCATGACAGTTTAAAATTATATAATGTTCGGACATTTCTTCAGTCGCTGACCGGCTTCATTTGACCTGGCACTGAATGCGATGTTGTATGGGTTTGCAGCAGTGGTGGCAGTGGGCCGTGCGGGTGAACGATGTGAAACAGCTGTGGGCGGCGCAGCCCACCTACCTCATCTCTCAGGCCGTGTACGTCATAGCCGGCCTCCTTACTCTCGTCCATGGTAAGACACTAGAGAAAAAAAGAATATTAAAATTTACTTGCAAGAATGTGGTGACAAATTGGTAACAGGTCCCAAAGCTCACAGCAGGTCATCCGCTTGCCCTGCGCCAGGGTTTATTGTTTTATTTGTCACTAGCTAGGACGGAAGCCACGACTATATCTGCGTGAATGCATATAGCGTAATACAATCGGTACTCCCTTATAGCGCAGTCGTTAAAGTGCCCAAAGTAGGTATGTCCTAGTTCACAGTCTCTAGAACATCTATGTTGGGGATTGCAATTCCCTACTGATTCCCACACGGTTTCTGCTCGATTGAATTCGTTACAGCTAGATTTCGGGATTTTGCAGGATTGCAATCCTTATGTGTGTAAATACCTTTCATTCAGTTCTGGCGTGCAAACGCTACAGATTAAAGGACATGAGTTACTTTTGCATTGTAAGTAACCATTGCTCTTTTACACTAGTTGGATCTATTTTAGGTACGCTTATTAACTTAAACTGCGACCAGAACTTATTTTCACCCAAAAAAATTATAGTGTGGAGTCACTACTTTTGTTACAAAAAGTATTTTTCTCTCGTACAGCGTTCAGGAAAGGTGGAAGATGGCCATACTTCTGGTTGGCGACAGTGCTGCATGGCCTGTTCACTGACAACTTCTGGGCCATTGCTTTGCCAGAATACGACAACTTCTGGCACTCACAGACTCCTGTCATGCTTCTCGGATCAAGGCTGCCACTTCACATTGTCCTTTTATGTAAGTAAACATTATATTGAAATATTTTTATTTAAGTCGGTGAGTAAACTTTGCTTTAGACAATGTTTACAGCTTTATAGCTGTCTAATATCTGTTTTTGTTCAGAACTAGGTAATTGATGCATATATTTTTTCGCAACTTTATTAAAAACTTGCATTTAATTTTGTGTCCTATTTTTATTTCTTATGTAATTAAATAAGTTATCAAATAGGTACATGGAGAGGATATTGATCGCAACGATCTCTACCTACAGCAGCTAATGCGGTTATGGGCGGGTCGTTTTCGTAACATATGTTCTGACGTCGTTAACATACAACCTTTCAGACCCAGCCTTCATCTACCACGCCGCGTACGCCGTGTCGAAGCTCAGGCTGCCGAGATACGCGGAGCCCTTCGCAGTGGGTTTGGTGACAGTGCTGATCGACATTCCTTACGACATCGTGGCCGTCAAGTTCGTCCACTGGACCTGGCATGACACCGACCCCAACATCTACGACCGCCACTACTGGGTGCCCTGGACTTCTTACTACTTCCACGCCGCTTTCGCTGCCAGCTTCTTCTTCTTCTTCAACGCTTCGAGGAAGTGGTTTGCGCCTAAGGTTGCGCAGTGGGAGTCCGCCGGGTAAGATATAGATAAATAAATGTTCACTCTGTCTTTATTGGCACGACGCATTAAGTTGGTGTTACGTACCCATTACAGCAATCTATAAGCGACGAATAATATTTAAGACATCGGTGACACAGAATAATTACCTACTGGTACTTGTATTGCAGTATTCCTAATGCCTCCTAACTCTTAAGGTATTAAAATAGAGCGAAATAATTAACTTTCATCATGGCAGTGCGTTACCATCTCGCTATGACAGTTAGATCAGAAAATTAGTGTTGCCTCCTGCAAGAAAAATAGAAGTTTCCTTTTAGCCGCTTCTCACATAGTGCGTTGTATAATCGTTATCGTTCTCTTATTAAACTATAGCAAAACGAGCTCATAAATCTTCTTCACGGATTTATTCAAAATGTGACGTTTATTGAAACGATTCGATACACAACGCGTCATGTGACTTGACTGGTGCGGTGGAACAGTGGTTAGTGACACTGGCTACGGTTCCGTGAGTCGTGGGTTCGATTCCCACTCGGGACCAACATTAATGTGTAGTAGTCCCGTGTCTGGGTGTTTGTATTTAACTATACTATACCAATAAATATCTTTGTTAGTATTAGTCTTTGACACGCATAGTACCAAGCTCTGCTAATTTGTGGCCAGATGTCTGTGGGAGGAGTTGAGTGAAAATATGAAAAGCTTATAAGTAGGTTCTCTCAGTTCTATCGTGTGATTGTTTCTGACCGAACCTTGCTTTGTCGTTACAGCAAGAAGACCGAATGGAAGTCGTTGGTGGTGGCGTCCCTGCTGGGCATGCCCGGCGGCGTGCTCCTGTTCATCCCCATCTACCACCCGCTCCACGACATGTACAAGATCCACACCGAGGTCGCCTTCTTCCTCCTCTTCTCCATTTTCTCCGTCTTCGTCATCAACGGCATTCTGAGTGAGAGGGAGAAGCCCAAGGAAAAGTGAGTTTTTTTAACAAATGTGCGCTTACTACCTTTATTATTCCGACATGGATCATTTACTGACTCCGTGGACCAGTGGTTAGAGACCTTGGATCGCAGTTCCAAGAGTCGTGGGTTTGGTTCCCACTCGGGGCCAATATTTGTGTGATGTGAAAATCGAATATGTATTTAAGTATCAGTCTCAGACGCCCATTGTACAACTTCTGCTTAGTTTGGGGTCAGATGACCGTGTGTGGAAATGTCCCAGATATTTATTATTATTTATTTAACGCGTAACACAGCGTTGGCCCTGTGAAAAGTAATCGTTCTTTAGGAATAATTTCAGTTACTATGAGCCTTTGTTAATTTTTATCTATCTTATTCCACATTAATTATGTAGGTACACGATTAAATAGATATGGTGTGTTTATCGTCTCACGGAACACTTGTGTAGACAATAGGTACACAGGTGTCACCTGTTTACTCTATAAATTTGGGCATATATTCCATACCTTTTTTGGTACGAAATATACCAGATAATGTTTCTTATAATTGGTGAAGTCGGAACTTTTATAAGTTTTTATGTGATGAATAAATTTGAGATTTCTTTGCTGATAGTACTTTATTGTATTTCGTGAGTCGTTGGTCCCACGTCTGATCTGTCATCGGTCATTAAAATTGCCCTTTTGGGTCAATCTTGAAATTGGACGTATTTGGTTGATTCCCCTGGCACTTTTTAAAACATAAGAATTTAAACTTTTACTATCATAAGGCTAAATAACACCTCATTGTGAACATATTTCTCTAATAGGCATCACTGTCACATGTGTAGATAAAAAGATATATGACTTTAAAATTTTGGTGCCAGGGGAATCAATACAAGATGACAGGGTAATCAAAATAAAAACATTTTGTATAGAATAATCGTTTATTTTAATTAAACCTTACCAGTATTTTGGTTTCATTTTGGTTCTTTAGAGTCATTATTGATTTTAAAAGAAGTATTATAAAAAACAAAACAACAATATCTATCTTTAAGGAACTATCAATCTACTATAACAAATCAACGTAATTATCTAAAAACTATCAAATTATACTTAAAGGCCATAGCCTCTAGTTCTCGGCAGCGCCGCTATTCCTGGTCATGGTGGCGACCATGGTTACGACTGGACGGCGGGTGCTAAGAATCCCCGGGCTACGAGAGGCTACCAACACACACTAACCCTGGCGACGTATAACGGACGCATGCTACGGCTCGACTCGCATCTGGCGCAACTTGAGGTAGAGCTTGAGAAGATTAGGTGGCACTTTCTGTGGTTGTCCGAAAAGCGAGAGAGGACACCATAACCCTAGAATCAGGACACCTACTGTACCTCCACGAGCGAGACTAACATTCTCAAGGTGGCGTCGGTTTTCTCGTCAATAAGTCCCTCTTTGACAACTATGTGGAAATGTCTAGTGTTTCGAGGGTAGCATGATTAAGCTCACCAAGAGTCTTAGCCTCAAAGTGTTGCATGTGAACGCACTGACCTCTTCGCACTCAGACGATGAAGTGGAGAAAATGTTCGATGACATACCGAAGGCCCTCTACTTTACCACCAAGACCCCCTACAATACTTGTCAATTTCCTCTAACGTGAGGGGCTCTTCTTGATGAACTCATTCTTTAAGAAGCAGCCTCAAAGGAAGTGGACGTGGCAAAGTCCCGATACTTTAACTAAGAACGAGATCGACTTCATCAGGGCGGTTAGGCGGCACATATTCAGAGATGTCTCCGAAATCAACAGTGATCACCGACTTGTTCGAGGCACTCTGAATATCGACTTCAAAGCCAAACGTGTTCGCTTGATGAGGTCTAAACTTCAACCTACTCCGCTCCAGAAAATTAAAGGATCTGAAACGTTTTTGTCAAACCTGGCGAACCGAATTGCTTCAGTGGAAACCTCAACTGACATTAACCAGAATCTTGAAAAATCAAATCAAAATATGATGCATGTTCTCAGGGAGGAAAGATCGAGATTTGCGGCATGAGGGGCCGGGGCAGAAAGTCTAAACTTTCCGAGGAGACTTTGAGGCTAATGAGGCAGCGACGTAAAGACCCACCCGCTACTACATTGCAAGCTCGAACACTCAACCGAGAGATCAATAAACTTGTGCCACGCGACCTCCGGTGCTACAATACTCTCTCAATCGAGAAAGCTATTGAACAGAATCTCGCCAACTGACGAAGCTGACTACAACGAATGGGGACATTGCTGCTTCAAAGCCGGCAGTCTCGGAGAGTAATCATGCACCATCTTGCGCAAACACTCGACGAATTCCAACCATCGAAACAGGCTGGATTTCGGAGCGGATACACCACCATAGACCACATCCACACAGTGCGACATATAAACAGAAGACCGAAGAGTATAATCAGCCCCTATGTTTAGCATTTGTGGACTATGACTGGTCATGAGTCCCTGCAGCGATGCCAAGTTGATTGGCAATACAACCTGGTGATGAAATGCCTCTACCAAGCCGCGACCATATCCGTCCAAGTATTGAATCAGCAAATAAACCCATACCATTGCAGCAAGGAGTAAGACAAGGGGGCGTCATCTCCCTGAAGTTGTTCACAAATGCAATGGAGGATTTGTTCAAGGCACTGTACTGGAAAGGACGAGGCACCAACATAGTCAGTAGACGCTGCGGGACCTACAACGGATGTTGAATGACCTGGCTGACTCTTCTGGGGTGCGTAACCTATAATCATAATATGAGAGTATGATAATGTAAGGAAGCTTTGATTTCCCTGGCATTTTGCCAGGGGAATCAATGCCAGGGGAGTCAAGAAAAGTTAATCTTTTTTGGATTTTGTTTAAATGGATTGATTTTTGCCAATGATTATTATAAAAACAATTAATAGTCCTATATACCCTACTATTAATCCTAGTTAAGAAATTCCTAATCATCAAAAAATATTTTTAAAAGTGGTCAGGGTAATCAATGACCTAGTGAAACAAAACCAGGGGAATCAAATTCAAACCTTCATAAATCCGGCTTGGAACCGTGGAGCAGGAAACCTCTCCTCATGATGTTAAGAGCGCGACTAGACCTACTTGCTGATGTGCACGCCTTCGCCGTAGACTTTTATAAAAGCAAGACAGGTGGCATTTTGTGACGCGCCAAGGGAATCAATCGTTGCACTCGGACAAACACAAACCATTTTGTAATCACAAAACAGTAATTGGCACAGACTTGGTGTATTTTTTAAACCATTAAATAACTCACCCTTTAACTATTAAATCACAAAAAATCTTAAAATTATGACTATAAATAGGTAAATTGTTAACGGTTTGTTAAAAAAATGACAAAGGGACAGCCCAAGGGAATCAAATATTAAGGCTTCGAAATTTTTTTTCAGATGGTTAAAGCTGAAATAAACACCTTTTTTGTTGTGCCCCATTTAATTTACACATTAAAGAAACAGCAAAAAAAATCTTACATTAAAACTTAAACTTTATGGGTAGTTTTTGCCCTCGGACAGTGTTTTTTTTGGCTTTCAAGATTGACCCTTTTACCGAAACATGACACGATAATTTCGATGGTTTTATGGACATTTGGCAACCTGTTTCTTATGCCAGAAGTCCTCAAGGGGTTGATCTCCACCCGTAAATATAGGTAGTATCTATTCTTAACCCTTTTGCCGCTTTATTTTATACAATAATCAATGAGACATAGAGGTAGGTACACAATGTCGGTGGAATAATTAATGCTACTTGGATTAATCGGAATCAGAACAATGTGATGTGTGATATAAATACAGTACTTAGAAAGATATTAAAGAATATATTTAATTTTCTATCTTTACATATACGAACAATATAATCTACAGATTTGGCATTACAATCTTATCGCTATTATCGTATTGATATTTGGATTATATTGAACAGGGCTGTTAACCTTTGTGACCCTGACCTACACATGTTTTTTTTCCTAACTAACTTACGATGATGGCTTGGAGTAGCCTTGCCATCATCACCGGACATGCGGGGGAGCGGATGGCTCTCACCCCTAATCTACACATGTTATTAACTCGGCTGGTCGTTGTTTGCAGGTTGACGGCTATCGACTACGTGCTGATCCTCCAGCTGGCAGCCCACTTCATCATCTACTGGTCGTTCGTGGTCTTCTTCAGCCCAGAGACGCACTGGTCTCTGGGACTCCACGAGCCGGTGGGACCCTGCAATGAAATCGCTACCCTCACCACGCCATTCGGACAGGTAAGTTTCGAGGACCAAAGACAATAACTTTTTTTTTGCTATTTAGTTCCTTTGATCACAAATTGACGTATCACTTTTGATGCCTTTCTCATACTTAAGATTGTCAACGGACTAGGGTATTTGACTCCATAGGGTTTAAATCTTAAATCAATGTTGATTGAAAATTAATTTTCTATCTATATATTTATTAAAATGTCATTATTCATCAGTTTTCTTCCCATAATTTACACAAATACGCTTTCTGCTATTAATATATGAATGAATATTACGTAAAACGTAAAGGTTAGATACCTTTACACAGGTCTGTGTTTAGGCAGTCTATAAGAGTTAAAACCAATCTGGCGTTCGAAAGGTTAACAGTAACGGTTGACGGTGACAGAACGTAGATTTTCCGATTACGAACACGAATTCCACCTAGGGAAGTACGCCCCAACCATGAGCCTGAATTAGCTATTAGCTTCCTCTTTCAGATATCAGCAATTGAAATAACTAAACGCTCTAATTCAAGTGCAGTCATGCGGGTAATCGCGTAAATAAATAACGCAATATTTAAGGCTCTCGTGTTGGATCACTATTTATGCGCCCTAAACTGGCTTTGGAACTGGAATTTGTGGTTGTTTTGCTTGCTATTTTTATGATAAGCAGTAAGATTTAAGTAAATTAAAATTTATGAATAAGAAACTAATTTTTTTGGCGAAATGAGACAGCAAAAGACATTTGAAGGTGGGTGGGCAAGTCCATTTCAAAAGTGCGAATATCGTTTAAAATTTCGTTGTCATCTTATAAATAACAGAATTAGTACCATCTTTCATTATGAAAATATATCCATAAACGCAACTTTTGATGAACCTGCCGAACAAACTTCCTTGGCGCTGCATACAAAGTACTAGCGTTGTGACGTCATACGATAGTGGACGTTTGTATGGAGCGTTTTTGAGGTCGCCCAAATAATGTGCAATTAAAATTGCAATATCTCGTCGAGTTATCGAGAAATCAAAGTGATACTTTCAACAGTGCCTTTGTGTTCGAGTGGTCCATCCAACTATATCGAAATAAAAAAATAGTCAAATACCTTATCCTGTTTAGTCCGTAAGTTAGTTTATATTTTAGACTTTTAAATGATTAAAATTTCACCAATTTGGCTTCTTTTAAGACGTCACACCTTCGACGACATAAAATTTACCATAATTTACCTACATTGTATTACATTGGTATAAAGGTCAGAATGTATAAAGCTCTTATTCAAGAGCACTATACATACAGGTGTCATTTGTTAGGAAACTGTAACTGTCCGGGATATTTACCATGTTGTTTTGTTTTAATGAGCTACATACACACTACAGTTACAGTTTTCTAATGTGTGTGACCAGACCATTTAAAATTATATATTGGTGTCATTTGTTGTTTGTGCATTAATTCGTAATTAATCCATCGGACTGAAGAGTCTTTATTAGTCGTCCAGCCTGTTGATCCACTTACCTTGCTTGTCCTGCAGACCCTTCAGAAGCGCAAGTACTTCTGCCCCGATAGCTACGATGAGGGCTACTTCGACTTCAGCTGCGTGGGCGGGCAGAAGCCTCAAAATGGCGCCTCCTGGTACGTCATTTGCGGAACACCGTTCGCGTAAGTTGACCTCTTTTTGTTTTCCTTTTTTTGACACTGTATGTACCTACGGCTAAGAAAGTGGTCTTAAGGCCGGCGACACACATGACGGTAATTTGTAGACTGGTAGACCATTTTCTTTGCTGACCGTACCTCTTATGCCTAATGTACCTACATTGAAGTTATAAATATCCTATCAGAAACTTTGGCTATTCTATCTACTTGAAACCAACTAAAGGTGTTAGTGATGAACCTTCCTAATGTTGAATAATGAAACGCTTTTACTACGAATTTTGCCTTCTACTATTATATACCTACTGTTATTATAGTTAATAGGTGCTCGTAGTTAAGCATGCAATCGTGTAATGTAGCAAATGTTGTCATTTGGTATATCTTTTATAGAAAAACTGTCGATAACATTACGTTTGTATCTGGAATTCGAATGGTTTTTGATGTACAATGAAAGCTCTTAATAGGCGTTCATAAAACATTAATGATGAATTTAGTGAAAGCAGACTAGTATGTATTTATTAGATCTTGAACTTCTTAAGTATTTTTCATAGTTACTTGTTCCTTCAAGTCACAGATATATAGGTACTGATAACAGAACCATAGGGAAGTGACTGGCAATTTATTGCAAAATCCCTGTTCGACTCTGAATTGTGCAAAGCTTAGTGCTGTCTACTGGGATTAACCAAGCTTGCGCCTGTTTGATTCTAACATTATCCTTTGATTTATTTTACAGAAACCGCGCCGAATACATCACGGTTCTGTCCACGATCCTGGTGGTAGCAGCCGGCGTGTTCTACGGGCTGTACGGCCGGACCGCGCCCGCCGCGCCGCAGAAGAAACTCAAGACCAAGTAGACTGCTACGAGAGAAACCTGTTTGTGTTACCTACTTGGAGCTCTAATGGAAATTTAAAATTGGAATAAAAGACACATTTACCATGCGCGGCTTCCCCATCCTCATTAGAATGAAACATTTGCGCACGCAAATGTCTCATTCTAATTTCAAAACTTTTGGACGGGGATTCCCTCATGCGTAGCTATCTATACGTCTTTTTACCAATTTGAAATTCATAGAGCTAAAGTTAATTTATTTTTATGACTGTTTTGAAGTTTTTTGAGATAAGTTTATTAAAAAGTAAGTTTAATAAAATGTGTTCACTTATCGCATTGTTTGATTTGAGTGTGACCTGTCACGAATTTGGCATGCTGTCTGTATAGGAAGATTGTGTAAAAACTGATGTAGGTATCATGATTTTATATAACAATTTGATAACCTTTATTACTTAGTTAGGTAACGTGTTACTTAGTATATAGGCTGTGTATTGTTAATTAAGTGATTGTAGGTTGATAAGTAATCTTTTAACTTAGTAAATGAATGATATTTAACTAAAGGTTTGTCGTGCCTTCTCATTTGATCTTTAAACAATTTTATATATAATAATGATTGTAATGCGTAATTAAATTATCTTATTTAATTTTGATTAAGGATTCGCACGTTAAAGACCCATAATTAAATAACATAGTAGCAAGTGTTTATGAGTAAATCGTAAAATTATAACTGCAGGGGCAACAATACAACCAATATCATCGTATAATATACTTTAATCACTTGAATGATATGTTCGTTTCGACATACAATCACAATAAGACCCCTTAATCGCTATTTAATCGTTAGTGCCAATAACGTAGTTGTTGAACATCAAGAACATGAAATTAGCGTATAGAATAATAACGACTCTACTCTAAGACTTATTTTTCCTTATCCACATTTTTTCGAATAATTTCGTCGTACGATCAATGAAATAAAACATACCTACTATGTAATGAAAGTTTGTTTCCTTGAGTTAGTATACTCCATCATTCAGCTTATTCTCGACTCTCTTACATATCATGGTATTTCCTGGTAGTAGGTATATTTCCATTTAAATTAACATAATTTCATATAAAATGTTACAGCTGTATCCATCAATGCGCCAGGAAAATGGCAAGGTCTGCCTACTGGCAGAATATTTAATAATCAGGACGGATATTTATACATGTTTATTGATAAATTTATGTTAATTTAAACCTCAGAGATAAGGATAACTAAAATAAATACCAAGTTATCATAATCCATTTAACCATAAATTTATTCTGAAAAAATATCTTGTCTAAAGCAGCATAAATAGGTAACTCAACCCCAACCTACATATCTAATCCATTATTATATTCTATCTCCACTCCTAATAACATGTTCTAATCATTGAGTGCCGTGGGCATACACATTTAATAAGATAAATCAACTATACAAAATAAACACTAATCAGCAATCAATATAACGCTTCTCATTGTGACCAGACTCGATGTAATACGTATGGAAAGTCTTCTAATACCCCTTCTATATGTATGGTGGCATGTTGTATGATTGATCCACCGTTATGGACTGAGTGTAGGTCACTATTAAGTAAAACTTTTCAAGATAGCTATTTTGAAAGTCACACACAGTTACTTTAAGCAAAGCCTCCTTAAGTAGGTATTGAGGACCAAGGAACTTCATGTTATTTCGACATTGTGTCCACATTCACTATGGTAAGTAGTACTATGTTTAAATTATATGCAATTATTATGCTGTACTTCGCTAATATTTAAGGACGATGGGGACACTTTAGTGAAAGGCCTCGGCAGAATCCTATATCGTCAAAAGCTGGGCAGGGGTCAGCCCAAGGATGACACACAGGTACCTACTTACTAACAGTCGATGGATTGGGGCTTATTCGGGGAACAAACGTTTACGTAGCCCGAAGAATGTATCTGGCCCCATAACTTAGCTTGCCTTACAAATCAAATAAACACGAATGTATGACGTACAATTAATTTTTATCTTTATTACAATGAATAGCAAAATGCGCAGTTACAAGTCGTACTCAAGTCAATTTTACGTAGGTTATGGGGTAAATAATATGTAGGCATGTATGTTTGCGCGCAGGCACACATTAAAACGATGGCTACAAGTCATTACATAGCTAGATATCTTTTACTGTCATAACACGGCCGAATACTGACACAATTTATTCGTAACATTCTCAATCGCCGAAATATGAGTCAAATATAGTCATCGTTTCAGTATTCGACCCATCGAGTCATTCCAAAACTTTATAATACTAAATAGCACAACTGACATCTCACACGCATATTGGTTGGTATAATAACATTAACTACTTACTAATACCTATGATAATATCATTTGTTAGGTATTTAACTCATATTTAGACATACTTATATTGTGCATCACAAAGAAGTGCTCAGGTTACATACTTAATATCCATTGCTATCACAACACAAATTAATATATTTTTTTAAATATCCTAAACACCCATCATCACACCTATAATGTGGCTAAGTATGCTGGGAAATAATATCTAAGTATACATTATGCAATACATGGTGCTTAGCAAAAAAAATGTGCGTTGGTAGGTACCTAAAAATCTTTCTATTTCTTCTATTATCAAAACTCAAAGTTCATCAAATATTTCATCTTTACAAGACGATAAAACAAAATCGTTGAAACATTTTAAACGAGTGTTCATATCTAGACTGCCCTTTAAGAGCTAGTTTAAGATGCGACGCGATGTTAGTGCATGCGCCGTATGGTAGTCATTTTTGCCTGGACATTGTGCCTTAGTAGGATTGGGCATCAGCTGAAGATTTCTGTGGTTGATCAATCGTGGGTCAGCTCACGTGCGTCTGGGGTTGTTCCACTTTGCTCTATCAAGCCGCCCCATTGAAGAAGGGAAAAATATTGCCTTTTGCTGTGCTTGGGCAAAGTGAAATAACAACGCATCTGGACGTAGCATTTCTGAATGAGGGTTTCAAAGGGACCTCGGGGGTAGCGAGTACCATTCACGCAGCATGGAATGATAAACGTTACATCTAATGATATTACTAACTAAAATCTTGTAGCACGAGACAAATATGCAACAGCTTTGCATTTAAAACATAAGTTAGGTACATCCCGTATCGATCGAATAGTTTTTTACCACGATTCCATACACTTTGGCTTTTCCCTCGTTAAAAGATTAATATGTTTTTAAACTAAAAAGCTGAACTTTAAAATATCACTCATCTGAAACTTGATAATATTTACATTTTAACTCGTTTAAAAAATAGTTAGCACATACAGTGTCAACCAACATATGATTAATATCCCTCAATCATTTGTTCATATTACTTAATATATTATAGTACTTTGGTACCGTTATACATACAAGTTGGTACCCAAAGCGGATAAATATGAGCAGTATTTTTTATCTTTCACACAGTCTCAGGTACTTATGTTGTACGGGATATTATACGTGAACAAAAATATAACATTAATTTGAGACTTCATGCAGGAATAACGCAGAATAAATATTATCTAATAATAATTTAAGCCCGTTACAACGTGAACACGCAACATGCTATATCACTCACGAATGCACGTCCTAGCATAATTCGGCAGCCATCGCTCTCACTCGCAGTTGTTAATTCGTTATGGCAGTCACAGTCTAACCTGCACCTATTTATAGTGGTGCTTACCAGTGGCGTAGTGACCCCCCTCCCCCCTCTGATTTTGGGCGGAAAATCCTGTATCTCTTGCGTTGGATTAAAATCGAACTCCAATTTCACTGCGCTTGTAGTTTTCATGATCGTTTCACAATAGCAATTAACGATTACTTATCAACATGAAGCAGTAATAAACTCATTACGCTCATACGCCACTGATATTCAGAACAAGACAATAATATATTATATTCTAATTTAAATACTTAGACACCTTTAACACGTGCAAGTTACATTTAGTGCATTATAAAAATAAACAATCTAAAACGAACCATTTACTGAAATATTGCATTGCAATTAACAATGAAACACCTACGAGTATACATAGGTGCCATATAATATTGATTAATTGTTTTTTCTATAACACAGATATCGTACTCGAAATGTTAACAGGTTAAATCTACAAATGTTATGTAGCATCTGCTAACGCACTAGAATTTATTCATTCGGTTATACAGTACCGTATGACTAAGATACGTATGCAAGTTTCAGATACAGAAGGTAGAACTCGGATCTCGTGGATAACGCACAAGGTTAAACAATCGGTATCTATGGCAAAATGTGCTGGAAGGCAGGATGCGGACGGATTGCATAGAAATCATAATCGGAAGAAAATAACGGAATGCTTCACAAGCTTACGAGGCGAAAAACAATGGCGACCGCATTAAATACTGGTGGCTACACTAGGGTCGGTTCTTGAAGAGCTGGTCGACGACGGCGGGGTCGGCCAGCGAGGAGGTGTCGCCGATGTCGCGGTCGCCCACGGCCACCTTCCGCAGTATCCTGCGCATGATCTTGCCGGAGCGGGTCTTGGGCAGGCCGGGCGCGTACTGGATGACGTCGGGCGCGGCGAAGGCCCCGATCCGCTGGCGGACCAGCTTCTTCAGGCAGTTCACGAGGTCTGGGTCGAAGCTGGCGCCCTCGTTGAGGCTCACGAAGCAGTAGAGGGACTCGCCCTTGACCGTGTGCGGGCGGGAGACCACGGCGGCCTCGGCCACGCGCGGCTCCTCGGTCAGCACGCCCTCCACCTCGGCGGTGGACATGAGGTGTCCGGACACGTTCAGCATGTCGTCGATGCGGCCTGTCACCCACAGGAGGCCGTCTTCGTCGCGTCTGGCTCCTAAGGACAAAGTGGAAAATACCTGGATGTAGTATTATGAACGCAAACTTTAACAGACAATTGGACCGTAGATCGCGTTCTTTGCCATTTCATTCAATATCTTTTTTATATGCTAAATGCATCAACTTTATATGCTACGAAGCAAAATCGTAACTCTCCATCTTGGCAGCGTCTACGTACGAGGAAATTTAAGTATGATTTTCTGAGTTTATTGAGTTTGATCCTGACCTTAATCAAGTATTTTGCAAGCAATGCAGTGCACTGCAAGCCACGTCTTCAATTACCTGCTTTCGAACCTGAATTGTTTAACAATTGTTCAGTTGTGACCTGAATATTTCCAGGACTCTGGGTACCTAACTGATGGTAAAATAAAATTGTTGGCAAGTGTTAGTTAACAAACCGTTAACTAATGATCTGGTTTACGCAGCTCGACGACAGTGCGGCTGTTAGATATGTTAGGTCAAATCGTAGTTGCGGCAACGGTAAAAAGAGAAAGATCTAATCAGCAGCCTGATTAGAAAAAGGCATCTTTCTCTTTGTATCCGACGAGCAGTTCTGCTGAAACATACCATTATCCACCAGCTCCACGCGAACGCTTTCACTTTTCGCAAGTGCTGCCTTATTCACGTTCCACTTTCACTGTTCATCGTCTTTATGACTGCCTACCGAATTGGGCTCCCGGCCTAGTCAATTTAGATTTTCTTTTTAGCCGATAACCATATCGATTATAAGTTGGCCGTATTGTATAATGTACCTAAACAAAACGCTATTACGTGTATGTATTTAATTTGTACCACAATACCTACTAATCAATTACATTTACCTACCACCAAACTATCGAAAACAATAAAGTTTAATATCCGGCGCAGTTATTACGCAGCCTACCCATTAGGAGTAGTGTCGTTTGTTTTTTGAGGTGGACAGAATATAGATACTTACAAAACTTACATAGAACTCTCTTGAACTGTAGTAGACTCACATTATGACCTTGGTGTGGCAGGTGGGTAAAGGTATGTTATTTTTTTCTAACCATACCTACTATTTCTTTGGTGCTAATTGCTAAGTTATGTCGAGAACATCAAATAAAAACACAAATCTTAACCAATGCCCTCTGTTTGCGTTTGTTTAGTTACATTGACCTTCGTGCCACCATTTTTACGCACGCACGTTAGGTATATTCGATTATGTAACTATTGGACGCTTTCTCATAAATTACCTTTTTAATTTTAGGAAAAGAGGTCGGTTTTCTATAATATTTAATATTTAAAGTAGGTATACCAAATAGAACCAAGACACCACCAGGAAAGGTTAGGTATGCTAGCTATGCGCTCTCCCGCAAGTCCGGTGATGATGACAAGGCTACCCCAAGCAATCATCGAAGTTACAAAAAAAAACCAAGAAAGCTAGTGATCTTACCGTCACCAGTACAGTAGTATCCCGGGAACATGGAGAAGTACACCTTCTCGTAGCGGTCGTGGTCTCCGAAGAGGGTGCGCATAATGCCGGGCCAGGGCCGCGCGAACACCAGGTAGCCCTCGCCCGGACCCTCGATCACCTCGCCGCTTTCGTCCAGCAGCTGCGGCTCCACGCCGAAGAATGGGAAGCCCTGGAATATTCAGGTCAGGGTCAGTGGTGACACTAAGTTGCTCCCATCTGGTTCAGGTATCTAACTTATTGTTAGGAAATCTGCACATAGACATAGATCATGTGGCGACTTCCGACAAAAAGAATACTACACGCAACCAACAGATGGCGCTCACATACCATCTCCATAAGTGAGTGACCTTAGTATGATACCTACATCTCACTTCAAAGTTATTCTGGCCATAAACAATATATAGGGCAAAACAAAGATGGTTCATCGGGTCATGGTCACCTAGCTCGGCGGAAGATCTTCCCTTTAAGGATACTTACAGCAGCACCAGGCTTCATGGGACAAGCTCCAGGAAGACTAGTGATAACGTGGCCGCCCGTCTCCGTCTGCCAGAACGTGTCGACGATGGAGCAGCGTCCGCTGCCGACGAGGTTGTAGTACCACAGCCAGGCCTCAGGATTGATGGGTTCCCCCACGCTCCCCAGGACTCGCAGGCTCTTCAGGTCATGGCTGTATAAGGGAAGAAGTCATCAGTAAGGGTAGCAGCAGGTTGGTTTGTTGTACTTAGGAGTGAACGTGGACCTAACTGACTATAGAGATTAGCACTTGATCAGCATAGTAAATTTAAAACACGCCTTACCTATATCAGTCAGCTGTTTTGTTCAAGGACAAGTTTGACATCTTTATTCAAGGGAAAATATGGATTCTCAAGAGGGCTAAAAGTATTGTTAGCGTTTATCATGAAATCCCGTTCAGATAATAATACTTAAGTAAGTAGTTACTTCTAGGTAACAACACTTAGAGTAGTGTGTTTTAATCCTACGAACGTTATAACTGCTGATTATGAGCCCAGGGAAAACCGTCAGCAAAAAGTACGTATGACAAATGTTTGCAGTCCTTATCTGGTGTACCTACCGTCCCATATAACTGCACCATTGTTGAGGAGACGCATGCACGACGCCGACATCTATTTATGCACACGCGAGCGGCACCGATAATCATGTGCTAATCAGGTAATTGAGCTCAGAGTTCGCAAACCAGGGCCTGAGTTTAGGGTTTACAACATTGTAAAAACTCCTCAGTTTTTTATTCGAACATTGTTTCGATAGACTTATACAATCTCAAGAGTATTATGCACTTTGCAATAAAACGCAGCGCCAAATACGTCACGCTATTACATTAAATGTATGATTTTATAATTAAAACATTTAGTACTACTACTACTACTAGGCTATCAACGAACTGCATAAATGGAAGAGTAGAGAGAACGAAACAATAAATAGCGAATTCACGATCTTTGTCAATATTTATAAAAACCAGGGAATTCTGTTCCCATAAAGGGTTTATTCATCGTAGGTAGGTATATTGTCTTACTGAGGTTCAAGTTTCGAAAATTTTCTGTTAATCGTTTAAGTTAAGAAAGAAATCGAGCATAGTTTTGGAATTCAACTCCGTTTGCGAAACGTGTCACTAAGTGGCACAGGCACAAGAGGAATAAACATATTCCCTATTGCATCAATGCATCGATAATGCACCTCCAACAAAGCTAAGTGGTCCTGAATCGCCTCTGCCAGCATTGTAACGATTCAGCAATTTGCTTGCACCAATTGGATGATGCCTTGGACTTCGTTCGACAGCTGTAGTGGACCGAAGGTGCGTGAGAGATCGTGTAACAACTTAACGAGGTTTTCTTAAGGGAAGATACATTGTCACGAGGATACCTAATTACGTAAAGATTGCTGTTGTCTTGTACAATTTGAAGAAACGTGAGGCTGCAGAGTGAGAACATGTATTTATCAAAGTCATGGCCTAATTAGTTTCATGCGCCCTATTATTTATATCTAATGCATCTGTATGTTTAATGCCGTACGATTTGCTTAAGGAAACAATGTGTCCCTGAAATACAGTTGTTATTTTATGTTTTTCATTTCAGCTATACTCGTTAAGACAGTACGATATTAGGTCATTTTGTTGGGAAGCTTTCCTCTCAAAGAAATTGTTGTCAGAATTCCGTTTAGATTAGGTATGTTGAATAATGATTCAGTTAATACCTATTCTCAATATTGTATTGTTACCATATTTATGAAACATGAATATTTTTTTGAAAAACAACATTATTTTTCGGTCGCGCCAATTTTCGAAAAACAAAACCGTCGCAAATTCTTAAATGTACCCGAGCAAATCCAATGTTTACGACTTATACATTATTTTGTAAAAACGAAGACAATGTGTAAGAAATTTACTTCAAGTGTAACGATGAGCCATGTGATGCATTTTTATGTAAATATTGTGCATTCATCTCTTCACAGACACTATACCTACTACTTTAGCCGTAAAGCCAGTACAAACACAAGGTGACATCATTGCCTAATATTAAAAAAAAACAAATGACTCCTAAAACACAAACTTAACTTCATGAATTGGGGTTTCCTTTTAGAATGATGCATATTTGATCGCTTTTGGAAATGTCAATTGCAATTTGGTAGCTAATAATATGCTCGGTGTAGACTCCGTGACGCCTGTCTGTTAGACTGATGGATCTGGGATTCATTTAATTATTAATACCATTCGACGGTTTGTGTTAAATGTATAGGCACATATAAGTTAATACGGTAAGGTTCAGGTTATCAAAAGGCCAGCATATGGCTATTCCGATTAAATACAATCTGCTAGCTATGAATTTTCCGGCTTTGAACACTAACTTGCGAAGTCGAAGGCCAAAACGATACTTAGGACAGGTTTTTATTTTGAACCTTTAGTAATTAATTGCGATTTACCTTATTTACAAAGTCCGTAACTATGATTTGTTTTATTATTGATTTTATACATAAAGTTTTTATTTAAGATTACACTTAAAGTAGTATTATATACTTGTATGGATAAAAACTAATTTACTATAAAATATATTTTTGCTAAGTAAGTTTTGTTTTTACATATGTGTAGGTTGAACTTCCTACGCTTACATCGCGTTCCGTAATCTTAAAATGTCTCTTCATGATGGACATGATTGAAGATGAACAAGCTCGTATCGCTCGCTTTGAAACGTTTACGTCTCGATTACATGAAGAGCCATTCGCGAACAGATGATTCGATTATCGCTTACCGTGTGACGTAGTCATCGCCAAACTTGATGAGGGACCTGATGGCGGTGGGCGCGGTGTAGAACTGCGAGACCTTGTACTTGGTCACCAGGGACCAGTACCGGTCGTTGTCCGGGTAGTAAGGGGTGCCCTCGAACTGAAACAACCATTAATAAGTCAATTACACAACATCACATACATTGTTCTGATCCCGTGGTAAGTAGCTTAAGCACGACTTGTTACGAATATCAAAATCAACAGTGGATACACAAATATATTTAATAATACACCAGATACGGAACAAACACTGATATTCGTCACACAAATGTGAATTGTCCCGGGTGGGAATCGAACCCACGACTCTTGGAACCGTAGTTGGTGATCCTGGGTCACTAACCACTGTTCCGCCGTGCCACAGTCACCACCTACACCTATTGACATATCCACACCTACACCTATTGAAAGTATTGTAAATTCGACGAGAACGTACCTTGGTCAATAAAATTTAATGTTTTTTATCTGCATTTGGTTTGACGGGTCAACTGCGAAGGGCATATAGTGAAGAAGTTCCTGCGCAATCACAGATGCGCTCTTTATTTATCTTAACTTTACTGAATAAGGAATTATAATGAAATATTATATCTATATCTGCAATTTTATCACTGCATACTAATAATGTAAACAATTGAATTTCTCTTTGACGGAATAACATGCAGGCAAAACAGATTTAATTAATCATCTAGAAGAAGGTCGGTACCGCCATATCAGTTGATGAATTTTCCTGGTGAATCCACGATGACAGAGTCTGATATGATAACTAAATGTTTATTTTGAGAAGTTCAACCCAAAACTATTATAAAAAAATAAATTAATTCTAGAGGCGAATGTGCCAAATATCTCGCGAAAATGCAGAGCGAAATCTTAAACGTGATACAATCTCTACTCCGCATGTTCATGTTCCGTGATAGTACGTCTGCTTACTTACAGTTAACATTATTAATTCATTATTATATAGTGCTTAGTCGAGGCTGCGACGCGGAATGTAAAATAGATGGCTGTCACGTCTGAGCTCTCGGCGCGTTTGCGGAAGCTAAGATACACGAAAAGTGACATAATAAGCATTATGGCCTTCGAGACCTTAACGTCGGAAGTGTCTGACGTAGATAAGACAAGTACTTGGCCACTCTTTGAAAAATTCAAAAATGTTTAGTGCTAAAGTTAGCACTAGCTGTTTTACATTTTGAAAAATCTCACTATTTAAGTGTCAAGCGGATTATCATACTAGTCCAGTCAAATTAGGAAAAAATCTCGGAATTCGAGATACCCAGCTGTAAGTCTGTAAATACTTAGATATTGACACCCTAAAAGTTGTCTCAAAACCTACATATTGTAGGGTGTACGCAACTATAAAATTTTCAAGGTCAAATGTCACAAATATCAGTTTTATGAACTTTTAAGCAAAACGGGACGTTTTATCATAAAAGTGTGTAGGAGAAAATTACTTATCTTCTATTTATCTACAAAAATTGTCTGTACGTTTTATTCCTAAGATTCACCATTTCAGAGATACAGCGATGCAAATATTTGAAAAAGTTGTATTTTCAAAAGCTTCCAGGCCCACTTGCAATTGTGCTAGACAGTTAAAATTTTCACGAATGATGTATTTCAGTAGCCTCTATAACATCTTATACTAGAAAAAGCTTAAAACCAATGTTTAAGTGGGTTCTCATACAAAAATTGTGTTTTTTTCTTACACAGCCGGTTTTTAACGTGGTTACCCCAGTAAACCTATTCCAGACGACACCTTTTATACATGAAGAACACGTTGTTTATAAGGAAGCCTAGTTAAATAATTGTTTTGTGTTGTTTTCAGTATTCAGAAGATTTAAGATTTCTGCGTTTTTGACCCATAATAAGCAGTTTAAATGTACTGAAACGTATATGTATAGTACTAAAAACAACATAAAACAATTATTTAACTAGGCTTCCATATAAACAACGTGTTCTTCACGTATAAAAGGTGTCGTTTGTAATGGGTTTGCTGGGGTAACCACGTTAAACCGGCCAAGTGTGAGAAAAAATCCATAGTTTTTGTATGAGAACCCACTTAAACATTGGTTTTAAGCTTTTTCTAGTATTAGATGTTATAGAGACTACTGAAATACATCAGTTGTGAAAATTTTAACTGTCTAGCACAATCGCACGGGGGTCTGAAGCTTTAAAATACAACTTTTTAACTATTTGCATCGCTGTATCTCTGAAATGGTGAATCTTAGGAATAAAACGTACAGACAATTTTTATAGATAATTAGATGATAAGCAATTTTCTCCTACACACTTTTATGATAAAACTTCCCGTTTCGCTCAAAAGTTTATAAAACTGATATTTGTGACATTTGACCATGAAAATTTTATAGTTGCGTACACCCTACCATATGTAGGTTTTGAGACCACTTTTAGGGTGTCAATATCTAAGTATTTACAGACTTACAGCTGGGTATCTCGAATTCCGAGATTCTTACCTAATTTAAGCTTAAATGACTGGACTATACGGGTTGTGACGGTATCGCAGACGTTAGATATCTACGGTGATATCAGTAAAGTTTTTTTTCAGTTTGTCGACTACTTGTAGTGATTCTATTAATTATTTTAGTAACTTTACCTTTTCTATCATATAATATCACATTTCCGATTTCGAAGTAGCTAAGTTGATTATATAGAGACATCAAACGACACACAAATATACTTCATATATTTAAATAACATATCCAGATAGGGAATATGTACCGATGATCATCACACGTATATTTGTCCCGACTGGGAATCCAACCCACGACTTAATTACACGTAAGACGGGGCACTATCCATTGCGCTTTTGAGCAACTAGTACTAGGTACTTGTGATTACATACCTAACTTTGATGTATAACTTTGTTTGTTGGCAGCTGTAGGTATCTGTGATGCTTATCACATTTAAATAAATTGCTATTCCACTACAGTTCCTGTTGATTGTCATAACAAGTTAGCAGAGTCATTATGAAGCGTTACTAATCATTAACGCATTTGAGTACTCATTCACGGCCGCTCCCGTGGTTGGCCGGTTCAATGACTTTCACGAACACTGAATGTTCAACTTATTTTTTGTCGCCCTTTCAACGTTTCGACCTAACGCCAGCCAATGCCAGCTCACAGCGATAACCGATCATCTTAGTTCTCAAAGTACTATACCAACATACCTAAACATATTTTGTATATTTCGGAGCCTATTCAGTGGTGAACTTGAACGTGAACTTCGTCTTCGGCTTTAACTTATAATAATAAGTAAAGAACGTATCGTAGTTATTACTAAAATGTGTTACATCGTCCCGCGTATTTGGTAACTCTCGTACCTACTTTCAAAAATACAAAATATTACACCTAGCGAATTGAAGTTCTTCAAAAATATTGTTAATTGGCTTCAATGTAATTTACTACAAGCGATAGTATAACAGTACCATTAATTATTTATTTTAGTGGGACACATTCGCCTCACTCGATGAATATGTATTAATTTATTCTTACTACTACAGGGGCAGTATGTTGTATAGCTACTGAACACTTTTTATTATTCATGAATGAGGCGCAAATATTAATATGTCATTGCCTGTATTCGTGTAACAATATATCACCACCACCACTACACTATCCATCTAAAATAATGCAGAATTCTCTAGATTTCTAAGCATGGTTTTCATCACATAGACCTTTAGATAAAATAGATGTGATTTGATTGACTGTATTAATTATATTATTTATACAAATTAACTTCTATTGTTTCTGGAATTATAGCATCGAAAGGGTTAAAGTCTAATCCGATTTTGGAATTATAGTCACAGAATAAAACTGTAACTTATTCAGTTACAGTTTTATTATACTTACATATAAGTAGGTTTAACACGATTCGTAGGTCAGAATTTTTTTTATATGATAGTAAGTACGTTTACGTACTTATATGTTATATGTGTACATCTTCACAACCGGGTTATTTATTTACTAGTTCCTGAATAGTCTAAGTAAATCGGTATACACCGTGAAATTTTAGTGGTTGTTTTCCCGTGGCAGAACGACTTGCCTTTAGTAATACATACTATCGAATCATGCAAATTATTCGTCGAAAAAAAAACATTTTTTATTTTCGATTATTTAGAATAATAATTTTCCAACTCGAAAACGAGAGAAGCTATCGTTGTTTTTGAAGATGTGACGTATTCAGGTACTGCTTGCCGCATGAAATCGATGCTTAAAGCTAAAGAAGCTAAGAAAGCGGTTAGAACGTGCTTTCGAGTTACGGTTAAACCTTTCGTAAAACCGGCATTTATTGATTTTACCAAAAAAGAACTGCACACATTTTTTGTATTACTAAGATAGAATCATTTTACTGCGGGAAAACAACCACTAAAATTTCACGGTGTATAAGTGTCGCCTAATTTTCAGCCCACTGCCAGACATATAGACAAAACAGATGTAAGAGTTCCGTTTTCTTCTTGGCCAATATTCCACATCACAGGAAAGATCTGCTCCACTTTAAGAAGTCACTTACAACGTTGTTTTTTACTTAACACAGCGCTCTAGGTGAATTGTCTGTGGCACTGCCTCCAAGTTATAGATACCAAATTAAATAGTCACTAATTTAATGTTTGTCCAATGAATGTCCTTACAGTGTCGAGCGCCCTCTGGGGCTCTGTACAGAGATATATGTTGTAGGTAAACTGAGTATGCGTAAGATGTATCGTTTTCCTTTTGAGGTCCGGAAGTAACCTTTTTAATGCGGCCGATATCCTCATCACATAAATAAAACACACAGCTACTTAATACTTGCTTTCCAAGTAAGTAGACCGTTTAAAAAAGCGTCGATGGCCGAGTGGTTTAGGTCGTTGTTTCCCATAAGAGAGGTCGCCAGTTCAAACCCTGCCACGCACCACTGTATTTTTTAAATTTGAAATTCATTTGTGCGATTATTCGACGCTATAAAAACCTCGTGAGGATACCAGCACATCTACGAAAAAATACTTAAGTTGTGTAGTCGTCCAACCTGCACTTGGCGTGGTTGACTAAGGCCTTACCGCCCTAGTTTAGGGTAGGCCCGTGCCGCAGCAGTGGGGACGTATATGGGCTGATGGTGAGACTTACCATGACCGAGGTGGCGGCGTTGGCCAGCGGCGCGTAGACGACGTACGTGTGGCCGGTGATCCAGCCCACGTCGGCGGTGCACCAGTAGATGTCCTTCTCGGCGTAGTCGAACACATAGCGCAGCGTCGCGGTGGCGTACGTCAGGTAGCCCGCCGTGGTGTGGAGCACCCCCTTCGGCTTGCCCGTCGACCCACTGCGAGTAGAGCCAGTTAGAGGCAGGTAGTAAAAGGATCGAGGTAGGTAGTAAGAGGATCTTCTGGGAGACTACTCAATCACTCAAGCGCAGTAATTTGCTTAACTCAATCATTCTCGCTGATTGAGTTGATTCGGTGTTCTACCGGTGGTTGCGATCGGTGGTGAACACCGATCTTCGTCACACAAATATTTGTACCGGGGGGGAAATCGAACCCACGACTCTTGGAACCGTAGGTAGTAAACCTTTCCAACGAGTAAAGAAATACGCGTTGCGTGTGACTTCCTGTGCAACAAAAAAATTTTAAACGTCCAGTTTTACCTCTGTCTATTTAGTTTCAAAACTAATAACCGCACACTTATACCCTTGTAACGACCACTTTTTATCTGCCCAGTTCACGGGCTGTATAAAAGTATTAACTAATATCTCATTGGCGTATTTGACAGCTGATCTCATATCAAAGGCAGGCAAAGGTCAACTGCTTGCAAAACTTTAGTGTCTACTTTTGTTGTGGACTACGCATACCTACAACAAATCTAGGAGACTTTCACTCGTTAATAAATAACTCGTTAATATTTGTGTGACGAACATCGGTGTTTGTTCCGTGTCTGGGTGTATTATTAAATATATTTAAGTTTATTTGTGTATCTGTTACGGCTAATACCCGAAGTGCGGCTACACCTAGGTTTAGCCGGCTAGAACTAGGTGTAGCCACTTACTCTTGGCTAAACCTAGGTGTAGCCGATTGTTTTCGGCTAAAACTAGATCTAGCCTTCATCATGCCGGCTACAACTAGGTCCAGCCATTCCATGTCGGCTAATACTAGGTTCAGAGAATCCCTGTTGTATAAAACTTAGATGCGAGTCCCGCCAAGCCTTCCGTCCTTCCCCGCGTCACACTCAGGACTCACAGCATCTGCAGCAGCAGCGCGGGGTGGAGGGCGTAGCGAGACACGCGCCTCTGCAGGTTGTGAGCACCAAGTGCTGCTGATCTACTGCAGGTCTACTAGCGAGTGTGACTCATAGCGTCTGTACATAGTTGTAACTGCCTCGTTGGTCTATTGGCAGCAAGCGCTGCGTAAGGACCGAGAGGTCCCCGGTTCGAGTCTGCGGTCGGTGAAAATTTGTGTGAGTTTTTCTGTAATAAAATTACTTAGCCCGGAGTTAGGAAGCTGGCGGTTGAACGCCCGTGCCTCGGAAAGCACGTTAAGCCGGTGGTCCAGCGCCCGATCTCTCATCAGTCATGTCGGATTGCCGACTCACTCACCAAATTATGAGAGTAGGGGAAAAGAGAGTGCACTTGTGTTTGCGCGCACACTTGTGCACTATAATATGACCTACACACTTGGCTGATCTTAATTGAGATCGGCTGCCATGGTTGAAATCGGTCGGACGCCTTATCTTACATACTTAGTTCTAGCCGGCATGCTTTCGGCAGAGCTTTTTTAGATATTACAAAATCTAAGGGCGCAGGACCACCGGCTTAACGTGCTTTCCGAGGCACGGGCGTTCAACCGCCAACTTCCTAACTCCGGGCTAAGTAATTTCATTACAGAAAAACTCACACAAATTTTCACCGACCGCAGACTCGAACCGGGGACCTCTCGGTCCTTACGCAGCGCTTGCTGCCAATAGACCAACGAGGCAGTTACAACTATGTACAGACGCTTTGAGTCACACTCGCTAGTAGACCTGCAGTAGATCAGCAGCACTTGGTGCTCACAACCTGCAGAGGCGCGTGTCTCGCTACGCCCTCCACCCCGCGCTGCTGCTGCAGATGCTGTGAGTCCTGAGTGTGACGCGGGGAAGGACGGAAGGCTTGGCGGGACTCGCATCTAAGTTTTATCCAACAGGGATTCTCTGAACCTAGTATTGGCCGACATGGAATGGCTGGACCTAGTTGTAGCCGGCATGATGAAGGCTAGACCTAGTTTTAGCCGAAAACAATCGGCTACACCTAGGTTTAGCCAAGAGTAAGTGGCTACACCTAGTTCTAGCCGGCTAAACCTAGGTGTAGCCGCACTTCGGGTATTAGCCGTAACATATCCACTGTTGATCCTGATTTCCGTAACACAAGTGCTTAAGCTACTTACCACGGGATCAGATTAAAGTATGTGATGTTGTGTTGTGTGCGTTAATTCTTTATGAGAGTCCAGCGGCTATATCGTTGTAAGATTCCCAGTTTCTTTGAAACTTTATAACAAACGGTTTTTGTTTTTCAAAGTATTTGGAAGAAATAAGATTGCACTAACATTAAGGTTTCGTTGGGTAATTAATATATAAAATAAAGTGATTCCAAAAACACCCATTAGCAACAAAGGTTTACGTCATTATTATCTTTTATCCCTGCAATGTTATGAACACCGAAAGTACCTAATTACCTAACGAGTTAGTCATAAGGCTACGGAATTTAAAAAAATACCATTTTCTCATGTTATGCAAGCAGGATAAGTCGGTCGTCTTAATTAAGTACCTATCAGAGCATAAATTGTAATAGTATGATTCACGTTATTTTTTCTAAATAAATTTTTTTTTAAATAAACCGACATTCAAGACTTTTAGACTTTCCGATGGATTCACATTCGAAATCGTACGACATAAAGTACCTTTGAGTTGTATTATATATTTTGCACTGCATTTTATAATATGTTTTTCATTTTAGCTGTTTATTACCTAGAAACATAATACAAGATTCTTTCAGTGTTCGATACATAAGATAAAGTAAGTTAGGTAAGCATTAAATAATTACGTGGCGTTAGAAATAAACCACTATTAATAGGAATCCTTGACTAATTGACGCACTGAAATAGGGCTGAGTTGGCCTCTCTATTATCGACTGGTTGTCAATTTGGGTATTGATACTGCAGAACAACGACCCACAACATAGGTATAACAATCGTGAGAAAAAACTTATTTAACGGATACGGTCCGTACCTACCAGATAATCGCAAATGAGATGAATGACTCATATTCGGTATTCAGGCATATTTCTCACCTTTAACCTTACCTACTTATCAACCGCGAGTATTAAATAAAAAGATTATCATGTATTACAAAGACAAATACCTAAAAGGTGATGATATGATATGGTACACCAAATACCTACCACGTTGGCATGACTTTTCATGGCAATAATTCTTAACGCATCAACCGAGAGACCTTGAATTTTCGTCACGGGGCATGCAAGTGGTTTCGATACGAACAATTTCATATCGTTTATTTATTTAAGTATTCTATGTTTCAGAATCTAGATCTGGGAATCGAACCCACGTTTCTTAGAACCGTAGGTAGTGAACTTGCGTCACTAACCACTGTACCACTGAGCTAGTCGAATTTGATAACAAGTTAAAAATTTACTAAGAAAATAATTAGGTACTTATAAATCCTCGTAAGACGGAAATATGTTTTATTTGTAAGTCAATTGAATCAATAATGTTGATATAACGCGTAGAATAACGAGAGAATAACAAGTAGGTACCTACCTGTTTTGACAGTCACAAATACCAATTATTATTAACACAAATTATATTTCGGTATTTATTTTAGAGTTTTATAGGGAAAAGGACATTGCAAGTTGAATTCGCGTCAATGCACCTCGCATCCAGTGGAAGTCTCCCTATTATTACAAGCTTTCAATAGTATAGTTAGAATACAAATGCGTTACGTTCAATACGAATTATCCCTAATACCTATAGTTCCGTGTAATTTATCGAGTGCATATCAATCTACTGCAATGTGTAGTGTTTAGGTACCTATTTATCCGCATATGTTTACGATTATGTGTGCTGCATTCAATTTTGTGCATTATGGAAAGCAATAAACAATCGAGTATATTTGTTTAGAAAAATATTTGTTTAAGGTCTTTTCTTTTACCTACATAGGTAAACAAGAAACAGAGAACAAAAATTTTGATACAAGATAACAATATTATATGCTTACATTAACGATTGGTTATTTCATATACTTACTTCTACATAGCTCTTCATTTCCCTTATAATGCATTAATTCATTTATTTTTTTATTGCAAATGTGAATAATACTCCTCCCAGCCAAATATATTATAATAAACAAAAAACACATGTTATAACTAGTGATGTTCCGAATATCCGTATCCGTATCCGTATCCGCGGATATCCGAGGGAAAAGAAAAATCCGTATCCGTATCCGGGTCCGTTACTTTTTAAGCGGATCTTTTACGGATCTTTTTCATGTGATTATTAGAATTAAAAACTTTAAAAGTCCATTGAGTAGTAATTTTATTACTTGTAATCAAATATTGGACTTCTTTATATTGCAAACATTAGATAGATAGAAAGATAGATCTTTATAATGAGAGAAAGTTATAACTTACATTACTTTTAAGCCAGTGAAATAACTAAAACTTAAATCCTTTTTTATCTTGATTACAGGATTATTATACCTAGTAAGTTATAAAATCTTGATCACTTTTAAGTCAATGAAAAAAAAAACTCTAACCTCCATTTTTACAATTATGAGACTAATACAATAGAAAGTTATAAGATCCGTATCCGTATCCGTATCCGCGGATCTTGACAATAAATATCCGTATTCAGATCCGTATCCGCGGATATACATTTTTGATGATCCGGCACATCACTGGTTATAACCGCACGATATGTGACTCAAATCTGTCCTAATTATGTTTCGTATATTTTTTTCATATGTCCGAAAGTGTATAATAGTTGAAGGTATTATTTAAATAATAAAGAGTAATAGTAGTAATAGTTTACAATATAATTGCCTTCCAGGCTATTTAGGCGGCATTTTAGATTCCAGGGGTGCCACCAAGAGGCGATGACGATTCTAGTCCTAAAGAAAGCAAGCCTGGACGCAACGATTTCAAGCCAAGAGTACTCCTACTCTTGGTTTGAAATCATACCTCCGTATGAGGGAGGGTCTGACCTGGTGTACAGCATGAACAACGGGTCCTCGGCGTCCATCCACTCCGGCGGGCAGATCGTGGACTGGCCCACCACAATGTCGTGCCACCAGACGTCTCTGTCCTCGTTCCATTTGTACTGCAAAGAAACACTACTTAGAACCTTTTACTAATTGTACTATACCGTACCAGAGGAGTCTCTTAATAGGCAATACTTTCATATGTAATCTTAGATCTCAAAAATCTTCTAGGTACAACCTCTACAACACGCTATGCCATATGTTTTTGCATCAATCCAAATATCCAAATTAAAACAAACATTTTACTATTACTATATCTTGTAATCTACAACGGAAAATGTATAACATTAGAAATAGAAACACAAAAGTAAATCGGTAAGCATCCGAAGATATCGTATTTAGTTGGCTTCGTACGATTTGTGTATGAGCGAGCCACAAAACTAAACTATGTGTACATAAAATTTAAACTAGCAATGTATTGTTGCAACTTTGCAAGTACAATTTGATGACCTACAAGTGTGTCAACCTTATCGCCACTTCTATCTATCATACTGCTAATATATTGCACAAAGCAGCTGCCTGGGTGGGCAAAACCAATAGCCCAGGGCAAGGGCAACCAGGTCTCTCTAACCGTATCTCCAAGCCGTGACCTTCACAGTACTTAGAACAAACAGCGGCTATCACTTTAATCTATGCCCATAAGGTCACATTCTCACTTCCTGCACTTGAAGAGCTAGCAACTATACTTGAGAAAATTAGACAACTGTTCTAGATAAAGGTAGACAATTGACATCAGATACATGCAAAACATATGATAAAAATGTTACTGATGATGTACACAGATTACCCACTTTACAAGGCCCATACCTTCTTTACAATGACTTTGACAAATCTTGATAAAGATATTTAATGATAACGAGATCTTTGTTGTCGTAAATAATATAATAATAATAATAATAATTTTTATTTCAGGCAAGGCCCATAAAATGTTAGTAACAATTTCCTTATGATACTAGTGTTAGTAGGTAATACATTTAGTTAAGTTAAGTTTAGTTTTTAGCTTTCGTATGACATGCTACCCATTTTTGAAGAAGGGGCATGTCCCATCTATCAATAAAAACCCTCAGGATACTGTTGCTGCTACCGCGCAAGCGAGCCATCGCTGACGCGCTCCGCTTCCGAATTATTGCAGCAAAGCTGTCCACCCGCAACTGCGCGAACATGCCTGACGCACTGCAACGCCACGGCAACCCCAACAGTACCCTCAGTGCATTATTGTACTGGACTCGCAGATCGCTAATTGCCCGCTGGGTATAACCAGCCCATAGGCTACAGGTGTAAAATGTTTGGCAGTACGCTTTGAACAGAGTTAACTTCACTGGCTTTGTACACCTTGCAAACCTACGGGCAAGCATGTTGCAGCGGACAGCCAACGATCTACGTTCCCGCTCTATATCCATAAATAGATTACTATGTGTATTTATATCTAAAGCAGATAGTGTAAAAATCTCATTGACGATAAAGTAAATGACAACAAACAATTGAAAATAAAGTAAATGATTCATTCACTGATATGAACAATGGATATGTCAATATGAGATAGTAGATATCAAATTCAAATGGGACATCTAAATCTCTACATGCTGATAAAACCATCTTGGTACGATAGAATAGATAAAAAACAAATAAAAGAGATAAACTATAAATAACTCATCTGATGCAATGCTATACTAATGTGAAGTAAAGATACTAAAACCATCTCTTTCACTTGTGACAAGTTGTGGTTTTAAATAATAATGATATAGATTCATGATCATGCTGCGATTGGTAATTACACTACACATATTGACATACACCCCTTAGTACCTATTGAAGTAATGGTTCCCTTTGAGTTTTGTTCTTACCAAAGATTTAATATCTTCAGGGAGGGGTCCACAGGGTGTGACTCTAGCCAGGTGGGAGACCACGATGCAAAGCGGGACTTCGTGTTTGTGCTTGGTCTTGGCCTTCTCCAGAGCTTCATCACAGATATTCTTCAGCACCAGAAGTTTCTCCCCGCGCCAGCCGCCATCGGCCGTCACCAGAACCTTGGCTTTGCAGTCAGACATGCGCTCGGCCAGAGAGTCCGACGAGAATCCTGCGAACTGCAGGTCATCGTTAATGTCAAAGTAGCAACTGGTTATTTAATAAAGCAGCCGTTTAAGATATTGCTCGGTGGTAAGTTTTGCTTACTGTGCGCGCGTGTTCTAACGACGATAATTATATGGAGTGGGTCTTATTTCTGACAGTTTAAAGGCTTATCACGGAGTTATTTATTCAGATTTTAAAAAGTTGCTGTTAGAAAACTCTGCATTTCGATAGAGTAAATAAAAAGTAGTCTATTTTAGGTAACCATGAAGTGAACTTCAGCATTCCAATTTTACCAGTTGTTCAGAAGACTTACAACAACGGAGTGTATGGCGCCGATCCTAGCGCAGGCCAGCATGCAGACCACCGTCTCCAGGATCATGGGCATGTAGATGGAGACGCGGTCGCCCTTCCCCACGCCGTAGTCCCGCAGCGTGTTGGCGAACTGGCAGACCTGGTCCATCAGCTTGCGGTACGTCACGCGGCTGTAGTCATCGGGGTGGTTTCCCTCCCTAAACAAACGTGGGGCTACAATGCTTGTCTGTATTTAGGCGTGAGAGCACCACCATCCAATCCCACGCAAGTCCGGTGCTGATGACAAGGCTACTCCAAGCCATCATCGTAGACATGTAGGAAAAACGTCTGTACCAGCCAGCAGAAAGGCTGCCCCATTAGGAGGCGCTCTCAGGCAAACGTCACTTAAATATTTAGGCGTGAGAACTAGAAACTTCTTTAGGGTGAATGCGGAAACATACAGAACCAAGCTAAGTTTTCTGGGCTTATTCAAAACCATATTTTTTATTCAAGTAAGAAAGTTGCTTAAGCATTTGCACGGATAACAGAAACAACCCACACGCCGACAAACGCCGATATTCACGCAAATATTTGTCCTGAGTGATAATCGAACCCATGACGGTCGGCGTAAGAGACAGGGGTACTGTGTAATTGCGCTATCGAGCCAGTCTTCTTTGGTGTTAATGTGTTTCACTCAGAAGCAGGCTAAGACTTCTGGGCTCACCTACAAGTACAACCAAAATACAGGCACTTACTTTAGACTTGGCGTCATCATGGAAATTAGTTTTTCGTATGGATAAATGAATTAAATTTAATATAAAAATAAGGCACACATTTCATCACATCATAGTTTATTTTCTAGGTATGCTCAGAACTGTTTTTTTTGTATTTATTTATCATACTGCTATTTATCATATATATAATACTATTTTATATTGTATTAAAACCGGACGCGATAAATAGATATAAATATCCATATGTATTATAAAGAGTCATTATTTTATATTATTATTTAAGCAGACCGTGCCCTTGAGGCTAGCGAGTTAGGATTGAGCATAATCTGTTAATTTGTTAAGTAAATATTGAAGAAGATTTGGATAATGAATGTGAAAGGTGCTAACCTTCACGTAACTACTCCAAATAACGACATGAATGTGTTATTGTTTCCCTGATACGTCCTATGTAACTAGGTCCATGTTCATTACGAATTGAATATATATTTTGTGTAGATTCAAAGAACATTGATAATATATCTGCTTCGTGTGTAGACTACATAGTTATTCGATCCATCAATATTATTTATTTATTATTGTAGCCACACGTCAGCCCTTCAGATTACGCGCATATTTTATAAATAAAATTGAGTTCCATTAATCATATTTTTAGAATTCCATTATTAATTACCAGGTAAAATGATAATAATGATATATAAATAATTACAACCGTGATGTGCACTCAGGTATTTAATGAATTAACTAAATGCCGTCTTTATTTTACACTAGCTTTCCGCCCGCGACTTCGTCCGCGTAGAGACGTTGAACGGGTACAACATTACTTCTTTATAGCGCAGTCGGTTAAAAAGTAGCCTATATCCTTTCCTAGGCTCTGGACTATATCTGTACCAAATTTCGTTTAAATCGGTTCAGTACTCTATGCGTGAAAGCGTAACAGACAGAGTTACTTTCGCATTTATAATATTAGTAAGGAAGTAAGGATGTCATCCTTCCTCCTCAGTGTCCATCCATCCTCAGTGCCACCTAAGATAAACCGTACTTATCTAAGTATGTTTATTTTCCGATCATGAACTTAAGACATTACAAATTATATTTGAATTCCCCAAAATGAGATATACCTATCAAAAGACAGATTGTCACTATCACTAATAATTTGTTAATTTAGGTAGACTTCCGGTTTCGTAAAAAAAACTACGCTAATTTGAAGAATCACGCAAACTTGTAAAGCGCCCCGAGAATTTTCTCAGTCTTTAATAATCAATTAGTCAAATGAGTACAAATCGTCTGTCAAATTATGGATGAAGAATGAATATTATTGCAAAGAAAATCACACCGTATAAGCACGGCAAAGTATAAACTTAACGTTATTTGGTATTTTGTAACAAGCTATTTTAACAATACATACCGTGAGTTTATTCTTTACTTCAATAATAGTCCTTACTTTTACATCTGTTTATGCTCAGTAGGTTTCAGGTAAGTACACCTAACTATTTAATTATTTAAGCCCTTGACTCTTTATGGACTTCTTTACTCAATCACTACATAGTTTTTAATAGATGGCGGGATTGAAGTACGGTTTTTTATATAATTTTTTTATAAATGCTACTCCCTAGCTCATTAATAAAAAAAAAATGAAGTGTTTTTTTTCACTTAACCATATACGTATTGTTTAATTCCCGTAAAACTATGCGTAACCATAAAATTAGGTTTAGATTTAATAACATTGTTTATACAACGATGTGTTAGGTAGTAATTATGCATCTTGACCTGAGATTAGTTAGGTACTTAGGTTACGCAAATGACTATGATAAATGTAACATAGAATATATCTAACTATTCTTTTGATTTTTTTTTATTTGTCATGCATTTTGGTAGTGCTCTGTCTCACGCGGCAGGAGTCAGAGTTTGTGTTTGTTATGTGTATTTTGTGTTGTGTTTGATACGGATATCGGCTTAAGTTGCGTGGAATCAAATTGTGATGTTGTGTTTTAAATAAGTTAGGCAGAAAAGTATGTTGCGTGTCACAGTAAATATGTCACAGGTCTTGTAATGGTCTAGACAAGTGACCATTAAGTAAAATACTCGGAAAATAGGACAGTTTAGAAAATTTACCCTATTAACTGTCCGTAACAACTGACTGAGTTTGAAGTAATAAAAGTTAAATCAATACAGTTAAGTTGATGGATTTAGCCTTCGATCATCTGACCTTTAGCTACTGTCACTATGCAAGTACCTGTAATGTAGAGTTAGTTATCTTCCTAGATCTATAAAATAGGATATCTAGATACTCTATCCAGTTACCATTTCCACTGAAGGCAGATAGGTACGAGTTAGCATTGTAGACATTTCTGTATAAATAAATACAAAAAAATGTTTTTATACCTAATGACCCTAATAAATTATCTTATTTACCTTAGTCTTTAGACAAAAAAATTATACCTACGTTTTATTTGTTTCTGGGTCGATAGCGCATTGGATCGTGCTCCTTGTTTTGCGTCGTGGGTTGTAGGTTCGATTTCCATTGCAGACTGATATTCGTGTGATGAACATCGGTTTTGGTTCCGTGTATGCTTGTTTTTTTTATATATTTCGATTTATTAGTGTATACCACTGTGGTTTCTGATATCAGGAACACAAGTGCTTGAACCATGTTACTTTCCTCGGGATCAGATCAATGTTTGCAATATATTTATTAATAGCATAGCTATGAAAACGAAAAAGCGTAGGGTCTTAACATTTGTTAAGATAAACATTAAAAGTCGAATAATAACACAAACACAAATAAAGCGACAAAAAAATTAAAACATAAAACAAAATATGGGCAAAACAACAAAATACAATGGAGCTAAAGATGTCACAGCTAGACATACATAGGACAGCACTAAAGCCATTCGTCATATCGTGTTTTGAATGGCCAAAAATGATTCGCATTGCAGACGGCATTACAGAGACACTGTTGGAGATGTTGCTCATATTACATAATCTTTAGGCCTATCGTTTGAGCCGGACCAACAGAGCCAGTGTTGTGCCGTGAAGCTAAGGAAAATCAATAAGTTCGCGCGCCGTCTCCGTGCTGCATTCGCTCAGCTGACTATCGATTCCACAAGGGCAATGACAACAGTAATAGCTTACCAGTAATAGGCGATCTTGTCCCCATGCCCGTTGCGCACATTGCGGTCCAGCAGGTTGAAGCAGACATTCGTCATCGCACCCTCCATCCATTTCACGAAAACTTTGCCCTTATTTACGTCGAAGTTGTACGAAACAAAATTGCCGGGCTGAGGAGGGCTTTGCCAATGAAATTCGTTCGCTATTTCCGACCAGAACGCCTCGGGATCTTCTAGGGATTTTTTGTGCATCTCCTTGTATTTCTCGAAGGACGGGACGCGGGATTTTTCGACGACATAGTCGGAGGGCTGATATACGCGCGACATCGCGACTGAGAGCGGTGGCGCCGCGACGACCCGAGAGGCGTGCGTGCGAAGCGGAGCGCGGGCGGGTACTGGCCTAGTGCTACTGGGCCGCGGAGTGCGCCGCTGAGTGAGTGAGCGGCTGAGTGACCGAGTGAACGCGCGGCACTCCGGGACGATGACGCACGTGTGGCCCGCGCGTGCGTCGTGACTGCGTGATCTTTTATCTTTTTCGCACTCCTACACTATCCGATCCATATTAGAGTATCAAATAATATCTATGTCATGTTTTCTCATTTACATGTATACTTTTTATCTTGAGATTGAACACTTCAGAAGTTGCTCAAGAATTTGTTTGTATTTCTTAATACGAGGATATTGCCCAATAATTTCCTAAATTCGCTCAGCTTCACCTATCAAGACGGCGTCACTCATATGTACATACTTATTATCACCATCACACACCGGTTTAAGTACATAGCCTGTATTCTTAAACAATTTTGCGTGGTTATTAAATATGCTAAAGCTTAACATCAATGACAACATCAGGATTTTTAAATCTATACAAATAAAAAATTTAACAGATCGCTGTCTGTAGGTATATGAACCTACATCAATGCTATATTACCCAAAACAATGATTTTTGGAATTTTTGTTTGTTTGTCTATGAGTTTTTGCACGCTAATTATAGAAACGACTTACCGTTTTTCAGTAGGTAAATATTTACTAAATATATATTAAACAAACAATAAATCCTAAGTACTAGGCACATTTAGTGCTTGTTCATAAATTTAAAATTTGAATGACATGACACATACGAGGATTTATACGAGCCCCAATGAGACTAGACGGGGATTTGAACCACCGGTCTTTAGATAGGTATCGCGTCTACTGCTCTAACCAACTGAGCTACCCAGGTGTTGCGTCAATGATGCGAATTTCTCCATCAGTTTTACCCGTGAGCCACTGGCGGTAGCGAGCAAACATTATCAGTCCGCAACTATTTTTTGATCTTCTATGTTATTCTAGTTTTCAAGGATTTTTTGTTTGCTAGTCTGTAAGTTAATTTCAGAAAAGCTCTTGTCTCGGCTAACTTAGCTAGTAGATTTCAGTTTCAAGCATAGGTAAGCTCGTTTATTCAGAACAATGTTGTGATACCTATGGAGGATTTGCTTGATAGGAGGTAAAAATGGTTAAGTGTTTTTTTTTACTTAGCACGTAAAGCAAAAAAAAGTGTATCAGAGCCCTTTATGATTATACCTTAGCCCTTATTTTACTCGCTTATATAGATTTATAGTACATGATAAAGATCTGTTTATTTATCATATTTGTCAATTATTATGCCTTTCCTGTTATATGAAATCGCACATGATATGACTTTTTCCGTCTTTCTTATTCTATTTATTTTAGGAAGACAAGGAATTACATTTTTTAACATAGGATAATAATGTAACAATAAAGAAATCACTTATAGGTTATTTACAAAGAGCGCATTCAACGTCACATAGTAAATTGTTACTTTTAATTAAAAAAACCTACGAGACCGAATCTTTTTGCTTTCGTAAGCTATATTATTGTAAAGGTTCATTTCAAAATCCGTTTAGTAGGTAGGTAATTTTTGCGTAAAAAAGTAAAGTAACCATGTTTGACATTGAACCTTAAATATACAAGAGTGTATATTCAAGGTTCGATGTCATATATGTATATAATGTATGTACATAATATATATTACTTTTTTGGGTCCACTTGCGACGGTCTTTGTGACCTCGTCACGTTGGGACAAATTTTCGGCACTTTGCAAATTTCCAGTAGCCTAAATGCTACTTTTGACCAAAGGTCGGAGAAGCAGGCAGAAGCCAGTGTCTAAAGTTATAGGTCTAATTAAAATGATAAATAATTGATATATGTAATTAAATCTTTATTTTTGTCACAATGGATGAATTTAGTTACACGTTTATCGGAAAAAACATAATACCGACGAATACAATATTTTTTTGATGTCGAAAATGACGTAATTTGAATGAATTATGCTGGCAATAAAAATATTCGTATCAAGTATAAAAAAACATAATTTCATGTTATCCGTATCTTTGGCTTTTGACTTTTTGTTATATAATCCCACATGTTACTTATGACTAATAAATACTACTATTTTTTCGTAATTTCCCTGAACCGGACACAATCAATAAATAAAAGTAATAAACCAGATATTTCAAGTATAATAATATGTTTTTCATACTTTACATAAATAACCTGAGAATTGTTTCGATAAATATTTGTTGCTTGTGTAAAATTTGGACACCGAAACATATGAAACAACTATGCTGTAATAAATTACGATTCGTAAACTACACTATGAATAAATAGACATTCAGATGTTCATAAGAAATACATTACCTGTAAAACTATTATTACATTGAACTAACATTATTAGATATTTACCTTGATGGTTGGAAAGTGGAAAGGGATGTGGAATTGAATATCATTAATTTTTTTTTTCATCCTGGTTATTCATATTAACATTTAAATCATATTTTTTTTTCTAGATTAGTAACTGGAATCCTTCTAAATATTGTAATATCCAAATACATATAAATTTACTTCTTTAGAAAGTACAAAATTTTATAATATCTATGAAAATTTTAAAGTATTTTGGTTCAATATCCAATAACGTTATAAACTTATGATTAAAATAACTTATAATCCTACACAGGATTATTGAAATCGTGTCCAGTAAGAAATTGTATATATTTAATGAATTTTATTCTACTTAGAGATTCAAATATCTACCATAGAGCTTATCTGCACAGAGGTACGGTATCATAAGAATAATTTGCAAAACGTGTCGGTTGGTTGGAGACATTTTTACTTTTCCTATCGATTTTGTTGGCTATGATGAGACATGTGCTTCTTGTGAACTACGCAGGTAAATATGAACTATATCATTTAGTCAAAATTATGTAAATCGTTTGTATCACCTGGAACTGGCTGAGCATTCGGAACGGTCTACGCTTTTTGTTTTTTTACGTAATTTATATATAAATGTCATTATTTTGTGGGTCAATGGAGGTATGTATGTACTTCTGTAATATATTAGGGCTATTTTCCTTTTGAAATATAGTCATAAAATATAAACTAAATCTTACTGGACACCTTAACTTACAACACGATATACAGTATGCCTGGAAATAAACGTGGCCTGTATTATCACCACGCGAAATCACAAAAGCACTCCCGTTATTACATACATACGATGACATTATGGAAACACACTTATATTTTGATACTAAGGGCATACGAATAACAAGTGCCTTAAATTAAATTTGAGCCTAAATAATTAGTATTGCAACGTTTTGTGCAAAACAATGAAGCAAGTATTTTATTACAAACAAATATAATTTCTCAGAGATTATAATTTCACACAAGCTCACTTTATATTATTAGGTCAAAGGGACATTGTCGTTTTTCAGGTGTTTCGTTGATTATTTCATTACAATTTTATTTGCTTCTTTTTATTACATAATCATGTTAATTTGCACAAAACGTTACGATTAAACGAATCAATTATATAAAACTATCTCACTGAAGGGGATTGGTACATAGTGTGTTACTATTGACATAACTAGTTTAAATATTAACTGAGAAATGTACCTACACATTACACAAAAATAAAAACAATGTTACACACCTGGAGTAACAAAGTAGCAGTAAACTTGGTATCCATCGTATAATTTTCACTGAATGTTAGCGAAGTCTGATTTGTTGCATTATATTCGAATTCAAAATCGTCCAATCCAAAAATGCCAATATAGTCCAGTCATTTAAGCTTAAATTAGGTAAGAATCTCGGAATTTGAGATACCCAGCTGTAACTTTGAGCGAAACGGGAAGTTTTATCATAAAAGTGTGTAGGAGAAAATTACTTATCATCTAATTATCTATAAAAATTGTCAATACGTTTTATTCCTAAGATTCAGCATTTCAGAAATACAGCGATGCAAATAGTTGAAAAAGTTGTATTTTCAAAAGCTTCCAGACCCCCGTGCCATTGTGCTAGACAGTTAAAATTTTCACGACTAATGTATTTCAGTAGCCTCTATAACATCTGATACTAGAAAAAGCTTATCACCAATGTTTAAGTGGGTTCTCATACAAAAACTATGTTTTTTTTTTTCTCACACTTGGCCGGTTTTTAACGTGGTTACCCCAGTAAAACTATTCCAGGCGACACCTTTTATAAGTAAAGAACACGAAAGCCTAGTTCAATAATTGTTTTATGTTGTTTTTCAGTATATTCAAACTGCTTATTATGGGTCAAAAAGTACGAAATAACAATTATTAGAATTTCTGTTTGAAGTATAACTGCAAAAAAACATTTCAAAAATGTTAACTGTCCATTTAACTCTATTATGAACGTGAAGATCCATTTATTATTATCCATTAACCAAATGTAATTTAATGAAACGCAGAATTCTTAAATCTTCTGAATGCTGAAAACAACACAAAACAATTATTTAACTAGGCTTTCATATAAACAACGTGTTCTTCACTTATAAAAGGTGTCGCCTGGAATAGGTTTACTGAGGTAACCACGTTAAAAACCGGCCAAGTGTGAGAAAAAAAAAACCATAGTTTTTTTATTAGAACCCACTTAAACATTGGTTTTAAGCTTTTTCTAGTATTAGATGTTATAGAGGCTATTGAAATACATTAGTCGTGAAAATTTTAACTGTCTAGCACAATTGCACGTGGACCTGGAAGCTTTTGAAAATACAACTTTTTCAACTATTTGCATCTCTGTATCTCTGAAATGGTGAATCTTAGGAATAAAACGTACAGACAATTTTTATAGACAAATAGAAGATAAGTATATTTCTCCTACACACTTTTATGATAAAACTTCCCGTTTCACTCAAAAGTTCATAAAACTGATATTTGTGACATTTGACCTTGAAAAGTTGCGTAATAGTTGCGTACACCCTACAATATGTAGGTTTTGAGACAACTTTTAGGACGTCAATATACAAGTATTTACAGACTTACAGCTGGGTATCTCGAATTCCGAGATTTTTTCCTAATTTGACTGGACTAATATATAATTTAATGACAATCGTATTTACACTTTTGACATACACTGTGCTGTAATAATCCTCTAAATAGTTAATCACATCTTTTAAAATTCATACCGATTGTCTAATTTCAGAGAACACCTGAGTTAATGGGTTGTAGATACAACCCACTAACTTATACAAATGTTAAACACATACATCATTTAAGTTAAAATGGAACCCATACTGTGTAAGGGAATGCACAAATAACCCTAACAAATTTTTAAATTGGAACATTAAAACTTAAGCGACTGATTTATTCTGACTGGTCAAATATGTGTACCGAAGGGAGGTAAATTGTAATCCATGCTTTACTTATATTAAAATAGCTTAATTGAATGAGACATTAACTATGTCGCTTATTTTCCCATAACTTATATTGTAATAACTGCGATTACTCTCCTACAATGACATTATAAAGTTTATATGTGTATTATATACAATATTAAGTAGCTACATAAAATAGGAAGGCGGAAAATAAAGATTGAAGAATAGTTTTAGTGTAAAAGAACACGTACATAAAAGAATCTTGTGTTTCGTGCAATGCAATTAGCCTCGTCACAACCCTTTCAATCTCTATCCACAAGAACAATTTATAAAAAATGGACGCCAGATTAATTCGGTTTCTAAATATTCTTTTCTAAATTCTAGCCCTACATTAGAATTAAATTCCTTAAGAGCCATATCAATTATTTTGAATTTAAATTCCGCTTCAAGAGAAACTTCCTTATAATTTAAATATTTTAAAAATCTCCGCAAATTTAGAGCAAACTTTTTAAGACTCCTAATTTCATGAGTCGTTCGCAAGCACCATCTGAAATCCGACCATTGCATAACCCTAAACATTTACTAATATTTGAAAAGAATAATGAATTGACACGCAAACACTCAAGACGAGACATAATTATTAATAGGAGTAATATGTTTAATGGACCCATAAAAAATGTAGGTAATTTTATTTGATCAATATAGAGACAGATATACAATACATACCAATAAATAAATATAGTTAAGAATGTAGGTACGTCGTTATTTCGTACACACGAGAATACGTATTTGTACCGCTACGAATATGCGTGCTTACTGATTAGTAGGTATAGTATAGTATTTCTATGATCTATGGATAAAAATGGTGTAATAATAACCTTTACTATATCTTTTAAAAGAATTTAAGGTATAAGTGATCTACGTTATCATAAGCAAGATGGCTGGATTTGTGAACTGTCGATTGATTCACAAACTTAAATTAGATACGATTACAGAAAGCCTTATGTTACCTATTCGTAATTCTAAAATATAAATGCAGTCCTTTATATCGGTACGTATAACCTAAACACACTATTGTGCAGTATTTATACGACTATGCCTACTTATTTACCCCTTGTATGTTACCATTACCATGAGTTTGATCAACATTTCAAATTAATTATTTAGTTTAATACTGATGAGATAATTTTATTTAGTTTTATTACAAATGACCGGATGACAGGAGTAACTCTTTGAGGGCACTTCTTATTTTTCAACATATTTAAACGTAAAAAGATAACACGATAAAACCACTAGAAAACCCTTGAGAGATGATCCGCGTAAACTTCTTTCCGAAATTTCGTAAACATTGCCTAATGACAGTATTTATGTTCATCAAACTCATATCACCTCAGTCATTGATAAGTCATAATTCGAGTATAGGGAACGTGCTGCCGTCTGGTGTTGTAAATCCGAAACATTTTCTCTATATAAATCGGACATTCACAAAACATGCAAATATTTATAAGTATAACAATTTAGTGCTGTTATATACAGTTCCCGCACGTTCCCGATAGTTAATTACCGCTACATACCATAACCAATATGGTACATTTCAATAATTTGATGTGTGTACTTTTGGAAAAACCATAATTTTATGAATGAAATGTATTACAAATTAAAAACCACACAAGCTACTGGGAAACATAAAATGGCATTGTTTTGACCCGAATGAATTTATAGGCATGCAACCGACCCGCCCTTGCATCGCAAGGTTCCAATATTTCCCAATACTAACTTTTTTAAATATCGACTTTCGAACCGATTTATTGATATAAAATTTTATGATTAAATCATTGTTTCGTATCAAAAGGTGATTAAAATTTGAGCGGTAATTAAAGGCTCAGACAAAGGCGAAAATCGGCTGTAGAGTGTGCACAGAACCGACAATTTATGGCTCAGTGATAAAGTAGACTCTAACAGAATGCCAAAGCTGCAGAGACCTACACGGAAAATTAGACAAAACCAGATTTGTGTAAATATATAGTATTGACTGCTGAAATAGCTAGTGCGGTTTTAAACACAAAAAGTATCAAAATAATTTGTAGAAAAAGATACAGAATTTCATTGTGAAATTTGATAAAGCAAATCCAAACAAGTCATTTTAACTGACAAGTAACAAGAGATAGTTAAACTAAGGAAATATAGTTACTAAGTTAGGGTATGACTTGCGTCATAAAGGCACACGGTGACCATATAAGGATTTGCCTTATTTTTTAGACGATGAATGTATGTTAGGGCTGAGAGGATTTGGTCTTGTTGCTCTTGTACAAAAGGTACATTTTAAGATGTTCATTATTAACCCGCTGTCCATTTATAGTCAACATAATTTGGGATCGCTTGACTAAGTTCCAGAACAATCATTTCTACATAACTTGCCCACTAGAGGGTTTAGAGTAGAATGGTGTAGGTAGGTCTTGACAACATTGTTGAGGACAGCAACGAAAATCGACTAACCCTTCCAGTTAACAGACTTCTCATACATTCACCATGGTAAAAGAATGAAGGAAATATGCCAATCGCAAGTTGTTGGGAAGCCATGATCCACCGGGCTTGGGCTACTTCATGATTCAATAAGTAACTCTTAAGACGTTACCTTCACAGCTTTTTTTAGCCTAAACTAATGTGTTGATTATAACAGATATAAATTTGAAAAACGTATTCGTGTTGGATGAGCCGAGAGAGGTTTTAATTTCATTTGAGGTTACGGATGAATTTGGTCCAATGAATTTCCTTTATTGGCTGTATCAGGGACGATCTTAAGTGTAGTCGTATTTAGACACAAGAGCGTCCGTTAGTAACGAAAGAGGTTTGATACTGGTTGGAATGAATCACAGTGATAGCCACGCCGGCGGCCGGCACACCCGTCCAACTGCACTCCCAACCTAAAGCTCGCGCCCGATCCGCTCGCTGTATCGGGCCTCTACGCGTGTACACAAGCGGACACCGACTGAGGCTCTGAATCAGACAAACACCTGCGTCGGCGTCAAAAAGAAAAAACTTCTTTCTTTGAAAATTAACATTACAAAAATCTCGTATTTCCAAATATTGCATCACTCCCCTCCATAAATAGCAAAGTAATCCGTATTCATTTTTGTACATTTTTACAGTAAAACAGTGGTTCACTTTTAATATTTACAGTATCTTATCAAACGCGTCAATCATCGAATACCTATCATAAGATGAATAAGTAAAATATAACATCAATTTTACAAGTTCTATATTCTTCCGAAAACTGAGGGAATATTCTATGAAGTGTTACAGTGTCTAACAGTCATCAAATAGACAAGTAAGTACTTTGAGACTAGTACTCTATTCTATCGACGTTTTCGTTAATCCTTACATTAAACTAACCTGCACATGTAAAGTGAACTACAAATATCAGTGAGTTTAATTTACAAACAGTTACTACTCATGTAAGGCAAATGTGTAGCCTTCATTTAAGTAAATATAATAAGTTACTCAAAAACCCTTTTGATTAAATGTTATATTATTACCTTAGAATAATTACAAAATGTGATACTAATATATTATAAAGTTTTATATCGTAAAGTTATTTATATATATAAACGTCAATTCTTGTATTTAGGAACAATTGCATTTATATTGGAGTCAAGGTACCGATACACACCCAGTACTTGAAGTGCATTCAAATCGCCTAGAACATATACGAAACCGCCCTATTCCCTTGAATCATTATCTTAATTGTTCTCTTAGACGTGCGCTAAGTAAAAACTATCCTAAACGTTTGTAGTATAATTTTGATCACATCATTACTATCAATGCTTTCCATCGATGAAATATAATAGCCTCTTAAAACTAAATGATTGTCTGTATCTGTAGGATAGTAATTATTCGTATGTCCTATGTTTAAGTAATGATTACTGACTATTGTGATAATATTAATAATAGAATGTAACTGGTAGTCTGTATATAGTGGTATGTACACCGTAATTTAGTAGAATAAGAATTATTTGTACACCTTATGTTTTAAGTAACTATTACTGACTACTGTGCTACTAGCATTAGTAATATTTAGATTATAGAATGTAATAGAGGAAGATCCCAGAGCCGCCAGACATCACTTATTTTCTAATGGACAAAATATATACGATTGAGTAGTGGTGGGGTGTACTATCATCATATGACTAGTTGCTACCTTGACCAGACGGCCATTTTTCAGATATCAACCAATCAAGGTACATAGAAACACTGCTCACCTCACTTAAATTCTGATGGCTGATTTTAACATATATTTCACACAATATCATTAAAAATCAGGTTTTATTACTCCCAGACACATGCGGTCGGCGGTTTTACCTTACAGACGCTTTAAAGCTATGAAAAAAAATTTACTTTTACTTAATTTTACTTATTTTGTGATGCTTGATTTTTATATATGTTATTCAAACAACTATTTTAAAACGTTTTGCAAACGGACAGACCGATCCAAGGTGCCAAACATTCACCAGACCCAACTGATTTAGATTTTTTTTTAAAATTGAATTTAGTTAAGTTTTTCTAATAAAATAGTTTGTAAGGTACAATTCTATAATTATTGCGGTCAGATGAGCACTTTTTAGTTGTTTGAATAACATTATATAAAAATCAAGCATCAGAAAATAAGTAAAAGTAAAAATTTTTTCATAGCTTTAAAGCGTCTGTAAGGTAAAACCGCCGACCGCATGTGTCTGGGAGTAATGAATCCTGATTTTTAATGATATTGTGTGAAATATATGTTAAAATCAGCCATCAGAATTTAAGTGAGGTGAGCAGTGTTTCTATGTACCTTGATTGGTTGATATCTGAAAAATGGCCGTCTGGTCAAGGTAGCAACTAGTCATATGATGATAGTACACCCCAACACTACTCAATTGTATATATTTTGTCCATTAGAAAATAAGTGATGTCTGGCAGCTCTGGGATCTTGGACCATAACTGGTAGTGTGTACCTATAGAAGTTTGAATATCGTAATTAAGTAGTATAAAAATTATTTGTATATCCCATATTTTTAAGTAATTAATACTAACTATTATGAAAATTATTGACTAATGAAAATATACTGTGTCTTTTATCTGCTGATATTCAAGTAAATTATGGCATAGTTCTTTTTCATACGCGAAATTGTTGGTGTTATAAAAAATCCAATACTAGATAGATACCGTACGAATGATCATACTAATCACTGAAATATTATTGGTACCAACGAGAAAATCTGATCCAACTTACAAATAGGCCGCCACCTCAAATCCTAGTAAATAAGAACTAATTAATAAAAATGATCACGATTGTCGTCTCCGCAAGTAACGAATCTCTTAACGTCGATGATCGAGGTGATCTTGTGTCACACTCGCGACATCCCCAAGATGCGACAAAAGGAATACAAAAAAGTAGCTTAAGCGCGCTACAGCCACTTGTGGCCGATGTTCGACATGTAAGGTATCAGTAGCGCTACCATGAGTTAGCTAACGAAAACTTACCGAATTGTTTTTTTCATACTACCGATTTTAGTTTTTAGCGTTACCGCTAGGGGCGCTGTACATTTTTTACGTAAATGATATCCAGTCTGTCACTTTAAAATTCATGGTAGGGCTAGACAGAACTACTGAAAAATGTATGAGTTGTTATTTGCCGTGGCTTGTGTCTGCTTGCGGCCGCAGCGCGCCACAGCGCGGAGAGGCAGTAGGCCAGTGCCGTTACGGCTAGGAGCGAGGCGGCGCGCCGAAAATTAATAAAAAAAGTAGCTGAAGCGCACTACGTCACTTGTGGCCGATTTCCGACACGTGTAACGCGTCAGAACTACAGAAAATGCCGGTAGCGGCGTGGTACTTGTGAGTTATTTGCCGGCGGCCTTGTGCCGTGGCTTGTGTCTGCGCTAGGTGGCGAGCGCGAGCAGGCGGCGGCGGCGCAGCTTGCGGCCGCAGCGGCGCCACAGAGCCGAGAGGCAGTAGGCCAGCGCCGCTACGGCCAGGAGCGAGGCGGCGCGCCGCAGCAGCGAGGGGGGCGGAGGCTCCGCGCCGCCGTAGTACCGCGAGGGCGCTGCGCCCGCGCCCCGCCACGCGCGCGGCGCTGGCTCTGTGCCTTCGATCTCTGGAGCACCTAAGCAGAATTTATACTTTAGTAGATTATAATTATGTAGACATTACACATATTTTTGTTCGGTAACTTGTGACCCACCATCGCTCCACTTCGGGTATATTATAAATCCCTCTGTCTATTAAAAATACCCGCATCAAAATCCGTAGTGTAGTTTTAAAGAAATATAAGGACAGACGCGGGAAGGGACATTGCTTTATACTTACTATGTAGTGATAAGTACACCAATAGTATAATGGCGCAGTTATTTGGTTGAATCTATTGCTATTTGATGAAACGACTAGCGCGTTTATTGATTTTCAATACAACGGAAGTGATTAAAAGGTCTGTAGGATGTATGATCAGTGTCGTTTAGGGTAGGGTATAACCACTCACGAAGCTTGTGGGGTCCGTAGGTGACTGTCAGATTATTGTCAGGGTAGTTGGGGCCTTTAGACTCATATTGTGTACTAAGGGGTGTTGTTATAACTCACCGATGCTCTTGGGGTCGGTGGGCGGGTGCCGGGGCGCGAGGGTGCGCGCGGCGGGCGGCGCGTGCACGGGCAGCGCGGGCGCGGGCGCGGCGCGCGGGCACTCGGGCGCCGGCCGCGGCCCGCCGCCGTCCGCCGATAGCACACGCGAGTACATGTGTAGGCGGCCGCCTTCAGCTCGCTTGGGCAGCTCTGGAGATACAGTTATTTAATTACTAGCCGTGCCAGCGATTACGTCCGCGTTTCTCCCCCGTTTATATTTGAAACAATGGAAATCTAATTTTTAGTATTTTTCAATTCTAACCTTAGTTCCTGAGATTAGCGCACACAAACAGACTCTTCAGCTTTATAATATTAGTACTGATTAAGATCCTTTCATCATCATCATCATCTGCCCATATACATCCTTAAGCCCACCCTAAACTAAGGCGGTAAGGCCTTAATCAACCAAGCCAAGTGCGGGTTGGTCGACGTTAATCATCGTTAATTAACATCAATACTTTACTTATACCTATTATATTACTTATAGTAAAAGTTTATAATAACGTTTATCTTTTCATTTGTATAAGTCTTATACAAATGAAAAGATAAACGTTACAAACAATTAGAAAGAAAGAAAACATTTATTAATCACAAAAAAATAAAATACCTACTGGTACTGCTGGTAAAGTTGGTACTGGCCTTTAATTTATTGAATAAATATATTTTTCTTTACCTAATAATGTTTTTACACACCGTCAAAGTGTCGAATAAACACACATAATGAGTTTTAGATTTCAAAGGTGTATGAGATTGAACCTTCAAATATGTATAATTAGACAAATTTTAGTTGTAGGGCAAAAATAATTCAATATCAATAGCCACACTAAAAACTCTGACAAACTGAATTGATATTTACATAATTACTTGGTAGTTAAGAAACAACCAAGTGTGATAATATTACAAGACATTTTTAATTCAGTTAAAGCATAAATATTAAAACCTTCAAAGGTCTATTAATGTTTCCCGTTTCCTTGAACCAACCTGACGGTATGATGTGCACGTCCTTCCTGTTCTGCGGGACGGCGGCCTCCCTCAGCGAGGAGGGCAGGTGGCCCACGAGCGCGTACTGCAGCGCGGCCAGCAGCAGCCAGTGGCAGGGCCGCGCCGCGCCGCCCTCTAGGCACGACGAGTCGCCGTACACCACCAGCCGGCCCGACTGGCGATACAAGGGAACATCAGTGAGATACTCCACGGCATATAAAATACTAGCTGTGCCAGCGACTTCGTTCGCGTTTCCCCCGTTTTTTACACATTTTCCATTGTATCTTTGCTCCTATTGGTCGCAGCGTGATGTTATATAGCCTAAAGCCTTCCTCGATAAATGGTCTATACAACGCAAAAAGATTTTTTCAAATCGAACCAGTAGTTCCTGAGATTAGCGCGTTCAAACAAACAAACAAACAAACAAACAAACAAACTCTCCAGCTTTATAATATTAGTATAGATAAGGCGTCCGTCCGATCTCGGTCATGGCGGCCGATCTCAATTGAGATCAGCCAAGTGCGCAGGACATACATATGCACTTTCTGTTCCCTAACTCTCATAGTTCGGTGAGACGGCAATCCGACATGACCGATGAGGATCGGGCGCAGGACCAGCGTGCTTTGCAAGGCACGGGCGTGCAACCGCCAACTTTCTAACTCCGGGCTGAGTAATTTCTTTACAGAAAACTCTCACAAATTTTTGCCCTACGCCAGACTCGAACCGGGGACCTCTCGGTCCATACGCAGCGCTTGCTACCAATACACCAACGAGGCAGGTAAGGCGTAGCGCAAACGTAGACACTTTTGTGTATGTCTCTTTGTCTCAGATACAAGCTACCGATGAATATTTTATTCCTATGAAACCAGTATGAAATCATCCACTCATTTATAATTTTTGTGTCCAGTAGCATTAGAAAACTGAAAATGTCCGGGATATTTTAGACGGTCCCGATGTTTTAGCTCCAAGAAGTGACAGTCTGCCTCTGAAGACCCTTTTTTGACGCAGTATAATGCCTTTCGCATTTATAGTGGTATTTCGGACCACCCTGCGACTGGCAAAGTGATGGTAAATGCCCCGGCACCAAGACGGGGTACATGGCCCGGGGGTTTACCAGCTAGCAATTAATGATTCCATACTCGAGAACAAAACCCCTTTAAACCTTTCATATTTCCTCTTAGGCAATATACCTACTATTAGATATTACATGGCAAAATATAAGATTGAACATTTTTCTTTCAGCATAAGTAGGTAAATACTATTACTAGATCTGAGGGCCACAAAACCTTTTCCACACAAATGGTTTGTAGAGCGATAACGACAAAAATAAACAAACGTGAATGACCTATTCTCTTCTATCTTAAATTATCCTGAAATCCAGTTAATCTCTTTCATTGTTGACATAGTTCTATCTTTATTGCATTTCCTCTATCTCCATAAGTGTTATAAATAATACTTCGTACTAATAATACTGTAAGAAAAGATAAAGACTAGATAAAGAGCCTTGCATTGTACATTTGCCTTGTTTTATACCAGTATCGAACCAAGCGATTGATTATTAACAAAACATTTAATTTTTTTACTTTCTTTACAAAACTATAAGAGAAGATGAGCTCAGTATGGGCTTCGTACTTAAATATGTATAGTCAAAAACTAAAACTTCGCAGTCTGCGTCCCTGTTGTATCAGGATGTATCTCAAGAATTTTCAGAGTGATGTTTTTCTATTACCACTATAAAATTGCATTAAATATTCATAAAGTATTTAGCATCATGGTACGGGACCCGTAAGCTCACTTGCTTGGCTTATTTCTTTTTGTTTTCTACCAACAATGATTTTGTACCTTCGTCCCTCCGCCTACGCTGGGCTTCTCGCCGTCCCATATCTTTTTTTTTTATAATAGGCTAACAAGATGACCTCACTCCACCTGATCGTAAGCGGTAGTGAGATCCACATTGATATGAGGCCGACAGGCACAATAGACCATATTGAGCCTGTCGCACTCACCCTGACGGCCTGTGCTTGTTGCCGAATGCCGTTTCACACCCCGCCTGAAGAGCCCGGGATCATAAGAAGTAGGGAAAACATGAGCTGGAAGGGCATTCCATGCCACGTGGCAGAAAAGAGGAACTAAACCTCATAGTCCGAGCCACCAGCGCCTGTATTGTAAGTGGATGGCAGCGCTGTCCAGCACGTGTCGTTCGGGAGCGGACTAGCTGAAATAGGTCTTCAGAGCATTCCCCACAGTAGAGAATACTTAGACCGGTAATCTACCAACATGTTGGTTCCGTACCTTGGGCAGGCGGTCGATGGTGTCGTTGGCGTAGTCGCGCGCCTCGCCCTCGGTCGGCATCAGAATGCATTGTATGTGGATGGCCGCGCTCTCCAGCACGTGTCGTTCGGGAGCGGACTAGCTGAAATAGTTCTTCAGAGCATTCCCCACGGTAGAGAATACTTAGACCGGTAATCTACCAACATGTTGGTCCCGTACCTTGAGCAGGCGGTCGATGGTGTCGTTGGCGTAGTCGCGCGCCTCGCCCTCGGTCGGCATCAGAATGCATTGTATGTGGATGGCAGCGCTGTCCAGCACGTGTCGTTCGGGAGCGGACTAGCTGAAATAGTTCTTCAGAGCATTCCCCACGGTAGAGAATACTTAGACCGGTAATCCACCAACATGTTGGTTCCGTACCTTGGGCAGGCGGTCGATGGTGTCGTTGGCGTAGTCGCGCGCCTCGCCCTCGGTGGGCATCAGAATGCATTGTATGTGGATGGCAGCGCTGTCCAGCACGTGTCGTTCGGGAGCGGACTAGCTGAAATAGTTCTTCAGAGCATTCCCCACGGTAGAGAATACTTAGACCGGTAATCCACCAACATGTTGGTTCCGTACCTTGGGCAGGCGGTCGATGGTGTCGTTGGCGTAGTCGCGCGGCTCGCCCTCGGTCTGCAGCAGCCCGAGGATGGGCACGTCGACCGTGGGCCCGCCGCCCGCCGCCCCGCCGCCCATGCTGGGCTTCTCGCCGTTCATTATCTATAAACATTCAATTCAATGCCTTTATTAGGAGCCTGACTGACTGACTTCTCAGTCTTCAGAATATGCTAGACGATAATAAACAGATGGGAATTAAATTATCAGAAATTCAAGAGATCTTTGTAAAGAACATTTGGTACATGGTACTGTATCATGAGTGTTTAAAATAACTAAATGACTTATACGGCAAAATCTTCAAGTTAAATGTTGCGAATGATGCTGGCGATCAGTTATTTTACCACATGGCTGTTACAATAATCAGTGATTGGACGCCAGCGACAAATGAACGGCCTAAGCAAGAAATCAGCTCTCTACGTTTGCCTAATGAATTGAATAAGCATTAAATAAGCTGGCTAAGTTTATGACGCGTTTAATGAATTGCCTAGCTTTTTAATGATCTGACTGAATCTATTATCGTTACCTGATGCCCCTGGTCGCTGAGCGGCGCTGTGACCAGCACCCCTCGCTCCGGGAAGCTGTGGATGTGGGTGCCACTCGCGTAGTACATCGGGTGGCCGCCCAGCTTGAACGAGCCTTCGAACACGCGGTCGCCTAGCGCCACCTGCGAGAAGAACGGTCGTTGTATGTACTAAACCATCAAAATATATAAAAGGAGAAACTGACTCACTGACTGACATATCGACGCACAGCGTAAACGGCTAAACATAGGCACTTAGAAGTGCACTAAGAAAGGAATTTTCGAAATTCCCACAGTAACAGGAGTTAGCGGTAAAAAAATTTTTTGTATGAAAAACCTAATCCGCTTAAGTTAGACGCTTGAAATTTGGCATGCAGTTACCTTAGTAAACCAAAAGCTTAGTTGCAAAGCGGGAAAATCTTTTGTTTTTAAAATCCTGTAGCTCACGCGAACGAAGTCGCCAGTACAAGTAGTTATATGTATAACCCATTATATACATATACGGTAGATTGATCATGAAATTATTATGTTCCTACCTGGTACATGCTCAAAAGATCGTTCAAAGCAGGAACGTTTGAACCCCCGGTTTCTGGTATCCACCTGTCAAAAAACAAATTACATTGAGCACACTTTGTTTATGTTGAGTTTAAAGAATGTAAGTATAATTAATGTGCTTAATGTGTTGCTAAGCTCAAATCTTGAGAACAGCTAAAACGATTTCACCAATTCTATTTTGTTATCCTCGTTATTATCAGAAGAAGATTCATAAGTAAATTTAAAGCGAAGAGATTTGAAATAAAACTACGGATTAAAATCGTGTGTATTGTTATTTTAAGCATATCATTCAGATATCCGACGTTACGAGTTCTTTACAGCGGTCGTAATCACGGGCAAGACTAAAGTTGTAGGTACTTTTATTTCAAATGTGTATTAGTGTTCGCGCATTGGCAGTATAACGTTTGCCGGGACTACACTAAAAACAAAAAAACGCCCATCACTAACCATTGGCGCGTATTCTCGTCGTAGAACTTGACGTGTCGCAGCAAGGACGCATTGTACCAATCAGCGAACACGACGAGGGACATGCCGGCGTCCACCGCCCGCTTGAGTGTGGCCATCTCTTCGGGGAAATACTCGTCTTCCGGGTCTACCAGCAGCAAAGCGCCGTAGAGAGATGTGTCTACGCACGTCAGAGGAGTACCTGAATGAATGCGATTAAGGGTGTCAAAGGTTTACACGAATCAATTCACTCGCAACATCTCATTTATTTACAACAACATATTTATTTGTGCTTAATCCTCCAGGATGACCTCCCTCCACCTGATAGTAAGCGGTCCTGTGAACATATGAGGTCAACGGGCACAATAGATCCAATTTAAACTATAGCACTCTCCATGAAGGTCTGCTAAGTTGCCGCTTCAAGCCCCGCCTGAAGATGCCATCTTTGTAATTATGTGGTCCACGCAACTATATCAAAATAAAAAAACCCGTCCAAGTGAGAGTCAGACTCGCACACTAAAAGTTGCGTACCAATTTTGTAAAAAAAAGTCATTTGTTTTTTTTTTTATTTTCAGTATTTGTTCATATAGCGGCAATAGAAGTACATCATCTGTGTGCGACTAAGGTCTTATCGCCCTAGTTTAGGGTAGGCCCGTGCCCCAGCAGTGGGGACGTATATGGGCTGATGATGATGATCTGTGAAAAGTTCAATTATCTATCTAGCTGTCACCGTTCTTCAGACAGACAGCCTAGTCTTAATAATAGGCCCCTTTGCTCTTTGGATGTGGAACCAGAAAAATAGGCCACTCCCCTATATTTTGTTTCCTGTCTATATACGTCCCCACTGCTGGGCCTACAATAAACTAGAGCGATAAGGCCTGTTTATATATAGATGTACTGTATCTACCTTTAATGCTTTGAATATTTTTTTTTTCCTTAGATACTAACCCATGGTCAATCCGATTTCGAGGCTTGCTGCACTTAATTCCTCGAGCATTTGTTGTAAATCTGAAGTAAATCTGAAGAAGTAAAGCTTCAGATTTACAACAAATGCTCGAGGAATTAAGTGCAGCAAGCCTCGAAATCGGATTGACGATGAATAGGTCAAAGACTAGAGTTATGACTAATAGTACTGAACATAGGGTAATGGTAGATGGGCAGTTAATTCAGTACGTCGATGAATATAATCTACTTAGGCCAGACAGTCTCTTTCGCGAACAGGCAAGAAAGAGAAATCGACCGTCGCACCGAAAACGCATGGAAGAGCTTCTGGTCCATGAAGACCTACATGAAGGGCAGCCTTCCGCTTTCACTAAAACGAAAGCTCATCGACGTCTGTATACTGCCCGTCCTAACCTATGGTGCTCAGACCTGGTCTTTGACAGAAAACCAAAAATTCAGGCTTGGGGTTTGCCAGAGAGCTATGGAGCGAAGTATTCTGGGCATAAGAAGGGCAGACAGGATAAGAAATACAACTATCCGCACCAAAACCGGAGTAATCGATGTGGCAGAAAAAGCTTCTAAATTAAAATGGAGTTGGGCGGGCCACGTCTGCCGGATGAATCCGGATAGATGGGCTACAATGGTCACCCAATGGCAACCGATCGATGGGCGTCGCCAAAGAGGAAGGCCAAAAAAGAGATGGAGAGATGAGTTGACAGAAACTGGCCGGCCTTGGCCCCAGATCGAGAGCTCTGGAGTAAAATGGGGGAGGCCTTTGCCCAGCAGTGGGACAGCATAGGCTAAATAAAAAAAAAAAAAAAAACTAACCCATGACCTCGAGGTAGAACCCGTGCTCGCGGAGCCGGCGGTACATGTCCCGGAAGTTGGTGTGCACGTGGTCCGCGTGCCAGTCCAGCGGGTCGTGCTTGGCCCGCAGGTCGTCCCGCGGGAAGTACCCGCCCGGGTAGCGCAGGCTGTGGAACTGGTCCCAGAGCAGACGACGGGACCGGAGCGGGACCGGGATGACGCGCGCACTGTGGTCGTAATTTTATTTGTTGTTAAATTCTGCTTCTATGGCAATCTGTTATTCAACAATAAGCCATCCCTTTCTCTAATACACTGGATCTGGAATTTATTGGGTATTTGAAGGGTACAAATTCACAACCACATTCTGAAACATGTCCAACGCTAACTTCCACTTTTGGCAAAAAAAAAGTATCGTACTAGCACATAAATGTATGTTCCTTTCAGTAAATTTAGTTATTTTCAATTGAGCCGGTGTCCTATCAAAAACTGGTCAAAAGTTGTCCGGAATGAAACTGATTATGTAAGCGAATTCAGGAAAAGCATAAAAGAAATCAAAATATTATGCCACTTACCGTATTGGTAACATCAAGGTTTGGTTGCGCATGGTTTTCTCGCCGACTTCACCGTGACTTTCAATTGTCACGTTGACATGTCCCTGTTGTCAAAAAACAAAATGTTATTTTATAATTATTTGAAACCCGTCATCTAAGACACTTTAATCTGACTTTATTTTGCATGTCGTGGCAACCTTTAATTAAGATTAGCACTTAGCTTTAAGTATATGTTGTTTTTATTCACTTTTATTAGTATGTACCAGTGTTTATCTTGTTGGCTGTCCTAATAATAAATAAATAAATAAATTTATAAATTTATTGGTTATAAGCCTAGAAAGCTTAATAAAGTCTAGCCTTCTAGGCCTTCTAGGCTTATAATGATGTTCCTTTAAAATATCCTTAATGAACATAATCTAATGTCCAAACTAATTAGTATGTCACAAAGCGCCAAAGTGTTATTATAGAAAGTAGTAAAGTAGTGTACATATTATAGAAAAGTACTGATAAGACAAACAGAGTCTTCCTCCACTCCGGTTCGTATTGCGCCAACACTCGGTACCTCAACTACAACTTCTCAGAGGGCAGGGGAGTAGCTGAAAACCAGCGTTGCGGGAAAACTCTCCCGAGGCAACATCAGCTGAGCTCCTTCCCTTTGTCTCATGCATGCATCCTGTATTTTTTGTTATTTATGTTAAAACTTGTAATATGAGACAATAAATGTATTCTTATTGTTACCTCGATCACGCCGTCGAAGTCGGCGCCCTTCTCGAGCACGGTGAAGCTGAGCGCGAGCCAGCCGGACCACGGCCACAGCAGCTCGCTGTGCTGCACCGACACGGACAGCAGCACCCCGTGCGGCAGGTGCGGGTGCCAACTCACCTCCTTCTATTAACAACACGTCACCAATTGTTTCATTAAAAAAAAATGTCGAATTTTCTGGTCATTTCTTTTTTATGCTTATGCAACCTATACAGTACTCGAGAAGTTTCTCATTCGTCATCAATTGTTTTATTTTAAAATTATTTTTTTGGAACTTTCCGGCCTGATTGTTTTTTTTTTCTCATACAACCTCTACACCTTTTTGTTCCTAACTGACTTACGATAATGGCTTGGAGTAGCCTTGTCATCATCAACGGACTTACGGGGGTGCGGTTGGGTCTCACCACTACTCGGGAATTTTCTCAGCGAATTACCTACTCTAGAAAAATCCGAAGTGCGCCACTATACACTCGTGCAACTTCGCGATGTAACGTTGAGCTCTTTCACTTGGGCACCAAAACCGAAAAAGATCAATTATAAATAAAGGCATAATGTTATCATTATGTTTTCATATAGTTTATAGCTATCCCATAAACAGTGAGATTTGTCATTTGAGACCACAAGCTACAAGCACCCTAAGCGGCGAATTAATACGAAAGCTCTCTTTAGGACGCACTGATATGCGCTGGTGCAAGCTCAGAATATAATCTGTAGTAAACCTTGTTTTTATATCTATCCTAAATCTAATTTTCCATTCGTCATTTCCCATTAGTACAACGACGCATGTGAAGCTGTACTATCCTATGCAGACACCGACTAGAGCAGCCTATAACATCCGTACTTGATAATATCATTTGAGTGATCGATAAGCCATTTACCTCGTCGTGGTTGGTAGGTATCCGATCCTGTAGGTAGTACTCCGATTAAAATAATTCTTAGTAAAAAAAAAAGATTATTAATTATTTAAATACAAAAAGTACATTCCGTTAAGTACTGGACTAACCTATCAGAGTTTAGAGTTTCGTTGACTGTCGAAAACATTTCACATAACTGTACAAACTGTAGGTACTGTATAATGTTATTCAAAATTTTGTGACAATTATTTCGTATGACCCAAACCACAAATTTATTATTCGCAATAAATAATTGAAATGCCAACAAATTGTAATTAGACGCTTTTATGAACGCGTCATTGCTCTAGCTAACAAGTGTTAACCACATCAAAGCGCTTTGTTCTCTGTAATTAATTTTGCACAGACTGCATCATGCAACAAAGCTAGTTTACAATATTCACGATCAATTGATTCGTTACGCGTGTAACTTTAACTAACTATTAATTAAATTGTTCGCTATCCAGCTCATATCAAAGGGTTGATAGAAATTTCCGACATGGGGGCGTCAATAGACTATCGCTGCGACGAAATAATGAAATTCAATTAAACTGTGCGCGGCGCGTTTATAGAAATGCAAGTTGAACGTCATAAGGCCGCGGTCAGAGAGGCAGCGAGGAGTTGATGAGGAACAAAGGAGAAGCGTTTTAATGCCTTTTTAGCATTGATGTCATAATAAGACAAAGTATTGCAGCTATTATACATTTATTTGTAAGCTAAACATCAAATTTCCTTAATTAAATATTTCAGCCATATCTTAATGGAGTTCAACCATCTGTGCAAGACATTATTAAAATGCGAAAGGGCGAATGCACGCTCGTTTACCTCACGCTCGTAGTACGGTGACAGAAAATGTGTTAGTACGTTTAATTATATTTCTATGCGAATACATTATTACATGAATAAAGATTATAATGTTAGTCAAAATTATAGACAATTTGGTTTTAATGACCCACCGATGGATCAAAACCTACATTCAACTAGAAAGCACAAAATTACCTATAGCTATAAAATATACTACTAGAAAAGTTACTTCCCTAACTAAAATATCACGCCAGCTTATTCACTCCCGACAAATAACTGTCGCGTGTACTCCGAATAGGTATAAACAAAATTTGATATTGCACCCTTCGCAAGGGGGTGTTAGTACTTGCGCTTAGTTAGCGCGGGGGGAACCCCCAGGTACAGGGCACATGAATGCATTGCACACATAGTGCGTCCGCGGGAGCCACTTTGATCCTTTATCATCCGACGTCGTTTTACAGTTATTAATTCGTTTGAACATGCATGAAATAGGGGGAACGGTCCGGATTTATTTTTTGTGACTCGTTTCGGCTTTTTGTTTATACCTAGAATGGAATTTCGCTCGGCGCTAACGAGTCTCGACAGTGACGGTTATTGAATTGATGATAATCGTACTGAAACATCCTGCAGAGATCGATGGCGCGTTGAAACGGAAACTCGTGCTTACTGCTGCATGTTACTCGCTATAAGGTGATTTGATCAAGAATGGTCAAAATATTACGTAGGAAATTGAACTCAAGAGATAATATTGCTTCCAATATTTTTCAGACACACGTCGGAAGTGTTATCTCCGGTCGCACTGCCTTTGCCACGAGTTGTATTTTGATTTATTGCTCCAGGCCAGTCGATCGTGTTTGAATGGGCAGAATAAATAAAAAACAGATTGGAACGATTTATTGGTTCGTCGGTTATATGTAGGATTTAATGAGTTTTCGGTCGCCGCCGATTGCATTCCTGGGCCTTTATGTTTGGGCAGCGGGACGATTGATGCGCCGGCACCCCTCGTCATCCAGGTGCATTCGGGCGGAGCCAAGGGCTCCCGGCGGCCGGTATGATACGGCGCTTCGGGCTCAGGCTAGATTAAAAGCGCCCAAGGGGATACCTATTTGCACTACTCAGTCACCTTGACGCCCGGCAAACAACATACGGGTGTACACTGTACATGTACAATTGTACAAGGTCTCTCAGAAGAGGTTGCTTTCCGTTATTGTCGTAGTATTAAGATTACAGCTTAACATAAAATCGGTGCTTAAGAAAATATGAGTGATTAAGAAGAATAAAGAATTGACTTCGTTTATTTTATTGTGACACATACTGTAGACTACAATCAATAAAATAAACGCAACGGAGAAAAACAAAACTCAGAAGTAAAAAAAGAAAATTACATTTAGACAGTGACCCAAAATAGGTATCCACTCCTACGTGTCGTGATGTCTGAGAAAACTCCACAACCCTGAACACCGAGACCATTGCTGACAGTGTTACCTTAGAATCGGAACAGTGTCGTGACGCTGTGAGACAAGTTTTAGCTTAAAGGTCCTAGCAGCCAAGCCTGAAAATTCCAAAAAAAAAAGATATATGTAATTTTTTTTACGTACCACTAGCCCAGACACGCCGAGCCCGTTGACGACGGTGACGTTGGCGATGGTCGGCTGCCCGCTGAAGTACAGCGGCTGCGTGCAGTACGGCCACATGTACTGGCACTCCGTGAGGTCGATGTACGGAGGGCTCAGGCTCGCTTGCGGCTCGTACTCTCTGAGGAACTTTACAGAGGTCGATATGTAAGAGCATGAAAGACACAAAAAAGCTCAAATCTTTGCTATACTTATGAATAAAGTAACTTTTTGTGTTTTTATTGTAAACTAGCTTCCCACCCGCGACGCCTTTCGCGCCTTTCGCGTAAAATCCGAACCGATTGAGACATATTTCTGATTTTACAATGTAATGTATCAATCTGTTAAAATGGTAAGTGAAAACATTAGCATATAAAAGTAACAATTAGTAATACTCAGAGATAGGGTGTTCTAAATCACGCTTTCATATACTTATTACAAAGGGTGACATCATGCGACCTTCAAACTAATAAATCGCCATAACTTTTTTATTAATTGAAAAATGAGCCCATATGTCCATTATTTCTGATTAATCTGTCTGATGGACATCAAAGCAGTTTTAAGTCTTCGTCTGTATGTAGGCGAGCGCACGTACTTTGATTCCGTGTAAGCCGGCCGAACACAGTCGGGAGCGGGCGATAAACCGTACATACCTAAATTTCACGCGCGATGGAGGGTTCTGATCCGTCAACAACTAGCGACCCGCCCCGGTAACGCACCGATGTAAATTTGTTAAAATTATATGTTTTTTTTACTATATCCTACAGGTATGATTAAATTACACTAACTATTCAAAACCGATGTATACTTTAAACAATATAAGCATACATAAGGACAGACAAAGGGCTTTGTTTTATATTTGTACAAGTTTTCTCCAGAGATGCAAAAGGAAGTACGTATATTATTCCTAATCTATTACTAACAATAAATGAGAATTGGTGTAAATATAGTTTAGTATCTAAGAAAGTACGCCTGCGTTTAAGATAGTTTAAGATTTTTATTATGTCGACAACTTCATGCCAACCGAGGCTCAGACAGATAATCAAGACCAGTAATCCATACATTAAATAAAAATAACTATGGTGATAAAAATCATTCACTAATAAAACGCCTGTTATGTGTTGAGATTGACCCCTAATTGCCGCGAGCCACGAGTTTGAACAGTGAAAATCTATTTAGTAGACATGTAACCCTCCCCTCACGCTCCCGAATGAAGGATTATTACGGGTGTGTGTGGTCAGTCGCGCTCGTCTGCCACACCCTAGCCAAATATCACTATAGGTGCATTCCCATAATTAACAGATTATGAAGACCCCGATACTCCAACGTGCAATATCAAGATAATAATGTGTATTACGCTAGTACTAAACTGCTCGGAGACTGGACTGTCGGATAACAATCAAACCAATTATGGGAAGCGCTCGGCTGGAATATACCGACTGGATAATTCTAATTGGATGCCTGCGTTTGCTAATTACGGACGACGTCTCCAGGAGGGAGGCGATAATTGGATAAGTATGTATCTACTAGGATGCTTAGCTTATCTGTTTGTGACTAGTGCGGTGAGGTAGACTTCCGATCCGGATTTAAAATATTCCATATTTGGCTTGTATGGGTCGTATTTCCCTGCCTCTGTGGAGCAGTGGACTATTTTTCTAATTTTCTTTACATTTATCTGACGTCAATGACTCCAAACTAGCTTTAAATAAATTACCTTTTGAAAGTACACACAAAAAGTGTTTCGGGAATTCATTAAACTTACGTACGTTGAAAATGTATTGGTGTTACACCTGCGTCACGTTAAGCCGTTCATGTAGAAATTTCATTTCGTCGAAATGAGAGAAGGCATAGTAAACATTGATAGTGTACACACCTATGATAAAGCCCTGTAGCAGACTAGCGCTGTTGGCAAATTTACATGTATATTGACCGGTGCGACAGAACATTTGCTACACCGGCCAATATTACAGTTAATTCCGAGTATGCTATACGTTTGTACATGAGAGGATATTGGGAGGAAGGAAAGCCTATCAGATCGCGTTCTGCTCACATGTACACAGGTATGTAATGATTGACGCAATCGGATGGCCATTTCAAACAGTTGATTGGTTTGGTTTATGAAGATATAGGATATATGGCAATCGCCCGATAAGATTACGTATCTGAAATCAAATACACCGTATGGGAAACGTGAATATATTTGGGGTCAGAACATTGTGGCATTGCATTCAGTTAATAGCATTCTAGAATTAAATTACCTATACAATATTTGAGGATCTATCTTGAGGTTTGAGAGAAAAGCAGGGCAAGGGTAAGTCGGACTACCACAGTGGGTTTCGTGAAGACTTCTATCCAATACAAATGAGTAGGAGCTTTAAAAACTAAAAGAAAATCTACACAGTTATCTAAAAATACACATTTTGTTTTATTTACATATATCGTTTTACATATATCGATAAGTAATAAGTTAAAAAGTTGATAAATTTTTCAGCTGCCGCTGCCGTTACCGTTCTAGTATGATAAAACATAAGAATTATCTACTTTACCGTAAACCTATAGTATACCTCTTGTGATCTATTAATAGGTGCCAAAAGTATGATACCGCGTTACACCTATTCCGCAGCATCGCCGTCAAAATAAATTAATAAGGTCTATATTAGCTGACCCCGCTATAACATGCAAGTCTAGTCTTCGGTATACCTACTCCAGCTCTCGAAAAGTGGCCCGCCACAATCATACTAAATTACTAAAACCGGGTAGGAGTAAATATGGTCCAGCTTCCTGTGGCCCTGATCAAACACGTATATACTCTGTAGTCCAAAGCTCTAGTAGTTTTGCTAATAGAATGAATACTACTTACACCCCACGGCTCGGATGTTAAAGTAAATCAACCGCTTAAAGTTACCTGGTAAATGCTTATAAGATTTCCGTGACCTTGGACACATGGAAATTTTACTAACTGACTGAAATGAAGGCTGGAGTAGCCTTGCCATCATCATCGGACTAGCGAGGTTGCGTACGGCTCTCACCTGGTATATCTACTCTACAGCATTGCTCCAGCCTCTAAAGAAAGTTTACGGTTCGGATTTCTTCCGCCGCATAACATTCAAAGAAAATTAGCCGCCAAAAGTTACCTGGTAAGCGCTAATAAGGTCGAGTTTCCCGTGGCCCTGCTCGAACATGTTGGGGCCGGCCAGGCGGCGTGCGGTGATGCATAGGGCCTGCTTGACGGCCGCGGGCGTGAGGTGGTGGCGCGGTACGCCACTGGCCAGCAGGGCGATGGCGCCCGCTACCACCGGCGACGCCACCGACGTACCTGGGTCGATGAGGTTATATTTAGAGTCGTGATTCGTGGGACTATAAAAAAAATCCGTGTCGGACAGACGGACAAACAGACGTGACGAATCTATAAGAGTTCCGTTTTTGCCATTTGGCTACGGAACCCTAAAAAAAGACCTACGAAAAAACGTCGACCTTAGTATTACCTTAAATAATTAATATTCTTTTGCTTTATAATTTATGTTCCTAAATATTGCGTATTAAATTAATAAGTAACTTAATGTTAAAATATAAGATAAAAAGTAAAAATTAAATGTAAAGATGTACAACAATAACCAGTACATAAAAATACTTATATTGGTTTGCACACATTGGTTACCTATAATTACTTTTATTAAAGGTTCATTCTAGATCAAGTGTATCAAATTAAAATATTTTATCTACTAGAAATTTTTTAACTCGTGTAGGAACAGACCAGACGTTGCACCTCTTTTATGTGATATATCATACTTTAGTCACTAAATAAATAAATACATCTTTATAGACACTTACCGCTGAGGGACCGACAGCCGCCGGTGACGCTGGAGCCGCGGACGCCGCTCCCGTACGTCACGATGTCCGGCTTCATGCGCCCGTACCCCTGAACAAACACATTCTGTTAGAAAACCGGCCAAGTGCGAGTCGGACTCGCGCAAGAAGAGTTCCGTAACAATAATGTAATAAAAAAAACTAGTTTATTTCATGGAGACCCCCTAAATATTCTATCTTTTTTATTTTTTATCATTTGTGAAAATTTCATTTCTAGCTTTCACGGTTTATGAGATACAGCTTGGAGACCTACAGACGGGCGGCCAAGGCTTAGTAATAGGGTCTTGTTTTTACCTATTAGGTACGGAACTCTATAGAGACACTTTGTTAAAGCTTGAAGACTACTAAACTTATCTACTAATAAAACAAATAGAAATTATCCTAATAAAGAGATGGCCGGGATACTTGCTTACTGTTATTCCCGCTTTGTAATATAAAATAGAGTAAACTAGGAACTTCCCACTATTTAATGTTGCGTGAGTCCAGCATTAATTAAATTTAATTTTGTATTGTTTTCAGACTTTTATTTTTAATATTTTAACAGATTTTTAAAAAAAGACATTAAAGTTTAGAAAATATTCACAAATTAAATTTACTTAAAGTGGCCTGAAACATCACAGTCGAAATAAACTGAATGAAATTGTTAGAACCATTTTCTTTTATTGCTAACAAATTTTTGATAATAGAAAAACAGACCGAACACGATTGATTTCGCGCGCATTGAAACGACAAAGAAAAAAAATAAGATCAGAAACAAATAAAACCCAATGATTTTAGATTTTCTCTCCTCAACTCAACTCCTGCCCACAGCGGTTTGTGACAAACAATTTTAGACTAAATAACAACAAAATCAACTTTTTGCGACCAACAAGTAAAGCCGTAGAAGATTTAAAAAAAAAACCATCAGTCAACATCAACTCACATGCGGCAGCTCCCACGTGGTCATCCCGCGCGAGGAGAACTTGGCGATGCGGTCGTCGAAGCCGATGCCGCCGACGCCGATCACGTCCATCTGGTCGGCGGGGTTGTTCAGCGTGCCGTATAGCGGGCCGTCGTTGCCGATCGCCGAGACTATTATCACCTGCACACAAAAAAAAATAAGTAATTAAAACCATTAAAGAAATAAGATACCTAAAAAAAATTTAGTTCCACAGAAAAATTGCATATTATATACGGTCGAATTAAGAAACCTCCTCTTTTTTGTAGTCGGTTAAATATAGTTTAAACGTATAATCAAAAATACCTTTGAAAATTACAAAATAAGAATAGTGTAAAAAATGTTTAATAATAAACTTTATACATAATTTATTCTTTCATCTAGAATTCTAGATTGTATCCAGTGAAAGCGATTCTTATTCTTAATACATGATTTTAATTTCTTATTGACAAGACTTCAAATCATCAGAAAATATTTTAGTAGCTACCAAGTTGCATTATAATTTAAACTTATAAAAAATCTCAATGTATAATTCGCAACGCATTATAATTAAATAGAGCGGTAGCTTTATTTAACACACAGCACAGATAAATATCGCATCGTTGCTTCAAAAAAGAAAAAAAAAACACATTTCGCTACAAAAGTAAGTAAAAGCAAGTCTAAGAGAAATATTCAAATTACCTTATTAGCACTCAGTTCCCAGACTTTATCTACGAACGGGTGATCCATAAAATCAGGCCCTCCGATGCTCAGATTAAGCACGTCGATTTTTCGCATTATCGCATAATTGAACGCATCCAAAAACCATGATGTATACGACACCTAAAACGACGTAAAACATTATTTAAAAATAATAGATTTCTTTAAGACATTAATATGACGCAAAAAAGTTCAATGAACATACCTGATTGTCGGTGAAGACGCGGAATATGTGGAGGTCCGCGTCCGGAGCGAACCCGAGACAGTCCGCCCTGGAAGCTATGACCCCGGCGACGAAGGTGCCATGGCCCAGCGCGTCGTCCAGCGTGTGCTCCCCGGTCCAGTCGGTGCGTTCGCGGACCCGCCCGAAGTGCGGGTGGTGACGCGCCAGGCCAGTGTCGAACACCGCTACCTTTATACCCTCCCCTACAAAATACAATTCAGACTTAACCACCAAACTAGACTGAACGCCCGGGGAGCGGCCGCGCTCCCCGGCGGCCGGACGCGGACTGACGACACCCGCTCGACGCAGTTCCAAAGCGGAACACCATTTGATTAATATCCCCCGTCCATCACCCCTGTTAATAAATAAGCAGACAGGGCGTAGCGCGCAAAAGTGATTTACAAAAATACAGATGCCTATATGTCTGTCTCGCGCCCCCCTAAAGGGTGATATTCGGACAGTGCGAATTTGAACTCTTATGCAAATGTATCTGCATTTTCACGTTACCCGTGAAATCCTTTGATGTTTTCCCCTCAATCAATAGTTTATTTGTATGCACTTCATTATCAAGGTAAGCTCGCGGTTAAAATTACATTCGAACATGAAATTATGAGTTTCGCGCGAGTAACCCTTTTGATATCGGATCTGCATAATATTTGCGCTGTTTGCACAGTTATGAGGATAAATTGTGGCCCAAGCACACTTCAGATTTATTAGGGCATATAATTCACTTTATTTGAATTGGAAAACTTGGTAAGTAATGGGCAAGGTGAATAGATAGGACTTTTTTCCATTTATGGCATTTCTAGGCATAACTTATTTTGATAAGATTTATTTTAAGCGATTGGCTGATGGCGCTGTCTCTATCTCTTATACCAGGGGTCATGGGTTCGATCTCAAAGAGCATATTTTTATTGTTGGTTCATACTTTCGATACACTAATTGCCAATTTTAGAAAGTTCTCAGAAACACCTCCGAATTATCTTATTTTTCCGGATTATGTTTATTTTTTTTTAATTCAGAAATATTTTAGAGGAGGGGAATATGATCAATTCAGCAAACGTAAGACATCAGTTATTTACATTTATTATTTCTTACCTGTCACTCCCAGCGACCAGAGAAGGTCGGCCTTCAGCACAGAGGTGATCTGGCGCGGCACTGTGCGGAGTAACTTCCTGGACGTGTAGCCGTTCTGGATAACATGTTACCAAATTAAATAAATAATAAAACGTCGGCTAAGGCCAAAATATCCTACACAGTCTATCCTGATTATATCCGCCGGTTAGAATCAACGAATTTAGAAATTCTACTCGCAATAAATAAACTACTTAAACTTAAGATCCATTCTCCTAAACGACAAGCAATTTATTATTAAGTCTAAGAAACGAATTTGAGCGACGAGACTTGAGACAAGATTTTTTAAGATCTACAATAAGACGGCGAGACGATTTGCATTACCAAAGCATTTACTGGTCCTCCAAAGGGGCTGTAGAACTTGATTAAAATTGAAACTGGATCTGCGTTCGTGAGAAAAAGGGAATTACAAAGAGTGAAACTGCAGACATATTATAGACCAGACAACAATGTAATGAGTTCCGGTTCTCTTTGACCCCTTTGGCATTGAGACTTGGAGTTGACTTTGCACCGGTCACCGATGCAACGTCCCGAGTGTGTATAAAACCTGCCAAATTAAATTACTCGATGTCACCATCCACACGACAAAGATTAGCGGAACGCACAGGTTCGTCGTATTTCAACAAAAATACCGGACAAGTGCATGTCAAACGGTCGTCAAACTTAACCAAGCACAGCATAGTGAAATTTATCATCAGCTTGGACCTCACAGGTAACTAATGCCCAAAATAATGTGGTCTCTCTTGTATTAAAGCTTGTGCTCTGACGAGGGATTTTAGTCGACGGCGGAGAAAAAAGTACGCTCCTCTTGTAAAAAATCCGCCACAGATTTCCCGCGTACTCAACGCACACGGTTTGTGATTATTTGATTTCTGGATATCGACTCTTGTAATTTTGTCTGGTTTGTACTCTGCATATCCTCAGTGATTTAAGGGACTTTTAGTACGCGGAGCATTTAATATCTCGTTTGCGTTACTCGATACATTTGTAAGCGTTCTATTCCAGCGGACAGAAAAAAATCTTTCATTAAAGTCTGTCGTCTGCGTAGGGTATAAGTATAGTGGTTAATACTAAGTCTTAAAAACCAAATTATTCCTCTACTAGTAACCCGCACTCGCTTCGGGTATAATATACAAACCTTCCTGTTAAATACCTCTATCTATAAAAAAAAACCACATCAAAATCCGTTGGGTAGTTTATTTATTTATTAATGACAACCAACAAATCTTACACTAAACAATTACAACAGATACATAACATAGAACAAGAGCTAAGTGCAGATTCAATTACAGGTTGCCACGACTTGCAATGTGAGATGGATCTGTATTAATGTGGTAGTTTTAAAGATTTAAGCATACATAGGGACAGACAGACGCGAGAAGCGACTTTCCTTTATCGTGATTGTATAAGGTTAAAAACGGCAATAACTATAGCTGCCATTGTTAAAGGTTGAGAACCTTCGACCTTGACTTTGATCACCGAGTATTCACGTACCTCTCTCGGCCGGCGGAGGGAGTTGAGGTCGCGCGGCCGGTGGTTCCTCCACCCTGTGTACACGCAGCCCGCGGGCCCGCACTCGTCCTGTACCAATCCACTCGTCACATTCCCACGTCTGCGATGCAGCTTTGATGCAGACATCAAAGCTGCCCCCCAGACAAGCGCAGCGGCACGCAACGCAACAAACAACCCCAACGGTCACGGTCAGATAGATATAATTCGAATCAATCTAAGTCGGTGAACAGGGTATTTGAGTATATTGTTTGTTTTCTTTCCCAGTACTTTACATGACAACAAATAAAATCAATAAGTAAATAAATCAAGTATGTTACAATTTGGGTCTTGTTTTAACTTGAATCGGACATTTCAGCCAAAAAACCAACATTATGATTACTGTTTTTCAAAGACACTCTATACCTAACTGTTTAGTTGGGTGTTGTTTGTTTATTCCAATGCATTTAATGTTTGTTATTCTATAGCTTAGTTTCAACGCAGGCGAAACATCAAATCATATAAATAATAATTCAATGTATTGACAATATTTACGATACTAATGATAATTTATTCGTACACAATGTGTCATACACAAGATATTATCTGAATATCAAAATCCGATGTTCAGCTAAAACCTGGCTACAGGCGATCACGCATGTAATAAGAAAATATTTCAGACAATAACACATCTCATTCGAGCCACCTAGCCCAGTTGGATACGCTACCCATTCCGCCCCGCCCGGTGGCACGGCGTCGCCCGATGTCGACGGGACGTCACGTTATCCTTACTAAACATTGAAATCGCTTGATCCACTCAATAAATCTTCATCAAATTTCGCATATATAGGTAAGAGTGTGGAGAATGTAACCTTTCATCGGGATAAAAGGTTACCAATGTTATCTGTGCTGAATCTATTGTATTTTGCTGAAAGATGGCATTAAGGGTTTTTAGATCGCGGGAGACTAATCTATACTTAATATTATAAAGCTGAAGATTTTGTATGTTTGTTCGAACGCGCTAATATCAGGAACTACTGGTTAACATTCCATTTGTGTTAGATAGACCATTTATCGAGGAAGGCTTTAGGCTATATAACATTACGCAGCGACCAATAGGAGCAATGAAACAGTAGGAAATGTTTAAAATCGGGGTGAAACGCGGACGAAGTCGGTGACACAGCTAGTCTCCGATAAACGTCGCGCGGTCACCAGTGGATTCGCGTGTCGACGTGAGGTCCGCTGGTGATAGCGTTCATTGACCGCGGGAGAACACCGTTAGAGTCAACGAGACGTTGCTTATTCCACAAAATTCCGAGTAGCCTGTGAACAATGCAATTGGCGTACACATAGCCAACGTATACTCCTCGCGTGAATCATTCGCGGGCACCGGGAGCTCCTCGTTCGACGTTTTATTTCATAATATCAATTTCTCAAAATGTCAACCGGACGAAAAAGTCTATGTACATTCGTCCGATTATTTCCATCACCTTGACACATCCTGCCATAAAAAAAATAAGTCGTCCGACCGATTTATCAGCCAAATACGCAGGATATATTATAGTGCACAAGTGTACGCGCAAACACAATTTCACTCTCTATTCCCTTACTCTCATAGCTCGGTGAGACAGCAGTCTGACATGACCGATGTGAGATCGGGCGCAGGACCACCGGCCTAACGTGTTTCACGAAGCACCGGTTTGTAACCGCCAACTTCCAGGCTGAATAATTTGTTTACAGAAAAACTCACACAAACTTTGCCCGACCCCGACTCGAACCGGGGACCTCTCGGTCATTACGCAGCACTTGCTTTCTCACATCCGTCAGTCAGCAGGCTAATAGCTAGTATCACCATTCCTGAGATACAGTTTGGTAACATACGGACTGTCGGGCGAACCTACATACTGGGTCCCGTTCTCGTTCGTCTTGGTAACAGGGACCTGTTTTTGCCGGTTGGGTACGAAACTTTTAAATCGTCATCATGCATGTGAATATGAGTAAATCTACTATCTTAAATTTTACAACAACTTATGAAAATAAACTTAAAGATATAATAAAATGTGGAATGAAAATGTAAATCGGTTCAAAAACTAAGGATTTATAAGGAATTCAAGTTAATTTTCTATTTATTTCTTACAAAACAGAGTTTTGTATGGGATGCGTATGGCCGTAGTGTTTTTGACCTGACATATCGGATCTCTCTGTCCACCCGGGAACTTTAAACAGGTACGAGTATATCTCGGTATTCGATATTGATATTAGGCGTGACGACAGTATGAAATAATCAAAGATTTATTAACTTCAGGGGAAAATACACATTCAAAGGATTTAAAAAACCGATTTAGTTTTATTTAAAATATTGTGATTAATAAGATTTTCAATAAAATAAAAGAGTAAAAAACTGCGGTCAGCTATTTTGACTGAAACGCTAATCACAGAGCATGACGTCACACTTACTTACGCTATAGTCTTTTTCAGCTAAGATGATCCCTGTGACACATTGATTTTCAAATTGTAGAGATGTCCTACAATGAAATAATTTCGATTATTTCTGGTAATCGATAATATTTTATAAGGAAATGAAATCGATTTTATTAAACTACCAAAATTTAAAGCATGATTTGTCTTTATGTATTATAGTGAAAGTTTATTGTACATATATGTATGCTTTACATAGTGCTATTCGGTAAAGTGAAATAATAAGAAGAGAGTAAATTTTTCATTCAGTATTTGAAAAATCACTGTCAGAAGAATCGCTTGATGATTCACCATCCCCGACATTTATTATAAGTTGGTCTTTCCAGTCCTCTAATATGGTACTTTTTGTCTCTTGTACTAGCTTCGTCCAATTTTCACGAGTGACTGAAGCGAAATTCACGAGTGAATATTGCACCCGATGATGTCCCAGCTCTATGCTCTTACTACGTTCAGTTGTACGTATACGAACTGCATAGGTATTTTTTTTTTTTCTTTTACATTAAATTAAACTAAACGATACTGTTTGTCTTTTAAAAGTATAAAATTATTGATTTTAATATTTTTCTGACGCCGCAATAAAATGAAAAAAGTGTGCAATAAAATTATTTTCGTTTGTCAAACGTAAAATGCGTGATTCAGAGGGCCTACCATGAGTTGACTATCAAAAACTTACGTACGTTAAAAACCTATCGAGTTGTTTTTTTCATACTGCCGATTTTAGTTCTTCGCGTAACCACCAGCGGCGCTGTACAAGTTTTTCATAGACATATTGACGTAGGCGATATCGAGTGCGTAAGTTTTAAACTCATGGTAGCCCTACTGAACACAATGAAGTGTCACAGGGATCATCTTAGCTGAAAAAGACTATCGCTTCATCTTTGTTCAGTCACTGACAGTCAGTGTTTTGTTTACATGCAACATTTGTTTACTTTACAACCAACAGATATGACGTTTACGTAAGTGTTACGTCACACTCAACGCCATGACACTGCGAGCTGTTTTCGCGCATTATTTAAAAATTATTTTAAAAATGGCTTTAAACTTCCAAAAACTTATGTTTATTACCGAAATATAGGTTTTGTTGAAAACAGTAGATGTGTTTCCGCATTATGAAATAGGTTTTAAAAATCTTTCGTCATGCCTATTTCTTCAATATTAATGATTTATTTAGGATAATAAAAAAAAAATATCCGCATTTTCTGCTAGGCCAATCACGTACCTCTTGCACGTATTTGATGGTGCGTTGGACCTGCCGCTGGGCGGTGACGCGGCGCACGGCTGGGTGGTCCCGCAGCGCCTCCAGCGCCCTGCCTTTGCCCTCCTCCAGGATTATCACGTCGAAGTCACTTGGGTACTCTCGCGCGGGGTTGTTGCGCTGGAGTATCGTCCAATTCGATACCTGATGACAAGATAGACGATATTTAGTAATAGCAATAGTAACAGCAATAGGCGTGACGACTGGGTCAAAATCTTATTATTCTATTTAGTCCGTAAGTTAGTTTATACAAAAATTACTAATTAATACACGTATTTTTTTGTTTTTCAATTGATTGAAAAATGACAAAATTATAGCTTATCAAACTTCTGGAGTGGGGTCTTGTGACGTCACAGTTACGCAAAAATTGTAACTAAAAGTGACGTCATACGAAACTTTTAAGCACTATATCTTCATAATTTCTTGTTTGTGAAACAAAATAAAAAATACGAGTACAATATTTTTTAATAATCTAAATAACGGACTAATTATATTTTTTTAGTCGTCTCGCCTATACATATGTCGTAGTCGGATTGCATAATCCACCATATAACATTATGGCATGACATTTTATTTTATTTCATTTTATTTATTAGGAACAGCAAACGGCTACAAAATATTGATTTTACAAAAGCACTAATAGTACTTACTTAAATCTATACACATAATATATTAATAATAATGTAGCCCACGACGCTATCCACATTTTACTGTACAAAGTTTATCGCGAGCTGCTACAATATTATTATGAAGAAAAAAAATACATTTAAAATACCAGCAAAGCAAATACAAACGAAAACATAATAGGTGGTTACAGTAAATAGGCAGTTGACAGTAGAATCAAAACAAAGCACATACTCGAAAAAAAATTAAGACATAAATGGATGCCATTGTTAAAACTGGACCAAATTGGGACCGCATGGAGGCACCAGCACCAGAATCGTTCAAATCGTAAATTTTGAGATAAAAGACATTAACAGTCGGCTCTAGAACCTTTACCTTTTTCTTTAAGTAGATTTAAATATACTTCTTATTGAAAATATATCTTAATTAAAATCAGTGGCGTAACTACAGGGTGGCAAGTCGGCAAAATGCCACGGGCCCCCACCCGGTAGGGGGCCCCAGCCGAAAGGGGCCCCCGGTCATAGCAGAATCTCAACTGCCAACACACATACACATTAAGGTAAAAAAAAAGAGTGTGGTGTGCATGGGGCCCCATTCGAAGAATTTTGCCACGGACTTCAACGGGTATAGTTACGCCACTGATTAAAATGATACATACCAATGTTTGATAAGTATCAAGTTAAATTTAACTTTGATTTAAGCAAAATTATTATCAACACAATGTTTATTGTGATAGAATGATACTAGTATAATATACTATGCAAATAAGTAAATCTTTGTTAAAGTCCCTGAAAAATTATCAATTTTCGAATTGAATTATTTAAAACATAAATAAATTAATTTGACCCATCCCATACATTTTGTCATGATTATGTAGTCATGTATGAGCATGACATACTTATAATTACATTTAATATGGGTTACCCAAAAAAACAGTAGTAGCTACTTACTCCTTGATGTTTGACGCTTAAATGTTTGAACCCATATGAAATATTAGTCAATCTGATGGATGAATGTTAAGTCATTTACAACATACACACAGTCTCAATTCATAAAATAAGTTTTTATGAGTTATTTTGTCATAAACATGTGGAACATGTTACTTTTTTTTATATATTAAAAGCACAGTTTCAAAACCATATTATTTTTTGTGTTGCTAAATGTGTTATCTAGGAACGCTAGTACAATGACACTTAATTTGTTGTAATAACATCAGTCAATCTAATCAAGCAATATCTTACAGACTGTAATCCTTGACTGCAATCTTGTTTGAAACATGCAAAAAGTCTTTTCTTACTCCTTTTACCAAAATTAGAATGATTTACAGAATATAAAATATCTTGAAACTCTATATCGCTGAAATATGGCTTTTGTGATAGCAGTATGTCAGTTTTAAATTGAAATGTTGCAAGAATTATAGCAGCATTTTGCCACAAAATAATAGGTAATAAATACATATTAGCTTTAACTCATTTTACAATAAAATTGCATTCATGATAAGTATAATAAGAATTTATACAGATTTATATAGTATGCATAGCATTAATATCAATATCTTATGACACACATTGTGCTATACCCACAGCTTGCATTATTTAAAAACAATAAATAACTTACACTTTACACATAAAGAATAATGGTCTATACTCTAAATTCTTCCACTGAACAGAGGAAACTGAGGTGTTTGTGGTATCTTCCCCCACATATACAATCAGGAAAACTGAGAACAAATATTCCAATTTTCCCCCAAATATTATTTAATTCATAAATCCCTAGTCCAGAATTCCCAAATTAGGGAAACTGGGATAAGACATAGATAATGTAAAATAATAACTACACAAATAAACTTTATTCACAGACACATGTACATACTAATCTTTTTATTGGTATTGAGTTTATTGTTGCAAAGGGTGGTGTTATAAGTAATTTACACAGTCCATTGTTTTAAAGATATTTAAATATCGATAAAATGTGCAGTGAAGTGCCTTATTTATTCGCATTTGCATATTACTTTCAAAAGCACACCAGAAAAGATATTCAATTCGCATGGGCCCATTATAATAATTTTATGAAAGCAAAACATACTTTAGCGCTTAATATCTAAATTGTTTTGTAATCTTTATTACTGTTTACGCACCATGACATGAAGATAATATGGTGTTTAACTTGATAATAACTACCAAACATTTTATAACATAGTATTATGTGGATAATTTACAATTAGTTTAGTTTGCAACTTACCCCAGCATTTTTTAAAGCTGCACTGACATAGTTTTCACGAGTAGATCTCGAAAAATATCCTTTATAAGTAATAATGTGCTCGGTACTGACTACATCAGTATTGTATTCGTATTCAACGCGGGCAGAGTTTGTTGCGTTGCATGCTGCATCAACTTCCAAATCATCTCCAATAACGAACGATATCCTAACTGTGATAATCACGAAAATACAAATATGGGCGATACCCATAGCTATAAATAATTAAAATGATATTACATGGTCGACTGGGAAAATCTTTAAGACGCACACTGTACTGGCCAGACAAGTATTAAATTATGATTATTAAAATAAATTGAATACATCTTAGGGCCAGCATGAGTCAGAATAGTCGAATTAACCTGTTTGCTATACGTAAAAAAGAGTCAATCAAATTGAAACAATTAAAAATGCGTTTCAAATCACCCATCGGCAAAAGAAACACACACGAAGTTGACAAGTTTGACACAATTGCTGTGACAGTTGACAGTACAGGTTTTAAAAACTTTATTTTGATGGCTTTGGGACTAAAACTAACCATAACATGCCGTAACGAAGAGTAAAAAGGTAATGTTGTTTTTCATTGTGTTGTTTCATATGTACAAAACATATGATTTTTTCCGTAATAAGGAAGGTTTTGTCTTTCTATAATTGAAATGTAAAAGCTACTGGATGTCCAAATAAATAAATAAATAAATAAATATCTGAAATAAAAAAACGTCCATGACCAAGTGGTTTAGGTCGTCGTTGCCGTTGCCAATGCCAACAACTATAGGTCTACTGGAAACTCATGGCATTTAAAAAATATAAAAAAATGTGATTTTCATATTGTAACACTCATATCATCTGTCAATCATTAAGTCACTTGGTTGTCATTCGTTGCTAAAATTTTGTTTGTTTTCGTAAATATTTCGTTATTATATGAGAAAATACCTCTTAGATCTCAAGCGAGATATATTGTTTTTAATGTCTGCAATAAAATTCGCGAGGGGCAAGGAGACAATCAAACACAATCTTCGATTATAAGGCGCGTCGTAGCTTTGACCGGTAAGTTGAACCGAGTAGTATTGATACATTTTATATATTTTTATAACATTCACTTTTATCTGAGATGTTTTTAAAGGAAATGAGATGGTTTTGTATTTAATAGATTCTATGCATTTTAGGTGTTTCCAGTAGCACTGTATGACGAATTATATGTGAAGACACATCAAATGATGGCGTATTATCTACGACCGGTAAAAAGATAACAGGGGGAAAAAAATTGATAGATTTGATTAGGAACAAAGTTAAAAAATTCTATACAGTGCGAAAAGAAATTCTATTAGTTATGAAAATTTTACAAATTCTTCGAAATAGTATACACTTCCATGTAGCTGAAAAAATGTAAATAGGCCTGTAACTTCCTACAAGTGATACCAAATTATGAACTGTGGAAGCTTTTTCGCAAAATGGTGTGGAGGAACGGCGAAAGTGTTGTTAACATGTCCAAAAAATCGAAAGCAAATTCACAGAAAAAGACAGGATAATTTAAGATCTAGAGGAAAGGTTTATTGTTACCTCCTTATCTTTGTCATATTTTTCATCTGACGAAGAAAGCGAAATGGAAATTGAGTTTTTAGAGTCATTTTCTAGTTCCAAATAAACTTCTTAAATAACATTACAAGAATTTTAATCATTCCCTCTATAAAAAATTCTAAAATTAAATCTGCGTTTGTATTATTTATAATATAAAGAGAAACGATTTGTTTATTTATTTGGTACTTATTAATGTTTAAAAAACTGTACAGATTAATCTAAACTATTTTTCACCAATGAATATTGTGAACCAATCGAAGTTTATTGGGCATGTACCTACTTCCTCCAAATCGGTAAAGCTAGTAAATGTACGTTACTAAATAAAAAATTCCATGTTCCTATTTTAATTGTAATAATTAATAATATTATAAGTACCAAGTCCGTTTAGTCATAATTTTATGGTGTGGCAAACATCAAATCTTAATTTCCCTATTTGCTATGAGTTTCTGGTAGGCCTATAATAGGGATCATAAACTTTTAGAGTATGTCGGTATAGCCCAGAAGCCAGTGATCTTACATTCATTTAAAAATTGAATAAATCATATTGTCACTCATGTCATATTTTTGAAAATTTGTTTTGATAAGTTTTATTTATGATTCTTAACCATTTATTTTTTGAAAAATGTTTGTAAATACTATTACTTTTATGTCATTATAATTTTTATATATATATATTTTGGGTCAGGAATTTTACAAAGTACAAAGATGGCTTATAATCTTGGGGAGAGGTTTCCACCTCTACCACCCGTATTCACACTGCTCGACCCTGGGGCATATCAAAGAGCAGGTGATAAAAAACCGGTTAAAGAAAATAAAGTCCCATTTCTTTCTCTTACTCCACGTAAAACTCAGGCAGGCGGCAAAGTTTGGACTGAAGCAATATATGATTCAGCTATACCACAAAAAATTCCAAACATAACTAGTATGATTTCAAAACGGCCACGTTTTCCATATGAGGCATTCAGTAAAGAAGACTTAGAAGCGCTTTTATGCAGATGTGGCATTCAAAATGCATGTGAATGCCCTGCTGACGAGGATGAGGAAAAACCAGAGATTGTGTGTCAAGCAAAAGTACCTCGGCGAATCTTTAAAGGTCCTGCACCAAAATGTATTATGGGAGAAGGTTTGTCTGCACCTTCGAAAAGAGATAAAGGATTTGAAATACTTCCTGATGGTTCGCAACAAAGATTATTAGATAAAGTAAAAGATGAAAGTCCACCTTTCTACGATGCTACTGTTCATGAATCAACAGCCTTTTACCGCGGTTGCAAATGGAGTCAATGGACTACAAAAAGGTCATCAAAAGCGTTGGAAGAGCGGCCTGGACCAGCAGATTATCAAAGAGAAATACCAAAATCTGAGTTTGAGATATGTGCTGAAAAATTTAGGTCATATAGAAGGCAAACTTCTAAACAGTTACGATTCATTGAAATGGTGCAACAGAGAAACGTAATTGAGGGTCGTCCAGGTCCCGCTACTTACAGTCCTATGTTACCTAAAGGTACTGAAATGCAAATCCTGGGCTCTAAAGCAATGAGGTTTACCACATCTACAATAGAACAACGACCGGGTCCTGCTGATCACTTCGTCCCACGGGCGTTTGAGCTTCCTGAACCACCAGAAAAACCTTGTCGTGCGAGACTACCTGATCCACCGTTTTTCGGTATAAAGGCGCAAAGGTTTAAACCTAGACGCGAAGAAGGTCCAAGCCCCGCTACGTATAATCTCAATTTCAACCGATGTCATTTTTTGCATTGTCCAACAACAGCATTTGGATCATCCTCAGTCAGATTTAAAGAAACCCCTGTGAATGAAGACGATGAAGACGAAACAGAAGTAATAGCAGAAGATGAACCAGAAAAAAAGGATGAAGAAAATAAGCGAAAAGAAGCATGCTCATCTCCTTCTTGGGAATTTAAATCTAAGACAGTAAGATTAAAACCATTGAAAAAAAAACCAAACGAACCAAGTCCAGCAGATCTCCCTCAGTCCAGGACTATGGTTCACAGAATGCGACGGTTACAATATATAGCCCCTTTTTATACGTCAGAGGGCCGATTCCAACCTTGGAATGATTGGATGCCTGTCTTTGGAAGGGTAAAAACTCCTGGCCCTTGTTATTACTGCCTAGAGAAACCTAAATGCTATCCAGCTGTTAAGTGTGGACCTCTATATAGGACGCCGCGGTTTCCGAGAAATAGAAACGATAATCCACCACCTAATCAATATCATCATGGTGGTGGTATAGAAACTATCCTGGCAACTCATAATCAAAAACTAAAGGGTAACATAGAAAAACAACATAAATTCGTATGGATACCGCCAGTGGAACCGAAACAATTAAGCTATGAAGAAAGAGAAACCATATTATTAAACAAATCTATAGCCCTTTTAGATACTGACGATATTGAAGGTAAAAGTAACCAATCACATAGTGCAAATATCAGTCCACGAGCTGATCCGAAGTCCAAAGTATTACGTTGTTTTATATATGGCACCCAAATGGCGCATTGCATTTAAGATTTTTTTAAGTTTTCCACAATGTCGCTCCGTTAAGTAAGTAGTAATGGTCCTTCTTTCGTTTAAGAGGGACCATACTTAAAGGACCAACGATACCCAATGGAATATCACCAGGGACTAAGATTCTACGTAAAACTAGTTACCTAACACAATCACTTTCTGCCTATTGCGTGCGTTCTACACTTTGTTTAAGTACCCCTTATTATGTTACAAACAAACAACCTTCAATTTGAGCATTTTTTTTACTGTAGTTACTTTAGGTAAAATTGCAATCTTGATAAAAGCCGTAACCTTACATATCATTTTAACAAGGTGTATAATTTTCTTGTCAAACAAGGAAATAATCCTTTGTAATAAAAATAAAGGGTATTTCGGTCTGAGAGAGAATAAATTTAAAAAATGTATTATTAAATAGACTAGGAAAATGTTAGTTCTAGTTCATAAAATAACAGTTAGGTATAAATAAAAATAAAATTCAAAGTTTTCATGTTCTTTATTCTTTGTTTTAACTATTTGTACCATGGAAATACCACCTCCAGGTTTATGACGTCATTTAGCTATGTAAACAAAAATGTCTAAATGGGTCAAAAGTTATTGTGTGACAAAAATATTTTGGTGTGTGGCAAAATTCGGAAATAACGCGCGCGCCGCCACTTTTTAATGGTCCAAGATCCCAGAGCTGCCAGACATCACTTATTTTCTAATGGACAAAATATATACGATTGAGTAGTGGTGGGGTGTACTATCATCATATGACTAGTTGCTAGCTTGACCAGACGGCCATTTTTCAGATATCAACCAATCAAGGTACATAGAAACACTGCTCACCTCACTTAAATTCTGATGGCTGATTTTAACATATATTTCACACAATATCATTAAAAATCAGGATTCATTACTCCCAGACACATGCGGTCGGCGGTTTTACCTTACAGACGCTTTAAAGCTATGAACAAAAATTATTAAGTTTACTTATTTTATGATGCTTGATTTTTATATATGTTATTCATACATTTATGTCTTTGTCTTAGCCTTCCTGTGACGATGAGGAATGTATTCTTTGACTGTATAAAATGGATTATCAATAAGCCATAATTTAAGTTTCCTTTTAAAAACCTATCTAATGGCAGATTTTTAATATTCTCCTTTAAATTGTTGAATATTTTTATTGTCGTTGTCACCGAATTTAGCATTAATTTGTTAGGATATCTGGTTTAACAATTATATAATTATTAAAATGACAGCAATGAGATGAGATTAGAGCCACTTTACTTTCTACAGTGCGTAAGTGGACAAAGTATTATTGAGTTTATCTATTTTTCTTTAGCGGTGCAACCTTACATGCCATGGATGGCCGGAAACATCTGTCATTGGATTTTGAAATTGACTTAAAGGTAACAAGGCCAGAGTCATAAAAAAAAAAGTAATCTGAAGAAAAAATAACTTTAACTAACCTCAAAAACTTATATAGTATTCTTCTTAAAGTTTTGCTTAAGTTACATAAATATTAATACCGGTTATAATACCTACAGTTTATACTTTAACAACAGAGTTTATAGTAGTGCAAAGATAATCCAAAACATAAGTTGATTTTTTAAAAATTTAATTTCTTTTATGCTTATAACGCCGTTTTTTAGTTCTTAGGATATCTTTGGACCGAAATTTCCTAACAATGTCGAAGCTTGGAGCTCTACATTTAGCTAAACATACCGGTCCTAAACATACGGCTACTGTTATTTTTTTCCATGGATCCGGTAAGATTATTACCTACATACTTTTATTTACATTGTTTATTATACTTAATATTTAGATTTTTAGAGGTACCATTCAGTACAAAAATAATTGTATAATTTAAATTTATTAGGCTCTTTATTCATACTGCTTAGAACCAATTAGATACAATGGAACATATAAGCTAAATCTATATCATACTTCTCAAATAAATATTTAAAATAGGTAGTGTTATTTCTGCATTTATAATATCTTTTTATATTTGTTTGGCACAGGTTCATCAGGCGCAGACATGATGGAATGGGTTCGTTTGATGGTGAAGAATTTCTCATTTCCTCACATCAAAGTTATGTTTCCAACAGCTCCTTTGCAGCGTTACACTCCCGCTGGTGGACAAATGAGCAATGTGTGGTTTGATAGAGAGAATATCTCGCCTGATGTTCCAGAGAGAATTGATTCATTGAAGAATATTGAAACTGAAATCAAACATCTTATTCAAAAAGAAAATGAAGCTGGCATACCTAGCCAAAGAATAATTGTTGGTATGTTATTCAATATATGTTTACTAAATCAGACATTCAGACATCTTATACTTTAAATTTTTATACTTATTGTACAACATCACATACATTGATCTGATCCCTTGGTAAGTAGCTTAAGCACTTGTGTTACAGATATCAGAACCAACAGTGGATTCACAAATAAACTTATATATATTTAATAATACACCCAGACACGGAACAAACACCAATGTTCGTCACACAAATATTCCCGATATACTTATTGTTAGTGTTTATGTTGTTTTTTGTTCTTTTATTCTTGGCTATACTTATTGCTGTGGTTCTTGTACAATTATCTTAGAAGACCTTAGGTAGGATCTAACATTATGTAACTATGTTTCAGGAGGTTTCTCAATGGGTGGCAGTTTAGCCTTGCACACAGGATATAGATGGGACCGTAATTTGGCTGGAGTGTTTGTATTCAGCTCTTTTCTCAATCATCAATCAGTTGTCTATGACGAATTGAAAGATAATAGTGGATCAAATTGTAAGTATATATTTCATAGAATTTATGCTTTATTTAAGTACAGATTATGCTAATGACAACTGTGTATGTATATTTATGTTAGCCAGGCCTTATGTCTTTCACAAATTCAGTTATTCCAATAATATTGAAACTTACACTGTCTTGAGTGTATTAATAAAATTTTTCTTTTCAGCACCACCACTTTTACAAATTCATGGAGATAGTGATGATTTAGTGCATCTAGAATGGGGAAAAGCAACATTCAACAAACTTAGAGATCTAGGAGTTAGTGGCGATTTCCATATTATGGAGAGGCTGGGGCATTCAATCAATAAAAAAGGAACAAACCTTATAAAAAGCTTTATTGAGAAACATTTGCCTGAAGAGTGATTTTTTGGAGTCTTGACATGTGGCCTGTTGATATTGTAAATTTCTCAAATATTTTGTGTTCCTGGGTTAGTGGAATTTGTTTAGTTATAAGTAGATAGTTATATATTTTATTATAGGTATAATATGTTTTATTCTATGTAGGTACTTTTAAACATTATACAGATTAATGAGAAAAAACAATGTTATTACAAATACAAATTGTAAAATGGTTGATCTAAAAAAATTACATAATAATTACCTACTCATTTGTTTTATACTTTTATAATATTTTTATTTATGTAAATGCCTTATACTGCTATCATAAGTCTGTTATACATACTCATTATTTTCAATCAAAATTTAACCAAAAAGACTAATTATAACTAGTGAACAGGAAAAGATTCATTATGTTTGTGTTTCCCTGAATAAAAAGTGACCAATATTTTGGGTGGTGCCTTTTATTATTGTATAATTATATTTGATACTTGACTATAAGATTGACTGTTGTTAATAAATTGTTAATAAATGGAAGTTGTTTTTATGATACTGCGACCAAATTATTTAAGTAAATCTCATATGCATAAGGTTTAGGTATGTAGGTGCATATACTTTTACCTAAGTATACTTAGCAGATATATTCAATTGTGTTACAAAGTTTTTCATGTTAATAACCTTTAATTATCCAGAGAGGAGACTGGATCCATAGATATTGAAGCTTTTATGGTTTGAGGCGATTATTATCCTACTTAATAAATTTGCAATTTATTCTATCTTTGTATAACGCCAAAAAGTATGGTAATAAGAACAACTAAAACCTTTAATTCAATTCAAAATCTATGATTATGACTTGTGCGTGATTATCAAAGTTTGGTAATCAAATTACGACAAATTGTGACAAAAGTCCAGTCAATTGGTAATATACATCTCGAGGCTTATCCCAGAACTTATAACTCTTATTGTATAATCTTGCGTAAGAAGATTTCTTAAATAATTACTGACTACTAATAGTTCCTAATGGGTCCGAAAAAGGGTAAAGATGTTTTCGATGACAATTATTGGCGAACAAGTATTGAAGACGCGCCATTGGATGATGAGAACTGGAAAGTCAAAGTGGTGCTCATAGAAGCAGCTGGAGGTGATCAAGACCGAATCTACTTAAACAAATTCGAATTATTTGCTGCCGAGGAGAAACGATTTGTGATAAAAAATATTTGTAAAACTGAAACAACTTTTATGATCAACCAGTTGGGAGGCGAGAAAAAAGTGAAAGATGACAATCTTCGCGTTTTTGAAGAAGGACAAGCTTACCTCAAAGATAAGAAAGATATCCCACCAGACATATTGGCATTGATAATTAAACATCTTATCTTGAAAATGAAGGATGAATATCTTTTCATAAAGCGTCAGAGATTGGAAGTCAAAGAAGGAATGAGGAGGGAATCTACAACCATGGTCGACCGAGCCGAAGTCAGAGGTACTGTGAGTGTGAAGCCCACTGAGCCTCCGGAACCCGAGCCACCTCCAAAGGGAAAGGGGAAGAAAGGTGAGCCCGTGGCGCCACCGCAGTCGCCTGAACCATCTGAAGGTAAGAAATATAACACCTCTCTAAGAGTCCGAGGAGAAGAATGGAGGGACAAGGTTTATGTGGACGATTTTCCAACGGACGGCCCAAACTTGTATGTGGCCATTACTGGATTTGTAGAGCCTTACTTGGCAGGTGCTCTAGTCAGAATAGGAATCCCATTGACGGCAATCGTGCAAATTCGGATTGATTGCTCTACAACTAGAGTTCCATCGAGTTTATTGAGACCCAGCAAAAGAGGTCAAAGCCAAACTGAAATTTTAACCGAGAAGTCATTAAAATTTTGGGATGATGTACAACAATTAAGAATTCATAAAGATTCCTCAGATGATTTTAAAAATACAGCTTTTGTTATTTTCTCTCCTCCGTACTGGGATTCGGAAAGCTTATCAGGTAATCCCGATAAGATTTATGATGAATGTTGTTTCCTCATGTATGATGTTCAAGATTTAACAAGACAGCATGTACATTATTTAGAGAATATGGAAATTATTAATATATCGAAGGATGTGCAAGATGATCGTTACATCAAATATTACAATGACCAAATACAAGATTTGCCATTGGAATGTGTTACTATTTATTCTCTGCTTGACAGTATACTTCAAACTGTGGATAAAAGTCAGGAACTTGAAGCAAAAAGCAGTAGGACGTCTCTCTCTACCGCTTTGACATTAAACCCAGCGCCGCAGATGAGTGGCGATGAGGATGGTAAAATACAAAAAGCCGAAACACTGGTGAAGCAAGTCTTTAGTACCCTCTGCAAAACGGAGGCTAATAAAAAGTCGTACCGAATTACCTATGGCGAGGAGTACGAAAACCATAAAGATCCTGTTATAATAAATTACGGAGATAACGCTAAATATAATACATTTCATCTAGGAAATATCAATTTAGAAAACATTGTTTGGACAACATTGCTTGGTATGCCTATTAATCAACTATGGCAGAATCAGGATAGACCGTATGGTGAATTAGAGGCCAAAATAAATTTTCATGTGAATGTTTTGCTATCGTGTTTTGAAAGAGAAGACGTGGAAACGGCTGAGCTTAATAGATTAATTCATATTCTAGCATGCAGAAAACTATTTAACAATAGAAGCTCCTTGAAAAAGAGACACTTGCCGTCCTCAACCATTACTGAATTCAAAAAAGTTTACTTGAAACGCAGTGTTCTTGCAGAGCCACTACCAAAATGTCCATCATTGATGAGAAATAATAGTTCGATTTCTCCATCTTTTCCTTCAATGACTAAAAGCGAAAACGTGTCTGGCGCTTCCTATGATAGCAGCGACCCAGAAGAGTGTCGAATCAAGTTCCTCTTTGATTGTCCTGATATTAGTGAATTGGTGTCTGCAGCTGAAATTTCTAATGCAGAACCTATCAGCCACATGATTGATGATTTTGATCATTTTGAAGATTTTTCTGGCATAAGTGCTTTCCAAATTATGCGAGAAGCATTTAATAAATTCAATTGTGTTGATTACAAATATTGCCAAGTTACCGATAGTTTTATATTAATGTTTTTTAACAGTCATGATAAAGATGGTATAGCACGAGAGGAGTGGCGATGTCATATACCCACACCTTTGTGTTTGCAAGATTTCTTTGATTTCGTGTTAGAAGAACACTATGACTGGATTCAAAATGAAGAAAAAATTTATGATGAAAATGTTGTATCGAAATCACAGTCTGAGTGCAAAGAAATAATAGATCCTAATGCCGCAATATCTTGTGTGGAAAATACTGATGTAGAATTTGAATTGCTAATGGAAGGGTCCCTTAAGTTTCAAGAACTTGTTGTAGCTGAAGAAGCCAGTGCTGAAGCTACAGACTCAAAAGCAGTGTCTTCGAAAAAAACTACGACATCACCAACATCAACTGAAGTGGATTCTAAAAGTAGTAAAAAACCAAAATCAACTGCGCCATCCACTCCTAAGAATTTAAGGCAATCATTTATGGCATCTAGAGATTCTCAAGAGTCTGTTGGAATTCCGGCGAAACCGTTTTTGGGATACGATTTAGGTGACCGAAGAGTGGAAGTTTTTGGTCAAAATTCAACATTCTTTTCTAAAGATGGTACGCAAGTAAGTAGCAAATATACTTTAACAATACCGATGAACTTAGAATATATTATATTAAATGTTGTCCCTGGCAATGGAGTTAATGAATTCTGGCTACATAGAGCTCTAGGAGAATACGTTACGACAGATATCCTAGATATGTGTGAGTCATTCAGGATTACGAGCAAAGATAATGTTATGATAAATATTAAAAAACAAACGTATCAAGTACCTATACCAATGATGTCAATGTCCTTTATAGACAATACTAAACCGAAGGAAAATGTTAATATATCTTCAAAGGAAAAGAACGATATTCCTCAAATATTTGAGACTAGATATTTTCATTCTTTATTTATCACTTGCCCTAATGGTTTGATAACCGAAAGCGTGCATCTAGATAATTCCTCCGAGTTATCCCACATTAAACAATATTACTTATGTGATATGCCACATCTTAATGAAGACATGCGATGTATAAGTTTAAACGGCGAAGTTATAATATTTAGACCTTCAGGTATTATTGAAGTTCTGCGTCCTGATGGATCTTATATTAAAATAATAAAATGCGAGAAAAAAGTCGTGCAAAGTACTGAACCAGAGGATTTACATAGTGAAGCAAGTTCGGACAAAAGTAAAAAAACTAAAGGAAAAGAAAAAGAAAAAGGGAAAGAGAAGCCTAGCAAAGCATCATCTAAGTCTTCTAAAAATGCACTTACTGACGATGATGGTTCCGACATAAAACCAGTGGAGTATGAGCTTGTTATTGAAGAATTCGAAACAATTGAAACTGATGGTCTGAGACTTAAATGGGTTGATGAAATCCCATCACAAATTGAAAAATTGTTGATAAGAACTGCCACTGACTATTGTTTACGAGAAGTTTTTTCTAGACGTATGGATGGGACCAATATTCTAATAAACAAAGATGGAGTTCAGGTTGTAACATTTCCAGATAATACTAGAATAATCACTACATTTTTCGAAGAAAATGACGAAATTTATCCAGAGTGGACGGATGAGGAAAGAGAATACTTTGACATGTTTGATTCGGACATTATGGACTTGGATCCATCCAAATCGAGGACATCTATGTCTCAGAAGAGCTATATAGGAACTTCTACATATAGCAGCAAAGCAAGTTCAGTTTCTAAAAAAATAGAAGAAGAACAGGTTAAAGAAAAAGAAAGAACCGATGGCTATATATCCGTGCAAATAATTTTCACCGTAGAACATGCAAATTTTACTACCGTCACGGTTAATAAATCTGATAATGAAGTTTCAGTAGAATCACCCAATAAGTCAAAGGTAGTCATGGATAGTAGTAATAATTACGACATTTGTTTAGACGATGCAACGACGGCCAAGTTTGATGGTCAAACGTTAAACATAGATTATGAGGCGTGTTCAGAATGTCGGTCTAATACAACATCTACCATAAAAGTGAAGTCTGACGATATGAGCAGTGTCACCAAAATGCACCAACATTGGTTGAAAATGAAAGATTCGTTTTGCAAGAAAATTATGGTGAATGAGGAGGGTCATATATCCTTAATAGATGATCCGTGTTCTACCGACATGTATCATTCCGAAGAGACTGCCCATACAGAAGAATGTACCGAAGATAAACAAGCTGATGCAAGATCGGAGAATTCTTTCATATCTCATGGCAAATGTAGAGAAATGTATTTTGCGAAAACAATGAGGTTCTTCGTTCTTCGGCGGTATGTGTCTTTATTACGAATACACCTACATGGACAATTTATATTAATTACATAAGTAACTTAAATTGTTTTTCAGTGAATTGTCGTGTTCTGAGCTGGTGCACCGGGTTCTACTGGAGCAATACAAGCGGGCGTGTCGATGGCAGCCGTGGTGCTCTATAAGCCAATACGATACCTTCGGAGACCATCGTAATCTTCTGTCAATATTGACTCCCGTTCATCTAACAGAAACAGAGGTCGATTATAGATTATTATTATTATAATTTTTTAACCTATTGAATCGGGCCTGTCGAATTACGAAATGCCGTAATGCTGGGCATTACCAGGCTAGGAGCAAGATTTTATTTGAGATACTATACTCATCTACATGTATTCCATGTATACCAGGTTAGACTTACTCGTACAGATAACAAATAATATCTTCGCATATTGTAACGATCAAGTAGCGACATTGTTACTGAGCATTACATATCCGGTCATATCTTACATCGTTTCACCGGTTAGAACGTTGATTAATTTTAAGAATGCGTGGTCGAAAATTAATCCAGTAAGATAAGCTTTTAGAATTCTACACTTTGTCTGACCATGAGACCCCTTTACTGGATGCCTACATAGTAATACGAATTCAAAGTTTCAAAATATCTGTCCAATCTAACGCGCGAATGTCGCTGTCAAACCTGACCTGATTTATGTAAGTTTAAAAGGCAACTTCACGATCATTATAATTTCGAATAAGTAAATATTCCGGTTTCTTTAGAAATGGCTGATGGATTCAAAGCTAGCTGACAAACCAAAGTACCTAACTTACAAAGATTTGAAGAAAGACTGCGGCAAAGGGTTCTACCACTGGATGAGGCCTTACGAGAGGTTTACACCGAAGCCTTTGAAACCAGACAATGTGCTGCCTCCTAGGTTGCCAAGAGCATTTGTGCTAAGGTTGACTTTATTTTATTATTTTATCTAAAAAAATTTCTGATTTTGATCATCTACTTTTGCTGTTGACTGTACTTACGCTTACTTATGCGTACGTGAAAATATCAGTAGCAGTATCATATTACATAACTTAAAATAAAGTGCGTCCTACCCTCAGAACTTTGGAGCAGCAGTGGAAGGAGAGCGACAGAGCTAAGCTGAAGGGCGCCAAAGAACTGCTGGCGGCCATCTTGCGTTACCGCCACGTGATGGAGTCGGACAGCGAGACCATCCTGCATGTGCCCGTCCGGGACACGCGTTCCGACGAGGAGCGGTGCACCGATGACGTCATACAGGCGCTGGGCCACAGGTAATTTTGTGAGGCTTAAGGGCGCCGAGGAACTGCTGGCGGCCATCTTGCGTTACCACTACATCTTGGAGTCGGGCAGCGAGACCATCCGACGAGGAGCGGTGCACCGATGACGTCATACAGGCGCTGGGCCACAGGTAATTTTGTGAGGCTTAAGGGCGCCGAGGAACTGCTGGCGGCCATCATGCGTTACCACTACATCTTGGAGTCGGGCAGCGAGCGAGACCATCCGACGAGGAGCGGTGCACCGATGACGTCATACAGGCACTGGGGCACAGGTAATTTTGTGAGGCTTTAGGGCGCCGAGGAACTGCTGACGGCCAACTTGCGTTACCACTACATATTGGAGTCGGGCAGCGAGACCATCCGACGAGGAGCGGTGCACCGATGACGTCATACAGGCGCTGGGGCACAGGTGAGCGATGCCTTTACGTTCTCCCTTCTACCGCTAAATCTACTGTAAGTAGTTATACTTTTTTGATCTATCCCCTGTCATATCCCACTGCTGGGATAATGCTTCCTCTATTCACTCGATTAATAATAATAATAATAATAATGATGCAGGATACAAAGTCACAAACGATGAAACACAGCAAGTACTATCACACCTAATGTACATGGACGACATAAAACTCTATGGAAGCAGTAAAGAAGAATTATTTACACTAACAGATATAACACAACAGTTTTCAAAAGACATACACATGCAATTTGGAATAGATAAATGTAAAATACACTCTATCGAACGCGGTAAACTACAACTTAACACATACACACTAGAGACAGGAGAGGATATAGAACCAATGGATGAAAATTCTACTTACAAATATTTAGGATTTCACCAAGCAAGACAGATACAACAAAAACAGACTAAACAAACACTTAAAATAAAATTCATTCACCGATTAAAATCACTACTCAGGACACATTTAAACTCTAAAAATCTTATAAAAGCAATCAACACTTACGCTATTCCTTTACTAACATATTCTTTTGGTATAATATTTTGGTCACAATCAGATCTTCTATCGCTACAACGCACCATTAACACTTTGCTCACCAAAGAAAGAAAGCATCACCCTAAATCATGTTTCCAAAGACTCATTCTTCCGCGAGCAGAAGGAGGACGAGGAATAATTGACATCAAAAACTTGTGCAATAACCAAATTATTAGTTTACGAGATTTCTTTCACAGAAAAGCAGATCTACCACTTTACTCTAATCTAGTGTTAATCGACAAAAACCTAACGCCACTAAACCTTAACGACAAATCGAGTCATCAGAATCAAAGCTCCAGAAACAAAACACAAAAGATAAATGAATGGGCTCAAAAATCTCTGCATGGAAGACATAGAGCCGACCTTGTCCAGCCGTATGTTGACATGAGTGCATCGAATTCCTGGTTGACACGTGGCGAGCTCTTCCCTGAAACAGAGGGCTTTATGGTGGCGATCCAAGATCAAGTGATAGCTACACGAAATTACCGAAAGTATATCACGAAAGAACTTACTAATGATTTGTGTCGACGTTGCTACAGTGCGCCTGAAACCATTCAGCACATCACAGGCGCCTGCAAAACTTTGGTCCAATCAGACTACAAACATCGCCATGATCAGGTTGCTGCCATAATCCACCAACATCTAGCTCAAACTTATAAATTCATTACCAAAAAACAACCTTACTACAAGTACACCCCAGCCACAGTTAACGAAAATAACTCTACCAAAATTTACTGGGACAGAACGATAATTACTGATAGGACCGTACATTTTAATAGACCCGACATCACCATCCACAACAAAATTAATAAAACAGTATATTTAATCGATATCGCAGTTCCAAACACACATAATGTTCAGTCTACAATATCTGAAAAAATTAGTAAATATCATGATCTCGCAATAGAAATTAAAAAACAATGGCATGCTAACTCCGTCTACACAATACCCATAGTAATATCTTCAACAGGCATAATTCCAAAAATACTACACAAAAATCTAGAAATACTGCAAATTCCACCCAAAACATATCATTTACTACAAAAAGCTGTAATTTTAAACACATGCAGATTAACTCGGAAATTCTTATCCACCGACACTTCAGTTATGCTTGGCTAAGGCCCGCTATCTGGAGATTTTACCTACCCAGAGAGGTAGAGAGTTGAGAAACTATGTAAAATAATAATAATAAAGCCCTTTATTCTGGGATTTGAGATTTCATTAACAGTTTTAGCGTGTACATTTATATAAAATCTCTAATCTCAGTGTGCCTCTTGGCATAGGCCTCCTCTAACAGTTTCCACTGTAGTCTATCCTGAGCTACTCGTCTCCACTTTGGCCCAGCAGTCAATTTAATGTCATCCTCCCATCTTATACACTGTCTTCCACGGCTCCTTTTCCCATCTCTTGGGTACCACTCTGAAGCTGCCTTGCACCATTTTCCTTGTTTGTCACGTAGCATGTGTCCGGTCCATCTCCATTTCTGTTGGTCGATGCGTAGTAAGATGTCAGTAAGTTTGGTTTTTAATCTTATGTCAGTATTTCTGATTTTGTCTTGAAGTTTCAATCCTATGATGCTGCGCTCCATGGCTTTTTGGCATTTGGCAAGTTTATCTCTGAGAGATTTGGTCAGGGCCCATGTTTCACATCCATAAGTTAAGCATGGAAGGATGCATGTGTTGTAAGTTTTCCTTTTCAGTGTCATGCTTAGGTCCTGGGACTTCATGATTTCCTTAAGTGACCAGTATTTCTTCCAACCGTTAGCGATCCTTGTATTTATTTCTTTTGCCATTAGATCATTTGGAGAGATAATTTGACCCAGGTAGGTGTATTCATTTACAAATTCAAGGTTCGCTCCATTTACTGCTATGTCTACTTTTGTTGAGTTGGTCATTATTTTGGTTTTGGCAAGATTCATTTTCAGTCCAACTTTCTCGCTTTCCTTGTTTAGGCTTTGTATCATTTTTTCTAGGATTTCTTCTGGCTTCTCTTCAAAAAGAACTAAGTCATCCGCAAATCTGAGGTGATTTAGCCTGGACCCGTTTATGTTCAGACCAAAATTCTCCCAGTTCAAATTGCGGAAGATGTTTTCTAGAACTGCTGAGAATAGTTTCGGTGACAAAGGGTCTCCTTGTCTGACGCCTTTTCTTATTGGAAAGTCTTTTCCCAGTGTTTCGAGTTGTATACTAGCCTTGCTATGCACATAGATGTTTTTTATGATGTTAGTATAGGCAGTTGGTATCCCTTGGCTTTCTAGAGTGTCCCATATGTATTTGTGGATTAGACTGTCAAAGGCCTTGGCGTAATCTATGAAGGCAATATAAACTTTTTTGTTGTGTTCATTATATTTTTCAAGAATTTGTTTGACAGTATGGATATGGTCTATTGTAGAGTAGCCTCTCCTGAATCCAGCTTGCTCCACTGGTTGCTGTTCGTCTAACATGATGCTCATTCTGTCCAATATGATTTTTGCGAGTACTTTGTAAACATTTGACATGAGGCTTATTGGCCTATAGTTTTCGATGTCTTCTTTGTCGCCTTTTTTGTGAATCAGGATGATGTGGGATTTGGCCCATTGTTTCGGAATGCTGCCGCATGTCAGAATGTTGTTAAATATGTTTGTAAGAATGGGAGTTAACTCTTTCATTGTTCCTTTCATCAGTTCATTAGTTATATTGTCTGGATCATCAGTTCATTAGATATTCACTCGATTATCTGTATCTAATTATCTCGATACCTACTTACTATTAGATATTACTTTTTGCATCATTTACTTTTTGCATCATATTTTTCGTTTAGTTTAGTTTCTTTGTATTAGTTTATATAGGTATAATTTCCATTAAAGTGATCTAGCAATATATGAAACTAATTTCGAAAATGAGAAACAAAACTCTTCAGTCAAAGAACCCATTTTTCAATTGTTTTTACAGTCAGCCAAAAATGTGGTCTATCGCCCTACGGTTAAGATTCGTTTGAACGTCATGAAACAAAAAGGTCAATTTTAATGGATAAGATTAATAAGATCGTGTCGGTCAAAAGTCAACCTTAGCGATCGTTACATCTCGCAGAAACTTTATTCAAAAGTGGTAGACCACTTTCTTGGCTGACTGTACAGTACTAGTAATGAAATGTCTGTCTGTAGGCATTTTCTCCTACCGACATTTTATTATAGCCATAGGAACTTGATAGATAATGAAACGACACAATCCAGTCAAGTTTGGGCTTATTTAATAAATAAAAAGCATACCTATATACAGTCAAATTGAGAAACCTGCTCCTTTTTGAAGTCGGTTAATAATGAAAATCATTAAGGCTGTTCATTCAATCTCGTCTAGGATATACGAGGACTTGAAGGTTCGCCTGGCGGAAGATGTGCAGACCCGCGCCAAGGCCGCCATCACCACGAAACCTTCGCCAGTTACCACAGAGCCGTCTGTAGGGGGAGAACTTGAAGAAGGTAAAGTATTATCGCATTCTTCAACACATTCTTTCAGAACCAAGATCAGAGATAGCTAAAAAATTGTGCAGACTAGTAAAAATAAATCAACAATGATTCCTTTTCTAATACTATCTTAAGTTTTATTTTAATTTAATTTTGTGTATAAAAGGGAAGATACAATGGGGCTGACGTATCCATGTGGATAAAAGCCCCAAATTAAATAAAAGATTAAACAAAAAATTTTGCGTTTGCGTTAAGAGTGCAGCCGCAGGATAGGTGCCATCACCAAAATCTTTGCCGTTTACCTATGAATAACCTTTGAAAAACAATACCCGCCTAGGTATTCAAATAAGTTAGTTGTAAAATTAGAATTGTCAATTCGTTAGCATCCAATGCTAAAAATGTATTGATATGAGAAACTCCAGTTTATCATTGTTTATTAAAAAAAATCACGTTCGAAGACGCATTAATGATTATATTAATTTCACTGAATTTCAGTTCTTGAACTTAGACCACTTTCAGTCATACATTTCATGTTACAACAAGAAGATATGTCTTACTTTACGAAGATAATACGCACTTGTGCACTTATAATGTCTGCGCGATTACTGATCTCTATTCAGGTAACCCGTAATAGACCACTGCATATATAAATTTTTCATAGGTTTTCGTCGGCATTACAAGTGCCAAAATCTGGTGGATCTATTCTTCCTTTGCCTTATTAAGGGATAAAACTGAAAACAATTTTTTTTTGGTTTGCAAATTTTATCCTCAATATTACACACGCTTAACTTTTACTGAGGATTTCATTTTAGGAGTGATCCTAAAAGGGAAGATCTTCCGCCGAGCTGGGTGATCGTCTTCGTAGACCATGGTCCGATATACCTTTTTTTTCCTAACTGACTGACGATGATAGCTTGGAGTAGCCTTGTCATCATCACCGGACTTGCGGGGGAGCGGCTTGGTTTTTCGTATATGTACTTAGTGGCCAGAATAACTTTAATACCGAGTAGTAGGATTCCATACTAATATCGGATGTTTGTGACATTAGTAACGATATGTTGTGTAAGCGCCATCTGTTGGTTGCTGTGCGATGTTCTTTGGATCTTTAGGATGTCGCCACAGTATTTTTTTTATAATAGGCTAACAAGATGACCTCACTCCACCTGATGGTAAGCGGTTATGAGATCCAAAATGAGGTCGACAGGCACAATAGACCATATTGAGCCTGTCGCTGTCTCACCCTGAAGGCCTGCTTAAATGCGGTTTCACGTCCCGCCTGTATATTATTATATTGTTTGTAGTATGTTCCTTGAATTAACTGCCTCGTTGGTCTATTGGTAGCAAGCGTTGCGTTAGGACCGAGAGGTCCCCGGTTCGAATCCGGGGTCGGGCAAAATTTGTGTAAGTTTTTCTGTAATGAAATTACTCGTTAGGAAGTGGGCGGTTGAACGCCCGTGCCTCGGAAAGCACGTTAAGCCGGTGGTCCTGTGCTCAATCTCTCATCGGTCATGTCGGATTGCCGACTCACCGAATTATGAGAGTAAGTGAATAGAGAGTGCACTTGTGTTTACGCGCTCACTTGTGCACTATAATATGTCCTGCGCACTTGGCTGATCTCAATTGAGATCGGCCGCCATGGCTGAAATCGGTCGAACGCCTTATGTTCGTTGACTGGATCCTTAACGATGGCAGATGGGTACGAAGTGCGAGCCCTGGAGGAGGAGCAGGAGAGCCTGGTGAGGGAGGCGGAGGCGGCCGAGGAGATGAGCCCCAACCTGAAGCGGTACTGGCGCCGCCGCGCCGAGGAGTTCAAGGAGGAGCAGTTCTACATGTGAGTCACGGGATCACCTGTACCCCTATCGATAAATATACATCTGTCTCTATATCCTTACTGTAAAATCATAAATGCGAAAGTAACTGTGTCTGTCTGTTACGCTTTCACGCATAGAGCACTGAACCGATTTAAATGAAATTTGATACAGGTATAGTGTAGAGCCTGAGAAAGAACATAGGCTACTTTTAACCGACTGCGCTATAAAAAAGTAATATTAAAGGAGACGTAATTAGCCAAAACAATAATTTTTCGAATTTTTGCCTGTGCGTTTGTACACGCCAATCTCAGAAAAGGCTCATCCTGTCTAGATGTGGTTTCAATAATAAATAAATATTACATAACATCACATACATTGATCTGATTTCGTGCTAAGTAGCTTAAGCAGTTGTGTTACAGATATCAGAATCAACAGTGGATACACAAATATACTTAAATATATTTAATAACACACCCAGACACGGAACAAACACCGATGTTCGTCACACAAATATTTGTCCCGGGTGGGAATCGAACTTGTAACCGAAGGTAGTGAACCTGGGACACTGTTCCACTGAGCCAGTCAATATGATAGTTATTTTGAACAGGGTAGGTACTTTTCACAAGTCTGCAATTCATGAATGGGAGAAAAATACGACACGATGTCGGAAGATCGGTGGTTCAAGTCCCCGTTCACGCGGGGTCATGAACGCGAATTATTTTAAATTTTAATTTACATTAGGGCTTTATAGGATTATCGCGTAAAATATATCTACTTATGATACACATAGCACTCGGTTTAAAGTCGCCCATTTCCTTTCCTTAGCCTCATTCCTTTATAGACTGTATCAAATTTCTTTTTAATCGATCCGGTAGGTTTTGTAGTGAAAACGCGACAGGTAAACAGATAGATTATTTGTTCGCATTTATAATATTTAGTAAGATTTAAAGTAGACGGCGCATTGGTTATGGTTACTGTCCCTGAATCATATGCTAAGATTCAAATACCTATTTGTGTGATTGTTCTGTGTCTGGGTGTGTTAAATAATTTTTTTTTTAAGTTTATTGGTCGATTAGGTAGAGGTACCTTTGTTGTTTCCTAAATGGTTAGCGTAATATTTATTTATTTATTATATAGCTATAACAACGTCAGATTAATGCAGATCCTCCGTAAGTACACTATGGTTACATCAGTGAGTTTAAACTAAATATAAATGTTTAGATCTATTTTAGGGTATGTATCTAGTCTCCTAGGTTCAATTTAATTACCTATACATAGATATCTTACTGAAATGGGAGGTTAGGCACCACCTACCGGAGTTTGATAACCATCTCCTTCGTTTTCACGGGAGATACCGAACACTTCTCGCTCGTGCGAGGGACGACCATGGACCCCATACACCTACGCACAGCCCTCTACAAATCCGACGCCATAATTTTCGCGCATGCGCCCTTGTCGCGTACTATTTTTAAGGGTGGTCTCGCATTAGAGATACTATTTAAACGACTATTTATTTAGTTTTTGCATACAACAATAAATAATAAAGTTGTTTGTGAATTATTTTATATTTACTGACAGATAAAAATATATATGTAATTTTTTTTAAATATTATCTTTTATCTATTATCTTAGTTAAGTAAAATTTTACATATTTGTATTTCTAACTTAGAACTTCATCAACTCATAATGTGGTTTTTCTAGCAGCGCGCGTATATTAAAGCTTTCCTAACGAAACGCTCCCTCAGTTACGGAGCGTTTTGTCAGAATAATACCAAGATACCGTATTATGTTTCCGCAGTTACCTTCTACGTGAAGGCAGCGTGCCCCCATACTTCCGGAACGTGCTGGGCGGCGCTATCTGGTGGGAGATGAACAACGCCGCAGGAGAAGCCGCCACCAAGGCGGAGAGGAGGAAGATGAAGTGCGTCTGTTCTGCCGAGGAGGGCACTTCCAGGACCGACGACACAGTGCCTTTCATGTAGTCAAGGTTAAGTTAATACTTTGATGCCTCTAATGTCAGTGCCGTTAAGGGATGCCCGTTTATTTGATAGCGCGTCGAGAAAATTTGCTAGATGAGTAGTGGCCCACGCAGGAGTATAATTACAATCGCTTCGAGAGATTAGTTGATGGCACACAATGCGTATTTTACACCATTACATTCGGTTATCCTTCAGACGTGTTTCGGCCCCAGTGACATGGACATACATTACATCATGATCTTTTCGAAGTGGTTTCGCTTCAGTTACTTGATAATACGAGTCTTGGTTTTGTCCAGAGAAATATGGCACCAAGCGCTTATAAAAATCCTATTAGTTTCTACAACGTTAAGGACAATTTAGGAAACTGCGATAAAACCGGTGTTTAAGGTGAGTGATTTTAACCGGCAAGTAATTACTCGTAGTTTCTGGTATTTCGAAGGCAATCGTCTAAATAATTTTTACTTTAAATATCCGCTGAAAAGTAACAAAATATACACATTGTTATTTGATTGTCCTACATATGTGTGTCTCTTAGATGAACTAGGTATATATCAAATTGTTGTACTATCCCTTATTATCAAACGCAATTTTTTTCTGAGTACAGTCGTGTACACACGTTATAATAAGGTCAAGAAATTGGTCTCATACACGTGTTTTCTTGCGATTATTATCTATCTATCTATACTTAAAGTTATGTTTCATGGTTTATGCTTTTCAAATGGAAATACATAATATCTTACTTCATTCTAGCTCGCACGAAATACGACTTTTGGTCAAGTGACATTGTGTTTTCGCGATTAAGTATTATTTAAAATATGTAATGATTGTCAATATTTGTTGGTCATGGATGTCATTATTTTCTGTAGAGATTGAATATAAAAATATCCTCAAAATCACATGTTTCATTGTTGCGCCTTCCGATCATACGCCGCGCTACGTAGAGCTGTGATAATTGTATTCTGTACTTTACGTAGTTATTTATAAACGAGGAAATAAACATGTTACTTTGTTTCCTGTTTACTCATTTAATTAATTTTATGTTAGGTTACTCACATGAATAAGTATGATCATTGACTTGAAGAATTGAACCATCATTAATCGTAAAAAAGCAAAGAATACTTCTGACCAAAGAAAATGAATATGGAAATGTTTTTATAATGAGATAATTATAATATCGGAGATCGGTCGACTAGAAGGTCGTATCGTACGACTAATCGCTTTGATTTTGCCTGTACAATCTCATCTTCTGCTGACTAATCGTTGCAGCCGATTGGTGTCTTTATCCAAAGCGGTGTGGCCTCGCACGTCAATTTGTGTGTGAAGCGAATGGCAGGAGAAGTGCTTGGTGCCAGCGTGGGCGAATTCGTCAGTAGTTTTCCCCACCGCTTTTTCCGCTGTGGCGCTGTCGGCCAGTGGCGAGGCGGCGCGGCGGGCGCTGCCATTGGCCGCCGCCGCAGCCAATCCGCGGCCGGCGCCCTAGGCAGGAAAGGGACCGCGCCGACGCCCGGACAGTCCGTCCCGGGCCCTTGCTAAGGACCGTGTTGTTGACGCGATTTGCATGCCCCGCAGATTGTTTGTCAACAAATGTGCTTATTAGTGCGTGCATGTGCAGCTCGATCGGTGACGTGTCACGTAAACCCAACTGAGACTTTTCACGTGAGTAGTTTGTTGCTAACACAATTATTGTTTCTTGGGTCTGATAACAGATGGCGTTAGGTGTAACCCCGAGCCGTGTCATTGAACTGGGGTATTGATAATACAGTGGTGTGCGTCGACCTTTATCGAGCATGCGCTCTTGTTTATTTGTAGGGAAGGGTGTTATTGTACCAAATCGTGTAATCGTTTACATTTGCGGCCCTCTGTAGAGTCGGTCAGCTGACGAGACACGTAACGCGATAGCGTAGATGAACTGCACCGCTGACCGCGTCCGACTCTACCTCCTATAGGTAGAGCGCGCTGAGCGCTCACCCACTGCCATCGCACTCGCAACAGATTACTTCATCATCTTTTCAATAACGTTATTTCAATAGGCCTGACCTATGACAACCATACCAGCAAATAGGTATCTCTGACTCACACTAACTACCGCAATTACACACCGCTACTTATTTTGGACTTGATAATCAAACAAGTTTACGAAACTCGCACTAATATGAATCCATTAGGTCTCATAAAATCGAATTCTTAGGTACTTAGATGGTATTTAGGCTCTATTTCGGTCACAAAGAGAACATTAGGGTACACAAACATGAAGAGACTCTTGGGCCTCTATGACAGTGGATCGTCCTAGCAATAACAACGAGCTCTTTGACCTGGTCATTAGCACAATACCTCCACTGTACCTATGTAAACGAAGCTGTAAATAAATACCTATTGGGTAACCCAACCTTGGTGCTATCGGGCCATCATATCTGTGTGAATTGTACCGTAGTCGACTGTCAACCGAGCGGTCTTTTTTGACGTCGTAAAAAAACATCACAAATTATAGATGAGGACGCTAACCGGTGGAACGGAATTTCGTCGCTCTCACCACGGGCGCCTGACCGACATAGCAAGTCGTGGTAGAGCGGGGTACGTCGATGGTCTTGTTCGACTCTTATTCGATGCAGTTGGAAGGAAGGCAGCGGTGGAGTGCGTGCAATGCGTTTTGACGCGTTGCCCGGGCGCCGGAGCCGCGACGACGACGACAAAACATTCTCGGGTTTCCACTTGCGTCATGGAAGCGCCGCATTGTGTTGTACCTACCGATGTAGCTTATAATTACGGTTAAAGGGACGTACTTTTAACTCTATTCAGAATACACAAAACAATGGTGTTTTCTTCGCGTATAGCTCCACTTATTTCATTTATTACGAGTCCACTCACTCGCGTCGGTTCATTCACACTTAATTACCTGTAGTGCGGTAGGCACAATAAGTTAATTAATTTATGACGTAAATTAACCATTTGCTACACTAATTTGTAATAAATTAAGAAATTTAGAACTACAAAAATTTACAAAGTACCATCTCAAACATAACATGACCTTGACTGATTGATACGGACTTGATGATACGGGCGCTTCGGTACTCGAAATGACTAAAAAAACTGAATTAGCTGCTTGTGAAAATCGTCGGATATTAGAAACTTTATCTGCCTTAGTATCGACATAATAGTGGTAAATTACCTACTCATTAAGTTGCAATGACGAGGTACCTATTGGAGAAAGGTATATTGAAGAGCATTTAAATCTTTAATGGGGGGTATAAATATTAACTTTTTTAAAAATAGGCAAACAATTTTTTTTTTTTTTTATATTTTAGAGTTGGTAGGTACGAACCGGGATTCGGAATGAAAATATTAATAAAGTAGAGAAAAAAATTGGGTGTTGGATTAGATCAGATTTAGAATTGAGATATAGGTATAGGTACAACAAAGAAAGAGTTGCTTTATCGGTTGTTGGCAGGTATAAAGAACGGCCAGGTGTAGGGTAATTACCTATACCTACATTAAAATTCATTTTGATGACGCATGGCGGACAATTACTTGAGGAGGTAGGTAGTCTTGTTGTTTTAAATGCCCATCTAGGCATCCCCAAATCGACAGGAAACATAACAACCTAACCTATAATGTGGCCACCAGGAACAGAGTGGCCCAAACACTATTTTTCCTTTTTTTTAGTTCACTGCGGAAATGTCCCCTTTCAAACCCAGTTAATAGCCAGAATGGTTCAAAGGTAATTTTAGTAAACAATCACAAGTGACGTTAAAAATGATGTGACGTTATGATTTTAGTTCAATATTAATAGGTTACCCAGATCACTCGGGCCACGCTATTACGGCTCATGTCACTTGGGCCACTCTGGTTCTGGTGGTCTCAACTTTGACATGTGTTTTTTTGACAAATAAAGTTATACATTACCTAGTAAGTTCTATCATTTAATACCATCATCTAGTCTTTTTTTAAAGTCTATTTTAAAATGAATTTATCATAAATACAGATTAACAAAAACGAGGATTTACCTAGAAGTAGGTATACAATACCTACACCTGTATCACTCTAAGTCAGGAATTTTTAACAACGTAGTAAAAAAAATTATAAACCGAGGCTGACTACTGAAGTCTGCCGCAAATAAAGTGGCTAATACTTTAAAAAAAAGTAAAGGGAACAAGTTACCGAAGCCATCGTGCGCCGGCGCAGATTAACGGGAAGTTTTATGACATAAAGTTAGCTCATGACTGCTGTCGGCGACCCCTCCGACCCGGTCACCGCGGCACGTCATGCTGTCCCGCGCATACTTTTGTGTTAAATCATACATAATTATGCTGTCAGCGACAGACAAACATACTTACGTATACTTGTTGATCCTTTTGCTCTTAACAAACGAGGTGGACCTCGTAAAAAATAATGATTATTTTTTACGCATCTTTAATCGATATAAAGTACAATATTTATCCTAAACGGTCAATCGAATCGAAAAATGTGAGATAAGTAAAAGTGATTTTGAAATACCTATTCAACGAAACACTCACTACTTGTCATAGCTGACTTTTTAATTTTCACAATATGGCATCCAGTAGTCATCATATTGGATTTTTACTAACGTCATGTCTATAATAACATTCAGTGAACTAAAAAGAATTGTTTGGAATGAGATAAATAAAAATGGACCTAGGCGTTTGGTCTGTATACTGTATAGTGCTTCAATGGAACATTCATATATACATACACAGGCAAACACATTATCACACATTTGCGCAAAAGTACAAATATGTACTTTTAACCAAAGCTCATGGTCCAAGATCCCAGAGCTGCCAGACATCACTTATTTTCTAATGGACAAAATATATACGATTGAGTAGTGTTGGGGTGTACTACCATCATATGACTAGTTGCTACCTTGACCAGACGGCCATTTTTCAGATATCAACCAATCAAGGTACATAGAAACACTGCTCACCTCACTTAAATTCTGATGGCTGATTTTAACATATATTTCACACAATATCATTAAAAATCAGGTTTCAATACTCCCAGACACATGCGGTCGGCGGTTTTACCTTACAGACGCTTTAAAGCTATGAAAAAATTTTTACTTTTACTTAATTTTACTTATTTTCTGATGCTTGATTTTTATATATGTTATTCAAACAACTAAAAAGTGCTCATCTGACCGCAATAATTATAGAATTGTACCTTACAAACTATTTTATTAGAAAAACTTAACTAAATTCAATTTTTAAAAAAAAATCTAAAACAGTTGGGTCTGGTGTATGTTTGGCCCCTTGGATCGGTCTGTCCGTTTGCAAAACGTTTTAAAATAGTTGTTTGAATAACATATATTAAAATCAAGCATCAGAAAATAAGTAAAAGTAAAAACTTTTTCATAGCTTTAAAGCGTCTGTAAGGTAAAACCGCCGACCGCATGTGTCTGGGAGTAATGAATCCTGATTTTTAATGATATTGTGTGAAATATATGTTAAAATCAGCCATCAGAATTTAAGTGAGGTGAGCAGTGTTTCTATGTACCTTGATTGGTTGATATCTGAAAAATGGCCGTCTGGTCAAGGTAGCAACTAGTCATATGATGATAGTACACCCCACCACTACAGTAATACCCCGCTTTACGCGAGAGATGCGTTCCAGAAAAAATCGCGTTAACTGAAATTCGCGTATATCGAGGTTTATGATTAAACATAGCCAAAATTTAATACAAAAAAACACGAATCATTTTAATCAATCACTTTAATTCTAAGAACACTTTATGCATTACATAGTTACTATTAATTATTTTTTACGGAAAAATACATCTATTGTCTTTTGGGTAGCGTTTTTTTACGTTCTTGTAAAATACGTTCATAACACCCAACACTGTTTTTTATTGTTTGACACACGGTCAAGACACGGTCATCATTATTGTCTATACTCTGCAGTATGTCCAAACCTGAATAAATTTTTGAAAGAGCATTTTGTATTTCCCCTGAAGAAAAACTTTGCGAAAATTTAAATTCGCGTTATAGTGAAACCGCGCATAACGGGGTCGCGTAAAGCGGGGTATTACTGTACTCAATTGTATATATTTTGTCCATTAGAAAATAAGTGATGTCTGGCGGCTCTGGGATCTTCCTCTATCATAAGCCAAAGCTAGCCTAAATGTCTATGAAAAACTTGTACAGCGCCGCTGGTGGTTACGCGAAGAACTAAATACGGCCGTATGAAAAAAATAACTCGATAGGTTTTTAACGTACGTAAGTTTTCGATAGCCAATTCATGGTAGGCCCTCTGATGTACTTTCCGGGGTCTACGCTACTTTCGCAGCCAACTTAATTGTAGTCAAAGTGTGTTGGCTAATCCGTGCTTGTATAATAATAATTAACAACTACATACCAATATAATAAAAAATAATAATTTATTATTATTTTAAGTCTCAGGTAATTTAACTACGCATTCTCATAGGAAATTATTTTTATTGTATTTTAATCAACCAAATGTCTTTGCTCATCATTTAACCTATATCCCCCAATAAACTATTAAACCAAATTTATTATATAATAAAAACTTAACCCAAATAATATATTATATATATTATAATGTTTATAATTAGCCTTTTACGTTCTCATTGGTTTGGTCGTAATGAGAACCTCCTCCTTTTTTAAAGTCGGTTAAAAAGTGGCTTCCACTTAGGGGTGAGAGCCATCCGCTCCCCCGCAAGTCCGGTGATGATGACGAGGCTACTCCAAGCCATTATCGTATGTCAATATTTTAAGGAACAAATATCGCAGTTAGGTATTTTGGATGAGTTTAAAAGTAGCCAGCCAGTATGAAAAAAAGAACCATTAAGACTGGCAAACAGAGAAAACTCATAAAATCTTACAAGAATTTCAAATCTTAATTTTTCCAATTAGAATAATTGTATCGCTTATCAAATACCTACATACTGGAATAGTTCAATGCGACTTTTGATGAATAGGTAACTAAATGATAAAGGTACGTGAATCGTTGTAGCGCTATCATTTCAAGCCAATGAAACTTTCATAATGCTATGAATAACAACTCTTTTCCACACGACACTAATTATTTAGCTAAGTAGACATTTGAGTACTTATAGTACTTCCTATAAGTGTTTGGACGTTCCTTCTTAGAAAAATATTAATTGGCATCTGAAGTGCAATACGATATTACTTCCTGTCAATATAATCCAATCCAGAATAGTTAATAAGTTACTTACTTAATTACGCAAATGTATCATTCTAGAGAGCATTATTGGTAGAATTTAAGAAATAACTTTATTAATTTACTTGAAATCTACTGGCAAGTGATAACTATCAAAATCCTCATAATATAGAGTCACGCATGGAATATTATATTTTTGTTCCTAATTATACTTGGATAACTTTATATCTTCCCGTGTATTCTTGAACGGATCCAAAATAATTATGGTGAGAGGAATATCTCGGTGTAATAAATTTAGGGTCCTGCGGGATTACCGGCGAAAGCCGCGCATGCGCGCACATCTGCTTCACTTTATCCCATAGCTTTATCGCACCAGCCGCCATCTTTAACCATGGTTATTAGCTATTTGTTGTGTTTTTTTAGTAGAAAGTATTGTATGAGAAGTTCCCTTTATGTACGCACTATATTGTACCGTTACCACCGGAGCATAGAGTAACATAGCTAAAGTTATAAGTATTTTGGTAGAGAATTCTTTGTGTACCTTACCTAGTGGCCACTTGATCCTATTTATTCTAAAAGATTGTGCATGTATTGCATACAGCACACGGGCTCCAAGAAACAGTCAATTAAGTTTTTCTAAAGATTGGGTAAATATATACATAAATAGGTACTCCTCTACTGTCAGTCGATTAGGATAAGAGGAAATTTAAAACTTTGTTCTGGAATTTGAATGCTTTTCTGACACTTTTGCTTTTTTGAAGTTTGCCGCATGAGACAGGAGCACTGTCCAATACGAGCTAGCTTACGTCTAAAGAAAGAATCGTTCTAATTATCGAATAAAAGCATGCATGGAAAGATAGCTTCTCGTATCGGGTACACTCGCATTAACTAACGAACTCGATTAATGGTTATCGATCGTGTCCTCTCGCCCCCGCGGCAGGCGCAGCCCAAACCTTCGGTCCGAAACGATACATTATTAAGCTCGTAACTGTTCCAAGGCACAGCCTTCTAGATGTAACTATGCATATGTGTAAAGCAACCTACGTTTTCTACGTTTGCTACTTGCGGGCCTACTTGTCCAATCAACAAAAGTAAAAAACAGTGTTACGATTTCGATAGGTTGACCTTCTTTGTCTATTTTTAACCGAATTCAAAAAGGAGGAGGTTGTCAATTCGTCTGAATGTTGCTTTTTTATTCAATCAACTTGTTTACTAACTTTTTAAATGCTTATGCGATATTGTCCATTTTATCAATGAGGTCTTGTCTTGACGGAAGTTTTGGTAATCAGAGGCCCAGAGACGCAGTTTTCGAAAGCTCAATACAGATTTAAATCTTGTTGGATGGATTGAAAATCTTGTGGATTTTAGTGTACTGTGTAGTACACTAAAATCCGTTATTACAATTGAATATGTAGGGAGTAGGTACGGTTAGGGTCAAAAGCCAATCTAGACACGCGGTAGCGTGTCAAGCCAAGTTCAAGAAACAGAACTGGCGAGCCGCACTGTGTGTAATATTACACGAACCATTTGGAACCACTTTTGAACCCCTCATAAATCAAAAACTATTTCACATAAACGTATCAAATTTGGCTCATATATTGTGACTTGCGAGATAAATATGTGTTCTAAATTTCATAAGCTTATCTCAAACAGTTATTTAGATATTAATGTCCAAAAATCCTCATTTTTATCATTGACTGACTGACAGATCAAAATTCTAACCCAGTTCCAAATTACCTAGAGAGTTAAAATTTGGTATGCAGATAGGTGATTACATCAATACAAAGGAAAAAATAAAAAACTGGCAATTTTTTAATAATTAGGTTTTTTTTTTATTTTTTATTTTTTTATAAGAGGCTAACAAAATGACCTCACTCCATCTGATGGTAAGCGGTAGTGAGATCCACATATGGGGTCGACAGGCACAATAGACCATGTTGAGCCTGTCGCACTCACCCTGAAAGCCGTGAAAAAGGAGACCACTGCTGCGGTTAGGTTCTATTATGAACGCTTAACATAAATACCTAATTAGTGCCTAATCACGCCTATATACCGGGGAAGGCAGAGCACTAAGTATATATTTAGGTATACATACTTACTTATTTACAATTAAGAGTAGGTACTTATAGTCGGTTTTCATATTTATTACTTAGGGTTATACCCCGTAAACGTAGGAAAATACAGTAACTGATTCAATTGTTTTATATTTATAAAGTCTAGTTTTAGTTTTGAATTTGTCCTTTTCAAAGGACCTACGGCGTTACGATGATATATACTTTTCTACAAAAAGTAATGATATCCAATCAAAAACATAAATGTGAAATGAGAGCCAAGTTCAATATTATGATAATTGCCTTGGTTGTTGACTTCAACGACAAAAGAAGTGAGATCTAAATGGGTGCCAAGTTCAATGGTCAACCCTGAAATTTATTTATAAGTAACACTATAACATACCTATCATATCTTCTTATAACATAAGATAATGTATGGTGGTAGCCTATGAAGGTCTGTCTTGGCTAGTTTTCTTTAGTTAGTTAGTTAGTAGTCTAGTTAGTTGTCTTGGTTAGTTTGGTATTTGTCGGTATTTATTTTATAATTCCGAAAATTTGGATTGTTGGTAGAAACTAGCGAGCGAACATAATAATACGTTGGTAGGTTTATAGAAACTAGCCAAGACAGACCTTCATAGGCTACCACCATTCATTATCTTATGTTATAAGAAGATATGATAGGTATGTTATAGTGTTACTTATAAATAAATTTCAGGGTTGACCATTGAACTTGGCACCCATTTAGATCTCACTTCTTTTGTCGTTGAAGTCAACAACCAAGGCAATTATCATAATATTGAACTTGGCTCTCATTTCACATTTATGTTTTTGATTGGATTAGTTTATACTTTACACTTAGGTCTTCTGATGCATACTGTTCGCAATAGCTTTAGGAAGTACGACAACTACCTAGGTTTCTGTGTATTCGTTTTATCAAAATTGTAGTATATTGTACCTATGTACCGACATAATTCCATAAAGCTATTTTTTTTCCTTTTTTATCAAACAATGAATGACAACTTTACAATTTGGTATCCGTGGTCGCGTCAAGAATACATAGTTTGCTGATATAAAAGTTTTCTCAAAGTCATCATTTTCCTGGGCTAAAACGACTGAGGAACCTTACATTTATTTTTTCACCGAGCTACTTTTTTAATTTCATGTTTGATGAAAAAATTTTCTTTCACACTCAAGTTTCATATTCATACAAATAGTTTCAAAGTTTAGATAGCAATAATTGTATGTTTACTGAAAATACATCGGTGGGAGGAACTATGCCATGTAAGTACTCCATAAGTACTGATCAAGCCACACTAACAATTAAAACCATAATTATTATATCGGTTAAAGGATACCGTCATAAACGTAGTTCGCGAGGTAAATGAACAAAAGTCGTAACAGTAATAATAGGTTCGGCTCGCAATGAGGCAACGCACGTACATTGAACGAATGTAATGTAGTGTTATACTTAATGTGATCATTTACATCTGCGAAAAAGGTTGTTGTTGCTGCGTGTTTTTTTTAGACAACGGTTTTGCCAAAACGGTGTAGTCCCTTTGAAAACGGGACGTCTGGTCACGTCAGTTATATATTAATATTTACCTTTTACAGACCGAAAAGTAAGCTAAGACAGTTTTCTTAACATGTAAGTGTATATGTATATAGCTGACGCTATTTCTTATTAATACTCCAGCGTTTGCGGAATGCTATCAAAAAGTGTGTCGCTATCTAGATAGCTATTTAGCTGGTAGGTACTAGTTTAGGTACTTATTTTTGATAGACGACACCAATCTACTAGGTGATTTCGAACGCAACAAAAATTTACGAACACTAAAAGTCAAAAAGCTCGTAACGATCGCTAAAGGAACAATCCTACAACTTACGAAAGTTGGAAACCTTGAAGCAATAATCCTCATACAATACAAAAGATTACCTGTCTTTCTCATTTATTATGGTACATTCAAATACTTAAAACGATGAATAGTTTACCTATACAAAAGCTTTAAGCTCAGTAAGAGTTTTACTAATAGCATGACTTTTTTAAAATTGTATGAAGTTATAAATAGGTTCGTATAATTTAAAATCCCATTCCCTCTTTATTGCTTAAAAAATACAATTTCTGGTTGTATGTTATCTGAATCTCGCACATTGTTCGTTTATTTAATTTATTATATTCTAGTAAAATAAAGTAACTAATCGGTTATTATCCTTAATTCGTCTGAAGATTTCGAGGACGATCTTCAAGTTCATTCATCATCATCATCTCCGCGTTTTCCGGGTTGTATCCTTGCGGAGCCCGGATCTTCAAGTTCATTACAATCTTATTAGAATTTTATTGATATCTAGGTACCAACTGATTTGATTTTCTGGTACATAATTGTGTTTGGTAGAGGAATAGTTCGCAGCAGCGCAAAGCAAAGTTAAATCTAAAATTGGCTATTGCTGGAGTATTAGGTAAGATATAATGTCCAGTTCCTAAAATCTCGTTGGATGCTGGCCTGCAGCAGCGATGTAGTAAAAGAACCGAGGTGTCTATCGTCGAACAATGACGGATTTTACGATCCACCTCCGATAGAGCCGTTGCCACTGTTCGCACCCTCGGGCATTAGCGACGTTGCCAAACGAACGACGTGTGAGTGGCTAGACTAAACATCTCTTCGCGTCCCCTTTTTTACCTGCCCAACTATTATTAAGTTCGGATACACATTATGGGATACCACAGTACCGGTTTGGGAACAGATCTCCGATAGGATCCACATTTTTTTACAATGATGAACAGTTATTTGCATTGGTTGTAAATCTTTCGGAGACTTTAGACTTTACGTATTTAAAGCCTGCCTACGTTAAGTAATTAATAGTTTTCAACTATTGAACTAGACTACGAATTATTTGGAACGAGATAATTAGGTTACCTATATATCGTTATTGCTGATGTGTAAATCCTCGAAAATTGCCAATACCTTATGACCGACTTACCTACTACCTACTTTGTTTGCTGTTGTTATTATTATTAGAGTGTCAAATCATTAAAAAACTAGATAGATATAAGTCTAGAGTTATAGCATCTATCCAAACTCTAACTCCGAAATAACAACACGTTGATCTTACCTTACCTTATTCATTAGGACATCTAACCTATTTATCTGGAGATCACTTAGAGAATAGTTTACTCGCGTTACCCTGGATATAGACAGACACCTTGCCATTGCGACCCAGTAACGGAACCAAGTCATTGTCTTAGGAAGTATCCCCCCCACCCACGTGTACAAATAAAAAAGACACGAGAAAGCAATTAAACGAAGAATTAATTGCACTAACATCAATGAGTCCCGTCTTGATACAATGATCTCTAAATTGTTCGGGTGTTCCGTGAGCTTTTTAATTAAGCATTGTTGCAGGTCCGGTGTGCACTTTAACAGTGTAGGCTGAGCAGCAGTGAAGTATTAGATGCTCCAGAGCTGATAAAATCAAACAAATAAACAAACATAAGGTTAATTTTCTAATCCATCTAAATTTTAATAGATGTTCTGGAGTTTGTTAAATGGACCAACTAAATCCTGACCAACCAAATTCAAATTCGAGCCAACCATGGTCAACATTTGCTTGATTAATACCAAGCAAAGCTTCCTTGGTAACGAACTTGTAATAATTTTATTAATTTAGTATAATAATTTAGCATACACTGTACAGTTTTTATTAGTGGCCTAAAGTTCATTAATCCAATAATAACTTTAATTATTTGTTCTAAATTACTTTAATTACGTATGTATTACCATAGAATATTTAAGTTTTAAAGGAAATATCCGCAATGATTCAAGATAGAGTTTGCTTGATAGCTCATGCAAGTAATCAAATAAATGGCGCCCAACTTGGTGCATGGCATGGTGGTCGAACAACGACATTCGCAAAAGATTATGTTCTTCTACTTTCCATATTTTTACTTTGCATAACACAAAGTGTCGGAATGTTATTGCCTACAGCAAAGTATAAATTACATTTGTATAAGTAGTTAGCAATATAAATTTAATTTATACTTTTATTTACGACTAAAACTTGGAATTATTTATTAATTTAGAATGAAATACTTTATGATTATTAAGCGATTTGAACAAAAGTGGATGTAGTTTAAAAGAGGAATTACATAAGGAGCGGGAAAGCAGTGTACGACCTACGGTTCTAAAGAAACCTCCAAACTACGAAAAATATTAATATATTCTGTGGGTTTCATCATCGTTTACGTTTAGCAAGTTTCCGCTATATTCGTGCTTGGGTAATTCGAAACACGAAACTAAGACGTGTCACGCAAGGTTTTCTTGGTATAGGTCAGGCAGGATATACTGACATTTAAAAGAACTTGATGAAGGAATAAAATTTTGCTACGTCAAAACCTACAAAAAAAAATTGCTATTCGGTACAGAGAGATGACAAGAAACATGATAAGACATCAAGGTCCAACAATATCAAAGGAAAGACAAAACTAAGTAAAGTGTAGCGTAGAACAAACAAAATTAATTCATTTGAAATAAAACCAATTTTAGGAATTAAACTAAACTTACGCATTAGTGTTCGCGCAAATTCTACATTATTTATTAGTTATTGATTTTTGAATGTTATCAATATTTTTTCCGTCGCTTGCGATTTACGAGGCATACTATACAATTAATTACATCTAACTTATACACTTCTTTATCACCGTTGCCCTAACAAAACAAAAATTCTAAATTTAGAACCAATTTCGTTAAATAGCTGCAAAATTAGTTAATTACACTAATGAGCTATCATTATTCACCATGATCAATACCTCAATGTAGTTCCACAAATAATAAAGACTAAACTAGACTTGAATGTACAATTGTATACGTGTACGTATACACACTCCCTACTGGTTACTGTCTGCACTTTTCTCAGTAATTAATAGGTTTGCTTCGTGCCAATTCACAAAGCGACTCCGTGCACTCATGCGCTCGCCAGTACCAGCCTGAGAGCGCTCATAGTGTGAACTTGTGAAGTAATCATTACCACGACTACGAGAGACACACACAACATAATGTCCGAGAAGTTTCTTACTCATGTAACAAATTACGAAAATAATACAAAAAGTGTCTCTTGTTTACTGACGACAGGATACTTTTGATTAAATAAGTGAGACAAAATATTAATTTAAGGCTTAAGAGCCACATCCTAACATACGATAGCTTTAAAGTGACAATTTTTTACAGTTAATAATGTCTTCAATTTTGGCATTTTTATACGAAATATGATAACAAAACAATAATAATTCATAATGTTTTATAAATTTGTTGTTCGTTGTTATCCATTTATGTAATACAGTGTGTCCCTGGGTAAAGTGCAATCCTGGAAGGGGGTAAAACTGGATCATAATTATTAGAGGAATAAAATATATTAAAAGTTATTTGAATTTTAAGAAATTTGAGTGATTTTGTTAAATTTACCACAAAAAAGACAATTTATAAAGTGAGGCCCTATGTATTGAAAGTTATTTGTTATTTTATTGACAAGGCACAGTGTTTGGCATATTTATAGTTTTTATTTTAAAGTAATACAGTATGTAGTTTTCAAGAAATACTTTTTTTTGCACAGAGTCCATAGGAATTAATAAATATTTCAAAAAATCAATAATAAATTTAAATAATTTTTGTTATTTTTTATTCTATTTTTTGCTCGATAATTTATGATGTAGTTTTACCCACTTGCGGGATTGCACTTAACCCAGGGACACCACTGTATATTTCATTGTAAAGTTGTGAGTTCGTGTGTCGTATCACTGCGAGGCATTAGCGCGCGATAAATCCATAAGTACGAAAAAAAACGACTAGACTTCTTTAGATTCACAGAACGTCGTGGTGCGGACATCTACCGACAGTTCCACACAATACCCGCGGCGTCAACGATCCCGTGTATTTGTTTTCAATGCGCAAGCGCAGCCCCGGCCGGCCGCTTCTAGGAAACGCCTATCTGGTTGGTCACTTGTGTCAGTTCAAACATCCAGTTATTTGAGAAGCGGATGCGATAAGTAGCCTGATAATCTTATTTGAATTAACTTAGCCAATACCACTCAAAGTGAACATCAAAACAAACGGTCTAAGAAGTTATTGTGTGGAAACAAAACAAAATACGGCATAGATACAGTACAATATAATTATGATTTTAATTATTTGTTTTAAATTACTTGAATTAAGTATTCATTACCAGCCATTAGACCTTAGTGTTAATATTATTTCTCAAGAATCAATAAAAGAGTTAATTTTACCAACCAATAACATTAATAATTAAATTAATTACCTATGTTATGCCTGTTGGCCTTGTTTTACTAGGACAAATAGTTTATTAAATGCTACGGCATTATTTCTCAGCTAATTTTACTCAATTTTATTCTGATGTGCTATTTAAAATATAATAATTAAATGTAATTTTTTTACTGGATTTTTTTCGGAACTAAGTAGTTACCTAAATTAGTTTTTAAATTGGTATAACAATGCTATCTTTCTACCTGTTAAATATAAGTACCGTTTCTTCATAGGTAAGGTAATTTTAATAAGACCATTCGAGGTTATATTTTCTTAAGAAGTGAAGATCTCTATTAGGTACAGTAATGGCACGGACTAGGGTTGCCAACTTTTTTTAGCAGAAATAAAGTATTTCTGATTTTAAAGGAGGTAAATAAAGAGTATACACTTTTAAAAAAGAGTATCATTTATTTTTATCTTTTATTACAGACGTGCACTAAACATTTTGTAAAAAAGAGTATTTTAGCGTACTCTATTAGTGTTATAGATTATAGAGTACGACCACATGAAATAGAGTACAATACTCTACTACAATACTTTTAGAGTACGGTTGGCAACCCTAGCACGACACAACACACAACACACGTTGAATCAGTTTATCATAAAATATTATTTATTTATTAGCAGAACTTAGTTAATTAGTCCATTAAGTTTTCATTTATTAACCTCGTTGATTTTTTGTTACCTAGGATAGGTGGATACCTACATAAATACCTAGGAGTATGTATAGGTGTTTAACTAACATTAAAAGCCAACTTATTACTGGAAAAATATTCTTAATCCAAAAATATAACTCAACGCGTCTCTCTAAACTTATGGCGATATCGTTGCTTTGAATTAACGCCGAATAATCCCTTAAAAAATGAGTAAGTTAGTACGAGTTCCTGTGGCGCACGTCAGTCAGTGTTATAGTGCGACAAGGATATTTTGACTTGTGACAAAATTCGGAACTTACGCGCCGCCCATCTTTAAGCGTCACTTTTAACAAGCAGTACTGCTTGCTATCATAATTACTATATTTCCCAGCCCCGTCAAAACAACATATTTCATTATAAGTTCTGTCTCATCGTATTATAGTTTCTATTTTCCTACGACCACGAGGCCTGTGAAGAGCTCGACACGTCAGAGATCTAAATAATTATGTTTAGGATTGTAATGTAATGCGAGTTTAATTCGTAAAATTAGATTTATTTCAAATTCGTTCACATTTTTATAATTATGATAAAAATATCAAGTATAAATCCTATCATTCTACAATTTCCAATGATGAAATTAAATTATGGTATAAGGAGATGAGAGATTGAATAATTCCCAAAAAAATCAAGGAGATTTTGTCAACTGATGATAACTTTAATATCTCACTCACGCCAGCCTGTCAATGTCATCCACGCGCCAAAATATCCTTGACGCACTATACACACAGTTTCGATGTAAAGCGTGAGGAAGACCTTTCGGAAACTTTCAAAGTCGTCTGATAACCTCGGTCAACGTCCCTTACGTCATTTTACGACATGACTCTAGTTACGTAACGAAGGGGGCGCGGCGAGCGGGGTGGTTCTAGGGTTGTCTCGACAAGACTGTCTAGGGCTATAGGGTTGTGAGTAGGTCAGACGTCCTGTTTTTATGGAAGCTTTTTTTGACAGCTCTCTGGGAACAGCAGATAGATCGAGGGCGTCCTTTGACGATCATCGCCATCGGGCGTTTGGTTTTAGAGGCACTTAAGGGGCTGTGAACCTGAACCAGGTTTGGATTAGCGAATCGCAAATAATTTTTGCCAGGTTTGCTTGACACCTTCGTGTATATCTGACATTTATTCAGATTTGCCAATAGACATCTTCTTACCTGGTGAATCTGTCTGTTGGCAAGTACATACGCCTAAACAGCTATTTCTGGAGTCTAAAAGCTTTAAGTTGTATAATTAAACAAGCATTAAGAATAATCGGTATGGAAATGGTAGGTGACATATTTATGAAACGAAAAAATAAAGGAGATAAAATCACATAATACTAAGTAGATTCACGCGACGCATTGGCTAATTTTAGGGGGGAGAGCCTTCCGCTCTTGCGTGATGGTGACAACTACTCCAAGCCATCTCATCGTAGTCTATCATAAAAAATAAGAACCGTAACTACTGAGCTACGGCAAAGATTGTTTTTTTACATACTTGCGTCCTATAGAGCAGTATGTTGGCACGAATATTAATCGGCATCGTCCTCCAATGTGGCCGCAGCATTATAGTTGTAACACCGGCTAGCCTAGCGCGGGGCGCGGGGGCCCGGCATCGATCGTCCGCGGCCCCGTCGAGGACATCCCCGGCGTCTCCGGTACCCTCCCCGTCGCCATGGTTACGTATTTGTATATCTACAGACCTACATTAATTCGTCTGCATCTGTAAAACTTATTGAAACAACGGTCTGATCAAGGTAACAAATACACATACTTAACTGCAAGCTTATAAAATCAAACTAAACAATGAAGTAATTAGATTCCGAACTATGTACCTGTCCATAACGTAAAAACACAGCCAAGAGCGAGAAGGACTTACGCACAGAGGGTTCCGTACAAAAAACTTAATTTTATAAATTTTATTGTAACTTTAGCAATAGCTTTTCGTACTACACACATAAGACTTTTCTTCGTAGCAATTTTAATATTCATGAATCTTCGCAAATTGTGATCCTCAGAAAAAGGGTCCTTGACAGACAGACGGATATCAAAATTATCCCATTTTTTGTGTGTTCCCTCCTTTGAAAGTCCGGAATTAACCTTAACTTAATGATAACTGATAATAGTACCTATATATTTGTTAATAAATATTTAAATATGGCAATTATCTCTTTGCTGCTTAACAGGATTACGTAGGAAATTTTCCAAACTTAAAAGTTTGTAATTTACATTCTTGTAACTCAAAAGGATAAATTGGGATAAAAAATACAACCCACACAAGTTTCTTCTTCAATCAAACTTGAGGGTAGAGTTCGATTGGAATCTTTCGTAATTTCGAACTTCTCTTTCTTTTCTTAAATAGCATTTCAAACCTTCTTTAGATGGTTTGACTAAAATAATTTTGCTATTACACAACTCTGAAAGATGTTTGGTAATATATTTTTCCTTTATCAAATTGATTGCAATAACTTTTGAACACAGTCAATTTATATTGAACATCAGCAAGCAAACGGCTAGTTATGCAATTTTTACCCGACTACGGCAAAGCAAAAGGAGGGTTATGATTTTGACAGGCTATGTATGTATGTGTGTTCATCTGTTTCCACATAACTTCTAAATTGCTTGTCAGAATTCGACAAATGACATATCATTAGAAGCGTCTTAATTGTCCGCTGGTTATAGGTTATAGTTAAGATAAATACGCCGTGTTTGGTATCATTGGAAAGCGCTTTAGTTGTACATTTTAAATATATATATATTACTAGCATTTGCATGTGACTTTACGTATATTCATGGACTGATTGCATATAGTTCACATCTTTTCGTTCATAGCTTCTTTACTACGTCCCCTTAAAATATAAAACATGTTGGTTCATCAATTTAACTTTTGATAATATTATGCGCCACAAATACACTTTAACACCAAAATAGTACAAATAATAAAAAGTTAAAAACTAAAACCCAACTACGACAAAAAACGACGCTGAAAAAGTATAAAACAAGACTTTTAGAACACTGAACTGAACAAAGTTGCTTATGTAGTTCCAAATAAATGGACACAGTAGACTCTACCAAAATGCTTATGTTGAAAATTGACAATAATGTCATACAATACTATTTTGAAGTATGCAATATTTACTATGTAGAGATAAGTTTTCATGTTTGGAAAGGCGTAGTCACACGTTCCATACACAAGTACCTACCTACCGTAGCACTTTGACAACGTGTGACTGCGGTTTTCCAAACATGAAAACTTATCTCTACATAGTAAATATTGCATACTTCAAAATAGTATTGTATGACATTATTGTCAATTTTCAACATAAGCATTTTGGTAGAGTCTACTGTGTCCATTTACTTGGAACTACATAAGCAACTTTGTTCAGTTCAGTGTTCTAAAAGTCTTGTTTTATACTTTTTCAGCGTCGTTTTTTGTCGTAGTTGGGTTTTAGTTTTTAACTTTTTCTAGTATGGTTGGTTATTAAGAACTACATACATACATAAAATCACGCCTTTTTTCCAGAGGGGTAGGCAGAGATCACTTCCTGCCGTGTGCTACGGTCCTGGCACACCACTTTCGCTTCATCCACATCCATTAACGTCTTCATGCATGCTCGTCGTCTATTAAGAACTCCGCCAATTTATACTTTTAAACAATTAGAATACGACGTAAATTTGGTATCCTACAAAAATTTCTTAAATTAAATTTCATCCCTTACAAAATAAACGAAAATTCCTAAAAGGAAAAATTAAGGATTTACTTAAGTCCTGTTTACCTTCAAACTCAAACTCAAATTATTTATTGTTTTTCCATAATGCACAAGTACATATTGATTTCTTTGTACAATATGTCTTTGATTTAGATAATAAAAAATAAAGCCTGTTATATAATGAGTGCGACTCGAGCCTCGGTTTCAATTAAATAAACTTTTATGAAGTTCCAAAACTGACTGTTTTTACTTCTCAAATTTTAAATTTACGTTGAGCTTTAATAGCATTAAAAACAACAAATAAAAATGTTTTTTTTTTGTTTAATAAAACTCATTTTTATTGTTCCGTAGTCCAAGGACCTATTAGGTACTTAGTTTAGACTGCTGTCCGTCCATGTGTCCGTTACTAGGCATGTGTACCTCGAAACAAAATAAAACAAATATTTAAGGGGGTAAAAAGGGAACCCTAATATTAAGCCTACGCCGTCCGTCTGACTGTCTGTCTCCAAGCTGTATCTCATAAACCGTGATAACTAGAAAGCTTAAATTTTCACAAATGGTGTATTTCTGTTGCCGCTATAACCTAAAATACTAAAAACTGAGAGGGGTAAAATATTAAGGTGAGTCAGTACGGAACCCTTCGTGCGCGAGCCCGATTCACATTTGGCCGGTTTTAGTTTTACAATATTGACAGGGTTCCCGTTCGCGCGCGAGTTTGTTGACACTGAGCCGGTTTTTTTAGTTTTCCATGATTTACTTTATTTTTTTTACTTCTTATCGTCAATGGGAGAAATATCAATTTTTTTTGTTCGGTTCGAGTCATATGATGTGGAATGCTGGGAAAAAATAGTTTTTAACGTTTTATTGTTGATATTATTATTATTTATCATTGTCATTCAGTGTTTTTAATCGCGTCTTTCATGGCTGGGGTTTAATTTGTTTTATGAAGAAATTTTATGTTCAGCTCTAATTAACAATTTAAAAAAAACTTGCTTAAATGTTATTTATTAAAGAAGTAGAGGGATTACAAATACGGACTCCAGACTCCAATATAACCTTAGCTTCTCCAATATTCTGATTCACTATCTAAGGAGATCAGATCGATAAAAGCCTGGTGTAAAACGAAAAAACCTCTGATAGGTCCACAATTGAATCAACGTGCAAATCTTACTGGTTTAGCCCGTCTCGGGGGAAATTCAGGAAGATATTAAATTCTAAGCCCTGCCAGCACCGACTTTACATTCAATTTAAACGTGGAGTATGAAATCGAACGGGGATGAATGGTAACCATGCGGAAAAATCAAGATGTTCCGAGGAAAAATATTCACACCATCTAGGAATATGTTTGGATTAAATAAATAAATATCTGGGACATTTCCACACACGGTATCTGACCCAAACTAAGCAGAGCTTGTACTATGGGCGTCAGAGACTGATATTCATACATATATATTTATAAATACATAATCACACCCAGACACGGAACAAACACCGATGTTCATTACACAAATATTTGTCCCGAGTGGGAATCGAACCCACGACTCTTGGAACCGCCGGGCAGGGTCACTAACCACTGTTCCACCAGCCAGTCAATTCATTATGTGTCACTTATAGATCTATAATATCTATGAACAATTTTAATTAAATTTCAGTCATTAAAGTGAAAGATACAGAATTAGAAAAAAATATTAAAACTAACGTGTAACTCATGGTCAATTACAGCATGCAATGAACATTAATGTAGGAAAAAGAAAAAATGCTCTTTACAGTAAAATAAAATAAACTCTTAAAAAAATAATCTAACATTTACATTGACGTTCTCGTAATAGTTTTACAAAGTTTCAAATTAATATAATCTGGTTATATAGCACTTATTGAGAAGGTCGTATATTTTACATTTTAGTGGCCTTTTAGTATGTTTAAAATAAACAAAGACGTTTCCCAAAGCTGCAGCTTAGGTCCTTTGTGTAATAATAACGCGTTGGGGAACATTGTTTTCTGTGAGCCGCAGCGCGGTTATGTCACGGCTCATAACTTTACTGTGGTTCCGTCAATGAAACCTGGTTTCATATCGCGGCTTGCAAAATTACAACTATAATACCTATATATTTTTGCCTGGCTCGATGGTACAGTGGTTAGTGACCCAGAGTCACTACCTACGTTCCAAGAGTCGTCGGTTCGATTCCCTTCCGGGACATTATTTGTGTGACGAACATCGGCGTTTGTTCCGTGTCTAGGTGTGTTATTAAGTATATTTAGGTACATTTGTGTATCCTCTGTTGAATTAGATATCTGTAACACAAGTGCCTTAGCTATTTACTACGGGATCAGCAGATTTATGTATGTGATGTTGTAAATATAATATTTATATCCGAAATAATATTATTATCAAAAAACTAATTAAGTAAATTACTTCAATTTTACTGTAGCTTAGCAAGCATTTAGATATTTTTTATACAAATTAATTGATTTCTTCTCAAAACACTTTGTATTAATTCTAATAAATGGTTTCTTAGGTGCAATGGATTGATTTTTGATTAGAGGTATTTTAGTGAGTTTCGTACTTAATTGACGCATTAACCAATATTGATGACAGTCCCTTTGGTTAGGGTTATTCCGTATTCATCCTATGTGAACTCATCCGATTTCCTTACTCATCCTAAAATAGTATTCCTAGCTCATCCTATTAGATTTTGTCTTGACACAACACTAATGCAGTCTTTCCTCATCACTAGGTGAATATTCCAATAAAAAGTATGGATAGCAAAATCAAAAGTCAAAACATTTTCAGAAAGTGAACTATTAATAGGTTTTGGATATAAATACTATTATTATAAATAAAAAGAAATCTGTATGTTAAAACAAGAAAATAACATAATATTCAATAAAATATACTTAAAACCGAAAGCCAAACTTGCACGTGCTATTAAAGAAAATAATAGTAACGGTTTCATTTACATCTAATAAGTCACCAAGTTGTATTTTTAACTATTACCTGTGCATACAAGTGAAAGAGATAGAATCTTTTGTTAGAAAGAGATAGATACATTTTGTATCCCCATGTTGCGAATTGGCTTTAATCAGTTCACCACTAACTGATATCCTGGTTCCTCCTTAATCTGTGATTTTAAATTTAAGATTATTTTTTAACATTTTTTTATAAGATTTTAAAAATCATACAGTTTAGGTACATATGGAAGATGATGTTTTTGAAATCAAAGTTGATTGTGTCTTGTTTGTCAAAATTTAAAAATATTGCTGTGTTAATCATATGAAAAATATCTTATATATTATTCTTAATTTTTAAAAATAAACATGGGTCATTCTACTTTTTAGTGCAGGTTTTTATGACTTTAATAAACCGTTAAATTTTGATATTTATCGTACATTTAAATCTATACTTATATCTGAATCAAATAATGATCTGCAATAGGATGTGTGTTTTACTGTTGTTATCTTTTTATTTCGACGTTTTGTAGTCTTCGATTTCAATATTATACAACTTTGTTACGTCCCTAAAGGTAGTATTTTTTGTACTATATTTTTGGGAAATACCACACTGTGTTACCGGTAAAAAGTATGAATAATATATTTCTAAACAAAACTGCATAGTACGGTCTGCACACTGTTGCTGTCTATTTTACATTGATGTGTAATTTTTTTTTTTATTTATAAATTTACCTTAATAATTTAATATTTTCTACGGGGGACAAAAATACCTGCACTGAAAAGTGGAATGACCCACATACCTAACTTTTTAATACAACATTTATAAATAAATATATTATTTTATCAGACTTTTTGCAGTTTTATTTGACAAAACGACTAAATTAAATTTTAAACTTTTATTCCAACCGTACAAAATATTCTTATTTTTAAAATGTTTTGTGATAGGATGAGCTAGGAATTATTTTGGGATGAATAAGGAACATAAAATTGAAATATTTGCTTTGGGATGATTAAGGAACGAAATTAGGATGAGTAAGGAAAAAATATCACGTAGGATGAGATCACATAGGATGAATACGGAATAACCCTTTGGTTAACAAGCATTTTTCTTCAAAAGCACTGTTGTGCTTGACTTTAATGTGAATACTTTTGAAATTCCATATAATGGAAAAAGCTTTCAAGGTGCTCTTAAACTTTTGTCTGAGTACGATGTACTTCGTACAAACTTTGTCTGTCTTACAACACTTTCTAACCGCAAGGTTACCATCTGGCAGGATTTCTTCTCACTCACCACAATGAAACAACTTTTGTTTATTAAGACCAGCTGGTCCATTGATCTCGTTTTTAACTTTGTGTAATACGACTGAAGTGGAAAGAAATACTTTATGACTAATTTACTTTATGATTTTCCACTATACTCCTCATTAGCAAGCCGCAATCGTCGGCATTCAATCAATCCCACCCTACTTAACTTAGATATCAGCTGGATGCAAACAATTTACTAGGTACTCTGCATTTCTGTTCATCTTTATTCTTACTGACTACTGACGGAATGGCTTTTTCATCGTCACCGGGAGCGGATGACTCTCATCACAGTTTCATATGTATGGTTCACCAATTAGTTAGTTACCAATATTCGTTCTAAAACGCAATTTAGAAATAAACCTACCATTATTTATTTGCTAACAATTTTAGAATAACTGACATACAAGCTAAAAAAATATTATTTAATTGAGTAAGGTATCTACCCTTTATAAAAGATCGCAAAAATCTGATCCGTTTTCGACGCTTTGTGCGCTTGTAAGTTTTCTTCTAAGTTGGAAGAAAGTGAAGGGGAAGATAACAAACAACGAACAGAACAATTTTAATCCGTTAAAATTCTTTAACTAGGTAGCCTTGAGTTTTACTTTAACTTTGTAGTAAAAGTTAAAGTCAAATTCAATCATTTAAAAAAAAAGATAAAGATTATGGTAAAGTGTTATTTATTTAAAGAAGCTAACAATTACACATTTTAGTACGAAATAGAACTTTAAGTGTCCTGGCTATAAAGTAAGGTCAGTTTCAAAATTCTCATTAAAATCCCATCCTTTTCAAGTTGCACGTAGCACGAAAAAGTTAAGAGAACGTGGGCAATTAATAAAAAGCTCCTGCCTGACTGTCCAGTCATAGACTTATTAATCTTTGAAGAAAACAGCTGTGCGTATTAGGGTTCACCGGCCCGTGGGTCCACACCCACGCGGCGGGGGAACGAGACGGCGATACCACTGCTCCAGTGAAAGACAGAGACGCACAGAGAACATTGAAAACTCAGGAAGAGTAAAAAAATGAGTTTGGTGTAGAATAATAACAACAACTCGGCGAGGCCGCGTCAAGAATGTTACTTTGTAATGATAATACTTACTGCTTTACTGAATACCTACCTATTATGTTAATAGGATGCTTATTAATAAACTTTAACAGTTCGTATGAACTGTTACTTAACGTCTCATATCAATACCAATCAAGCATTTATTATGCCAGGCATTAAGGTAACAATTCTACTATACCTACCTCTTCTGAAGACTAATCAATTGATATACCTAAGATATAAGATACAGTCCGCTCCGGTCTATTTGGAGCTTTCCGCCAGTTCAAAGCTTAATATTCTCATTTTAAAGTGATTATTCTTAGTTTCTCGGTAATATTTCCTCTATAGGATTTTTCTCGTCCCCACTTATAGTGGAATCCCACAAACTTAAAGAGTTTAGCGAAGGTGACCATTCATTCCAGGAATACGAGACGTAACAGTGTAATCGGGAAGCCTGTATGTGTCCAGGATAGACGGTAATGGCAAACCACAACGTTCCCGACGTCCAATAAGGGGCTGGGACCCTATTTCGCGATTAATTCCGGCTTAATGACGAGGGCTCCCTGCAAAGCCAAGTGTTGCTATACTACGAGTATCGATAGTTGCGTAAATGCATCTTTATTACCTGCGCCTTCTGCGCAGATTATTATAAGAGATATCACACTGATTTTACTTTATTAGATACCTCTTAATGGCGTGTGATGTAACTTTGATAATATTTGGATAGTCATAAAAAATTACAATAAGGGCCAATTTTTCAATGGCTAGATAAAACTTAACGAAGAAATAAACTATAAGCCGGCAAAAATAAGGACACGTCACTACTGACACTCACTCTTAGAAACAAAACGCCCATAATTTGGTCTTCTTACAATTTACCTCACCTATTAGTTTTATCTGGCCATTGAAAAATCGGCCCTAAATTGTACCTAATCAATGTAAGGGGTAATTTAAATAAGCGTAATTTCCAAAAAATCATCTGATTATTTATATGTATTAAAAATCATAAGCCCTAGCCCATCAACACAGTGGCAAAGAATCACCTGTCCGAACAATCAACGCTCATTATTTAAAATAATAATAATAATGTAACAAGTCAAGTCCACTTTATCTCACCTTGGGGACTTGTTAACCAAAGACAAATGTAACGATACCTTCATTATGTCGTTTTTCAAAATTAGACATGCCGCGAGCGGTAGAGTGGAACTAATTATTAGGTACTATTGTACATTTTATGATGCCCAACATTTACCACTACAGTGTTTAGAAACTAGGTACTACATACTGTATTAGTTTATACTTGTCACACAAATGGGCATGCCTGCTCAGCAGAGTGCCAAGCCAACGGATAGTTACTATATAGGACCGTTAATAAAAATAAATAACTTAGGCATGACCAATGTAGGTAGGTACACTAGGTATCTATATCTAAGCAGAAATTTAAACTTAAAACACGGTAATACTATTATCGTGCTTAAACACTTACGAGTTAAGGATTCCAATTGATTTATTATAAGGGGAAAAAACGAACCTCCGTTGCGGTCGAGTCAACTCCCCAGTCAGAGTAGGTAGAGAGAGTAACAATCCGACTTCAATATAAAACTTCAGTTATTAGTATGTAGGTAAAAAACCATTTCATCACATAGAACAATGCTTGCTAGTGTTAGTAAGTATTTCGCTGGCCAGTGAAAAGCTCGTAGCGCAGGTAATCGGATTACTTATTGAAAGCTCAGACAGATCGATCCGCGTAAGTAGCCTTAAGACGAGGTTATCCGGACTTCCTCCATATCTACCTTTAGGCTTTAGGTCACAAGTACCTGCACTATCAACACGAAAACAAATTTAGTTTGTATTTCGTGTAAATATATAGGTAGTACCTATACCACCATACCAATAGCCACACCATACCAAAGAGAATATAATCACTACATACGTGGTACTACCTACTTGCTTAGGTTTATTTACTTACTTAACCAAAGCCAAAGAAATATTAGGTTTAATATGGTAGTGCGTTTAAAGCATAATAAAAATAAACTTAGTAGTCAAAATAAACTTTGAAATAGGTAATTTAAAACATACATATACATACATATACATACATAATAGGTAATTTAAAATATACATATAACACATAGGTACCTAGGTACTTCACACTCTTCAACTCTTGTTTGAGTGAGTCGTTCGTTCATCCAACGCGCGATGCATTGCGTGCTGCTAAGTACAACTTTGTTACTAAAGCGATCAATAGATGGCGTTGATTGACTGATCGGCGGCTAAAAAAAACACGTGCGATCTATTTATCTAAAATCACAAACTAAACTATCTATAAAAATGACATCCACGAATAAAAACAGTAATAATTATTACCTCATTGTTTTTAGTCCAGTTTGCAAAATTAACAATAAAAAATCGGGTAACCGATTTTTACATCCGGTTAATAAACCATAAACAAATTTGGATTTTTTTAAAAAGTAAATGGTAAAGCAAGAACCTACTACATATTTAAAATAAAATATTTAAATAAATTTATAAACATCACCGCCATCAATGTAATATTATAAAGTAACAAGAAAGAGATACTAAATAGGAAATCCTTCATGAATGAAAGAGATTACCTATGTAGATACGCCGCCATACTTGTCATTATTAGTAAGGGTATCCGAAACTTGTATTCAGGTACCTGGATTTTTTATTTTTGCATACACCTAAACTTTTATGATTACAATTTGTAAGTTACGCCTTCAGTTAGACGACACATAAACATCGTGCATTGGTCAACAAATTATATTTGAAATAGAATCATAAATCTGGGATATCTTTAAAATATTGCAGTTCAGGCTATTGTCAACTGTTTTTAAAATACTTTGGAGTGTTCGATGCCAGTCAGCATTTTATTTACTGTACCTATTTATTATCATTATTAAATATTTATGTATGGACCTAGGTTAGGTACGCTTATATGCATAAAATTTCAAATGAAGGGAAATCACAACCCTAATGTTGGGTGAGCTAGCATTAAAAGGGAAGATTGGCGAAACCATTGGGGCTCCGAACTCGCTTCCCCTCATTACATTTTTACCTCGATAGACACCCCTCCTTAAGTTAATAAGTTTTAGATAGGTAGGTACTTTATTTATTCAAAATTATATATTCTACATTTTCATATTGCTGCATAATTATCTCTTTAACTTAATGATTTTCCAAGTAATTATAAAAACTGACATTTCCTAGTATGTTGTTCGAGCCTCAAACTTTGAGGCTACTTCAAAGTAAAAAAACAAAAAATATAAGTGAATATGGATATTCATGTTTAAGGAAAAAGGTTCTTATTGACCATCATGAATGAGCAGTATCATTAATGTTTAGCAATATTAATGATCTTGTCAAAAAGTAAGAATCAATACCAGATCGACAGAGATTGCTAAATTTTAAATACAATCGCCATTAGGTAATCCTAAACTACTAAATTTGCGGCAAGAAGAAAGGCATGGCTGGATGTGACGACGAGCTGAATTTAATATATTCTCTCTCACTTTCACCTATAAGCGCAAAAGAGACGCACAGAGTAGCAATAATAATAATCGCACAAACGCTAATTTCGTCCCTCGCGCCCTTTCGTGCCGTTCTTGGCAACCGGTTTTGTTTGTGGAACGGTCGTAAAATGAACCAACCAATGAGAAGTCCGGGTTTGCGGCGGGCGTACCATTGGCGATGGCTGATGGAGAGCGTTGTGCTGCGGGGAGGCGCGGGGAATGGGTGCGGCGCGCCGGCATCATCGCATCGAGCGCACACTCTACAGTCGTGTTTCGCCACTCGAAAAGAAGGTTATTGTTACAATGATACTGGCGCCGGACTATCGATAAAGTGTGTTTGTATGTCGTTTTCGTCGATAATAAGTGTTGTGTTTACTTTCACTCGTGCGAATGTCTCGATCCTTACCTTTTTGTTTGTTTTTTCTTTTAATTACTGCCGCATGGGTCGGCGCTTACGTTTCAGTTAACCCTTTATTTTGAAACGATGGAACGTTGTTCTTATGGTTTTTACACCAAAAGGTATTTTATGTTATTTTTTACTTTACGATTGCGATCTGACGTGGGTGAGTGCGTCGCGTGTGGCTAGATACACATAGTGGGCTGAGGTGTTTGCATGACAGTACTTTGGATCACGAAGGAATACTAGAGCAGTGTCAACTTTGGTGACTGAAGTTTCTAACGAAGCTCTCTTACAAAAGAGAAAGGATTTACATATTATACATAATGTAACACAGTTTAATTAATAATTTCAATACAAAAAGCACTTACAACTATGTACTACATCATATTTACACATAGTTATACACTTATTACACCAACAATTATGATTTAAAAGTTAAGGGCTTCAAGTTATTATTATTATTGCAACGCTTCGGGGAAAAGCCAACAATGTGGGGCCCTCGCACCCGAGGGTCGACAGCCGAGGGGAGGGAGAGCGCCGTCTGTCTGCACACATGCAGAACCGGTTTGCGCTCCAACTCCCCTTGTGGGCTTTAATTCTCTCTTTCGCACGCCACACGCGTCTGCATAACGCCCTCTCTATCGCACTTTTTCATTATTTTTTTTGCTTCCCCTTGTGAAATAATGCCAGACGAGTCGTTTTTTATTTAGGTAGCCGTCCCTAAAATAGGTGTAATTTTTATGTCTATACAAGTCATGGTAAGTAAGAGCCTAAAGTAATGGTTGATAAGGCATGGACATAATGTAAACAACAGCTTATGACCAGCATTAATATGAATTAAAGCTATGGGTATGAGGTGGATAAATCAATAATAAATAATAGTCAAATACAATAATATTGTGAATGTTAATATTTACAAAAACTCCTATTTCGTGACTTATGGCTAGGACATTAAAAATGTGTATGACAGAAACATAAAGAGATATTATAACATTTTATAAATATGAAATAAAGAGTAGACTTTATAATGTAAATATTGGGAACACATATTATAGAACATACGAGGGTAAAAGATTAGTATTTTCGGTGCTATAATAATATTAGGTACTCTTGTTTAAAAAGTAAGCTATAGCATAACATAGCCACCATGTTGCTAAAGGGTTAAGGCCCTATAGCAACACTTCAATACCTACCTGGACCACATCAAAAATTTGTTTTCGCCTTTTTTGAAGCAACATTTGGATTCTGAAAATGGAAATTTGTTTGCGAATTTTAATTGAAAGCAGTTAATTTTAAAATCTATTTTGTTTTATCTACATAAATTATTAAATAGATATCGATAACACACCATTACTATTTTTGTATTTGTTGAAATGATTTAAAAAAAGTAAATAATGTCGTCAGGATTGAGGATTGTTATGTTGACAGTACTGTGCGTTCGACGAAAAACTATTTCGTTTTATTTCAAATTATATTTAATTACAAAACTTATTTACACATTTTATTTTCACAAACCAATGAAACAGTAAACCATTTCCGGCTTATACCAACCATAGACAAAAGTTTTGACAGTGACAGGTGACTGATGACAACAAAAACAGAAAGACAGCAGCTGATTTCTTCTTGGTTAAAATATTGTTAGTTGCGGAAAACTTTTATTCTTAAATTAAATAATTAATAACAATATAAATTTCATCTTTATCGAGTAATAGCAATAATACGTTTCAAGTGACTTTTAATTCTCGAACGGTACTTAATATTGTATTAATGTAGTGTGTAGCTGATTCTTGTGTTTTACTTGTTGATGACAAATATCATAGTATCTTGAATCTTAGTTGAACTGATATTAGTTAACTGGTGTTTTTTTAAATCGTTATCATCATCAAATGTAATGGCAGGTTACTATATCAGGTACATTAAATCAAAGTATGTGAACATTTGTCAAAGTAATTTTGCTAACATTAGCTTTCCATCTAACATTATGACCTACTAATTTAGTAATAACTCTTGTAAAAATTGGCATGAGCAGATAAATCATTTAGATAAATCAATAAATGAATTGAGATACTTCTTAAATTCGGAAAGAATCATAGGTGACATATTATAAAAGATTTTAGAGAGCATTGTATCATGCAACACTGGTAATGTGCCTCTTGCAGTTTTGTATCTGTTCAACTCATATTATCATCAACTAAATGATGGCAGTTCAGGTTTTGGGTCCTAATTAAGAGCTACAGAGGGTGATGAAGAATCATCTAAGTATAATAATAATATAATAATAAATGTATAACATATTACTTAGATGGTGATGCTAGAAGAGTTCTCATCTCTGTATTTAGTGGTCCAACTGTGGCCTAAATGAGGTGCCAGAGAAAATTAGGCATTTTTGTTTAAATATTACTCAGTTTGGCTTTATTACACGGGTACACCCACCACTTAATCTCATTCCATAGAGACCTTAATTTTTGATTCAATTTTTTTATACAATCACAATTTTTTTTTTGATTAATTATTTTTTTAACACTTTTGAAGCAATCTTGGTATTTCACTGCTTAATTTTATTCAAAATATTTGTATGTATAATAATTAGTTTACATTTATGTTAGTACCAACAACAGTACCATGTAGATCTATTGAAATATTTTCTTTTCAGGTCTGAAATCTTAGATAGTATTCAAAAGAAGAAGGATCAGGAGAAGGAGCCTCAGACTCCCAGCTACCAACAACAGCTGAGTAAGCCCACTGATAAGTCCATACATGGTTCAGATCAGAATGTTGGTGTGTCAGTGACACAGCATGTGCCTGCTCAACAACTGCTGTCTCCGTCACATGCCACGGGCCAGTCAAAGGATGAGTCTAAAGACAAGACTTTAAAAGTTGCCAACTCAACTACTATCACATTACTGGAAAACGGGAGTATAAACGGAGATAAAGATAAGGACAATAATTATCCTAAAAACTATTTTACATTAGAGCCTAAAAATGATAAGAAAGATGAATGCAACAAAAATAGTATTACGATAACCAGGACTGTGCCCAAACAGTCACCGGTGAGTGCTCAGGCTGACAAGTCAAAAGGACCAGCCAAGCCAGTGAAGAGGCCCTTGCAGTGCTTGGAGACCCTCGCTGAGAAAGCTGGGATAACCTTTGAAGACAAGTACGAAGCTGCCAACACCTTATTGGCATTGGATAAGCAGAATACTACTTTCAGAAGGCCAGAACTTAAACAGCCAAAGACTGAGCCTGAGAATCATTCAGGAGACGAGTACCGATACAGGAATCAGAAAGAAGAAGATGATAAGTTACAGGTAGATATAATTTTATGTTTTTTAATATATTTAAGTTTAGTTTGGTAAAGAATGTCTGCCATTCAATTATATTTTTACTTTTAAGTAAACATGAGATGACCTCCGTCATTAACTGTCATTTAAAATTAACTCAGTCACTCATTGGCATATTTGCTAGTACCTCCTAGCACCAAGATTTGTAGGTTTGATTCCTGCTTAGGACAAATATTTATATGATGACCATATTTGTGTTAGTTTCATGGCTGGGTGTGTTTAGATTATTTCAAAGAAATTATTTTGACAGTTCCTTTGCAATTATTTGGTTCACACAGTTATAGTATACAAATAAAAAAATGTTAACTACCCTATTGACTTAGACAGTGTAAACCAGATCTGCTATGCACAAAAGAGCTGAATAGGAAAGATGCTAATTGTAATTTTTTTTATGTAAAAAAAATATTTTACAAACATTTCTTTTATACCTTATAATTCACTAAGATATTCAATAGCACAAAATTTGGGCAAACTCAGAACACTCCATACAAAAAGTGAAATAGGTATGTCATGTGTTATCCATATCCAACATAATTCATTAGGAAGGAATACCAAATATTGTTGTCCCTTCGTCCAGCAATTCCAGCAAATTAATACATTACTTACGAAATATCTGAAGGACGAAGGTTTTGTCCGAGCATTCTTTCTTTTATTTAGGGAATCATGCTGGAGACAAATGGTGCCCAAAAAAATATTCTTTTTTACCCTTCTATGTAACCCTAAAATTCGTGAATAGCGAATGATATAGCTCATTCGGTAGGTAAATAGTGCCCAATATTATTCGACAATCAAATGTTGGATTAACTTTTGACTTAGAAATCCATTGATTGTAAACTTCTACATACTAACTTTAAATGAGGTTCAGTCGACGACATGGTTTTGAATAATAATTATTTATTATTATTATTTATTATTATTCGTGTTTGTATATTTTTATACCTCAGTAGACTTCTACTGGTGTTTCAGGAATGAACGGGCCTAAGCCAAGAACATTCCCTACATTAAGACTGTGGATGGATGGATGTGGTCAGAGTGCGAAATACTATTTGTGGAAGTATGAGTGAAATCTGTATGTTGAGGAGTGGAAGTATGAGTGAAACCTGTATGTTGAAGAGTGGATGTTTGTGAGTGGAGAGTGTTAGATTCCGTACGATAATGTGTTTGATTGAATGTTTGTGCAATAGTGAATACAGGGTGTTCGTCATCTATTTGCAAGAAATTGCGAACAATCCTGCACGTGTTCAGGATTTATTATTATTATTATTAATAATGTATTTTAAAAAAATGACGATTAACGCTGTATTGCCATATAAATGCTTAAAAGGTAAATATAAATTGTCCCTTGCTTTAGGATGAAATATTTCCTAAAACAATTCATAATATGTCATTTGCAGACAGTACATTGAATATAATATTTGATATCTTGAAAATTTTTATAAAGCAAATGTAAATGTAAAAATTTTGTCTGTGCACTTTTTACACTTAACACTATTTATTATCATTTAAAGTTACCCATAGGGCCAAAGT